>JAEILZ010000003.1:3621459-4821459 GCA_018873225.1 [Phialemoniopsis] sp. UDSM-2020
ATCGATACTGTGGACCGCGAGGCCAAGGAGCGCGACAAGGCCTTGGAGCAGTCTGTGAACCAGCAGAGGCAGCACGTCGATGCAAGATGTGACAGCCTCAGTCTGTTGTACGAAAACCTGGATACGAGGCTAAACAATACGACCACAAGGGAGCTGTTTCAGCAAATTGTGGGTCACATGGAGCGCGTGTACCCGAGCCAACGACAGATCCAAATCGACGTGGAACAAGTCATGACCAAGCAGGAGCAGCAAGAATCGACGCTACAGACAGTGCTTCGAAAATCTCCAGGAGAAGGAGAGGTGAACGCGCTTCGCGAAGAGGTCCAGCAGCTGAAGGACGTTGTGAAGTACCAGAGTAACAGCATGATCAAGATGGAAACCGGTGGATCGGTTGCTGCTTACAAGAAGCGCAAGCTGGAGGAGCTCAACGGAGTGGCCAGGACGAATGGTCACAGTCCGTCAGAAGCAGTAGTGGTCACCACCCCGAGCTAAGAACATGGCATGGTACGGCGGCGCGGATATCAGCATAGGCGTTGTGTTTGTTGGTTTTGAGGCGTCCTGGAGTTTTCTTTTATTCCCTTGGGTCTTCCCCCTCATCATTGCCCTTTTTCTTTGCACTTTGAGATACCCCTGATGAGAAAGGCCATGCCGAACGGTAGACAGAGATGTTCGATGCATAGGTCGGATGCAGGTCTGCGTAAGGGCACGGTGGGACACCTGGGGCGGTAGTCATCAAGTCATTTGGACGGATTATGGAGGATGTTGGGGAGAACCGACAATAAGCTCTCGACGGAGGGCAGCGGCTGTCTGTTGACGGCACTGAGGGGGAAAAGATCCTTGTATGATAAAGATCGAGACTTGCGAGGGGTTCTTGAAGGAGACCTGAAAGCAGTATCATAAATTCAACGTGTTTATTTACGCCGATGGATCTCGTAGCCAGCCTGTGTGAAGGTTGTACTCGTGAATGCCAATCTCGACACCGAACGACTCTTCGTAAGGAAGGAACATTGAAGTCACAGGGATATCCCATTACCTACCTAAGCTCCGCCAATCTCTTTCCTTGTCCGTCTCTTTCCTTTTCTATTTTCTGCCCTTCTTTCTTTCTTTCTTTCTTTCGTTTTCATTTCAATAGCTCATAAGAGTTCGTCCGTTTGCCTAAGCGTATGACCTACTAGCAACATTCATTTCAAGAGTGATAGTTGTGTTTTCCTGCGACGTTACTCAGTTGCAACATTGTCGTCCATTATATCGTCGCTCTCCGGCGACATTGATATTGACTAGCTGTTTTACCTACTACTTTAGCATGATTAACATTGCTCTCCTCTATGTCGTTGGCTGCTGCCAATTGGTCCTGAAGGTATCCTAGTGCAACGCTGAGATGCCGTGGTTGTTGGCCACTGGCAACAGGGAATTGAAGCTTTGACATGTTTTTTGCCCCTCCTGTGTCGTTGCTCACTGACAGCACTGAATCCGGGAGCTTCCTTTTTGCCGGGGGCAACTTGATTAATTGTTAGTGGATTAACATGGACTGGTCAGAGCGACACGGGAGCGGGCTGCTGGGGGCTCGTTCAGCTGTTAAGAACCGAAATAGCCGCCCTTGTCAGTCTTGTCAGTCTCATCTCCTATCCATTTTCTTTGCGGCTCCGCTTTTACCGGCCCCCGGGCCACCCTTCTTTGCCTTTTCCCTCTTTTTGGCGCAGGCTGTCGCTTTGTTGACCATGGACCAGGGCTAGTCCTCTTTGGGCGAGGTCGGAAATCACGTGGCTGTTTGGCAAGCTTCTAACCGAAGCAGCGTGGTTTCCCGACAAAACTGCTCAATCTCTGCAAAGTTTCTCCTCAGAAACCCATCTCCCTCACCTCTCCACTCCCATCTCAGGTCGTTCTTTATCATCTGTCAAGATGTTCAAGAGGTCAGTAGCTGCCCGTCGATGTGCTTTTTGATGCCTTTTCCCGCCAATTGAGGCCGCAATGGAGCTGACACAAACTTTTCCCCCTGGTGTAGCGGCATTTCTTCCTTCGCCCGAGCAGCTCGCCCGACCTTCTCGGCTGCGGCCGCGACTCGGACCGTCCGCCCTGCCAGCCTCAGATTCCCCAAGCTCCCTCTTGGTAGCAGACTTGCCTCCTCTGCTGGTGTCGGCGATGGCAAGATCTACCAGGTGAGTCGTCTCCCGTCGCCTCGGCCCATCCGGCCGCGACCGGCAATGCGATGACCCCGACCGACCGAGAGAACACCTTGGCTAACCTACCTCTGTCTACAGGTTATCGGTGCCGTCGTTGACGGTTAGTGAACTCCTAGACGACTAGTCCTCGGGCTTGATACCGAGTCGCAAGTTGCAATTGGCTGACTCTCTCCTTTCACAATAGTCAAGTTCGATGGCGCCAAGCTGCCTCCTATCCTGAACGCTCTCGAGACGGACAACCAGGGCAACCGCCTGGTTCTCGAGGTCTCCGTAAGCCTTCGACCCCAAAGGCATTAGCCTCTCCTGCGACCCGTCCTCCTGTGCTAACCCAGTTCCTTTCAGCAACATCTTGGTGAGAATGTCGTCCGTTGCATTGCTATGGACGGTACCGAGGGTCTGGTCCGTGGCGCCAAGGCTACGGATACCGGTGCTCCCATCACCATCCCCGTCGGCCCTGCCACTCTTGGTCGTATCATGAACGTCACTGGTGACCCCATCGACGAGCGTGGTCCCATCAAGACCGACAAGCGCCTGCCTATCCACGCCGAGGCTCCCGAGTTCATTGAGCAGTCGACCACTGCCGAGATTCTGGTTACCGGTATCAAGGTCGTCGACCTGCTGGCTCCCTACGCTCGTGGTGGAAAGATTGGTCTGTTCGGAGGTGCCGGTGTCGGCAAGACCGTCTTCATTCAGGAGCTGATCAACAACATCGCCAAGGCTCACGGTGGTTACTCCGTCTTCACTGGTGTCGGCGAGCGTACCCGTGAGGGTAACGATCTGTACCACGAGATGCAGGAGACCTCCGTCATTCAGCTTGACGGTGACTCCAAGGTCGCGTAAGCCATCCCTCCAAACCGCAATCTCCCATACACATCTCAAGCTAACTCTCCTACTTAGTCTTGTCTTCGGTCAGATGAACGAGCCCCCAGGAGCCCGTTCCCGTGTCGCTCTGACCGGTCTGACGATCGTGAGTACTTGCCTAATACTCGGATCTTACATTATAACATTGCTAACACTCCTAGGCTGAGTACTTCCGTGACGAGGAGGGTCAGGATGGTAAGAAAAAGACTTTTTTCCAAAATGTCGCCGAATCCATAGCTAACGACTTCCTTCAGTGCTGCTCTTCATCGACAACATTTTCCGTTTCACCCAAGCCGGTTCTGAGGTGTCTGCCCTGCTGGGTCGTATCCCCTCTGCCGTCGGTTACCAGCCCACTCTTGCCGTCGATATGGGTGGTATGCAGGAGCGTATCACCACGACCAAGAAGGGTTCCATTACCTCCGTCCAGGCCGTCTACGTCCCTGCTGACGATTTGACTGACCCTGCCCCCGCCACCACCTTCGCTCACTTGGACGCCACCACTGTCCTGTCCCGTGGTATCTCCGAGTTGGGTATCTACCCCGCCGTCGACCCTCTCGACTCCAAGTCGCGTATGCTTGACCCCCGTATCGTCGGTAACGAGCACTACGAGACCGCCACCCGCGTCCAGCAGATCCTCCAGGAGTACAAGTCCCTCCAGGATATCATTGCCATTCTGGGTATGGACGAGCTTTCCGAGGCTGACAAGCTTACCGTCGAGCGTGCCCGTAAGATCCAGCGTTTCCTGAGCCAGCCTTTCACTGTTGCCCAGGTCTTCACTGGTATCGAGGGTAAGCTCGTCGACCTCAAGGACACCATCGCCTCCTTCAAGGCCATTCTGGCTGGTGAGGGTGACGACCTGCCCGAGGGTGCTTTCTACATGGTTGGTGACTTCGCCTCTGCTCGGTCGAAGGGTGAGAAGATTCTTGCCGAGCTTGAGAAGAACTAAGAGTTGGATCGCGTGGGCGATAAAAAGGGCGAGCTGCTTGGGGGGAACGGGGGTCGTTTGTGTATAGAAGAGGAAAGTGAGGTTCCCGGAGCGGTTTCTTAGCTCAATCAAGTTCCCTTTGTGAGCTGTGTACTAAAGAAATCAAGCAATTTCCTCTTGTTACGTAATAACTGATTTGACTCCCAATCTCTTGTCCTTGTCCCTGAGTGCCAATTGCTCATGCTGATGTTGTTAAAGACTGATATACTATGGTGACATGGGGACAAGCCATTTACATATTTTGCATCGAAGCTATTCAAATGGAACAAAAAAACACCTACCCTGCTCAGGTCTGTTGATTTAGACTACGACGGGATGGGATGTCTTTGCACAACTACTTTTATATTGAGATGCTCGCAGGTAAAGCCAAGTTGGTTTATGCCCACGGGTTATTCCAATTACTTTCGAACAGATCAGAAAAGAATAGGAAGCATAGCCCCTTCCGAGTTGTATTCGCTGAAGTATCCTCCCACGATATCTGTGAACTGCGCTCAAATTATATAAAGTCTTGAAGCCAAAAAGAATAATTACGGCACCGACTTCCCCATGACAAACCACCAAGGAGTTTTCTGCTATAGATTCAATGACTTGCAATGCATACAGGCACATTTCCGGGAGATCATTCTGGGTCAAGTCCAATCGGAAGCCGGCTGAAGAACACGAAAGAGGAATACCACGCCCCGTTCGATATGAACTTATTAGCCGATTCATATGCCCCCCTTTACAATCGCCCTACGATCTACCCCGGACCTCAGATTTGACATATGGGAATTCTCCGGATGGCAACTAGATTGCGGGGAAGATATACTTCTTCTGCATGTAGCAGAGCGCCGGCATGCCGAGTTTTCGGAAGTGATTGAAGGTATTTAAGGAGGGCGTGCCAAGACCAATTCTTATAAGTCAGTCACTGCTCGCAAGTAACAATCAGATTGGCGACAACAAGAACTTGCACATCATTTGCTTCAGCAATTCATATCTATCCTGTGTCTCGTGTGTCACAAGCCGACAAGAAAGACCAGTCACAGATAGGGGGGCCCAAGATGCTCTTCCCAACACCTCTGGTCCTGACGGGCCTCCTCTCGGCGCTCGCCGCGCCGGCCCAGGCCGCCCAGCTCACAAAGGTCAACTACCCCAACAACGCCACGTCCAAGGCCGAGATGTGGGTCTACGTCCCGGACAAGGTCGTGTCGAACCCGCCGCTGGTCGTCGTCATCCACTCGTGCCAGTCGACGGCGCAGTCGTACTTCCAGAACAACAAGATCCCCTGGAAGCAAGGGTCGGACAAGAAGGGCTACATCACGGTGTGGCCGAGCAGCCCGCACAGCGGCACCTGCTGGGACGTCTCGAGCAAGTCCTCGCTGAGCCACCTCGGCGGCGGCGACTCGCAGGCCATTGCCAACATGATCCTGTACGCCATCGACCAGTACAAGGTCGACCCGGCCAAGGTGTACGTCACCGGCGGCAGCTCCGGCGGTATGTGTCTCTCTTCGCTCCCCATAGACATGGTAGATGACTGATATTTCTCCTAGCAATGATGTCCAATGTCATGGCCGCCACGTACCCGGAGCTCATCTCAGCCGTGTCCCTGTACTCGGGCGTCCCGGCGGGCTGCTTCGTCTCGTCGTCGGGCGGCGTCGACCAGTGGAACAACTCGTGCAGCGGCGGGCAGTCGCGCGCCTCGGCCGAGCAATGGGGCGGCGTCGTCCGCAACATGTACCCCGGGTACGACGGCCCGCGGCCCAAGATGCAGATCTGGCACGGGTCGGCCGACTCGACGCTGGCGCCGCAGAACTACCAGGAGACCATCAAGCAGTGGACCAACGTCTTTGGCGTGTCGCAGACGCCGACGAGCACAAAGAAGAACACGCCGCAGGCCAACTACCAGACCGACGACTACGGCGACCACGTCGAGGGCATCTACGCGCAGGGCGTGGGCCACTCGGTGCCTTCCAACTTGACGGCCAGCGAGATCTGGTTCGGACTGTGATGTTGTGACTCTTGTGAAGACGGCAAGATGGGGCTTGAATTGCCTTCCTGGAGGAGTGATGCAGCTCATGTAGTGGTTGTAAAGTGTGAAGAGCGGGAACACTTTGATGGAAGAAAACACATAGCTTGCTCGAAACTTCAAAAAGTGTACATGTTCGTGAGCGGATGAGAACCTTCAAATTTGAAAAAAACTTCAATTGAAGAGGGGTATCTATAAAGACTGCACATCCCAAAACCCCAACGCTGTTACGCCGGGGATGTCTATATTTTTGGATATTGACTTGCCAACTATCGTGTCACTGATTTGGGGGAATCATCAGCCACAAGATTTCAAGACACGACGGCGTATCTGTCGCAAACTTACAACCAATGTTTCTCCGTGTTGCTTATGACCGGATTTGGCTCCTTTGTTGTAGAGTTTGAATTGGTACAAAGTTTCCTTCTCCCCTTCGGTTGTTTCAATCACCCGCCGGTGGCGGTGCCGGCGCGAATGTGGTCCTGTACGGGAGGTTGTCATCGGGACCTATGCCATCAAGACCGTCCGAGAAGACAGGAGTGCCGCCTCTGCTCATTTGCGCACCGCCAAAAGTAGATGGCGAGGTCGGTGAGCCTACCTCAGAGACGGCCTTGATGCGACGGAAGCCAGTCCTGTCGTACTCGACTTCTTGACCGCTGTCGTCCACTAACGCAACTGTTCTATCTTTGTAACTCTTCCGCACAATGTAGTAGTCATCCAATGTTCGTGGCTCCCAGGTATCGTCCTCAAGGAGGCACCTTGCTAACTCGGCCTTGCGGTCGCTCGGGTATTTCGCGGCGGCCCTGGGAACGCGGAGGGCGTCATCCCATTCCGGCCCGAGGAGCTGGTTAATGTAATCCAGGTCCCGACCACCTACACCCTTCATCCACCAGACGTCGTCGCATATCCTAGCGAATAAGAGATGATGTGCGACTATGACCAGGGTGCGAGGCCGGTGCTGACGAGCCAATTGCACAAACTGTTGTGGGAGAAACGTGAACCAAGTGATGACTCGGAGATTGAGCACGTCGCTGAAGCCCAGAGCCAGCTCCTTGTAGAGAGCACCGAGATATTTGAGCGTCTCGTAATAAGTGTCCACATATTGATAATCTCTGTCGCCGGGCTGGATGGATGAGATCATGAAGAGTAGGTTGCTCGGAATGTGCCGGGCCGTTTCATCCAAGTCAATAGATGGCCGCACAAACAGCGGCGCCATTCCGGATTCATACAGCTTCTGCGGCGTGATCATGTCGACAATGAGCCCGATCCCTTTCCACACGGTCATCCAGTCTATGATATAGAGAGGTTTGGTGTCTGGCTCGCGGAACATCTGAGAGGAAAGACCGCATAGAAGCAGTGAGCCAGCTAGAAGGGCAGGAAAAGACGCCGGATCTGCCTTTTGCACAGCCCTGCGATATCCCTCGAAAGCTCTGGCCCTGTAGGTGATGGCCTTTGACTCTGGAATTTCTTGACCACCTAGTCGCATCTGCAGAGCAGAAAGCCCGAGGAGACAGTCCATCAGGAATGTCTGGGTGAAGGCGTGCTGTGGAATTTTCACCCGCAGGACATTGTCCACCGTCGGTTCTATGCGCGCATCAATAGCAAAGGCGTCGAAGCCTTTGGCAGTGTAAAACCAGAGGAGTTCCATGTCGACAATGTCTTTGCCCCCATAAGTGAATATCGGTTCGTTGACAATGACTAAAGCGGAGTCAGAGTCCTCCGAAGATGAGGGTGAGGCATGGTGGGATGTCTCGGGCGAGATGAGAGAGCTTGTCCGACTGGAGGACGCCGCCGATGTAGATGCTGGCGGCGTCGGCGTCGGCGTCGGCCCACTGGGGTATACGCATGTCTCCTTTCTCAATGTGCAGGCCCGACAGCGCGGGCGGCCTTCATCACATTTGACCTTGCGGGTTTTGCAGTTCTTGCACCCATGCCGGGACTTTCTGTGTGGACGTTTTGAGTGGTAAGGCTTGTCGGCACCCGCAGCCGAGCCATCCATAGGATCATCCTCGGGCATGGCATTCATCTCATTGGCGAGCATTTCTTCTGATGAGAGAGATCCTACGGATGGAGCTCAGATGAAGCTGTAGGCAATGCGCGGGGAATTGCTTGTACGTTGAGGGTGCTGGTATCTTACACAGCCCACCAGACCCGAATCGGTGAGACGAACAACAAAGACAGTGAAAGCTAAGCTCCTGAATGGGAGGCTCCTACTGATGACAGACTCATGGGAGGTTCGAATGAAGACAGCGCCAAAATAAAATACAGTATATCGAAATAAGATCGAAGCTACGAGGCAAGCTCACAGCAGCGCGACAAAGAGTCATGACGAGGACAAACGGGCTCACCCAGAGACGTTATTCGTTCTGCCTTTCTGGCTGCGCCGCCCGTAGCTACATGAGCTGGTGTGCCAGGTCCGGCCGAGTTTAGTGTTGTGTTGGGCGCCGCTGGTGTGCTCTAGCCGCGACTCTACGCCGGCTGGGACCTGGTTGAGAGGATGTTACGCAAGCGTTATTCGGTCTCAATGGTTGCTTTCGGGGTTTGGCAGTGACAAGGTGCCTCGTAAAGGCTGTAATCAGACCCCCTAGCGCCCCCCAAAGTACGTGGGCTGAGCATGTATGCAGCAATTAAGCACCGCGCTAATGCAGTAAGATTCACTGGTAGACATGGTTCGATATCAGGTACTCATTACTTCTGTCACTTGCGCAAAATCGAGCTTTGTCGTTTCCTCTCAGAGTAGCAGATACCTACACGCTTCTTGCCAGACGCGGTTCTCAGATTCGACAACCGCGTCGCAACCACCCCGACAACGTCCTTCTTCTCATGGTGTGGGAAGAGAGTACTCTACTCTACAACAACGGGCATCATGGCCAGTTCTCTGCAGCTGCCTGACCCAGCGCAGTATGCAGACCTCCTTCAGACATTTCCGGGCCGAGAGCAGCAAGCAAAGGCGCTTGCGACGCTCATCTATGTATGTGCCCAATGACGCCTGATACACCTTATTTGGTTACGATCGGTTGCTAACAGCTCCCAGCCAACGGCCGCACCATGCCAGAACCTCGTGATCTACGGCTCCGAGGCGACGGGGAAGAGTACATTGACGGAAGGGCTTCTGCGGGCTTTCGCCGAACGTAGGCACGACGACCAACAATTGCCGGTCACGGCAGCATCACCCGAGCTCCGGTACGCAATTGTAAGTAGCATCGAATGCGTTACGGGGCGTCATCTCTTCGAGCGAACGGTCAGCGAGGTAGCCAGTGCATTACGATGGGAGAACCCGGCAAAGCGCTGCGAGAGCATGGCTCAGTTGACCGTTGAACTGTCTAAGATGCTTAAGTACGTCGAGAGACCAGACTCTTGGCGCTTTGTTCTGGTATTCGATGCCATTGACCGCCAGAGAGAAGCCCCGGCAACATTGCTACCTGCGCTTGCAAGGCTGTCAGAAATTGTACGTTGGTCAAGCTTCGTGCCTTGTTGGAGGCAGCATCCTATAACATACCTCGATGTACTGACCTTGACCCTGCTTTGCAGATACCAAACCTGACGACTATCTTTATCCTCACCTCCCCGCCCGCATCTTTTCTCCGTACCTCTTCCGTCCCACACATTCACTTTCCCAACTATACAAAGCCCGAGTTTATGCGGATATTATCGACCACACCTCCAGCAACGCTTGCAAACACCACTGCTGAAGGAACATCAGAGCTCTGGTCGCGTTTCTGTGGCGCCGTTCACGACTCTCTGACCAAGTCCGCCGCCCGGACACTTCCAGCCTTGAGGCAAGCCTGTGCGGCGTTATGGCCTCGCTTCACAGCGCCCGTCCTGGACGGGACGTACTACGCCCGCGACTTCTCCAAGCTCCTCATCGCTTCCCGCGTGCACTTCCAGGACGAGTCGCTCCTCGACCCAGGTGTCATCGCACTGCCTCCCAAGGACAGCTCTTCCACACCACGTACTCCTTCCGCGCCGTCCACTCCCTCCCGGCGCGCCAACCTCCTCTCGATCACCCCACAGAAGCCTTCTGTCCAGCACAAAACCCCAGACTTGGCCTCTCTACTGCCAAACACCGCCCGCCTTCTCCTTCTTGCTGCCTATCTCGCATCTCACAACGCGCACAAGCACGATCTTACCCTCTTTTCTACGCACTACCATGGCCGCAAGCGGCGTCGTGGTGGACTACTCGGGGGCTCCCGTCAGCGTAGTAAGCACCGACGCATCGCCCGTAAACTCCTGGGCGCACATGCTTTTGTCTTGGAACGCATGATGGCCATCTTTGCGGCTGTACGGAACGAGTGGGTGGTCGACAACCTGGTGTCGGCCCACGGCGGCACCATGGACTGCGACGTTGGTATGGCGATAGCGACGCTGTCCAGCTTGCGATTGCTTGTCCGGGTCGGTGGTGGCGGCGATCCGATGGACCGAGGTGGCAAGTGGAGGGTCAACATCGGCTGGGAGATGGTCAGGGGCTTGGGAAGGAGTATGGGCGTTGAGGTGGAAGACTGGTTAATAGACTAATAGACAGCCGGGAAAAAATTTCCGTACTGACACGGCATGAACAAGACAAGCATAGAGCTTTTGACATCAAGATTTGAGACCTTTACGCATGCGAGTGAGTGAGCCTCAAGAGGCTAAGGTTCTCTCTCCTGTTGGTTTACTAATGTACAAACCGCTACAACCTGAATGACGCATTTTGGAGAACCATCAACCATGCCCAAATTACGCCGTGCTCCTTGTGCTTCCTTCTTACACACTTTTTAGAACCTATACTTGGTCTCCTTCTTCTTGGTGTCCCCTCCGCCTCTCCGCTCCTCGTCCCTCTTTTGCCTCTTCCGGCTCTCCTGCGCAATCATCTCGCTCAGGTCGTCGTCGTATTGCCACTGAGCACCGACGCCCTCCTCCTTGGCCCCCTGATCGAACTTGCGCCGCAGCTCGTCCTTGCTGATTCCGTCGTGGCTCTGCAGCGCGTCTGGGTCCAGCGCGATGTCTACGTCGCCCGGCTTCTTGCGCTTGCGGCCGCTGTCGTCATCCTGGCCCAGGACGGGGACGCCTCCCGCGCCCTTACCCTTGGACAAGTCGTAGACGCGGTCGCTGCCGAAGAAGCCTGATGCCTGGGCCTGGCGCTCCGGCACGACGGTGTAGGCTGACCGCGGGTGCTCCTCGGTCTCGTAGCCTTGCCGTTGCTTGCGGAGGTCGAGCTCCCCAGCCAGACTGCTCTCGACGCCGCTGGGGGCACCGTAGTCACCTGGCACGGTGCTGGCGTAGCCCGCTGGCGTCTCGAGTCCGCCTGGAGTCTGTAGACCGCCGGGGATATCGTCGGCGTCTTCCTCATCCTCCTCCTCTTCCTCTTCATCGGACTCCTCCTCTTCGGACTCCTCTGCCGGCGGCTGCAGCTCACCCCATAGGTTCCTCTCCACGGGCTCCCCACTGGGCGGCTGCTGTGCTTGTGGTTGCTGGGCCTGGGCGGCGTTGGGATTGCCAGCGAGAATACCAAAGATATCACCACCGTAGATGGGCCTGTTGTATTCGTCCAGTGGCGGCTTGCCCCATTGGCCAGGGCCAAAGCCCCAAGCAGCACCTGCCGGTAATGGTGCGTTGAGGCCAGGGATCTTGAGGGAAGGATAGGAAGGTGGCGGGCCTATCCGCTGTTGCTGAAGCAGCCAAGGCGGCGGGAAGCCTGGTTGAATGCCTAGCGCGTCCCTCAGGGCCTCGCTGACCTCACCAGCCTTGAAATGGCGATAATCAGCCTCCCACTCCTTGCCCTCATGGTAGACGTCGCCGAACCTCGTCAGCGACGGCTTGGTCTGGAAACGGAAGAAGGCATCGTAGAGCTTTTGGTAGTCAATGTCGAGTTTTCCCATCTTGGGCTGTACCCTCTCGCGTTGCTTCTGTTTCAGAGTCTGTTCGGCTTGCTTTTCTAGGACGGCATCGCGCATCTCGGTGATACCGGTTTCGGCGATGAATTGAGGCAGCTTGAAGGGTGGCTTTTCGATACCCCTCTTGCTTGACAGATATTCTCGTTTCAGGGACCAGTGCGTGGGCACTGGGACGATATTCCTCTGTGCCTTGATCTGCACAAGCATACGGGGGTCGGAAGAGGAGACATCGTGCCATTCCACCACTTCTGGGTTCCTGACCAATGCCTTCAGCTCAGCAATCGACAGCTTGTTGAGCTTCTTGCGCTTCTTCTTGGACAGCTTGGCCTGCCCTTCCGCCTCCTCATCTTCGTCGGGAATGTCGTCGTCGTCGCCGAAAAAGACCTCGCCCTTGTTGCCCGCATTTGCCTCTCGCGCAATTTCATCATCCTCGAGGCCTGTGCCAAATCGCGAAAAGATGTCTTTGTAAAGCGCGAAGGCCGGGTCGTCATCGTCTACAGACACGTCGACGGGGCCGTCTGCGGGTATCTCGGCGGGTGCCTCGGGGTCCTTCTTGACTTCGAGCTCGGTAGCATTCTTCTCTTCCTGGGCGCCCTCGGCGGCGCCGTCCTGCTCGTCGACAGTGCTTTCTTCGCCCTTTGCGGCAGCCTGGACACGAGCAGTAATGTTAGTCGGGTGCAAGGCAGGATGAGCGGGGACATCTCGACTGACCTCGGCCTTTGCTTTCTTCTCTTCCTTCTTCTTGGCCCGGCGCATCTGATTCTTGGTCATCTTCTGCGCCGCCATCCTTGCTGTTGCGGCTGCGGAGAGCGCAGACAGCTCGCGTCGACTCTTGTTGTGAATTTGCTTATTCCGTAGATGGTCGCAGTCTGATGAAAGTAGGCGATTCGTGCGTGTCACTGCTCGCGCCGTACAGAGGTAATGCAGTTGCGCGAAGCTGTGTGGGCTATGGTTGTTGGTGAAGCCTTGTTGTTGCTAGTGCCTTTTCCCAAAAAGGTCAATCGAAATTTTGGAGCCTCAACTCGCCTAATTTTGGGGCGCTGAAGCTCAAAAGCCAGTGCCAGCACACCAGACCAGGCTTGGGGAGGATCCACCAAATCATATCCCAGTAGCGCTAGTGTAAGGGAATTCAGGAACTACCAAACGACGTTAGAGGCAGCTAAGTCACATGCATTCTGGGCGTACTGTCAACCACCAGAAGTGACGGCAAGGTACCTGTCAGCCGAGTCGAAATTTAGAGCTTGCCTTACTCGAGTCGACTTTATCAGCGCGTGCTATCCAGTTACATGTCCAGAATTGCCCACCCGTGTTCAATCAGCGATCTTGTAATTTCCATGTCAAGTACATGGGTTGGACTAACGTCGCTTGGTTGGAAATTGACGCAAGACAGAAATCCTTCCAGATTTCTTGACTTTTGTAACTCACTTGCCTCGAGTCGTTCTCTTTGTTTGCCCGTCGCATGTGCCATTGCGAACATGACCCTCGCGACCATCCGATAATACCACAATTCGGGAACCGTCGACAGAATACGAGGCAATGTCCTATTAGACGGCTCTTGTGCGACCCTCTTTTCAAACAGCCTCCTAAATCCCCTTCCCACCCCTCCAGACTCTTCCCCTCTGCGACACAATCCTATACCCTCGAGGGCCAACATGCCGCACTCGACCTCCCCTCGTCCGTCCGCACGGGCGAGATCGACGAGTCGCCCTCCCGCCATGAAGCAACATGTTGGCTTTGCAGACGACGAGCAGGAGGCGACCGAGAAGTTCCCCGACTTTGATACACATGTCAATGGAACGGCCTTTCACCCGTACGGCGTGAATGGCCATGCCAACGGCGCATTGCGACCCGTCGATCGATGGCAGGCTGCCAAAGACAGCCACACACGGGCAGTACGGTGGGGTCTCGATGAGCCGCCATCGCACTCCAAAGGACACAGGTCTCATAAGAGGCAGCCTTCTCTAAGTGATGCGATACGGACAATACGGACGAGAAATGGCAGTATGAGCCAGAACGCCCACGAGATAGCCGATGCTCTCAAGGCACCCGTTTCGGCCAAGCTGATTGTACGCTCCATTGATGTTTCGCTTCATGTTTGCACTTTCCAAATACTGACGCATTGTGGTTGCAGATACTCTGCGTGATGTGGTACGCCTCGTCCGCGCTGACCAACACCTCTTCAAAGTCGATATTGAATGCCTTTGCGAAACCGGCGACGTTGACCATGGTTCAATTTGCCTTTGTGGCTTTCTTCTGCATACTACTCTCATGGTTGGCGACGATATTCCCGACTCTGAGAACGACGATACCAGCATTAAAACATGGCATCCGTTATCCTTCGCCCGAAGTGCTCAAGACCACATTGCCCCTGGCTGCCTTTCAGATCGGCGGCCACCTGCTGAGCTCAACCGCCACTGCAAAGATTGCCGTATCCCTTGTCCACACGATCAAGGGACTCTCCCCCTTATTCACCGTCTTCGCCTACCGCTTCTTTTTCGACATTCGGTACCCCACCGCGACGTATTTGTCGCTGATACCTCTGACCATGGGTGTCATGCTCGCCTGTTCTGGCAAGCACGCGTTTGGGGGCGAGCTGCTGGGTATTCTCTATGCCCTGCTGGCCACAATCATCTTTGTGACCCAAAACATTTTTTCGAAGCGACTCTTCAACGAGGCGAATCGTGCCGAAGCCGAGGGGATGACGGCCCAGTCACGGCGATTGGACAAGCTCAACCTACTCTGCTATTCTTCTGGACTTGCGTTCCTGATCACCGGACCCATCTGGTTTTGGAGCGAAGGCATTGACATCATTGGCGACTTTCTCTATGACGGTTCGGTCGATCTCACCGCGGGCCCGGGGACGTTCGATCATGGAAGGCTGTTTGTCGAGTTTGTCTTCAACGGCACTTTCCACTTTGCCCAGAACATCCTAGCATTCGTGCTACTGTCGATGGTCTCGCCCGTGACCTACTCGGTTGCGAGTCTCATCAAGCGCGTATTTGTCATTGTCATTGCACTGATATGGTTCCGAAGTCCCACAACAAAAATGCAGGCCGTGGGCATCGCTCTGACATTCTTTGGTCTTTATCTCTATGACCGTACCAAGGAGAGCAAAGCCGACCGCCGGGCAATGTCCATGTCAGAAACCAAGGAGTCATTGCTGCCCCTCAACACCAAGCACGCCACCTCGGCGGGCCAGAACGGCTCCGTCTTTGAGAGCCCTGCCGCTCTGTCAGCAAGTCCCCATCCATACACCAACGGCTATGCGTTACCGACAGGCAACGACAATAAGAAGTCCGACGACCGGGGTCTGCCACAGCCTGGAGGTGTTAACAATGTTACTTGGATGGCGCCCGGAACAAAGCAGGAAGATACCTGGCGGGATGCCGACAAGCTTGCGGGCAGGGCATGAATTGAATTTCGACGATATGAGCATAGAATTCTTTATTTGGATGGGCGGTTTTGTCACGGCTAGAGGAACGGCTACTTCTCGTACAAATTTCAAGTCTTTCCTGTAGACTTGGTCTGTCTATATGCTGGGGGTTTTTACTTCGCGGATGGGACCACTTTAGCCTCCCTCTACTGTACCTCTGGCTTGATGGAAGGCGTCTACCGGCGTTGGTATTGTATGATAAAGATGAGTGATCCAATTTTCGGAATGCATGGGACGGAGCATCAAGGTAGCGGTGACTCCTGTGAGAGTACGTGTACGAGACTTGTCACCACATCTCGGAAAGGGATGCCAATGGCGTCCGAGGCCTGCTAATAGAATTATTACCTGGGTATCACCTAGAAACACTGCTTACTTGTGTGAATATCACTGTCCGTCACCGATCGATGCTACATGTGAGGCACATTCCCAGGTTCAAGGTCTTGGTGGCTTGCGGTTGTGATGTATTCTATTAGCATTCAATCGATCTCAGACACCCGGGTCTCTCCAGTGGCTGATCTTGGCACCGGGGCACAGCTTCCAGGGGGCCTGCACTCACTAATGCCGGTACCCGTTTTTTAGTGTTAGGCAGCACAGGGCTGATCTCGATGACTACCCCCACCACAAGTCCATCACTCCATCCCCATCAGCAAGCTTCAGCTTTTGTTAGCCAGCCGGTGCCACGCCCACCACCTTCAACTCATCATCCACTCACTCCATCCCCTGCGTCGCAAACTCCGAACGCTTTTTCAAATTTTCATTTCCTTTGTTGCACAACATCCCTTTTCATTCGCGCGGACATGCAGCTGAAGCGCTGCACGTGAGGATACCCAGCGCATCGAGCTTCATGTCCCTCCTGCCTCCCGTCATCAAGAGCACTACCATGAAAAATCGAGCCTCCACCGCGGGTCCGCCCCGGCGTGCTCCACCACGAGCTGTCAAGTCTCGTGAGGTCGCCTCCGCTGGCACATCGGCACGCAACCCGTCAAATCGCCGTGCTACACGAAGCGCGGCTACCCAGGCTCACAGCGCGCGGGGTGCCGACGACGATGACTCTGAATCAGACGCCGAGTCTTCAGATGCGAGTGACGACTTTGCGTCTACCTCTCGTCCCGCCAAGCGTACCCGCGCACCCGCCCGCAGGGCTGCACGGGCTGCAAAACGGCGGCGGCTACGTGCAGATGACGACGAAGACACAGATGATGATGATGAGCTGACCCAGGCTCATGATGACGGCGCATACCTGTCGCCATCCTCGCACGATGATGTTGTTCGCACAGCTTCGGCGGCTGTTGTAGCCAGGATCCGAAAGGGTAGACCTACTACTCGAGCTGCCAAAGTTCAGAAGTCCCCGTCCAAAACAACACCAAAGAAGGTGATGCAAACAGCGAAGGCTGCCCCAGCCGTGTCTGTCACCGAGGACAAGATCATTCCCCCTTGGAATACTTTGCCGTACATGATCCTTGTGCAGGTCCTTGCGTACGCCTCGGCGCCATTGGACGACATTGACCTTGTACGTTGGCTATTGGCCACAGGCAGGCTATGTCGTGCATTTGCCGAACCGGCCTTGACAGTGTTGTACGAGTTACCGCCGATTTTGGCAATGTCTATGGCGCACAACCTAAGCGCGCAGCTGCAGACTCCCCCTTCAGAGACGATGTTCAACTACCGCCAAAAGGTCGAGGCTCTATCTATCGAGATCGGGGCCATTGCGACCCACACGTACAGAGGCCGACACCTTGACATCATGGCACTGATTGCGGATTGTCCGCGACTTGTCGACATCAACTTGTATCACTATAAGGACTCTGCACCATTTCGCGGTCTCGACGATAATCTGAAGTGGACCTACCCGCCCGCCTTGCTAAAGGCCTTGGGATCGACCGAGTCTGGGCCTGTTGAGGACAAGTTACCACTGAGACTGAGAAGCTGGCGGTGGAACAGGAGAATGATGACCCAGGAGATGTCATTCGATCACCTCAGAGATATGCACGCGTCCCCTTGCTTCAGTAACTTGAGGAGCATGGCTTTCGTCAATTACCAGCGCCCGTCCCTACGGGCTAGGAATGCCGAGGACCCTGAGATTGTTGCTCAAGATCAAGCAGCCGCTGAAGGCTTGGCAAGTTGTATCAATGCTTTGCCGGGCCTCACTCACCTATCGATCGAGTCCTCGACTGCAGCGAACGAGATGCTTCTTCCACTTCTGCCGAAGCAGTTACAACACCTCGAGCTTATCAATTGCTGGGATGTCACAGCGGAGCATTTTTCCGAATATTTGTTGACGCACGGCCACCAGCTGCGTTTCCTGACGTTAAACCACAACCAGTCGCTCAGTCTCGAGTTTCTTCCGATTCTCGGGGAGGCCTGTCCCAACCTGCGCGCTCTTCGCATGGATCTGATGTACTACAACCATCACGAGTTCTACAACGACTCCAATCCGCTCTATCCTCATCTTCTGTCGGAGAGCCAGATTCCCAAGTGGCCGCGCAGTCTCCAAGTCATCGAGTTGGCACATATGCGCAAATGGGACGCACCAGCCGCCGAGATGTTCTTTCAGTCTCTAGTTGATAGCGCGCCGAACCTTCCAATGCTACGGCACCTCGCCATCAAGGCCATGCTGGATATCCCGTGGCGTCAGCGCAGTGAGATCCGTGACAAATGGGTAGCTCGCTTCGATACTGTCTTTCAGCGCGAGAGCGCACCGCCCAAACCTGTTCACGGTCTACGTGTCGACGAGGCTCAGGAAGCATCGACACCTCCCAAGAAACGTACTGAGCCAACTGTGGACTTTACGCCGTCTCGGCGGAGTAATCGCATTGCAACCGTTTCCTCGCGGCCATCATCACGCAGCAGTAGCACTGCGCGAGGCCTAAGAAAACTAGAAGCCGAGACTTTCTCGTATCGAGAGCCTGACAGCGATGAGGGCCTGGAAGACTCGGAGTCGGAGGCGGAAGATGAGTCCTCACCGGTCAGTGACGGTGAAGCGGCCAACACGGCTGAGGAAGATGGTCAAGATGACGAGAAGTATGTTCACGGCATGTGCGAAGTGGTGGACATTCGCTTCGATAATCAAAAGCCAAGAGAGGAACAGTTCGGCATGGATGACTTCCTGGACAGCGAGAACAGCAATTCGGATGCTGAGTGGGCGAGCGACAACGATGAGGACGGTGATGTTGAGTATGCTTGGTGAAAGGAGATAGAGGTGTGTACGGTACTTAGTACAATGGTTGCCCAAGGGTGGGAAAAGGGACGGCGAAAATGGAGTTTGGCATCGGACACGGCAATTGCTTTGAAGATCTGGCTGGACTTTGCATGAGATACCTACCTGGAAGGATGGTTTGCATGAATTAGCAATGGGGCTACGGAAGAAGAGGCACATCGGAATGTACAGCGGGAGCTACATTCTAGCAATGGCTACATTGGCAAGTAAGAGAGTGGTTGCTGGATGCTCTGCATTCATCAACTTTGCAGAGTCCCGATGACGGACTTATAGTAATACATGCCCATGGGCCCACGCTGGAGAATGGTGTGGATGAGCATGTGCGTATAAAGTCTATAGGCATCAGGTAGACTTTCTGAATGCTTGAGAATGAAACCACGTTCCTTGTCCCGTAAAGTTTGAGCTGACTGCACTCAGTAAGAATGGGGCCTCCGCCCACGAGAGTGGTATTTGATGCTTCTCTGTACGGGCATGGCGTGTAAGTGCAAGCGAGAGGCCAGTCTTGTCAAGATTGGATTGGAATGATTTCCAGTTGTCGATAAATAGTGACATATTAGACAGTGTTTATGCAGTGCCTTATGATGGTACCGTCCTACCGCGCCTGCACTAAGCGGGGCTGACCAGGCCGGACACGTGAGGGCGAGGTCGTTGATTGGCAAGCGCAGGGCAGGGCGGTCTCCGCTCGTGGTGCGTCCCTGCCCCGGCTGGGCAGCCGCCAATGCCAGCGTTCTTGAGTGGGCACCCTTTTTTTCTGGGTCGTTGTTGCTGCTACTGCACGCGTCTCCCCTGGTTTTCTTGCGCCAGGACAGGACCGACGTTCACTTTCACTTTCTGGCCATGAGGATGCGCCGTCGATATCTCTCATCTCATTGCGCATCACGAGTGCATCACTGCTCGTGATCCAAAAAAGAGAGGCCGAGGGTCCTGCATCACCGTGTGCCCCGTCTTTTTCTTTTCATTTTATCTCCCTTTTCTCCTCATTTCATCCTTGTGTTTCCTCGTTTTCCTATATCCCTGCGTCACCTCGATACCCATCAAGAACACGCACACGCTATCCCGTGCCGTGTCCCGTTCTGACAACGAAGAAGGCGCCTGCCATCTCGTCGTCTTGTAACGCTTCATTTTGAGCCCGTCGCTGTGAGGCAAGAGAATGGCAACACGCGCCAGCACTCACATCGCATACAGGGGCTTCTCAGCGATATAAGACGGCACAAAACTCACGCGCCGGCTGTGGCTCTCTGCGCTCATCTCACGGGATCCTCTGGTTCTCATAGTCATCCCCCTATCGAGGTTCTCGCCCAACATACGACGCGCATTGCGTTGGATACTTGCATCGCAAGCTACGAGGTCCCTCGAGACGAGCATCGTCCCTTACGGAGTTTGTTCGTCACGCTTCTGGCAGCACCTACTCCTGTTTGCGCATTTCCCCTGGCGTTATTCACCTGCATTGCATTGCATCAAAAGCACTCGCTCTGACGCATCCGGCCTTTTCGCACTCTGTCCTACACCTATTCACAAACTAGGCTGCCTGGACCGCCTTGTCTCTGGTGAGGGATATCGATCTTCCGGGACTCTGTGGCTCTCTCTTGGAGGTCCTCTTCTTAGTCAGCCACGTCCGCTTTTGTCACAGATCTCGGCCCTTGTTGCGGTCGTCACGGCCATCAGGAGAAAGCCTTGACTGGCCCTTTTCTGTCTGATTTTGAGCTCAGATCAACGCACGTGCCGGGGTCGGCTTGTCGTCACTGCCTGCTCACCTGCTCCACCACAATCATGGCGACCTTCTCTCCACAACACCGCCTTCCATTCCTCCACAGGAACTGGGTCACGGCGCTCAACTCTTGGCAAGCTCTAGGTACCAAGCCTTCTCCGCCAGCCGTTGATATTGGAGACAAACTCCTCAAAGACGAATTCGATATGGGCTTCTATCCACGCCCCGCCAAGCGTCGCCGTGTGACCGAGTCCACCCCTGTGTCTCTGTCAGACCCTGACATGAGCTTGACTCCAGATCAAAGCATTCATCAAGCCTATGGCCATGACGCCAGCTCTCTGGACCATGCTGACGACATCGAGCGCGCGCTGCGCGTGGATGTCCTCAAAATTGAACACAAGGACTCGTCACGCGTCAAGTTCAACAGTGCCTACAGTCGTATCAGCGATCCCGTTGGAAGCTCTGATGCATTGACTGCACAGGCTCGATGCAGAATTACCATCTTCTGCGAGAAGCAAGGCGTTCAACAGGTCTTGCATTGCGATAGCCAAGTCTGTACCCTGAAGGCCTTCAAGAATCCTGTCGGCCCCTCCCAGATGGCCCGCATTTACGGCGCCAAGCCCTTCACGATTCCCAGGGACAAGATCTTCATCATGCGCGAGGATGATGCAGTCTTTGATCTCGCCGACGCGTATACGCTGCAAGTTGAGCTCGAGTCAGCTGGAGCGACCGACTGGCCACCACTCAACGTTATTTCGCCCGCCAACGATGCTCATATGTTTTCACAGCGATCTGTCCCTTCTCGGCACTGGGTTCTGTGTTCGACGGTCTACGACCTATTTGGGCATTCGAGGTCTCATACACCTGTCAAATTGAGGAAGGGCCCTCAATCCGGACAGTCGACCGACTATGTTATGACAGTCGATGCCCGGTGGACCACCGGTTTCTCGCAGTCTCTGGTCAAGAACCATCCTGAAAAGGGCGTCTTGCCTTCAATCACTGTTTTCGACCCTAATGAGAAGATCCCTGAGGATGTGAACGGCCACGTGAATGGCTCTCTCAATGGCATCAACGGTCTTCATGAAGTTAACGGCGACAGCATGGTTTTGGATGACGATGATGAGGAGATGGATGGCGAGTTAACACCTAGCCGATCTCTTCGCACGAGGGGCGGCGATAAAGTATACAACCTGAAAGTCCTTAGTGACAAGGCTCAGGGCAAGGAGCGCCGCAAGCGCAGGAAGTTGGAGAAGCTGGCTAAGGCTGGGAAGGGGATCACGTACTGCTTCCCGGAAGAGCAATTTCCTGTCGAGGGATTCGTGTGCTGCCTATGTCTTGCTCCAACACAATCCCTCGCCCAATTGCGAGCCCACTTCCTCAGCCACCCCCATTATCAGTTCGATCTCGCAAGCCCGGGAGGCCGCGGTGGACTTGCCATTGTTGTATCGCACAGTAGTGAGCGACCTGGATCGCCATTGTGGCCCAAGGTCTATCAGCTGGGCAGAGCGTCCAAGCCACTTGACCTGGATAAACTCGTGGACGGCGATGAATCATGGATTACGTCGAGATATGGCCCGGACAACGATGCGCCAACGAAGCCGACGCTTGCAAGAGTTCCCCAGGTAAGCTCCCGAAATAACACACTTTACTTGTGCCCCATTCTAGGCTTTTGAAGGTAGTCTAACAATTCGATCTAGAAACTGACCAACCGCCGCAAAGACAACAGGCTGGTGGTTCCCAAGACAAAGCAGCCTCTGTTTGACCCTCTCAGCAAAGCTCTCCTGGAACCGGGCTCCGAAATCCGTCCCGTAGTGGCAGACGATACTTGGCTCGTAAACAAGCATCGTGATACTGTGCAGGACTTCTCAGACGTGGACCCTCCAGAGAAGGAGTACATCAAGGAATGGGACGCATTCGTCATCAGGAAACGGATCTCATCTGACGCCTACATTCCTCGAACAATGCTGGCCTTTGTCACCGAGAAGGCCCAGTGGCTGGTGGAATCTCCGTCCCGAACCATCGAGTTTGGCAAGCACCTCAGTGTTCTGATTGCGAGAAATGTCTTGGACAACCAGACGGTCAACGACGCACTTGCACGCCTTGCCGAGGCGCGAAGCAAGTTGGAGGATCGGGGTTCCAACCTGAAGCCGGTAGCGAGCCCGCCAAAGGAGGTCCCGTACAAGAGCTGCAAGGGATGTGCAGTCTGTGGGCTGCCTGTGCTTGGTCCTTCGCTATTAATATGTTCGAACAAAGTAAGTTGCATGCAAACCTCCAGCTACTCGTACCCCAGAAGAATCCAGCACTGACAGGTCTTGGTACAGGCATGCACAAAGCCACTATATCACGACGATTGCATACGCAAGTCGGCCAAGATGGCGGTAGACGGCAGCTCCTGGATTTGTAACAACTGCGCAGAGCCCGCCGCGAACAAAACCAACTCAAGCAAGTAGGGTGGCAGAAGGTTTCGTCGCGGTGCGCTTCGATGGGCGATATCGTCGAGGCGGCCTGGCCAGGCCTCCTCTCGGAGATGATTGAATTTATTAGAGGTAGAACATGGACGTTGCCAGTTGGTCCCTTCAGACTCAAGCATTGAGGTAGATGGGGATATGCATATAGATTCCATGGTGTGCTATAGCAGAGGGGAGCGATCAGTAGACGTTAATGTGCTTGCGTGTAGTTTTGTATAACAACGTAGATACAGTGAAGCACGGCGAATAAGCATTTGCAATGAACCTTGTGTCGACTTGAATGTTTTCCACCGTGTGTTTCTCGGGATTTCCCAGTTGCGTCTGACCAGGCAATGTAACGGATGGTCCAAGCATGTCTTAGGTATACATGAACGAGCAAGTTGATCAAGCACGTTCATGTGTGTACCCAGCTGTCTTTTGTGTTTATGAGGCTTTGGCTGCCTTACGCGTCAGTCATTGGGAGTACTTGGAATAAACAAAGCCGGCCTGTAATGACAGCACATAAGTTTACAAATCTACGTCCTTGATCAGCTTTGTTGATGGCATTCGATCACAAAGCAGCTAAGGTGAAAGCCGAGATGTAATGATATGTCGATCTTCTATCAAATGGGTATAGCAGTGGAAAATGATGAGAGACCGGGATCGGCAAGAACTAGAGCTGGAGCGTGTCATCTCCTTGAACACACGACACGAGCACTTGTTATGACACGAAACATGGCTTTGCATAATCAAATGCGGATAAATACACTTTATTTTTGGAATGAGGCTGTCACGCTGAGGCTTGGTTTGCAAGTATCTATTGTAAGTTGCTACTAGTAATGGACATTTTTTTGAGAGGGCTCTCATTGAGGGGAGAGACTATAGAACCACAGCCCCGTCCCCATCGACAAAGCCGCGGCTGCTCTTCACGACATGAAGCTCAATGACTAGCTTTATCATCTTTATTTGCCAGCTACTCAGCTGAGCGAACTAGGCTTCAAAAGGGATTGATTTCTCGTCTCATTCTCTTCCTCGTCTTCAGCAAGGTTCTGAATTTTACTTGGTCTGGGAAAGACACTGGCCGACACTGTATTGACACATGCAAGGCTACACAGTTTCCAATATTCGAGAAGATAGATGATCCATAGAAAGTCTCCACGACTGATGGTTTAGGGACTGTATGTACTGCATTTGGAGCTGCTGCACTTGTAGGGCTGCTATATGAGTTAGTGATGAGTTTGCTTCTCGCCTACACATTTCAGAGCAAATTCGCTCAGCCGCATGACACGAGTACTCCGTAACTACATACACAGAGTCACTGCAGGCATGGAGGAATGCTTGATTTCATCATCGTAAATTCTTTGTCGTCTTCTTACTTTCCTCCTCTTTACTATTCTTTTCCTCTCCCTTCAACCCCCGACTATGAAAAAGGGTGTCCTTGTAAGTAAACTAATAACAACTAGAGAGACGTTGGGGTAAGACTCGATGATCGAGCTTGACAAACCCAGGGATATCATGAGAAGAATAAGAAACAGATTTGAAACAAAGAGGCCACCCGGATACCAGAACTGCAAGACATCCTGGCCCCCTGCCGCGACCCGGAACAACACCTAAGCCGGCACATCACGAAGCTCGAGATATTCACCTCAACTCTTCAGCTGTAGTGGGGAGAAAAACAAATCAAAATCAAAAGATCCGAAACGCCCATTCTCCTCTTCATGTCGCCACCCAGCCAGCCTTGCCGCAGTTATCGCGTATGCTCCCCATTTCCCCATTTTTGGTAACAAAACCCACCCGCCCCTCCATGCCATATAAATCGACCCGCTTTCGTGTATCGTGTCATAATACATTATATCGAAATAAGATACCCTTCGTTGGGTGAAATCGCAGTATTGGCTGTCCGGTTCCTGGGTTGACCCGCGGCCGCGCGAATGACGGAGACTGGAATTAGGGCAACACAATCTCGGGCCGCCAGTTGCTTCCTTCCTTGTCGGCCCACCTCCGGATGACGGGGAGCAGGACCCGGACGACCTCGTCAGCGCTGTACCACGGCCCCACCGTGGCCTTCATCCTCTCGTCGCTGATGCCCATTAAGCACTGGTATGCGTCAACCCACGCCTCGCCCCTCTTACGGTTCGTTTTGATGAGTTTCGGCCCGGCCACCAGCGCCGCCTCTGGGCTCGAATTAGCGCTGGCGCTGTAGGCATCGGCCAGCTGTTCTAGGCACACGGCGCGGAGCTGCACGGCCAGAGCGTCCAGGGGCTGGTATGTGCGCGTGTGTACGCGCAGCTCCGAGACGTGCGGAATAAGTTCTTCCCAGGGCTTGGCGTCGCATGCTTTCCGGTCGAGAGCGCGCGCCTGGGTGAGCGACTTGAAGGCGATCATATACGCCATGACCATCTCGAGACTGAGAGCCGCGACACGCTTCCGTTCCGACGATGACAGCTGGCCCAGGACATCGCCGCCTTGAGAGCTTGCTGCTTTGCGAGCCTTGATGATGTTGTCCCGCTTATGCTTGAGTTTGGTACCCAGGTCCGTAAACTGGGAATGCCGGTTGCGTAGGATGCCGGAGGAGAGTGCGCCGGCACCATTCTCGCCGCTGTGGCTTGTGGGCGGCCGATCGCTCGTTCCGGGTGTCAAGGTTGTGCTGTCTCCAGGAGTGTGTGCCGTCTGCGAATTGCTTGAAGGGCCGCGGGACATGGGGTATGTCTTGACCGGTGTCGAGGGCGCAGCCAAGGATTTTGAGGCGACCGTCTTGTCCGACGAAGTCCGGGGTCGTTTGACTGCTATCGCGTCTTCGACAGGCTGTGGGCGCTTGCGAGCTGGTGGAGGAGTATTCTCCATGCTCTCCGATCGTTCCTTTCGTCGTGCATCCTTCTCGTGCATAGGAGGCAAAGCCAGCAAACGCTGGACTCGCACCGCGTTCCTCTTCTTGTACTTCAAAACGACGATCAAGCTCGGTCTTTGGGGTGGTCGAGGCCTTTCAGCATCATCATCCTGAGCCGGGCGCGCCTTCTTGGCGCTGCCGGGGCTCTCCGAGGACTGTCTTGTGCCCTGACTAGAGTCGCCCTTGGATGAAGTGCGTTTCATGCGGGCTATCTCTTGCTCGAGGATCGGCGGTAATGTCGGGGAAAGAAGCGGTGGGACGATAGAGGGAGTCCTTTGCTTCGGTGCCGAGCTTGAGTCGGACTTGGCTGACTTGGACGGAGCTTTGGAGGTGGTGTTACCTTCCGGCGGGCGCTTTTTGGGACTCTTTGGGCCGCGCTCCTCACCAAGGGGTAGTCGCAAAGGCGATAACAGCGGTGGCACTGTGTGCTTTCCTCCATTGTCCGATTTCTTTGGTGTCGTATGGCTACTGCTGCTCGTGTTGTGTGACTTGACGCCATTCACCATCGGTCGGGGTGATGCTCCGGTAGACCGCGAGCCGTCTTTGCCTCCTTCCAGAACGCTACGACCGTTTGACAGTAACTTGCCATCTCGGCTCGGCTGCTTAGCATGTGTGCTCGCAGTATCTTGCGAGCTGCGCTGCGTTTCGGACCGAGGAGTGTGATCTTGATGGTCTATTTGGGAAATCGAATCAGACTTATTTCGTTTCTGCGGACGAGGGCTATCATCGTGATCCGCCGACCGCTTCTTGTTCTCTAGACTCGGACTAGGCACAGCGCCTGGCGCTGCTTTGAGTTTGGACCTGTAAGAGTAACCACGATTAGCGATTGCAAAGTGTCAGTCAGCGACTGGAGTTTCATTACCTCTCGCCGTTTAATTCTGGCCGCGGCGCACTCTTGGCCTCTTGACGAGCACTTGTGCTCTTGGTCGGTAACTCCTCCCGCCTTGAACCATCTTTCGCGGGCTTGGTGTCCCCGGTCTGCGACTGTTTCGTGTCGATCGATCTCGCAGCCGAGGGGCCAGAGTCTGGGGGGGACTCTGATACTTTCTTCTGTTTGTTTTGGTAGTCCTTGAAGGACATCTTGGTAACTGCTTTCTTCATCTCGGGTTGCTTGGCGGCATTGGCCGAGTTGCTGGTCTTGACGGGGGCACTCTCTGGCTCTTGCCGGATCTCATAGTATGGACGAGTGAGAAGGACGCCGCGATCGGCGTCGGACAGGTACGTCGAATACTGCAGCTTCGAGTTGTGCTGCCAGAAGTCCCTGGGCACGGGATATCGTTCGCTGGGTGAGAGGGCGAGATGATGCGGCCGATCGGGCAGGAAGCGCTGAGCGAGTCTTCTCACCTTCTTTCTCGCACCATCCATCTTCCTAGGGCGTCATCCGCATGCGGTGACGTCTAAGAAGCAACAAGAGAAGGAAAGGCGTCTAGTCGTTGCGGCAAGAATGTGTTGTTCCAGTTGAAATTGGGGGAACGGGACACAAAGATGCGGAGAGGCTCAAGACCGAGATAGTGCTTTGCTTTGTTTAGGTTGTGAATGGCCCTGGAGCAGAGCGCCAAGCTCTCTCCTCTGCCGCGGACCGTTTCTTTCAATCGCACCCGGTTTGTTCTCTACGACAACAGGGATAAAGAAGGTATGCCACACGTGTTCGTGTTGTTCTGTTCACAAGGTCGCGCGGTGCGAGGTCGGTGGTGGGATCGCGAATTGACAGGCGAGAATCTGCGGAGACCGAGTTAGCAAAGGGCCGACGATAAACGAATGCGCCAAAGGCAGACGCTCCACGCGAGCCATCGGGGCGCCTTCAATAACGGAGAGGCAGGCTTACAACTTGGGAAAAAGGCTCAGATCTGTCTATGGAGTCTCGTAGACTTCAGAGAAAGACGATTTGTGCTGACAGCGGGCTTATCCGTCCAGCCTCTAAAACAGCGGCCTGGTCGCGACGGTATAGGCGCATCCCCCCATAAGAGAAAGCCGGCGCTCTTGCGACCTCATGCGACGTGGGCAGAGAGGTTCTGAATCGAGCAATAGACCGAGGTAGTGGTCAATCGCCGGCAGCAGGAATTGAATTGCAGGGTTGTGTGCGGGCGTGAGAGGTGAGGGACAAGCAGGAAGGTTGATATGAACCAGGGTATGGATCAAGGTGTGATGGGTTGGGATGGGATGGCGTGGATGGATGGACGGACGAGTGCGTGGTGTGTGGTGTGTGGTGCATGGTGGTGAGTTGGGCGGGTGAGTGACTGACTGACTGACTGACTGACTGACGGACTGTGCTGTGCTTGCTACCTACTTAGGTGTCGTACACTAGCAAGTAGGCCCACCCACCATACGTAGCACCCACCCATACCCATGACCTCCATGGCGCCCACCCGCCCATCGCCTACAACATGCACCATTCACGCTCCAGCGCACATTACTGAGGGCGGGCTGGGCGGTGCGGCAGCGCGCGCGCGGCGACGGCACATGGGGCGGCCGGGCTGAGGCGAACATGGTGGCCGCCCTGTGAAGGTAAGGTATTTTATTTTAAGTCAGGCACACATTGCTCAGATCCAGTCCCTCTCAATTTGATTGACTACACATTGCCCGCCTTTCTTATCTTCATTAAAGTTTGCGAATTTGTTGCTTGCTCATTTTACTACGA
The DNA here is from genome assembly GCA_018873225.1 of [Phialemoniopsis] sp. UDSM-2020. NCBI lineage: Eukaryota > Fungi > Ascomycota > Sordariomycetes > Thyridiales > Thyridiaceae > Thyridium > [Phialemoniopsis] sp. UDSM-2020. Next base: position 3,649,691 of record JAEILZ010000003.1, read on the forward strand.
TGATGCTCTCCCTCCTGCATTGATGTTGATGTCTGGGTAATTGAACCACCTCGATGTCTAATCATGTACCATTACCTTTTCTTGCGCTTCTCTTGAACCATTCTCGACTTTCTTTTCCCCTACAAGCCAAAACAACTCTTGCCCTTTATGAGCACCTGGACTGCTCAACCCTAAGGCGGAAGTGCGCTAATGTAGTTCAGGGCCTACGAAGCCGGAGACTCGAGGGCCAGCACCTATGTAGCACAGATCCAATTAGCAAGTCATCGTGACTGTAAGGTCGGTGTAGCTCGCAAGACTTACGATAGCAGTGCGGCAAGGGCTATAGATGTGAGTCCAGTTCTTACGCCCGTTCCACTCCATGGGCGTTGTGAAGAATCGGGTGTTCTCGTCAAGACGACTGAAACCACCATACTCGTTTCTGTCGCTATCCAGGACAATCTTGTAAGTCCCGGGCACTTCGATACCGATCCGGTAGTCGGTGTAGCTCTGGGTAGGGTGGAAGTTGAATATAAAGACCAGTCCACCACGCTCAAAGACAATGACCTTGTCACTCTCATTCTTGAGCGAGATGTGTGCCTGGGGCGCCTGCAGCCAGCCATGCTTGCCTTCGCACGTGTTCATTCCTCGGTCAAAATTGTTGAGGAACTGATACCTCAGGAGATGGTCTTCAGTCAGATTCAGCTGCCGGCGGGCATACCAGAACGAGTTTTGGTTGCCTTCCCGAGGGAAGTCGAGCCACTCTGGGTGACCAAACTCGTTCCCCTCGAAATTGAGATAACCCTCACCGCCAAGCCCGTGGGTGAGGAGTCGAATCAGCTTGTGAAGGGCCATACCACGATCGATTACTGGTGTCAACGGAGACAGCGTCGACATGTTGGTGTACATTTCGGCGTCGCATAGATGCATCATCAACGTCTTATCTCCCACAAGTCTGTTGCATGATATTAGCTGACGCTCTCGACTTGAGCCTTCGGGGGAGGGTGGCACTCACGCTTGATCGTGGCTCTCGCAATAGGCGATTGTCTTCTCGCCATGACGGCGGTTTGTCAGCGTCCAGCAGATGTTTGCCATGTCCCATTGCTCGTCGGTCTTCTCTTTCAGAATCTTGATCCACATGTCCGGGACGGCCATCGCGAGGCGATAATCAAAACCAACACCTCCAAGGGAGAGGGGCAAACACAGTGCGGGCATCCCAGAAACATCCTCGGCGATGGTAATGCATTCAGGGTAGATTTGATGAAGCATCTCGTTTGCAAGCATGAGATAGACGACAGCCTCTTCGTCAACACCGGCACCGAAGTACTCGTGATAACCGCCCGAGAAGCCACTAGTTATTCGTTAGACGTGCTTTCAAGATAGAATGCTTCCAGAGTTGGGGCCGAAAGAAGACCTACGTTCCAATACCGTGGTGAACGTAGAGCATACTCGTGACACCGTCGAAACGGAAGCCATCAAAGTGGTACTCGTCCATCCAGAACCTCAGATTACTGAGGAGAAACCTCAGCACTTCGTGGTGGCCATAGTTGAATAGCCGGCTGTCCCAAAGCTCGTGGCGACCTTTGGCGCCCTCGTGAAAGTACTGGTGATCGGTGCCATCGAACTCATTGAGTCCGTCAAGCACGTTCTTCGAGGCATGGCTGTGAACAACGTCGAGGAGCACAACGATGCCCATGCTGTGCGCCGTGTCCACGAGCTCCTTGAGATCTTCTGGGGGGCCATATCGACTACTTGCAGCGAAGAAGTTGTTGACCTGGTAGCCGAAACTGGCGTAGTAAGCATGCTCCATGACGGCCATGAGTTGGATCACGTTGTAACCCAAGTCTCTGATCCTTGGCAGCATGTTTTGGGTGAACTCCCTGTACGTCGCCACCTTTTGCTCGGGGCTTGAGATACCCACATGTGCTTCGTAGATTCGAGCACTCTTGGGCTTTGTGGGCCGCGGATGCTTGAAAGAATACTTCTCACCTGCAGGCGGATTCCAGAATCTGGCATCGTACGCTGGTGAGACCGATAGGTCCTGGGTGACGTACTTGATCCAGGCGGGTAGACGGTCAACTCGCTCTCCATTTGGCAAGGCCAAGGATATCTAGTGATGAGAAGTCAGTAGCTGCTTCGGAAGAGTGGTGTCATTTGACCACTAGCCTTTATCTTGGAGTTATGGGGGATCGCAGCTTCACCACTGGCGTTGGCCGGTAGGGTGATCTCGAACACACCAAAGTCGTTCTTCTTCATGGGATGAGAGTCTCGATTCCAGTTGTCTTGACAAACGGGTCAGCACATGATTTGATAATATGACGGGTTCAAGGCCTGGACAAGACGCACTGAAGTCTCCCACAAGAAAGGCCTGGACGGCATTGGGAGCCCATTCCCTGTAGACGATGTTGTTGTCCTTGTCGACATTGAAACCGAATATCTCAGTACCCTGTGAACACCATTCTATCAGCAAGTGTGGCCGGCACCAGACAGAACGTAGGCATCATACCCGAGTGAACTTCTCTATTCCCCCTTCGGTGTCGTTGATGTTCTTGGTCCAATCCTGAGCCTTTGCGTACCGGCGCTTGAGAGCGTCTTTGAAAGGCGAGAGCCATGGATCAAGCTGTGTGACACCTGTCTACTCGTCAGTATCGCGATGTTGGAGCATCGAGCTTTGGCGGGGCGAGATGGAGCTCACCAGTACCGTCCGTGGGAACACCATCTGCTACAAGACGATCACCATTCAAGGCCAATGCATTGGCCGAATTGTTGACGACCTCGGCCATCTTGCTGTGAGTCCCTCGAATTTCAAGCTAGACGGACTTGAAGAGGAAGAAAAGCTCGTCAAATTTCTTTGCGATACGCGAGATTTGTTGAGCACCTTGTTCCCTGGCAGCTCTGGCAGAGAGAGACAAGGCCAATCAGGTGGAGCTAGGAATGCTCGTGTCTTGGACAACGGTGGAAGGAGGTGAAAACACGGCGCGGCAGGAATTGAAGACTCGTAAATCTGAGGTCAATTGGGGGCACTTGCTATTAATTAGAAGAGTGTAGAAAAAGAAAACTAAAATCGAGAAGTGTAGACAAGAGAGATCATGCAACAGGATATGAGTAGAGAGCTGCATGTACAAAAAAACACCCACCCAAAGCTTGTGAAAGCTCGACCGACAAGCTCCCCTCTCTTGTCACCCTAGAATGAGCCTAGATGACGTCGTGGGGCAAACCGATATGCGCGACAGATTCAACGAAAATTCCCACTGAGAAGATACCTGATCCCTGCCTAAGACTTGCCTCCAGCGGCGAGATAATGCACGCCCAAGACTCCCCTTATCCCACTATCAGCTCGTGTGCATCCGTACATGGCCTAGCCCATCAAGTGTGTGAGTGGCATCCTGGCACATCCAAGCATCCCTAGCGTCGAGAATGCATGCATGCCTTTTGCGGTGGAACATAACGTCGAATCTTGGTTGGCGATGGGCAAACCTTCTCACCGGGGGCCAGTCAAATCGCTCTATCGCTCGTCGAATAAGTCCGAACGACTGAAATCTTTACCTGACACTCCCGTCATTCATCCACTGCAGTCTCTTTACACCGGGGCCAAAGGGTGAGACGGAAAAGCGCGAAAGCCACCGACCAATCTTAGTACCTAATTACGGAGGTACCTAGGTAGCTACACTGTTTGGGGGAGTTGGAGTGAGCCGCCTCTGCTGGACCACAGCCCCTCCCCGGGTCAATCGTCCCACTCTCCTCGAGACTTAGCTACCAAATCTAGCCTCCTCCGCAATCGGCTGATCTTGTGCACCATAGCTACCAACCTACTCACCTACGTACTAAATGTACTCCGCAGTAGACCTCTTGTCGTAGAAGACAGACACAGGACGACGCTTCAACCGGGAACTTTGCGCGTGGGCTGGCCCCTACGTTCTCTCGGAAACCAAGAATGATTCGACTTCCAACTGCAACATGACAGTATTCACAAGACCCGGGTCACTGGCCCGGGTCCACACCCTAGCATTACGGCAACGAATCGTCATCCCAAGACAGGCACACCGCCGACTATCGGTAACCGCCGCTGTCCGCACGGCGCCTCGACGATCTCAAGACTTCAACTCCGGCTTCTCGAGCAGCTACGACCCGAGCGAGGACACCGGACGGGGGCCCATGTTCAATAAAGCCAAGTTTGGCGTTCCACAGTTCTACCCCAGAGACTTGAAGAAGCGAGTGGATGAATATGTCGTCGGCCAGGACCGGGCAAAGAAGACGATATGCTCAGTTATCTTCAATCACTATCAGGGTCTGCGTCGGAGATATCACCAAGATGAGACGGACCGCGTCCTGAGGCAAAAGCTGCAAAGGCAGAAGTTTGCGCGGGACAGGGAATTGCATGAGAGGCACCGCGAGCCTCACCCGGTCGAAGGTCAGCTTTTCGGTGACCCCATGCTTCCGCACAACGCTGATGACCCTTACCGAGAAGACGAGTATCCTGGGCACCACGATTCTATCCAAGCCATGTACCAAAGCCAGAATCAGCCCGACCCTACCGCGAATTTCTACGTCGAAGAAGACCCGAGCGTCCCTCAACACGTCAAGATTGACAAGAGCAACCTCTTGCTCATCGGCCCTACAGGTGTCGGCAAAACCTACATCCTAGAGTGAGTTGAAACCTTTCCCGTAAGATACCTTGCTGGCCCAGCTAACGATTGTCAGAACATTGAGCAACAAGCTGAATGTTCCCTTCACAATAAGCGACTGCAACTCATTTACGCAGGCGGGATACATTGGGCAAGACGTGGAAACATGCATCGAGCGGCTCCTCATCGAGGCCAACTACGACACCAAGGCCACTGAGCACGGTATTGTAGTTCTGGACGAATTCGACAAGATCGCGAAGAGGGAAACGATTAATGGTCGCGACGTTGGTGGCGAAGGTGTGCAACAGGCGTTGCTGAAGCTTGTTGAAGGCACCAAAGTGACTATCAATGTCAAGGAGACCAGATCTTCCCGCTCAGCAAATCCGTTGACATCGAGCTACGGTTCCGGCGGTTCCTCATCGACTCCCCAGGCCTCGCCGCCGGCTGGCAAGGTTGACCAGTACACTATCGATACGACCAACATCCTCTTTGTTTTCTGCGGCGCATTTGTCGGCCTCGACAAACATGTCTTACGAAGAGTAGCCAAGCCTTCTCTCGGCTTTGGCTCTGAGATCCGGAATAGCGGTAACGGATCTGCCTTCGGTAACAAGACCATTTTGCCACCCGAGATGTATTCACATCTCCCCCATCAGCCAGCTTTCCCCGATCCTGAAAATAGCGGCTTCACACCCATGGATCTCACCACGCCTGCGGATCTACAGGCCTTTGGGTTTATTCCCGAACTTATTGGGCGGCTACACAACGTGTGTGCTCTAACGCCACTATCCCTAGATGAGCTTTACCGCATTCTGACCGAGCCGCGGAATAGCCTAGTGGCTCAGTACACGGCTCTTTTCGACACCTATCCGAGCCGACTCTTCTTCACGCGCCGTGCCCTCTACGCCATCGCTGAGCGGGCTGCCAAGAACGAGACCGGCGCCCGCGGTCTCAAGATGGAGATGGAGCGAGTGCTGGCCGAGCCTATGTTCGAAGCGCCGATGCCGTATGTTCTCATCACGGAAGGCTGCGTGAAAGGAACAGAAAAGGCAGGGTACTGGGGCAAAGACGGGAGGTTCGAAGTGGAAAGGAGACTCAGGGACGAAGACGAGCGGGATAGCTCTAGGGCTGACATGACAAGCTTCGAGCAGTATAGGGAAGCTGGTCAAAGCGGCGCTTGATGAGCTTGTATCATGGGTTAGGTGATGTACAGGCATAATATTGTATCGGCTGCAAAGTCCTGGAGTTGGTTCGGTCAGTTTTATTTGGCTTCTCGACGTCCTTGGATCACTGGATGTTTAGATCAGACGCACCCCTAGCAAGCATCCGGTGCCGCCTCAGTCAGGAGGCAGCTGCAAGAGCAAGACACGATTTTCGAAGGCAGAACCCAGAAATAAGAGTAAAAAGGAAATATGACTTGTTGTACGTAGTACAGTATTTACACCAGCAGAGCCTGTTCTGCAGCTCGCTCCCCAAGATCCCACTTCCTCCCAAGCTTATGCCAACTCGTGGCCAGCCGACACATATCTCGGATGTTGGTATCAAAGACGAAACCCTTAGTTGCGGGCGGGAGGGGACTGAACCATGCCCTTGCCCTGGTAGTCCTCGGCACTGATGCCGTTGAAGGGGTCGGCTTTTTGGCCCTAGAGGTTGGTGACAGGATGCGTCAGTGGTGCTGCACATGCGAACGGGGTGGAGTAGGGCGATTCTCACCTTGAGGTACTCGTTGGTAGCCTCCTGCCACTCCTGGGTCATGGTCGAGGGCGCGGGGCCGGCGAAGACGCGGATGGTGACGAAGACGACGAGAGTGATGGCAACACCGGTGAGAGTGTAGAGAGTGACCCTCTTACCCTCTCCAGGGGCGGCCTCGGCGCGGGGACCGTGGGGACCGAAGGCAATCCAGTAAGCTGCGCGGGTTGAGAGAGATTGAGTTAGTTTTTGGGCTACTGTAGCTGTCACGTTTGGCCAATCCTGCTTAAAAGCCAAGGAAAAGTACTTCGGTCCCAACCGAAATTGATGAGATTTAAGGATGCCTCCGTCCCAAGCTCTTTCTCTTCGTGCCCGACCGTGTGCCTATTGGGTACTGTGGGATGCACTCACCAGCCTTCTTCTCCTGGAGGGTCAGCTCGTTCCAGTTCTCCTTCATGCGGTCCCGGAGAGACATCCAGAGCTCGGCCTGCTCCTGCAGGGGCATACCCTCCCATCGCTTCTCAATGTTGGACAGAGTCGGGTTGGAGATGGCGTGGGTGGAAGCGGCGCGGCAGGCGATGGGGGCCGAGGTGGTGGTGCGGAGGGAGGCTCGCGCAACGCTGCTCCTCAGAGCGGACGAGAGCTGGGTGCGCATCATCTTGTCGGCGGGAATCTGGTCGAGAAGTGGAAAAAAGAGAGGGAATGAATTGGACCGTCGGATGGAGGAGATCGAGGTGGGCTCAATTGAGAGCTTGAGTCTCGGATAGAGGTGGTGGTGGTGGGTGGTGATGACGGGGTTTGGAGAGAGACTAGAGGTAAGGTCGGCCGTCAGGGAGAGGGTTTTTCGAGGTTTCTTTCTCGGGTCTATCGTATGATGCCCACTGCAGCCAAACAGAACAACAGCAGTTCCGGATTGCTGCTACTCTTCGGCTAACGGGATTGGAGCTGGTAACTGTGGTTCTGATCACGTGACTGTAGCCCACCAATCACATGCGACTCCTGAGTAATGCGCTGAACCCCAAGCGATTCCAGAAAGACGCATCCTGACTGGCTGCTGTTTGCTGTCCCCTCGACTAAAGTACCTAAGTACCTTGTCCTTCCTGGCATACTGCTTGTGGTGAAACTGATGCATGGAGTAAAGCACCTGCAGTTTATGATTGCTCCTAAACTGCGACTCCAGGGCTATTTGGTTGCTAAATCCGCGATTACTCTTGAGATTGTATCGCTATTTCCTGGTCACTGTGTATACAAAAGGCTTGGCCCTGTCATCACATCTCCCCAATGAAATGAGTTTAAGACGTTATGTACCGGCAGTGCTGGCGATAGCTGTCGGAGTTGGGAATGGTATTCCATTTATCCCCTTGCATTGTCGTGTGACCTGCTAATAGTGAGATTAGGATGGTACATCTTCTCGCCTGAATTCAAGGAACGAAGCAAGGTCGAAGAGACAGCTAGTCAGAAGAGGTGAGTTTCCAATCTACAGTATCGCTTTGTGCCACAGAAATTGGCGTGGTTAACCTGGTCATCGTTCGCAATTTCGTAGCATATCATCCGAGACAACTTCAACAAACATATCTAATACGGCTCCAGGAAAGCCTGCTCAGAATCATCAGGCGGAAACCGCCCCCACGACTGACAGCAAAAAGGGAAAATGAACACTTCTAGTTGATCTGTTGGAAGCAGGACTATCATCGTCAATCAATGTCATACTAATCGTCATTTTGTTTTCGAGTCTGTGTTCACTATCCTTGTTAGATATCATTTTCAAGCGCATGTACAATAATTGAAAACATCTAGTTGTGTAGAGGTGGCAAGGGCAAAATAACACACTCGTGTGAAAACTTGACTTGCATGCTTTGAAGTAGAGCGGTAAACCTTCTACCTCTGCGCAGGTGCTTGACAGCGCGAATACTTAGTGGGGCAGCAGTGGGGAGCTTGGGCCACCACAATGCCGAAGGCGATTCCAAACGCATCATAGAAGTGGCGTTTAGGCACTTACGGCGCGTCTTCAGGGCACCTAGACGCGTCTCGCCTGCTATAATCGCCCTACGCCATTCAACGTGCTTGACATCAACCCTCGTGCAGGTTGCCGCACAATTCCCCGACATAACGGCTTCGCCATGAACGGCTGGCACTTCCAAACAGCTCTCGATCAACGATGAATTACAGGACTAATGGGAAATTGGAAGGTATTGGGCGAAGTCCCGGACTCGGACGATGAAGGTTTCGACAGTCAAGAGTTTGTGGGCGAGTCCTCGCCTACGTCCCCCTCGCGGTCGTCTGCACCGCGACTCGATGATGGAGCGGGATTACAGGACAAAGTCTGGGACATACCGGACTCTAGTCAGGATTCTATAATTGAGGTGGAGCAAGAGCGACCTGCAAACTTGTCGACCTCAGTCTTTGCAAACCCTGGTGTCCATGGCGACGGCCGCACAGCAAGTACAATATCAGAGAGACAAGCGGACAGGTCGATACAACCTCAATCTCCCCTCACGCCCCGCGAGGATGCTTTGGAACCGGTTGATACCCTGGGCCGATTCTCTGAGGGAGCAGCTGCCCCGCAGAGTTCACCATTATCGTCCCTAGGCCAGTCGCCAGAGCCGCAGTTGTCACGCCGAGATCAGGATGGGGATTCGGTATCGCCTTCCAGACGTTACGCTGTCCGCTTAGAGAGATCTCTTCGACCACGAAAACCTATTCAAGAGCACCCCTATCTGTTGGAAAGCGCACACTACACCAAATTCATGAAGTCTCATGGGATGAGGCCTGTCCGGGTGCCTGTGGAAGCAGATCGCTCAAGAGGGGCGCACCCTGATGAAGATTCCCAGGAACAAGATTTTGTTGCGGATGTGAGCCAGCAAGAATCAAGAGGGGAAATTGGGTCTCTAGACGATCTTGGTTCGAGTCAAGTATCCCATTCTGTTGACGAGCGCGACGAGCTGGCATTGTCACCCACACCAGATATTTCTTCACCACAGATCGCTCGCATCACTAGCAGTCAACCGAGTCAAGCCGACTTGACCGATGATACTAGCCTTCCTGGAGATGATGAGTTTCCCTCCCTGGATGACCTTGTACGAAAGCCGATTGCAGCTCGTAACCGGATCGCAAAGCGGCGCAAACTACAGACGTACACGTCGAAAAGGCAACACCCAAAGTCGACTCCGACTCGGCCGCATATTGCGAAATTATCCCTGAACTCTGGTCATCATCCCTCTCATATTCTCGCAACAACGCCCGTACCGCCAAGGTCAACACCAGAAAAGCGTCAGGAGGCAGCCCAGTCCTCCGATCCTTTCGAAGAAGCAGTCTCTGACATCGTTGACACGAGCGCAGTAACGCCAATTTTGATTCCTGCCAACATCGTCATTGATCTTGAATCAAACAACGATAGCGGCGATGTACAGCCTGGCGGTACAACGGATGTGTCGAACAGCGACAGCGATAGCGATGCTGAAGCTGAAGCTGTTCGTCGGAACCGTAAACGTATCCGAGGCGTGTTGCCTGCATCTTGGCTCAGACTTGACCAGCACAATCCTCGCGAATCCGTGCGCCGAGCTATACCACGAATCAGCCCAGAACCCTTGCCGAATCACCTTCCACGAAAAGGCGTGGCTCTTCCTAAATCTACCAGTCCACGAAAAGCCTCGCGAGCCTCTCCTGCTACCCCCTTATTTTTTGACGATTCGGAATCGGGGAGCGACTCCGGGCGGCGAGAGCAGACGCTTTCACATGAACGAGAGAGGGTAGACACTCACCGACATGAGACAGCGCTAGATTTCATGGACGGTGCCTCGGTTTCCGAGGAAGACATCATTGATGATATGATGCCGAGTCGTAAAAGGCGTAGTACGTCTGAGCATCGAGTAACCCAGCCAGCGAAAAGAAGGAAGAAGAACCAACCATCAATCTTCCGTGGCCAAGTCGGCCAAAAAACCCAACAACCCAAGATCACGCGCCATCTTAGTCGGTCAGGGGCTGCAGTCGGGCCTTCAGATGTTCGTAGAAGGGTACAGCCATCAAGCAGGGGTTACAAATCAACTGCTCGGGCAACTGCTTCTAGAAAGTCTAAACCTCCCTTGCTGAGTATTCTCGACGTTGCGGATCACGATGCCCCTCGGTTCATCAAAATTGCTGCGCGCACTGCACGCAACAAACCTGGACTGGGGAAGTCCAGTCCCTCTAAGAAATACATCAACCTAGGATCACGCAAAGACAATATTGATGCCCTGTCTGTGCTCCGCGACTGGACATCAGGGATAATCAAGCCAAAGCTCGCCGCTCCCAAACGGAGATCCAAAGCGCCAGCGCCGCGGCGACCTTTTCGTCAACTATCAGTCAATTCTATGTCCGGTGAAAGGGCAGCAGGGATAAGCACAGCATCCGACAACAAGCCAAAACACCAAGAGGTCCCCAGAAGCGATAAACTTCAAGCTACTAAAGACAAGCCTGTAGAGCTTCTATGGCGCAGGAGGACCAAATCGAGCACTGCCAACAACGAAAGAAACCATGGCGCAAGACCGGCTCAGCTGGAGGCTGATGAGGATGAGGATCAACCAACCAGACGGTTGGGTTTCATCGCCAGGAAACGTGCTCTCGACGCACTATACAAGAAAACCCAGAAGGCGCCGAGAGATCTCCCTCAGGTCAGGATGGAGCAATTCTTCCAGGATACTACCTTCTCGAGCAGCATGCCGGCAACATCAGAACTGCAAGACGAGCAGCATCCTGCTCAGGATTTTTGCCCTGCGGACAGCCTGCAGAAAAGGCCAAGCACTCGGAAACGCTACAAGCCGACACGGATTGATGTCGCCGCCCCTCGCTTCATTCACGCAATGGATCCTCTGCCATCAGAACCGGGCCGAGAGTCATCAAGCAACGAGCCGAAGAAGGATGCCGGCAGACTACTGAACCTAGGGCCTTTTGGGACACACTACACGCAACACTTCGAGATGTTTCCAATGGAGCCGGGCGTATTCTTTCACGAGACCACCTTGTTGGGGGATGGTAGTCTTGATGACGCATTGAGTGGCGCATATCTTGAAAAGCTGTCACAACAGCGCCGCCCCGTCTCTGTCCACTTAGACAGCCAGGTCCTCCAATGGAGCTCCTGGAACGAAACAACCTCTTCACAATTCGGCATTCTTCTGGACTGGATCACTGATCAGGCCCTTAGCCGCAACTCCGACGATGACGGGGCTCAAAAAGTGGCCTTGCGAGCTGCTACTGGATTTATCCTCAAGTATACAAGGCAATCAGTTCACTTCGATGGCGAGGACTCCAAGGGATCTTTCATTCTACGATCTATTGAGGTCTTCGAGGGCCTTGTTAGCCGGCTAGACCTGGCGATATCGAACAGCCCGCAGGATAACGACTGCATTGATGCTCCGATTGAGGTCATGACACGGATGCTCGTTGTCTTGCTGTTTGTGCAGAGAATATCTCAACACTCGGAGGCTCATTCTGCACAAGCCTTCCGTGTCGAAGATGTCATGAAAAAAATGGCCATCCTCTGTGTCAAGAGACTTCTTGCCGCTGGCCTGGAAGACATTCACACGGTCTATTCCGAAGCACATAATCTCACTTCCCGAGAGCGTGGCATCAGAGAGCACCAGGTAACAGTGATTGCCTGGGTTGTCTTGATCAGAGTTTTAAGTGCGGCACGCATTCCTCGAGCCGGTTTCTGGGATGTCGCCTACTCGGTTCTACTTCCTTCACAAATCTCTCAGTGCTATGATTCCCAAGAATTCGAGAGACTCTGGAAAGTTATGAGCACTCTGCTCCCACTCTGCGAGTTCGATAGTTCTGGGGTCCTGGTGGGTGGACTGCGGCACCTAGCCCCGGTTGAGGGCTGGGCCTTGCCTACTCAGATTCTCAAGCGGGTGTTCCAGATTTACAAGGCGAACCCTCGTCAGGCCCCGAGCTTCAACGAATACTGCCGCGCTCTGGTCAGCCGCTGCCATTATTTGGTCCGAGAATGGGGCTGGCGCAACTGCACTCCGGCCATAGGTGTGATCTTCGACTTCTTCGGATCACAGAACCTTGCTCATCTGAGGAATGAAGAAGCTTACAAGTCGCCTCATTTTCTTGAGACGCTGGCGGGAACACCCTCACTAGCAATTGAACCGGAAGATCGATGCTTCCATGTCTTTGTCAAGCTTCTCGGCATCGCCATCCAGAAGCTCAAAGCCTTGAACTTGACTAATCAGGTGCGAAATTTGATTGCTCGCACCTTGCCGAATCATGACCGGCAGTATCTCAAGGAAGAAGCGATCACCGAGAGTGACTTGGCTGCTCTCAGGAACCATCATGACCTCCTGTGTACACTGTTCTGGGCGGCTCCGCCTGAGCTTCGGCCCAACCTCCAGCTTCTAGAGAAACTGGTCTCGCCAGGGAGCTCCCACAAAGAAGCCTGCCTGATCAACCTCCGAGCTTGGAGTCAGCTAGCGCGCTTCGCTATCTCGTGCAGGGAAAATGCCGTCTCGTATCGCCCATTCATATCTTGGCAGAACAACGTGTTCCAGCAAATACTGGAGCAGTATCTCTCAGCGGAGTCTGATCTGCAGCAGCAGTTTTCGTCTCTGTCAAAGGACGCTACGGGAGATATCAGCGTCAGTATGATGCAGGCATTCGTCTCCAAGAACAAGGCTGCAGCGATGGACGTGCTCTCCTTCACGGTACGGTCCTCGCTGGACGTTCTGAAGCACGCAGTGTCCCTCGAGTCTGCGACGTTGTGCCTCAATACCTCGCAGCTCGAGCAGGTGTTTACCAAGTTCGACCTGTTCTCCACGGGCTTCGAGTGGACTATCTTGCAGGCTGCCATCGAGACGGTAGAGCTATACTTGGACAAAGTGGAAAAGGCTCTTGATGAGCAGTACTCGAATGACTCGAACCTTGTGGACCCGGGCCAAACAGAGGAAGCCATCCTGTTACTTGATCATAGGCTTTCCAAAGGTCTCATCAGTATGACATGCACCCTGACAAGCAATACGATGAAAGAAAATGAAGCTGGCGCGGATCAGCGCCGGACGTGCACGGAGAAAGCAGTCAGGGTGTGCGCACGACTTGCCACCCGTTTGATTCATGCAGGCGTTGTCCGCCTATCGCGGTTCTTTACTCCGGGTGCATATTGTCTTTTCGAGAGAATGCCCAGAAGCCTCGGCCTTGCTCAGAGATGCTACCTGCCATTGTTTGTGGCGGTGCTCGTCAAGAACAGCATTTTCGATTTTAGGGATCTCGGCAGCTCTGCCCTGGAGCTGTGGATGCTCTCTGTCGTCAAGCCATGGGCGTCTCTTCGCTATGAAAATTATCTCGGAGAGATGCTACAGCAGCATCACTTGCCTTTTGTCACCCGGGCATTCGTACGAGCCGGGCTAGACCCTAACTACAGTAGCAATCGAGACATGTTTGCCTGCGCTGTCGCGTATATGCGCAAGGGTCTGCGGGAAGCAGATAGTGGCCAGAGGCCACAGCTCCGAGCAGACTTCTCGAAGACGCTCAAGGCTGTGATGCAGCAACTCAGAGACGACCTCAAGTCGACCAAGTCGGAGCCAAGAGAGCACAGTGCCTTTGTGGCATTTGTGCGCGAGATCATCGGCCTGATCAAGTCTCACGGTGCAGACATTTGCCCCGTCGATCCGTTCTTCACTCAAGTAAGTGCGGAGTATGCACCGTCGGCGGAGGACCCCAAACTCCAGACAGCAGGCATTGTCGCGTACGGCATCCGACTGGGCGAGGGTGAGGTGACTGCGATCCCGCAGCTCTTCTACTACTTGTACAACAATTTCAAGATTGCCGTGGCCAACAATAGTTTGGACGCGGAGATACGGATCTTGGAAAAATCCCTCGACCACCCGGAAGTGCTTTCCTTTATACTCGGCAAGATGGTTCCAGCCATCATCCAGGCCGCACAGGCAGAACCTCGAGTCTGGCCTCTGTTTGACGTCTACTGCGGCGCATTGCGGCGGCACTTCACGAGGTCGTCGGGTATCGGCAAGGACATCTGTGAGGATCGCCTGAACGATGTTATAGCTCTTCTGGAAGCGTTCCTCGTATATCTCAAACGCCTGCGCGATCAATGCAGTGCCACGGCAGGACTGTTGCTTGCACAGGCGCGCATCTGCGGGCAATTGATGGGGGTGGCTAATGCGCTGCAGCCCACTCTGGCAGCGTTCTCATGGCTGCCTGAGCCAGTCCCCTCCAGCGTCTTGGCTAGTGTGATCGGTGCCATTTACAGCTTTGCGCGGGATGCCGATACCTACCTGGAAGACATGATTGCCCGTCCAGACCAAGATGCAGCCGTGCAAAATATACGAGCGCGCTCGCTGCTGGAAGGGGTTGAGCAATTCAACAAGCACGGGCATCTTGTCTCAAGCACCGACGGCGGTGGAAGCGCGCAAATTGACAATTTTGCAAAGCATATTGCAGCGGATGTGGGCAAAAGCATGATGATCACGGACTGCCGCATTGGGGTCAAAATGCCAGTCAAAACCGCGGTTTCGACACCGACGCAATCGGGAGAAGGGGTCGCGTATGGTCCGTGGACCATGGATGGATTACTGAGCAGGCTGCAAGAACAGACGAGGCTCTGGCATTTGAAACCAATTTTGAAGTCGACGAGGCTGACGCGTACAAACCGACCACAAGTCTTTGGGGAGTTTATGTTTTAGCAGCGCCACAGGAGTGGCCGCCCACCAAAAACAAAATCAGGGAGCGGAGGAGGGAGAGACCAGCGACCAATGGACGTAAAGATTGGTCCATGTTGGCACGGAGAGGAGGGGTTTTGGGCAGGTTTATGGTTTTCCCGCATGCATAGATAGATATTAGATCGCTGTACTGACAGCTTGTGAAGACGGAAAGCAGCCATCAAAGCAAGACATCGCAGCGGGTACTCGCACCGAGCTCGAGGCTCTCGGAGCTTTGTCAGATTCAACGAGAGCGAGGCTCCTGGTCTAGAAGTAAATAGAAATGAATGAATGACTGATGAAATGAAATGGAAAGACGATCTGAGCCATTTGGAATTATATTGGGAGGGGGATCTATCTGCAGTAGGTAGATCCCCTGTTCAAGTAGGTACAGTAGCTTGAGATGTTTTTCGTTATCTAAAGGAGGTGTCTGTAGGCGCACACACACACACAAAGTGACTTTAATGATCAACAAAACTATGGGTGTGGCCAAGTCTTGATTACTGTTAGGGGGACTAGCCTGTGTTTGTGATGGCTACCTCCCAATCTGTTCCCTCGGCTTGTAACAATGTGGGGAAAGGCTCCTGCTGGTGAATGAGAGCCTACCACGTGTGGAGGAGGATGAGGAAGAAGAGGAAGAAGCGGAGGCGGCATATCATCACCATCAGCAGTTGCAAGAGAGAGACAGAGAGAGAGGCCTAGCTAGGCCCGCTTTACCAATAGGGAGATGCGTGCCCAACTGTAACCTAAAAGCACACTTGTGTGAATACATGGCTAGATGATGAATGAGAGAGACTGAGGTAGAACGGGTTTCCAAGTAACAGCGCTTCTTGGGGTTTGCTTTCTTTTTTTCTCTTGATCTCTTTTAAATTTCCCCCAATCTTGACTTGGTGATTTTGATCGAACAGTCTGTCAATCGATCAGTGCGTAATCCCCATCATCCCACATTTTGCCAGCGCGTGTGCGGCCGCCGGTCCAAGGCACCATCATTGGGCGCTGTTCCCTTTTTGGATCCCGAGCCCCTCCCCTCCTCACTTTGCTACGCTGCACGCCTTTCTGGACAATCGCCGGAGATACTTGCCGAAAGGCTGCGTCAGCCTTGCATTTGGGTCCTGGCTCCGTAGGCACTTTAAGCCTGTAACCCCGCCCGACCCGGCCACAGCCCAACCCTCAGATCCCAGATTATCGTGAGAAAGGCGGTCGGTCACCTTTTCTCCCACTCTCCTCCTCTCCTCCTCACCTTTACCTCACTCACTTTGCCCACTTGCGCCCAGTGTGGAGGAAGCCTGATCTCGATCCACACACGCCGGCCTTGCGCACAACAACGACAACACACCTTTTGTTCCCCCTCCTCTTCCCTCTTCCCTTTTCCCTCACCTCACAACCTCACTATCTTCAACACCCACCTCCCATCTCCACCTTTTCTCATCACTCAGAGCCAGCCAAGTGTGGCGCATCCTGTTTGTGAAGAGGCCTCAACAACTAAGGCACAACTTTTCTGTTGCAGCTTTGACTTCCCTTCTTCATACCTCTTCTACCCTCGCGCATCCATAATCGCGCGCATGTGTCTTGTGCGGATCTAGCACCAGCAAAAATGGCCACCATCATTAGGGCCGACTCTCGGAAGCGAGTCTTTCCCTCGTCCAGCTCCGAGCACAGTCCCCAGCCTAAGCGGCGACGGACTACAGACACAAGATCTCCAAGTGTTCCTTACGCCAACATCGCACCTTCGTCGGCCTTGACCCGCAGCAACCCGGTGGCCAGACCAGTCATTGTAGCCCACTCTACTGATGACATCTCGACGCGTTTGGACTCCGCTATTCAGCGAAGCTGGGGCCAAAAAGTCCAGCAATACACCAAGGTTCATGTCTTGCTCTTCTTCTGGGAGGATGACGACATTCTTGTGAGCAACGATGTTGCTGCGCTTGAGGAGACTTTCAAAGTCCTTTACGGCTATGAGACCACTGTCGACAAGATCAAGGCACCCAAAGCAAATCAAGAGTTGCTGCGGGGAGTTCTTGATTTCTTGCAGGCAAACGACTCACCCGACCATTTACTCATCGTCTATTACGTCGGCGACTGTGAGCCTAACCTCAAGGCTGGTGAAGCACCACTCTGGGTACCGTGAGTAGCCCCCCCTGCTCTCCAAACTCTTCAGGACTTGGCGAGTTTGTTATAACTAATTTGATATATTGTAGTCGCCGACAAAATGGTCTGGCTAGGATATCCGGTCTGGCTGTTCAATCAGGTCAGGTCCAGGCCCATCTTGAGGACGCAGATGCAGATGTCCTCATGCTCTGGGACTGCAGCCTCGGACCTCGTACTGCCGGCCGATATAGCCAATCATCTGGTCGTAGCAGCGTGAGCGAAGTCCTCAGCGCTGGTGCGTACAATACTGTTGCCTCCAAAGTCGGCGAGGCCACTTATACACGGGCCCTCATCGAGGAGCTACCAAAGGCCGCCAAGTCTGGACCAGTACGAATCATCGATTTACACGCCCAGATCCTGAATCGCTTGGGAGCTAAGAGACCCATTGCGCTCAATTTTGTCTATCGGGCACCATCTCACGGCTGGCTATCTCAAGTGCAACGCAGCATCGTACTCGCACCGCTCGGTCTCAACAGCAATGGTTCCGATGCCACAAGAGGCAACCCTCATAGCCAAGCACGCAAGCCGGTCAACAGTGAAGAAGTAGCTGATGAGATCGACAATGAGCCAAATGGTGATGTTGTCAAGGGCTCTTCCGTCACAGTCTGCTTCCGCATATCAGAGACCGACGCGACGCAAGCCAACTTGGAGAGCTGGCTGTCGGAGGCGCCGAGGCACGGCCGAGATGCCATCAAGATCAAAGGCCAGTTCGCGGGTTACTCGCCGATGATCAGCCTGACCATTCCGTTAAATATCTGGGCCATCCTTCCTGAATGCCCGGCTCGAGGTCTCAAGGCGTTCGCCACGACTGGTATAGCAGACCTCGAGGTTGAGGAAGCCATCGAGCAAGCCCTTTTCGACAAGATGGAGCACGAGGAGCCTATCGCCGACAACCTCATGCAAGATGATCACCATTCAGAGGTTGTACAGAAGGTGGAGGATGACGCAGTCCTTGACGACGGGTATGCTCTCCGCAACAGCCCAAAGAAAATCCGCAAGGCACTGCCGACTGGTCGCCGCCTACTTCCATCCGAGCCACGCACCCTGCTTCCAAGCGAGAGGCAAGAGCTCTCAGCTTCGCCGCAAGTACAGCATCACGTCCAGCCGGCCGCCCTCAACGCCCCGCCAGGTCACTCTCCTGTGGCCGCAACGGAGCGTAAAGCCTTGCCGACTTCGCGGAAGCCTGTCAAGATCAGCATCAAGTCGGCAGGCCCTCTCCTCGCCTGCCCGGACTGCGTGGGCACTCACTTCAGAGACGACGAGAGTCTCGCCGCGCACAAGCGCAAGCATCACACCCGTCCGTTCCAGTGTGTCTTCAATTGGGCCGGCTGCACCTCGGACTTCGCGAGTAAGAACGAGTGGAAGCGGCATGTGATGAGCCAGCATATCCTGCTGAATTTTTGGCTCTGCCAGCTCGATTCGTGCAGAAACACGGTCAATGGTCCTAAGACGGCCGGCGGTGCTAACCTCCCGAATGGTTCCATATTCAACCGCAAGGACTTGTACACCCAACATCTTCGCCGGATGCACACACCTCCAGCTATCAAGAAGCAACTCAAGGCTGCCAAGGCGGCCAAGGCGGCTCCAAGTGCCGAGATGGTGCAGTTCGACGAACATCTCAA
This sequence comes from [Phialemoniopsis] sp. UDSM-2020, assembly GCA_018873225.1. NCBI lineage: Eukaryota > Fungi > Ascomycota > Sordariomycetes > Thyridiales > Thyridiaceae > Thyridium > [Phialemoniopsis] sp. UDSM-2020. The sequence continues at coordinate 3,668,435 of JAEILZ010000003.1, forward strand.
GGATCTCCAGAAGGCCGGATACCAGCAGCGCTGTGAGCTCCCACAATACATGCGCTGCCCTGCCGTCGGCTGCAATCATGAATTCCAAGGAGCCAATGCGTGGGATGACCGTATGGAGCACGTCGCGAAGCACCTCGAAAAGGCGGCTGCTGGTAAGGAACAGCAAGTCACTTTTGGAGGGGACTGGGATCCAACTCTTACGGCCTGGGCTACCAAACCTGATGTTGGCATCGTTTTCGGGTATGACGGCCAGTGGAAGCTGGTCGAGTCGCCCCTCAAGGCCTCGCGAAGCACTGCCCCCAATGTCGTTCTACCTGCCGATGATCATGCGGATGCCGTCCATGCCAACGGCAATCACAACGATGGCAGCCCTGACGAGGACGATGAGGACCGCGACCGAGAGCGGTCTAGGTCGGTGATTGAGGTTGCTGAGGGTCAGCATAATGATCACGACGATGACATGGAATATTAGGGGGGGAGGGGTTTGGAGGTTGTTTACAGGATATGTCCTGTCGGGTGCACATGCTGGGTGCTGGGTTCGAGCGATATATGTCTTTGGAAGCAAGCCACCGTCCCATGTCTGTAAGGATCTGGGTCTGTCTCTGCATCTGCATATATGTCTATGAGCAGAGGGTTACTGGGGCATGGGTTGCCCAGCTTGGAACAAGGGAGAGACTCTGCACTTGCTTGCCAGCACATCTCCCTGCCGCGTCGTAAGCAGTGGCACTGCTTTGCAAGACTGGCGCAGGGAAAACCATGGGCCATGCTGTCTCTATCTCTCCGTTTTTGTTTTTACTGCTTTGTTTTAGTACTCTTTGTGGCATTCATCCTCTTCGAGGCGAGCATACATCATCATGGTAGCATGGAGTTCTTGGTAGCAAAAAATCCAAGCATGCATTGTTCTTTGCAACTGATTGAACTCGCCCTGTGTTGTGTCGGCTGGATCGTTGAATTTTGTGCGATGACTTTGACAACTTGAGCCAGGTTTCGGCTCTCCATTCGTTTCTCCCTTTACCCTGATCGTCACGAGCAATAACCAGAAGGTAGAAGAGAGAAGGGTTCTAAGATAAATACGGGACTGGTATGGCTGTTGCTTTCAACTGATGAATTTAGAACGTGTTGTTGCTAATGCATCTCAGTTGTTTATTACTAGGAAGAACTGTACGCAGAGTCGCCTCGACCGAGGCCTAATGACTTGTAAATCCGAGCTTTGACTACTGAGAGACACATGCTGAAGTCACAAGAAGTGAAACCATGCTGATTCGGATTGAATTACTCGCCCACTGTTAACGGCGGCCCCTTCATCGAAGGCTAGCGATTTGTTTATACATCTAGATTTACAGAGGTTCATGTCTATCACCTCTTTCCCAGTATTTTCCGCGGGGAGACGGCACTGGATGCACACTCGTTCAAGAACTTTCAGCTCGCCGCACGAGAGCCTCGTCTGATCGTGGTGAAGCGTCACCCACGACCTCGAAGCCCATCCGCCTACGCTTCTTGCTCCGCGCGCTGCCGTACCGCTCATCAAACTTGCGAATCGCTTGCAGCGACGACATGTCCTCGCTGATACTCGCGCCAATGTCCCGCAGCGCCTTGTCAAAGTGGCGGCCGCAGAGCACGCGCCGCTCCGGGAACACGTAGGGTTCGGCGGCGTTCGCGGCGGCGTGCTTGTCGGCCGCGCGGACCTCCTCCTTGACGGCCTCCATGGCCGCGGCGACGCACACGTTCTTGAGGTCAGACCCGGAGTAGAGCTCCGTCGCCGCCGCGATGGCGTCGAGCGAGACGGTGGCCTGGTCGATGGTTTCGTCGCGGAGGAGGTTGCGCAGTATGGCGAGGCGCCCGTCCCGCAACGGCAGGTCGAACAGTACGCGCTGCGGCAGCCTGCGCAGCACGGCGTCGTCGAGGTCGAAGGGGCGGTTGGTCGCGACGATGACAAAGGCCTTGTTGGCGTCAGACAGCCCGTCCCACTCGCGCAGGAACTGGTTGAGAGTCTCGCGGTGGCCGCCTGTGCTGGAGCGCGCGCTGCTGCGCGAGCCGAGCAGGGCATCGGCCTCGTCGAGGAAAAGGACGACGGGGGAGCCGGTGGCGGACATCTTGCGAGCCAGAGAAAAGAGCGCGCGGACATTCTTCTCGCTGTTTCCGACCCACTTGTCGTTGATGCTCGCGGCGCTGACTTCGAGCATGCTGGCGCCCGAGTGTCGCGCGATCGCGCGGGCCATGAGCGTCTTACCCGTTCCTGGAGGTCCGTACAGCAGACAGCCTGGGATACGCTCGGTAGCAAGCACGCCATAAAGGAAGGCGGCTGGGTGGGTCAGAGAGAGCGACGTTAAAGCGATGAGTGTCTCCTTTGTGTCCTGCGGGCAAATGACATCGTCAAACGTCGTCTTTATCGCTTTCTGGTTGACCAGGCTCGGCAAGAATTTCTTCTCAAAGTCATTGAGTTCGCCCTTGAACGGGACCGTTGAAGCGCCCTTGGCACCTGCATCTCCGTGAGGCAACGTGCCTGTCACTCCAGGTGATGAGCTCAGGGGCGAGAAGTATGGGCCTTCCGCGCCATGGAGCTTGTCCCACAACTTATCCTGGTTTCTCATAACATGGAATGCTTCGAGCATTGCGCCCTCGTGAGTGGCTTTTGGTCCGGATCCTGCGAAAGCAAGGATCTTGGTCGCGAATTTGTAAACCCAGCTTATATCATAGACCGTGGCACCTAGGTATTGGTTGAACTCTCGTAGATCTGTGTTGTCCTTTGTGTCGATTGACAACATGATGGGAAGTTGCACGGGTCGCCCATTCATGGCCGATAGCATGGCTCTGATATTGGCCATGTTCTCCAACGCAGTATCCTGCTGCTCCCATAGCGTTTGTGTGTTTTCGGGGAGGTTGTGGTGGAAGGGGATGAAATGGTATTCATCTTTGCTCAGTTCTTCGATCTTGTCACGTACTTCTGCCGACTTAGCGAGGTTGGCTGAGGTAGATCCAACCAATATGATTTCCGTGCCCTTTTGCCACATGCGGTCGACTATGTTGCGCAACTTGTTGAGTAACATGACGCCCTCCCCTGTCATATTTAACTCAACGAATTCGGAAAGATGAACTATCAGTCTCGGACCTTTGCCAGCACTTGGCTGAGCTCGTTTTAGGTTGGAAGCGCGGGCAAGCTCATCCAGGACATGCTGAGTCTTGAGATCATCCCATCGATCATCCGGCTCGGCATTCTGATATAGTTTATTGGCCAATCGGCCCAAGCCCGGAAGTTTGATGACACGGGCAGAGCCCTGGGAAAACAGTTCAGGAATCTCGACGTCGTCTTCCTTCTTCTCCTGGTATCTTGGCGACATTCGACCATTGATCGCTGCGGTCGTGTATCCGAGTAAGGCGAGATCGCCACGGCCTGTATACGGCGTCTGACCAAGGTAGCCACCCACGATCTCGGCAAGACAGGGAGCAGTAAGGTGAACAATATCTGCCTTGAGAATTCTAGCTGTATCATCCATGATAGAACGGCTTAATTTCCGGCCTTGGTAGTTTGTCACCGTGAGAACGGAAATTGGCCTTTTTGCGTCCTTGGAAACTCGAGACTTGGAGGCAACAGCACCCAGCTCAGCCCGCAACGTCGCGACCAGCTCGCGGCGCATCAGCACTTCACCTGGGTCGGGACCCTCAGAGACAGCCGCAGGAGGGGAAGTGTTCACCAGGGTTGAAGAACCATCCCTGGAGCTAACAGGCTGCTCGTGAGACCGGGATTGTCGATTCGGGGCCAATATCCGTGGCAGATCCCTTATCTGCTCTTCAAGCAATTTGTGTAAGCTTTCTGCCGATTGTGAGCCCTCAATCCGGCGCCAAGCTAGCACAGCAAGAGCATGCGCTGTATACCACGACGTCAACTCGAGCGAGGCCTCAATTGATCCAGTGTCGCCGTTGCGCAGCCGCGTGGCGGCATCTGTGACACGGTCCTCCGTCCATGATACGTCTCTAAGCAGACCCATGTAGTGTTCGTATAGATCTCTTCGCGCCTCTGGGGAGACGCCGGCCAGGTCAATCTGGTCGCTGAATGCGTATCGGGGAGAGTCGGGGGCTTCTCGATCGCCGAGCGTCACAAAATCGTGGAGAAACCAGCTTGGCAGGTTGACTGGGGGCATTCCATCCTCAGTCCTTCTTCGCCCGCTGCGGCCGCGGCCCGGCAGGCTGGCAAAAGCCTCCTTTAAGCTCTCACCCGTCGAGTTGTCTGCCGAGCCTACCGCATGGTTCTCAGTGCCAGCCTCTGCAGCAGCGCCTCCTCTTCGTGGGACCTGTTCGGGCTCGCGCGGTCTTGGGGTCTGTTCATTGTCTTTCTTGGGCTCGTCGCCATCGTCTGGGGCCGAGCGGCGGCCTATAGGAGAATTGGAGAAACCCCGAACGCAGAATCTAGATCGGCCGAGCGATGCGATACGACCGGCTCTGGCTGTAGCTGGGACAGCGTGCAGGGCGCAAGCCCTCACTGCATGCATCCAGAGAGAGCCTTCAGGCCTTGCAGCCCTACAATTGGTAGGTGGGAAAATGTGAGGCACAAGCCTCTACAAGAGCGCGCAAAAGGAATGACATGCGCCGCCTCTAGAGCCTCATCCTGTTGTGTTCTGAAGCGTCAGAGGGTAAGGAACTGGACTGATCAATGCTTGGTTTTGCGATATTCGAGATTATCTTTCTATCTTATCTTATCGTCACTGGATGTACCAGTTGACAGTGCATGTGCTAGCACAATTGTGACCGAGACTACCTTAATTTTCTAACAGCATCCTACAAAACATGTATAATGATGTGTTTTTCATCCTTCTGTACTAGGCTGGATGCCCTCTGCTGCCAATGCTTCCTGATAGACTGACTGGGCATTCTTAAGCGCCTTCATGGTCGGCCCAAGCAACGTGAGCACAGCCTTCCTCCCACCCCGGGCCATGTCGGGCTTCCACTTGATTCTCCTGCCTGTCCGATTGAAGTGGGCGACGATTTCTTCTTTCCTTTGCTTGATGACCTGCTCCCTGGCCACCTCGGCTTCCTCGGCCACGGCATCAATGCGCAGCAACGACTTCTTGAGAGACTCGACATGATAGGCGAGTTCTTGAGCTCGGTCCGGGTCACCCGACAAGAAGGTCGTCCAGAACTGCTTGAGAAACTCTATCGTAGTAGCATTGGTGAGGAAGGCCTTCTGGGCCACTTCCTGTGGAAGGCCCATGGGCTGCGTCTCGTCCGACTCTTGACCGAACGTCTCGGCTCGCCGCTGGGCCAGTCCGCGAAGGATATGTGCCTGTGCCCCCTTCCGTGATGATCGCGACCCGACATGTGCCTGCCTAGGGGTCTCGTCATCACTGTCGCTGTCTTCGTCGACTCCTATGCCGGTATGGAGATCAATGCCACCAGCGCCATCCTCCTCGAGCGTGTCCAGATCCGCCTGGACGTCAAACAGGACTTCCGATGGGACTTGAGTTTCGTAGATTTTGGCATTAGCAGATGCAGCCGAATCTTGGTTGGAAAAGAAGCGACTTTGCTCCTTGACATTCAAAATGATTCTGCTCTCCTCCAGATCTCCACGTAGATCACGCAGAGTGAGCTCGTTGTATGTCTCCTCATCTAATCCGGTGGGGTCTGCGGCATCCTGGTCTGACGGGGCCACATTGGCCATAATTCTCTCACTGAGACTATTCAGAGTTTTGACGATGGGTACGTTTACTCTGGGTCGCATCTCGACATCTTTGCGGTTTCCACTTTTGTAACCGCCCTGGTTCTCTTCGTTGCCCTCTAAATCAATGATATGCGGTACGTTGAGTGAGAGAATCCTGGTGGCCTGGACAGTATCGTCGGCCTCGCTGAACTTGTCAAAGAGTTGATCGGTATTGTCATTGTCGTTGACTCTCTCGCCCCGAAGTCTTTTGGACAGCTTGCTGAGGAAAAAGCGTGACCAAAAGTCGCCCTCTGAGAGCTTGGGGACGTTCTCGTTGTAAAGCCGCTTGACGAGCGGGTGTTGGGCAAAAATCATCTGGACCTGCTCCACGCTGATATTGAGCTTCAGCTCACCATCCACAGTCTTCGGTTTGACGGCGGACAAGACGTTGTAAGCGCCTTTCTTCTGGTTCATCTCGATAGCGTGGGCTCGGAGTAGGTTGATTCGAGTCGACCAAAATTGTGAGTTGAAGGCAGCATCCGAGATGGAGTCGGGTTTTGTCTGGCGGGCATCCATATAGGTCTGATGTAGGTTCCGGTCGCGCTTCATAAGCGATTGCTGGAGCTCAATATCCAACCTCAGTTGGCTGTCGTCGAACCACCGAGCAGCGGCAGGCCTCGAGTTGACCGCGCTGGCAAATGACATGGCGGCGGAACCACTCCCGTTGACATTGCCAGAGGCAGCTGGACTGGCCGTAGCCGATGTTGCCGCTGGCTTGGGCAGTTTGGGATCGCTACTCCGTACCTCTACGAGCAAGCGAGAGAGCAGGTCCTTGACTGCGTTTGCCTCGGACCTGGCATCGGTCGGAGAGGTGAAGTGGAAGAGATATGCGACAGCATCGCCTTCCGATGATGGTGGCTTCTCAAAGATCTTGAGCATAACCTTGGCAGAGGTATCCGGTGTCTGCTGTAGGTCTGCACAGGGATGGTCAGTGTGAAACCTCATGATGAGCCACAGAAGATGGTGCGCTAGGTCTTACTGCTAATGTTGGCGACTGTCAGCGAGACGGCAGGCGGACCAGTGCCAGGCAGAGGAGTCCATGTGACTGTCCGCTGGTCATCGGACAGGGTGATGATGCCATCTTTCTTCTTGTAGGCAGCTTTGCCTTGAGGGACGGACATGTCCATCGTCTCTTATTCTCTCCCTTGAATTCTTCAGTACCAAAGCCCCAGTCTCACTCCAGAAGTAGCCTGCAGATGGCGTTATGAGCTCTTGCTTGATGCTACCCCCTCCTTCGTCACCCGGGCCTGCAAGCCCAGGAGAGACAGGCTTGACCAGCGATCAATATCAAAAGTCAGTCTTGCCTGAAGCGCGTGGGTCGGTGGGTCCAAGCTTGACTGCCTTTCGTTTTCTTCCAGCTCTCTGGCGCCCAGAAACAAAGGCGGGATATTCCAGGAATGAACGGAATGATGTAAATATTCCGTTTCCTTGTATGCAAGTGTGTTGTCAGCCTTCTCTTGTCCAGGGTTGAAAGGTCTGCGCTGCTGCCTTGTATACTTAGGAAAGCAAGGTGTGAGAGAGAGGGTAAGAGGGTTAGGATGGGTGTGTCTTAGATTCAAGTGGTGAGCTTAGACTGATTGACTGACTGACCTCTAAGAGTCACACACAGCTTGCCTGGCAGTAAGACTGCTCGCTGCCTATTTGGGCCGAGCAGATTAGGTTTCTCGTCTCGTGATCTACAGCCTCACTTCGTTTGAAGGCTGTCTCCAGGCTGTTTTTCTGCTTGCCAGCGAGCGTGGTTGGTTGAAGCGTGTGAGCGTGTACACTGCGTCACACTGCACTAGTGCACATTTGAGGGAGATCAAAAGTATCGAGCTATCCTAGGTTACTTCAGTTGAAAGTCGGCCAATAGCGGGTACGCCGGATGCATGAAAGCCAGCTGGAAGCTCTGGAACTCCTTGACAGGCAAAGACAAGCAAAGACAGGCCAACAGGGACACCGAGCGCACTCTCCTGCTGACTCTCAGCTCCCTATCCCGCCCGGCCAATTACCGACAAAACACTGGGGCCGCTCCCCCAGTCTCGAGTGTGTCTCCTTTTGGCGCCCCTTTGGCTCCCTAATCTTCCCTATATGCACTCAAGTACCTAGTAAAAATATGCTACATGCACCCGGAAGTGGATCTCGATCCGACTTAGTCAGCGCTCTTCTTGGGTCCCATTGGCTGCGTGGACAGGCAAATGGCAGGTACGATCGGCTTTTGGGCCTTTCCTTTGCCGGCTAACAAGGAGCGAGCTAATTCTCCAATTCCATCTTGATTTCTTGACTCCTCTGGATTCTTCCTCGTCAACACCAACCCGATCCTTTTATTTTGCCCCAGGGACACCAAGTTGACCTTGATGTCTTCGCCCCTCTAATAATAACTTCTTTTTGTTGTTTTTCCTTTTGCAAAACACGGAAAGATGCTTTTGAGCACTCTCTGTAAGTCGGGTAGCCGCGTGCTGCGCGCATCGGCCCTGCACAACGCCTCATCGTCGTCGTCGCGATGCCTGTCAACAACAGCTCTCCCCAGGGCTTCGGGCCGTCTCGCTGCTGGCCGCCGCCCGCTGGCCCTCTCCGCCCAGAAGCGGTTCGCCAGTGCCACTGCCTCCTCTCCCGATCCCAGCGACAACTTCCTGTCTGGCAACACCGCCAACTACATTGACGAGATGTACATGCAATGGAAGGAAGATCCCAAGAGCGTCCACGTCTCGTGGCAGGCGTACTTCAAGAACATGGAAAGCGGCGACATGCCCATCTCCCAGGCCTTCACTCCTCCTCCCAATCTGATTCCCGGTGCCGCCGCTGCTGTTCCCGGCCTTGCTGCCGGTGCCGGTGTTGGCATTGGCGAGGGCTCTGACGTTATGAACCATCTGAAGGTCCAGCTTCTCGTCCGCGCATACCAGGCCCGTGGCCACCACAAGGCCAACATCGACCCCCTCGGCATTCGACAAGAGTCAAAGGGCTTTGGCAACATCAAGCCTAAGGAGCTCAACCTGGAGCACTACCAGTTCACCGAGAAGGACCTCGATACCGAATACTCCCTTGGCCCCGGTATCCTTCCCCGATTCAAGCGTGATGGTCGCGAGAAGATGACTCTTCGCGAGATCATTGCCGCCTGCGAAAAGATTTACTGCGGTTCCTACGGCGTCGAGTTCATCCACATTCCCGACCGCGAAAAGTGCGATTGGCTCCGGGAGCGCCTCGAGGTGCCCCAGCCTTTCAAGTACTCGATCGACGAGAAGCGGCGAATCCTCGACCGTCTTATCTGGAGTTCCAGCTTCGAGGCTTTCCTGGCTACCAAATACCCCAACGACAAGCGTTTCGGTCTCGAGGGTTGCGAGACCCTCGTCCCGGGTATGAAGGCTCTGATTGACCGCAGCGTCGACTATGGCGTCAAGGACATTGTCATCGGCATGCCTCATCGTGGTCGTCTCAACGTGCTCAGCAATGTCGTCAGGAAACCCAACGAGTCCATCTTCAGTGAGTTCGCCGGTACCTCGGGCGCTGAAGACGAGGGCTCCGGTGATGTCAAGTACCATCTCGGCATGAACTTCGAGAGGCCCACTCCCTCTGGAAAGCGCGTCCAGCTGTCCCTCGTCGCCAACCCTTCCCATCTCGAGGCTGAGGACCCCGTCGTCCTGGGCAAGACCCGCGCTATTCAGCACTACAACAACGACGAGACTACCCACCGCAGCGCGATGGGCGTCCTGCTCCACGGAGACGCCGCCCTCGCGGCTCAGGGTGTCGTGTACGAGTGCCTCGGCTTCCACTCTCTTCCGGCCTTCTCGACTGGTGGTACCATCCATCTCGTTGTCAACAACCAGATCGGTTTCACCACGGATCCTCGTTTCGCCCGCTCGACCGCATACTGCACGGATATTGCCAAGGCCATCGATGCCCCGGTCTTCCACGTCAACGCCGACGATGTCGAGGCTGTCAACTTCGTGTGCCAGCTGGCCTCCGACTGGCGCGCCGAGTTCCAGCAGGATGTCATCATCGACTTGGTCTGCTACCGCAAGCACGGCCACAACGAGACCGACCAGCCTTCCTTCACCCAGCCCCTCATGTACAAGCGCATCCAGGCCCACGACCCCCAGATCGACATCTACGTCAGCCAGCTGCTGAAGGAGGGTACCTTCACCAAGGAGGACATCGAGGAGCACAAGCAGTGGGTGTGGGGCATGCTTGAGGACAGCTTCAGCAAGTCCAAGGACTATCAACCCTCCTCCAAGGAGTGGACTACTTCGGCTTGGCACGGCTTCAAGTCCCCCAAGGAGCTGGCCACCGAGGTTCTCCCCCATAACCCCACCGGTGTTGACAAGCAGACCTTGGAGCACATTGGCGAGGTGATTGGCTCCGCGCCCGAGGGCTTCCACGTTCACCGCAACCTGAAGCGTATCCTCTCCAACCGGACCAAGTCCGTCGTCGAGGGTAAGAACATCGACTGGTCTACTGCCGAGGCTATGGCTTTTGGTTCCTTGGTCACGGAGGGCCACCACGTCCGTGTTTCCGGTCAGGATGTTGAGCGCGGTACCTTCTCCCAGCGTCACGCCGTCTTCCACGACCAGGAGACTGAGGATACCTACACCCCTCTCCAGAACATTAGCAAGGACCAGGGCAAGTTTGTCATCTCCAACTCATCTCTGAGCGAGTTTGGTGCCCTTGGCTTCGAGTACGGCTACTCGCTGACGTCTCCCAATGCTCTTGTCATGTGGGAGGCCCAGTTTGGTGACTTTGCCAACAACGCGCAGTGCATCATCGACCAGTTCATCGCCTCTGGTGAGGTCAAGTGGATGCAGAGGACTGGCCTTGTCATGTCGCTGCCTCACGGTTACGACGGTCAAGGTCCCGAGCACTCCTCCGGTCGCCTCGAGCGTTACCTCCAGCTCTGCAACGAGGACCCTCGCGTCTTCCCGTCAGAGGACAAGATCCCCCGGCAACACCAAGATTGCAACATGCAAATCGCCTACATGACGTCGCCGGCTAACCTGTTCCACATCCTGCGCAGGCAGATGCACAGGCAATTCAGGAAACGTAAGTGAATACCTCCCCGAGCACAGCCGGACGTATGGAAAGAACTAACAGCAATTCTCAGCCTTGATTATCTTCTTCTCCAAGTCGCTGCTGAGGCATCCTATTGCCCGCTCCGACATTGAGGAGTTCACGGGCGAGTCTCAGTTCCAGTGGATCATCCCGGATCCCGCCCACCAGTCCAACGAGATCAAGGCGCCCGAGGAGATCAGCCGCGTTATTCTCTGCTCTGGCCAGGTGTACGCAGCCCTGACCAAGCACCGTGCTGAGCAGAAGATCGACGACGTGGCCATCACCCGCGTCGAGCAGCTCCACCCCTTCCCGTGGGAGCAGCTCCGCGAGAACCTGGACCAGTACCCCAACGCCAAGACCATCGTGTGGGCCCAGGAAGAGCCCCTCAACGCTGGTGCATGGAGCTTCGCCCAGCCCCGTATCGAGACTCTGCTGAACAACACCCAGCACCACCACCGCAAGCACGTCATGTACGCTGGCCGCAATCCTAGCGCCTCTGTGGCTACCGGCCTCAAGTCGTCGCACGTCAAGGAAGAGCAGGCTCTACTCGAGATGGCTTTCTCCGTCAAGCAGGACAAGCTCAAGGGCGAGTAGACTGAGAAGTGGACGGTTTTTCGCTTGTTGTAGGATGCGGTTGTAATGGGACTTAAACGGGTTGGTCGGTCACCGGGCAAGGAAAGAAAACACATAGACCAGGAGAAAAAAGCAGCTCTGTCTTTAGAGCGACGCATTCGAGAAGGAAGAGGTGGCAGTGGCAGCATGGAGAGCTGGACTGCTGGTTGTTATCCAAAGCGCTCCTTGTAAAGTACCTTTAACGTTGTATAATGCATATCTATTTTGTTCATCGAGTTGTATTGTGTCAATTGAGGGAACAATGAATGTATAGCTTCATCATTGTAATATTTACACGTGCGTCGCATTACATGCTATTTCCCTATGGCAAGACGCGCTCTGTGGCGACAGTTTGGCTCATTGCTCAGGATGATATGACCTGCCACGGGCGTACTACGCCATCATCGCCCGTAGTTACTATCATTTCCTCGACTCCCTTCTGCTCCACGCCCGAATCGAAGCGTTTGCACCAGGTGATATGGTTGATCTCGTAGGGGCCGTGGGCCTTGGGCACAGTTGTCAGCAACCTCCACCTCTGAGAACCAGGAAGATGGGCCCCGTTGGCAGACGCCGCTGCTGGCTCCGGCTCCTGCGATGGGCCGTCGGACATGTGTACGTCAGAGCTGGCATCATCTTCTACATAGACAGCGATGACTCCATCGCTGCCCGTGCTGGCTGCCAGACCCGAGTGGGCACTCCACGCTGCTGAATAGACGTCGCGAGTGTGCCCCTGGGGTAGGACGGCTGTGCAGTCCCATTCTTCCCGTATCGACCGCCGCATCGTGTTGGGGATGCCGGCCAATGCACCGCCGAAGAACGTACCGCTCGCCGGATCAGCGCCGCCATGCTCGTCGCCGTCTTGCTCCTGCCGCAGCGTCCATATCCTGATCGTCTGGTCGGCCGACCACGTCATCAGTCGCGGGAACTGGGCGTTGTCGAGGCGTTGCTCAAACTGCACGCCCCATACTGTCCCTTGGTGGCCCTCGAGCACGGAGACGCACACCCACTCGCCGTCGCCGTCCTCGCGCCATATGCGTACCGTATTGTCGTAGCTGGCACTGGCCAGGACCTCGGAGCTGAAGCGGCCCTTGGGGCCGGCTTGATTGCGGCCGGGCACGTCCGGGCACCAGGCAACCGACTTGACGTCGCCATCGTGCTCGTTCAGCACGGCGACCGTCTCCCACTCGTCATCGCCCTCGGAGGCGCCGACGTCCTCCCAGATCCAGACCGACTTGTCGCGGCTGCAGGTGGCGAGGTACTGGCCCGAGGGGTTGAAGGCAACGCTCTTGACCTCGTTCTCGTGGCCCTCGAGGACGAGGCTGAACTCCCAGTCGTCCTCGTCGTCTCCGCTCTTGTCGACGGGGCCGCCCTTCTTGACCTCGACCTCGAGCGATGACTCGTCGGCGGCGCCGCCGCCGCCCAGGGGGACATCTCTTTGCCAGCGCCAGAGGGCGGCGGTGGAGTCGAAGCTGCCGGTGACGAGGCAGAGGGCGTGGGGCGGCAGGCCGGGCTTCCAGGTGGAGGAGCGCACGGAGCGGGCGTGGCCGCCGGTCAGGGTGCTGTGGGCGGAGAGGGTGGAGAGGGAGAAGATGGTGACGGCCTTGTTGTGAGCGGTCGCGAGGAGGGGCAGGGTTGGGTGAGGGGTCGAGGACCAGGCGCGCTGGTAGAGATCGGGCTGGAAGGCGGGTAGGGGCTTGAGCTCGAGGCTCGCCGGGGGTTGCGATCTCGCGGCCATGGTCGGAGGGCCGGCCGGAGGTGTGGGGGAGAGGCAAGACCTCGGAAGTTGTACGACTCGGAGGTGGAGTTTGGTGTTGAGAGCGCCCGGAGGCGCAGGTATATCGGGGAGCAGATGTGCTCCGCGGATGGGTTCGGAGGTATGCTGACCTAGTATTCAACAATCCTCTTTTTGAGGTCTTATGGCATGAGTCTCAGATGCTGTTACTCTATTACCTATGCCCCGCGCCATTTTTCTCAGTGCCACCAAAAAAGAAGCCGTTATCGCCATAGTGCAGACATGGATGGTGAGGCCCGATAAGATAAGGATTTCTTGGTGACATCAATTGATCAAATCTGGCAGACAGGCAATGAATGAAATGACTAGACGAGCCGTGTTGTTGGTCAGACTACCTAGGTAGGCATTGCCCCAAGTGGTTTGGCAAGTGGTTTCATGCTGCATCTTGTGATCCTTTCTGGCATGCCAAATTCACGTACTTACTCTACAAGATGTCTCTCCTTTTTGCCTATATGCATGCAGCATTAATTACTATTTACAGTATTTCACACAGCCAGGAGGGCATGCAATCACATAGGGCCTATCCATGGTCAAGCCAGTTAATAGTCAATCATCATGACATTTGTGTCTGTGACTTCTTTTTTTTTTGTCCTTTTGTACCTTCATACTAGGTAGAGTAGGCAAATATATCACCAGACTTCGACTTAAAGTAAGCACGTGGATGCCAACGAGAGTGCTTGTCTCCCATGCTCTTATTGGAGGAAATATTCATCGCCGTCTCTAGTGGGGGGGATTCCCTGTGCTGGGCCAAGCAAATCTCCAACAGGGGATCCCAGCCGCTAGAAGCTACCCTGGCACGCATCTAATTGGGGCGTCCTCCACTGTCTACGTACCTTGTTGATGCGCCGGTGCTGCACCATCCATCGGCCATCGCCTCTCGCTACCTGTACAGAAATTGATGCTTTTTGGCATGTGCGCACCCTACTTTAGATCATGAGCTTGGATTAAGGCCAGGCAGTGTCATTGTCCTTTGATTCTACATGTATGGTCTGCTTTCTTGCAACTGCGCATGCTGCTCAATCTCCAATCCCTACGCCCCTTTGGCCATTCATTCCCTTCACTCCACCTATTTCTTCTCTCTCTTCCTTGTTGTCACACTCACCCTGCAGCCCCAAGCGTAACATCCCAAGTCTTCTCTCACCTCGTTCACATTCGCGCCACAGGAGTGTTATCAGCCTACACTCCAAATCCGTTTGGACTTGATAAGGTGCGCCATATCTGTCACCGACTTACCAGGGTTCGACAACCCGAGAGTCGCGCGCTTGCTCGCTGCGCGCGGTGTTTCGTCCGGGACTTTCTCCGATACTTTCTCCGGCCCATTTCCACTAACATTGAACCGTTGTCGCAGATCCCGCCGTCTAAAGTTTGGATATATACTTTTTTTTGGGAGGACAATCCTCCTGCGAGCGCGACCCTTTATTTTCCTTATCTTGTAGGATCGACATCCAGCAGTAGAAGATAGAGGTCGCGGATGCTGCCCAAGCTATTCGCATTTCTCAACAATTAGCACATCATAAGGTGTGACGGCCGAGACGGAGTAGCCACAATATGTCGAGGTTCGCGCGGCCGGGTCTGTTTCGGCGAGTGGCCACGACGGCCGGAGTCCTCACTGTCGGTACCGGCCTCGTCCTCTACAGCTACCGACCCAGGAATATCCCAGGCTACGAGCCTCCTGCGGTCCCTCCACCCATCTACGGCGCCGATGGCACCTTCAAGTTACCGCGATTCCCCCGCATCAAGCCTAGAGACGAACAGATTGCCGAGCTCAAGAAGAGCAACTCGGGCAACAAGGAGGATGAATACGATATGCTGGTTATTGGCGGCGGTGCCACCGGCGCCGGAGTCGCATTGGATGCAGCCACTCGCGGCCTGAAGGTCGCTGTCGTGGAGCGCGATGACTTCAGCTGCGGCACCAGCAGCAAGAGCACCAAGCTTGTCCACGGTGGAGTGCGTTACCTGGAGAAGGCTGTGTGGAATCTCGACTATGCGCAGTACGAGCTCGTCAAGGAGGCCCTCAAGGAGCGCAAGTACTTTCTGCAGACGGCACCCCATCTCAGCATGTGGCTGCCCATCATGCTGCCCCTCGACAAGTGGTGGAAGGCGCCCTACTACTGGGCCGGCACCAAGTTCTACGACTTTCTTGCCGGTAGCGAGGGAATCGAGAGCTCCTACTTTCTCACCAAGAGCAAGGCCATCGACGCTTTCCCCATGCTCAAGCAGACCGATCTTGTAGGCGCCCTCGTCTACTACGACGGTGCGCACAATGACTCTCGCATGAACGTTTCCATTGCCATGACGGCCGCCCTTTACGGTGCCACCGTAGTCAACCACATGGAGGTCACCGGTCTCCACAAGGACGCGAACGGAAGGCTGTGCGGTGCTCGACTCAAGGACAGGGTGCCGGAGCGCAATGGCGCCCAGGCCGAAGACGTTGAGATCAAGGCAAAGTGTATCATCAACTGCACGGGTCCCTTCACCGACGGCATCCGCAAGATGGACGATCCCGAGTGCAAGGACATTGTCGCGCCAGCGTCTGGCGTGCATGTCATTCTGCCTGGCTACTACAGCCCCGGCAAGATGGGTCTCATTGATCCTTCGACCTCCGATGGCCGCGTCATCTTCTTCCTCCCCTGGCAGGGCAACACCATCGCCGGCACCACCGACGAGCCTGCCACCATCTCCAAGAACCCCCTCCCCGATGAGAAGTCTATCCAGTGGATTCTCAACGAGATCAGTCACTACCTCTCCCCCGACATCAACGTCCGCCGTGGCGACGTCTTGTCCGCTTGGTCTGGTCTGCGTCCTCTTGTCTCGGATCCCAAGGCTAAGAATACCGAGTCGCTCGTCAGGAATCACCTTGTCGATATCTCCAGCTCTGGCTTGGTGACGTGTGCGGGTGGTAAATGGACGACATACCGACAGATGGCGGAAGAGTGCGTTGATGCCGCCGTAAAGGAGTTTGGTCTGCAGCCGAGACCGATGCCCAATGTGCCGCGTGTCAGCGGCACTGACGTGGTAGACGACGGTGCCATCCTCGACGGCTCCTGCCAGTCACATCGCGTGCGGCTCATTGGCGCCC
Organism: [Phialemoniopsis] sp. UDSM-2020; assembly: GCA_018873225.1. Lineage (NCBI taxonomy): Eukaryota > Fungi > Ascomycota > Sordariomycetes > Thyridiales > Thyridiaceae > Thyridium > [Phialemoniopsis] sp. UDSM-2020. The sequence goes on from JAEILZ010000003.1 coordinate 3,684,632, forward strand.
ATGGCTTCAGCAGGACACTCTTCATTCACTTGATCCAACACTTTGGTATCGAAACAGAGGTTGCCAAGCACCTGACTGAGAGCTACGGCGACCGGGCATGGACCGTCGCCGCCATGTGCCAGCCCACCGATAAACGATTCCCCGCTAGGGGAGAACGCATTTCTCAACTGTATCCCTTCGTAGACGGCGAGATCCGCTACGCCGTCCGAAATGAGTACGCCCAGACAGCCGCCGACGTTTTGGCCCGGAGGACGAGATTGGCTTTCCTCAATGCCCAGGCTACTCTGGAGGCACTGCCAAAGATCATTGATATCATGGCTCAGGAGTTGAAGTGGGACAAGAAGCGGCAGGAACTCGAGTGGAAAGAGAGTAAGTAGCCGACCCCCTCATTTCACCTACTTGTATTCTGTGCTCCCGTGATGGATGCACTGGACGAAGACGCCTTGGGCTAACGATTGTGCTCGCAGCTGTTGCTTTCCTCGAGTCCATGGGCCTGCCCCAGCCGATGCTGACGGCGACGAGGAAACAGGTTGAGCAAGGAAAGCTCGACTTTTCAACATCACTGGAGTACAAGATGTACTCGAGGCACGACAAGCCCATCGAGGAGGCAAATTAGACTTGTTCATAATACGGTTCCGGCATTGTATAGACTAGTATCACCAGGTAGACGGTAGGCGTATGGAGTACCTATGTAATCATCATCAAAAAGAAGCATTCAGAGAAGTCCCGGTCTAATTTCCTCTGGCTTGCCGCAGTTTGTCTTCAGGGCTTGTACACCTGGCAAGGAAGGAGGAGCCTGGGACAATCACCTCCTTCCAGTAATAACAAAGCGTCTGGCAGGGCTACCTGTTCCCAGACCACACAATTTGCACTCCTCAAGTTCGAATGACACAGCTAGACCACCCACCAATTACCATCTTACTATGTATGAATTGATCATGGCATAATTATCATCTCCCATCCGTCTCTAGCTGCGGCACCCACGCAATCTCCTCTTGCTCCTACAACAGCAATGAGCCAGGGACTAAAGCATATCGCGATGCCGTTAGCCAGCGCTGTGAGCCAACCAGCGCCTTGGTGGTGTACATGGCGACAGAAAGACTCTTCAGAGAAGACCAGGTCTACGATAGGCAGCCCCCTCTCGGCATTCAACCATAGCCGCGGGGGCGACGACGACCAGTCTGTCTGTCTCGCAAGCGCCCTCAGCTCCAGAAGCATCGTCACACTGGCTCTGCCGCCCGCTCCTGCAGATTGGGAAGAAGACCAGCCCGGCGACGGGCAGTCGCTCGGCGAGGATGTCGACGCTGCTTCCTCTACTTCTTTCCCTCCTCCTCCTGCTTCTCCTTCTCCTCCGAGCCCCCCTATCGCTCCTTTGCAGCCTCTCTACCCGGCTCCCCAGCGCTCGCCCACGCCCGACGGCCTCCCCAACTAGGAACAGGCGCAGCGAGAGGCTCTGGCCCGGCGGAGGCAGCGGCAACAACAGCCGCAGCAGCCATCCCAGCAGGCTCTCGCCGGCCCCGCACGGAGAAGCAATGCTGCTGCAGGCTTCAGTCTCAGGAGCCTCTTCCGTCCGGCGCCGCCTCAGTCGCAGCAGCAAGGCAGCACGGTCACGACATCTCCCTACCCGGCACCGCTGTGGCGCCCGCCCGCCAGCCAGCACGCCCTGCCGGGTCACCATCCTTTTCTGTCATCGCGGCCCTCGGTCGCTCTGGACATGGCAGGAGATGATGACCTTGCGAGAGGAATGGTCCCACCGAGGGGCCAGGCTCGTGGTCCCAGAGTCGTCTCTTTGAGTGATTATGCCTTCCTGCGGCAGCTCGATGGCAGAGAAGCCCATAGTAGCGGAGGAGGGCAAGGCGCCGAGCGTGATGGACCTCCAGCATCGAGCCGCCGGTGGTGTGTCTGCCTCTTTTGATCAGTGTCGCAGATTGTGTAAAAGAAAAGAGAATCACAGTATGTTGAGGCGATTGCGCAAGACGTTCCAGTGTGGCATCAGAAATTGTAGACATTATGCGGCAGCTACTCCTTCGTCATCCAGCCTGAGCTGTGCGAAGTCGAGTCGGTGTTCTCTATATGTACAATGCAATACGAAGCCCGGCGTTGACCGCTCCCGACCAAGGGTGAGCGACATCATGCCAAGATTCGTTGGGTATTTTTGAGGGTGTCCCTTTCCATATCCTTTGTGCCGTGCTGAAGAGAGAGGTTTTCCTTTTCTACTCCTCATATACCCAGAACCCGTTTCCCCATTTCCATAGAAATCCCTCCCAGAAAAAAAGACCGCACTCACCGGGACCGGATCCAGTCCCAGTAGACATGTGGTATAACGCCTTCCCAATGCAGCGACGTGCTCCTGCTTTGTGGTATCACAGTAATCCAGAAAACATCTAAAACCCAACAAAATTCAAAACCCCCCTTTCATAAAACGCCATGCCTGCCGTAAACCATTTTCACGTGTACGTCGAGTCTTTCTCTTTTTTTTTCGTTTCCGCTGCGCAAGTTCCGCTATGACGGTACCTCACATGCGGTGGCTCTCCCGAGGGAGGCCAATGTTCGTTTCGCTCAGTCGCTTCACAAGCGTCGGTTCCTGCTTTGGGGCGGCAACGATGTTAAACACGCGATTCAGCAAGCTCCGCCGAGCACCATCGGCCCGTCGATAGTGTAGATGACCGCACTGGCAACTGGAATGCCTGCCCACGCTGATCTTGCGATCCAGTTCCGCCTCCCAGCCGTAGCAGTCGCCGCTGTTGGAGGAGGAGTGGGAATCGCACTCAAACATGGTGATGGAGCCATCGTCAACCTCCATGGCGCGACCTGAGCCGAGGAAGTTGGAGAAGTCAGTGAGCGAAAGCCCAGATGCAGACGATAGAGATGGCGTGTGCACTCGGATTGTTGCGTCGTCTGTGCTACTATCGGAGCTGGATGACGAAGAATCCGTGTCGGCCTCCATGGGCTCAGTCTCGGTGCCGAAACTAGTACACTCGGAGCTGCTCGATCGTCGAACTGGGGTTGAGGAAAGCGGACTGCTTTGGAAGACCGAGGAGCGTTCCAATGCTGGTGAAGTCTGTTTCGAGCTCTCATCGTCAAACCACGAGCCGGCGACCATCAGTCGCGGAAGCGCGTTGTTTCTAAGCTTTGGGCGGGCATACTTGCGCGCGAGCCATGGCCGACTAACGGGCCGGTAGATTGCATCTCTGGGATAGCCTCTTGCGGCCATGTCGCCCCCATAATTTCCATCGATATTGACCTCTTCCGCGGTGCCAGCCTCGGTGGTTTCCTGAACCGACGTTGTCGAGGGAACTGAGTCCTGACCACCACCAGGTAATGGGTCCGTGGTAGTGCTATGGACAGAATTCAAAAGAACAGCGTCGTCAGTGGCTTCGTCCGAGGTAGTACTGGCATCGAGGTTTGTAGTGGAAGATACGGGTGGCGGCATGACCTGCAACCTTCATAAATTGTTGTTGCTCCCGCTAGAACTCCCTTCGCAGAGAGTCATGTCGACGTCATCGTCGGGGGACGAGGCGTACGGTGCACTCGACGGGTTGAGCTTGCGACCTTGCCGAGTTCTGCGGCCAAGTCCGAGCCTGGCACTCATGCGTTTCCAACCGTTGTTGTGTGCACTGATGGCTCTCTGCAGCGTACCCGGCGAGGAGCCGAAGCCCCAGTCGGAGGTCGGGGGAGTGGTGGGTGGAGTTAATGGTTCGCCTGCGGGAGGCGTCGAGTTTCCGCTATCGTCGGTCAACGTCTCGGCGCGGTCGGCGACCTCGGTCAGAGACGAGTTGGATCGAGCAGCGCCGTCATTACGCCGTCCGAGGTGGAGCTGAGGTAGGAACGACGACATGGCAGGGCGACTAGCATCTTCAGGGATGGGAGCCTCACCAGGTGTCTTGGAACGTGCCTGAGTATGCTTCGTGTCGTGGTGATGGCAGTACTCGCAGTCGTGCTCGCTCATGTTGGAAGACACATCATTAAGAAAGGGGAGCAGCACGGAGTCGTTCATGAGCTCGTAGACGATCTGGACTGCTTCATCAAGCTCAGTCGGGGAGGGGGCTCGAAGAGCAGGGTTGAGGCTCAAAAGGCGGTCGCGAACATGCGCAGGGAGGTTGACTTCTCGGTGGCTAGAGGGGAGTATGTAGGCTTCCATGAGTTTTTCCCATAGTTGGGGTAAATTCTCAACACCCTCTTCATAGGCCGTCCGGTAGCGCTGCGTGTCTAATGTGAACTCGAGCGTCTCGAGGCAATGGTTGGAGGAGAGGTAGGCCGTGAAGGCAGCAAGAGTCCATGGCGGAGGGGCGGTGTTGGACAAGATGTCTTGTAATGTAGGGCGGTGAGTGCAAGCCAACAGGGCCGCGCTGGGCGGCCGTGAGCTGCTGGTCATATTGTTGTTGTGGCAGTCTGGCGGGGGCGATCGACTCGGGGAGAGTTGTCTGGGACTGGGTGAAGGACTGGGATAAGCGAGCCTGTTCGTCCGCAATCGCGGTCTCATTTCCTAATCCCAAGAGCTTGTCTCTGCAAGATAATGCAGACAATCGGCAAGCGTGCGCAGAGAATATACGCAACGACGATCCGTTCAAAGGGGTCCGAGGCCTACGCCATTCGGTGGATTGGATCGGCGTCCCAAGACAAGGCGATGGACGGAACTCCGGGATGGGGCGGGAAGAGCAGAGGAAAAGAATTGTCCCGAGTTCTCTTTTGATCCAAGCAAGTTGATCCTCCTTTATTGTATTGTACTGGTATTCGTCGTGGTCGTGGGGATGTCGCTTTGCCTGGTCGGCCTGGCCGTCGAGGTGGAATGTGTGGCGGGAGAAAGGAATTAAAGCGTCCTCAGAGTAGCTCGACACGAGACCTCGAGGTTGTTTATCAAAATCCGAGTGTCGCTAATGAGTGATTGAAAAGAATCAAATGACACCGCTAGAGAAAAGGGTTTCCAGAGAAGAAATCGTGCGTGACGTCTTTGCGATGAAGGGGGGAGGAGGGAAGAAAGGAAATAAAGTCGATGAAGGATGCAAAGATTAGGTAGACAGTTGGTTTGGCTGGTCGTGACGATTTCGGGGGGGGGGATAGAAGGGTGGGCATTGGCGGTGGTGGTGGTGGCGGCGACGGGACCAGTTGGGTATTTTACAGGCTTAGGTACTGTAGAAAAAAAGGAAGGGCGGATAGAAGAGACATGGAAGGGATGGAATGACTGGAGAAGAGAGGGGGGGACAAGGGGGGACGGGAGGCAGCGAGGTACCTACCAGGAGCAGAGAGCCAGAGGCAGTGGAACATCAGAGGAACATCAGAGGAGAGCGGACCACGACCGATGACCAAGGACCAGGACCAGGACCAGGGCCAGGGCCCAGAGAGACACCATGACTGGAGGGACCAGAAACTAAAAAGAGTGCGACATGGGGCGGCGGGGCTCTCTCTGTGCCTACAAGTACAGTACCTCAGTACCTGCTCCATAGGCCTGTGAAGAACGCTAAAATAATTGGACACACACGCCAGCCAACGACTGCTCCAAAGATTCCCACTGGCCCAAAAACCCACTAGGGAAAATGTGTGGTTCCATCATTGATACCTAGAGCCGGCCGGAAACCAGCACATCAGTCAGTCACTATGGAGTCTAGCAAGAGCACGCAATCATCATTATGCTTTCTCCCACCTTTCGTCCCCCATACCATGCCGTCACCTAACAGTGCCCAAGTATGTTGAGGAGCCATTGGCGCTGGGCATGCTCATTGCCTACTTCTTTCTTTCGCCTGTTCCTATTCCCTTCAAAAGGATAGACAGTGCTTGCTTTGTTCCATGTTGGCTGTGTCTCGTGGTGGGTGGGGAGGGGGCGAGAGGAGCACGTGTTGCAGCAGCCATGAGAGGTACGGTACTCCGTCTTGTCCGTTGAGTCTGCTTATCCTCATCCACCGTACTCCTACTAGGTCTTACCAGACATTCAGAAGCCATGGTGCTCTTGCAAGGAGGAAGTAGTCCGGAGCATCAAGAGACATCAAAACCACAAAAAACACAAACCACGTTCTAGACAACCGGGAAGCCTGGCGACTGACTTGGCAGGCACAACTCTCGCCGGCGACGGTGGGAGGCAACTGAGACAAGCGTAAAAGTAAAGCTGTTGTGGTGACTCGGGGGGGCTTTCTGGGGGAGTGCTACGGATGACAAGTGACAGCAGCAGTGCACGTCCGCAGCACAGCACTGTCGTGAGAGAGAGATAAGAGGGAAATGGGCCCGCAAACGGTAAAGTTTCTCACCGTTCCGCGCGAACATGTTTTTAGCGTCGATATCGATGGGAGGGGCTGTGATGGCGCTAGAAGCACGCTAGAACCGTTCCACAACCAGGCAATAGTGGATACATGACCAATCAGAGCAGCCAAAGTGTCTGACCATTCGTCACTCGGAGGAGCGATGAGCATTGCCTGCTGCCTTTTCAGGACTAGCTTGCATTGCCCAGGGAGGCGCTGGATGTCACTCTGCTCCCTCTGCTCCCTCTGCTCCCCTTTTTCCCAAGCCAAGCCAGCCAGTTCCGCTCACTGCTACCCCCCCAGTCACGCCAGTCTTTGTCTTCTTTTGACATTTCGCGCCATTGTCGATCCATGGTCGCGTTACCGAATCCGTCTTGTCAGTTACGTGCGCGTTCTGCCCCCCAGGTCTGTCATAAGCTACGTCGCCGTTGCCGGCTGGGCAGTCACGCAGGCTCACAGTCTCACAAACTCACCCAGTGACGGGATAGGAATCCATGGAACGCATGGAAGCAGTGCTTTGGAAGGATGTCTGACACGGGATCGTCCCGGCCTCTACCCAATCACGCTGTTTCGTGGACCCAGAACCGCATAAAGCGTTTGATCGGAACCACCAATGACCAATGACTGGAAGCACTCGTTGCTATTGAGAGCGAGAGAAAAAAGATCATCAAGGTTACGCAGCATGACAGCGGTAGGGACCTACGCTCACTGGTCTACTCAGGCATCGAGACACCCAAAGACCCAAGCTTGTCAACTAAAGGTGGTGCCAATTGCTTGTCACGACTCAGGCTTCTTAGACATGGCCTGGCGAGCCTGGTTACGTGTCAGTGACACTTTCTTGGCGCCCAGTGCTCTAAGCCCAACTTTAATCAGTTGGCTTCGCAGATCATGCTTATCTTTGGCTCTACGTACTTCGTAGGGGGCAAAAGTCGCTACCTGTCCGCCAGAGCTTCTTCATTGGTATTAATGATATAGCTCTGGCATCAACTCAAGACATCAACAGGGGATGAAACGCCAGCTCTGTACCTCAGGAAGTAGAGGGTCACCGTGAAGTTGCCGTGTACATACAGTTCCATCTTCGATACACGCACGGTCCGCTCGCTACCAAAGTACTGAACCAAATGGACTGGGGGGGGGGGGGGGGGGGGGGGCGGTTTGAACGGGCGACCGCACTGTCAAGGACTGTCGATCCTCAAGCTTACCACAAAAGGGCTGTAGACTAGGTAGTCCGTTCAAGTTGACCCGCGTGCTCTCCCGCTGCTACAGCCCTATCGTGCCAGCCTGGCTGGACTGGTATCTGTCATCCCAAACATCCTGAGATTCCTGCCCCAGGCATGGTAATCCTACGCGCGTGGCTCTTGGCACCGAGTCAATCTAAAGTAATATGTGATACGGTATTACTATCACTCAATTTAATCAGTTACTTTACTTCCCTCGGGTCAATCTAGTATCGATATCGCTCTCGAGACGCGGTCACCAATTGGAGCCCGCCGCCTTCGCTGTTGCACTGTTTATCCCTAATTGCCGGGGTCCTTCCCGGGCCCAGACTGACAAAGAGTGGTTGAATTCGAAAGACCACGTGCGTTGTGACATGACAGGATCAGGTCGGTTTCCGTCGCTACGCCGAGTCAACATGCGACGAAGGAGGTTTGTATCGACACGATAGTCTCAACCAACGACCCTGGATAGACTACCTACTCCCTAGTCCTCGCCGGTGTTCGGTAGTTGTCTGCACCATGTCAAAGGAGTTGTGAAACAGGCGCCAAGATGTGGAGAAGAGAGCGAGGCGCACCACCGTGACGAGGGCGCTGATGGAGAGCGGTGCCAAACTATATTTCACAATAGCACGCCTTATCAGGGGCACGAATGAGAGCCCGTCCACGGCGATGGATTGCCATGGAGCATGCGTCTTTGCGCAGGATGCAGTTTTGTGGTGTTGCCATAGCCTGACAAGGTTTCCAGCTACCGGCAATTGTCTGCACGACGCCCTGCCCAGTTATTCCCGCTGCCGTAGCGGCCCTGATTAAGGTTGTCGTTGTCGTTGTTGAACACCTCCATGGAGAATGCACCTGTGCCGCCCGGCTACAGAGACGAAACAATTGCCGCGGGCTATCTGCTGTCGCCTTTGCAGTAGCGAGTATCAAAACCCCCGTACCCGATGCATCCGTCCTATACATAAGTAGGCACTACGGCTGTGTTAGCTGAATGTTTACTGTATTCCCGGATCTCGCCTTAGAGGTTGTCGGTGATCAACACAGAAGTCAACCACACTGCGCATCTCCTGCTTAGTCACCGTGGCTCACGATGCTTGCGGGGCCGCAAAGGCACGAAGGCGTCAAATAGCTTCCAATCTCTGCCGCCCCGGGTCACTCGCGTACGCCTCAACGCGCCTCAACACGCCTCAACTGTCACCGGACCACGGCCACTTCCCCTCTGCAGGCTCTCGTACGGTTAACTGAAGTTCGCGGCCGAGTGCTGGGAATGTGGCGCCCGTCCAGGCCAGCATCTCCGCATGCGCCAGCCTGGCTTGAGGCGTCGACGATGCCCTTCCCTGCGGCGAGGCTAGCATCTCCCCGGTGCAGTCTATACAAGCCACAACCCCGTGCCAATGCCAATATTTCCACAGTACGTGGGCTGCATGCCATAGGGAGGGATAGGGACATGCCCCGGCGGACTACTTGTACGGGCTCAATGCCACGGAGCGAGCGCGCGCGCTGGGTGAGTCCCCACCACCGTGAAGTCCCATCCCCCCCTTCCGGCAGCGCCGTGTTGTTGGTGTGTTTGTGTTCCCGCCAAGCGCTGGACCGACGGGTCAGTCCTTTGGAAGACTTTTCTTTCTTTTCTTTTTGCAGCCTCTCCGCTTTACGGAGCATGTCTCTTGTGTCTTTGTGCCACGCTGGCATCCTCGTCGTCCATGTGCCACGCTGCCATGTGTCATTCCCGTATTCCCTGAAAGATCAGGACTGATCAGATCAATCCATCTGACCACCCGTCGGCGCCCCACGCACCCCGAAAATGCCCCCACCGAATTGTTCTAGAAAATTTCTGTCTGACAGGCTAGAAGCTCGGAAATGACCAGTTCTAGAACATTTCCGTTTTCGGTGGTCCCAGAAAAAGTGGTGCCACCGCAGCTGAACAAACAACAACATTCATGGATCATGGCTGTCTTTCCTCGTTCCTCTGCCACTTTGGCAATCTATCCGTAAGTCTTGGGCACGCAGCTTCCCACGCTGTGCCACCCAAGGCATACCATGCTACATGACCCAATATTATCGTGCTGGCACCACTTGTTGACCCATTTGTCGCCACTTTCTCACAGGGCCCGACACTATTCCCGGACAGATTCATCAAGAAAAGGGCAGGAGATATCTGTGACCATTTTATTATGGGTATTCTTCTCCTCCTTTTTTTCTTGGGTCCATCTCTATTTCCCTTCTCTCGTACCCTCCGAGCAGGGATATATTATCTACAGTCGGATGTACGTACCTATCAGCCCGAGGGAGGATGCCATGATGAGACCTTCACTACGAAGTAGTTACCACTTCTTGCCATGCCGTCCCACCCTGTCGTCCCTGTCAACTTTTAGCACCCGAGCTTAGGTATTCAAGACCGAAGCTGACCGTCGCAACCCGACAAGGTCATCCCGACCGATGGGTCAGCTTATGAAATTGATAGTCTGTGCGACCAAACAACCTTTCCAAAACAAAGACGATAGCCCAACTCACCACAAAAGCATTGTCGAGATGCGGCTATATACTTGGGAACTGTAAAGTGATCATGAATTTCTAAATAGATTTCGCATTTAGTGTCTCCTCGACCGAGAAAGGAGGACAACTGGATGCTGGGTATCAAAGTTGTTCAAAGATATCTGATGCTTGACACAGTAATTACTTTCTTCCGACATACAACCCGGTCTCCGTACAATGCAGCCCCTGCGATCCCATAAGTCGTGACTGGAACTGCATCTGCAACTCTCATTGAAGCCGCCTAGCCATGATTCTCTTCCAATTACGTCCCTTGCGCCAGGCAGAACCATTGCCGCCGCACGGGGGTAGACGGCTAGCATCAAGCCAACACGCTCAGAGTCCCGTTAGGTCAAAGTCGCCCGAGAACCCGCCGTTCAGCAACACAGCTGCGAGCCGCCTGCGCTGCAGCGGCATCTCCTCGGCCCGGTAGAAGGACGGGTCAAGTCCCAGGGACAGGAACATGGCATTGGTGATGGTATGGACGCCGCAGTCATTGCCATTGATCTGCACCGGCGACTTGAAGTTCACCACCTCCCAGTCGGCCGTGTATTTCTCCTGCAGGTACTCCCTGACCCATTGATGGACCACATCGGTGACGTTCCTCCTGCCGGCGCCCTGATGGCCCATGGAGTCCATGTGCGCAATCTTGTGCTGCCGAGGCTGCACAACGACTAGAGTCCAGTGGAGTCCTGAGCAGATTGGTATCAAGATGGTATCGAAGCTGAGGAAGTTGTCCTTCGTGACGCCTGCCCTCTTCATCCACCGTACTGTCCCCGCCGCTCCTCTGCTGGTCAACTGCTTCCAGAAGAAGGAGTTGAATGCATGGCACCTCTTGGCGCCCGCCTTCTCGTTGATGTACTTGACGAGATAGATCAAGGTGCCGTTGACAATCTCGTCGTTCAGCCATTCTTGGGCTGGGACGACTTTGTAAAAGTCACTGTTCGTGAGCATGGTACCCTCGGGCGACTTGATCACGCCTCTGCCGGGAGGCCCGTCCAGGGTAGCGTCCACGTCGGACTGCCATGTCTGGTCCATTGGGGCTATCACTTGCCGCGCTGGTTGTCGCAAGCCGGTCCGCAACCTTCGCTCTTCCTCGAGCTTTTTCCTTTCTGCTTCTTCTCTCCGACGCCGCTCTTCCTCCTCGCGTTTCAACCTTTCGATGCGTGCAGCCTCTTCCTTCTCATGCCTTTGTTGGAGCTTAAGCCTGATTTCTTGCTCCTTGCTCGAACTGATCCTCAGCGGGGGGAAAGCCAGCTCATCGTCCACTGTCCAAGCGGGAGCAGTGACGGGTCTATGTTGTGAGAGACGCGGCTTGATGACTGGATCTTCATTCTCCTTGCGGTCTATGTCCACCCTGAATGCCGATGCATACCATCCATTTCGCACCCGTAAACGCTTCCAGTCCTTCCTGTCCGGATACTCCTCTGACTTTCGCTTCGCGCTTCGCACACTTGCAGTGGACAAGCCTAATATGGCGCTATCAGCGGCGTCAAGGAAGGTGAACTCAGTATCTTCATCTTCCCCGTCAGAGGCGGCAGGTGTGATCAGTCCCAACGAGGTACGGTCAGGAATATCGTGTATGATATGGGGCTTCTCTGTTGCAAAGAAGTCGATCAGGTGTCTAATCGTGACCTCATCCAGAGTCTTATCATCAGGTAGAGGTGAGCTAGTTGGCGGTGTGTGTGCAGTGCTCGGTCTTTGCACCAAAGACTGGCCAAGTCCATGTCGATATTTGCTGCGGGGAAGGGTCAGATGGATGCGCTTCCGCTTCTTCGGCGTCGCTGCGTGTTGTATCGACCCCGCTGAGCTGCTGAGATCGGTGCCAGGGACGATTCGTGATGATCTATCCTCAGATATAGAGTGTTCTTCGTCCTGCGCTGTTGCATCGTGTGGCGGGATGGTTGTACGATATGGAGACAGAGCAACCCATTTGCAGTTTGCACTGGCCAGTTGTAAGAGATTTGAGATCTCACTGAAGGGAAGTGGTTGTCCTCGGAGCTGCTGACTTCGAGGCTGGTACATGGGCCTTTCACGGATGAGGAAGGACAGGAACGCAATTCCCTTTTGCGCGATAGCAACATCATCAGCCGACCTTCCTATCCCCGTCCAATCCACCATCGCGTCCAAATTGCGGTCCGAGATTGACTGTTGCTGAGATAGACGCTTTAGGAAAGTCAGAGCTGAGTAGGCCATGCCCAGCATTTGCGAAGCGCCGGACGTGTCTCCCTGTCGTGTTGAGTGCTCATTTTGGCCCAGGACAGTATTCAGACTGCCGCCGGAGCTTGATCGAGTACTGTCTAAGGTGTCAGTGCAAGGTACATGGAGAGTAGGTGTGGGCCATAACCATACGGGAAAATGCGGGTTTGTTGACTCTCGAGCTCCAGAATAACAGCTTCGAGAAATGAAGAGATGACTTGCAACTCGTTGTACGTAAACAACACCGTTGAATCCAACGGTTTTCGCGCAAAGCCAAGGTCGAGGATCTCCTGGGTCGGGAACTGACCCGGCAGGGACTGGGCCGCATCTTGCTGGTTCCGGGCAAGTGGACGAGTCTCATGCTGGATCCCATTTGCTAATCAAGGAAACACAGTCAGTCAAGGGTAGCGGTCCGTGAAGGGGGTTTGGATACTTACCACGTCCATATAATTTCTCAGTAAACCACCCAAAGACAGGCCGAAATAGCGACATGATGGCATTCCAGAGCGGGGTGCAGATATTCTTAGTGAATAAACCAATCTTCCATAGCATAACGACTCAGCTATGCAGGTTGAGATGACGATGATGCTGATAGCATCTGGTCGAGGCCGGTACTATGCTCTGCGAAACGAAGGAAATATTCCTATGATTGCGGAAGTCTGTATCTGTATCTGTATCTGTATCTGTATCTGTATCTGTATCTGTATCTGTATCAGTAAAGTCGGGGTCGAGGGCGGATGAGTATGAAGGCGGCATCTGTATGGTTGATGTAAGGCAATAAGTTCTGAATTACACGGCACTTGCTGCAAAGAGGAACTGAGATGAGAGCTAGGTGGTGAAGCGAACGGCGGAGTTCGGGGGATGGATGAGGGCGAGATGAAGGAAACAAGGACCAACCTATCAGATGGGATCGACAAGCTTGAAAAGGCAACAGGCCCTACAAGGTAGTGATGAGAGGCAGATGCAGGGATGGAAAGAATTAGGATTGCTTCTGAGAGATGGGGCGGTCGTCTGATGCGAGGCGTGGCACCAGGCTGAGTCCAAGCAGGATAGAAGATAAAGTGCTTTAGGTACAAAGAGTGTCGGGGCGCGAATAAAGAATGATGGTGAATAGCCGTCACGAAAACAAAGAGCCGCTGGACTGAGAGTGAGAGATGTCCTCGGTTGGGTGATGAGCGGCACGTCGCGAATCGTTACATGCCGTCGAGGGCTTGAGCCCCGCGGAGCTTTCGAGGGAGCAAGGTTGAGAGATGGAGTGGCTATGATGTGATGTGACAATGATAAATGAGAAGATAGCTGCTAAAGTGATGATGGGATTTGATGGATGGCAGATGGCATTATGGATCTCAGGTCCTTCTTTTTTTGGTTGCGCAGCTCGCTGGCTTTGGGCTGGGGCTGGCAAGCTCAGCGCTGGTTGGCAGGCTGGCTCTCGAGGTGGGTCTTGGCTTCCAGGCAAGCAATACAATGCATGCGGAGTGCAGCTGCTGAGTCATCATTCGTATTTGATTGCATCAATTACCACTCCAGTCACTCGCAGAGAGGGTTTATTCAGACAGACTCAAGCAATGTCATGCCATGCCATGTAGTTATATAATCAACATGAGCTCGATTCCACTGCTTAGATATGTGGCAGCCAGAAGGTAATGCGCTTATGCTCAGTGACGAGCCAGCCAGCCAGCCAGCCAACCAGCAATCCGTGGCAATGGTGCCGGGAAGTGGAGAGAGGGAGAAGACATGAGGTGTAAATAAAATGCAAAGCAACTAAGTAAGTAAGTACGGAATAGAGAATAGAATGACAGGATAGTAACTATGCCCATTTGCAGGCGCCAATCATGTCTGCGCCGATGCCAATCGGAACCGCAACGGAATCGCAACACGGAATATACGGCGGCTTTGACAGCCCTGTTGTACTTGTAAAAGCGGATTAACAGAATTCCTCCCGCTTGGCGTCTAGCAATTGCAGCAGATCATAGTTGCAAGCGCCGGCGTCTGATTCCCGATTGCGTGAGCCGTTGCCATCCCCGCTTGGACGGGCCCCACAATCGCATTCCCGTGTCCAGCTACCGGGCCTCTTTGGCTCCCCAGCGCTAGACAGGCTCGCGGGGAGGGGGTGAAAAGGCCAGAGGAGGAGGTGTAGTATGTAGGTAGGAGGAGGCGGCTCTTCGTCTCATCATCTGCCTACATTGGCTGCATCGGTTCTCGGCTAACCCTACAATGTAGATGGGTAGTCTTACAACACTTTTGCATACCATGCCCCGTCCTGACCGGGACCCCGTCCGTATTGAGAGATAGTTACAGCCTCCTCCCACACTCCCATGCCCACTAGGCGGGACCCTTGCAGCACCAATCTCCAGCTCCGTCCATGACCCTATCCATTTGCCGACTCGGGTGCCGTCAAATGTCCAACTGGGCCCAGCTAACCTGATCTTGTCTCTGTATCCATCCCCGAGGATCTGGACGTCGGGATCCCTCCACCTACTCCCCGACCCGATCTTCTTGACATTTATAAAGCGCCTTGGGACCTAGACATGTCCCCCCAAGAGAGAAATCACAATAACGGACACTCCATCACGCTCAAGCTTGCCCTTGGTGACATACTCCAGCCTCACCGTCCCCAATCTCTGACGCAATCATTTCGCTAGGTGCATAACAAGGTCGCATAAGCTTGTGGCGAACTTTTGGATATATCACCAGTCTCGAAACCCAAGTCATACATTGCTTCGGCAGTAGCCGAGATGGCGTCGCAAAATCATGACATAGGTATGTGCTCACTTACGCCCCGGGCCCAGATGCGAGGAGCTTGAAGTTGGACTCGGGCTAAACATATCGTGCGTGTGTGCCTGCAGTCATCATCGGCGCGGGCCCTGTTGGCCTCATGCTGTCTACCATCCTAGCGCGATGGGGTTACAAGATCAAGCACATTGACAATCGTGCTGAGCCCACGCCCACTGGCCGAGCCGACGGCATCCAGCCCAGATCCCTGGACCTGCTGCGGAACATGGGACTCAAGTCGGCCATCATGGCCCACGAACCAGCTCGTGTCTACGAAGTTGCCTTTTGGGACCCGCCCGCCAATGGCAAGGGCATTGTCCGTACCGGCACCTGGGCCAGCTGTCCTGCTTTCATCGATGCCAGGTACCCCTTCACCACTCTCCTGCACCAGGGCCATATCGAACGCGTCTTCATCAATGACCTGGCCAAGAACGGGCTGAGCATCCAAAGACCGTGGACCATCAAAGCCTTCGAGTCGGATGTCAAGGCCAACCCCGAATACCCCGTCGAGGTTCGCATAGAGCATGTCGACGGCACCGCGTCGGAGACGGTACGCGCAAAGTATCTTTTCAGTGGTGAAGGAGCAAGGTCCTTTGTACGAGAGCAGCTGAAGATTCCCGTCAAGCACATTGACCCCATAGCCCACGTGTGGGGTGTCATGGACGGAGTGGTCAAGACCAACTTCCCTGACATCAAGGTAATAATCCCCTGTCCAGCTCTCGATCATGGCCGGCCGATCTTGTTCGCTGACACCCCCCGAAGATGAAGTGCACCATCCACTCGGAGCACGGCTCCATCATGGTGATCCCTCGCGAGGATAACATGGTTAGGCTATACATCCAGATCGCGTCGTCGACAGATGCGGACTGGAACCCGCGCAAGACGGCGACCGAGGCGCAGGTGCAGGTCTCTGCGCAAAAGATCTTGCACCCGTACACCATTGAATGGGAGCGGGTCGAGTGGTATTCCGTATACCCCATCGGCCAGGGCATCTCGGAAAAGTACACTCTAGACGAGCGCGTCTTCCTCGGCGGCGATGCATGCCACACACATAGCGTAGGTCCAACCCCCAGGCATGGTCCTTTGCGCAGCAGTGAGATATCCGTGTACTGACTTGGCTCCCACAGCCGAAAGCCGGCCAGGGCATGAACACTGCCTTCCTGGATGCGCAAAACCTCGCTTGGAAGATCCATGCCGTTGAAAAAGGGTTCGCAGACCGGAGTCTATTAAAGTCCTACGAGGTGGAGCGGAAGAAGGTCGCTGAAACGCTCCTATCGTTCGATAACAAATACGCCAAGCTGTTCTCCCAAAGACCCCCTGCTGCAAACGAAGTCCAAGCTGCGTCGGACCAGAGCTCCAACTCGGCATCACAGGGCGAGAACGACTTTGTCAAGACCTTCAAGGAGAACTGCGAGTTTACCAGCGGCTATGGCGTTGCGTACGAGCCCAATGCCCTCAACTGGTCGGAACAGCACCCGGCACAGTCGCCCCTGATGATATCGACCGGCAGCAAGATCCGGACAGGCCGCCTTCTCCCCAACGCAAACGTAACGCGGGTAGTGGACGCCAACGTGGTGCACCTGGAGCAGGAAGTTCCGCTGAACGGCTCCTTCAGAATCTTCGTCTTTGCTGGCGAGCCCGACAAGAACAGGGCGGCGCTGCGGGACTTTGCACGGAATCTGGCCCGGAGCGGTTCCTTCTTCTCGTCGTATCTCCGGTCCGACATCGACCAGGTCTCGTGGCACGAGAGGCACAACCCCCATAGCCACTTCTTCACGTTCTTGACGATATTTGCCGGCGCAAGGAGCTCCATTGAGATTGATCGGGATGCCCCTGAAGTCCTAGGCCGGTACCGAGAGCACGTCTATGCCGACGACAGGTGGGATCGCCGGGTTCCCAATGCGCGGGCAGCAGCTCACGCCAAGATGGGTCTAGACGAGGAGAGAGGAGGTGTTGTTGTTGTCCGCCCGGACGGATACGTCGGGGCCGTCATGAAGTTGACCGAAGGCAGCGCCACAGTGGACGCGTTGAACCAGTACTTTGGAGCTTTCTGCACCAAGAAGCTCGGTGAGGCTACGGCCCAGTTGTAGGTAGATAGCGATACCCAGCGGGCAGAATCTGTATTTCACCCCCTTTTATTTTCAAAATCGAGCTACTTACCCTTGACATCAAATTTTTTGTCGTGTATCCCATGTAATTATGTGACAATTATCAGCTTCTCTACAGTGAATGGACAGCAATGTCCATTGTATCAGGCAGGGGTTTCGACTCGGATACGTCTTGGAAACTGGCGACGACAAAGTGAGATGGAAGTGAGCGTCAACAACACGCATTATGCCAGCCACTAGTCGGTCCTGTCAATTTCTGTTTATCTACTTCACTTGCCCAAACAACTGACGACCTTTCTGCCACGCGCGTCGAGTTCTTCCTCTCTTCCCTCATCCCACCCCGCCCACCACTCTGGATAAGGACCAACTGTCAAGAGTCAACTGCGCCAGCAGCTGCAGCCGGGCTCAATGGGACCTGTTAAGGACCAATCACCTAGTGCAGCTTGCAGAAAACGTGCCCATACTTCTCCCGACAGGTCAAATCAAGGGACGAGTTCTCTTTGTGGCAACTTCATCCCCGTATCACAGTCAAAGGCTCACGGTTCTGAAAAAAAGCGACGTACACCTCCTTCGGGAGATCAACCAGCTCGAACCCGTCACGCTGACGCCGACGTTCACTTACATATCAGTCTCACAGACTCTCAGATGGATAAGCTAGCCGCCTCGTACGCACTACCATGAGTATATGGACAAGGCTCTACTGCTAACACATGTCAGATTTTCTCCCGACCATTCGGAGGGCAGACAGCGGTCTCGTCGCCAGTCCCCTACCCGCGCGCCGCGGACATCGGGAGGTTTGGATGACCTGGCCGGCAGGACCAACGCGAGCTATATACCGCGACCCAGCTACGAAGCGAGCGATCGGGGCCGAAGCCGAATTCGACGGACTGCCCACGTGGAGGAAGATACACTCCCTCAACCACCATCCCGTTCGTCCAGGCGGTCCTCGCCCAGTAAGCGCCATGCCTCACCTACCAGGCATCATCGCGGCGTACCATCAACCTCGACAGGCACTTCGGCGACCTCCATCTCCGATCGTAGGGGTGCACCTCCTCTGGCTCCGTTGGACATCGGCCGAGCCGAGCAATTAGGTGCGATGAACAAGGGTGTGATCCAGGTCGCGTTGCGTGTGGACGAGCCCCGTGACAAGGCCAAATCGCTGCCGGTGGCCACTCCGTCCCCGAGACGTTCTGTCATTCTCGAGCGTCCGATCGTTGACGAATCGTCCTCCATCTACTCTCAGGAGGATGACGATTCCCTGGGCCTGGCATCCATCAGCCCTTTGCACATACAAAAGCTGCCCGATCATGACGGACGTATTAGCCCGCGAAAAGAGATGAACGTTTTACAGGACTACACTTCGTGGGCCAAGGGCTCGAATCCTCAAAACTCGGCCACTGTGAACCGTGCTCCCGTGTACACAATGAGCGACGTCTCCGAGTCCGAACTGGAGGCCGAATACCACGTGGGTGGAGAGACGCCAAGGGATGTCTTCTCGCCTTTTACGCCCTTCTTTCAGAGCAAGGAAGCGCAGACTGTCCGCAAGGGCACCAAGGTTTTGATCGGTAACAATGGATGGCTTGAGCGGACAGACAAGTCGCCGCCTAAGCCCGCCCTCGTGTCGCCTTCCAAGAAGAGCATCCTCGATCCACTCCGCAGAATGGCGAAGGAGGTGGTAAGTGGCGTCTGCTGTCTATATCGTGTATCATTGCTAACGAGGTGACAACCCCAGGCGGACTTAGCCGACCTGAAAGCTTCGCGCCGTGCCAAAGAGTCAAGTGATAGAAAGCGCGACTCGGCTCTGGCGATTTCCCTCGACCCCCGTGAGCAAGGACTCCTGTTTGGAGAGTTCGAGTACATTCTTACGAGTGCATTGGACAGCTATATCAGCTGTCAGTTCAGCGCCGGCCGTCTCGATGCCGGCAAGTACAAGAAGATCGCCGACGCCTGGCAGCAGAAGGGTCGGCCCAAGGTTGTCGGCTTCCGCTACGACCTCGAGACGCAGCTCGAGCTTGTGCACCTTCATGTCCAGCACTTCAAGTTCTACGGTCGCCAGGCTGGGGTGACGGCGGCCACCGTGGGCGTTCTCGAGATGATGAAGGTCGATGCGCGGGTCATGCGCATCCGTACCTTCTGTCAACCAGACACAGTCATCGCCAAGCAACTGATCGACGCACAGCATCTCTTCAACATGATCGGATGTCCAGAGATGCGACAGATCCAGCTGGCTGAGGTCATTCAGTTCTTCAAGACAGTGCTTGAGCGGGAGAAGCACTTTCACGGCAAGGCGAGGATGAGCCATTCGTCGTCTGGAGGCGAATTGCTGACCCGCGGATAGTCGAGGTGCTCCACGATTAGAACGGAGAGGGAAGATACATTACTCACGCTGTACGAATGAGGTTGCCAGCGGCGTGGTTGGATCGGGACAAACTCGATGGCTATGACATTCTTTGTGCACTGGGTCTTGGGACAAGCGAAGATCGTGGGTTTTGGCATGTCAAATATGTGCCATTCTTTTCTGTGCAAGCAACGAGGTAGACTGAAACATTCCATTGTGGGAGAAAGGGGAAATTACTGACGGGGAACGTACTTTGAAATTGCGATTCTGTGGCCATTTTACACCTGACTGATGCACCCAAAGAGCTTGTCCAGACATTATCATAACCACTGCCCCAGCAGCGCCGAAAGAAGAGAAGTCCCCGCAACCAGAAGCCATACCAAACTGTCTGACAATACCAATCTCCTTACAAGAGCTCGGGTACACATCCTGTTTTTCTACACCCAAAAGTGAACAATAGGGAAAGGTGGTGGAAACAAAAAGGGCATATCGACTTAATAACGGCCACGAAACCCATCGTCACTTCGTCTCTTCCTGAGCTGCGTGTCACGGTACACATGGTCATAATCATTGTCATTGTCGTTGTCGTCGTCGTCGTATCGGTCATCGTAGCGTGATCTACGGTCTGCCCTTCCATGGTCTTTGCGGCCACGATCATAGTCGTAGTCATCCCGGTCGTCTCGCCCGTGGCGGCCCCATTTCCGCTCCCAGGCCTCCTGCTCGTCTTTGTCTTCCTTGCGGCCCTTCTCCAGCCTCTTTTCGAGCGCATTGGCTCCGAGACCGCCCACGGCGGCGCCGATGAGAGTGGAAACGAGCCGAGCCCGGTCGCGGTCCTCATCCTTGGCTCCGCTGCCGCCGCCGTGGTGTTGGGAGGACTTGTCCTTGCTGTTGCGCGCGGCGGCCTCGCTGACTTCCCGGGCGGCGAGGCCGCCGACGATGGCGCCCAGGACGCCAACGCCGAGGCCCGAAGTAGACGGGGTGAATGTGCTGTTGAGAGCGTGGCGAGCCTTGCCGAGGGGGCTGTGCGGGTCACGGTCTCTGGTGGGGGACGGGGAGCGGGAACCCCGGCGACTCCGCGTGGTTAGAGGCCCGGACATGGGTGGGGGAACAGATCGGGGCCGGTGGCGGGAGGACGGCACCTGCAGCCCTCCTCCGCCGTAGCGGTCAAAGTCGGGGTTGGAGGTGTTGGGGTTATAAAACGGGCTCTGGGGCTCGTACTGCAGCCGTGCTCGTGAAGCGCCGGGTGGAGGTGCGGGCATAGCTCCCGAAGCGTACGGGGGCGGGGCACCTCTGGCGTAGTAGTAATCGGGAGAGTGTTGCCTGCGATGGTGGTCACGGGAGCGAGGACGATCATCGTCCTCGTCATCGTAGGGGCGAGACATGATCGAGCAATGTAAAACAAAAAGGAGGGTGTCGGTATGAGACCAGATCAGCCAAGGCGACACCAAATCAACTAAGTATATATTGGGTGTTTTGCTAGGCCCGGGAGGCAGCCGGGGTATTGATGGCAAGATCAGGCTCAGTCTTGAAGAGAGAGAGAAAGAGACTTTTTGGGCTGGGATCAGAATGATCAGAATGCCCCTCTGTCAGCCTCAGCCTTTCGCTCGCTCTCTGTTGGCCGTGCTTGTCTCTCAAAGAGAGATGACCCGACTGGACATGTGCGGCTGTGGCCACGGCTGCGGGGTAGCATTGACGGGCTTCGTGGTGTGGTGTGGTGTGGTGTGGCGAGAGGTGGTAACAGTGATGGTGGTGGTAGCAGTGAGAGGTGGCATGATGTCATTCGCAAGTCTCTATCTCACTTCTTTTTCATTCGTTTCTCTGACACCCTTTTTCTGCTTTTTCTTCACACAATGGCATGCATGTCTACAAGTATGAAGAGTGCGGATGTGCGGCGCTATTTCCACTAATTCAAGGCTGATACCAGTCGGGCCCGTCCGTGTGTAGCCATGGTTGGGGCCGGGAGGCTTGGCTCAGTTGGCTTGTGTCTTTCTCTCTTCTATTTTCCTGCTGTGTTCCGCCTTACTGCTTGCTGCTCAAAGTACTCCCTCCGTAATTATGTGCTGCATCCCCGCAAAGTCTGGCCCAGGTCCTCTCCTCCCCCCCCCCCCCCCCCCAAGCCCCCCCTCCTCCAAACCCCCCACACTCAACCCTTGTCCTTGAACCCTGGTCGATCGTCTTGAATGCCACTTTGGGCAGATCGTTAGCAATGCCGAGTCCTAGCCCTTCTGAAAATGCTTAACTTGAATTCCTCCCTCTTCTGCGGAGCTACCAAAAGCGGAGATGCCGGCTCAAGCCTGCCCGGCCCGCCCGCCCGACCTGGCCATGGCCGCGGGGCGACATCAAAATGATCCATCAATGCGGCGGAGTTGGCAGCGGACTTGTTAATGCATCCATCCTCTCTCTCCTCACCGACTCGGAGCCGAAATGTGACAACCGGCAAAACTTCGGGCACTATTTTCCTCGACGTATCGGACATTCCTCATATGTCTTTTTTCTTTTCGTCTCGACGATATGTATATATAGTATTCATACAGCCTTGTCACCGTATTGATTTATTTGCTTCCCCGTCGTGGCTCTTTCGCCATTAAGTTGACCATACCTCACGAGCCAAGGCCGTCATCCTCTATCGTAAATTCCTACTTTGGTAAAAACAAGAAGATTCAGAGGCTACCCACGCGTATCATTCGTGGCAGACTTGGCAATCATGGCAGGCTCGCTCAGTGCCGATATCCAACAACAACAACAACAACAACACCACGGTTTGGGATCAGACAAGGAGTTGGGCTTATCCGGAGTGGTTTTGGACAAGGAACTGGATCTGCCTGGGACTGCAGTAGCCTCCAACACCCAGCCGCCCTCCTTGGTCGCTACTGATCATGAGAGACAGACCGTAGTGGACGCTCCGGTCGACACTGCTGTGGCCCTTGAAAGATGGAACTCGTCTGGCTTAAACATGTTGCGTTTCTTCACCACTATTTATGGATTCATTATCATGGGCATGAACGATGCTGCCATCGGGGTATGTCGCCTATCAAGGCCTTCTTCTTGTTTGTAAAACTTGACCCCAGGCTCGAGCTAATGAGAGACACAGGCCTTGATCCCATATGTACGAGTCGCCTGTCCTTGATGCCTGTCACTTGCCGCACTTGAGCTGACCACCAGCTAGATCGAGCCTTACTACAATGTCACTTATACAGTGATATCCCTTGTCTTTCTCGCTCCGTTCCTCGGCTACCTCGTCGCTGCCCTGTCGAACAACCTCATACATCACGTCTTTGGCCAACGCGGCGTTGCTTTTCTGGGCCCCATGTGTCGCCTAATTGGCTACATTCCCATGGCTTGTCACCCCCCCTTTCCAGCCCTGCCGGTCATCATGTTGTTCCCGGGTTTTGGCAACGGCATCGAAGACAGTGCATGGAATGCCTGGATAGGAAACATGCAAAACGCCAACGAGCTGCTCGGCTTCCTGCACGGGGCCTACGGACTGGGGGCCACCATTGCTCCTCTCGTAGCTACCGCCATGGTCACCAAAGCCCACCTCGAGTGGTATGTCTTCTACTATCTCATGATCGGTATGTCGGTCTCGGAGTGGATCCTTTCCGTAACAGCCTTTTGGACGGCGACTGGCAAAGTCCACCGTGAGAAGCACAAGCCGACCGCCGGCGAGAAGCGCACAACGACACGACATGTCCTTCGAGAGCCCATCACGTGGATGGTTGCCTTGTTCCTACTGGGCTATGTCGGTGGTGAGGTAGCACTCGGCGGCTGGATAGTCTCCTTCATGCTCAAGGTCCGACATGCCGAGAACTTCGCCGCCGGACTGACTGTGACCGGCTTCTGGCTGGGCCTCACCGTGGGGCGCGTTATCCTGGGCTTCATCACGGGTCGAGTCGGGGAGAAGGCCGCCATCACCATCTACCTGTTGCTGTCCATAGCCCTACAACTGCTCTACTGGCTCGTTCCCAGCTTTGTCGCCTCGGCCATCTTCGTGGCCTTTCTTGGCTTCTTCCTGGGGCCCTTGTTTCCGGCTGCCATCGTAGCTGCTACAAAACTTTTACCCAGCGACGTGAGTCGTCCTGCGTGCGGTGCAACCGTTGGTCTTGAATATGAGCTAATTTGGAGGTCACAGTACCACGTCTCGGCCATCGGGTTTGCAGCTGCATTTGGCGGTGGCGGCGCCGCTGTATTCCCCTTTGTGGTTGGTGCCATCGCCCAGAGCAAGGGCGTCCAGGTGTTGCAGCCCGTCGTTCTCGCCATTCTGGTATTCGACATTCTGGTCTGGCTCTGTCTCCCCGGCGGTCTACGCAAAGGGGGCTTGGAGAAGGCCCGCGAAAACAACGAAAGGGTCGGCTCACGCTTCCGCAAGATGTACGGTCGAATTACGCGACACTCAAGGTGATGACTCCTAAATTCTTAAGGCGCCCGCTCAGCCGGATGACGATAGCTGCTGCAATTCTTGGCTCAACCGGACCAGGTAGAAATTCTTGGCCGTCGCCGGGAGCTTCTCGAAAGCAGTGGCCATCCGGGCCACATCCAATCGACCTTTCTCGTACGCCGCGAGGTCACGATTGCCGTACACGTCACGACCCTGTGAGTAACCCGCCGCAAGGTCTCGGAAGAACACGTTAACAGCCACGCTCGTGTTTGAGACGGGAGTGGCTGTATGAAGCCACAACGGAGGAATGAACAACACATCGCCAGGACCCAACACAACCTCGTGTGGATGAGTGTGGGCCAAGGCCGGAGTGTCCAGCGACGAGAACACGTCGATGCTGGAACTGGATGCACCTGGTGCTAACGGAAGATGAGCAACATCCGCAGGGGGAAAGAGCACAAAGCGTTTGGACCCCTGAATCTGACAATAAATGTTGGCCATGACCTGTAATCTGTGTCAGTCATAGTGTCCCCTGGGCTTGACCTGAACCCGAAACAAACGTACATCGTAGTGAAGCCACATGTCTACCGGCCCTGAAATGCGCAGAATCGAGCTGAAGAGATGCGAGGTCACTGCGGATAGCTCGGTTGGCAGCACAAAATCGCTAGAAATCGTTGGGAAATCCCTCTCGAGGTTCGCCGGCTTGTCCGCCGGCTCTGTGCTCGATAGAGCTCGCATATAAAGCTTTCTGCCCTGATCAACCTCGCGGATGAACTCTGTGAAGGATTTGGTCACATATCGAAAATTCTTGGCATTGAAGTCCATTTTCCGTGCGGGACAATCGTGGACGGTGACCTGGCAAAGAGATTAGGGCTTGTCTCACTACATGGAGATGTGTGTACTGGCTGGCTTCTTTACGTACCATCTTGTCCGGCTCGACAGACTGGGCCAAGTACTCCGTCGTCCACCTCTCGACACACGGGCCGAGAGCCATCCCCTGTAGAACGACAGGGCGCGCTTCCCTAACAACCGTCTCAAAAGTATCCTGGGGTTTCAGGCTGATTCGTGGAATCTTGGAGAGAATTTGGTGGTCCGTTACGCCGTGAGAGCTTGGCTGAGGGTTCGACCCGGCAGCTGGGGCGATAAGCTCAACAGCGCGCCAGTACTGCCACTTTAATCTATCGAGCGGTACTTGTGTCGTGTGTTCAAGGTCAATATCAGGCAACGGGCTGATGTCCAACGTGTAAATTCCCTTAGTCCAGAAAGTGCCCATGGAGAAGCAGGTAGCTCCGCCTCCGATGATGGTGACTTGGTCATTGGCGATCTTTATAGCTGAATGGCCAATCCACAAAGGGCGTGGGATGTGCTCATGCGACAGTGTAGCGATGTCGCTGAGCCGGCCCATGACTTGACAAGTGGCGCGATCGTGTTGCATCTTGCAGACTAGTATATCATAATCTTGTTGAAGGAGATCGGACTCGATAATACCGCCAACGATGAGGAATCGACTCTGGCCAATGGAGCCGGAGGTCGCTCCAAATCTGTTGATAAGGCGAGTGTGCTCTCCATTCGTATCAGATATGCCCTCTACGTCGCAGTGTCTGAAGCTTATTACGGGACTCTGCAGAATCACATGGGTGAGTAACTAGAAATGGAGTGGGTGCAGCGCAGTATTTTGACTTACATCCGCGTCCGAATAACTGAGGGTCCAGGTTAGGGTCTGATCCGCAATGGTGCCGTCTACCCTCATGCCGCCCGCCAGCAAGCCGTGAAATAAAGTGGGCTGAGCTTCGTCCCATTCAGAGCATGTCAACACTGCGCCGAATACGGCCCCCGGGGAGACTGATCCGGAGACGGTGCACTTTGCCCAACCCTTGAAGGGATGGTATACAAAACAAGAGTTCGACACTGCAGAGTGCCCTGACCTGCCGCCGAACAACAGGGCCAGCGATGACTTGCCCAACCTGGTGATAGAGTGGCGATACAGGGGGATGGGCAAGCTCGATGACTTCTCCCACTTGTTGCTCCCCGGACGGAAGATCCAGACGTCGTCGAGGGGGTGCGCTGGTGAGGTGCGGCCGCCAGTGAGCAGATATCCATGACTACCAAGCTCTGTGATAGCATGGCACATTCTGGCGCTTGGTCCAGTCTGGTCCAGATCCAAATCTGTGTTTTGACTGTTGGATGGCCTGTACAGGTCATATGATCGCAGGCGGCTGCTGGTACCAAGCCCAAGGAAGTTGCCTACGATTCTCTGGCCCATGACGTCGCGAAGCTCAATGGGAGCAGCAAACCTTCGGACGCCCTTGGTTCCAGTGACCTCGCCGAAGGCAATGGGCGAGGTCATGTGCGGTATCCTACCGGCAAAACCCGAGGGTGTACTGATAGCCGGCAGTGCCTGATCGACAGCACTGTTGCTTGCATAGACAAGACAGTAATGGGTAGCGAACAGAGCAAACTCCTCCCATTCATCAAAAGGCTCAACTTCGCCAAGCTCGCGTCGTTTGTGAGGGGGAAAGAAAGCATCGTCAGCCCAAGCATGCCATAGATTCCTGGCACGCACATGCGACCAACCCAAGGCTAGAAACCGGGCTTTCTGGTCCGGCAAGGTTGGGTATTTACCAACAGATTTGATCTGCGTGTTGAGCTTCTCAAAGTGCCGGAGCATTGTTTTGGCAAATGGATGATCTGGCCCGTCTGGCAGGAGTTGTTCCAGCAAGATGAAGTGAGCTGGCTACGTCAGCCAGGAGACTCAGAGCAACGAGACTTAAAAAGCGAGGGAATATCATACCATCGTTGGTAAGGCGGCTGGCCCATTGAATAACAGCGTCGGCAGCCTCCGATTCCATATAGGTGATGGAGACTTCGGCGAGGAAGAGAACTGCGCAATTGGATGGGTCCAGGATCGACTCCAGACTGGACTGGATTGTTGAGATCTGACGCAAATCACAGCCAATCTGGTAATAGTGGTCACTCTTGAGCTGGACGGGGTTGCCGTCGTGAATCTCTAGGTGTGATAGAGGTTGCCTGAGCTCTGGGGTCTGCAAGACGATCTCTCGCTTCCGGGCCATGAGATCGGGAAAGTCGACGTCGACAAAGCAGACGCCATGGCTGGCATCGGGGTAGCGGGACCAACATTGCCAAGGTACCACATCGCTAAGCATTCAGATGAGTGAGTTGAATCCGCCCACGGTTGTAAGTTTTGACTCACCTCCCACAGCCCAGGTTAATGACTACTTTATTTCTCGTACTGGGGCGGGTCAGAAAGTCGTGGACGGCGGTGTCGATGGCATGGAGACGGAGGTGATAGCCACGGTTGATCAAGGGTGCCCGCCTCTGGAATTTCTTGACAAAGAAACGAAAGAAGTGCGGTTCGTTGGGATAATAGAGGCGCTCAACGCTCCGCTTGGACACAATGCTACTGCTGTTTGTCTGTTTGGACAATTTGGGTGAGCTACGAGAGCCCACTTGTATTGTGTCTTGAGAGTTGGAAGCCATCATGAGAACTCACCGACATGACCAAGTCATCCTGCGCGAGCAATTTTGCTGACCTGGCCAGCGGGACTGGCGGCTTCCCGTTGATCTTTTCTGTCATGTTGTTGGTGATAGCTTTCGGAGTCAGATGTCCACGGGTGCTCCTCGTTCTCCAAGAGTACCTTACTTATAGGTAGTACATAGATAGAGAAGGGCTAGCAGCACAGCAATAATTCGAAATGTCCTCTCTTGCCCGGTCATCAAAGCCGGCACATGTACAATTATATCAGTATGCAAACAGGATATCTAGATACCAGACCTTCAATTTTCATGCCACTTAAAAAAAAAAAAGGTACCTACTAGGTAGGCAGCTTGGTTAGGTAGCTGTGCAGTCGAGCTCCACTAACTAAAGTAAGTACTTCGTAGCTTCGGGTGGGCGTTCAACTTTCCCAGCCTCCGCCGGCCCCGCAATTCAAAAGAGGCACATGCACATGCACATACATGCCATGCTCGAGACATGGTCCGCGACGTCAGTTCCTACGTTGGATTGATAGGTATATTGGCAGCCTTGACGCATCGCAATCACTCCTAGCCCAGCTAGCTATCACCACCTACAACTCACGGCCAGGCTACCGCACCTCTGCTTCGGATCGGCGCACTCTCTGCCTACGCTACCCCCCACAACCACAATCACTGCCGCCCTCACGATTGCGATGCGCTTAATGGCGCCCTGCTGACCCATCGAGCATCTCGCCATCACGAACCTCACTCGCCTCTCCAATCCCCGAGCGCAGCAGCTACTCACGAAGACTCTGTCACTCCTCCCCGTGGATCCGCCTCTCTGAATCAACCCCGGCTGACGGCGGGAGCCGCGATCCGACTGTGTTCAACATGGCCGGGCAAAGCCTAAACTTTGTCACATTCAACCAGGACCACAGTTGTCTGGCCGTAGGTAAGGATATGATCCCTTGAGCCTTTCCCATCCGTCCGCCCCGTCGCCAAAGCTCACTGCTCTCAGGCACATCCAAAGGTTTCCGCATCTACCACACCGATCCTTTCTCCAAGATCTTCAGCAGCGACGATGGCAATGTCTCAATTATCGAGATGCTCTTCTCGACCTCGCTGGTCGCCCTCATACTGTCGCCCCGCCACCTGATCATTCAGAACACCAAGAGGGCCTCGGTCATTTGCGAACTTACCTTTCCATCCGCCGTCTTGGCCGTGCGCCTGAATAGAAAGCGCTTGGCCGTTGTCCTCGAGGACGAGATCTACCTCTACGACATTTCCAACATGAGCCTCCTCTACACCATAGCCACCTCGCCGAATCCTTCTGCAATATGCGCCCTGTCGCCCTCGTCAGAAAACTGCTACATCGCATATCCCCTCCCCAAGCCCAGGGAAGACCGCGACGACAAGCGACCCTCCCATGCGCCTCCTCTTTCTGCCTACGTTCCGCCCACGACAGGCGAGGTCCTTGTCTTCGACACCACCACGCTCAAGGCCATCAACGTCATCGAGGCGCACCGCTCGCCCCTGTGCTCCATCGCACTCAACAACGACGGAACTCTTCTCGCCACAGCTTCAGAGACAGGTACTATTATCAGGGTCTTCAACGTCCCAAAGGGTCAAAAGCTGTACCAGTTCCGTCGTGGGACTTATCCATCCACCATCTACAGCATGTCTTTTAATCTCAGCTCGACACTGCTTTGTGTCTCATCGACCAGTGACACGGTGCACATCTTCCGCCTGGGCACCCCGCAGGGGGGCGCCGCGAGCTCCAGCACTGCCGGCCCAGGAATCGAGCCAGCTTCGCCACGGAGAGATCGCTGGAGCCGTGGGCGAGCCTACGACAGCGGCAACGAGTCGCCAGGTAGTCCAGCGGGGTCCCCAAGAAGCGAGACGGCGGATCCAGCCACGCCAGGATCCAGCAACAACAACAACGGCGGCGGCGGCGGCGGCGGCGACGCTGTCAACCGCAGACAAAGTGGCTCGTTCAGCAGTATGCTGCGTCGCTCCTCGCAGATTATGGGCCGAAGCGTGGCCGGCGTTGTCGGCTCGTATTTGCCGCAGACAGTCACGGAGATGTGGGAGCCGATACGTGACTTTGCCTTCATCAAGATCCCCAAGACATCGTCGACAAAATCCCCGCGCGGAGGTGCTCATGCAAGCGGCGGCAACGGCGGTGGCAACGGCGGTGGGTCGGCGACCAGCTCACTAGGCTATCCCGGGGCACCTCTACGCAGCGTGGTAGCCATGAGCAGCAACAGCCCGCAGGTCATGGTGGTCACCAGTGATGGGGGCTTCTATGTCTTTAATATCGACATGGAGCACGGTGGAGAGGGATACCTGGTGAAGCAGTTCTCGTATGTAGAGTGACGACATGAGTGTCGCGCAGGGCCCCCTCTCCCCCAAGTACATCAGCAAACTGACATGGACTACAGCGTTCTCGAGGGCGATGACAAGTTGGACGCATCTTCGTATGGCTCGTGACCTCGGACGGAGCCACGGCCGGCATTCGGGGTTTGGATGGACTGCCTTATCTTGAGTTTCGGGTGCTTCCTTGAGGGCTTGTGCAGTCGACCCCTCTTTCTATTTTCCATATTATTTGTAATTGCATCCCCCTAACGGCGTTTTCGTTGTTGCGAGTTTATCCAAGCCATTGGTCGTCGGAGTTGTTGCGCTTTCTTGGACTATAAATCCCTTGGGAAGGCCTTGATCACCCGTATGGACGGACGCCTAGCGCTGAGTTCCGTCATCTCGGGGCCCCCTTTTGTTCACTCTCTCGGAGAGGTTGATACATGCATCAATGACTCGACGCATCTGATTCAGAGTAATTTATTCATCTGTGATTCCCATGAGAGGGTATCCTAGTCCCATACATAATAAGAAAATAAACACAAGGGATATCAGCAGCTGGTCGTATTCGACATATCCAGTCGTGAAAGATAGGCATTCATGTTGGAAGGGGGAAAAAGAAAATAGCGACGCCCCTGCCTTTGCCCTGTCACCACAAATGAACAAACCATGCCAACTCCTTGAAACCCAAAGGGACGTGCCGCAACGTATATACCGCGATTCCGCCTCTGATCCGTCAGAAGTTCGCGGGCCACGCGACATGATGCTGTGCTAGACTTGCTGTCTCTCAGCGAAAGTAAAAAAAACCCCCAAAAAATAGGAACAACATCGATCTCGCCAGCCATACTAATCCCGGGGGCTTCAAGCAAACTAGGCATCAAACGTCTAGTATGACGGAGGAAAGTTACCCCCTCCAACGTACTGCTGGGAATATGCGCCTTAAGCCCCGTCTGGGGCTACTGTATTATGCGTCGGTGTCCGTATACACACAGCCGGGAAGGGCTTTCATCGAGCGTACGGCCGGTTCATAAGGGCGACCTCCCTGGCAATCTCGCCCCACTCGAGCTGCCTCTTCATTCGAACAGGACGGTTTTCTCCGTCCGTGTTGCTTGCATGTAGCACTTCTTCCCATTTCAGTAGTTCGTAAGCAAATCTTAGATGAGGCTGGATGATGACGTTGAGGCGGCGTGCTCGAACAAAACAATATGCCTCTGGAAACGAGCATTTCATAGTGCGCATGACCTCGGCGATGCATATCGTAGCACTCCGCGAAACGCCTACCCTGCAATGAACCAGTGTCGCGGTCCCGTTACGCCTTCCTTGTTCTGTGGGACAGTCAGCTACCGATTAAAGACCCCCCGTCAAAGTGTAGGGAGGGTGGCTGACCTATAAATTTGAGACACCTCTCGAACTCCTCCGTCAAGGGATCGATTCCGTTGTCCTGGACGCCTTGGACAACGCAGATGTTGTCCTCTCCCCATTCTTCGCGCTCGCCGTCTCTCCACATAGCAGTCTCGCCGACGCTAAGTATCTGCCGAATGCCCATCGCCTTGAGTAAGTCTGGGTTGTTGGCATGGCCAAGATTTCCCAGGTACATGTAGTCGAGTACCCTGCTTG
The DNA here is from genome assembly GCA_018873225.1 of [Phialemoniopsis] sp. UDSM-2020. Classification (NCBI taxonomy): domain Eukaryota; kingdom Fungi; phylum Ascomycota; class Sordariomycetes; order Thyridiales; family Thyridiaceae; genus Thyridium; species [Phialemoniopsis] sp. UDSM-2020. The sequence goes on from JAEILZ010000003.1 coordinate 3,715,843, forward strand.
GGAGAGAACCATCGAGGCCCGAAAACCATTTGGGCTCATCCCGAAGCTGGGCGGTGATATCCGAGAGGTTCCGACCGCTACCAGCGGGGGACTCGGATAGCAGACGAGGAGCGATGGCCGTGAGTAAGGCGACGTCTGTCGGGTAGGCGAAAAAGTTCCTTTTCATTTCTGTGTGAAGCTGCAGCCATGCGTCCGGGATGGGCAGACCCGTACTGAAGCTGAAGTAGGCAATTCCAAGTAGTGTAGATTCGGTGTAGCCGTCAGCGCAGTGTATCAGGATCTTTCTCGGGATCACAGTCGGGTCCGCCGGCTCGACGGCATCCGACATGACGGAGTCGCCGTCGTTATCTGTCGCCTCGACCTGCGGGTAAATGCCGTGGGCTAGACTGTGAATCCATTTGCAAGTCTCCAGAATGGCGTCGGCTTCCGAATGTGACCAAGTGGGTGGTAGGATGCTACCAGATGAAGGAAAGTCAACATAAGGATGCTTGAGAGGCTGTTCCTGGCTCTCGGCTATGGTCTTCAGGGCTGCCGGATCCAGATGGCCGAGGTCACTGCACTCGATGAGGACGTCAAATAGGCTCTCATCTTCGGATCCCTGGTCAGGAGTAGGACCTAGCCAGACGTTGTGGGAGATCTCGGACGCCTTGGTCATCTCATACATCTCCTTGCGTTCCTGGTGGAAGAAGTCGATTACTTTACCCGTGAGATTCCCAGAGGAATCAACAGCCACGATGTCAGGGTGCTGTTGTTCGAATTCACGAAACGACGCGGTACACATAAAGGTGTTGTAGACGGGCAGCGTTTGGCCCTGCGTATCATGGATCTCTTTCCATCGCATCTGAGCAGCGGCGATGTCAAGAGCGAGGCTCTGGACCGCTGGCCGATCGTCTCCATAGACGATGATGTCGGACGTCATGGCCGTCTTTGCTGCCTGGATCTGGAAGTTTCTGACAGAGAAACCTTCCTTGGGGTCCACCTCGATGAACTCGGCAACGGAGCCTGACTGCATAAACTCACTAGGTGCAATAGCACCTTTTAGACGGGCGAAAGCAAGATCGCCATCGGCCTTCACCACAGTGATACTTCTCAGACAGGCTGGGGTCCTTCGCAACGCTCGCCTCCTCTGGACGAAGAATGCCTGTTGGACATGGTTTTGCGGGTGAAGGCCATGGAGCCAGGGGAAGACCTGAGAAGGGTCTGGCAAGGGCTGGCTGGCGAGGTGATCCAGGGCCGCTGCGACACCAGCAGCGTCGATTTTGTAGACAGTCAAAGGACCCGACTCGATGGACGGGTACGCGTCGGGCGGGCTTAGTAAAGAGGTTTGCAAACGACCTTTGCTGGGTATCGGGGATGGCGGCGGAGTGTTGGGCTCCTGTTGGGGAACGGGCCCGGGCGGGCAGACAGGAATGTGCTTATTTGGTACAGGTGTGGCGCATGACGAGGGGTCGGGGCCGTTGAGATCCTCGATGGTGATATTAGAAGGCAGGGCGCCCAGCCCGGAGGAGGGTCGATGATGCGGGACAGGGCGGGGGAGAGCAATGGTAGCCATTGTCAGTTTTGGCTGGAAGGCGCGTGTTGAGACGCAAGGATTGCCGCCGATGCTTGTATCTACCCAGGGTAACCCACGCAAGGTTCACAACGGGAAACCCAGAGAGGACGAAACAGAAAGGCAGGATCGAGAGTTGGTCAGCCCGGAGTTACCAAGGCGGCGGGCGGGGAAGGGAATGTGGTCGCCACCAGCATCCAGTAAAGTACAAAGTATGGTATGTTGGGCGAGGTCAAGAAGAGAAGGCCCTTGCTGGAATATAATGTCAGACCGATCCGAACAGAACGAAATCTGCCTGGGCACGATGGCTACTGGTGAGAGGACTTACTTGGTGGCAGCTCTGGGACCGAGACAACCCTGCCGCCCATGCCTATAGCCAAGGCCAAAGAGCGACAATTGACAGGGCCAAGCGCGAGCAGCAGACTGGATACAATTTACAAGAGACAATGATGGCTCCTATGATGGAGGAAAGTATAGAGGAGTGAGGGACCAAGAGCGGGGGCCCAGATATAGCTCGCTGCAATTGCAATGTCGTGTGGGAAAGAGTCGATAAGGGAATAGAAATGAAGAATGAAACGAGAAAGAGACTACCTAGACGACACAAGAACAATATTGTCTTTCTGAACAACGACAACGCCGGAATTGCCAGAGGACGTGAACACGGCTGGATGGGAAGATGGCGATGTGAATGGAGGGGAGGAGATGGTGGTTTGGTTTCAAGAGGAGGAGGAGGAGTGCCAGCATTGAGCCTTGGAGTCGAGTTGAGGGGGACGAGAACGGTAAGGTTCCAGGTTGGTTAGGTGGTGGTGGGACGGCGGGTGGGTTTTGGACGGGGGGGGCCACAGGACTGGGGGTTGGTGGAGGAGGAGGGCGGGCGCACCTTGGGCTCTTAAAGAGGCGGGCGATGGTGTAGCGGCTCGGGAGCTGAGAGGTCGAGCGGAGTGCAGCGACCAAAGCTAGAGCAAGCCAAGGATGGATCCCAACTTTGCACGACCTGATAAGCCAGAGAGCTTGAGGAAGCATAACAATGCAGTGATCAAGCTCAATCAAGTACTTGTAGCTATGCCATGGGTTGATAGGGGTTCTTCTCTTCTTTTTCTGGCCGTTGTTTCGATTTTATTTTTTAAGTCTTCTCCCTTTCTTCTGCATCTTCTCGTGTGTGTTGACGATGATGCCGATGCCGATGCGTCTTTGCTGGTCCCATCACTATCATGGTGGGGCGGCGCTACCATGTAAGTACGTACCTAATTCAATGATGTCTCCCCCGCAAGGACCACCATGGATTACCATCACATCAACAATACATCAAACCCGTCGAGAGAAGATAATGGTGGGCCTTTGTGTGTATGTACGTGCGTAAATATGCACTCAAGTAAGTAAGGTCGGTCTGCTAATCAAAGCTCTCGTACTTCCATTAGCATATGCTTGTTCCAGAACCTCAAATGTATGGTGTGGCTCTTCCCAGTCGACGCAATGATTCAATCCCAAGACCTAGACACTTTCGAGATGAATCGGAATGAACATCTTCCCTTCTCTTCTCTTCTCCTTCTCATAGCTTATGTAGCATTGTGCAGCAAGACCCTCAATCGCTGCAGGGTCACTTGCCTGCTTGCCTGGATCACTGATGCCCCGCCCGAGTGGGGTCACTCCTGTACTTGTACCAGTACGGAGTAAAGGTAGCCCTCGCCCGGCGCCGCCTTCAACTCTATGTGGTGGCGATTTCTTGCCCCTCCCACGGTTGTGTGTTTCGGGGGCAGTGGCCGGGGTTGGAATGTCTCGTGTGTTTGAGATGCCGCGCGACAGGATGCAGGGTGCGTATCGTGCCGAATAAAGCATTTAAAATCCCGATGCGACGGGATAGATCGATAGTCTGAGATAAGAGGCGGGCTCGTCAACTTCAGATGATGGATGCTTGTCACTGAGCTCACTAGCGCGCTTGGCGCCCGTCCACTGTGCACTCGTAGCACGTTAAGTATCACTGGATTGATGGAGGTAGTGCTTCAAAAGCTTCCAGGCGCTGGGGGTGGGCTTTTGGGGCTCTTGGGGCGGCTCTTGGGGCTCCGCAAGGGTCTAGGCCCCCGCTTCCGATCCATGAATGGATCCATGGATCTCTCCATAACGCGTCCAAAATAAAAAAAAGTCGGGTCCTGACGGGGCCAGGCCACACGTCATCGTCACTGCCATCGCCAAGCAACAACGTTGAAGCTTCATCTCGAATGCCATAACGTACTACCTACTCATAACCAGATTGCGCATCGCGCATCGCGACAATAATATAAAATGCACAGTCGGATTCTATACCATTTTTGACAGACTGTACGGAGTACGGTCTCGCTGGTTCTCGGGATAACAGTCTAGGCTTCCACCGTGCCCAGGTACGTACTCGACCATACAGCCCGCCCCTACCTGACATCTCTTCCTCTTCCTCATCCTCAGCTAAATAGTCACGTACCCTCGCAGATTGTGTTAAATCTATCATGCCCCGGAAGCCAGCTCATACCTATGGGCCACCATGCCGACTGGCTCCCCTCCCACAGGCCCGAGGCGACGGCGGCACCGACCCCCTCCTTCAACACATTCCGCCCCTCGCTGCTCAGTTTTTCTACTACTCTCCCATACCCATCGACGATCCACTTTCTGCCGCAACCATCACGGCATCCTCATCAGATGGTAAGCAGGCCAAATACCCTGTTCGTCCTTTCTCTCAGGGAGACAACCACGCCTTGGAGAATGCTTGGTTGGGCTTCGCATCGCCCGATGCTAGAGCCAGCCATACCCTGGCGCGGACAAGGCGAAACCCGAGCCCGGCTCTGCTCGACAAGGATGCGAGTAGACTCGCAGCACTAGTCGAGCGGTTGGCCCTACAACATAAAGATCTACATGCGGCGCAAGCAGCCCTCGATGGGACGGTGTCCGATTCTGCCGATACCTCGGCGCCCCTGACGCTCGCCCCTTGCTGCCCTGCACTGTTGACGGATGTGCGTAGGGCGCTCGAAAAGGGTTTTTGTCTGCTTGCCCTGAGGCATTGGTCCCATCTCAAGGAGGCCAAGATTGCTCATCAGGTCATGGTACGGATGAAGAACACGTCTGCTTTGCCTCAAGACCGGACAGGTACGCAACACGACGACTCTGCCGGCGTGCGGATATCGTCCCGCCATGTCGAGTTACCCAACGCGAACGCATCCCACACAGAGTCCGTGCCGCCCACCCAAGAACCAGCCACGTCGGGATCGGGATCGAAAGCCATCGCCGTGCAGATGCCCATCTCGGTACGGCCGCCAGTGTTGGACGACGGAATTTCGGGCAAACCATTTGTCAGAGTCGGCGATCCCAGTCCCATACAAAGTCCCAGAGTGGGGTCCCTCTCGAAACAACAAAACCTCCCAGCCCCGGCAGGAAGCTCGCCGGTGGACTGTGCCCAGGCGGGAACCTTGGAGCCTCAGAAGGAGACAGATTTGGAACAATCTAGTCATGTGCCTCTGGAAAACAGTCTCGCCGATGACGATCCAGCCAGCGCTGACGTCCCAGTCGGCATTTCCAGGCTGCACATGGTGTCCTTACCTAATCTCCAGATGAAACCAATCTACTGGTCACCCGTGAACGACATCGCTGTGGTGGTGCGGGCGACTTGGTTTTACAGAGACACTATGGTCCCCGTGGAGGCGCCCATTGCAAATCAACTCGAGGAAGGCTACAGAGAGCTCCGACCCTGGACTGATACCTGGAATGATGAATTGAGATGTGCTGTTGAAGTTGGGCCTCTCGGAGAAGAAAAAGTGTCTCATCCCCTGTGGCCGATCGATGGTGAAAAAGCTACAAAGCCCAAGCACATACGCGAGCCGCTCATTGCAAGTGAGCCTCTTTGTGCAGCTCGCTGTTTTCGGGGGGAGGCGGCCGCCGAGGGAGCTGTCGATCCGGCGCAGGGCACCTCGGACCCGCCATGCGACCGTCTCGTCGAGAAACTATACGCCAACCATCATGTCATTTACCAGGATCAGACGGCGGCTTTCCTTTTAAAGCCGAGCCTCAGGCCCTCTGCCTACTACTCCCGACGTCCAGTCGCAAAGATGATGAAAGGGATGACGGTGGGCATCCCCGTCGTGCGGGGCTTCGATAGGAGCGCGTGGGACCGGATCCACGAGAAGAACGAGAGACGGAAGGAGGCTCTGGCCGAGGAGCTGCCGGTAGCGCTGGCTGGCGACGAGTTCGAGGAAGGCCACGGCCAGATGAACTGCCCCGGTTGTCGGGCCGAAAAGCAGCGAGCGCAGGTTACCGACTTGATACTAGTGGTGCATGGAGTCGGACAAAAGCTGGCGGAGCGAGTTGAGAGCTTTCACTTCACCCACGCCATCAACGCCTTTCGTCGGGCTGTCAACTTGGAGTTGTCAAGCGAGGCGGTCAGGGCTATCGTTCGGCCCAACCAGAACGGTATCATGGTCCTTCCTGTTAATTGGAGGCATAATCTGTCCTTCGAGGACGGAGGTCCCATGAGAGAGGAGGACCTGGTCAACCGCCCAATGGGTGGCTTTACTCTGAAGGACATCGAGCCCGGCTCCATCCCAGCGGTCCGCAGCATGATTTCCGATGTCATGTTTGACATTCCATTCTATATGTCTCACCACAAACCCAAGATGATCCAGGCCATGGTTGCAGAGGCCAACCGTGTGTACCGCTTGTGGTGTCGGAACAACCCCGGGTTTTCCCGCCAAGGCAGGGTTCACCTTATCGGCCATTCGTTGGGCAGTGCTATGGCCATCGAAGTTTTGTCCAAGCAACCGACTAGCCCGCCGCCCCCCGACTTCGATCGACCCTTTGCGCGACCGACTCATTTTGAATTTGATACGAAAAACCTGTTCCTCCTCGGTAGTCCTGCGGGTTTCTTCCTCCTGCTCGAGCGTGGGCGCCTGGTGCCTCGGCGAGGCCGCCTCAAGCCGGGCGCCGATGCGGCCGACACGGTGGCCAGCAACGTTGTGGGCGAGGCTGGCACCTTTGGGTGTCTTGCTGTGGATAACATCTACAATATCCTAGCCAAAGAGGACCCCATTGCTTATCTCCTCAATGGCGCGGTAGACCCGGTGTACTCTTCCAGCCTCAGGACGGCATTCGTGCCCGCCGCAACTACGGGGTTTTTCCAGTCCATTGGTATGAGTGTGCGTCGTGGTCTCGTCCCTGGGGCTTCTGCTGCCGGTAACCCAGCCGCCCCCAACGTCATCAAACCTCCCACTGTCCGGCTGCCTTCGCAGCTCGAGCTCGAGGTCCATGACTTCACGCGAGAAGAAATCGCCGAACGCAAAGCCTACCTCCTCAATGACAATGGACAGCTAGACTACTACCTTCGGTCCGGAGGCGGGCCTCTGGATGTCCAGTACCTGAATATGCTCAGCGCCCATACAAGCTACTGGACCAACCAGGATCTCATCCGATTGATTTGTACAGAGGTGGGACGAAAGCCAGGCAAAACCAATACACTCCCCAGCATGAGGGCGGTCAAAGCGGCACGGCGTATCGTGCCTGGCCACACTTGACGTAGAATATCTGACGAGAAAGCATACTGTTGTGTGGTGAGGTTGTCTCGGATACCTCTCACAAGGTGTGAGGCTGCCTACATAGATGAGACCTTTGAGCGGGGAGGAAGCGAGTGATATGTCAACATCAGACGCAGCATGTATAGATACCCCGACTTTAGAGCAGTTTTTTTGATATTTGTGCATCTCTATGTGGGCAGACTAGTGATTAGCGACTAGATTACCTTGCAAGCTCGAGTACACAGATGCAGACATTTTAGACATTGTCCAACTCCATCATTCCGCTCTCCAGATCGTCGTCATCCATGCCGTAGTCATCGTCATCCATGGCCCTGGAAAGAGGAATGGCCGTGGGTCCTTCCTGAGCCTGCTGCAGCTCCAGAATTCTCTCATTATCCGTCTTCTCTTGGTGCTTCCTCAGGTCTTCCGGGCTCCATGTGCTGATGCCTTCCTGATCCTTGGCACGGAAGGGCTGCGCCATATCCCTCAGGAACTTCTTGGCGCTGCTGATGGCCATGTCAGTACTGAGATTGGTATCAGCATCTGAAAGGGCTTGGTTGATCCATTTTGGAAGCTGCGGGCGCTTCTTTTGAAACCTCCGGTCGGCCAAAACCATGATACCATAGTCATCCTTGCCACGCAAAACTCGCCCTAGACACTGAGCAGCGTGGCGCATCGCATCAAAGGACAGGAAATCGTTCTCTCGGATACGATATGTCTCCCGCAAGAACTCCAGACGAGCCTTCAATATACGGGACTCGGTATACTGAAATGGGACGCCGATCGACAGCACCGTCCTGCCATACTGATGGTCGAAATCAATACCCTCCGACACTTTGCCACGGGCGACACAAAGCAGAACAGCACCCCGGCCATTGCAGCAGGCGGTACGGTACGTCTCAAGAGCCAGTGACGTCTCCTGAGCATCCGGTGTTTCGACGAGGATGAGCTTGTACTTCCAGACTTCGTCCAGGATGCCCATGCCCTGCCACATGCTGATGATTGATTCCATGTAGAGATAGGATGGGAAGAAGACAACCATGCCGTCGGGAGTGATCTTGGCAAACTCGGTCAATAGATTGCCATAGTTTCGAACGACGCTCGGCTCGTTGCGAACTTGAAAGCTAGTGGAGATGGATGCCTGGTCGCTGCCTCTTGTTACGATCATGGGCAGGAACGATTTCCTCGCAAGCGTCATGCTATAGGATTCCTGTACGACTGTAGAGAAGCCAAGCATCTTTGGGTACATCTCTAGCGGAGAGATAGTGCCGGATGTGATGATGACAGAGCTGAACCTGTCGAAGACGGGCTTGATAGCGATAGCGGCGTCTAGGCAGGTGAAGTGGAGGACAGGATTAGGAACTTCGGCGGTGTCTGACTCAAAGGGTTCCAGGATGAGCAGAAATCCTTTCTCGTACGTGGCAACCAGCGTTGCGAAAGTGGCGACTTCTTGGAGCGGCTGATAATCCTCGATATTCGTAAGTTCCAAAGTCCTGACCAAAGAGGTCAAGCGCTCCGCGCAAAACCTCAGTGGCTTCTTTTCTATGAAGGTGTACTCCTTGAGATGGGCTAAGAATGATGGGGGCGTTTCCGAGATAACTTGGCGCACTTTCATGCGTGTCTGAGAGAGCGAGAGTAGTGAGCAGAGTGTAGGGTTTAGAACAGTTCAGGCAAAGGATGTCAAACCTTCAAGTACTCGATAAACCTCTTGAGGAACGCCACGAAATGGTCTGCTCTTCGGATGTTACCAGGCACTGCTTCGCTGAGGAGGTCATCGGGTAAGACTGCGGGCACGTCAGTTCTCGCCGTAACGTTTGCGCCCGGTTGCATGGCGGTACTTACCCGGATTGGCCATGAATGCGTCTTCCTGACGGGTTTCGTCGGCTTCTCGTAGTCCTTCAACCAGTTTTTGGTACTCGTTCTCGAGCTGTTTCCTGTCCGTGTCCCTCATCTCGTTGATCTTCCGCTCCAGGTTCTGAGCACCCCTTGTTGCTTTCCTCAGCGAGTCCTCGGTGATGTCGGTACTGAGGGATTCGATGCAGACATTGTCAATGTTATGAGCCTCGTCAAAGACGACGATGCAATCCTTGGACAGCTCCTTGGAGACGCGTTCTGCAATCTTGGGATCGAGAAGGTAGTGGTAAGAATAGATAATGACGTTGCAGAATTGCATCTTTAGACATGGTTAGTAGGATGACCAGCGACGGATTCATTCTTTTGGGTGAGGAAGTCCCACCATCCGCCTAGAAGTGAAGTAGGGGCACTGTTTGTTCTGTTCGCCGTAACGTAAGAGACCATCGAGGGTCCAAACTCCGTTGGGTATCAAATTATGCGGCTCTAGTAGATCCAGGTTCTGCACACGACTCGTCAGATCGGGTTTTCGAAGGGCAAACATCAGAAGAAAGGTTCAGAGTTTCAGTTCCAAGCTTACATCGTGGTAAATGCAGACGTCAACCTCTTCGCCTCTGTCCTTCTTCTCCTTGACGAAACCAGCCGTCAGGCTTCGGCACCTTGCGTCAACAACAGCGCCGCTTTTCTCTCGCTTGACCGAAGGATGAAGACAAAGATTCTTGCGACTGGTCAGGCCAAGACCTCTGAATTCTTCCTCGTGCCCCAGCCTCGATGCCCGAAACTTCATCAGGGCCTTGAGTTCGGCTAGGGCTTTCTCAATCTCTGACATGGTACCTGATGAAGGACTTAGACATATCTCTGGGTTAGGTGGGGGGGGGGGATGAGAGCTACTCACGGGAGCAATAGATGAGTTTCCTGTGTTCAGGATAGTACTGCTGATAGGCGACAATGAGAGACAGCAAAGAGACTGTCTTTCCGGTGCCCGAGGGCATTTCCAAAACGCAGTGACCGCCTGCATCGAGAGTTTCTGCTCATACATTAGCAGAAAGTTATTAGGGGCGAGGGAGCCCTCGAGGGGGCACTGGGCGGCGCATAAGCATACTCTTGAGATCACGCATGTACCTGCAGTGTGATGAGATCAGCATTGGCTGGTCAGAATACGAGTATCAGGGAAGCCCAATGGGAGAATAAAAACGCACTCATATTGCTCTACATCACGACGTTAGCGACGCCAGGACGGCCAGGAATGGCTGGGTATCTTCTCACCTGGATAGATCCTGGGGTAGGGAAAGAGGACCGGCAAGTCCCTGTATTCTGATAAGTACAGGATTTTCGAGGCTTTACTTTACCATGAAGTGCCCACTCACTCAATATTGAACTCCATCGCGTCGCTAGATTACGAGGCGTGACAGAGGGAAGGCTTGGACGTCACCGTGGACTGACTGACGAGCATTCCGAGTGGGCGGGCGAAGGGTTCCAATGAAAATTGAACCCAACGCATTGGCCCAGGTCGTGCCTCTCTGTCTGGCAGGGTAGATGACGACGCTGCAGTTGGCCCTGGAGAAATCGTGTACCTTTTTTTGTCTCCTCCTTTGTCGAAAGCGACCTCACAAAGTCGCCAGTAATGCGTCGTACGGGCTGTCGCTGTTGCCTCGCAAGGTGAATAATGAAGAGACGTGATGGATTATGTCATCTCATCTTTTTCGGCGATAAGATAAGCTGACTGGTCCGTGATGTCCATACCAGACCAGACGCAGCACAGACGGACACCCAGCAGTGCCAGCACTGACCAGACTGCGTCTGGTCCAGTCTGGATGGACATCATTGATTCCATATGGTGTTTTCGTTCTCCCATCGATCCTGCTGACTGATTATTCGATAGCACAATTAAGCCGGATGGATTCGACGCCCCATGTACATGCACTGCACACAGGTTTCGGGTAGACTATCCAGCGCCTGGCCTCATCATCATCACCGGAGAAAGCTTCGTCTCCCATCCTTCGTACTTTCTTGGCCATCTTCCCCGCCCCTCTAGGCCTTGCTCGCCTGCTCGCCCCCGGGAGACTCCTTGTGCAAGCCGGTATGCTTGTCACACTAGGCAGTGCTTCCCCAACGGCCATTGGCCGGGTCGTATTACGGGCTGGCATTGCAAGATGGTAAGGCGATCTGAGACGGCGCCAACTGCCCCCATGTAGCGTACTTTAATTTACCGAGAGCAAAGTACGTATGTAAGCACTGTAATTTGAGCAACCTGGCCTGCCTGCCACAGCCTGCCTGGCAAGCACAGGTGACTCGACGCTTGACACTTTGTCCGGAAAGATTTGCGACCCGAGACCATGCAAGGAGAGACAACCTAGTCACGACGTATATTGATAAAACAGGTACTTGTACATGCCATACCTAGCTGCCGCAAGAGTCATATCGAACCAAAAACCACCAACCCCAGCCCATCAAGCCCGCCCTGATTGGGTGAGCACGCGGTGGCGCGACAGCAGGCATTTGCATCCTTCCTCGGCCTTGCATCAACGAGGAGAACGCCTTGCCATCCGCATTTGATTTTGGCCAGCTTGACAAGGTATGCAACGGTAGCGGTGATTGTGAAGCAACCTTGTGAAGCAACATACTTAGATTGCAGTCGTCACAATATACCTACACTCACAGCCCTGGCTGTGGGCAGGACACTCTCTTCCCCGATGCCAGGCAATTTCGCATACAACGGAGTCAATCGATGAAAGCGTCGACTCCGTACTTGATCCAAGTAAGGGAAGTCTCCTTTGCACTCTTAGAATTAGGGAGAACACCTGTCAAAGTGCTGGATGAGCACTGGCGGCTTGTATGTCTGCGCACCAATATCAACCTTTCTAACGCGCGGCAGATCAAGCCGAACGCTCGGCTACCAAGTACGCAGTAGATTTTGTGTTACCCCACGGGTTGGACCATGCGCTCCAGTTGGCAGTTGACTGCTGCCTGGTTCATAAAGTAGATTGAGGCATTGCTCACCAGCAACTGTGGCTTTGGCTTCGGCTTCGGCTCGTATGTATGTGCATTGCATGCGCGATGATTTGGGGGCCGCTAAGGGTACTCCAATCAATCATCACAATCTACGTGTACTACCCGCCGAGTCGTTGAAGCGTGGTAATAATGTGAGTGGGTGTCTCTAATGTCTCTCGCACCGGCAGAAGCCTCTTCATCCGGATGGCCAGGTCCACGAACGGGTAGTCTGTCAGATCAATAATGAGACGTACGAGGTCACAGGCGACCTACCATTGGGACGAGGTAGTGCAGGGGGCTCTGGTCACTAGCCCGGCGTCGTGGGCTTTTCGGGGCGGTCATCCCAAGCTAACATGCCTTTGATCGTACTGAATGGACGAGACGATGCTTGGGAGGAGAAGCGCACGCACCCTATGCATCCCTGGCACGGATGCGGACCGCCGGGCCAGGAGGTGTGTTGCCAGTTGGTGATGCTCACGACAGGACAGGGCAGGACAGTGGAACGGCGTCATCGGGTTTGGGGCAGACGGGCGGCAGTGCTCGAAGTGTGCATGTACGCGGCGCCTGTATCCGACCCCCAGCGGAACCTTCAGACAGGTCGGGAATAAAGTGTTTCCTTTGATCTACAACGGGATGACCCACTGCAACGGGTTGTCTGGAGCTGCTGCCCAGGCTTGCCAGGAAGCTCCAGCCCTAGAGGGCTGTGCATTGATGTACAGGTACCTACCACCATGTTGACTTAGCCGATGTTCCGACTTCCAAGAGGGCGGGCGAGACCTTTTATTTTCTTACGGAGTATTCACACCATGGATCCCAGCAAGAAAGCACGCCGGCAGAAACATACTTGGGTCAAGAGGAGATTCTCTAGAGCGTTGTGCGTCCGTGGATCTCTTGAGAGAACGAGCTGATTCGCCACTTCCCCTGGAGCTCTGAGGACGTACTTTGTAGAGTACTTCACCGGCGCCCGGGCTAAGGATGAAGGGTGGCCCAAGCAGGGACCAAGAGATTGGATGGCATGATCGTTCTTCACCCAAGGTGTCTGTCTGGCTGCCACACCACACCTGACAAGGGCTCAAGGATACATACGTACTTGTAGAAGAAGTTGGTCCCGACACGAGGACATAGTCCCAAGCCGTACTAGGTAATAATGAGGGGACCTGGGCGTCGTCTCCAGATGCCACCCTGTGAAAGTACCAAGCTTAATAGTCCCTACGTACTCTCTACCTGTACCTTCTGGAAAATCCCACCCACAACTACGGGATGAGGACCCGCTTCCGGTAGGGCCACCTACTCCGTAGAGCTCTGACATCAAGACTGCTCATGGACACAGAGACGACGCGCTTCGTAGAGGGCGCATACAGTAGACAGAGAGAGAGGAGAGACGGGGAAAGGGGGAGTGAGGGGGGTGGGAGAGAGTGAGAGAGAGTTAGAATCCGGATCATCGTCCTGTCGTAACGACGAAATAAGTGAGGGAGAATCAGTCAGTCACCTTCGGAGAAGAAAGCTCGTGCTTGCAGCGCGCGTTTAACGGCGCGTAATCTGGTGCGGGATGGAACGACGATCGTTGATTTTCGTGCGGGATAGGGAGCGGGCTGGCGGGTCCCTTGGCTCTGTCTTTTCCTGTAGTCACGACTCTTTTGCTCCTCCTGGGTTTTGTATTCTCTTGTTTCCGTTTCCCGGCAGTCCTTGGCTTTCCTTGGCTCACTTTAGTATTGGTTCCAAAGGGAAAGCCCCGAAGTCCCGAGATAAGCTGCTGAGACTAAAACCGCGGCCCTGCCCCTGACCTTCCCATTAGACGAGCTTACCTACCGTGCCTGTAAGTACCTACTTGTGATTTACAGAATACATGGCTGTTTGCGTCATTGGCCGGGCGGCTGTGAAACTGGATCGGTCCAGTCTGAGGCTGCTTTAACAGTTTAGAAGCGACGGGGAACCTGTCCGGCAGTGGGTTTGCCTCTTTACTCTACTTACGGAGTAGTAAGGTAGCAAGTGGGTGTCAGAAAGGTTGACGGCTTTGGATCAATCTCTACCGAAGCTACTAACAGACTGAATGAGCCTCGTACGCTTAGACAGTGGGATGATCGTAGGTACTCAGTTAAGAATTGAGGTACATCGAGAAGGAAAACCGTCACCTAAACTGTCACCCACTTGGGTAGGTAGTTAATCAAAGCGCGTCTCCTCTCTCAGGAGAAGCGCTAAGTAGTACTTGGACTAACCTTTCCTCATTCTGCTCATTTACGAAGGCCTTCAACGAGGCCCGATCAATGACTTACGACAATTGCGCTTCTTACTGTTTGCACGGCGGTCCACGAAGTTGAAAGAAGGCCGGCCAAGCCGCCGTACTGTTACTCCATAAAGCCTTCATGGCCCCCCAGCCGCAGGCCTTGTCAGCACAGTTGGCGTCTACTCACCCAACCCTGTTGAACTGTGCCCGTACATATGTACGGTACGTACATACAAGTAGGGTTCCCATGAAATGAGTGACTTCGCACACCGCTCCCCTCGCTCCTCGGAACCGACTACCCTTCACAAATGCTGGGCTAATTATCCGTCTTTGGACACCAAGTGGAGAACCGGGGGTTCATTGAAAATCAAATCATGGTGTTGAAGCAGAAGTTCATAAAACTGTGTGTGGCTTTGCACGGGCAGGCAATCAGGCACGACAGGCCACGGGCCACAGGCCACAGGCCACACTGGATGCCGATCAGTTGATCTTCTACATAGTGGTCAGCGAATATCAAGGTTAAATTTAGCACGTCCTTTGACCGACTCACAATTGTTGGATCGCCTTTGCAAGCGTACTGACTCCCAATATAGAAGCTCCGTGTGTCTTGTCTTCCCAAGTCCAGGGCTTCGGTTTAAAATTGTCGTCGGCAATTGCACCGCCCATCACCGATTGTTCCCTGTCAATCCCGGGTGCATGGTTCTCCACGTTGACCTGGCACACTGTAAATTCTCAGTATTAGCATGTTTCTGACCCTGCCTCGTGGTGGATTCAGAAGAAAAGGCTATCTGTTAGACTATCATGATCCTGAAAGCAAGATTGGGTACTTTACGATGTACTCCGTACGATGCTCGACCCGCTCCGACAGGGCTGGAGAGAGGTACTTGTAGATAGCACAAGGCCTGGTAGGTATTGGCATCGATAGGGCTGCAGTGGGACAGGTACTTGTGGGCAGAGATGAAGGATCCATGGATGAGAGATTGCATCTCGAATAAGAACTACGGAGTACATCCTACTGTTTCAGTCCTGTTTCCCGGCGTCGTCTTGCGCCTTGAGCTCGGCTCAGTGAAGGGAGCAACTTGCAAGGATCCAACGACTCTAGGCACCAAAATAAAATAAGAAGAAGAAAAAACACTACACCTACATACATACATAGGTACTTTATGTATCTACTCCATACAGAGAGACACAGAGGTGAAGATCCCTTATCCATTTTATTTCTGCACAAAGTACCCACAAAGTTACCTGTCCCGTCCTTGCAGGCCTTATTAGGTACCAGGTATGCCAGATAGTTAGTTACCTAGCCCTGCCAAACGGTCATGCCAGGGACTCCCCGGTTTGTCCCCGATTCCGATTCCTCTCGCGCGCTTCTCGCTTCTTTTGCCAACGACCAAATCCCGACTGCCTCTGCATCTGAGCTAGGTAGGAGAGCAACAATCCAACACTCCAACAGCCCAACAGTCACGCCCGGGGTCGCTCGTCTCTCTGGATGAGCGCGCGCGGCGTTTGCGGGTACTTACTTGGCAAGTGATCAATTGCTTGTACTTGTACTTTCTCACAGACGCACAACACAACACACACACACAAGCACATACAGAGTACACTTACACGCTCCCCCCTCTTCTCCTCTCCCCCGTCACTCGTCTGGATAGACGCATGCTGTTTTCGCCCTTTTTTAACTCCATATGCGACACACCTGACAGAGAGTGTCGCTTATGACATGATGGGCCGCGCCGTAGGACTAAGGAGCGAGGTTGCGTTTGATAGGATCTTACATTGGTCGGCACCCAATCCATAGGTTCAGATTAAAAAAAACGTCTTCGACTACAGTACCTGGCCTAGCTCCCTCCGATTTTAGCTTCTTGTCACAAGTAACCACAAGTAGATAGCCACAGAGCCAAGGCAGGCAGGTAGGCAGGCATGCAAGACCTTAAGATCTTCTTCTTCTTGACCTCTGCATGCTAGTGCCGGTCCATCTCTATTCTTTTGGACTACGTACGGAGCAGGTAGGTAGGTATCCTGTTCTCATGCCACCCCCGGTGTTGCCAGCGACCAACCCAGCCACCCTGTCCAATCTGTTTCGTCAACGGTTATTCGTGCTAGTTATCCATCACCGCCCAGGGGGCCATCCTCGTGCATCCTCCACCCCGGGAAGGGAACCCTTCCCACTCTTTGAGTAGTCTTCCCGCCGCTTCGGGGTGGTGGTGTGGGCATTCCAGGTCGACCGACCATCATGCATCATCCAGGACCACCTCCTCCACAACACAAAGTACCCATTCCCACTCTGGTCCACTCCGTGCTTCTTTATTTTTACTCTGGGACTAGGTAGGAGGATCATCCTCTTCTCCAGCAAGAGAGTGTTCTTGTTCTTGTTCTTTGCTCCAATATCTATTTGGGGAATCTGCCGCGCTCAAATCATCACACGAAACCCATCATCGTCACCACATTGCTGTCTGCCCTCGCTGCCATGTCCTTGCCAGCTCGAGTTTGCATCATATCTCGTCTGTGTGGAGTCTGTCTGCCCTCGCCCGTGTAACTCTAGTACCCATTCTGCCTCGAGACCTATACATACATATGTATATGTGTGTGTATATGTATATCTAAATGAGTTACGAGTGACGAGGACCAGGGCCTTTGTTTCTTACACCTCCAGTTTTCCGTGCAGACAACCAGCGTCTGCGCTTCTTCCGTCGCTTATCCCGCTGTGCCGTCACAACGGGTCTTGGCAGTACCATTCTCTGCCGCGAGCTAGCCATCGCCTGGACTTATATCTCCCAGGGCTTCGCTGCCAAAGTCCTGCCTCTGTTGTGCCTCCAGCACCAGTCACATCGCTACCGCAGTTACACTCGCCTCTCCTCGCTCACAACCAGATCTCTCCCGGCCTCTCTCTCTCCCTGTCTCTCCCTCTATCTCTCTCTCTCTTTCGTCGCAGCCTGTGAAAACCACATCCCACCCACCCTAGGTACTCGCCGGTCAGATACTTGCTTGTGGCGGCCACCGGGGCTGATCCATTTCTTCTTCTCCTATCTCGACTCTTCACACATTACTCGCCTCGTTCCACGTCCGAGGACAGACGGCTTGGTAACGGCAGCCGTTCAGGGGTTACCACAAGAGGACGACAAGCTCCCAGTCCGTCATGGAACTTACACCTCCACTGACCAGATCGCCCGCCTCTCCTCCCAACTCCTACTGCCCCTCTGAGGAGGGATCGTCCCTGGACTACCCTTCTCCTGGCCTCGCTGCGCAGAATTATAAGCTTTCGTCGCACTACAGCCGTGGATTTCCCTGCGGCATGGCACCGCCCATGGACTCGGACACACCACTCCCTCCCCTGGGAGCTCTCGGCCAAACAGATTGGGGCGAGTCGGCTCTTTTGCAGCCTGTCTCAACGTCGACGACCATACCCAGCATCATGTCTGCGGAATACGACGCCTTCGGAGGCTACCATCAGCCTCTGCATCATAGCTATGGAACGGATGTCTACGCCGCGCACGCGGTGCAGGAGCCTGCTCTCACAGCAACGCCTCCCACTGCCAGACATTCGCTGTCCAGGTCCCCGATACCTACGGCTTCCCGGGCCCAGTTTACGCCAGAGATGACTTCCTCCAGCATGGGTGTGTCCCGTGTCAAGTTAGAGCAGCACCCCGACTATGCCCTCGCGGACATGTCCCATTACGCTGCTTCACGACCGCTGCCTGGTCATTATGGGCCGGACTCCGATGCCTATCTTTCCACGTCTGGGGGGTATTTAACAGACAACTCGCTGTCCGCGTGGGGAAAACCAGAGTATGTTCCTCTCGAGACGGATCCATACTACGGTGAAGCACCGGGTCAACCAGCCGGCATGGCGCAGGACCGCTCGGCCAAAGGCGCCCGCCCGCGCAGAACTCCGCGACGGCTGACCACCAAGGAGGAGGCCAACTTCCAGTGCGAAGTCAAGGGCTGTGGGAAACTCTTCAGTAGAAGTTACAACTTCAAAGCCCACATGGAGACGCACGACGAGAAGCGCGAATACCCGTTTCCCTGCCAGGTGCAGGGGTGCAATAAAAAGTTTGTACGCAAGACCGACTTGCAGAGGCACCATCAGAGCGTGCATATGAAGGAAAGGAACCACAAGTGCGATTATTGCGGCCGCCTGTTTGCCCGCAAGGATACATTAAGGAGGTAAGGGGTGCTGGACTTTGGTAATCTCTGCGATGACAGAATGGTAGGCGGCTGACAAACTCTCTAGGCACATGGACGACGGGTGCTCCAAGAGATTCGACATCGGGACCCTTGATCTGCGTACGGAAGGATATGATGACCAGACGTCCGTGGGCCGAGCCACGGCCAACGCGATGGGGCACCACACACACCAGTCGAGAGCGCTCCCTTCCCTCTCTTCGACAGGTACTCTAGGGCCAACCGAACTGCTGACGGGGATGCCCTCTGTCATGTCACGAGGTCGCCATGATGAGCAGCCTCTGGAGAACCAAGCGTGGGATCGAAGGCTGGGCTGATTGCTCGAGGGCCTGAAGAGATTGGCCAGCGGAACCTTCGCCACTGTAGCCGACACCCGAACCCCAACAGGATTAGGCAGGGTCGAGATGCAAAGGCACTCGGCAACACGATCCAAGGGCAGGCCGCACTCTGGCTCTCGAAGCGCAATGCGAAGACGTGGCTGAGCTTCGCTCCAGTATAACACTTCGCCACCACTCCCCCAGAAACGACTACACACAGTACTGCCCATGCGTACGTGCATCATCACTCGGGTATACTGGGGATGTCGCGCCGGTCCATCGGCCGGATTGAGAGAAGCTCCGGTTGTACAAAACCGACTGCCAGGGGAGGGAACATACCAGTGAGATGAAACGACAAGGAAATGATAGAACCTATGAATAGACCATCTGGTCCGGCAGAGCGCGAAACAGCGCAGGTCATGACTGCAGCTCTCCGGGTCTGCTTATACGACCCAAAAGCGGCGTCCCCTACTCTTGCGTGGTGTTTGTGCTCCGCCATAGTCAACGATGGCACCCTCGCATCTCGGCACTTGTTTAGGGAGAGGTGCTAACCTGGAGGCAATACGCCGATGCGATTCGATTGCAGCAACCCATCGGATTTGCCTCTGTAAGCTGAGTTTGGACCATTATTCTCGTCCGAGTGGCTCCGGCTTATACCACTCAAACTGGCAAAAGTCCACACAGCTTCGGGCTGTCGAATATCTAGGCGGGGAAAAGGATATAGCCGGCAGGGCGACTGAATGGGCCTCGTGCTGGGCTGTGCACCGTTCCATTTCGCCCAGCACTGCCTGTCTGCGTGCTCGCGAGCCTGACACCACCTGGGCACCCACCTCCCTGTCCGACTGACAACAACCATGACAAGGTGCCTACCTATCGAGGGAGTCGATAAGAGTTGGCCCAGGCACGGCGTCTTCCTGTCACACTCGAGCGGGCTGGTCAAGGTTACACACCGCTAAGTTTAGACGCCAGTGGGCACGGTTTCAAGGACCGTAGGGATCTCCTCCTCACGTACATATACGACAATTATTAGATGATCTTATACATTTCGACTCTGCTGCCTGGTATTGTTGCCACTACCGGCGTGTCTCATTGGTGGTGGGAACGGGTTCATCGCCCGAGCCTGTTGTCGTCGCTTCGCCTCGGGGGGCTGCCATGTCAGTTAATTACACCGCCAAAGCCAGGGCGAAGAGGCAAGCTCACAGCGGAGAACAGGCGGGACGGGAGTCATAGCTGGTGGGTGCGCGCGTATATCGCCAATGCAACATTGCATGGTGGGTGGAGGGAGGGTGAGCCAAGGTAAAAGAGGACGGCCGAGTCGCCAACAACCGACATGCAAGGTAAGCTGCATGGCATTGGTTTTCTCGTTTGATCAGTTAGCGTTGCATTCCCAGGAGCTTGTACGACCGACAGACACGCCACACTCAAAGAATTAAGCGCACAACAGACTCTGCACTCATTTGTTTGTATCCATCTGAGTGACCTTTACACAATACAGTCGCTCGCTCCATTTCCACCGTGCCGCAGGGCCAAAGCTCGGCATCTATGATAGGTCACGATTACCCCCTAGTAGCTCCTCAATCTGGTGGTGGAGGCGGCGGTGCAGATGATGATGACATTTCCCAAGGCTCAGGCGATGCTCTTTGCCTGGGCCCAAAAGTTTTCCATCTTCACCCGTGAGAGCACCTCGCGCGCCTCTGCGTCTGTCTCGCAGACCCGACTGCCCCATTTCCTAAACGCTCTATTCTTGACCTCGCCTTCAAACACCACTTTGCACTCATTTCGCGAGAGGTCGCGAAGCCCGCCCGCCTCGTCCTCCGCCATCAACCACTGGCGCATTGCCTCTCGCTTGGCACCGGAATCGCGCGAGGGCGCATTCTCGGTCCAGTCGATCCTGTTGAGCATGAGCTTTCTGTATTTCTCCACAGACCACGCACCGCCCTCCACAATCACCAGGTTGAACTTGGGGTTGAGAATCGTAATGCCTGTCAGAGCCAACTGCTCGGCATTGACGCCAACCTTGTACCGGTTCTTGCCATTGGCAAGGCTACCGATCTTGAACACGATGATGTGCAGTCCCTTGGCGGCGTCCTTCTCCTGGTTTGCCGCCAGCTTCTCGTGCTTTTGCTCCTTGGTCAGTTTTCGATCCTCGTTTGTCTGTAGATGCTTCTGTTGCCGGTCCGCAATCTCCCTGTTGACCCGTAATTCGACCGCGCTGGGATCTGCAACAAACTCCTCTGAATAGACCCGCATCATGTTGTTCTTCTTGACCTTCGGTGGCGGCGCCGGGACAAGGCCCAGGCGAATCTTGGCCTGTTCCTCCTTCAGCTCAGCGCCTCTCCGCTGCCGCCGGAGCTTCGCCTGCTCCTTCGCAGTAAGATACATCGGTTTGGGCGCCGGTGCGTTCTTGTCCTGCGGCGGCTCCAGGGCTACTGGATGCTGGACGAACTCGGTGACTATGCTGTCTTCAGTGCCGATCTTGAGGTTGTCGACTTGATCATCGTCTCCGTAACTCGACCCGTCCACTAGTCCTTCGTCCCACCATTCGATTTCCGGTGGCTGCTCCACCACAAAATTCTTCTCGACGTCTAGGTCTTCGTCAATGCCAGCCTTGCGTGTCTGCTCGGCGATCCGCTTCTTCAAAGCTTCCAATGCTGCCTGCTTCCGAAGTGCATTCGCCTGGTGTATGTATTTGCCCTTTTGGTTGAAAATGAGCTGCCTTGCTTCCCGCTGCTTCCCGCTACCTCCCTGGTTTGCTGTACTATCATCGAGGTATGGGTTTTTGCGGCCGGCGGCTCCCGTAGAAGCCAGAGCGCCGTTCAAATGGCCCCTAGGTTGGTTTCGGGCAGAGTCGGCACCACTGCGGTAGCTACTTGGTCGTCCGGCAAAGGTTTTGGTTTCGCTTGATTTTGCCGTAGCGGGACCTTGGGCGAGATCATCGAGCGCTGGGTGCAGGCCGACATTGAGGCCGCCTTTCGCTTTGCTGCCACCTATGGCAGCAGCAACTCGAGCCTTGAGCGCCGCCATACGATCCGCAGCTGACTCTGGCTTTTGCACTCGTGAAGTCGCGTCATGGCGCGGGCCAAGACTGCTGGGCATCTGGCTTCGATCCATGTTGCAGCGACAGATCGGGGCCTAAGCGCGTGAAAGTCCTCCGTGCTAACTGCCTACGATTCTTGATGGTCGCGGTGCGCAGAGCTTAAGACGTTGAAAGGTTTGAAATGTCGTGGGAATGCGATGTCGCCGAGGACTGCGCTGGTGCCTGCGAAAAAGTCCTGTATGAACGATGGAGCGAGTGAGAAAGTTCTGGACTTTTGATTGCATGGAGTTGATGTTGATGAGCTTCAATGCCAACCCGTCCATTCACTCATCCATCACGTGCGCTAAAAGCTGAAGGTGTCCAGCGAGGAGGATGCAGCCTGGCAAGCCTGGCAAGCCTGGACACACGCCGCGGCGCCCCCAGTTTTACTGCCGATCCACACCGCCAAAAACTTTCTGACCGGCTTTGAGTGTTAGCTTTTCGAGCATCAATTTTTTGCTATTCCACCCATCCAGCCCCGCCCAACATGATCGCAAACGAACCTGTCAATTGACACAATTTGATGAGCTGTTTTCTTGGGCTGTGAAACTCGGGCTGGGAACTTCGGCACCTTTTATATTCACAGGGCCCTTTCGAGGCGTACTTTGTTGAAGCCTATTCGCATGTGCGGATCGCCGCCATGAACATCTCGCAACCCGTCGCCTCCTCCGTGGAGAGCGTCGAGTTCACCTTCCTGTCCGCAGAAGAGATTCGGGCTATTTCGGTTCGTCGAATTGAAAATGAGAGCACATTCGACACCCTGTTGAACCCTGTTCCCGGTGGTCTCTACGATCCGGCTCTCGGCTCTTGGGGAGATGCCCTGTATGTCTCTCTTTTCTTCCTCCAGATGCGCTGAACAGCATTGGAGACTGACTTTTGCGTTCTTAGATGCACGACATGCAACCTTGGGCAACTACTATGTCCCGGTCACCCCGGCCACATCGAGCTGCCCGTGCCTGTGTACCACCCTGTATTCATGGACCAGGTACTACGCCTGCTTCGAGCCGAATGTGTTTACTGCCACCGTTTTAGACTGCGGGCCCAGGATCTGAACCGCTACGTGTGCAAGCTTCGTCTCCTACAGCATGGACTTCTCCACGAGGCTCGCCAGATCGACGTCATAGACAACAATTATAACGACATCGATACTCCTGGCATACCCTCGGCCCACGCGCCAGAGGCAGAGGACGATAATGACGCTCATGTCGACGGTACGATTCGAGCCCGGAATTTATATGTTCGCAACGCCATCCTCGGCCATCAAATAAGCCTCGGAGATATCCGCAAGGGGAAGCACGAGGGTGCTTCGGAAATGCGTCGGGAGCTCATCAAAGACTTCCTCAAAGAGGTCGTCGTGGGCAGGCAGTGCGCAAGCTGTTCTGGCATCTCTCCTTCCTACAGAAAGGACCGTTTCGTCAAGATTTTCGAGAAACCCCTGACGCCAAAGGAGCAAGCCAAGATGGCTGCAGGCCGCTTCAAGCTCCGCGATGCTTTGTCTCTGCGCCAGAAACCTAAGCACTCGGCTCCTGGGTACCAGTCTGACGAAGCTATTGCCGATGTCGACTCACCATCCTCTGATGGTAGTGAGGCAGACGCGTCGGAGGAGAGCGAGTCAGGTGAAGAGCTCGATGAGCATGGCAATGTCGTCAAGCAGGCCCCGACTTTGACACGCACTGCCGACAAGGTTCCCCCTAGGCATCGTTACATCAGTGCCCAGGAGGTCCTCGAGAGGCTGAGGCTTCTGTTCGATAAAGAACAAGAAGTCTTGCAACTGGTTTACAACTCCAAGCCTGTGCAGAAGAAGTCTTTCAAGGTCACGCCCGAAATGTTTTTCCTTCAGACCATTTTGGTGCCGCCGAATCGTTATCGACCAGAGGCTCGCACTGGCGACTCGCAGATTGCTGAAGCATCTCAGAATTCTCTCTACAAATTGATCATGGGCGCATCGCTCAAGGTTGCCCAGATTTCCCGCGAGATCAGTGGACAAAGCCTTGACAAGTCCGAGCGATACGCTTCGCGGCAGCCCCGAGATATCACCTCTCTGCACGAATCCTGGACTGAACTGCAGGATTGTGTCAACTCGCTGATTGACAGAAATAAGAACCCGGTCCAGGGCCAAGCCGCCAAGAGGAACGAGGAGGGCATTAAACAAAAGCTCGAGAAGAAAGAGGGTCTCTTCCGGAAGAACATGATGGGCAAGCGCGTCAACTACGCGGCTCGAAGTGTCATCTCGCCCGATCCGAACATCGAAACAAACGAGATTGGCGTGCCACCAGTCTTTGCGCGAAAGCTAACCTACCCTGAACCTGTGACGAGTCACAACTTCAAGGACCTCCAGCAGGCGGTGATCAATGGCGTCGACAAGTGGCCCGGTGCGTCAGGGATCGAGAATGAAAACGGACAGATCATCAACCTGCGAACCAAGTCACTGGAGGATCGTGTCTCTCTTGCAAACCAGCTTCTCGCGCCGACAAACAATAACTTTAGCGGCATGCGCAACAAAAAAGTCCACCGACATCTGACCAATGGCGATGTCGTCCTCATGAACCGTCAGCCAACCTTGCACAAACCCTCAATCATGGGCCACCGCGTCCGTGTTCTGCCGGGTGAGAAGACGATCCGGATGCACTATGCCAATTGCAACACGTACAATGCCGACTTTGACGGCGACGAGATGAACATGCACTTTCCACAGAACGAAGTCGCACGAGCGGAGGCTCTGCAACTTGCCGACACTGACCACCAATACCTCTCTGGCACGGCCGGGAAACCCCTACGAGGCCTCATTCAGGACCATCTCTCCGTCTCCGTTGCCCTTTGCAACAAGGATACCTTCTTCGACAGAGGCTCGTACCAACAGCTTATCTACAGCGCGCTGCGCCCGGAAAGCGGCCACATCTCGGGCGAGAGAATAGAGCTGCTGCCGCCGGCTGTCCTCAAACCGGTCCCCAGATGGACAGGCAAACAGATCATCTCCACGATATTGAAGAACACCAAACCTCCCGGCTATGGCGATCTTTGGATGACCGGTAAAACACAGATCCCGGCCGACAGGTGGGGCGCACACTCTGAGGAGCATCATGTCCTCTTCCGGGACGGCCAGCTCGTCACTGGCATCTTGGATAAGTCACAGCTGGGCCCGAGCTCGGGTGGCTTTATCCATTCCGTGCACGAAGTCTACGGCCCTTCTGTGGCCGGCAAGCTGCTGAGCAGCATGGGTCGCTTGCTGACCAAGTACTTGAACATGCGGGCGTTCACTTGCGGCATGGATGACCTGCGGCTCACTCCAGAGGGCGAGGCCAACCGAAAGAGCCAACTTGAGGCTGCCAGTGAAGTCGGTCTCCGTGTTGCCGCCACCTATGTGTCTCTGGACGCCCAGGACGTTACAGCTTCCGACCCCGGACTTCTGGAGAGACTGGAGGAGGTTATGCGAGACGATAGCAAACAAGAGGGCCTGGACATGTTGATGAACGGGGCAAACGGAGAGGTATCCAGCAAGGTTACGAAAACCTGCCTTCCCTTCGGACTGCAGAAGCAGTTCCCAAAGAATCAGATGCAGGCCATGACTATCTCTGGTGCGAAGGGAGGTCTGGTCAACGCCAATCTGATCTCGTGCAATCTTGGTCAACAGGTTCTGGAGGGAAGAAGAGTTCCACTCATGGTCAGCGGTAAATCCTTGCCCTGCTTCCCAGCCTTCGACACAGACGTGCGAGCTGGCGGCTACATCGTCAGTCGCTTCCTTACTGGTATCAGACCACAAGAGTACTATTTCCATCACATGGCTGGTCGTGAAGGATTGATCGATACTGCTGTCAAGACTTCCAGGTCAGGCTACCTACAGAGATGTCTGATCAAGGGCATGGAAGGTCTCGAGGTGGCTTACGATACATCCGTCCGAGACTCGGATGGGACGCTAGTCCAGTTTCTCTACGGCGAGGATGGACTCGATGTTACCAAGCAGAAGTACCTGACGGATTTCGGGTTTCTGCTGCACAACCTGGGCTCTCAGCTATCTTATGTCAAATTCACGGATCCCCAAACGAGCTCCCTCTTTGAACACAGAGACGAGTTCATGAAGCAGATGAAGTCCAGGATCAAGAAGGCCAGAGCATCGCCCGCATGCTCTCTCGCTCCTCTCAACTCAGAGGTCAACGTCGTGAAACATGCCTTCGCCACTTCTGAGCGCTATTTCGAGACGATGACTCAGTATGTGAAGGACAACAAGGATGGCCTGATCAAGGAAAAGGGCGACAAGCATGATGGGCCCCAGGGAAAACCGCGTATGGGCAAAAAGGCAGTGGAGAAGGTCTTCGTTGCCAAGTATCTGAGGTCTCTTGTTGAACCTGGCGAGGCGATTGGCATTGTTGCGGGACAGTCTGTTGGAGAGCCCTCGACTCAGATGACGCTGAACACGTTCCATTTGGCGGGACACTCGGCCAAGAACGTCACATTGGGTATCCCACGACTCCGAGAGATTCTCATGACGGCCAGTGCGCGCATCTCAACCCCGGCCATGACGCTATATCTCAATGAAGAGCTTTCCGCGGAGGACGGACAGAGGTTCGCAAAATCAGTCAGTGTGCTGCCTTTGTCCCACGTTCTCGACAAAATCACCGTTCGGGAGCGCGTCGGCAAGGGCAAGGGATATGCCCTGGCCAAAATGTACGACATCCGCCTCGCGTTCTTCCCCTCGAGGGAATACACCCAGACATATGCCATCTTCAAGGCCGATGTCCTCAATACCGTGGAGAAGAAGCTGCTGCCCAACCTGCGGAAGCTCCTTGAGAAGGAGATCAAGCAGAGACAGGGAGGCAAGGACAGCGCCGCCATGCCCGAGGTGGGAGTGAAATCAGGCGTCGTCGAAATGGCGTCAACAAATGCGGATGAGAACGGCGTCTTTGATGAGGACGGCGACGACGACGAAGGGGACGACGATGCGACCAATGCCAAACAGCGCCAGAACCGGACAGAAGCCGTTTCTTACGGGCCAAACGACGAGGAGGATGATGCAATTCAAGCACGCATGGAGCAGGAGGCCGCCTCTGATGACGATGAGCTGCCCGAAGACGAGGGTTTCGTCGGCAGCCCACGCTCTCTAGCAGAAGATGACGACGACATGGATGGTGACGATGGCAGCAAGTCGTCGGATAAGGGTCAGTCACGGGAGGCACGAGTCAAGGATAATAACCCCCACGTGTCCCAGTTCCGGTGTGACGAGAAACTGGGAGAGTGGTGCGAGTTCACGCTGGAGTTCTCTGTCACCATGCCCAAGATTCTCATGCTCAACATTGTTCAGGATGCGGTGCGCAAGTCGCTGGTGCAGCAGATCGATGGCATAGGCTCGTGCACGTTTGTGCCAGACGAGAAGACGACGGACCCCCGGACCGGGCTGGAGCGCTGCGTGCCCGTGGTGCACACCCAAGGCGCCAACATCCGGGCGATGCAGAGATATGGCGACTATCTCAACCCCAACCGGATCTCGACCAACGACATTGTAGCCGTGCTCGATATCTACGGCGTCGAGGCGTGCCGGAGCAACATCATCCGTGAGCTGAGCAACGTGTTCGAGTCGCACGGCATTGGCGTTGATAACCGCCATCTCAACCTCATCGGCGATTACATGACGAGGAATGGAGGCTTCACGCCGTTCAACCGCATGGGTCTTAGCGGCAACGTCAGCCCGTTTACCAAGATGAGTTTTGAAACGACGCTGGCCTTCTTGAAGGACGCGGTGCTGGACGGGGATTGGGACGACCTCACGACGCCGAGCAGTCGGCTGGTCATGGGTCGGCTGGGCAAGACTGGTACAGGCTCATTCGATGTCTTGACGCAAATTCCCACGGAGCATTACGACTCTATGCACGCCGGCCAGAGCTCGATCTCGGTATCGTGATGTAATAAATCGGAGGAGGGACAGAGAGCATCTGTCTGTTTAGATCATTTATTGATTTCCACACCAGGCGTTGGCTGGGTTCTCAAGGCACTGCACGCACATAGCTTAGGTTGTTTACGGATGCAATTCAACGTATTCTTGACATTCCTTGATCGTCATCACCCGATTTGTGACGCAGCGATACATCGATCCCCCTTGATTCTAGTCTCTATGTTACTGATCAGTCACCATTTTACTATCTTGCTCGAACCTGCCGTAGCTCGCTATACTCGATGGATAGTTTAGACAGGCCATCATCCATCATATGCGACAGTGGTCTCTGTCTTGCTGGTGTTAGCTCAACACCACACAGGCTCGCTCCAGAGAGGGACTGGCTCAATTCATCCACGATGCACTGTGGGCCTGACGCGTCCCTGGACTCGCATCTGCGCGCGCGCTCAGTACTTTGTTTACATCGCGGCGGGAGGTCGCGCTGCGCGTTACCCAGTAGTAGTGGCCGTGTTTCTAATGGGCAAGGTCAAGCAAGATCACTAATAGTCAAGAGGCACAAGTAGTTCGGTCATGATCAAGGTTTCATTGAGCAGCTCCCAAGCTGCGGATGTCTGTAATGTACAACCCATGTATGTAAAAGCAACGCAGTCATAAACGCCTTGATATTATCCCCCAATCCTGTGACCCATTCGTCAAAGCATCCCAGTGTGAAAAAGTTCGTTATCGCCCAAACCCCTCAAAAAGACAACAAGCCTCCCATGAAGGTAGGCTTAGTTGCGCTCGCCACGGAGGCGGCGGGCCAGCTGGATGTCCTTCTGCAATGATTGTTAGTGACTGTGCCATGTGTGCGTGGATCAAGCAAGGTGAGACTTACCGACTGGATGGTGACGCGCTTGGCGTGGATGGCGCAAAGGTTGGTGTCCTCAAAGAGGGAGACGAGGTAAGACTCGACCGACTCCTGGAGAGCGCCGATGGCGGACGACTGGAAGCGGAGGTCGGACTTGAAGTCCTGGGCAATCTCACGAACCAGGCGCTGGAAGGGGAGCTTGCGGATGAGGAGCTCAGTCGACTTCTGGTAGCGACGGATCTCACGGAGAGCGACGGTACCGGGCTTGTAGCGGTGAGGCTTCTTGACACCACCGGTGGAGGGTGCGCTCTTGCGAGCAGCCTTGGAGGCAAGCTGCTTGCGAGGAGCCTTGCCACCAGTGGACTTGCGAGCGGTCTGCTTAGTGCGGGCCATTGTTGATGTTTTGATGGATGAATGGAGATGGGAGTTGATGGAGAAGAGGCTGTTGTTGATGATGATAAGAAGTGGGTGTGAGTGGATGAGGAAAGGTTTGAGAGTTGGTGGGGGGGCGGCGAGGTTTCTTTAAGTAGGGGAAATCTGGGCAGTCACGCTGCGGGCTGATTAGGCGTCTGAGAAATGTGGGAGTGGGGCCCTCCCAAATGGGATGTGGAAAGCGCGACTGATTAAAAAATAATAAAGGCAAGTGGCGTCAGTGCGTATTTGCTGCGCGTTTTCGCTGGTCAAAAATGGGGGGCGGTTTTTTTTTTAATTCTGGCAGGGGGGAAGGAAGCGCAAGCGGGGAGGCATGTTGCATATTTTTTGACAAGACCAGTCAAAGATTCTAGCCTTTACCTCTTTGGGAATATCTGGATTACCACCTGGAACCATTGACGCACCATCCATCCATGCCCACAGCAGCTGAGACCTGAGTAAGTACGTAGATGGGCACTTTCTTGATGTCGTATCACAGCATAGGTGTATCATGGCAATTTGGGCATCAGTTCTCACGAGAAGGCTCTTGACTGGGGTGAGTGTTTTGATTACGGTGACACTTTGCCCTGTATTCTTGAAGAGAGAGCAGGGGCAGAAAGGTCGCCACCACGATTGAAGCAGAGAACAAAGGGCAGTTGGATGAGTCATGGCTATCGGTTTACCTACCTACTCCTTACGATGCTCACCTAGGCAGATGTGGTGCCTGGGCTGGGGTCATTCGCGGTCAAGGACCAGCCTTGTTCAAAATTGATGGATCAACGACGTGCGTGTCTGCGCGCGCGCTTCCCTCTCTCGTGCTGTGTGCGTGTGCGTGTGTCTCTTTTTCTCCTCCTCTCTCTCGGTTCCCAACCAGGGATCTGGGGAATTTGGCTTCGGTAGTAGTACCGTAGGAGAGTGTGAGTGAGGCTTCGGTTGGCTCCACCTGACGCGCCGCGCGCCCAGCAGTGAGTGCAGGTGGATGTGGTTCCCTCCCATCCCCCGCCCCGCCCTGCATGAAAATCAAAAAAATACCACTTGTAAAAAATCAATTGTCGAGACCCCGCCGCCCATTCCGCTTCCCACCTTGGTTTAGCGCATCGCCGCCTCCACTGTCCGAATTTTGGACCAGAAAAAAATAAACAACAACTCACTAAATCAGCGGCTGATCTGATCTGGCGCCCGCATCAGCGCGTCGCGCATCGCTCCCGCATTTAAAGACTTGCCATCTTCCCCACGCTGCCACCATCCTCCTTTCTACTCCATTCCCGAATTACCACATTCAGCCTCAACGTCCACCACACACATTCACACCTTCTCTTTCACACAGAGAAGCCTCATCTCTTTTCACAACAACCTCCTCCAATCTTCCATCAATCATCATGACTGGACGCGGCAAGGGCGGCAAGGGCCTCGGCAAGGGCGGTGCCAAGCGCCACCGCAAGATTCTTCGTGACAACATCCAGGGTATCACCAAGCCCGCTATCCGCCGTCTCGCCCGTCGTGGTGGTGTCAAGCGTATCTCTGCTAGTATGTTTCCATCGTTATACTTTTATCATACATCATCATCATCATGACTAACAACCCTTCTACTTCAGTGATCTACGAGGAGACCCGTGGTGTCCTCAAGTCCTTCCTCGAGGGTGTCATCCGCGACGCCGTCACCTACACTGAGCACGCCAAGCGCAAGACCGTCACCTCGCTAGATGTCGTCTACGCCCTGAAGCGACAAGGCCGCACCCTGTACGGTTTCGGTGGTTAAATGTCATGATCTTTCACGCCTTCTTACGACTTGTTTGGGTGGGGCTGGTTTGGTTTGGATTGTGATGACTGATTACGGGAACCTGGTCTTTGTCTTTTATTATTTTACCTGGCTTTTGGGGCTTCTCATGTACCATAAGGGCAACTCACGGTGTTCAGTGTGGATAAGCATAATGGAAAGTCTGTAACCCGTGAAAGGGGCAGGCGAAATGAACAGCAACTGGCTGGCTCTTCTGTGTGTGTGCAACTGTCGTGCCTTTGCTTGCTTGCTCGCTCGTGCCTTGCTGGTCTGTATCTCTTGTCTTTTGCTGGCGCGTCTCAAGCGCGTTATTGTTGTTGTTGTTGTTGTTGTTGTTCGTAGCGTGGCGCGTGCCGGATTTGTGTGCAGTGTGCTTTCGTTGTCGTTGGTGTACGAGTGCACATACATGTGACTAGCATTTGATCCCTACTACGTCGCCGTCAACTTGGCAAGCCTGGGACCACAACGCGCTGTGAGTACGCTTCTCTGGCCAAGATAGCACGCACCGTGATGGCTGCCTGCCTGTCAGATGTCAGAGGTGGTGGTGGAGGGGTGGTGTGGTGCCTTGTCAAGTTGTCCCACGTGCATATCTCGCCTCGTCATGTCATGTGCACGTCGTTCGTCTGACTAACGTGGTGGATCTCGCCAGGGAGTTGGAGCCAATCAGAACCCGCGTGCCTCCATCTCGAATGTTGCATATCAACACATCAAGAGGTTCTTCACCGCGATGAGCCAAACGACCACTCCTT
Organism: [Phialemoniopsis] sp. UDSM-2020; assembly: GCA_018873225.1. NCBI lineage: Eukaryota > Fungi > Ascomycota > Sordariomycetes > Thyridiales > Thyridiaceae > Thyridium > [Phialemoniopsis] sp. UDSM-2020. The sequence goes on from JAEILZ010000003.1 coordinate 3,747,226, forward strand.
GTCGGTGGCACTGGTCTTTTGTAGGTAGCGGCCATGGTGATAGGTGTTAGTTTTATCCTGTCTTTATCTCGATAGGATAACACGTTTCTGTCTTGCTCAGGAATAACAAGTTTGAATAATGTTATTTATCAAGTTAATATTTAATTCAAAAGTAGTCTCTTCTATTAACGAAATTACATTCAACGTCTCCCAGAGTAATCGGGCTCACATCAACAGAAGAATACAAGCAAGTACCATTGAAAATAAGCATATATCTCTGTAGCAGCGGACTGGGCAACAGGACTGGGGATTGTCGACGAGAGGAGCCAACAGTACTGCCCCCACGGATCCTATTTCCTTTATGGATCGCTCTCTAAGTCCGGACTGGGGCATCTATACTTCTTCTTTCGCTTTCGACAGGTGATACATCCTGTCTTGGATCGGCCTTTGGTGACTTTGCTGTTATTTACTCACGTCTGCGCGAACAGACGTGGCGAATGAGCAAAGTAGGCGTTACGTCGGCAATGCCGCCGGCGGTGCACTCAAGGCCAAAAGCGAAGTCTCGTTACAATTAGCTAACCGCTCGATCCCCCTGGCTTTCCAGGTGGCAACTAATCGTCTTGTGTCGAGACACGACGAGTGATCAAGTCTCGTGCCAAAGAGGATGGCGGCTCATTGTATACTGACGCAAAATAGTCCAGTGGCTGATAGTGTCTACCACGCTGTACTCGATTGTCAACCATGGGTGCCCAGGGAGCCTTGCCATCTTTTTACTGCTACATTCTATGCTCTGGTCTGAGTCGGACTGCAATATTCCCACTAATATTGCAAAATCTCAAGTGATGCCATGAGGGGGACTACATCGACCAGCAACGGACAGGAGCATATATATGCTAGCGGAACATAAGTGCAGAGAGATTCCATCGGCACACAAGGGCCACAACACTAGTTAGTTCGTAAGTTATATTTCCACACGATGGTCAGTTGAATCGTGGTTTAGAGGCCATGGCGGAGTTGCTTGTGTGATCCGGCTGAATACTAGGCCCTGAACCTCCTTGGACGTCGAGACTGAGGTGGGAAAACACCTAACCCAAATCTATCTAATATCAGCTAGTCGTGCAATACACTCACAATGTTCCGATATACAGCCAGGGCTCTCCGTCCATGGCTGTACAATCACCATGCAGAAAACCAGTCTATCCACTGCGCAAGCAGTGCCTTTCTGCGCGTCAAAGTGGCTTGATTGGATAACTACCACATCCAAACCCTTGTTGCACTGCCACATAGTCTTGGTGTAGATTTCTCCTGTATCATACGTAGTCAAGCTGAACTGTAGTGTCGCAATTCCGAGCTTTCAGACTGTTCCAGATATTCTGTCTGAGGCATCCGATGACGGAGGCAGAGTTTGCAATGAACGGGTTTCTGGTTTGCCACCTGATGAGAGAGCAAATGAGAAAGATTTTGGCCACAGGGAGATCATATTGGTACACACTTCCAGGGCTTCATAATTCTTCAGCATGCAATCGATAGTGCTTGTGACATGCAACGAGTGAAAGATTGCACAATAAGAACCATCTATGGCTGAATAGAGCGCAGTATTATAGCAAATTGTGGTCCTAGTGGATACACTTTCGGGTCTTTTAAAGCCTGTGAAGGCACACTTATGTGCCTTTATAATACATTTTCATAAGAATCCCAAAAGGTGAGGATTTTGATCTATAGGATAAATAAATATAAGATATAATTACCCAAAAAATCTTCCTATTAAGAATCCTACAGATCTTAGGATGCACTATAAGTCTAGAAGTAGATATACAAAGCATCTGGGTGGTTTGCCTATACTGCACCCAATTAGGACTGAAAGCTCACAAGCTAATAATACCCTCTTCATTGGATATAGTTGTAGCGGGCTCATCATCTAAGAAGTTGGAACTACCTCTGCTCCTCAAAGTAGGGATGTCTAATCACACACTATGATTTTAAACAGAAATGTCTCCTTACATCCCTCTGTGAATTTGTATTTTTTAATATTATCTATGATGCCTTGTTTTATTAATTAAAGACCAAGTCAATCTATTCTTTATTAAGTCTTTAAGTGATAAACTAAGTACTACCTTTTAAATTATAAAAGGATTTTTATATTATTATTATTAATCTTAATAGAAAGTATCTTTTAATAACTATTAAAATATATAGAATATAAAGTAAAAACTATAAAATATATAATTAATTAACCTTTAAATAAGAGATATAATTATATTAAAAGTATTATATATTATTAATATTTAATAAAATTATTAATTAACTTTAAAACTTTAATTAAATTTAATAACTTTATTTAATTTTTAATTAATTATTTAATTTTTAATTAATTATTTAATTTTTTTATAGTTTATAATAAGTTTAATTTTATTTATTTATTTAATTTTAATATTTTAAATTATTTATTATAATTTTTAAAAGTTTAAATAATCTTTTATAAATTAAAAATAATCTTTTAAATATATAAAAAGATATATACTTTTTAATTATTAATAAAAATATAATTAAAACTTAATAAAATTATATTATTATTTAAATTAAAATTTTTAATAAATTTTTTTAAATAATTATAATTTATATTAATTTAATCTTTAAAAAGAAAAAATAATTAATTTTAATATAATATATTTAATATAATTAATTTAATATAATAAATATAATATTTATATTTCTTCTAAATAGAAAATATAATTATATTAGAAGTATTATATATTATTAGTATTTAATAAGATTATTAATTAATCTTAAGATCTTTACTAAACCTAATAACTCTATTTAACTACTAACTAACTATCTAACCTTTAAATAGTTTATAATTCTTACTTATTTAATTCTTAGTCTTTTAAGCTTTTTATTTTATATATTTAAGCTAATTTTTAAACTATTTATTATAGTTATTAAAAGCTTAAATAATCTTTTTTAAATTATAAATAGTCTTTTAAATATATAAGAAGGTATATACTTTTTAGCTACTAATAAGAAGATAATTAAAACCTAATAGAATTATATTATCTTTAAAGTTAAAATCTTTAATAAAATCTTTTAAATTATTAAAATTAAACTTTAAATATATTTTAATTATCTTAATCTTTAGCTACTTAATAAAGCCTTTAAAGAAAAAGATAAAATAGTTTTTAAATTTAATTTTATTCTTTTTTATTATTTTAAACTTTAAATTAATTCTAAGTAATAATTATAGATTATAATTAATTTTTTTTTTATATATAAGAGAAGATAGAGATAGAGATAAAATAAAAAGAGAAAAAAATAACTATAAAATTAAATATACTCTTTTATATATAAAGAAAAACTATAAATAATTAATCTTTCTAATAAGAATTATTAGGACTTATAAAGTAGATTTATTTATAGTTAATAATATTATTTATATAAAAGTTATATCCTATAGTTTATAAAAAGCTATTTTAAAGATAGATATTTAAATTAAAAGTATATTATTATAATTATAAGTTTATATCTATAATTAAGTTTAAAATTTAAATTCTAAATTTAAATTTAATCCTTTATATATATAAAGAAAGATTAAGCTTTTAAGTTAAAATAATAGAATTAATATATTATAATTATATTTATTAGTATTAAGAATTATTATTATATCTTTAAAATATAAATATTATATTTATTATATTAAATTAATTATATTAAATATATTATATTAAGATTAATTATCTTTTCTTTTTAAAAATTAAACTAATATAAATAATAATTATTTAAATTATTTAAATTTAATATAATTAATTTAATATAATAAATATAATATTTATATTTTAAAGATATAATAATAGTTTATAATATTAGTAAATATAGTTATAATATATTAATTTTATTATTTTAATTTAAAGATTTAATTATTATTAATTTTCTATATATATAAAAAGTTAAATTTAAATTTAAAATTTAAATTTTAAATTTAATTATAAATATAAAATTTTAAATTATAAATACTATTTATTTTATAATTATAATAATATACTATTAATTTAAATATTTATCTTTAAAATAGTTTTATAAACTATAAAATATAATTTCTATATTAATATAAATAATATTATTAGTAATAAATAAATTTATTTTATAAGTTTTAATAATTTTTATTAAAAAGATTAATTATTTATAATCTTTTTTTATATATAAAAAAATATATTTAAATTTATAACTATTTTTTTCTTTTTTTATTTTATTTTTATTTCTATCTTTTTCTATATATAAAAATAAATAAATTATAATTTATTATTATTATTTAAAATTAATTTAAAATTAAAAATATTATTAAAAGTAAAGAAATCTTTTTTCTTTATTTTTAAAAGAAATATTATATAGTTATATATTAAAATAAATAGAATATTATAATTATTAAAACTTAAAATTAAAAAATTTAAAGTTTTTATAATAAAATTTAATTTTAAAAAATAATATAACTATATTAGTTTTTAATTATATTCTTTTTAATATTTAAAAAGTATATATCTTTTTAAAGATTTTAAAAATTATTATTATTATATAGAAATTAAAAGTTATTTAAATCTTTTATAATTTTAAAGAGTAATACTAAGTTTAACTTAAGTATATTAAAAGAATAACTTAAAAGATTAAAAAATAAAATTAATTTCTTTTAATAAATATTATTTATATTTTTAAAAAAAAAATTTTATACTTATTATAAATTATTTAAAAGTTAAATAGTTAATTAATAATTAAATAGTTAATTAATAATTAAATAAAGTTATTAAGTTTAATTAAAATCTTAAGATTAATTAATAGTCTTTTTAAATATTAATAATATATAATACTTTTAATATAATTATATTTTTTATTTAAAGGTAAATTTTAATTATATTTTCTTTATAATAATATATAATTTAATAAAATTTTAAAAAAAAAGAATTTAATAATTTTAAAATTTAAATTAATTTTTTATTATTATTTTAAATTTTAAATTAATTTTAAATAATAATTATAAATTATAATTAATTTATTTTTTATATATAAAAAATAAAATTAAAAAATTAAAAAAATTAAATATATTTTTTTATATATAAAGAAAGATTATATAGAATTTATATTTTAAAAAGAATAATATAAAGCTTTAATTTAAGTTTATTAAACTCTTTAAAGTTATTATAAGGATTAAATTATAAGTATATTAACTAATACTTTCTATTAAATATAGATAGCTTTATAATATATTTTTTATATTCTTATTAAAGTTTTAAAGCTAAAAGAAAAATAATTAAAATATTTTACTAATTTCTAATCTTATAAATAAGAAAGAAAAATAGAAAATTAAAGAGATATATAATTACTAGTAATTTAATAATAAGTTATATTATTTAGTAAAATAGAAAAAATAATCTTTTAAATATAATTAATAAATCTTTTAATTAAATATAGCTAATATTAAAAAATTAATTAAATAATTTAAGAAAGCTTAATTAAAGAAAATAAATCTTAAAGAATAACTTTAAAATAATATTAAGATAATATTAAAAAGAAAGTATAATAAATTAAAAAAAAATATAAAATAAATTATTATAATTTATAATTTTAAATTATCTTTTTATTATTAAATAATATTAAAGCCTAGTAATAGAATAGTAAGTATATAATAGAAGTATAGTGGATTTATAATAATAATAATAAGGGCTAGGATAGAAAGCTACTATAAATACCTAAAGGAGAGCCCTATTATAAACTTAAAGGAGTAAAGTTTAATTATTCTTTAATCTAAATTCTTAATTATCTAATTTAACAGTATAAATACTATATATCTAATACTATAGTAAAGCTATTTATCTTTTTATTCTACTTTAATTACTATTCTTAATATTTTAAACTCTCTACTCTTTAAAGAGATAGGCTATTAAGAAAGTAATATAAATAATCTAATTATATAGTAATAATATTAAAAATAAATAATTAAAATTTTTTAAAAAAAGACTTATAAAAAGAAGACCTAATAAAAGTATTATAAAAGTATAGTAATTAAATAATAAGATTATTATAAGAGATTATAAGAGTAAGAAAGTATAAAAACTATAAGGTAGTCTTAAAAGAGCTATAAGTATATTATTAAAAAGTACTTAATATACTACTTATAATAAGAAGAAGTTTTAAATAATAAATCCTATATATAAAGGTATTTTCTAAATAAAGAAATTAAATATTAAAAGAATCCTATAATATATAGATACTATATAAATATAGTAGATTTATTATATTATTATAATATAAGTATATATAAAAGCTTATTATAGGAATTAAATATAGTAGTTTATATTAGTTATTAAAAGGATAAATATAGTAATAAAAGCTATATTAATATAGTAGGTTTTATATAAAAGTATAGTATTAAAAGAGTAATATAATCTCTATTAAAAATATAATTAATAAGTAGATTACTTTTAAGTTATAATTATAAGGTAATATTATAATATAAATATAAATAGCTTTAAAATATACCCTTTTAGTTATATAATATATATTAGCTTAAGCTTTACTAAAAGAAAAGAATTATAAACCTTAAATTCCTATTATTATTTTAATAATAAATAATATTTATATAGTAATAATATAGTAGTAATATAGTATTTTAACTAGAATTTTATTTTTAAAAGAGTTTTAATTATTTTAAAGAAATATTTTAAAGAAGTATTATAAAAAGAGTATTATATAAAAAAGTAATAAAAGTATAATAAAAAAGATAGATATATAAAGTATAAGTATTATTAATTTATTTAAAAGAATAAAACTTTAATTAATAAAAAGAAAAGAAATATTTATATCTTAAAAGTAACTTTATAATAATAATAAAGTAACTATATAATTACTTTTTAAAATTATTATTATTCTTTTCTTTTTTAGTTTTAATAGTATTAATAATATATTATAATAATAGTAATAGTATCTTTATAGTAGTAATATTATAAGTAATTAATATATATTAATTAGTAAAGCTAATAATACTATTAAAGGCTAAAATAGATATAATAAAGATAATATATAAAAATATAATAATAAAGCTATAAATATATATAATATATTAAATTATTATAATTAAAGTATATATTTTATTATTATTAGTATTATTATTCTTAATAATAATAAAAGTAATATAAAGTATAAATATAATAGTAATAAAAAGCTATTAATATATATTAATAGTAAAAATATAAAGAAAAAAAAGAGAAATCTTATTAAAATATAATAATAGTATTAAGTAATATAAATAATATAAAAGATATTAGTACTTAGAAAATAATTAATAGCTAAACTAATATAGTAATAATATAATAAATAAATATTTATTAATTTTAAAGGTATAATAATAATTATAATTCTTAATAAAATAAATAATATAAATATAATACTAATTTTTAACTTTATAGTTATTACTATAGTAAATATAATATATAAATATAGTTTTCTTTTAATATTTAAACTTTTATATTTCTTATTAATAAGATTAATATAAAAATATAGATATTATAAAAGTACTATAAGATTATTATAAGTATATATAAAAGGTAGAAGTAGTAATAGTTAGTTATAATTATAACTATCTTTATTAGATAATAATAGTAATAAAAGCTATAAAGAAGTAGTAATAATAGATATTTTTTAATATATAAGTTATAAAGGTATATTAAAGGTATAATATATATATAAAGAAAAGTACTTATTATAAATTCTTTTTTTAAAATTCTATTATAATTAATTAGTAAAGTAAATATATAATAACTTTAAAGTAATAGTAAAGTAAAGAATTTATAAAAAGAGTAAAAATAATAAATATATATAAATTTAATAATAATTAATAAGAAGAAAAGAAGAAAGTCTTTAAAAGATAAGAAGAAATTCTTTTATATAAAAGGATTTAATAATAGTAATAAGAAAAGTAATTTATTAGTATTAATATAATAAAGAAGATAAGTTTTATTATTAAATTAATTATTTTATTTATTATTAAAAGATAATTTATTATAAGGAAGTTAATTTATTAAGTAAAAGAAATAATTTACTAATACTAATATAATAATAAAGATAAGTATTATAATTATTAAAATAATAATATAAATAATTAAGCTATTATTAATTTAAATATAAGATAATAATATAATAAAAATATTAATAATTTAATAATTATAATTACTATTATTAAATACTAGCTATTATAATTATTATTAAAAGGTTATTTTATATAATTAAAATATATTAAATAATAAAGAAGGCTAATAATAATATAAGAATATAATATAGATAATATAATAATATAAGATAGTTTTTAAAATAGAAGCTAATTAAGAAAGAGAATAAATTTAAGCTAACTTAAAGGAAAAATAATCTTATAAAAAGTAACTTTATAAAAAGTAATTTTATAAAAATTTTAAAAAGTAATTTTAATTAAAAAGATTTATAATAATCTTATAATAATATAATATAAATAATATATTTATAATAGATTTAATAGTTTTTTTATATTAATAATAATAATAATTAAACCTTAAAAAAGTAATATAATTAATATACTTTTATTATAAATTAAGATTTTTAATAAGAAGAGCTTAAATTAAAGCTATAGGCCTAAAAGGGCTAGTTAAAGTGATTTTATAAAGTAAAGATACTATTTAATTAATATAATTCTTTTTAAGTTAATCTTAAGATAAAAATGCTATTTTAATATAATAACTAAAAGATAAAGTTAATCCTTAAAAACTAAAAAGCTTAAAAATAATAAAAAATTAAAGAGATTAATATTAAAGGCTTCTATAAAGTAGAAGTATTACCTAATTAATAAGATCTCTTCTTTTAACTAACTTAGAAGTATAGGTACTATACTAATATTATAATTCTAAAATAAGACTAATTCTTAAAACCTAAAGGCTTCTAAAGATAAAAGCTAAAAAAAGAAGATACTATATTAAAACCTAGTAGTAAAATAATAAGTATATAATAGAAGTATAATAGATTTATAGTAATAATAATAAGGATTAAGATAGAAGGCTATTATAAATATCTAAAGGAGAGTTCTACTATAAATTTAAAGAAGTAAAGTTTAGTTATCTTTTAATTTAAATTTTTAATTACTTAATTTAATAATATAAGTACTATATATTTAATACTATAATAAAGCTATCTATTTTTTTATTTTATTTTAATTACTATTTTTAATAAATAAAAAAAGTTTATTTTAAAAATTATTAATATTAATAATTATATTTTTATAAAGTATATTTTATAAAGAAAATAAATTAATTTAATACTTAAAATATAGTAAATATTTATTAATTTATATTTAATATAATTATTTTATTATTAAATTTATATTTAAAAGAAAAGAAATTATTAAAAAGTTATAAAAATTAATTTAATTTTAAAAAGTTTTTAACTATTTAAAAAATAACTATTATTTTAATTAATATTTTATTTATTATTAATTTTATTATACTTATTAACTAAAGAATAATTATTATTTTTTAATTTAAATTCTTTTTAAAAGCTTATTAAAATAATATTAAAAGAGAACTAAAATAATTCTTTATTACTAAAGAAATTTTAATTCTTTAAATAATAGCTAATTATATATAAAATCTTAATAACTTAAAATTAAAATATTATTTTAATATTAGCTTATAAAGAGTAAATAAAATCTTTAAAAAGTAAATAAAGTTTCTATTAAATAGTTAATAAATTAATTTTAAATAATAAAATAAAAGATATTTATTAATTTATTATTTATTAGCTTATAATAAATAATAATAATAATTATATAAGAATCTTTCTAGAAAATAAATATTAATAAATTATTATTAAAAAGATACTTAAAAGCGATTTATATTTTATAATTCTTTTTCTTATTAATTATATTATAATAAGAATAATATTATTTTTTAATATTTTTAAGATTATAAATAAAATTATAAAGATACTTTATAATAATTATTTAATTTATTATTAAAATAATATTAATTTAATTCTTTTTTAATATTTTATTATTAAAGCTAAAAGAATAAAAATATTAAATCTATTTAATAGCTAAAGAATTCTTAATTATATTAATAATTTAATATTAATTCTTTTTCTTAGTATTTATTATTAAAATAATATTAATTTAAATTTTAATTACTATAAAAATTACTATTTAATTAATTAAATAAAAAATTTTTTTAAAGTTTTTAAGAATACTAATAATTAATTATTAAATTAATATTAAATTATAAAGAAAATATAAAGGAATATATATTTATTTATAAAACTTATTATTAGTATTATAAAGAAAATAATAGATAATAATATTAAATTAGAAATAATATTTAAATAAAGTATAATTAATTATTTAAAGAATCTTATTAATTTAATATTAAAAGTAAAAAATATAAAAGATATTTAAATTATTAATATAAAAGTTTTTAAATATAATTATCTTTTTAAGCTTATACTTTATTATTATAATATATTTTTATTTAAAAGATATAGTTAATTTAATACTAATTTAAAGTAAAATAATTAATAATTTTAATAAGTATTTTAAAATAAAGTAAATTTATATATAATATAAAGAAGAAAAGAAAAAAAGAAATTTAAAATTTATAAAAGAAAAGATTTATTTATATTCTTAAAGTAGTAAAATTAGATAAAATATATATTTATAAGCTTATTTAAGGAGCTAATTAAAAAAAAAAAAAAAGTAACTTAATAAAGTAAATTAAATAGAAATTTCTTATTTTAATTTAAAAATAAATTAATATAGTAATACTAATAATAAGATACTAATTTAGAAATAATAAAATTAAAATTATTTTATAAATTTAAATTAAGGTTTATATAAATAAAAAGATAATTATTATATAATAAAAACTTTAGTTATTATATTTTAATAACTTAATATTAGCTAAGTAGTTATAAAATAGATTTAGACTTACTAGTAATTAGTTATTAATTAAAGGAATAAACCCTTTAAATAACTTTAAATCTATAAGATTTAATTTTATATCTTTACTAAGAATAGAGATTAATTACTAGTTATTATTATATCTATTTAACTTATATAATTCTATTATATTCTTTTCTTTCTAAATTAGTATTAGAATTAATAAAAGAATAATTAGATTTTAAAAAATAATTTATTTTAAAAGGATTTAAATAAATAAATAATTTATTTATTTATAAGATTATAAATAATAATTAAAAATTAATAATTAATAATTAATAGTTAAAAGTTAATAATTAATAGTTTAATTAAAAAAAAATAAAAAAAATAAAATTAAATTATTTAAATATTAAAATTTAAAAAGTTAAATTATAAAATATTATTAAAAAATAATTTTTAAATTAATTAATTAATATTAATAAATATTAAAATTTAATTAAAAATTTATTTATTAATAATATAATTTAATATTTCTATTAATATATTATAAGTTAAATATTTAATTATTAATTAATTTTTAATATAATAATTAATTACTTTATAAATTTAATATTAATATTTAATTACTGCTTTAAAAATTTAAATATTAATATTTAAATATTATTTTAAGAATTTAAATATTAATATTTAATTATTATTTTAAGATTTAAATATTAATATTTAAATATTATTTTAAGAATTTAAATATTAATATTTAATTATAATCTTTTTATATAAAGACTTTAATTTTCTTTTAAAAGTACTTTTATTTAATTAATTAAAAAAAATTATTTAATTAACTATTTAACTTTTTCTTCTTTTAGTAATAGTATATTAAAACTTTTAATTCTTACTTCTTTTAAACCTACTAATTTTATTTTTTATTTTTAAAAAAGATTAAATTTAAATATTTAAATTAATTAATAATTAATAAGTATTAAAAAATAATTTAATTAATCTTTTCTAATATTCCTTTCTTTCTTTTTAAAGTAGTTATTAATAGTTAATTAGTTTTAATTTATTTAAAGTTAATTAAAAGTTCTTTTAAAAATTAAATAAATACTTATAATAAATAGAAATTTTAAAAAAGAATTAATAATTAATTTGAAATTTAAAGTTAATAATATTAACTAGATTAATATAATTAATAGAAATAGATTAAAAAAAGATATTTTTAAAGGAAATTAACTTTTTAAAGAAGAAAGAGTTAAATTTAAAAGGAAATTTAAAGTTAAAAGACTTAAAATTATTAAGAATATTAAAATCTAAGTTAGAAAATTAGTTATTTTAAATTAAACTAACTATTTTAAATAATAAAAAAGATAAATAAATAGTTTAGAAACTAATTAACTAGTTAAGAAACTAGTTAGTTAGTTAAAAAATTAAGAAAAACTAAAAGTTTTAAAGAGAGAAAGCTTTAGTTAAATAAACTTAAAGAATCTTTTAACTTTACTTTTTTTACTATATTTAATTAGGAAAGTAATTTAAAGTTATTAATTATTAAAAGAAATATTTAAATTTTAAATTAAAAGTTAAAATTATATTTTTTTAAAATTAATTATTTAATTTAATTTAATAATTTAAAATAAAAAGATTAATTAATTAAAAATTAAATTTTAATTATTAAATTATTTTAAAAATATTAATAATTAAAATTATTTATTAGTTATTATATTAAAACTTTAAATTTATTAATTTAATTTATTTTAAAAGAAAAATATTAAATAATTAAAATTAAAATATTATTAAAATAATTAACTATAACTATATTTACTGATATTAGAAACTGTTACTATATCTTTAAAATATATGTATTATATTTATTATATTGGATTAACTATATTAAATATATTATATTGAAATTAGTTATTTCTTCTTTTTAAAGGCTAAACTAATATAAATTATAATTATTTAAATTAGAATAATTAATTTATATTAATTAATTAATTTATAACTATTAGTAATATATAATAAAATATTAAAATATTTAAATTATTAATTTAATTAAAATATATAAAGAAATATTATTATTATTTAAAGAATAAAAAAGAATTAAATCTTTAAATTTCTTTATAAAGCTTTTATTTTAAAAAACTTTTTTTTAAATATTAATTTAAAGTCTTTTAAAGTTATTTTAATTATTTTTAACTATTTTTAACTATTTTTAACTATTTTTAACTAATTATAAACTAATTATTATTAGTTTTAATTAATTTAATTTTTTATAATTTAATTAAAGCTTTATTAATATTATAAAATTATATTAATTTAAATTATAATTAAATAAATTAAATTAAAATTATAACTCTATTTATTATTATAAAAATACTATTAAAAGTAAAGAAATTCTTTTTTTTTATTTTTAAAAGAAATATTATATAGCTATATATTAAAATAAATAAAATATTATAATTATTAAAATTTAAAATTAAAAAACTTAAAATTTTTATAAAAAACTTTAATTTTAAAAATAATATAATTATATTAACTTTTAATTATATTTTTTTTTATATTTAAAAAGTATATATCTTTTTAAGAATTTTAAAAATTATTATTATTATATAGAGATTAAAAGTTATTTAAGCCTTTTATAGCTTTAAAAAGTAATATTAAGTTTAATTTAAGTATATTAAAAGAGTAGTTTAAAAAGCTAAGAAATAAGAATTATAAATTATTAAAAGATTAAATAGTTAGTTAATAGTTAAATAGTTAAATAATTAATTAATAATTAAATAGTTAATTAGTAGTTAAATAATTAATTAATAATTAAATAAAGTTATTAAATTTAATTAAAATTTTAAAAATAATTAATAGTTTTATTAAATATTAATAATATATAATACTTTTAATATAATTATATCTTTTATTTAAAGATTAAATAATATTATTAATTTTAATATATTAAAAAGTATAATTATAAAATATTTTAAAATATTATTTAAAAAGATAAAGTTATATTTTTTAATTATAATTATTTATAAGTTTTAAAATAAAAAAATTATTAAAATTTATAAATTAATAACTTTTAATTTTAAATATATTTATAAATATATTTATTATTTTATTAATAAATTTATTAAAACTTATCTTTTTATAATAATTTTTCTTTTAATAATAATAATTTTAATTTATTAAAGAATATAATTAATAAAGTTATTATATAAATTTTTAAATAATTAATTTTAAAAAGAAAATTTAAAAACTTATAATTAATTTTATTTAAAATTATTATAAATAACTATTATATTTATTATAAAAATATTTTAATAATATTAAAATTAATTTAAATATTTATATTAATTATTTATTATAAATTTAAAATAATATTAAATCTTTTTATTTTTTATAATAATAAAATTAAAAAAGTTTCTTTTTTAAAGTTTAATATTATTAAATAAAAAATAAATTAAAAATTAATATTAATTATTATTTATATAAGTTTTAAAAATATTTAAATAATTATAATTTATATTAATTTAATCTTTAAAAAGAAAAAATAATTAATTTTAATATAATATATTTAATATAATTAATTTAATATAATAAATATAATATTTATATTTCCTTTAAATAGAAAACATAATTATATTAAAAGTATTATATATTATTAGTATTTAATAAGACTATTAATTAACCTTAAAACCTTTACTAAACTTAATAACTTTATTTAATTATTAACTAATTATTTAACTCCTAAGTAGTTTATAGTAAATATAAGATCCCTCTTTTAAAAATATAAATAATACTTATTTAAAGAAGCTAATTCTATTTATTTATTTAATTCTTAGTCTTTTAAGCCTTTTATTTTATATATTTAAACTAATCTTTAAATTACTTATTATAATTATTAAAAGCCTAAATAATCTTTTTTAAATTATAAATAGTTTTCTAAATATATAAAGAGATATATACTTTTTAACTACTAATAAGGAAATAACTAAAGTCTAGTAAAACTATATTATCTTTAAAATTAAGACCTTTAATAAAGCCTTTTAAGTTATTAAAGTTAAACTTTAAATATATCTTAATTATCTTAATCTTTAGCTACTTAATAGAGCTTTTAAGAAAAAAGATAAGATAATCTTTAAATTTAATCTTATTCTTTTTTATTATTTTAGTAATTATAAGTTATAATTAATTTCTTTTTTATATATAAAAAAAGATAAAGATAGAAATAGAATAGAAAAAGAAAGAGATAGCTATAGAACTAAATATACTCTTTTATATATAGAGAAAGATTATAAGTAACTAATCTTTCTAATAAGAATTATTAAAGCTTATAAAATAGATTTATTTATAGTTAATAGTACTATTTATACTAGTATAGAAATTATATCTTATAGTTTATAAAAAGCTATTTTAAAGATAGATATTTAAATTAGAAGTATATTATTATAACTATAGGTTTATATCTATAGTTAAGTTTAAAGTTTAAATTCTAAATTTAAATCTAATCCTTTATATATATAAGGAATTAATAGAGATTAAATCTTTAAACTAAAGTAGTAAAATTAATATATTATAATTATATTTATTAGTATTAGAAATTATTACTATATTTTTAAAATATAAATATTATATTTATTATATTAGATTAATTATATTAAATATATTATATTAAAATTAGTTATTTTTTCTTTTTAAAAATTAAACTAATATAAATAATAATTATTTAGATAATATTTATATTTTAAAAATATAATAATAATTTTTAATATTAATAAATATAATTATAATATATTAATTTAATTATTTTAATTTAAAAACTTAATTTTTATAATTTTCTTTATATATATAAAAAATTTAAATTTAAATTTAAAATTTAAAATTTAAATTTAATTATAAATATAAAATTTTAAATTATAAATATTATTTATTTTATAATTATAATAATATATTATTAATTTAAATATTTATTTTTAAAATAACTTTTTATAAATTATAAAATATAATTTCTATATAAATAATATTATTAATTATAAATAAATCTATTTTATATATTTTAATAATTTTTATTAAAAAGATTAATTATTTATAATCTTTCTTTATATATAAAAAAATATATTTAATTTTATATTTTTTTTTCTTTTTATTTTATTTTTATTTATATCTCTTTTTATATATAAAAATAAATTAATTATAATTTATTATTATTATTTAAAATTAATTTAAAATTAAAAATATTATTAAAAATAAAAAAATCTTTTTTTTTTATTTTTAAAAGAAATATTATATAACTATATATTAAAATAAATAAAATATTATAACTATTAAAATTTAAAGCTTTTATAAAAAAGTTTAATTTTAAAGATAATATAGTTATATTAATTTTTATTTATATTCTTTTTAATATTTAAAAAGTATATATCTTTTTAAAAAATTTAAAAATTATTATTATTATATAGAAATTAAAAATTATTTAAGCTTTTTATAATTTTAAAAAGTAATATTAAATTTAATTTAAATATATTAAAAAAGTAGTTTAAAAGATTAAAAAGTAAAATTAAACTTATTATAAACTATTTAAAGATTAAATAATTAATTAATAATTAAATAGTTAGTTAATAATTAGATAATTAATTAATAATTAAATAGAATTATTAAATATATTTAAGATTTTAAAGTTAATTAATAATCTTATTAAATATTAATAATATATAATATTTTTAATATAATTATATCTTTTATTTAAAGAAAGTTTTAAAAATATATTTATATTAAAATTTAATTTAAAATAATTATTATTTTTAATTTTTAATTATATTATTATATAGTTAATTATAATAGCTTTTAAACTTTTAAATCTTATAAGTTTTATAATATTTAATTTATAAAATATATTAAAAACTTTAAATAGTTATTATTATTATTAATTATTATTTATTTTTTTATCTTTTTAATATAATAATATAGATTATTATTATTATATAATAATTAATATAAATAAATAATAATTTTAATTTTTTTTAAATAAAAAATATAATTATATTAAAAGTATTATATATTATTAATATTTAATAAAACTATTTATTAATTTTAAAATTTTAATTAAATTTAATAATTTTATTTAATTATTAATTAATTATTTAATTATTTAATTATTAATTAACTATTTAATTTTTAAATAATTTATAATAAGTATAAAATCTCTTTTTTTAAAAATATAAATAATATTTATTTAAAAAAGTTAATTTTATTTTTTAATTTTTTAAATTACTTTTTTAATATATTTAAATTAAATTTAATATTACTTTTAAAATTATAAAAAATTTAAATAACTTTTAATCTTTATATAATAGTAATAATCTTTAAAATCTTTAAAAAGATATATATTTCTTAAATATTAAAAAGAATATAATTAAAAATTAATATAATTATATTATTTTTAAAATTAAGTTTTTTTATAAAAACTTTAAATTTTTTAATTTTAAATTTTAATAATTATAATATTTTATTTATTTTAATATATAACTATATAATATTTCTTTTAAAAATAAAAAAAAAGATTCTTTTATTTTTAATAATATTTTTAATTAATTTTAAATAGTAATAATAAATTATAATTAATTTATTTTTATATATAAAAAAAGATAAAAATAAAAATAAAATAAAAAAATAAAAAAATAATTATAAAATTAAATATACTCTTTTATATATAAAAAAAGATTATAAATAATTAATCTTTTTAATAAGAATTATTAAAACTTATAAAATAAATTTATTTATAATTAATAATATTATTTATATAGAAATTATATTTTATAATTTATAAAATTATTTTAAAAATAAATATTTAAATAATATATTATTATAACTATAAATTTATATTTATAATTAAATTTAAAGTTTAAATTTTAAATTTAAATTTAACTTTTTATATATATAAAGAAATAAAAATTAAGCTTTTAAATTAATATAATAAGATTAATATATTATAATTATATTTATTAATATTAGAAATTATTATTATATTTTAAAATATAAATATTATATTTATTATATTAAATTAATTATATTAAATATATTATATTAAAATTAGTTATTTTTTCTTTTTAAAAGTTAAATTAATATAAATTATAATTATTTAAATATTATTAAATAAGAATTATTATATAAAAAGATTATAATAAGTTAAGTAAACTAAGATAAATAAGGTATTTAATAGTATTTAATAGTATTTAATAATAAAATTAAATTTTAAAGATTTAGAAATTCTTAAAAGAAGCTATTATAGATATTCTTTCTAATTACTAGTAATTTATTAGTAATCCTATAATAATAGGCTTTTAATACTAAATTACTATTACTTAAAAAGGCTTATACTTTTACTATAATAATTATTTTTCTTTTAATATAAAGCTTATTTTAAGATTATAAAGTTATTATAGTTTTATTTATATTAATTTATAATAAACTTATTTAATATTATTATTATAATATTATTAAATTATATTATAAAATTATTATTAATTTAATTTCTTTAAATTACTTTTTATTTATTAAATATATAAATATAATTAACTAATATACTTTATTTATAAATATATATTCTATTTAATTTTATTATTAATTAGATATAAATAAATCTTTTTCTTTTTAAATCTTATTTCTTTTTTTTTTTCTTTTTTTTAAATTAAATTTATTATCTTTTAACTTCTTTTTAAATTCTCTTAATAAAATTATTTTTTTTATTTTATTATCTTTTTAACTTCCTTTTATAACTAATAAGCTATTAAAATAATATTACTTTTTATTTTCTATAAATAAGCTTATATAACTTACTTTTATTATATTTTTAATATCTATAATTTAATTAATAATAATATCTTTTTAATTATATATTACTATAATATTAAAATAACTACTTATTATAACTATTTATAAAAAGATTATAATAGGTTAGATAGAATAAGATAAATAGGATATTTAATAGTATTTAGTAATATCTAATAATAAAACTAAATCTTAAAGATTTAAAAATTCTAAAAGAGACTACTATAGATATCCTTTTTAGTTACTAGTAATTTACTAATAATTTTATAATAATAGGCTTTTAATATTAAACTATTATTACTTAGAAAAATCTATATTTTTACTATAATAATTATTCTTTCTTTAATATAAAGCTTATTCTAAAGCTATAGAGTTATTATAGCCCTATTTATATTAATTTATAATAAACTTATTTAATATTATTATTCTAATATTACTAAATTATATTATAAAAATATTATTAACTTAGCTTTTTTAAGTTACTTTTTATTTACTAGATATATAGATATAATTAACTAATATATTCTACCTATAAATATATATTCTACTTAATTTTACTACTAATTAGATATAAATAAATCTTTTTCTCTTTAAATTTTTTTTTTTTTTTTTTTTTTCTTTTTTTTAAGTTAAATTTATTACTTTTTAATTTCTTTTTAAATTCTCTTAATAAGCTTATTTTTTCTATTTTACTACTAATTTAACTTCTTTTTATAACTAATAAGCTACTAAAATAATATTACTTTTTATTCTTTATAAGTAAGCTTATATAACTTACTTCTATTATATTTTTAATATTTATAATTTAACTAATAATAGTATCTTCTTAGTTATATATTACTATAATACTAATACTATTACTTATTATAACTATTATATCTTTATTAAGAATACTTACTCTTTAATATATTTTTATTTTATTTTCTTTTCTTTATTAAATTATTAATAACCTATAAATTATCTTTATAATAACTAAAGATTAAAAAGATATATAGTTTATTATTAATTAGTATTTAGCTTTAAGTAATATTAAGATCTTAAATAATATATATTTAATATAGTTTTAATAATAATTTAATATTAACTTTTTAGCTATTATTATTAATATTTAAATTTAATTCTAATTTCTATTAGCTTTTTAACTTATTAATCTTCTTTTAACTATAAATTAGGATTAATTTAATACTACTTTTTTTATTTATCTTTAAAGTATAAAAAATATTAAAAAGTCTTATTAATTTATTATTAATATCTTAAATATAAAAAAGAAAACTTCTATAAATAATTTAATACTAATTTATATCTATTTATAGCTAACTAAGATTTAAATTATTTATATTAAATATTATACCCTTATTAAGATTTATTATATCTTTTTTATTACTTACTATAAGACTTCTTTAAGTTTAGTTTCTATAAATTATTTTTTTTATCTTTATTTTACTTATAATTAACTATTAAATTATTAGAAAGATAATACTTAAAATCTAATAGTTTTTTATCTTCTAGTTAATAACCTTTTTTAATTTATCTTATTAGCTATTTAGTACTATATTTATATTACTTTAGAGATAATTTATATAAATATTAATTAAGTCTTTAGTTTTAATACTTTTATTAAAAAGATTAATAAAAAAACTTATTTAGTTTAAATTTTAAAATAAATTATTATTATTTTAGTATTAATTTAATTTATAATCTTTTTATAAGAAGTAAATAAAAAAAAAATTTATAAATAGAATTTAATTTAATTAAGCTATTAAATTATTATTAATTTACTAATAATTCTTATTTTATATTATTTAATTTTTATTTTATATTATTTAATTTTTATTAAAAAGGTTTTTATATCTTTTTAAAATATTTTTATCTATATTTAGATATTAAATTATTATTATTTAATATAAGATCTTCTTATAATTAAGTTTTTTTAAATTATAATTTCTTAAAGGTTTAAATTACTTTCTAAATATTCTTTATATTTAATATAAAGATCTATTAGTTATATTTAAAAGGCTAATCTTTTTATTTAATAAAATAATATATTTTACCTTTAAATCTCTTATAATTCTATATTTTCTTAATCTTCTACTTTTTTTTATTCTTAGTAAGATTTAAAATAGAAAATATCTCTTTTTTATCTTTTTAAGTATTCTATAGCTTTAATAAAGAGATAAAAAATATATTATAAAGCTATTTATACTTAGTAAAAAAAACTAATTAATATACTTATAAATTAATTCTTATAATAACTTAAAAAGAACTAATAAACTTAAGCTTAAACTTTATATTATTTTCTTTAAAGTATAGATTCTAAGTTAATAAAGTAATAAGACTTCTTTATTTTAAAATCTTTTTTTTATATTTTATATTATAATACTTTTCCTTTATAATATTAATTTAAATCTAATACTTTATAAGTTTATCTTATAAGGTTTATAACTTTAAAATCTTATTAATAATATCTAATACCTTTCTTATTATAGTATTAGCTTTAATATTAAATTTAAACTTTATATTATATTTAAAAAATATTTTAAAAGATAATATATTAATTATAATATTTTATATATAATTATATACTATTTTAATTATACTTAAAAAATAAAACTAATAATTTTATTTTTTTTAACTTAAATAAAAGTTTTAAAAGTATTATTTTAATATCTAATTTATTTATTCTATTTAACTATTAATTTATAAGTAAAATATTATTAAAAGTTTTTACTTAATATTTATATAATAATATAAATTAAATTAGAATTTTAATATAAAAAGACTTTTTTAATTAAATATTATTCCTTATAGTAGTTTAAATCTTAAATTAATTTACTTATAAATAATTTAAACTAACTTAATAGTATTTAGATTACTTCTTATAGGTAAAAATCTATAATATTTAATAAAATAATTAATTACTATTAAAATTATATCTATCTTCTTTATATTTATTTATATAAAAAGTAAACCTATAATAAAATTTATATTAATCTATTTCTAAAGATAGCTAGAAATTAATAATAACTTAAGCTTACTATAAAAGTAATATCTTTTAATTATAATATACTAATATATAAGATACTTATAAATATAAATATAAATATCTTATTTAATTCCCTTTTAATAGAATTTATATTAGATAAGTTTTATAATTTAATTAACTTTAAAATAGCTTATAAATAAATTATTATAATATTAGAAAATAATCTTTAATAATATTAATTCCTTATTAGATATTATTAATCTCTTTTTATATATAAGGAGGCTATTATTATATAAGGATTACTTTTTAAATACTTTTTTTATTAATATAATACCTTTTTATATTTATATTATTAGTTTAATATCTTATAAATACTTTAAAAATACTTTAAAATCTTTATTTATTTTTAAGTTATTATTAACTTTTTAAATTAAATATTTTTTAATATATTATCTTAAAATTATCTACTTTTTAATATTAAACTATAAATATTTTAGTCTTAAGCTTTTTATACTATTACCTATAAAGTAATTAATATATAGGTATTCTTAAATATTTAAAATTATAAAAATCTATATAACTTTTTTTTATAGTAGTAAATTACTATATTTTTAAAAGTAAATTAAGTCTAATAAGGCTTTTATTATAATCTTCCTTAAAGTTAATTAGAATATATCTACTTATAAAGATATTTTATTATACTTTTTCTTATATAATTAAAAGTAAATTAAGCCTAATAAAGCTTTTATTATAATTTTCCTTAAAACTAATTAGAATATATTTATCTATAAAGATATTTTATTATACTTTCTTTTATATTTTAAAGTTAAATAGATCTTCTATACTATAATAAACTTCTATTATAAAATAAATAAGTACTCCTTATAATAAATCTCCTTATTATTATAATTTAACTATCTTAATAATATATTAATAGGATTTCTTTTTTCTAATTAATATTTAATAATAAAATTAAAAGATATAAAATATATATATTAATATACTTACTTTTTATTTAATTTTAATTACTTTATAAAGCTTTAAAGATTAATATAATCTAATAGAACTTTAATTTAAGTTAATATCTTTTTAAAATAGTATTATTAATATTTAAAAGACTTTATAATAATAATTATCTTTTTATTTAAAATCCTTTAATTATATTTATAATCTTAAAACTTCTATAAATAGAAAGTAATTAAATACTAATTATTTTTTAAATTAGATTATATTAAGATCCTTATAAGTATAAATATAGAAGTATTAGTTTCTAACTTTAAAGATTAATTAGAATTAAAATACTTTAGAAAAGAAATTAAATAGAATACTTCCTTAAAATATTAAAATATATCTACTTTAATATTAAATAGATTTATCTTTCTTAGCTTCTTTTTATTTTAATTATTCTTAAATAAAGTAATTAAAAAGATAATTATTATTAAATATCTCTTAATAAACTAATAATAAAAATTATAAAACCTTAAAAACTACTAAATCTTATAATATAATTATAATATTAATTAAAAATTAATTATATTTATTTACTAAGGATTTATTAAAATACTCTTATTACTAAGAATAAAACCTAAAAATTTTATTTAGCTTTAATAGAAAGAATATTTCTTTAAATTAGTAAAAAGTTCTATAAATTTTAATCTTATAAATATCTATTTTATATATTTAGTATACTCTTCTTTTATTTTTAAAAAGATAAGAATATTATTTAGATATATTATATAAAAGGTATTAAATAGATTATAAAATATAATATAAATATAGCTTTAAAATATTATTAATATATTTATTAGATTAAAAAATATAATTAAATACTTATAATAGCTATATTAAATTTAAAATACTATTTTCTACTTATTATCTTACTTAATATAGATTTAATAATATATATTCTTAATATTAATTTTTATAAAGAATTTAAAGTTTAAAATCTAATTTATAATTTTTAAAATTAAAAAAAGAAAGTATTAATTCTTTATTATTATAGTATTAAATTCCTAGTAATTAATATAAAATTATAAATCTTTATCTTTCTTTAAAATAAAAAGAATAAATAAACTAATAAGGCTTTTAAAAGAATAAATTTAATTTTTTATTAAATTATTATTAATATATTCTTATAATACTCTTAATTTAATATAATTTAAAAGATAAATTAATCTAATAGAAAGAATTTTTTTCTTAATTAAGTTAATAATATAATTATCTAATTAATAGATTAATAGTATATCTATATTTTCTACTAAAAATACCTTCTTAAATTTAAGAAGCTTTAATAGAATACTATTAGTTCTATCTAAATTTAAATTTAACTTATTATTAAGTAGAATTTTCTTTAAAGTTTATATTATTATAAATATAACTATATAGTTATAGATCTTCTTTATAAATCTTTAAAGTTTATTTAAAGTAAACTCTTCTATAGAATACTTAAATTATTATTAATTCTAGTATATTAAAAGATAAATTTACTTATTATAAAGTATAATTTAAGATAATAAAATAAAACTACTTTCTAAGTATAAATTATAATTAATTATTATATAATTTCTAATAATTACTTATAAAATATCCTAGGAATTATAAAGATTAATTAAAACTTTTTAAATATTATAAGTAGAAATTATAATTAAATTAATAATATTTAAATATAGAGCTACTAATTAAGCCTTTTATAAATTATACTTTTTAGTAAATTCTATACTAATTAAATCTATCTTTATATAGATATTAAAATTAATATAAGTTACTATTAATCTATTTTTAGTTTTAATCTAGATAAATATATAAAATTATATTTTAATTTCTATTATTAGAAATAGTATTAAATTAATAGTATCTATTTTAATACTTATCTTTTTTCTATATTATATTATATTAAATAATTATCTTAATATTAGTTTACTTAAGAAATATTAGCTTTATTATTCCTTTTAAAATAGACTAAAGTAAAATAATCTTAATTACTATATAAGTAGTAGATAAATTAGGTTCTATCTACTCTAATAGGGTTTCTTAAAATATTTTAGTTTTACTAATAAAAGGCTATAAGATTAATATAAGAGACTACTCTTTATAGCTTAAAATCTTTTTATTATAGATTCTATAGTAAATTATATTAAAATCACTTATTAGTTTTTTAATTATTATTTAAGGATATATCTATCTAATTATAAAATTATTTTTATTCTAACTAAATTACATACTAATATTAAGATACTAATAAAACTATCTCTAAGTAATTCTTAAATAATTAAAGATTTTAAAGATTAATACTACTTCAAAGTTTATATCTAAGCTTAAAATAAAAGAATAGAACTTATTTTTTATTTAAATTAAAGATAAACTTCTTTTTAAAGGAGTTTAAATAAATATAAAAATCTTCTAGTAACTAAATTAATTCCTAATAGATAATAATTAAGCATTTTATTATTTCTACTTCTTTATTATATATATAATATAAAAGTATTTTTATCTATTCTTTAAAAATAAATTAAGTTATTTTTATTTTTTTAAACTATTTAAAATTTAAATTAATAGTATAATAGTTTTATTTTACTTTATACTTAAGTTCTATCTCTATAAAAGTTTTAAGAATCCTCTACTTATTCTTTTTATACTTCTTTTTAGCCCTTATAAAAGTCTACTATAAATCTAAAAGCTAATTATCCTTTTATTTTAAAATATAATTTAAATTAAAAGTAAAAAGATTTTTAATTTTAATCTTATTCTAATTTAAGCTTAAATTAGAGTTATATTAGTAGTATCTTATAATATTTACTTCTCTAATTAACTTAGTTTTATATATTTAAAGCTTTATAAGCTATTTAAACTAGATAATTTAGGCTTAAAAAGCTACTAAATTAGATATAATAAGAATTAGAATTATTTTAATAATTTTAATTGATTTAATTTTATTAGTTAGCTAAATTATATCTACTTTACTTATAAAGTAACCTATAGTTTTAAATAATTTAAGCTACTTTCTATATTAAGTTAATACTATCTTATTCTAAGTAATCTTTTAAAAAAGATTTAGAATTATAAAAGGGTTATAATAGGTTAGATAGAATAAGGTAGATAAAGTATTTAATAGTATTTAATAATATCTAATAATAAGATTAAATCTTAAAGATTTAGGAATTCTAAAAGAGGCTACTATAGGTATCCTTTTTAGTTACTAGTAATTTACTAATAGTCTTATAATAATAGGTCTTTAGTATTAAATTACTATTACTTAGAAAGGTCTATATTTTTATTATAATATTATTATATTATTATTAAGAATATTTATTTTTTAATATATTTATATTTTATCTTTTTCTTTCTATTAAATTATTAATAATTTATAGGTTATTCTTATAATAATTAAAAACTAGAAGGATATATAGTTTATTATTAATTAATATTTAACTTTAAATAATATTAAAATTCTTAATAATATATATTTAATATAGTTTTAATAATAATTTAATATTAACTTTTTAAATAGTATTATTAATATTTAAATTTAAATTTAATCTTTATTAGCTTTCTAATTTATTAATCTTTTTTTAATTATAAATTAAAATTAATTTAATATTACTCTTTTTATTTATCTTTAAAATATAAAAAATATTAAAAAATCTTATTAATTTACTATTAATATTTTAAATATAAAAAAAAAAACTTTTATAAATAATTTAATATTAATTTATATCTATTTATAACTAATTAAAACTTAAGCTACTTATATTAAGTATTATACTTTTATTAAAATTTATTATATTTTTTTTTTATTTATTATAAGATTTTTTTAAGTTTAATTTTTATAAATTATTTTTTTTATTTTTATTTTACTTATAATTAATTATTAAATTACTAAAAAAATAATACTTAAAATTTAATAATTTTTTATTTACTAGTTAGTAATTCTTTTTAATTTATCTTATTAGCTATTTAGTATTATTTAAATAATTATTATTTATATTAATTTAGCTTTTAAAAAGAAAAGATAATTAATTCTAATATAATATATTTAATATAATTAATCTAATATAATAAATATAATATCTATATTTTAAAGATATAATAATAATTTCTAATACTAATAAATATAATTATAATATATTAATTCTATTACTTTAGCTTAAAAGTTTAACCTTTATTAATTACTTCTTTATATATATAAAGAGCTAAATTTAAATTTAGAATTTAAACTTTAAACTTAACTATAGATATAAACCTATAGTTATAGTAATATACTTCTAATTTAAATATCTATCTTTAAAATAGCTTTTTATAAATTATAAAATATAATTCTTATATAAGTAGTATTACTAGCTATAAGTAAATCTACTTTATAAATCTTAATAATTTTTACTAGAAAGACTAGTTATTTATAGTCTTTTTCTATATATAAAAAAGTATATTTAATTTTATATCTTTTTCTTCTTCTATTTTATCTCTATTTCTATTTCCTTCTATATATAAAAAAGAAATTAATTATAACCTATAATTACTACTTAGAATTAACTTAAAGTTTAAAATAATAAAAAAAAAAAAATTAAATTTAAAAACTATCTTATCTTTTTTTTTAAAGGCTTTATTAAGTAGCTAAAGTTTAAAATAATTAAGATATATTTAAAGCTTAACTTTAATAATTTAAAAAGCTTTATTAAAGGTTTTAACTTTAAAGATAATATAGTCTTATTAGATTTTAATTATCTCCTTATTAGTAGCTAAAAAGTATATATCTTCTTATATATTTAAAAGATTACTTATAATTTAAAAAAGATTATTTAAGCTTTTAATAATTATAATAAGTAATTTAAAGATTAGCTTAAATATATAAAATAAAAGGCTTAAAAGGCTAAGAATTAGATAAATAAATAGAATTAACTTCTTTAAATAAGTATTATCTATATTTTTAAAAAAGAAATCTTATACTTATTATAAACTATTTAAAGATTAAATAGTTAGTTAATAGTTAAATAGAATTATTAGATTTAATAAAGGTTTTAAGATTAATTAATAGTCTTATTAAATACTAATAATATATAATACTTTTAATATAATTATATTTCTTATTTAGAGGAGTTATTTAGTATTATATTTATATTATTTTAAAGGTAGTTTATATAAATATTAATTAGACTTTTAGTTTTAATACTTTTACTAAAAAGATTAATAGTTAAATCTATTTAACTTAGATTTTAAAGTAAATTATTATTATTTTAGTATTAATTTAATTTATAATCTTTTTATAAGAAGTAAATAAAAAAAAAATTTATAAATAAAATTTAATTTAATTAAACTATTAAATTATTATTAAATTATTAATAATTCTTATTTTATATTATTTAATTTTTATTAAAAAGATTTTTATATCTTTTTAAGGTACTTTTATTTATATTTAAATATTAAATTATTAATATTTAATATAAAATCTTTTTATAATTAAGTTTTTTTAAATTATAATTTCTTAAAGATTTAAATTACTTTCTAAATATTCTTTATATCTAATATAAAAATCTATTAATTATATTTTAAAGACTAATCTTTCTATTTAATAAAATAATATATTTTATCTTTAAATCTCTTATAATTTTATATTTTTTTAATTTTCTATTCTTTCTTATTTTTAGTAAGATTTAAAATAAAGAATATCTCTTTCTTATCTCTTTAAGTATTCTATAGCTTTAATAAGAAGATAAAGAATATATTATAAAGCTATTTATATTTAATAAGAAAAGCTAATTAATATATTTATAAATTAATCTTTATAATAACTTAAAAGGAATTAATAAACTTAAACTTAAGTTTTATATTATTCTTTTTAAAGTATAAATTTTTAATTAATAAGATAATAAAACTTTTTTATTTTAAAACTTTTTTTTTATACTTTATATTATAATACTTTTTCTTTATAATATTAACTTAAATTTAATATTTTATAAGTTTATTTTATAAGGCTTATAACTTTAAAATCCTATTAATAGTATTTAATACTCTTCTTATTATAATATTAGTTTTAATATTAAATTTAAATTTTATATTATATTTAAAAAATATTTTAAAAAATAATATATTAATTATAATATTTTATATATAATTATATATTATTTTAGTTATACTTAAAAGATAAAATTAATAGCTTTATTTTTTTTAATTTAAATAAAAACTTTAAAAATATTATTTTAATATTTAGTTTATTTATTTTATTTTATTATTAGTTTATAAATAAAATATTATTAAAAGCTTTTACTTAATATTTATATAGTAATATAAATTAAATTAGAATTCTAATATAAAAAAACTTTTTTAATTAGATATTATTTCTTATAATAATTTAAACTTTAAATTAACTTACTTATAAATAGTTTAAATTAATTTAATAGTATTTAAATTACTTCTTATAAGTATAAATTTATAATATTTAATATAATAATTAACTACTATTAAAATTATATCTACTTTTTATATATCTATTTATATAAAGAGTAAACTTATAATAAAATTTATATTAATTTATTTCTAAAAATAACTAGAAATTAATAGTAACTTAAGTTTATTATAAGAATAATACTTTTTAACTATAGTATATTAATATATAAAGTACTTATAAATATAAATATAAATATTTTATTTAATTCTCTTTTAATAGAATTTATATTAAATAAGTTTTATAATTTAATTAATTTTAAAATAACTTATAAATAAATTATTATAATATTAAAAGATAATTTTTAATAATATTAATTCCTTATTAGATACTATTAATCTTTTTTTATATATAAAAAGGCTATTATTATTTAAGAATTATTTTTTTTAAATATCTTTTCTATTAATATAATATCTTTTTATATTTATATTATTAGTTTAATATCTTATTATTATAAGGCTAGCTTTAACTGGTTTTTAAGCTTTTAAGCCTTATAGGCCTTATATTATTTAATTAATAAGTAGCTAAATAGTTTAAATAATTACTATTATTATTAATTATTTATTTATTTTTTTATCTTTTAATATATTTAAATAAGGCTATTATTATAATAATAATTAATAAAGATAGATAATAGTTTTAGATTTAATTTACTACTATAGAGTAAAGTAATTAGAACTTATTTATTATTTATAAAGCCTATTAAAAGATATAAGAATATATAAGATATATTTAAGTAAAAACTTTTAAAGAATATAATAACTATATTAATTAAATTAAATATATTATTTTAATTAGTTAGATTATCTAAGATTTAATTAAGATTACTAATTAGAACTTAATAAGCTATTATATCAGCTTAAGAGCTAAATCTTTTTAAAAAGGAGTATAATTATTATAAGGCTAATCTTAACTGGTTTTTAAGCTTTTAAGCCTTATAGGCCTTATATTATTTAATTAATAAGTAGCTAAATAGTTTAAATAATTATTATTATTATTAATTATTTATTTATTCTTTTATTTTTTAATATATTTAAATAAGGTTATTATTATAATAATAATTAATAAAGGTAAGTAATAGCTTTAGATTTAATTTATTACTATAAAATAAAGTAATTAGAATTTATTTATTATTTATAAGGTTTATTAAAAGATATAAAAATATATAGTTAATTCTATATATTAAAGGTATATCTAGATAGAAGCCTTTAAAGGATATAATAATTATATTAATTAAATTAAATATACTATCTTAATTAGCTAAATTATTTAAGGCCTAATTAAGACTATTAGCTAGAGCCTAATAAGCTATTATATCAGCCTAAGAGCTAAATCTTTTTAAAAGGGGGTGTAATTATTATAAGGCTGACCTTAGCTAGTCTTTAGGCTCTTAAGTCTTATAGGCTCTATACTATTTAATTAATAAGTAATTAAATAGCTTAAATAATTACTATTATTATTAATTATTTACTTATTCTTTTACCTTTTAGTACATTTAAATAAGACTATTATTATACTTATAAATACTTTAAAAATACTTTAAAGTTTTTATTTACTTTT
Organism: [Phialemoniopsis] sp. UDSM-2020; assembly: GCA_018873225.1. Taxonomy (NCBI): domain Eukaryota; kingdom Fungi; phylum Ascomycota; class Sordariomycetes; order Thyridiales; family Thyridiaceae; genus Thyridium; species [Phialemoniopsis] sp. UDSM-2020. The sequence goes on from JAEILZ010000003.1 coordinate 3,777,928, forward strand.
AAATTATTATTAATTTTTTAAATTAAATATTTTTTAATATATTATCTTAGAATTATTTACTTCTTAATATTAAGTTATAGATATTATTTTAAACTTCTTATATTACTACTTATAAAGTAATTATTAATTAAATATTTATAAATATTTAAAATTATAAGAACTTATATAACTTTTTCTTATAATAATAATTTATTATATCTTTAAATATAAATTAAACTTAATAAGATTTTTATTATTATTTTATATAAAGTTAATTAAAATATATTTACTTATAAAGATATTTTATTATACTTTCTTTTATATAAAGCTATTTAAAATATATCTACTTATAAAGATATTTTATTATACTTTCTTTTATATTTTAAAGTTAAATAGATTTCTTATATTATAATAAACTTTTATTATAAAGTAAATAAATACTTTTTATAATAAATTATTTTATTATTATAATTTAATTATTTTAATAGTATATTAATAAGGGGTTTTTTTTTAGTTAATATTTAATAATAAAATTAAAAAATATAAAGTATATATACTAATATATTTACTTTCTATTTAGTTTTAATTACTTTATAAAGCTTTAAAGATTAATATAATTTAATAAGATTTTAATTTAAATTAATACCCTTTTAAGATAGTATTACTAGTATTTAAAGGACTTTATAATAATAATTATTTTTTTATTTAAAGTCTTTTAATTATATTTATATCTTTAAAATTTCTATAAATAGAAGATAATTAAATATTAATTACTCTTTAAATTAAATTATATTAAGATCCTTATAAATATAAATATAGAAATATTAGTTTTTAATTTTAAAGATTAATTAAAATTAAAATATCTTAAAAGAAAGATTAAATAAAATACTTTCTTAAAATATTAAAATATATTTATTTTAATATTAAATAGATTTATCTTTCTTAATTTTCTTTTATTTTAATTACTCTTAAATAAAATAATTAAAAAGATAATTATTATTAAGTATCCTTTAATAAACTAGTAATAGAAATTATAAAACCTTAAAAACTATTAAATCTTATAATATAATTATAATATTAATTAAAAATTAATTATATTTATCTATTAAAGATCTATTAAAATATCTTTATTATTAAAAATAAAATTTAAAAATTTTATTTAGCTTTAATAGAAAGAATATTTCTTTAGATTAATAAAAAGTTTTATAAATTTTAATCTTATAAATACTTATTTTATATATTTAATATACTTTTTTTTTATTTTTAAAAAGATAAAAATATTATTTAAATATATTATATAAAAAGTATTAAATAGATTATAAAATATAATATAAATATAGCTTTAAAATATTATTAATATATTTATTAAATTAAAAGATATAATTAAATATTTATAATAACTATATTAAATTTAAAATACTATTTTTTATTTATTATTTTATTTAATATAGATTTAATAATATATATCTTTAATATTAATCTTTATAAAGAACTTAAAGCTTAAAATTTAATTTATAATCTTTAAAATTAAAAAAAAAGAATATTAATTCTTTATTATTATAATATTAAATCCCTAGTAATTAATATAAAGTTATAAGCTTTTATCTTTCTTTAAAATAAAAAGAATAAGTAGTTTAATAGAACTCTTAAAAGAGTAAATTTAGCTTTTTATTAAATTATTATTAATATACTTTTATAATACTTTTAATTTAATATAATTTAAAAAATAAATTAATTTAATAGAAGGAATTTCTTTTTTAATTAAATTAATAATATAATTATTTAACTAATAAATTAATAATATATTTATATTTTCTATTAAAAATATCTTTTTAAATTTAAAAAGTTTTAATAGAATACTATTAATTCTATTTAAATCTAAATTTAATTTATTATTAAATAGGATTTTCTTTAAAGTTTATATTATTATAAATATAATTATATAGTTATAAATCTTTTTTATAAATTTTTAAAGTTTATTTAAAGTAAACTTTTTTATAAAATATTTAAATTATTATTAATTCTAATATATTAAAAGATAGATTTACTTATTATAATATATAATTTAAAATAATAAAATAAAACTATCTTTTAAATATAAATTATAATTAATTATTATATAATATTTAATAATTATTTATAACTTATCTTAAAAGTTATAAAGATTAATAAAAACTTTTTAAATATTATAAATAGGAATTATAATTAAATTAATAGTATTTAAATATAAAGCTACTAATTAAGTCTTTTATAAATTATACTTTTTATTAAATTTTATATTAATTAAATTTATCTTTATATAAATATTAAAATTAATATAAATTACAATTAATTTATTTTTAATTTTAATTTAAATAAATATATAAAATTATATTTTAATTTTTATTATTAAAAATAATACTAAATTAATAGTATTTACTTTAATATTTAATCTTTTTTTATATTATATTATATTAAATAGTTATTCTAATATTAATTTATTTAAGAAATATTAATTTTATTATTCTTTTTAAAATAAATTAAAGTAAAATAGTTTTAATTATTATTTAAATAAAAATTATTTATATCAGTTTAGCCTTTAAAAAAAAGAGATAACTAATCCTAATACAGTATATTTAATATAATTAATTTAATATAATAAATATAATATCTATATTTTAAAGATATAGTAATAGTTTCTAATACTAATAAATATAATTATAATATATTAATCTTATTACTTTAGCTTAAAGGCTTAATCTTTATTAATTATTTCTTTATATATATAAAGAGTTAAATTTAAATCTAGAATTTAAACTTTAAACTTAACTATAAGTATAAATCTATAGTTATAGTAATATATTTCTAATTTAAATATCTATCTTTAAAATAGTTTTATAAATTATAAGATATAACTTCTATATTAGTATAAGTAGTACTACTAATTATAAATAAATCTACTTTATAAGCCCTAATAATTCTTATTAGAAAGATTAGTTATTTATAGTCTTTCTTTATATATAAAAGAGTATATTTAATTTATCTTTTTCTTTTTTTATTCTATCTCTATCTTTATCTCTTTCTATATATAAAAAAGAAATTAATTATAACCTATAATTACTAAGATAATAAAAAAGAATAAGATTAAACTTAAGGACTATTTTATTTCTTTCTTTAAAGGCTTTACTAAGTAGCTAAAGATTAAGATAGTTAAGATATATTTAAAGTCTAATCTTAATAACTTAAAAGGCTTTACTAAAAGTTTTAATTTTAAAAATAATATAGCTTTATTAGGCTTTAATTATCTTCTTATTAGTAGCTAAAAAGTATATATCTTCTTATATATTTAAAAGACTACTTATAATCTAAAAAAGATTATTTAGGCTTTTAATAACTATAGTAAGTAGTTTAAAAACTAACTTAAATATATAAAATAAAAGGCCTAAAAAACTAAGAATCAAGTAAATAGAGATTTATTATAAACTACTTAGGAATTAAATAGTTAATTAGTAGTTAAATAGAGTTATTAGGTTTAATAAAGATCTTAATATTAATTAATAGTTTTATTAAATATTAATAATATATAATACTTCTAATATAATTATATTCTCTATTTAAAGGAGTTTTAATTATTATATAAGTAGTAAATAAATTAAATTCTATTTATTTTAATAGAGTTTTTTAAGGTATTTTAATTTTACTAATAAGAGGCTATAGAATTAATATAAAAAGTTATCTTTTATAACTTAAAATCTTTTTACTATAGATTCTATAATAAATTATATTAAAATTACTTATTAGTTTTTTAGTTATTATTTAAAAATATATTTATTTAATTATTTAATTATTTTTATTTTGATTAAATTATATATTAATATTAAAATACTAATAAAATTATTTTTAAATAGCTTTTAAATAGTTAAGGGTTTTAAAAATTAATACTATTTTAAAGCTTATATTTAAATTTAAAATAAAAGAATAAAACTTATTTCTTATTTAAATTAAAAGTAAACTTCTTTTTAAGGGAATTTAAATAAATATAAAAGTTTTTTAATAATTAATTTAATTTTTAATAGGTAGTAGTTAAATACTTTATTATCTTTATTTCTTTATTATATATATAATATAAAAGTATAAATTAAGCCTTTAAGCTAGGATAGTAAAGTTAATATACTATAACTATATTTACTAGTATTAGAAACTATTACTATATCTTTAAAATATAGATATTATATTTATTATATTAAATTAACTATATTAAATATACTATATTAGAATTAGTTATCTCTTCTTTTTAAAAGTTAAATTAATATAAATTATAATTATTTAGATATAATATAAAAGTATTTTTATTTATTCTTTAAAGATAAATTAAGTTATTTTTATTTCTTTAAATTATTTAAGATTTAAATTAATAGTATAATAATTTTATTTTACTTTATATTTAAGTTTTATCTTTATAAAAACCTAAAAAATCTTTTATTTATCTTTTTTATATTTCTTTTTAATACTTATAAAAGTCTATTATAAATTTAAAAGCTAATTATCTTTTTATTTTAAGGTATAATTTAGATTAAAAGTATAAAGATTTTTAATTCTAATTTTACTTTAATTTAAGTTTAAGTTAAAATTATATTAATAATATCTTATAATATTTATCTTTTTAGTTAACTTAGCCTTATATATTTAAAGCTTTATAAACTATTTAAGTTAAATAATTTAGATTTAAAGAGCTACTAAATTAGATATAATAAAGATTAGAATTATTTTAATAATCTTAATTAGTTTAATATTACTAGCTAGCTAGATTATATTTATTTTACTTATAAAGTAATTTATAGTTTTAAATAATTTAAATTACTTTCTATATTAAATTAATACTATCTTATTTTAAGTAATCTTTTAAAAAGATTTAAAATTATAAAAAGATTATAATAAATTAAATAGAATAAGATAGATAAGATACTTAATAATATTTAATAGTATTTAATAATAAGATTAAATCTTAAAGATTTAGAAATTTCTAAAAGAAACTACTATAAATACTCTTTTTAATTACTAGTAATTTACTAGTAATTCTATAATAATAGACTTTTAATATTAAATTACTATTACTTAGGAAGGTTTATATTTTTATTATAATATATTAATAAATTAATAATAAATTTATAATTTAATTAAATTAAGTTTTATTTATAATTTCTTTTTATTTATTTTTTATAAATAGATTATAAATTAAATTAATATTAAAATAATAATAATTTATTTTAAAATTTAAATTAAATAATTTATATTAGTAATTCTTTTAATAGAAATATTAAAATTATAATATATAAAGATATTTATATAAATTATCTTTAAAATAATATAAATATAATAATAAATAATTAATAAGATAAATTAAAAAGGATTTTTAATTATTAAATAAAAAGTTATAAATAAAATAAAAATAAAAAGAATAACTTATAAAAATTAAATTTAAAAAAGTTTTATAATAAATAATAATAAAAATATAATAAGTTTTAATATAAATATAATATTTAATATAAGTAATTTAAATCTTAATTAATTAAAATTTAATATAATTTAATATTAAATTATTTATAAAAATCTTTTTTTTTATATTTAAAATATTAATAATAAATTAATAAAACTTTTTAATATTTTTTATATTTTAAAAGTAAATAAAAAAAATAATATTAAATTAATTTTAAATTATTATTAAAAGAATATTTATAAATTAAAAAACTAAAAAAAATTAAAATTAAATTAAATTATTAATAATAATATTTAAAAAGTTAATATTAAATTATTATTAAAATTATATTAAATATAAATTATTAAGAATTTTAATATTATTTATAATTAAATATTATTTAATAATAATTTATAAATATTTTTAATTTTTAATTATTATAAAGATAATTTATAAATTATTAATAATTTAATAGAAAGAAAAAACTAAAATATAAATATATTAAAAAATAAAATTTTTAATAATAATATAATAATTATAATAAGTTATAACTTTAATATTATAATAATATTTTATTAAAAAGATATAATTATTAATTAAATTATAAGTATTAAATTATTAATAAAAATAAATTATATAAGTTTATAAATAAAGAATAGAAAGTAATATTATTTTAATAATATATTAATTATAAAAAGAAGTTAAAAAGATAATAAAATAAAAGAATTTAATTTTAAAAGAGAAATAAAAAAAATTTAAAATTTAAAAAAAAAAAGATTTATTTATATTTAATTAATAATAAAATTAAGTAAAATATATATTTATAAACTTATTTAAATAGCTAATTATAAATATATATTTAATAAATAAAAAGTAATTTAAAGAAATTAAATTTAAAATATTTTAATAATATAACTTAATAATATTATAATAATAATATTAAATCCTTTAAATAAAGAATATAATTATATTAAAAGTATTATATATTATTAATATTTAATAAGACTATTAATTAATTTTAAAATTTTAATTAAACTTAATAACTTTATTTAATTATTAATTAATTATTAAACTTTTAAATAGTTTATAATAAATTTAATTTTATTTATTTTTTTAATTTTTAATTTATATAATTATCTTTTTAATATATTTTAAATTAATTTAAAAATTACTTTATATAATTTTTAAAAGCTTAAATAACCTTTTTTAAGTTATTATTAATAATAATTAAAATTAATAAGAAGTTTTATACTTTTTAAATATTAATAAAAAGATATTTAAAAACTAATAGATTTATTTTATTATTTAAATTAAAGCTTATAATATAATCTTTAAATTTATTAATATTAAACTTTAGTAAATTTTTATTTATTTAAATCTTTAACTTCTTAATAAAGCTTTTAAAAAAAGAAATAAAATAAACTTTAAATTAAGTTTTATATTTCTTTAGTATTTTTAAATTATATTTAACTTTATAAAATTATAAAATTTTAATAAAATTTATTTATATAATTTAAAAAGAGATAAAGATAAAGATAAAATAAAAAAAGAAAAAGATAATTATAAAATTAAAAGTATTCTTTTATATATAAAAAAGATTATAAATAAAAGTCTTTTTAATAAAAGTTATTAAAACTTATAAACTAGATTTATTTATTATTAATAATATTATTTATAATATAAAAATTATATTTTATAATTTATAAAACTATTTTAAAAATAAATATTTAAATATATTATAATAATTATAAGTTTATATTTATAATTAAATTAAAAATTAAAATTTAAAATTTAAGTTTAATTCTTTATATATATAAAGATAAATTAAATCTTTAAATTAAAATAATTAATTTAATATATTATAATTATATTTATTAATATTAAGAATTATTATTATATTTTTAAAATATAAATATTATATTTATTATATTAAATTAATTATATTAAATATAAAAAAGATCTTTAATATTATCTTTATAAATTATATTTATAGTAAAATAATAAAGATTATATAGTATTTTTTTAATTATTACTTAAAAATTAAATAAAAGAGATAAAAAATAAAAAGTTAAATTAAGATTCTTTTAATCTTATAATTAAATAACTTAAAAACTATTAATATTATTATAAAATAAATTATAAATTTAAAAAGACTTTTTTAATATAATCTTATTAAGAAAGTTATTAATAAAATTATAAAAAGAAAACTATAATAATAAGAATAATTATTAATTAAAAGTTTTTTTTAAGTTTTTATTAAAATTTTATTTAATTCTTAATAATAAACTTATTATAAGAATGTTAAAAACTATTAATTATTTAATTAATTAATTTATAATCTTTAAAAATAAAAATTTTATTTAAAAAAGTTAATAAGATTATAATTAAAATTTAAAATTCTTTTAAAAAATAAATTTATCTTTTTTATTATCTAATTTATTTTTTATAATAATATTTTTATTATTAAATACTTATAAGTTAATATTATTATTATTATTAAAATTTTTATTATTAGTTTTATTAATATTCTTATAAAAAACTTATTAATAAAAAGTCTTTCTAATAAGTTAAATATATTAATATAAGATTATAATAATTATTTTATTAAATTAATTTTTTATAACTAATAAGTTATTATAAGTAATTTATTTTAAATTTATATTAATCTTATTAAAAATATTATTATAATTAATAATATTATAATTTAAATAATTATAATTTATTAAATTAACTGTATTAAATATACTGTGTTAGGATTAGTTGTCTTTTCTTTTTAGAGGCTAAACTGATATAAATAATTTTTATTTAAATAATTATAATTTATATTAGTTTAATCTTTAAAAAAAGAAGTAATTAATTTTAATATAATATATTTAATATAATTAATTTAATATAATAAATATAATATTTATATTTTAAAAATATAATAATAATTTTTAATATTAATAAATATAATTATAATATATTAATTTAATTATTTTAATTTAAAAGTTTAATTTTTATTAATTCTTTATATATATAAAGAGTTAAAATTAAATTTAAATTTAGAATTTAAACTTTAAATTTAATTATAAATATAAACTTATAATTATAATAATATATTATTTAAATATTTATTTTTAAAATAACTTTTTATAAATTATAAAATATAATTTTTATATAAATGATATTATTAATTATAAATAAATTTACTTTATAAGTTTTAATAATTTTTATTAAAAAGATTAATTATTTATAGTTTTTCTTTATATATAAAAGAATATATTTAATTTTATATCTTTTTTTTTTCTATTTTATTTCTATTTCTATCTCCTTTTATATATAAAAGTAAATTAATTATAATTTATTATTATTATTTAAAATTAATTTAAAATTAAAAATACTATTAAAAATAAAAAATAAATTTTTTTTTTATTTTTAAAAGAAATATTATATAGCTATATATTAAAATAAATAAAATATTATAATTATTAAAATTTAAAATTAAAAAACTTAAAGTCTTTATAAAAAAGCTTAATTTTAAAGATAATATAATTATATTAGCTTTTAATTATATTTTTTTTAATACTTAAGAAGTATATATCTTTTTAGAAATTTTAAAAATTATTATTATTATATAAAGATTAAAAGTTATTTAAAACTTTTATAACTTTAAAAAGTAATATTAAGCTTAGTTTAAATATATTAAAAGAATAATTTAAAAAATTAAAAATTAAATTAACTTCTTTAAATAAATATTATTTATATTTTTAAAAAAGAAATCTTATATTTATTTAAAATTATAAAAATTAATTAAAAAAAGATTAAATTAATTAATTAATTAATTAATTTTTAATTTTAATTTTTTTTTAATTAATTAATTTTAATCTTTTTTTAATTAATTAATTTTTTTTTAATTAATTAATTTTAATTTTTAAAAAGATTAATTAATTAATTTAATTATTTATATAAATTAAATATAAACTTTAAGTTAATTTTAAGTAGTAATTATAGATTATAATTAATTTTTTTTTTATATATAAAAGAAGATAAAGATAAAAATAGAATAGAAGAAGAAAGAGATAGCTATAAAACTAAATATACTCTTTTATATATAGAGAAAAGCTATAAATAACTAATCTTTTTAATAAAAATTATTAAAACTTATAAAGTAGATTTACTTATAGCTAGTAATATTATTTATAATATAAAAGTTATATCTTATAGTTTATAAAATTATTTTAAAGATAGATATTTAAATAGTATATTATTATAACTATAGAATAAATAATATTTATAATTTAAGATTTTATATTTATAGTTCAGTTTAAAGTTTAAATTTTAAATTTAATTTTAATTTTTTATATATATAAAGATTTAATAAAAATTAAGCCTTTAAATTAAAATAATAGAATTAATATATTATAATTATATTTATTAGTATTAAAAACTATTATTATATCTTTAAAATATAGATATTATATTTATTATATTAAATTTATTATATTAAATATATTATATTAGAATTAGTTATTTCTTCTTTTTAAAGATTGAATTAATATAAATTATAATTATTTAAATATAAATTAAATATTTTAAAAATTTAAAAAAAATTTAAAAAAAATCTATTTTATTTTAATAATTAATTAACTTTTTATAAAAATTAAATTATTAAATCTTTTTTATTAAATTTTAATTAATTTAATATTATTAATTTAATTTAAAATTATAAATTTTTATTTATTTAATTTATTAATTTAATTAATTTTTATAAATTAATTTTAATTTTTATTTATCTATATATTATTTTATATTAAAATATTTTAAATCTTTATATTAATATTATTTATTTAATAAATATTACTTTTTAAATTAATTATATTAAATTATTATAAAAATATTAATATTAATTTTATAATATAAATTTTAATTAATTAAATTTTAATTAAATGAATTCTTTTTATAAGTATTTTTTATTTAATTATTTAAAATATTTAATTAATTTTTATTATTTTAATTTCTTTAAAATTTTAAAATTATTATTATTATTTATTTTAATTAAATCTTAATATATTTTTATAAATTTTAAATTTTAAATTAAATTTTTAATAAATAATTAATTAAATCTATTATTAAGATAATATTAAGATATTTAACTTTTTTTATATTAAAAACTTAATTTAATTTCTTTTAAAATAAAATATTTATTTATTTTTTTTATTTTTTAAGTTAATTAAATTATATTCTATTTAATTATTATAATAATAATTAAAAGTTTAATAAATTCTTTATAAAAATATTAAATTAAATAAATTAAAAGTTATTTAAAGAAATAAATAAAATAATTAAAACTTATATTAATATAATATTATTAATTTTTATTTTTATTTTTAATTATTTAAATACTTTATAATATTTTTTATTTATTTTTTTAATTTTTAAACTTTATTTTAAAAAAATCTATAAATTAATTTAATTAATAATTTTTATTATTATTAGATTTTAATATTTAATAAATTTAATTTAAATAAATTTATTACTAATAAAATCTTATTTTTTTTATTTTAAATTTAATCTTTTTAAAATAATAAACTTAATTAAATTATCTTTCTATTTAAGTATAATAAAAAAAGTAAAGTTTAAAATTCTTAAAGTTTATTTAACTAGTCTTTCTCTCTCTTTTAAATCTTTAATTTCTCTTAATTTTTTAATTAACTAACTAGTTTACTAACTAATTAACTAATAAATCAACTACTTCTTTATCTATTTCTTATATTAAAATAATTAGCTCTATTTAAAATAGTTAATTTTCTAATTTAAATTTTAATATTCTTAATAGTTTTAAGTCTTTTAACTTTAATAACCCTTTTAAATTTAATATTCTTTTCTTTAAAGATTTAATTACTTTTAAAAGTAATCTCTTTAAATTAACTCTTTTTAATTCTTCTTTTAACTTTATTAACTCTATTAATACTATTAACTTTAAGTTTAAACTTTATTTTAAATTTAAAATCTCTTTTAATTTCCTCTTTATAGTAGATATTTTTTAAATTTTTTTAAATTAACTTCTAACTTTAAATAATTTAAATCTAATTAACTATTAGTAACTACTTTAAAAAGAAAAAAAAAAGACTAAAAAAGATTAATAACCCTTTATTTTAAATACTTATTAATATTAACTTTAAATAAATAAAATTAATTTCTAAGATAAAAAGAAAGACTAATAAGTTTAAAAATAATAAAAATTAAAAGTTTTATTATATTTATATTAAAAAGTTTAAAAAATAAAAAAAGTTTTTATTAGTTAGTTAGTTAGTTAAATTTAATAAATTACTTTTTAAAAAATTAAAAGTTTTTAAATAGAAAATTATTATTTAAATTAATTTAAATTAAAAATATTTAATTAATATTTATTTATCCTTTTAAAAATATTTAATTAATATTTATTTATTCTTTTAAGAATATTTAATTAATATTAATTATTCTTTTAAGAATATTTAATTAATATTTATTTATTTTTTTAAAAATATTTAATTTATATTAATTATCTTTTAAGAATATTTAATTAATATTAATTATCTTTTTAAAAATATTAAATTAATATTTTACTTTTATTATTAATTAATACTAATTTAATTCTTTAAAGTCTTTTAATAATAAATATCTAATTTTAAATATAGAATATTTATTAAATATTTAAATAGTAATTAAATAATTAAATTTTAATTAATTAATACCTTTTAATTATATTTTTAATTAATAAATATAATAATTTAATATTTAAAGATTATAATCTCTTTATATAATTAAATATTTTATTATTCTTATTAATATCTTTATAATTTAAAGGTTTTATATAATATTTATTTAAATTATTAAATTCTAAATATTAAATAATTATTTTAAAGATTTTAAAATAAATTCTATTTTAAATTCTAATTATTCTTTAACTAATTTAAATATTCATTTTAATAGTAATAATAAATCTAATATTATAATTAATTAAAATTCCTCTTTTTAACCTATAAAAACTTCTTAAAAAATTAATTATAATTATCTTAAATATAATATAAATAAAGATTTAAATAATCTTTATATTTTTTAAGAAAGACTATATATAAAAGCTTTATTATTTATTAAAAAAGAAAAAAAAAATTATAATAAAATATATTATATAAATAAATTTTATTATTTTATTTAAATTTTAATTTATTTAAATATTTTAATTAATTAAATTAAATAAATATTCTTATAAATAAATAGTTAATTAATAAGAATTTTAAAGTTCTAATTTAATATAATATTATAAATTAAAATATTTTATTATAACTTATAATAAAATCTTTAAAAAAAACCTTAAAAAAAGTAAATTATTTTATTTATAAATAATAATTTAAATATAATTTTAAAATATTTATTAATTTATTAATAGAAAATAATTCTTTTATTATTTTTAAAGACTTTTTCTTTAGTTTATTAACTAAAAAAAGATTTAAAATAAATATTCTATTAGAAAATAAATTTAATAAAGAAGAAGCTTATAATATAATATTAACTTTTATTATAAAAAATAATCTTTCTTTTAATATATTAAATTTTAATTCTTTTAAAAATTTATTATCTTATTTTAATAAGTATTAAATATTTATTTTTATTTATTTATAATTTAAATAATATATATATTAATTATATTTTAAATTTATTTCTATTTTAAATAATACTTTTCTTCTTATTTTAAAATATCTTTAAAAATCTTACTTATTTTATTAATATAATTATTATATCTTTCTTTAAATAAAAGATATAATTATATTAAAAGTATTATATATTATTAATATTTAATAAGACTATTAATTAACTTTAAAATCTTAATTAAGCTTAATAACTTTATTTAATTATTAATTAACTATTTAATTATTAACTAACTATTTAACTACTAATTAATTATTTAATTTTTAAGTAGTTTATAATAAGTCTTTACTTCTTAGTCCTTTAAGCTATTCTTTTAATATATTTAAGTTAAGCTTAATATTACTCTTTAAAGCTATAAAAGGCTTAAATAACTTTTAATCTCTATATAATAGTAGTAATCTTTAGAATCCTTAAGAAGATATATACTTCTTAAGTATTAAAAAGGATATAATTAAAGATTAATATAATTATATTATCTTTAAAATTAAGTTTTATTATAAAGATTTTAAGTTTTTTAATTTTAGGTTTTAATAATTATAATATTTTATTTATTTTAATATATAGCTATATAGTATTTCTTTTAAAAATAGAAAAGAAAGGTTTTTTTACTTTTAATAATATTTTTAATTTTAAATTAATTTTAAATAGTAATAATAGATTATAATTAATTTATTTTTATATATAAGAAAAGATAAAAATAAAGATAAAATAGAAAAAAAAAGAAATATAAAATTAAATATATTCTTTTATATATAAAAAAAAGTTATAAATAATTAATCTTTTTAATAAAAATTATTAAAACTTATAAAATAGATTTATTTATAGCTAATAATATTATTTATAGTATAAAAGTTATATTCTATAGTTTATAAAACTATTTTAAAGATAGATATTTAAATTAATAGTATATTATTATAATTATAGATTTATATTTATAATTAAATTTAAAGTTTAAATTTTAAATTTAAGTTTAGCTTTTTATATATATAGAAATAGATTAAGTCTTTAAATTAGAATAATAGAATTAATATATTATAATTATATTTATTAATATTAGAAATAATTATTATATCTTTAAAATATAAATATTATATTTATTATATTAAATTAATTATATTAAATATATTATATTAGGATTAATTATTTCTTTTTTTTAAAGGCTAAATTAATATAAATTATAATTATTTAAATAATTATTATATTTTTAAAATAAATATTAAATATATAAAGCTTATAAGCTCTTATAAAATATATTAATTTACTTTTTTAAAATATAAATTATATTTTATAATATAAGACTTACTTTTTATAAATCTTTTAAATTACTTTTAAATATTTATAATTTATATTTATATTAATATTATAACTTATTAAATTAATATTATTTATAAAACTTATTATTAAAATCTTTTAAATTATTTTTAGTTTTTTATATAGTTTTATAATATATAATAGAAAGAGAATAAATAAAAGTAATAACTTTTAAGAAATATTAATATTAAATATATATTATAAATTTATTTTTTTATTAAAATAAAAGTATATTTTTCTTTTAATTATAAAACTTTTAATTTATTTAATAATTTAATTTAAATATTCTATTATATATAGAATTTTATAAAGTCTTTAAATATTAACTATATTAAATATTTCTTAAATATTAAACTATAAAAATATAATAATTATATAATAGTTTTATTTTTAAACTTAATTATAAATATAAATCTATAATTATAATAATATACTATTAATTTAAATATTTATCTTTAAAATAGTTTTATAAATTATAAAATATAATTTTTATATTAATATAAATAATATTATTAATTATAAATAAATTTATTTTATAAGTTTTAATAATTTTTATTAGAAAAATTAATTATTTATAATCTTTTTTTATATATAAAAAAGTATATTTAATTTTATAATTATTTTTTTTTTATCTCTCTTTAAATTATATAAATAAATTTTATTAAATTTTATAATATTATAAAACTAAATATAATCTATTTAAAATAATAAAAAAAAAAAAAATTTAAATTTAAAAAATATTAAATTTTTTTTCTTTAAAACCTTATTAAAAAACTATATATTATTATAAAGAAAATATAATTAAAACCTTACTTTAAAGATTTAAAAGATTTTATTAATAAATTTAATTTTAATAATAATATAATCTTAATAGTTTTTAAATATCTTCTTATTAATAATTAAAAAATATTTTTTTTTTTATATATTTAAAAGGTTATTTCTAATTTATAAAAGATTATTTAAATCTTTAATAACTATAAAAAGTAGTTTAAAGATTAATTTAAATATATAAAAAGAAAGATTTAAAAGATTAAAAATTAAATAAGTAAATAAGATTAGCTTCTTTAAATAAATATTATTTTTATTTTTAAAGAAAGAATCTTATATTATAAACTATTTAAAAATTAAATAATTAATTAATAATTAAATAGAATTATTAAATTTAATTAAGATTTTAAAATTAATTAATAGTTTTATTAAATATTAATAATATATAATACTTTTAATATAATTATATTTTTTATTTAAAGGATAATTATAATTATAATTATTATTAATTTAAAAGTGAATTTTAATATATAATTAATTAAATTTACTTATAAAAAACTTTTAAAAGTTAAAAAAAATAAAATCTTTTTAATAATATTTTTATTAAAATAAATTATTATATTTTTTATATAATAAACTTTATTAAGCTTTTTTTATAAAACTATATAAAATAATTTATTCTTTTTATTATTAAAAAAATAATAAAAAAGATTTATTTATAATAAAAAAACTTTATAATAAATTTAATAAATATAAAAAGAAGAATTAATTATTAAAAAGAGTTTATTAATATAATAAATTATATTAAAATAATAATTATAAGATTTATATTTAATTTTAGTTTTATTAATATAATAAATCTTTTTATATTACTTATAATTATTATTAAAAATAAAATAAATATTATTTAAAAAAGAAATAAAATAAAAATTAAATATATTATTATAATTATTATTTAAATAATTATTATTATAATAATTATTATAATTTTTATTATTCTTATAAATATAATAAAATTAATTTAAATAATTATTTTTATTATAATCTTTATTATTCTTATAAATTTAATAAATTTAATCTTATTAATTATTCTTTTTATTATTATAATTTTTATTATAATTATTATTATAAAAAATATTATTTTAATCTTTTAAGAAATTATTTTAATAAAAATTATAATTCTATTTATAATTATTTTAATTTTAATTATTTTAATTATTATATTTTAAAAATAGAAAAAAACTAATAATTATAAAATTAATTATTATTTTAATAATTATTTAAAGAATATAAAAAAATTAAATAATTATTATTAAAATAAAAAAACTTTTTTTTCTTATTAATTATAATCTTTATATATTATTTAAATAATTATAATTTATATTAATTTAATCTTTAAAAAGAAGAAATAACTAATTTTAATATAATATATTTAATATAATATATTTAATATAATATATTTAATATAATTAATTTAATATAATAAATATAATAAATATAATATTTATATTTTAAAGATATAATAATAATTTTTAATATTAATAAATATAATTATAATATATTAATTTAATTATTTTAATTTAAAAACTTAATCTTTATTAATTTTTTATATATATAAAGAATTAAATTTAAATTTAGAATTTAAATTTTAAATTTAATTATAAATATAAACTTATAATTATAATAATATATTATTAATTTAAATATTTATTTTTAAAATAGTTTTATAAATTATAAAATATAATTTCTATATAAATAATATTTTTAATTATAAATAAACTTATTTTATAAATTTTAATAATTTTTATTAAAAAAATTAATTATTTATAATCTCTTTTTATATATAAAAAATATATTTAATTTTATATTTTTTTTTATTTTTTTTATTTTTTTTATTTTTTTTATATATAAAAATAAATTAATTATAATTTATTATTATAAAAATACTATTAAAAATAAAAATAAATTTTTTATTTTATTTTTAAAAGAAATATTATATAGTTATATATTAAAATAAATAAATTATAATAACTATTAAAACTTAAAATTTAAAATTTAAAGTCTTTATAAAAGAGTTTAATTTTAAAAATAATATAATTATATTAATTTTTAATTATATTCTTTTTAATATTTAAAAAGTATATATCTTTTTAAGGATTTTAAAAATTATTATTATTATATAAAAATTAAAAGTTATTTAAGCTTTTTATAGCTTTAAAGAGTAATATTAAATTTAATTTAAATATATTAAAAGAATAATTTAAAAAACTAAAAAGTAGAATTAATTTCTTTAAATAAGTATTATTTATATTTTTAAAAAAGAAATTTTATATTTATTATAAACTATTTAAAGATTAAATAATTAATTAATAATTAAATAATTAATTAATAATTAAATAAAATTATTAAATTTAATTAAAATTTTAAAATTAATTAATAGTTTTATTAAATATTAATAATATATAATATTTTTAATATAATTATATTTTTTATTTAAAGAAAAATAATATTTATATTTAATAAAAATATTCTTTTTATTAATAAAATATTTAATATAATAAGAATAATTTTTTTTAAAAGATTTATTAATAAAATTAATAATAATTTTATAAAAAAAATAATAAAATTTATATTATAATTTTATTATTATTTTTTAATTAGAAAAAAAGAAAGAAAATATATATTTATATTTATTATTATTTAAAAGAAAAAAAAAGAAAAAAAATATATATTTATATTTATTATTATTTAAAAGAAAAAAAATTTTAAAATTAAAAGAAAAAGCTTTTTTTATAAATTTTAAAAGATAATTCTTTAAATTATTTATAAAATTATAATAATATTATTAATAATTTAAAAATATTATTAAATCTTTTTTAAAAAATTTTTTTTAAAAAATTCTTTTTTTTATTATTTTTTATTTTAAATATTTCTTATTTTCTTTTTAAAAATTAATAATAAAATTAATTAATAAATAAATAATTATTTATAAAATTATACTAAATATTTTTTATTTTTCTTTTAAAAATTATAATAAATATTTTTTATTTTTCTTTTAAAAATTATAATAAATATTTTTTATTTTTCTTTTAAAAATTATAATAAATATTTTTTATTTTTCTTTTAAAAATTAATAATAAAATTAACTTTTAAATAAATAATTATTTAATTATAAATATAATTTTTTATAATAAATAAAATAATATTTTAAAAAAAAATTTAAATAAAAAGTAAATTTACTATATAAAAATTTAATTTAAAATATTTTATATTTTTATTATTTTATTATAAATATAATTTATAAAAATAATTATTTTATATATATATATATATATATTTAATATAATTATATTTTCTATTTAAAGAAAATTTAATTTATATTTTTTATTTAAAAAGAATTTATTTTATATATTTTTTTAAAAAAAGATTTTAATATAATTATATTTAAAAATTTAAAACTTATAATTATTTAACTTTTTTTAAATTTTAAAATTTAATTTTAAATTTTTAAAAAGTAATTTATTATAAAATATAGTAAAATATAAATTAATACTCTATCTACCCCCTCCTACTTATATATATTATAACTCCTCTATAGAATACCTTATAGTATTATCTGCCACCGTACCTTCTTTACCTGCATCATAGCTAGGGTGGCCACTGGAAGGAACTGTTTGTCAACCAAACTGATGTCACCACACTTGGACAGCAGTTCGTCAGCATAGAGTGAAAGGGTCCATCTCTGAGCCGGATCCAGATACCCAAGGATTGCTTGTGACTGGAGTTCTTGCAGACGGCTTTCAACATCCTTGCTCAAACTCACCTCAGTCTTGGCCGGCTTGCTGGTGAGATGGAGGTACGAGTCGTGGAAAGCAATACTTGTGGACTCCCGGAAGGCAGAAAACTCCTTGAGTGGCATGAAGGTGTCTAACTCTTGTGGTTTTATCGCTGTGTTTTGATGGAGGTCCTTCGTGGGATAGAGGTGGTGCAGGCGGCGCCGGAGCGCAGATTCAGGGGTCGTGTCGAAGGCTCTCTTTTGTGCCAGGTACTCGTTGCGCTCTTTTACAAGGTACTCGCGTAATACCTCTTCGGCGCTTTGAGTGATCTTATCGCGGATGAGGAACAAGGTTACAAACGGATTCCGTAAACCAAGGCCGCCAAGGTGCTCCGGTAGAAAGATGAAGGCATCGGGAATGTGCTCGACACCAAATCGTGACTCAATCATTTGCCTCACTGGACACCGCAAGATTAGTCTTGTCATGTTGGAACAGTAGGAATAAATGCATCACCCCGCCCAGGACCTACAAAACACAACCACACTGCCCCCATTGTTACCAAAGAGGACATACTGCATCCGTTCATATGTTTTGAGAACGCTGTTGACGTGGGCGAGGCCGAGGCAATAGGCCGGTTCTCCGAAAGTATTGCCAAAGAACCTGCCGATGCAACTGTTCCAGGTCTGCACCCAAGATAGCACGCTCTGGCAAGCCGCCAGTTGCTTTCGTAGCTGCGTGATATGGGCATCCACCATGTCTTGGTCGATGAGCCACTCTCCGGTCGAGTGATCAAGCCGCAAAAAGCCCACAGTCACCGGACCTGTAGGTAGCGACCTAACAACGCCGGCATCTCGCACCTTGTCCGGGGCAAGGTAGACCGATCCAGTCTTCCCGATGTTGAATTCAAGGCCAAAGACCTTTGCAAACGTCTGCATAGAGTGCCACGCTTCACTACAGACCAGAGGATCACCACACAGCCATATGTCATCGTGGAGACGATATAGAAGAATGCCGGTTTGCCGATTGACAGAGAGGTCCATGAAGAATAGGATCAGTTCGCCCAATAACTTTTCTGAGGCGTGAGCCATGGGTACGCCCCTTTTCCGGGCCCGGGGCCCAAGGGGAGGGCGGCCTTCATAGGCAAGGTCCAGGTTCAAAGGGGCCTCGAGGTATTTTGCAAAGAATGCGATCCATTCGTCTGGAAAGCCGACATACTCCATTACGGCGAATATTGTACTGTGCGGCAACCCTGTAGCGTACCACTGGAGGTCAGTCTGTATCATGGCGACGCTGTTGTCGAGTATCTCTTCGTCGCCATGAGATCTCCCACGAAGTCGATGGATCAACATCTCTGACGTGAGCTGCCGCAATAATTGCTGTTTGATTCCTGTTCCCGTCTTGGGCGGCTGAGTCTCCTGGTCGGCACTCGGGACCCTCGGAGGCTCGCTTTCGTCTTGATCGCCGTCATAACCGGCATCGCCCCGCTCGAAAAGCGTGGATTCGTCGTCGGGCAACTGGCAGAGGAAGAAGTTCTCAACGTAGGACTCCTTTCTTTGCGACTCGACAGTCTTATAAGCAGTTGACATGGTGCCCAGGTAGTACTGTCGACGGTCCCGGTCAGCCTGGGACAGGGATGCGGAGCCACCCTGGTCCCATCGCCAGACGGACGAGGTGGTTATGAACTCCTTGAGGGCACTCTTGAGAATGTTGCACAGTCGCACGCCGATGTACTGAACAAATATCATTTGCAGAATATCGTCGTCTGCCCAGATGCGGTATTTACCGTTTAGCTGTTGTCGGGGTAAGACCTTGACACCGTCGCGACCCGCGTCCCAGGACCAGTGCTTCAGATCAGCGAAGCGCATGTTGAGAACGTCGGCAATCTCATCGAGCGCCAGGGAGTTGTCTAGAAAGTCTCGCAGGATCGTTTGCTTTTCGTCGGTAAGGAGATCCTCCGTCAGGAGACCTTTGATGCACCGGGTCAGAGACTCTCGGTCAAAGGGGGCAACGTTGGCGACGAGCGCAGATGTCTGCGTTCGGATACTGTCACGCAGCTCTTGGCGCGCCGCTTTGCTCTCCTCGTCGGGAAACTGAGCATCGAGGTAGGTATATATCTCGGCACGGCTCGTCTGGAACGGGTTGAAGACGACGCCCTCAAACTTGTCGACAAGCTCACACAGTCGCTGTTTCTGCCGCTCGATCAGCTCAAAAGCGTCGTCTTCAGAGCTGTCAGGGATGGGCATGGCAGTGTCGAGTGCACCGCCAGAGAGCCCGGGGGCAGCGTCCATCCACTCGGTCAGGAGACGGGCATAGAGATCAGCGAGCCCAAGGCGCCGGCTTCTGATGTCCAGCTTGCAACGTAGCTGCCCCTGGAGGTCTCTAAGCGTAGATGCTGGAACGGACGCGTCATAGCGAGATTGGTCCAGCCAACGCTCGGTATTTTTAAAGGACGGATCAGCCGAAGCACGAGGGGAGAGTTCTCGGAAGCCTTCCAATAGACAGGCAAGACGATCCCGGTCATCGGTGCAGGCGGCAGCCCGGTCGAAGAATTGGCGTTTGCGAGCCTCATAGGATGCACGCTGCTTTTCGAGCTCGTGAATCTTGGTTTGCGTGATGGACAGCAAGGTTTTGGACAGGACAGATGCGGTGGTAGCCATAGCGAGGAGAGGTGCCGTTTTATATAAAAGTAGGCGGTGAGGGCTAAGGCGATACTCGAATCTACTTAGGAGACTGTCTCTAAACAAGTGTGATCCCTATATATACTCGTATGTGTACATGCACAGGTTCGCCAATACTCAAGGTAAAGTAGGAGGGGAGCCTGGAGGATGAGGGCAATGAAGGCCCAAGTATTCAATGGACGGATGGATGCCTGTTGTGTTTGTCTTGGCAGCACTCTGGATTCGAGTGATGGGACACGATACCTCCTGTGCTGCCTACTACCTAGTTGATGGTTTTCCTCATGGATTGATTATCCCACTATCTGTGCTGAGCCCTGGAGCCACGCCGTACCTGAAGCTAGACTGAATCCGTCACGCGGGCGGACATCTCCATCTGCTCTGTGTTACTGGTGTCGGAATCCTCGCTGATGCGCGCTGTAACACCACCAAAACACATGGTCAGCATGGTCAGCATGCACGCCGTTGCGCTAGAAAACCCCGGGTACCACAGAAGGTAGGGAAAGGCGGTGAGAGTGATGACTCCCATCTGGTCCCCCCCCCGCGCCCCGCCCCGCCGACTTCCGGACCTGCATCGCTGTCCCCTCTTTTACCCTTTTTTTTTTTCTGCCTCTCCCAATTGAGTCACTAAAAAAGACAAAACCCCACGACAAAGCAAACATCAAGACATTGTGTATAGCGGATGAGCAAGACTCGAGACCCCAATTGACCATCCCAAAGGGCCCCCAGGCCACGATAATCGCTCCTGATTTCTGCCAGACCATCAACAAACTCCCCCGACAGCCCTGCGAAACCATGGCAGGCGTCAATGGCTCTGGGCCGACCAGGATTTCCATTCTAGGCCAAGAGTCCATTATTGTCGACCATGGTCTCTGGCTCGACTATGTGACTCAGGACCTGCTCAACAATATCAAGTCTTCTACCTATGTTCTCATCACCGACACCAACCTCTCCCCCATCTATGTCCCTCCCTTCCGGGCCGTCTTTGATCAGGCCGTCAGCAATGTCTCGGACCCTGCCACATCGGCCGAAGCCGCAGCCGCAGCCGCACCCCGGCCCCGCCTCCTCACCTACGCCATCCCGCCCGGCGAGTCGTCCAAGGGTCGCGAGACCAAGGCTGAGATCGAGGACTGGATGCTCCTGAACCAGTGCACCCGCGATACCGTCATCATCGCCCTCGGCGGCGGTGTCATAGGCGACATGATTGGCTACGTCGCCGCCACCTTCATGCGCGGCGTGCGCTTCGTCCAAGTGCCTACAACTCTGCTTGCCATGGTCGACTCGTCCATCGGCGGCAAGACAGCCATCGACACCCCGATGGGCAAAAACCTCATTGGTGCCTTCTGGCAGCCCCGTCGCATTTATATCGATCTGGCCTTCCTTGACACTCTGCCTGTCCGCGAGTTCATCAACGGCATGGCCGAGGTTGTCAAGACTGCCGCCATCTGGGACGAGGCTGAGTTCTGTGCATTAGAAGACAACGCTGCTCTGATACTCGCCACGATACGTCGTGAGGCTGCTAATCCACACGAGAGGCTCAAGCCTATCCGCGACATTCTGAAGCGCATCGTTCTCGGCTCTGCCCGCGTCAAGGCCCATGTTGTCTCGTCCGACGAGAAAGAAGGCGGCCTGCGCAACCTGTTAAACTTTGGTCACTCCATTGGACACGCCTACGAGGCCATTTTGACGCCCCAGGTCCTGCACGGCGAGGCTGTTGCCATCGGCATGGTCAAGGAGGCCGAGCTGGCTAGGTTCCTCGGCATCTTGCGGCCAGGCGCCGTTGCCCGTCTGGCCAAGTGCATAGCTAGCTACGACCTGCCTACTTCGCTGCACGACAAGCGCATCGTTCAGCTCACCGCTGGGAAGCCCTGCCCTGTCGACGTGCTTCTCGACAAGATGGCCGTCGACAAGAAGAATGATGGGCGGAAAAAGAAGATCGTACTCCTTGCTGCCATAGGCAAGACCCACGAACCCAAGGCCACCGTCGTCGATGACCGCGCCATTCGCGTGGTTTTATCTCCCGCCACACGTGTCACCCCCGGCTTACCCGCCGACCTCTCTGTAAACGTCACGCCACCGGGGTCAAAGAGCATCTCCAACCGTGCTCTTGTTCTTGCCGCCCTCGGCAATGGTCCGTGCCGAATCAAGAACCTGCTGCACTCGGATGACACCGAGTACATGCTCTCGGCTATCACTGCACTCGGAGGTGGCACGTACTCCTGGGAGGATGCCGGGGAGGTCCTCGTGGTCGAGGGCACCGGAGGTCGGCTGCGGGCGAGTGACCATGAGCTCTACCTGGGCAACGCAGGCACTGCTTCTCGCTTCCTGACGACTGTCGCTGCCCTCTGCTCGCCATCCGATGTGCCCTCGACCGTACTTACCGGGAATGCACGCATGAAGGTACGCCCGATTGGGCCGCTCGTGGACGCCCTGCGTTGTAATGGCGTCGAGGTCGAGTATCTCGGCAATGATAAGAGCTTGCCCATTCGTGTCGGTGCTGCTGGCGGCCTTCAAGGCGGCGTCATCGAGTTGGCGGCCACTGTGTCGTCTCAGTATGTGTCGTCCATCCTCATGGCCGCCCCCTACGCCAAGAACCCAGTCACTCTCCGGCTCGTGGGAGGCAAGCCCATTTCCCAGCCCTACATCGACATGACTATCTCCATGATGGCCACTTTCGGCGTTCACGTCCGACGTTCCACGGAAGAGCCTGACACCTATCTCATCCCCTGCGCAACTTACCAGAATCCCGCCGAATACGTGGTTGAAAGCGACGCCAGCTCAGCCACGTACCCACTGGCTGTCGCTGCCATCACTGGCACCACCTGCACTGTCCCCAACATCGGTGCCAAATCTTTGCAAGGCGATGCTCGTTTCGCCGTGGATGTCCTTCGCCCCATGGGCTGTCGGGTGGAGCAGACAGATTTCTCTACAACGGTCACAGGTCCCAAGCTTGGGTCGCTAAAAGCTCTAGATGTAGATATGGAACCGATGACGGACGCTTTTCTGACTGCGTCGGTGCTGGCTGCAGTTGCTAGCGGCACCACCCGCATCACGGGCATTGCAAACCAACGTGTCAAGGAATGCAACCGGATTGCGGCCATGAAGGATCAACTGGCCAAGTTTGGCGTTGAGTGCTCAGAACTCGAAGACGGCATTGTGGTCCACGGCAAGCCCCGCCAGAGCCTCCAGGAGCCCGTGGGCGGCGTCTACTGTTACGATGACCACCGCGTTGCCATGAGCTTCAGCGTGCTCTCCGTCATAGCGCCCACTCCGGTGCTCATTCTCGAACGCGAGTGTGTAGGCAAAACTTGGCCGGGCTGGTGGGATGTCTTGTCGCAGTCCTTCAGAGTCACTCTTGATGGCGAGGACCCTAAGGATGCACATGATACTACACACGGTCGCTCGCCGGCCGAGCGCTCCATATTCATCATTGGTATGCGCGGAGCCGGAAAGACTACAGCCGGGGGCTGGCTAGCAGAGGTTCTCGGACGGCCATTTGTCGATCTGGACGACGAGCTGGAGCGTAGACAAGGCGTCACTATTCCTGAGATGATCAGAGGCCCAGCCGGCTGGGAGGGTTTCCGAGATGCCGAAGCCGAGCTCCTCGCCGATATGATCAAGAATCGCTCCCGTGGGTACGTCTTCTCGTGCGGCGGTGGCATTGTGGAAACGCCCAAGGCGCGCGAACTACTCATCTCCTACTACCAGTCCGGTGGATGCGTTCTTCTCGTCCACCGAGATACTGATCAGGTCGTGGAATTCCTGATGCGCGACAAGACCAGACCGGCATACTCGGAGAACATACGCGAGGTCTATCTCAGACGTCAGCCATGGTACGCTGCATGCAGCAACTACCAGTATCACTCCCCCCACGTTGACGGCTCCGAGGTGCTCAGTTCTCCGCCGTCCGATTTCTCCCGCTTTGTATCTGTGATGTGCGGTCGGAGTACCCACCTCGAGGATGCGATGAGGAAGGCCCACTCGTTCTTCGTCTCTCTCACCGTTCGCAATGTCTCGGCGGCCCTTCACATCATCCCTCGTGTCATTGTGGGGTCCGATGCTGTCGAACTGCGTGTTGACCTGCTCGAGGACCACTCTCCCGAGTTCATCGCATCCCAGGTCTCGTCGCTCCGCTCTGTCGCCGAGGTTCCCATCATATTCACGGTGCGCACCCAGAGCCAGGGAGGACGCTTCCCCGACGGCGACCACGACGGCGCCTTGAAGCTCTATCAGACGGCCATCCGTTATGGTGTCGAGTACGTCGACCTGGAGATGACCATGCCAGAACACGTCCTGCAGGCGGTAGTGGCAGGGAAAGGCGGCTCGTCCATCATCGCATCGCACCACGATCCCCATGGCAAGTTGTCGTGGAAGAACGGAGCCTGGATGCCTTACTACAACAAAGCTCTGCAGTACGGCGATGTGATCAAGCTGGTGAGCGCTACCGAGGACATGCAGGACAACTTTGCCCTCGCTGCCTTCAAGGCGAGGATGCGGGCTGCGCACGACACGCCGCTCATCGCCCTCAACATGGGCACCAAAGGGAAACTCAGTCGCGTCTTGAATGGATTCCTCACGCCCGTCTCCCACCCCGAGTTGCCGTTCAAGGCGGCCCCAGGCCAGCTCTCGGCGAGGGAGATCCGACAAGTGCTGGCGTTGACGGGCGAGGTAGAGGCGCGGTCGTTTGTGCTGTTCGGAACGCCCATCGCAAAGTCGCGGTCTCCGGCCCTGCACAACACGTTGTTCGCTGCGACTGGTCTCCCGCATCGCTATTCTCTGGTCGAGACGGACCGCACAGAAGACATGCAGACAGTCATCCGAAGCCCCGACTTTGGAGGCGCCTCGGTCACCATTCCGATGAAACTGGATGTCATGGGCCTGCTGGACGAAATTTCGGACTCTGCCAAGATCATTGGTGCTGTCAACACGGTGATACCTCTCCAGAAGGAAGGCAGTGGTGACACCTACCTGCGTGGTGATAATACGGATTGGATGGGCATGGTGCACTGCCTCCGAAGAGCTGGACTCCGGCGTCCAACCCAGGATGTCCCAAAGGCAGGCCTGGTTATTGGATCGGGGGGCACCACTCGGGCGGCTGTGTTCGCCCTGCACTCGCTCGGGTTCAGTCCCGTCTACATTGTGGCTCGCAATGTCGACAAGGTCGGAGCATTGGCTGCCTCGTTCCCGAGCGGCTACAATGTCCAACAACTCAAGAGCGCCGACGAGGCCAGCGCGGCGAGAGTGTCTGTCGCCATCAGTACCGTGCCCGCGGACAAGCCCGTCGATGAAGGCATCGGCCGCATTGTCTCGGTAGTCTTGAAACAGCCGCCGGTGGCTGCCGAGGTCCGACTGTTGATGGAGATGGCCTATACTCCGCGTCACACTCCTCTCATGAAGTTGGCCGAACAGGCAGGATGGGAGACGATTCCCGGCTTGGAAGTGCTCGCCGCCCAGGGCTGGTATCAGGTAAGAACAGTGACATGCTGCCGACACACCCAGCCCCGACCTCGATTTCCGCATGTCTTCGCTGCGTGTAATCAGGGCCCAAATGCCCCTCCCCCCGCAACCCTTCCTTTTGTCTTGACCTGCTTCCACGAACCCATTTACTGACGGCGATGCAGTTTCAACTCTGGACGGGAATCATTCCAATCTACGAAGACGCAAGGGACGCTGTGATGGGTAAGGAGCTTTAAACAGACTTGGATGTGAGGGACAGCGGGTAGCATACGGGAACGACGGGTTAGAGGGACCTTTTAGATATACAAGCCCAAAGTAGAAGTGATTTTGAGCCTGTCGCAGTCTCTGCTTCGGGTATATATTCAACGTGTCACATTAAAAGCCTCATAATTTTCGATTAAAAATATTTTGTGTGTATTGTTGCCAGTGGTCCTTGCTTCTGCAGCATTTCCCAAGTATCTATATATTTGTTGCGATGACTACTACTACTACTACAAACATGAAGTTTTGGAGTTAATTCTATCCGCCGAATGCGAAACTTGGACGGTGTGTTGCGCGCTCATTATACTCGTATCAATCGTCAATGTAAAGGGAATTAATGATAACCAGAATGGCGCGAGGAAAAGGATAAGGTAATAACGCTGTGAGCATTGGTACCGGCGAACCCAAGGGCCAAGCACCGAGCCTGCTTGTTCATAACAAGGTGTACAAGCTTTAAAAAAAATTAGAAATTCCAAAGGCTGTGAAATTCCAAAGGCTGTGTGTCGTGATTGTTTTTGTCTAATCCATTTCAAGCCGTTTCTGCTCGCCTAACGAAAAAGGCACAACGCCAACCCGGTTCGTTCCACGCTGGGGGGTGAAAAATAGATGGCAGATTATTGTTGTACAAGGTGATTGAAAATTATATCGAAATTATGGACGGGTTGTGTCTGAGCACATGCGGATCTGTGTGTGTCTCGTCTCGATGATGAGGATGATCACCGATGATGATGATAGTGATGATGCGTGGTGGGTATTGATTTGAGGAATGCCAAAGACCATTCGTCATAACCCAGTCGAAGGCACTGTTGAGGTAGGTTAGGTAGGTGAGGTACCTCGAGGTACACCGCCCCCCCCTCCCGGGAAGCCACCCAGCTTGCTCGAGCATCTTCTGGAAGGGCTGCCTGACGTCATGGAGAGGGGATGGAAAGACAGACCAAGGGTCGGCCGGGCAGGAAAGTGGGTCCGGTCTGACGCAAACACGAGCCAGTCGAGCCCGGTGATTGGTGGCTTTGGGGGGGGGATGAAAGCCCCACGACCCTTGGATTTTATCCCACCCGGGATGATCAGCCTGGACCCTGCATAACCTAGTGAAACCCATCCAGGATTGGATTGGGCACCAACCACCAAAAAGGCGGACCCCGGACCCGCCAACGCCATCATGACGAGGGGTCCAGGACCCTGATTTTTTGGCGCTTTGTGCCCGGGCATCTGCCGTCCCTCTCGGATAGGTGCACCCAAAATGCCTGTTTGGGTTTCACTCTATCGGGGGACAGGCATCGATGGTCCATCCATTCGTTCAGCCGCTGGTCCCAGTGCGCCTCCTGTGCTTGCCTGGAAGATCGACCTCTGGGTGGCAGACGCGATAGTGCCTCGTCAGAGCATCGGCGCGGCTGAAAGTCTTCTCTTCGGTGCAGAGATCACACCGCACCTTCTTCTTGCGCGCGTTGTGAATGGTATCCTCGTGTCGAGTCAGGTCGTATGGGCGCGAAAACACCGTGTTGCAAGACTTGCCTGTGCTCGGGTTGATGCGGTCGCACCGGTGGGGACCGGCCTGGCTGTTGAGTAGCCCCGAAGTCATACCCGCCGCCGTCGGCGACAGAGCTGTCTCGACATGTCGCGTAGCCCCCATGCTGTGAGCCTGCCTGTGCCCTTCCCTCTTGTGTTTCTGTAGCAAGGCCGGCGTCTCGAAGCGCAAGGTGCAGCCGTGATAGGTGCAGGTATAAGTCCCGCCGTCGGCTTGCGTCCCAGAGGGCCGCTGCAAAGGTGGCTCGCCAAACCCAGATGACCCCGCCGACGAAGCCGACGATTCCGCCGAGTGGACCCGGGGTGGCATCACGTTGGCGCTCGTAGCCTGGTGCATGGCAGCAAGGTTCGCACCGTTCTGCTGGCGCGGGTCTGCCACGAACGGGTACTGCTGCGTGATGGGGATGCCCGCCGAGAGCTGGCGCAGGTAGTCAAAGTTGGCCGTTGTACCGTTCAGAGCACTAGTATCGAACTGGTGAGCCGCGGTGGCGTGGGCCATGGCCTTGTTCACCTGTTCCTGGTCGAAGGAGGCCGTGTTTTGGTCGGGGAACAGCGAGTAGTTGGCTCCTTCGCCGTCTGCATCGTGAAACTCGAGCAGGGCGTCCTTGGGCGAGATGGTCTGGGGCGTGGACGTGTCCGAGTTGCGCGACATCTGCTGGCGCAGAGCCTGCGCGTCCTGCTCGGCCTTTCGTTGTTCCCGCAGCTGCTGTGCAGAGCCAAAGCGAACCTGCGAGGAGGACACGCCCGAGGTGCCAAAGTCGTGGCTCGGCGCCGGTGCCAACGGAGATCCGTGGCGGAAGGGCGACTTGTCTCTCGAGGCTGACGAGGCCGGCGAGTGAGCCGCGCTCAGGTGCTGGCTGTTGATGGCTTGCAGACGCTGGGCAAACATGTCGTTGTTTGGCGACAGCGGGATCTGTGCCTGCGATGGACACGCAGAAGTCAGAGTGAAGTTGGGGTTGTAGAGCTCATCGCTGTATATGTCCGTCATGGTACGGTCCAGCTTGGGGACAGTGTGGATGCCTGCGTCGTCATCAGAAGACGGGGGTGAGTAAGCAGCCAAATAGTAATCAAGCAGTGCGGAAGCCTCACCATGTTTTCGCCTCCTCTCGTCCTCTGTCTCGTGCAGCGTGGGCGTGGCAGGTGAGTCACTGGCGATGGAGCTCGCCACCGAGACCGGGCGGGATCGGTTAGTGGCGTTTCTCTGCTTGCCGTTGCTGTGCGATCCGACCAGTCCCGGGAAGGCTGCTGTAGACAGGGCCTCGGGATTGTATGCGGCGTAGTTGGCATAGAAGCTGTCGTGGCCGTTTGGGTTGAGCGACTTGGAGAAGTTCTGATAGAGCGAGTCGTCGTGGGAAGGCATGCCTTGGTGGTAGCCGTCGGCAGCCGAGTCGGTGACGGCGATGTGGGGATTTGAGGTGTTGTGCGAGTAGGGTGAGGCTGGCCCGGCGGAGCCGAGGGATGACAACGAAGATTCACGCTGGTGAGAGACTCTGTTGTTGTTGTTGTTGTTGTTGTTGTTGTTGTTGTTGGCCGCCGCCGACGACGACGACGACTTGTGCGCAAATTGCTGACCAGCCGGGAGCCAGGAGTCCCCCGAGGACATGAGATCGACTGTGTTCAACATGGAGCGGTGATCGAGACCAAAGTCTTGTTGTTGCTGTAACGAATCGGGCAGTCCCAGTCTGTAGTAAGAGGTAGGATCTTGCTGTTCCAGCCTGCGCGGAACGGCAGCGGCGCCTGATATGTTACTACTGCTGCTGCTGCTGAGTTGAGATCCTGTTCCTCCGAGGTTGTTGAGATGGAAAGAGAGCGGGTTCGTGGCCTGATTGGTAATGCTCTGGTTTGTTGGGTAGTAGTAGGAATCGAGCGATCGTTGCGGGAGTTGGTGTTGGCGTTGACTGCGATGGTGGAATAATGATTGTGATTGATTAGGGACGACCAACATTATCGATTTCGCTCGACTGCGGTCTGTGATGTTGGAAGTTTTTGGATTGTAATCTTTGGACTGATTTTTGAGTTGTGGAGATGGGAAAGATCGAAAAGGTCAGGGTGGCAAATGTCGAGGTGTGATGTCGAGGACGATGACTTATATACGGGCATCTTGTGGCTTTGACCTTTGACGTGGGTGGTGGATCCCCAAGATCGATACCGGCCGGCCGTGTGGATACCCTGGGACGAGACACCCTTGTACAGCGGGTGGGTGGGGTGCTTTTTTTTCTTTCTCGCTCTCTTCTGTGCTCTGTGCTGCGCAGAGGCCTGGGCCGTTTTTTTCTTCTTTTCTGGGCGAGTCTTGTCCCCAACAAGTACCGCGCTAATCCCCATCCCGCAATCCCTGGCCTGCCCTGCAGCAGTACTTGGACGTACTTGGACGTACTTGGTGGTGGGTGGAACCAGCCAGAACAACCGGATCTCCTGCTCCCAAATGCATTTCGCATTTCACAAACTCACACTTCACTCACAAGGTAATGCTTGGGTAATCAAAGTCCGATGCAAATGCACTGCCCCTTTTACTCTGCTCTCTCCCTATCCCCCCTTTGCCGAGGCTTCATGCATAGAATATAGAAATGGCACTGGGAGGGAACACTCAAAGAATTGGTCAGCTGCCACACTACAGACAAAAGAACGAGTTCGAAGGACCACGTCCAGTTGAGTCATGTGCGCTGCCGAGCGACGCTACCCGCCCTGGCCTGGCAGCCTGGCTACCTCCCGTTCTCAATGGGCATCGTATGGTATGGCATGGCATGGCATGGCATGGTGCTCTCCGTGCTTGTTCCGTAGCAAAGCTGGGGCATCATCATCCCCCCCCGGCCGTGGAATGGATCTCCGATCGGGTCACCCTTTTGCAAAGTCGAGGCTAGCTGGGTAGGTTGGTAGCTTACGTTCTAGGCTCTAGTTTGGCGTGAGGGTTGATGTTTGTAGCCGTCACCCTACGTCAAGCGACCGATCAATCTCCGTTTTCTGTCCCATGCATCCTCGAGCCTGTCAAGTCATGAAACGGCCCAGTCTTGCCAGTCAAGCCACCTGAATCAAGCCCGACCATTACTTTACATCACCGGTTGCATCAGAACTTACCCAGACGGTGGTGCACCGTTCATCGTGGCCCCACCCGTCCGTCATTCCCCTCCATTTCCTCCATCCCCCTTCAGTAATCTAAGTACATGAGGCACACCGTACACTGAGTACGCCAAGGTATTCATGCACCCGTCTTTTAGGCGGGTGCTCGGTCAGGCCACTGCGAAGAAGGAGAAGGGGGAAAGGGAAAAGGGGGGGAGAGTGTGGGCAAGCAATTCGGATAAGATCCGGCATGTATGCGGATTGGTCAAAGGGTTGAATTGATTTTGATGTGTGCAGAGAGAGGGGGACAAAAAAGTCTGAATGGTCCGGTCCGTCAATTCTGTCATTTGCATGCCTTTGCGATGCGTGGTGACGTCGTTTTCGTGCCGGGGGGGTTTTTGGGCGGGTCCTGGCCAAACAAACAGTTACGGTGCCGCACGATACCTTACCTACGCAAGATACGGTACCAGACGGGTACCTCCTCACAATCACAGCGAGTAAGTGCGCGTGCTCCTTGGCAAGCAGCCACAACATCCGAGGCTTTTTATCATGCTGTTTTTATCTAATGCTTCTTCTATTTGTCCGTACAGCGATACTTGGCCGATACCCCGGCAATTGTGGGGTGACTTTTACTTGTACAGCAGAAAAAGCGTGGTCGGATGGGTGGCCCCACTGCCAAACACGGGCAGGCGGGCCAGACGGGCTCGACAGGGCTCGACAGGGCTGGTCAGCAGGTTCAAAGTTTGAATTGCCCAATGCCCAATGCTGGGCTGTTCTAAAACCTTTTTCCTAGGTGCAGGAAGTAACGTTAATCATTCATTGACGGAGTTGACAGCACAGCCACACCGACCGAGCGGAGTATCAATTGATACGCTTCCTCGAACGGCACGGTTGCACTACCGAGGCTTGTGAGGCACTCGAGGCTTGCTTACCAGGTTCCAGGCCCGCCGCCACAATGTCAGCCAGCTCCTGTCACCCACGCACGTATCCGTATTCCAGATCTACGGGTTCCTTTGTTATCATTATTATTGTACATGTATGATTCTGACACTGACCCTGAACCCCACCTCGTCCCCGGCCGGCAAGCCGCGCGGCAGTCCAAGCGTATGTCCATACATTTTAACGAAGGGACCAGGCACGCAGGCTGAAGTATTGGTCGCGTGACCCTGCGCTGGGCTGAGTCCGGATCATCCATCCTATCCGAGGCGCAACGACAACAACAACGACGACGACGACGAGTCACACTTGAGGCACCAGAGTGACTCAGCTCCGAACTCAACAATTCCAGAGAACCGGGTCAGGCGGGCCTCTAGGGCTGATGGTTCAGCATTTTGCATTTGCATTTGCATCGAGGTACTAGGGAGGTAAGGTAGGCGGTGGAGTTTGGGGCGCGTGGCTTCTCCCGCAACGTTATCCACCAATTAGTGCACTTTCAACAACAATCTCAGCAGGACTGGACTTTATCCGATTCAATTTCTTGGATGCTTGGCAGGGCTCGAAATAAACTCGGGTTCGCATTTACGTACAGCTCGTCGCGGACAAGAATGTTGGGCTGGATCGATCAATCAATTCAATTATACGCGGTGTCGCCGATAGGGCCGAGATCTACCCAGTTCGATTTTTTTTTTTCTATGCAGGCACACACGCAGGAGGCCGCACCCGTACGGAGTAGACACCCCAGCCTGCCCAGGAACACACCTATCACAACCCGCCTTTGCTGTGCAGCGCCGGGGTTTGTGGGACCTTCTAGAACCGCCATCCGAGCCTCGGAACCCACCTGAGTGGTGGACGATGCCGCCTGAACCCGCTTCGCCTTGCATTAGCTTGCATGTCTCGCATACCGGCGGTCCCGCAGTTCTTTAGACCCCGGCTCCGGGCGGGGTGTCTGTCCGTCCAACCTTGTTTCCATTCTCAATGTCAATACTTCAAGAATACAATGATGCTCATCAGTCATGGCTTTCGTATTTTTTCATCAGCGTCGCAGTCTACACAAGGACAATGCAGCCTGTTCCCGGCAGCCCGTCTGTCACCTCCCTTCCGCTCATCCTTCCTCCCTTACTATTTACTACGAGAAATGTACTATTTGTTTTGCGTCCCATAGCATGTGCCTTCTGCCACCCTTTCCTGTTGCAGGCATGGTCCGAATTTTCCCTTTCCTCTCTTGCTTAGATGATGATCAGCTGCCAAAAACGACGTGTCAGTCTTGTGCCCTGTATGTCTGTATCTTGTACTGGGGAATCATGTGGTCCATACCTCGATCAGTTTCTCAGTCAGAGCGAAACACTGGCGGTCCTGGTCCTGAGAGCTGCTCGACGAGCACGACCTCCAGAGACCTCCGAATCCCATGTCGTCGAGGATCTCGTTCAAGACGCCGGGGTTCTCGAGAGCGGTCGAGAATTTCGGATTTGAACTCAATGTCTGCAGTAGCACATGCGCCGCCTGCAACGTCGGAGCATTCTGGCAATGCAACAGGATATCGTCGAGTATTGATATGATGGGACCACACCTGTTCAAGAGGAGGCGACGAGACGTCGCGCGGTCAGCCAATGATCCCTTACCAGAGATCGTATTTTCGGATTATATCAACTTACAAGTGCAGGACCACCGCGGGTCGGGCCGTGGCCAATCCGTTGAGCCATTCGAGGTATCTGTTCTGAGCTGCATCCTCCAAATACTGGAAGTCTACCAGCCCCATTGCCGTGTTGAGTAAGAGATCTTTATCTTTCATCAGGCTCAAGTCCTGCGCGGCTCGAATATCGGATATGCTGGTGGTACCAGGCGCGTCGACCCCAGCCAACCAAAGACTCTCCTTGAGCTCCTCCGGGTCGACTGCCCGAGCCAGGATCAGAGCCATGTAGGGCGAGCTGGCCAGGTCTTTGGTCTCCTGGTGCGTGTTTGACGGTAGCCAGCTCGACATCTCCAAGAAGGTCGATAGCACCCGCAACGCCGTGGCTTTACTGACCGAGTCCGACAGGCCGCGCAAAAGGCAAGCACACGCAGCGAAGTGAAAGCTCTCCACGCTGAAGTGGACCCCGTACACATCGTCGAGCAGGAGAGCGGCGTCCTCGAGCTGGGCCCGGCCCTGCAGGAGTAGTGGCACCATCTTGTCCCCCTTCAGATCGGTCGTCGTGTTGATGTTGGTCATGACCGACTCCAGAAACATGGCGGTGCAGTTGAAGAGTTCCGACGGCACGAGACGAAGGAGAGACATGGCGAGCCAGAATAGCTGCAACCCATACCTCGAGGCCGAGGGGAGCTTGGCCATCATTCTCGATAGCGAGGTGACGATCGCCACGAGCATGTCGCTGTTGCTGTCCTCGCTGAACCGCCCGACGCTCTGGCGGAGCGCGACGAGCACTTGGTACAAGAGGTCGTCGTCGACCTCCTCTCGTGCCAGGCAGCCCATGACGGTAAAGGCTCTCGGCTGGATGGCCGGGTTGTTCTGGAATGCAGTGCTTGCCACCAGGCTCATCCACCGCGACCGCCACGCGTTTGCCATGTCTACCGACGGAGCAGCCACAGAGCATACCTCGAAGAGAATGCCCGCGAGGCTTTCGGTAGCCGCGAGCGTTGGGCCGGCGTCATGGTGCGTCGAGATGGACGCTCCGTCCCGCACGACGCTGTGCGAGCTCGACAGCATGTCGCTCCTCGACTCGGATAGTGAGTCGAGCGTGCCCCTGAGCTTACTCAGCCGCGTTTCGTCTAAAGCAAAAGACGTGCACGCGGCGTGGATGGAGTTGATCAACAGTCGATGGACCAAGAACCGCACGTCGGGCGTGCCCGTGTTGGCAAGCATCGTCACGACGTGGAATATTTCCGGCAGGTAGAGTTGCGACTGGATGCCGCTGTCAAACGAGAGAGACACGCAGAATTGCAGGAGGATACAGATCTCGGGCCACACTGCGTTGTCCGGGAGGAACTTGGTCGGCCGGAGCGACGACCTGTTGAGCGCCTTTCGCAGCCGCGAGATCACTCTACCTCGCAGAGTGATGGTTCCAATAGCCGTCATGATCGAGGTCAAGACCTCCGTGTGTTCGTCATGAAGACCTATACTCAATGCCGTCTTGAAGACTTCCTCCGAGAGTATATCGAGCAACACCTCGTCGTGGTGGATGGCAGGCCATACGGTCTGTTCCAGAGTGAAGTTTAGCGATGGGTCGGACAAGGCTACGTCGATGAGCTTCCTGAACAGCGCGGCGATCTTCTCCCTGGCCTTTTCGGCCTCGCCTTCCGCTGCTAGCATGTACGTTCGTAAACCTGGCAGCCATGGGGCCATGTAGGCCAAACTCAGAGGCTTCTGCTCCTCGGAGAAACTGTCCCATCCCACGAAAAACTCGTTCAGGAAGTCTAACGTGAGTTGAGGTTCGGACTGGGCTAGTCTTTTGCTCGTATTGATGATGAATTGCGATGGGTCGAGCGGTACAGAAATGTCTTGAATAAACACATTGTCAGCTTGGATATCGCGCCCGGCTCAAGGCTGCTTGGTAAGGGAAGTAGGTAGTTACCTTTTGTGCTCATCACGCTCGAGGCTGCAGAGAACTTGAATGCCCGACACAGGGCGCCCAAGAGGTTGTACGAGGAGAGCCTCAGCATGTGATCTTGGCTGGCGAGGTTGGTCAGTGCCAAGTTCAGAAGTGTCCCGGGCACATCTTGGGGTCGAATGAGCCGTTCGAATGACTTCATCGCTCTGGTGTCCTTTCCGTGTTTCACCTTGGCTCCGCGAATGGCTTGCAGGATATCGGCCTTCTTCGGACTCGTGAAGTACATCACGATCTTGCCATTGTCGGCCCTCAGACCAAAGGCCGAGTCGTCCTCTGTCTGTATGGAGGTTGGCGCCTCGTCGACATCCCCTAGGCGGAATATGTCGTTGACCGTCGTACTGAGCCGGAATCCCTGGTACACCTCTTGTTTTTTTGTTGTCGTTACCTGAACAAACTGACTGCCGACCTTGATGAGGACTTCGATCTTGCCCTTGGTCTTGGAAAGCCGCGTGATGGGTTGGAATACATATCTGGTGTCGGTCACCACGCTGATCGTCTCCTTGGGCAGGTGCAATTGACTGAGATGAAAGTGCGTCTGCAAGTCCTGCAGGCTGCCTATGAGGTGGTATTCGACATTCCGTGGGTTGAACACACTACTGTCATTCTTCGCTGATGCGCGCAGGATGCGTCGGAAACATTTACTGTGTCGAATGTAAGTTCTCTTGTTGACTGAGCTCCCTCTCCTTCCTTTCTTCGCTAGGATTTCACAGTCTTACCGAAAAGCGCTATTCATGTTGTAAACGTAAATGCGCGATAGTTGCCGCGACAGCTCCGTTGGAGTCAGAAGCTCAAGCCGCTGCAGGAGCTCATCCTGTGGTTCATGCTGGCCATTGTAGCATGTGGCATCAATCAGAAGCCCAAAGGGCCGATGCCACAGCCGACTGGCAATCTGGTTTTGAGGTGAGAAGTGTGTTTAGCAGACTAGCTAGGGAGGGCTGCGCTCGACAAGTGCCTGCTTACCTTGAGATAGCAGTATATAAGTGTGTCGTAGTCGATGGTTTCAGCATCTATATTTCGGAGTATCACACAAATAATGGATAAACCATCCTGGAATGGGTGGTTCATTGTCAGTCATCAAGCCAAGCCTCGGATCCCCCGCTACACGTCTGCCTACCTTGCTCTCGCCGCCGTCGTAGACCGCGCGGGCTGTGACAAACGACTCGGTGCTACGGAATGCGTTGCGCAGCATGAAGTTTTGGAAACGCGAGTAAGAAGGCGGGCTGTTGGCGGATATTTGTGGTCGATTCCACGTCACTGCCAGAGGCGGTGGGCCTAGATTGGTTATAAGATTCCTCAGGGGCTCGAGAACCGGCGACTTCCCACGAGTAAGTTCGTTGGGTGATCGGACAAGGCCCCGTCGCTCTTGGGCGGCAAGGCGCTGTCGCACAGGATCCCAGTGATCATACAGGAATCTGTGGAGAGCAACACACGACCCAAAGTCAAAAGACTCCGCCCCTTCAGCCAAGTCGACGGACTCTGGGGCCACCTGTAGACAGTCAGCAGTTTGTCACCTAATGTGCGGCGGTGGGCCTAAGAGGAAGAGCATACCGAGATTTCGCGCAGAAAGGTTGTAACTCGATAGATGTTCTGAGTTAGGAAGTCGTTCAGAGGGAACATGTACGGCTCTTTGGCCCCAAAAAGGACATTATTTGCCAGATTCTGGATGACTTTGGCAATCAAAAGCAGACCCCGCCTCATCTCCTTGGTCGGCGGCGAGCTGACCAGGCCCTCAACCTCGGGAGCTACGATAGCAGGGCAGAAGAACCGTAGAAAGATAAAGGCACCGACAGCGGTGTATTTTGCCTCTTGGAAACGTGGCATGACAGCAGCAGAGATCTGTCGGCCGGATGTCAGTGGGTATTGCACAGGGTTGGGGGACTTTTACTGACAATGCTGCAAATCTTTCGAAATTGCACGGGGATGCTGGCGGAGGACGCGCATATGTCATCAATGAAGACCTTCGCGACAATACGGAGTTGGAGTGCATTCTTCTGGAGCTCCTCCGTGGAGGACACCCGCGTTGGGTCGAGTTCGAGGTCCAGATCATTCGCTGTCATCATCAATCTCTCGACTACTTTCTGTAAGGTGGCTCTCAAATATGTCGCGCCTTTCCACTTGGCGTACACGGAAAGCATTTTTGTCGCGACACATGTCCGCCGGAGAAGCTCCGCTTCGTTTTCTGTTCGACGGAGGGCAAGAGTCAGCAACCTCGGATTTGACGTGCTGAGCACTTTTGAGTCGCGAGCGCCGCGGCAGCGCCACCTATACGGTGAAATAGCCGGGCCAACACTTACCAGTATCTTCAACTTCTTGCTTGATCAAGGCCTCAAGGAGCACGAAGCTGAGACCTCGAGTCTCAAAGATGTTGAGCAAGGAAATCGTGAGCTCGTCGACCTCCGAGCTTGGGCAGATGGCGCTCATAGCGGTCGCTAAAGTAGTGTCGTTCGTGAGGAGCTACGGATTTGGTATCAGCGAGGTATACACTTGTGATAACGGAGGATGGTTTGACGAACATCGATCAACTCGTCATACTTTTCGTTGACTGCTGTATCAGACAGGTTGTTGAACTCGGTACCTTGAATGAGAATGTTGTAGAGGACTTTTACAAATGCTGTCCTGATCTCGGGATTCTCATGGTAGCCAATGCTCAACGAATGTTTCAAACCGACGTCTATGTTAGCACTGAGTAGATTAGACAGCACTGTGATGGCGAGATCCGACATGGAGCTTGACTCGTCCCGGCTGGATATGATACCGGCATGATCGGCTCGGGTGGCCTCGGAGGTCTCCAGATTCAAGAGGGACAGGAAGCGGTTGAAGTAGGTGTGAAACATTTGCGACTTGAGTTCACTGGCACCGGCATCCGACTGTCCGTCTCCC
The DNA here is from genome assembly GCA_018873225.1 of [Phialemoniopsis] sp. UDSM-2020. Lineage (NCBI taxonomy): Eukaryota > Fungi > Ascomycota > Sordariomycetes > Thyridiales > Thyridiaceae > Thyridium > [Phialemoniopsis] sp. UDSM-2020. The sequence goes on from JAEILZ010000003.1 coordinate 3,817,280, forward strand.
GGCTGCAGAGGTAGGCGGTAGGTCAATTCGGCGAGTGACTTGAGGCATGCCTTGTCTAGGTCGCGCTGCATCCGCGCTGCCTCGTCCAGGCGCACTGGGCCATTGGTAGAGTTGTCGACGCGGGGTGAACGTGGGCGGGCAATCCAGCTAAATATGTATTCGAGCAGCTGGTTGCGAATACGCACATCATCTCGCAAATTGAGATGCTCTTTGCGTTTCGTGACGGCCTCGGATAGCTGGCATATGCGAATCTTGACCTTCAGGCTGCTGGGCGTATCAGGGACGCCGTCAAGAAACTTGGCAAAGTTGAGAGTGAGCGAGCCGAGGTGCACCGATGACGCAGCACCCAAATCCGAGGGAGTGTCCAGCTTTTCTATGAGGGCACGCAGCAATGATGCGGACTGCTCTGCGAAGATGATCTCGCTATCTTGCTCTTTGGCAGATTGTTCGAGAGCCCCGGTGAACAGCACATCGAGCTCCGACTCGAGAGCCTTGAACAAGGGCTGGTATAGACTGGAGGAAATCTCACTCGATAGAACCTCTCTCATGGTCTCCCGAACCCGCACATTGCTGCATGCGAGCAGTTGAACGCTGAGCCTCAAGTACCTGCCGAGGAGAGGCTCTTCGTGATTTTCGGAAGAGAGCCTATCGATCCACCTCAAACCGCTGATGGCAGGCTCGTCGAGCATCGAACCCTGATCCGCCGTACAGGTGCCGCCTAGTGATGCCAAGAAGCCAGAGTAATTCCTCCACTGCACCACAGTCTTCTCCGAGACGGACTCGGGAGCAATGGTCGAGACGTCCTTCGAGAGGTGAAGCCACTTCTCAAAGGCTGCCTCCCAGGCATTGAGAATCCCGCCGCTGGGATACTGCATGCGCCGTAGAAGACTATTGATCCGCCGCTGGAATGCGACCAGGCCCGTGAAACGGAATCCGGGGGAGGCAATCTCCTGAAAGGTTTCGCCATTGCGCATCAGAGTTGAAGACGATTTGGCACCACCCGAGGCCGTGTCTATGATTCTGCATTCTTCCAAGAAAAGAGATATGCATGAGGTGACAAGCTGGCAAGTCTCAATGCTCGCTGAGCAAAGCGATACGAGAAAGAGCGTTTCGAGTTTTGATGATGCTGCTGTCCGATCGGGCACCTCTTCCGAAAGTTGCGATAATCCCTGCTCGAGCCTTCATTAGGGAACCGTCTGCTATGACAGTGATACGATGGGATGAAGCTTACACGGACAGAGGAGAGAATGAGGACCCTTGCTTCAAGGTAGGCGTGAATAGCTTTCAGGCTAGCCCCTAATGAACCTTGGAGACCAGCTCTATCACACATGCTCATTAGGACGAGGGACCTGTTTTTATCTCCGCGTCAGCGTGCATACCTCTTGAGATAAAAGGGGGAAGGGGGCCATACGTTAGCCTCCAAAAGTCGGTCTTGAATCGCTGAGATCGGAGGCGCGTGGATTCTTTTATGGATTTGGAGATGACGTCGTCGGCAAAGAGGCGCTTCGCAACGCCTACGGCAAGTTGCCTCACCGCTCCGTCGGAAGCAATGATGCAGGAAACGAATGACTCGAAATTCTCCTCAAAGAACCGGTCACGCTCCTCAAGGCTCTCGGGTGGACCCAAAAACAACGTCCTGGGTGAAGCATCGAGGAAATCGAGAATGTTGCAAATCATGACGTTGGGTGAGATGGAGTCGGAGCTTTTACGTTGTGAAGCAGCTTCGTTGGTGTACATATCCACAAAGAAAGCAGATGTTGCCTGTCACGGCAGTCAAGAGTATTAGTCGATGGGCACTACTGAAAGCGTGCGCCTTATGGGAAGTGATGGCCTACCTTGAGCTGGCCCTGCACGAAGGCCGAGGCCGTGACAAAGAGTGGCTGGTACTGCTGCGGGCTCTCCAGTCTCGCGAAATGAGAGCACGCCTGGATGACTGCGATCTTGAAGGCCTGAGGAGCGGATGGAGCGAGGCAGCTCTGGGCGAGGGAGCTGACACACACTTCGAAATTAAGGTGAGCCAGACTGACGAACGCTGCGGTCAGGATGTCCTGCTCGAAGAGCGAGCCATCAGAGCCCGCGGGGTATCGGCGGAATACAGCCTCTCTGACCTCGTCCTGTACATCCATGGCGTAGCTCACGAGGGAAGAATCGCTGTCGACGTCGAAATGGCGAGCCGCGCGAAGCAGTGAGACAAGACAGTACGCAGCATGATCGTTCTTATTCCGCATCGCTTTCCTTAGACTGTCGAGGAAGGCGACCTTCTTGGACATGCTGCTGCTTCTGGCCTCTCGCAGGTCACTCGCCACTTCGAAGACGTCTGGAAGTAACAAGAGGAGGCTTAGCTGCAGCGGGTACAGCAGAACCCGTCTCCTCCCATTGTCCGTTACGGTTTGCGACATGTCAAAGAGGGTATCGGGGCCAGTATCGACTCTCTTCTGCATTGTATGAAGCTCCACAAACTCGTTGGGGTAGCGGTCGACCCATCGAGTGATGAGAAGCGGTGTTACGACAGCAATGGTGTTTTGAAACGTCCTACGAAAGTGCAGAAAACTGGAACAGAGTTCTTGGATGACCAGTCCCAGCTTTTGTCTGTCCACCCAGAAGAAGGAGATGAGCCGCATGATGATGAGTGCCAACCGCTCCTCTTCCGTGGCAGTCGCCTGCACCGTCACCACAGGCCCCTGCGAGACTGTCGTCGCGCGTACGGCATAGACAGTGGCTCTGAAATAATCAAAGGCTGACGGCCAGCTCGAAGCCGTCAGATATTCGACTATGGTCTTGACGTTTGACTCTATCTCCTGGCTATGGGCCTCGAGGATGGTGTAGGTGTCTAGTCCTTCATCGGACATCCTGGACAGCGGCGTCTGTGGTGTCTCACGGGCAGACTGCGCGGTCTCGGGGCGGCGTGGGGTGCAGTCGTCCAGGATGGTTCGAGCTGGCAGGGTATAGTTGTCGGATACGGGGACAAGGAACAGTCTCACCGACTGAAATATCCTTTTGACGAGATCATCATCCAGAGCCCGGGGTAGCGGTAGCTGGGCTCTCTGGGCGCTAGTCAAGGGTGGGCTGTCCGAACGAGCAGACTGCACAGTGACGGCGTTCCAATGGCTCTCACAACAGTCGGCTACCAGAGCCAGGATGTATAACTCGGAGAGGAGGATGTGGGAGGGATGTCCGCCGACATTCTTGTAGGGTTTGGCAAGATCGGCGAGGAGAGACAGAAGGGCGTCGAGGACGGCAGCAACAGAGGTGGCGCTGACCTTGACGATGGTGGAGCGTGTGATGGCTACGATCTCATCCTGGTCAAGGTCCTCACTTTGCGTGCCGGTGCGGTGCGGTAACTAGATTATCGAGACGGCGAGGTCAGCAGGTTGTTGCCAGAAACGAGGGCAAGAGAACAAGCGGCGCAAGTTACCCTGGTGCTCAGCCTCTCCACGAGACAGGCGACGAGACCGGCATCGCCATTCATTTTGATCAGTCCAACCGAGAATGTGCTGCACAGGTTATCATGACGACTTGTGGGTTTAGGACTGGTCAGAGATACATGAGGTACAGCCGGTATCGCAGTCCTAAGCTTGTGGCTTTCGAGGCAAGGATGTTAGGGCAGCTTTCCTTCCCCCTTTCGTAGAGCAATGCGCAATGTTGAGCGGTGCGCGCGCGACTGAGACGGCCACAGAGAGAGAAGTAGGAAGTGGGGGAATAGGGGTGAAGCGAGATATGAGGATAGGTCTGCAGACCAGGGAGGTTGACACCGCACAAGAAAACGTGGACCAGGTAGGGATTGCTGTTAGCAAGCCGACATTCGCACTCGTTGGAAGAATCACCGTGGTCGAGATACACAGATACAGACACACACACACACCTCCTTTCACACCAGAGAGGGGCCGGGTGGATGTGGTATATAGGTACTTGGTAAGGCAGGACGAACAGGTGCTATCGGGCGAAGAGTACCGACAGCGATGAATATGCTGGGAATTGGGACAGACGCGAGCGGCGCAAAAGGTAGGGGGGAATGAAGGATATAAACCAAGCTCGACTGGTCGAACTGTGAGGTCGCAGGCAATATTGCGAGCTTGCCAGACGGTTTGTCGCACAATGTAGTTAATGTGGGTGCGGAAATAAATGAGGAGCATGCTTGGTGGTGGTGTCTTGGTTGTGGGTGGGTGTACTCGAGTTAGGTACCTTACCTCGTTGGCGTAGGGGTGTGTGGACCTCTTTTCTTCAGTACTTTAGGTACTGCCTGCTCCCAGTACCGTTCTGCGACCCCGCGGCGCCGTTGCAACGGCGGGGAGCCGTTAGCAAGGGTGGCCCGTGCTAATCCAACGCAAAGTACCGACCACATCAAATTGCCCGATCTATCGATTGCTCCACGAACCACACACGGAGAATCACGAATGAAGAATCACAATGAACCAAGCTGCTATTTCCCTTCTTCCTGTTAGAACGCCGTACTATGCATAACGTACATGACTCCTGAGTCCTTGTAATCACACTCCGAGGCACTCAACAATCACGGCCTCTTGACAAATACAGCGCGCGCACATCGTCAACTTATCAATATCCCCGGTTGCCCCGATAATTGCGATCGCGTTGATCATAAGATCGCGAACCACGATTGTCGTAGTTTGACGGTCCTCGAGAACCATAACCTTGTTGATGGCCACCGTGCTGATGACTACCGTGATAAGGTGGAGGAGGTGCATACGCATTGGCGTATCCTTGATTCCAACCCTGGCTCGAGCCGTACCCGTTGCCGCCTCCTGACACATGCGCTGGTGGCGGTGGCGGCGGGGGATGGCCCATTCCGAACCCGGGATAGCCAGGCGGAGGAGGGGCCCATCCCGTGCCGGGCGGCGGCGGCGGCGGATGTCCGTTATACTGATCACGAGAGTTGTAGTTGTCTCTCCCGTTATACGAAGGTTGATCATGCCGGTGGGATCGAGAATGCGAACCGTTGTGTCCGTAGTTGTTAGCGTCGTTGCGCCCGCCTCCGTGATAACCGCCTCGATTGTTGAAGGGAGCGCCGCCATAACTGCGCCCAGATCGGGAGACCTTGCTCCTCAGCTGCTCTTTGTCATTGCGATCAAGCATAATATCAGGCATTTTCACTCCTCGCAAGAGCATGGACTTATGGCCGTGAGACTGTGTAGGAATCTCGTAGTTGACACTGGGATCGTTAGCATCAAAGCATCAAAGAGGCAATTGGGAAACCAGCCACACGGTCTCGAGGGAGAAGAGAAGGGGGTCAGGGGGTTCCTTACCTCAAAGAACGGTCGTACTCGATGTCGGGCATCGCACTGCGCTCCAAGGGGTAGACCAGAGAGCCATGCGGAAGGTAATCGTCCACCTTTTCAACTTTGCCTGCGAGCCCGTCACTCGTCCTCGGGTTGAGCTTGAAGTTCGGTGCTCCCTGACGTTTGGAGTAAAAGTTGGTCGTGATCTCGTCGTACAGACCTGGGTGTGCATCGGACAACATCAACACAACCTTCCCAACGCCATTTCGAGCTTGATCGCCAGGGCTGAGGAGCGGATACTTTTTCTCCACAGCCTCGAGAAGGCGAGCCATGTCAATGAAGGGTAGCAGTGCCACTCCTTGCCAGGCCATCTTCTTTCCGTTAAGGTCAACTTCAAAATCCTCGGGGTAAAAGTCGATGATGTCGCTGTCCTCATTCAGCATCAGGTCGTGGAAGACCTCGGGCAGCGCGTGGCGTGACGCCGCGGGAAGAACGCTCATGAGCTGCTCAAATGGCTTCGAGATGCGTCCCTTCTCGAAGGACAACTTCATCTTGTTCAAGTCCACAAAGTCGGCAGCAAACGGCGCATAGTGATAGGGGTAATACCAGTCCCATGAAGGGCAACCCTGGAAATAGTAGAGGAGAACCCAGGCCAGGCCTTCGACATAGTGGCGAGCCACCTTGTGACGAAACTCAATGTCCTTTGGGTCGACATGGAATTTCTGCTGGTAGTATCGGTCGCCATAACCTTCTTCCCAGAGCCTCACAGTGTCGACAGGACCATCCGCAGCGCCAGTGCTGGGAGTTCCTGGAGTTGCCACTCCAGGCGTGCTGGAAGCATCGTCCTCATTTGACTCCAGAGTAGCCTTGCGCTTTCCCAACACAGAGGGTGGCGTTGCTTGGGCATCACTCGCAACATTCGCGGACGTGTCGGAAGGTTTGTTCGAAGAATCCGTTGCAGGCGAGGCCGTTTGGGGCAACTGGCCCTGCATCCTACTCTTCAGAACGCTAGCAGCGCTCTTATTTGCCAAATTGGCCTGCTGCACGGAGCCACGATTCACCACCATGTCGTGAGTCATATTCCGGGGAAGATCGGCGGGGATATCGGCTATGGCGCGCAGACTGATGGAATCGGAGTTGTTGACGTGAGCCTGGTCCCTGTTCTTGCTTGTAGCCAACTTCGTATCTTGATAGTGCCCACGCCCATTGTTCTGCTCTTGAAGCTTCCGTCGCTTCGAGTTCTCCTCCCGCCGGTCCTCCTGTTGCTTTCTCCGCCTGAAGATGGCGTCCTCCTGCTTTGCCAGGCCGGACATGATGACCTGGGCCCTGTCCAAGTCGATGTGGCCGTCCTTGGTGACATAACCACCCATGTAAGGGAGGTTCTCTTTCCAGATTGAAGTGAGCGTATTGATACCATTTTCTCTGATTTCGAGGGCTGGGAGATGCGGCAGAAAGTCGTTTCCCACGAAGCAGCACAAGAACACCCAATCATCGATCGCTCGCTCCAGGTCCCAGCGGAAAGGAAGGCCAGGAACGTCCAGTTCGACAGCAAGATACTCGCGTAGCACAGAGACGTGGAGCCAGATGAATGGTTTCAAGGGATGGGCCTTGTCCTTCTCGTCGAACTCGCCATCTTTTTCCTTGGCCTCGCCCCGACATGCCTTTGCCTCATGGCCCTTTTGCCCGCAAAGTTTGCACACCCTTGCCTTGCTCTCTTGGAAGAAGACATCCTCGCGGAGAACCCTGAAATGTGGTTCGTGAGTAGCCAAACTGAGCATGATCAGATCGGCATCTAAACCGTAGATAACGTGCCGGGTGTTGGGGTCGTGATCAGGCGAAGACCTCTGCGATCGCACAAAGTCCATGATCTTATGCTCACCTTCGCCCGGCACGGTCGCATCGGAGATAATGATCTTGAGGCTGGCCCAGGCGGGATCCGTATTGAGCTTGTAGGCGCACCAATATCGGAGGCTGGCCGCCAGAATATCCATAAAGGGCGTTCCTGGGGTGATCGAGTTGGAATCAAAGGCCTTTTTTGTCACGGTCTCGAGCGATTCCTCAGCGAGAACACCACCGTTCTGTTGCTTGAGCAACTTGAGAAGTTCTTGCTTGTCTTCTTCCTTTTGTTTCGCCTCCTGCGCGGTTCGAAAACGTCTGGACCTCTGTTGGTTCATCTTGGCGCGGGGAGCGACTCCATCGACAGCAATCATCAGAACCTTCCTGGGCCGTACCATGCTCACGACGCGATCAGTATACCTGAACACCTCCATCATCATCTCCTCTTCGTCTTTGGGTGGCGGACGATCTTCGGGGTGCGAGCAGGGATGGACAATGCCATTCATATCGAGATAGAGATTGTCGAACTCTTCTCCGTTAGGATTGGAACCCGTATAATCGACAGGAATGACTGTTCCATCATCCATGGTGATGGGTTGCTCCTCGATGACCGAAGATATGATCTTCGGGTACTTGCTGGAGAGCCATCGAAAGGCCGCTGGAATACCCATCGCGACCGATGCGCAAAGGCCAGAAAGACACGGGAGAGCCTTCGAAAAGGCGGTCGCTCACTGTAGAAAGGGAACCCTCAAGGCCGACTGCAGGTTGGAGCGAGTACGGAGGATTCTTTTGCTGATGCAGGCACAAGTACAGCGACTGGCTGGTCAGTCAGAAAGATTGGGATCGCAGTTTGCGGAGTAGATTAGGCAAGTGCGCAAGCAAGCGCAGGTGGTTGATCGACGGCCTTTCGAAGGGGTGCAAGATCGGGAAAAGAATCCCGGACTGCACTGTGGGCGTCGCGACAAAGTTAATGAGGGAGGGTTGTGAGAAAACCTTTGACGGCGGATGTGAAGATGAAGTGAAGAGGTAGGTTGTTTCTGGAGAGGCTGACTTTTCGGCGCTGCCTCCAGTTGCACCTGGCCAAAGCCTTGCATTGATGATTGAGGGGGGAGGCTAAGATAAGCGATAAGCAGTGTTCGAGCTCGATGTTGACTACACGTACCTAGGTATCTCGGTACTTTCAGCTTCCCTACGGCGCCTCAGCTATGCTAAGTACCTTTGCTTGCGAACACTACATGCCATGCACATGTAGCATTGAGGTCCCTGGCACGCCTGGGCAGTGATCTGTCCCTTGGCAATTTTTATTTTTATTTTTTGGGCCTGCTACCAAGGTGCTTAGGGGGTTTATTGGAACACTGGAGCAAAGCTACCCCATACTTAGGCACCTTAAGGAGCATGCACTGGAGACCAACACTTGTGAGAGGCGCTGTCGTGGTCCCTGAAGCACCGCCAACTTGGTAGAACACAGCCCTCACTCGGTTTTTGAGACTTCCAAAGTTGATATCGACTTGGCCGTCCTCGTCTTCTGGAAACTTGTCTGCCATTGAGCCTGCATAATGGAAACACCACTTCTTTGACCCTTCTTCTCTTCCTTACCGCCTCGTCTGTTTCCAGAAGACGAGATTCCGAAGGGCCCATCGAAAGACAGACCTGACCCCAAGCTCGCTCGACCGCGTTCAATGGCCTCACGTCGCCGGCCAAGCCTACCTCAGTCATGTTCTCCATTGCCTCTGCACCGGCCAAGCAGTCGGTGAGCGAGACTATCTCGGTTTTGAGCGGGCGTCTCACCGCTACCTTACTTGAGGACCGTCGAGCCGCCATTCTCGGGCTCCGCAGTTTTGCCAAAGAGTACCCGGCATCCGTGGCATCCGGAGCTCTACGGAGCCTAATTGGCAGCCTCAGCAAAGATGGAGAGGACGTCGATACTGTCAAGGTGGTGTTAGAGACCTTGCTTATGCTTTTGAATCCAAACGAGGACAGTCCAGAAGCTTCAGAAGACATTGCCCTTTGGCTCGCCGACGAGTTCACGCAGAGGCAGGAAAACATCACCCTACTGCTTGACCTGCTCGAAACAAATGACTTCTACTCACGACTCTACTCGCTGCAGTTGCTCACAGCTATCCTCGATGCGCGGACCGAGAGGACCGAAGAGTGCGTCTTTACCGCCCCGCTAGGCATATCTCGCCTCGTTGCCATCCTCGACGACCGGAGGGAAGCGATACGAAACGAGGCCATCAACTTCCTCACCTCCCTAACTCCAACCTCGCTCGACATACAGAAGCTTGTCGCCTTCGAAAATGCCTTTGAGAGGACTTTCAAGATCATCGAGCTGGAAGGTTCACTGTCCCACGGGGGCCGTATTGTAGAAGACTGTTTGATCTTATTAGCCAATCTTTTGCAGCTCAATGCCTCCAATCAGTCCCTTTTCCGCGAGTCGGGTTGTATATCTTCTCTCTCGAAGCTACTGCAGAGCACGTACGAGCCAAATCAGGACGAAGATGAAGTCGCCGGCTGGGCCCAGGCCCAGCGCAATAGGAATATATACGCCCTCTTGGCTGTCTTGCGCCTGTTTCTTGTCACTGGCGGTCTGGGCACAGTCCAGAATCAGGACGCGTTCTGGCACCATGGATTGTTATATCATGCCCTGCAATTGGCCTTCAGTCATGAGACCGAAACCCAGATCAAGGCACAGGTCAGCACTTGAATTGTCCAACCGTAGGGGTAGTACCCAGTCAGCTAACAAAAGTAGGCTCTTGCTGTGTGTGCCGACATCATTCGAGGAAATGCACGCCTGCAGGAGGGTTTCGCGCAGCTCCAGGTCCTCTCGCCCTTTCCTGAGCCCGCCAGTGAGAGCGCCGTGGGGGGCGAGAAGGCCAACGGCATCCCGAAAGTATATGTGATCGATGGACTGCTGGATATCACCCTGAGTGTGCATCTCGCACAAGCTTTTGATGTCCGCATGGCTGCTTGTGACTGCCTAAAGGCATATTTCTACAGCCATGCGGAGGTACGCCTACACTTCTTGCGGCGAGCCATCGAAGGGCACAGCTCGGGCGCGGACGAGACGGCGAACGTCCTGACCACGCTGCTTCGGCCAACCGACGAGTCGGCCTCGAGCGATCCCTACCGTTACTGGTTTGCTTCCGTCATCATGTTCCACCTGCTCTTCGAGGACTCGACCGCAAAACAAATGGTCATGGCGGTGACGGAGGGTGACGAAGACAGCGGCGAGGAGGTTGTCACCAGCATACAAACAATTACCGCCCATCTCCTCGGCAGCCTCAACAAGGGCGATGATCACCGGCTCATCACCGGGTACCTCATGTTGCTCATTTGCTGGCTCTTCGAGGACATGGATGCAGTGAACGACTTTCTGGGCGAAGGCAGTAACCTCCAGGGTCTGATTCAAGCAGTCTTGAAGAATACCAATAACGAAGTCATTGTGCAGGGTCTCTGTGCCGCCCTTCTCGGGGTCGTGTACGAATTCTCTACCAAGGATTCTCCGATCCCGAGGGCTACTCTGCAACCCATCCTTGTAGGCCGTATGGGCCGCGATCGATATATTGACAAGCTCAATCAGCTCAGAACGTTCCCGTTGCTAAGGGATTTCGAGGTTCTACCTCAGAAGTCTGACCCTTCAAGTGGCCAGAAGTGGCCCGACGTCTTCTTCGACGCCGTCTTTGTTGACTTTTTCAAGGACAGCTACTCCAGACTCATCAGAGCGGTGGACCGAGATCCCGGTATGGAGACATCGGTAGTGAGTAATGGTGTGCAGCGGGGCATATCTCGAGAGCTAGTGGACTCCCTGCGAGCTCAGTTGGACGATAAAGAACGAACCGTCCAAGAGAACCAGGCCCAGATAACGTCCCTCGAGAAGCAGCTAGCTCAGGAAAAGGTCGAGCACAAGCGAGCAGAGGAAGCAGCAGCTGCGGACCTAGCTACAGCGCAAAAGTCTCTTGAGGAATCACAGCGCGCGAGGGAAGAGCAGCTGAGGTGCGTTCTGGGAAAGCCGCCAGCTCTATGTGCTCAGCTAAAATCGTACTGCAGGGATCTTCGTCGAGAGCATCAAGCTGCGACCGAAAAGTTGGAAAGAAACGCCCAAGCCTCCCAGCAGAAGCACGAGGAAGAACTAAGGTTTGTTTGCCTGAAGGGGTGTCAACGATGCGAGACACGAGCTGATGAGAAGCTTCAGGACTACGCGCGAAGACCTTCAAAGGCAGTTGGAGCATGTTCGCCGGACTACCGAAATGGAAGCGCAGCGGCAGCAGCGACGCGCAGAGGCCGAGATGGCAGATGTGCGAGCAACAGCCAGCCGATTAGAGGTCGATATCATGAAGGTATTAGTTTTCTTTGTCCCGGCCCTGATATGGAGCCGTCAATACTCAGCAATGAACAGGCAAACAAGTCGAAAGTGCAGGAAATCCAGTCTATCACCGAATCTTACGAAGCGAAACTGTCAGAGGAACGCGCGGCCACAGCCAAGGCTGAAGCTGCACTCAAGGATCTGGAAGAACGAGCTCAGACGGCCGAGCGGAGAAGGCAGGAAATAGAGTCGGCGTTGGAGTCTGCAGAGCAGAAGTGCAGGGACGCCGAAAAACAAGCCAAGGCCACCAAGGACGAGGCACAAAAGGTGACAAACACAATCACCCCGTCGCGTGATGATACACCAACAGAAGGTATTAATGTCAAGGTGTCATGGCAGGCCAAGTCCCTTCTGAAGCAGCGGGAAGAGGAGAAGCAAACTACCCAGAGTGAACTCGACGACCTGCTCATGGTGTTTGGAGATTTGGAAGAAAAGGTGGCCAAATACAAGGTCCGTCACTACAGTCGCCCAGTTCTCACAGAACCGTACTGATATGCTAACTCGTCGATAGGCTCGCTTAAAGGCACTGGGAGAGGAGGTCTCGGAGGGTGAGGATGACGAGGCAGAAGAGGACGACGGGTCTGATGAAGATGAAGGCACCAGTGATGGAGAGTGAGCAGAAAGTAAACTATGCGATAGATACCCACCGATGGCGAGGCGAGGCGAGTACAGAGAAAGTGAACCTGGGGCATGTCTCCGTGCTTCATGCATCACACCGCCAGGTCATTTGTGTGATCCCCGTTGCAAGCCTGCAAGAATGCAAGTTTGCGCCTTCAAGTTGATGATTTCCAATGAGGCAACTTAGGGTCCAAGGAAGCCCGCATTAAGTCAAGCAGCCCAGGCGCCAAACACACAGCAAAAGAAAACGGCGATAAGATAGAGAAAAAGATTAGGCCCAAAATTTCATCCCACTTTGAAAAAGCGCCCACATCCACATCCACCCTGGTCATTCCTTATATTACAAGTGCCAGCAGCAAGCAGCTCACAGCAGGAAAGGGAAAAGAACAAGAACAAGAAAACTTTTATTGAGATCAACCAATCCAAAGATTGGCTTGTAGCTCCAACGAACCTCACATCCACGCGCGGCTCTTGCTGAACAGAATGTCCAAGGAAGACGTGCAATGCTCGGACTCTGACGTCTCGAGCGAGGACGGCTGGGTCGATGCCGAAGGCGAGGAGGAGGGCGAGGAGCAGCTCGCCATCATCTCGCTCCTCGATGACCGCGTCTTCTCCGATGCCCCCTCCATGCTGTCGTACTGCAAGGACAAGTTTGGACTTGACTTCCTCGCCGTCCGCCAACGACTTGGTCTAGATTTCTATGGCACAATCAAACTCATAAACTTCAGTCAGTCAAAACCCCCATTACAGATCTCCGTCTGTCAAAATTGCCGTGTTGACCCCAGTTCCATCTTGACAGTTCGCCAGAGGGTTCACGAAGGTGTCGCTCTTCCCGAGGAGATTTCTGCACAAGATATCGAGCATGATCGTTATCTGAAGCCCGTCCTCGATGATGACGCCTTGATCTTGTGTCTTGACGAACTTCCTGAGCCGTCGGCAGATGCAAGTCCTGGTGCCAGCGGTGTGGCCAACCCGACAACAGTCAAGGTCGCCGGCCAGGTCTCTGACGAACTGCTCAAGGAGAACGTTCAGCTGCGAGAGGAGCTCGACCGACTAGCAAAGCAGTTCCAGAACTACCGTGAAGCCGTCCAGCAGACGCTCGACCAGCGATGGGGCGACGACGAGGTGAATGACTCCTCAAGCTCAGCCAGCAAGGGTGAGCCCAAGACGAAGCGTGATGATTCTGAGTATTATTTCGAGTCCTATGCTCACAACGGTGCGTTCTCCCTTCTCCTTGAATTACCACCCACGGATTTTGGTCCTAACGTTCATTCTACCACATTCCAGAGATCCATGAGACTATGCTCAAGGATACGGTGAGGACGGATGCATACCGTGACTTTATCTACAACAACAAGGACCTTTTCGCCGGCAAGACAGTCTTGGACATCGGCTGTGGCACAGGTAAGACCCCTACTTTTCCCGCCTCGGCTTTATCCGCACCTCTCTTCATAAGTCGCCCATCTAACACTGGCCCCCCCAGGTATTCTCAGTATGTTCTGCGCAAAGGCGGGTGCCAAGCAAGTCATTGCTGTCGATCGCTCCGAGATTATCGACAAGGCAAGGGAAAACATCTTTCGCAACGGCCTCGCAGACAAGATCACCTGTCTGAAGGGCAAGATCGAAGAGGTGATCTTGCCGGTCGCCCAAGTCGACATCATCGTCAGCGAATGGATGGGCTATTGCCTGCTCTACGAAGCCATGCTTCCGAGTGTCCTCTGGGCCCGCGACCGCTATCTGAAGCCCGATGGACTGCTGGTGCCGAGCCACGCCACTCTGTGGATTGCCCCTGTCAGTGATTCAGAGTACGTGTCGGATAATGTCACGTTTTGGAGAGATGTCTATGGCTTTGATATGGAGGGCATGATGGAGGGGATCTACAAGGATGCCCGCATCGAAGTCATGCCGTCAAAGTCCGTGTGCGGTCAGCCATCCATGTTCCGTTATCTCAACCTACACACCGTCGCAGCAAAGGACCTTGTCTTTAGCAGCGACTTCAGCTCTGCCCTTTCGGCAGATGTAGACTCCCTCGACGGATTTCTCGTCTGGTTTGACATGTTTTTCGCACTCTCGCGCGAGGCCGAGATAGTCCCCGAGACCGCCACTGCTCAAGAATGGGCTGAGAAAGGCACGGATCTCGTTGCATTCACTACTGGCCCCTTCGGGAAGGAAACCCACTGGAAACAGGGCCTTCTACTCAACGAGCCCAAGACTGTCACTCCCCTTAAGAGCGGAGAAGGGGTCACGGGACAAATCACGTTCGCAACGGCAGACGACAATGCCCGGGCGCTGACACTCCGAGTTGACTGGTCCGAGGGGTCTAGGGAGCGGCGAACGCAGACATGGCCTCTGAAATAGGCGTCAGGACTTCTTCGCTCTCGACATCTAAGGGGGTTGCATCACATCACTTCACAAATAGAGTAGAGCAGGATTCAAAAAAAAATGAATGCCGGCATGAGAGCTCGACGAGCAGATTTATTGGGACCGGGCTTGCGAGAGTTCTTTTCTACGTATGAGTTGCCCTTTACATCCCAGAATAGAGAAAATTGCCCATCCGTATGCCCATCAACGTTTTCACAAGTGAGGCACGCCTGCACTCTGCATGAACAAGTTGACGATGCTCAAGAAGCCCTCGCCAAGAATAAACCCCTGCAGAGAGTGAGTTGAGTCCTAGGTGAGAAAGGGAACAGTAAAAACTACAGGGTGTTTGACCTACCGACGCGAGCACAATCAACGGAGTGTCTTGACGACCCATGACGGAGCGCCAGTGCCAGCTGAAGACCCCTCCGATTGTTCTTGCTAGAGTGAACGAAGGGACGTTGTACATGCCTGCAATTAAAACGTGTTCAGTTCTTGGAATCGGGGCCCCGGGGTGACTGCTCGAACAAGGAAGGCAACACTTACCAACAGCCACGGCAATTCCGCCAGGGATGTAAGCGCGCCAGGCCTTGCCCGCAGTCCGTATTCTGAAGACGGTCAAGACGGCGAACACCGCCGCGAATGCCATCGCCCAGTCTTTGGCCATATACGGCAGCCCTTTGCCGGTGACGAGTCGTGCTGTGAATATCCAGACGTAGCCTGTCGGGACCTGAAACAGGTCTCCGGGGATCTGATAGACACTGGCAGGGGGGAAAACACGGAGTTAGGAATTTAGCATATGTCGCTAATGCAAGCCAAAGATGGAAGCAGGGTTACTCACGCAGTATAGAGCTTATAGATGAAGGCGCTGACGATGGAGCCCACTGTGGCCCCAATGACCTGGCCCCAGAACTGAGCCTTGGGCGCGGCGCCGAGAAGATGGCCAGTCTTGAGGTCTTGCATCAGGTCGCCAGCTTGTAGAGCGCCCTTTGCTGGATCAGCCGAATGTAAACACACGATGGGTCCCCGAGATGTAGACTTACAGCTTCAGACTGCGAGTTGATATGGTCTCATTAGTTCTCTTGTTCCTTTCACATCGTATAACACATGGTTTTGAATCGCTGAAGTCATTGGGTAGACATACCACTGCTCCGGCAACGAGGTTGATCAGAACACTCGACTTGTGAGACTGAGGGATGATGACGGCAAAGAACAGCTGCGCAAGCTTGGATATACCAGACACCGGATTCAAATCGGTCTATGATCATGATCGTGAATATGTGTCAGTCATGAACAGCAAGCCCGGTCAACGTCGTCCAAGGTCCTCTCGGTACTCACCTCTCCCAGCGCCCGCACACCCATGATGCTGAGCAACAGCGCCATAAATACAGCTATGACCGTGGCGTACAGAGGGACCAGGTTTCCGAATACAATGTGGATGCATAAGATGCAAAACGCGATAGACAAGGCGAGCCCGATCCATACAACTCGATCACTGACCTGCTGATGCGCAGGAGCATCCTCGTCGTCAGTGATCAGTGTTCGGTCACGGTCCCCAACCACCGAACCATCTGCATCAAGGTCAGAGAGAGGGCTCGGAGGGACTGGTGTCGTTGTTGTTGGGGCTGTCGCGGAAGTTGCTCCATGGGCCGTCTCGTCGGCATCGTCGGCATCAACAGTGGTATACCCATTGCGGTCTCGGAGGAGCGCTGGTGACCATCCGGCTGGCAGGCGGTCCCTTGCGAGCTTGATGGCATCGGGAAGGCACTGCATAATGGAGCGCCCAGCGATGTGTCCCAGACTAATAATTGCGTCGGCGAGCATTATAGCCAGAGAGGTCCATACGATCCAACCCTTGCTTCCTCTTTCCCAGTCGTCAATTGGACCGGGAGCCCATCCTTTGTACTTTGCCAAAGGCGATAGAATGCCCCAGCCAAGGACAGCACCCAACAGCATGTGGAGTGTGGTCTCTGGACCCATGATGATGCCCTGGCCGACGTAGGCCAGGCTTGGGTTCAACGTCCACAGCCACGTGGATGCCGCGGTGAAGCCAAAGATAGGTATGTTTCGCAGGACAGGACAGAAGTAGGTCGCAAATGTCAGAAGGCCAGAGACAATGAAACAGACGAAAAGTAGGCGAAGGTTCGCCTTCCAGTCACTATCGTCGTCGTCCACGCCCCCTCCACCCCCACGCGGGTCATCCTCGATGGACTCGCGAGCCGCCTCGTCATCGGGCAAAGGCTCGCCGATGCGGAATTCTGTACTGTCTCTGCCCGAGACAGCGAGGCTAGCAAACCCGCCAGCAAGATCCTTCCCAGAACCGTCACTTTCGACTCGTTTGGTTCTGCCATGCAAGACACCGATGAGAACAGCGGTGCTGAAACCACTCGGGAACTTGAGCTTTTCCCTGATGATTACTTGCCGCCGCCTATGACCGAGCGAGCGAGCGAGGTCAGTCCTCCGTCAATTCCGGGCACAGTGTGGTCAGACAAGGCGAACACTCACAGAGGCACGGCGAAGACGACGCCGAAATAGCAGAGGCCGAGGGACCACACGATGAGCTTCCACACGCTCAGGTCAACGGGGCCCTGCTCTTCGGGAGTGAGAAGGTAGTTCATTGCCGGAAGCTAAGAAGATGGACAAGCAAGCCCTTGTATCAGTAGTGTTCATTCCTCGGGGGACGGGCTTTGGGGAATACGCACCACGCCGACGAAGCCACAGCCGAGGGGCATGATGGCCATGCCGCCCGCGACGCTCTGCACGAGTACATTCTCTACGGGCGAGAATGGGAACTTCAGGTGCCTTGACAAGGCTTTGAAGAGTCCAAAACCCATGAGACTTGCCGGCATGGACATGATGCTGACCCATCCCGTCTGCAGACCAAAGTACATGTTGGAGAAGCAGATGACCAGGCCGACCAAGAGGCCGACGAGGACGCCGCGCACCGTGAAGCTTCTACCTTCGACGACGACGACCATCTTGGACAGTAAAAGCCACAAGCTATGTTCACCCAAGAGTCTTGCGGTCCTTGCTCTTTCTCATGCCGAACGCGTCTGAACGTCGTTGGGGTGTGTGTGCAAGTCTTACGGATAGGTAAATACAATCAATGAATGCCTGGCACGCCATCTCAAAACCCCACAAACCCGCATCGTCAACGCCGATCGGTGCGGTTATTAAATTGATGTGTCAGCAACGGCGGGACCGGCCCGGCCCCGGAATCCCAATCCCCTTTCACACCAGACTTCAAATGTTTATTGCACGCCGCACGATAATGCATTTGCTAGTTTCGATCTCTTTTGGAGGACCCGATGAGCTTCCCGAGATATGATAATGTTTACTTATATATTATACATAATATACTCTTCAGAAACCAAAGCTATCCAGGAGCGAATTCGCATCCGGCTCCTCAAAGACGGTAGCTGTTGCAGGAGGCTGGCTGGTTATGCCGCCGCCACCGCTCGTCTTGGGAGCAATTGGTGATGTTGGGAGATCCGCCACAATCAACGAGCTCCTACGCCGCAACAGTTTGAGAGGATTGACTTCCCCGCCCAGGCCCGGCGCAATCGCGCTTCCCGACTGGAGGAACTCCCAGTTGCGCACAATGTCCAATCCCAAAAGATCGCAGCCCATCCGATCGTACAGTCGTGCACTGTGCAGCACAAACTCCCATTCTACCTTGGGCGTGACTTTGGACGCACCGCGAAGTGTCTGCAGCGTCTTTTGACGCAGCTGCGAGTACAGTATGACCAGCGCCGGGTCGTCCATGAGGAAGAGCTTGGACTGCATGTCGCCAGGGTGTGGTGTTTCCAGCAGAGAAAAGACCGGCGTCTGCAGGTGTCGTACGTGTTAGAGAGTAATCACATTGCGAGAAGAGCCCGGGCTGTAACTTACAATCAAGGCTCGCACAGCCATGTCTCTGCGATGCAGCATCCAGAACGCCCAAGACGCCAGCCAGCGGTTGCCCTCCTGAGAAGCAAGCGCCAGCACCTCCTCCTCAAGCAGTTTGCGCAATACGGGGCCTTGATCCCCTTCGTAGACACGGGCGACCGCCACGGCAAGCTGAAGGTCCTTGAGTTGATTCAGGCAGACGTTCACAGCATCCTGCAGATGGTCGGCCAGCAGGAAGAATGCTGCCGCATATCCTGAACACGAAGGTGTTAGTTGGTCAAAGTGCAAGGCTGCAGCAAAGAGTTGGATGCCGTACCGAATCTCCTCTTACTCATCAATGCATATGCATTCTTGAGAGCCGTTGTTTTCCACTTTGGATCATCAAAATTATTAGACAGTAATTTGAGCGTGGCTCCTTGTTCGCGATTCCACGACGCCATACGCCATAGACCCTGCAGCACCGTCTTCTTCTTCAGCGCTAGGTAGAAGAGGCTGCAGTCAACGGGATTCTTCAGCTCGCTCTTTGTATACTCATTGCGCGCAATGATCTCGAACTGGGACCGCTATGTGGAGCGTTAGAAAAGGGATCGGCAGAAGTCTTCGATGGAGCACCAGAGACAACACTTACGACTGCAGAGATATCAGTGAGCCACATGAACATGCCACTTTCGCGTGCATGCTCCCATAGTACAGTGCCGTGGTGTTGGCGTGAAACAAAGCCGACCAGTATATCTTGACTGGTCGAATGATACGCCCAATTAATCTCCCTCCATGACAAGTATATCTCGCTCGTCCTGCCCTTGCGAAGCGCATGCTGTCGGAAGAACAGCATGTACCTTGCTGCGTTCTCGTCCATGGACCTGCGTTGCGTCTCGACCAGACCGGCGCACTCCACAATGTCGACCAGCTGGATCTGCTCATGGCCCGAGAGCTGGGGTAACGCTACCTTGGTCAATTTGTCATTGATAGCCTCGGCTACTTCCTCGTTGAAGGTGTCGTCTCCGGAATCGTCAATGCCCTCGCGGGCGAAGTATGAATTCCTTTCCTTTTCTCCACCAGTAGTCTTGGTAGCCTATGGCTCTCAGTTAGTCAATCCGATACTGATACTATTGTTGACAGATACACTGAAAAAAACAGTCACCCACATCATTGCCCATATAGAACTCTTCCAAATCCAGTCCTAGATAGTCATCAATCGTCTCACCCTCGAGCCAGTACTTCAGCGTCTTGTGCAGAGCAAGCAATATCTTTTTCAACAGGCCGCTCTTTCCAGCGAGCATGCACTGGCTGAGGAACTGAGGGTGGAAGACGGGCAAGGGGCCGTTGAGCCTCTGCACCACTTCAAACAGATCGAGACGGCCGTCTTTACGTTGCGAGAGCCGCATATTACTGGCGAGAGACGTGGACTGGTCAAAGCTTCGGTCGTAGGTGAACAACTGGTTTCCGCTGCCGATGACCAGATGTCCGTCGCCTAGCCAAGTCGAATCGCCGATCGGATGTGCTGTGAAATCACGTATGTTGATCTCGCGGATCGACGCCCAGGCCGGGCCTTTGTTGAGGTAGTCAAAACGCATCTGGGCAAGCAGGATAACGCGGTGGGGAAACCCAACGGCTAGAATAGACTGCGAATCGGGCGTCGAGGTCCAATCTAGATCCTGAATCGTGTTGCCCGTCTCGAATGACTTGGCATACTCGAGGCGCGCCCCGCGTATATCCCATATAGTCACGGTAGACCTGTCAGAATTGACAAGCGCGGCCTTCTTCATTGTACTCCCACTAACGAGAGCTGGCTCGCGGAGACCGGTCTCCATCGAGGACGTAGATAGCCAGTCGACCCGCTCGTGGTTGTGATCAACGCGGGCTGTCCAGAACTCGACTCTTCCCGTATGGGTGTACGAGATGGCAACGTCCCGCGCAAACACGTCGAGGAATCCTGCAACGTGAGGTGTTGAGCCAGCAGGATCCACAGGGAGCATGTACGCCAGATCTCCGGCATCATCCATCTCAAACTCAAAGAACTTCCGGATGGAAGGGTCGGAGTGTCCGTTAGCCCCAGCGCGCGAAGCTGGTACATCATATGGAGGGAGGTGTACCTCCCAGACCACTCCCTTTTTTCCTGATGTGATGGTCGCAACATGTGCGACAAGCCTCTCCTCGACCTTTTTCCTCGGCAGAATGAGTAGGCAGAGAGGCTTCCCTGGGAGATCGAAACCGCACTCGGCCAACAGAAAGGGAACTGCTTGTCGACAGTCCCACAGAGTGATCTTGTCGTGGAAGAGAAAAATGACAAAGCGGCCCTTCCGCAAGACGCAGATACGGTGAATATGGCCAGACTCCGGCAGCACGCTCTGCTGAGACAGTGGAACCTCGTTACTGTCGAGAGCGTGGTTCCAGATGACGCACTCGCCCAGTGCTGTACGTGAGACAATGGAGCGGCCGCTGAAGTTTCGGACAATCTTGCGGATGGGACCCGAGTTGCCAGACCAGGTGCGTGTGTGGGCCAGCCTGCGCCCTTTGGTGACCTCGTCGAGCAGGACTTCTATGTTTGTCTGAAAGAGCTCGATCTTACCAGAAAAGTCATGTACAAGGATCTGGAGATGGCCTCCTGGCCTATTGCAATAATTATAGATCTCGACATGAGGTGTCGAATCAGACCGTACCTTTAGCCTCGAGAAGAAGTCAAGATCTTTCGAAGTCAGTTGAGCGATACTGAATACGTCGTTGGTCGTTTGCGACTTCCGCCCGACATTCTCCAGAGAAATAGCCGACATGGCTCCCCGGCCATCCAGAACTATGCAGACCTCGGAGCTACGATTGGCCACTTGTATCAGATGCCTCAGTGAGGCGGCATTGCTTGCCTCTTCTGAGCCGCTCTCCCGCACCGCCTCCTCCGTGGCGGCAGACAGATCTCGTCCTTGGATGATAAAAGCCCAACGCAGGTTGGAAGTCAGCGCAGCGCTCTGAATCGACTCTGCCAAGTCGACCATCCCCCACAACCGAAGATGATAGCAGCTATGTGCATCGGAGCGGGTCCAGATGCGCAGGAAATTGTCGGCGCAAAAGGTGTAGAGAACGTGCTCTATGGTGTGGTCGACGTGGTAAGGCTTGCGCCACTCGAATCCAGTCACCACGTCGGGATGTCTGAGATAGGCAAAATCGAAGCGCACATCCTCGGCGCCGTAGCTCAGCCGTCGCCAGACCTTGACTAGATGGTCGCAGTCTCCAGCTGAGGCTATGTAGCTCGAATCATAAGAGAGGCTGGCCAATTTTGCGGGACTGGCGAGGTCTTTGCGCCACAGGCACGATGGGGCCGTGGCGGTCTGGTAAAGGCGAAGCGCAGAGCGGGCGACCAGCAACTCTTCAGAAGCCCCCCATGACAGGGCAAGGCTTGCGGTCGTATGATGGATGGAGGCGCTATCGTTGCCAGCTTCGGCGGCAAAGGTCGCCTGCAGGGCCCACTGCACTCGAGGTCAGCCGGAATTGTTCATCATGGGGATGACCGGGGCATGTGCCTACCCTCAACGCATCTTCGTCCTGACCAAATGGCTTGTATATCCGCACAGACGTCTCCGTACAGGTTGCGATCTTGCCCGATGCTTCGTCGAAAGCAACGGCCTGCAGAGTCTCATCGGCATCGTCATACACGGTCTGGATCAAGGTAGCATGGTCGGAGAGGATTGCGAAAGCATTGCCGCTGATGTACACCTACGTTGTCGACCAATGTCAGCACGCGCAACAACCTGTGAAGAATACCAAGATCAAACGCTCACAATGATGCGCTGCGAGCCCCAAAAACCTGTAGCAAGGGCCTGCGGCCGGGACTCGGGCTTGCCGGGAAGGACGGCCTTCATGCTACCTGGCAGCGCGACAGTCTGTTGACATGACGAGGGACAAGGCCACGACTGATCTCACGGTCTCCAGATTTCGAGTTGGCCAACAGAATGCGCCCAGTGTGTGAAGATGGAGGACGGCCGCTTGTGTCTTGGGCGGAGGAGCTGCAGCTATCAGACTATTCGCTGATCAGGACTGCCCCTAGCTCTGCCTATGATGTGGCAACTCTGTACGTAGGTGTCTGAAGAAACGAGTACCTCCGGAAGGCAGCTCTTAGCTTCGAACGTCTAGAAGGAGTGACGTTATAGAACGGCGCGCGCTGTGGCGGAAGGAAACGATCGATGGAGCTCAGGGGTGGCCAAATGTGGGAGCGGCAGCAAAAGACTCCGGTGCGGTTCAGTAGGAGCTATCGAAAGTAGTTGCAGCATTCGTGATGCCACTGAGCAGAGGGGATAGGATGGAGTCGCACACTCACCACGCACTAAGTGAGGCTCTGGGAGCTGTAATTAATTGATTGTTCCAGGGACTGAGCGGCACGCGCCAGAACCATTGCACATACTATGTAAATGTGGAACCCACGTCATTACCCAAGGTAGCTGGTAGCTGGTAGCTGGTAGCTGGTAGCTACATGCAATTATTGCCCGTTTTGAATTGTCCCCTCCACACGACCTTCTTTTCTTTTCTTTTCTCCGCATTCCATCTCTAAAAAGCACTGGAGAGCCTGGAGAAAGAGCTCGTCTCCTTCCCCTCGTTCTAATTCTAGTCGAACACTAATGTACACTGGAGATGCGAAAGACCTATATCCTACAGAAGCCGCGAGGCAAGCTACCCAATCATCAAGCAATGCATCGTGCAAGAACGCCTCTAGAATGTGCCGAATGAGCCCGGTTCTGCCGCTTTTGCAGAGATGCAGAAATCAAGTGCTCGTCGTCGGAAAGCCTCGAATATTCCCATTGTCGTCGTATTTCGCCTCTATTAGGAAATGGCAATGATGAGTATGACCACCCGAGACGAAAAGTCCACGACGATACGGGGAAAAGAACTTACTGAAGAAGGTATACGACAGCGTCACAGTCTCTATGCCTTTCATGTTGAGATCAGTCAACATGTCGGGATCCAGGTAAAAGAAGACGGGCATATCGACCGTCTCTCCTGCGTTCAGCCTCTGCTCCTCGAAGCAGAAACACTGGATCTTGCTGAAATATGGCGCCACCTGTGCCGGGGTCACACTGTAAGTCGCCACACCAATGATGTCCTTGTCGCTCTTGTTGGTGGCCGTGTAGAATGCCAGGGCCGTCTCGCCGGGCAGGACTCGGACCTCTCGCTGCTGGGGCACGAACTTCCAAGGTAGCAGGTCTGATGTCGAGGCATTGAATGTTACCCGGATGCGTTTCGCGTCGGTCACGGGCTGTAGACGGCTCGCAATGTCCCCCCCATCCCCTCCGCCATGGGTCGGTGCCCGAATCGGCTGTCCTCCCCAGCCGGTCGTCTGGCAGATCTGAGCGCGAGAGCAAAAGGTTAGACAATGACAGTATGTCGAGGGCTAGGATCGACTTGGCTCACCATCTTGTAAAGTGGAACGGAGCCATATGAAAGAGCGACAGTCCCCAGCATGACACTGATCACGTAGTACATAGTGGAGGCGTTCTTCTTCTTGAGCTGTGCGTGGACATGCTCCATATTAGGCGCGGAAGCTCGCTGTGCTGGTCTTTGGCTGTTCGAGGCAAAGCGCAGCCCATTGGCTGCCATGCTTGCAACGGATCGGCCTCGATGGGTTCGGGGTCGACATGAGGAACAGCACCACCTTAGGTTCTGTTGCAGCAGACGCAGAGCCTGGCCCCTTGAGAAATCCATGGTGCTCTTGGCCAATTGGGGGAGGAGAAAGGGAGAGGAGGAGGAGGAGGAGGAGGAGAAGTCAGAATGCGACTTGAACGGACGCGGTAGTGTGTCGCAGGATCGGGTTGTTAGTGGTGCATGAATGTGGACTGATCATACTTCGTAGGTGCAAATCCCGAGACCCTGCGGAGTTATTAGGTACATGTAGACTAGCTCGACAAATATTCTTTATCGCTGGCGATTATCAGCACCAGCAGAAGTGCGGGCGGTCTGGCTGGAGCTAGGTACCCTTGCAGTCTTGTAAAGTACCTACTTTACCTACATAAGACCAGGACTAATAAAATAACCTGGGACGAATCACATTATTGACGAGAATGAGAAGACCGAGGAGCAACAATAGCATACAGTCGCGCACATTACATTTACTACTGATCCTTGGGTTTGCTCCCACGGAGTGCTTTCTCCATGCCAATGGGACTTTTGGACATGAAGAAGCTGTAGACCCGGTTCAGAACGCCAACGAAGCCGACCTGGATCACGACCAGGACGGCCCTCAAAATCAAGTCTGCGACACCGACTTTGGGACTTCTCCCTCTGCTGAATGTCGAATCGACGAATTCGAATGGTAGATCAGCGCCGAGATGCTCCCGGGCTACAGCTAAGCCGCTGCTGAACCCATCCTCGTGGAAGCCATACTTGGTCCAGGCACCAGCGTAGCTGATACCTCTCTTGTTCTGTATCCGCGGCAGGAGACGTTGCGCCTTGATAGCCGCACTGTTGTACAAGGGGTGAGCGTAGGAATAGTGTCCTTGGACCGTGCTGGGGTCCGGGTCTTGGAGCGGGTTCAATGTCACCAAGACGTTACCAAACGTCTCGCAGGGGATGTGCTGCAGGATGTTCATGTTGTAAGTAAGAGAGACCTGATCTATGCTGCGGCCTGGGTCCGTGGGGGAAGAGAGAGTCAGGTAGTTCCAGCTAGACCATGCCTTTCGGCATGCGGGCATGAGAGACAGGTCCGAATGTAGGACTGCCGTGTTTCCTGAGGTGTGGAACGCAGACATGATGGCATGCTCTTCATCGCTCGCATCCGCTTTGATGATGGAGTAAGCTTGGTCGCCGTGCGTCGCGAGAATGACATGGTCAAATGTCTCGCGAGAACCGTTGGCGAATTCGAGAAGCACTCGCCCATCCCGTCGATTCGAGACAGACGACACCGCCGTGTTGAGGAACACATTCTCGGCAGGAAACTTGCTCATCGCTGCGTCAATGTACGCCTTGGACCCAACCGGGATGGTGAGCCAGTCTGGACGTGTGGCGACCGTAGACAAGAGGTGATGATTCCACCTTGAAGATGTCAGTCTGATTGTGGCCACCAAAGTAAACAGGGGGCGGCGGAAACGAAGGCCTGGCCCAACTCACATGAAGCGCACCAGCGTCGCGGCCGGGAATTCGAGCGAGCACTTGTCCGGGCTCGTACTC
This sequence comes from [Phialemoniopsis] sp. UDSM-2020, assembly GCA_018873225.1. Classification (NCBI taxonomy): domain Eukaryota; kingdom Fungi; phylum Ascomycota; class Sordariomycetes; order Thyridiales; family Thyridiaceae; genus Thyridium; species [Phialemoniopsis] sp. UDSM-2020. The sequence continues at coordinate 3,842,723 of JAEILZ010000003.1, forward strand.
CAGACTGCCGCAGTCATGGGGATAAGGTAGTCATCACGGAAAGCATCCGAATAACCTCGACGTTCCAAATACTGGCCGATTGTCTCCTCCTGGTTGACTTCTGGCAATGAGATGTCGTCGTCTCCAATCAGGTCTAAAGCAAACTGATTGAATCGAACAATATCAAAGATCATCCGCCAGAATCGAGGCGAGAAAAGGTTCCTTCTCTGGCAGAAGACAGCATCGAGATTGGTGCCAGACCACTCGAAGCGTCCACGGTCTCTCGAGACGCCAAAGGTCATCTCGGTCGGCACCGTGTCCACATCGACTTGCTTGAGAAAGTTGATGAAGTTTGCTGGACGCCATCAGCAAACAAAGAACAAGATCACCGGCCGGGGGCCGACAGAGGAGGGTCACTGACGATAAGTCGCCGTGTTTAGTACGATGAAGCCAGTGTCCACATTGGTGGTTTGGTTCCCGTGCTTCCACTTCACGGTATTGGTGTGACCGCCGAGCCGGTCAGCAGCCTCGTACAGATAGACATCGTGAGGTGTCTGGCTTAATGCCCAAAGCGCCGCGATCCCAGCTGAGCCACTACCAACGATGGCCACCCGCTTGCTTCTGCGTCCAGTCAGTCAGTGCTTTCAGAGGGAGTATTGCTTGGTGCATAGCAGGCTCTTCTATTGTGAGTTGGAAAGCAAGACACGGCAGCCTGGTGAGACGGGTACATTTGGTGAAGGGTGGTTGTGCATGTGCGATGTGAACTCCATAGGGTAAGTAAGAAGTACCTACTGGGGATGGACAGCCATGTAATACTACTGTTTGCAGCGCGAGATCAGGAGGTGCGGGAGACCGAAGCTACCTAGGATGTCAAATGAATGCGATTGTGATTTCAAGATTAATCTAATTGCCTAGTAGAAATGCAAAGCACCGAGAGGCGCGTTGAGGAGGCCCCCTCGGCATATACTTTAGGTATGAAACAGCCGTGTGTCAAAATCGAAGACGTATTGATTTGCTTGTCTTGTCGTCTTGGGATGATGCGGGTCGATCCGCTGGTGCTAGTGCTCCGGTTCCTGCATCTGATCCGGCGCGGTCCATCGCATCGCCGAGCTTCAGATCCATGAATTCCACTTCGACTTACTTCGTACCTGCGCAGCAAGTAGAAGAGGAGGTATCGGCCATTCAAGTCGTAATCCCGACTTCGCCCACCCCCCGCCTCAGTCCAGCGGCAATGGGGGTTTGAGGATGGCATCAATTCTTTCCATATGTACTTTTGTACAGTCGTCAAACACTGACTATGCTCAACTGCGATGGTATTCAGGTCAAAGACAGGCGACAGGCAGCAGGCGACATAGAAACACTGGGACATAAATGATCAATATTAAATCAGAGGAAAATCTGTCGAGGCTCAACGGGACCGTATACTCAGAGCTGGCGCTGCCCACGAGGGCAACCGCTAGTATCCAATTCTTTAAAGCACCGTAATTCTTCTGCCCGGCTAATACAACTCATCGTCCATGGGAGAAGAAAGAACGTTGAGCCTTTAATCTGCAAATCCGGGATAACAACTTTCTATGAAGAAGAAGAGAGGAGAAAGGGCTCGAGAGAAAAATTGCAGGCAGCACTATTTAAAGATGGTGGGTACCAACCAGGGCCCGGGCCACCTGAGTGCCCAGGCGACTGGCGTTCTGGGGTGGGGAAGCCGACCTTCTTGTCAGGTGCCGCCCTGCCTGAAGGTCAGATGTACTCGCTTAGTACTGTCCCTGCGGCCCAGAGGGTGAGTAGCCATGGACTCGGTACATGCACAGTACTTCATTCTTGTCGTGGGCACTTTACGTATCGCCATCACCACCGACCCCGTCCTTGGCCGCCTCTCAATCCAAACGTCTCCTCCCATCTCTCTCTCTCCAACTTGCCAGTCCATTTTCGCCAGCGCCCTCAAACCCGATTTCGATACATACACACGCTCTCTTGACGCGCGAGCCAGGCAGTCAGTCAGGCAGGCAATTGCACTACTGCTCCTCTGCCCTTCTTCGGCCCAACTCTTACCTCTCCATCGTCATTCGCCGTAAGCCTTCTCAAACCATGGCCAACCCGCTCGACACCGATGCCGGCACCGAGTTGCTGAGCAGCTACATCGGCGAGCTTCAACTCGTCCAAGCCGACCTCAACCAGAAACTCGACCAGATTCCCGACCTGTCCGGCGAGCCCCGCAAAGCCGCCCTCAGCTCCGCCGAGCGCGCTCTCGAAGAGGCCAAGGAACTGGTAAGCCGTTGCGCAACCTCCCCGAGTTGCAAGCCAGCCACTCTTCTCCTCCTACTGACACTTGGACCTTCTTTCTTTCTGCGCAGCTTGGCCAGATGAACCTGGAGAAGCAAAACATCCCCTCTTCGGCCCGCACAAAGGTCAACCAGCGCATCCGCAACTTCACCACCGATGTCGACACGGCCGAGCGCCGGCTGCGCACCCTCGCCGATGACCGCTCTGCCCTGTTCGGCAGCCGCTACACCGACAACCCCTCCGACGTCCAGCTCGAGCAGCGCAACCAGTTGCTCGCCGGCACCGACCGCCTCGAGCGCAGCACCCAGCGCATCAAGAACAGCCAGGCCCTCGCCAACGAGACCGAGGCCATCGGCGCCAGCACCCTCGCCGACCTCAACCGCCAGCGCAACGTCATCCAACATACCTCCAATGTCTTGCTCGAGAGTGAGGGCTACGTCGACCGCAGTCTCAAAAGTCTCAGGGGCATGGCCCGTAGGTACTGTGACCCTACCGCCCATCCATGCAGCCATTGTTGGCCCAGACCTTGAATATACTAACGCCGAATTTCAAACACAGGATGGCTACAAATCGGGTGATCACCATCGCCATCATCACCGTACTAGTTTTGCTCATTTTCGCCGTCATCTTCAGCAAGTTTAGGTAGAGAGCCCTGGCACGATGTCGATTCCTGCGTCCCTCCCGCCTGGCTTCTTTCTCTGCTATCGTCCTTCTCCGTCGCTTTTGGCAAGGGTAATGGAGTTTACTGGAGTTTGGGCTGTCTAGACTTTTGTCTACCTGCATTTTTCCATGTGCCATCTTGTCTTTAGGCTTGTCCTCCACCCAATACATAGGCTAGTCGATATACACTCGAATCCCCGGGGGAAACGAGTCTCATCATATAATACGAGTAAAAATCACAATATTTACCTCGATTTTGTTCTTTCTGTTTGACTTTGCATATCGTGGGCATGAATTTAGGAATGAATGACCAGCCGATCTAGTCATATCTCATTGTATATATAGAAAGCGTGAGACGATTTTGTGGTAAAAGGAAGAAATGACGCTTTTCGGTATCTTGAGCAAAGAGCACATGCCGGCGAGATGAGCTCGTACTTTCAAGCTTCTCACATATAGGAGGCGTGAACAATAACTATCTCCTCCTCCCCCTCGGGCTTGCCTTGCCGATTCGAGATCCTCCCATCGATGGACCATGCCTCTTATCCTCGCCTAGGCCTCTCCTACCAGCGGCGGCAATTCCACCCCTGCCTCCCCTACCGCCTCTGCCGCCTCGGCCCCGGTTATCGCCGCGACCCATGCCACCCCGGGGAGCATTGTGCTTGCCTCGGTTGGACTTATCCAGGCGGGCCTTGACTGTGGTCGCATCGTCATCGTCCATAGCCTCGTCGTCGTCTTCGTCAGCCGATCGCTTGTTCGACCACTTGATCTTGCCGCGGAAGCCCTTCTTAGGCGCATCCTTGCCCTTGAGAGCGGCGACATAGGCGCCGACGCCAGACTCCTCACCATTTTGCGGGGCGTCGATGTCCATGGCGCCTTCATCGTCGCTGTTCTGACCCAGGATCAGCTTGCCATCCAAGTCTGTCTTGGCCTTGGTTCTGCCGGGCTTGCGCATCTTGGTCGGCTTGGTCGATGAGATGTGAGCCAAGGCCTTGCGGTCAAGCAGATCCAAAGGCTCATCCTCGTCCTCCACAATGTAAGTGCTGCCACTCTTGTTGCCGCGCTTTCTCGATTTGCCCAACACCTCCTCGTCCGAGTCCTCAGACCCTTCTGATTCATCGCTGCTATACAGAGCCTGGTCGTACTCGCTCTCGAAGCGGCCTACACGCTTGCCCTTGGCATTCTCGTCGGCCTCATCGCCCTCAGCCCCGTCCTCTCTGGCTTCATCCTTGCGTCTCTTCGATCGCTCCTTGGCCTTGCGGATGTTGCTGATCAACTTGCGGTCTGCTTCAGGACAATGCCTGTTGACCGTCTCGAATCCGAAGCGACGGACCATGCGCTCGAGAATGTGCTTGACTTTGGCCCTGAAATGGCCTTTGTGTTCATGACTCCATATCATGAGATTCGGCACCAGAGTAGCCAGACGGGGCAGCATCATGTCCGTCGGAAGGCTGATCGTGCAGACCTTGACGAATCCGAGAACACTCCGAACGATCTCCCGATTATTAGACGTCAGGAAAAGATCCATGGTCTGAACAAGGTCAGAGAGAGTCTGAACACTGACGGTCTCGCGGAACTCATAGAGGATCCGAGTGATAGCTGTGATCGAGGCGGAGATCATGTGAGGAGTGCTACCGGCCAAGCCAGCGCTGACCATGGTAAAGAACTCCTCGATCGTTGCCGCGACAGCAGGTGCATCGGAGGGCATGTTAGGGATCTTGTTATTGTGGATCAAGGTCCCCTCCCCGGCCGTGGCCATACGCTGGCCCATGAGGACTAGAAGGTCAAAGGCAGTGGTACGCGCGCGCTCATTGTGCTCTTTGCAGCAGATAACAACCTCGGAGAGAATGGAGGGAATAAAATGCAGAGAAGTGGCTGGGACGAAAGGAAGGAGCGCGGTGATGGCAGCAAGGCGTTCCCTTCGAGCGGGGGCAGACACCTTGTCAGCACTGGAAAGGAGTAGTTCTTGAAGGTCCTCATGCCTCTCTTCCAGTGCCACCTTGCCCACTGCGGATTCAGCGAGGCGTGGGATCAGCTTGTACGCCTTCTTTTGTAACTGGGGATCCTCATCGGTGCGGATCACCAAGGCGGCGATCTCGAAAAGAGCGGCAAAGCTCTCCCTGGGAAGATGAACGGACATGGTAATGACCAAGTCCATCAGAGTATGCAACGTTGAAGGCATCTGTTCGGCGGACTTCTGGGCTTCTTTTCTTTGTGCTGCATCCTGCTTCGCAACCTCCTGCATGGCATCTGCTAGCATCTTGCAAACGCGATCGAAAGTCTCCATCAGCTCGGCCTTGGGCGTGACAGCCAGGAAGGCGTTGATGGTCTGCAAGATCGGACCCCTGGACTGTGCCATGGTCTGGCCATAAACATTGAACAGGACGGCAAGGAAGTTGCCAGCGAACTGGCCAAGATAGTCCAAGTTAGCCTGGGCCAACACTTTGGTCACACGGCTTTGCAGAAGTAGATCCTCCTCCTCGTCGATCGATGTTATTGCCATGTTGGACTCCACAAGGGACTTCAAACCACGACAGATATCTAGGCGAAGGTCAACCTGCTGATATAGCAGGTTAGCGAGCAGCTCAGCAAAGCCTTGGTCGAACGATGTTGTGAGGTCCATTGGAAGATCGCAATAACCCGGGAATATCGACCAAACTTGATGTACGACTGTCTCGTAGATCTTGATCTCCATGGTTCGAGCGCTATCACCATGATCCATGACCTTCTGGAACATCATCTCGCTGAGCGGCACAAATTCGGATTTGAAGTGAGCTAGATCGGTGTTGGCGGTGTAGTCGCGGAGAAGAGGTAATAGCCACGCTCGGCCGGGTTGACCCTTGACTGGGCGTGCCAGGTTCAGGGGCAGCACATCAAGAACGGCAGCGGGGCCCATGGCCCTGATGGCCTTGCCGAGAACTTCATCGGCCTCCTTCTTGCTAGCGAGCGCATCGCTGCCCCTCATCTCGCCAACTATCTTTGTGATCGTCTTGAGGTATGGATACGCGCGCCAACGCAGGGAATCAAACATGGCTCCGAGGACGTTGAGCACCTCGAGCCAAGCGGCTTGATACGTGACGCTCAAGAGACTCTCTGCCTGGCTCACTATCTTCTCCAGGACTTTTTCGTCAAAGATGGACGGTTCGAGGACGACTTGTGGTGGGATGCAGTTGGCAAGGAAGGAGATCAAGCACTCCGATGCGGAGACTCGGATATTGTGAGAAGGAGACTCGAGGAAACCAGACACCATTTGAAACAGGTCTGGCAATCTCTGGTAAGTTTCCTCGGGCTCAACTTGTCCAGAAACATCATAGCCTCTTGAAAGGATGGCAATCCATGGAGGGAGAAGCTGGGTATCATTCTTCGCAGGCCGCAGCTCAGTGATGATCTCGAGAAGACGGGGGAGCTTGGTGGATGCCACCTCGTCGGCTGCCATTCCCTCGAAGATCATTTCGAATATGTCGAACACCGACATGGTAAGATGCTCACTCCCGCTCCGGGCGATGTTAAGGAGAAGCTCGCAGAGAGACTCGATTTTCTTGGTTGGCCATCCTCCACTGGCAGACGCAATGGACTTGACCATTTGGAGAGCGTGGATAAGATTAGGGTCATGAGCAGCCTCAGATCCCTTCTTTTCCTTCTTTGCGCGCGCAGCGGCCTCTGCCAATCCGCTCAGGCTCACCATGGCAGTTTCGGCACACATGCCAGCTGCCGGGTGGTCCAATGAAGGGCTGGGGGGCGGATTTCGTAAGATCTTTCGCAGGGCTTCCAAGGCGCGCTTTCGCACCTTTGGACGTGGATCTAACGCCAGGTTGAGCAGCCCTGCTACGGCTCTCCGAGGACCGACCTGAGCAGTGGAGAGCTCCCATGCTGCCGAGTCTTGAGCGATGAGGAGGGACTCTAGACAGCCAATGGTCGGCCGCAGAAGAGGGGCATCAGCCTCTTGCTGCTGCAGCACGGGGGCCAGAAGAGTGAGGATCTGTGTAAACTTTGCTCGGAGAAGCGGTTGCGGGGCGAAAGGAGTGACTAGGTCGAGGAGGTAGACGACAGAGGTAGAGATGCCATTGTCGACGTTGCTGCCCGATGCAGACTGGGCAAGCAGTGCGAGAAGAGCTGCAAAGTAGCCGGTCGGCGTGGGTTGGGCGTTTTGTTCTTTAAGGGTCGCCTCGACAGCGCGAAGAACAACGGCGGTCTATCTCACGGCAACCCAAGGTCCAATGATTAGAGACGGATACCAGGTGTCTGGTGTAAGTAGTATGAACTTACCTGTTGTTGACTTTGAAGATTGGGAGACCGGATCTTGTCCAACTTCTCGTTTAGAACGGACGTTGCCATCGTAAAAACAGCAGCTCCGGTCGGCACGAGAATGTATAGATGGACTTGACTTGGGACTTTTTTTTCGGTCGATTCTTCAGAGCCATGCGGGTTCAGTGATAGTGATCAAAATTTTGGGAAATATTTCTTATCGGCTGGGCGATAACCCCACCAGATAAGGGTAGCGCGGTCTCAAACTAATGTCTCCGTACCGACAGAGGAACCTACTTTAGTAACCCTCTATAGATTCAATGTTCGGATTGAGCTTGGAGATTGGGATGATGGCATAATAGTCCGCACCCTTCTTGAATAAGCGTTCAAGATACCTAAGTACCTAGTATGTACTTGCGCAGGTGACCAAGAAGAACTGGTGCCGATAGTTCCTACGGATGACCGCAAGCGAAAGGAAACCCCTTCCAGAACATTGAATCGACAGGCCAACGTCACTTTACACTTGTAGCACGAGGCAGCCTGGCTCCGAGAAATTTGGCAAATTCTGCATTGTGCCCCGAGGCCCCAAACGCCACGTCATACTGCCATACCTCAAGTCGTGGCCTTTAACATCTAAGAAAACTCATTATCGGCCTCCTCGATCTGGCTCTTGATCCTTAGCAGGATGGCCGTCTTCCATTTGTCCAGCTTGCTCATCTGGTCGTACGCGAATAGCTTGTCCGTGTACCTCTCCTGGTCACCGGCCTCGATGGCTTCCACCATGTCCACTAAAAGCTGATGCTCCCGCTGGCTGGCGAAGCCAGGCTCCATGTCCCTGTACTTGTCCAGTGCGCGGTGCACCGACACCATGTCGCCCGTCGCAAGGTGGCATATGCCGGCCTTAAGGAAGTATTCCTTGACCGAGTACCTCATGAGATTGTTGTTGATGGATTGCTGTGCAACCTTTTCGTATTGCTCGATGGCCTTGTAGTAGTCGCCGTCAAGGGCTGCAATATCAGCCACCTTGAGCCACAGCTTATTTGCGAGCCTACCGGATGCATGTGTCAGTACAGCCGTTCTTAACGCAACAGTCATGGTCTCTCCGGGGTATTTTCACGTACGCGGCGGCACCATCACCCTCGTACCACGTGGCGGCATTCTCATAGCACTCCATCGCCCGCTTCTGATCTCCCAGCTCAAGCTCATACACCTCGCCCAGGCTTTCCTTGTGTGAGGCTGCTCTTCGAAAGTTGCCTCTTGAGCAGTAGTGGTTGATGGATATGTCGAGACATCTGGCGGCATCTTCGGGGCTGTCCTTTCTGTACGCTTTGAAAGCGTCGACATAAGTGTTGGCGGCATCATCTGGCTCCTTGAGGTTGTTCATTTGGATCTGGGCGGCCTTTTCGAATGTCTGGCCAGCCTCGCGGGCTACGTCAGGATCATGTCAGCACACGTAGCCAGCCGCGGATATGCTTAGACGAGGGGTGCGCTCACTATTCTGCTGCATCTTGAAGGCATTGGCAGCTTGAACAAAGAGATCGGCTGCATTCTGATATTTCTCCTCGCGGCCTCCGAAGAAGCTGAAGCCTCCAGAGGCGCCCGAAAGGGCTTTGTTTGCCTAGACCGGGGTTATCGTCAGCAGCTATACAACCCAGCGCATCATGAGCAGTGGCTAGGCAGCCAGGCGCATACCTGCTGGAGGAGGGCGCGGGGATCTTGCGACATTGTCGGAGCGTGAGCCCAGTCTCTCTTGAGGCGGGTAGGATGAGTCTTCTTGTGCACAGTTAAAAACGCGAGTATGGAGCAGAGCCTCCTTCTGAAAGATGGTTTCGCTGTGAGTTGAAGAGAGTTTTGTAGGGACGACAAGGTGGAAATGGCCCTGTTGAAACACGCAGCACGAGGCGAGGCGGGGCGGGGTGACGGATGTGGTGGAGCACCAGCCAGGTAACATTGAGGCTACCACTGTCACTCACTATCAATGATTCAGGTCCACATATAACTACCTAGTCCCATAGTTGGAGTCAACACTACTAAGTACTTTACCGAAGATGACGGTGGTCACGGACCCGAAACTTCTCTGCTTGAACAACGATTGAAACGGTGCCCTAATTCGGATCCCAAGAGATCGAGTGTGTCTTTCTTTTAAAATACCCTTCCGTATTATACTAGGAGCCTCCGTGGGTCGGGCTCCATGATCGGGGTAGAGGGACAATAACGACGTTTATCCTCGATACGCACGGCATGCATATGTCTAGCTCACTCATCGAGACCTATCAGCACACTCTCTAAACCTTCTGCCTCTCCTGAGACTTCCTTCATCCGCCCTCTCGAGGGCCCTCCAGCAGCCATGCCTTCACTGCCACGCAGCCAGTTCTATACCAAGGCCCAGTACATGCGGCTCCTCTCACGTCAGGCGGCTGCCTCATCCACACAACGGTCAACTCGCCAGTTCTCATCCTCACCATCTACACGCAACAGAAACGACTCATGTTCAGCCACTATTCTCGCCAAACCGTCCTGGTCCGTTCGCACCCTCCTCTCCTCGTCATCAGAAGCCATGGCGACAGCCCCAGACACTGTCGTCACGCCGGCCCAGCTCCACCACCTGCTCCGACTTTCTGCCCTACCCCTGCCCGAAGACAGCGCTGAGGAGGCCAAGATGATCAGTACTTTGCAGTCGCAACTGCGCTTCGTCCGTGACGTGCAACGCGTCGACACGGCCAAGACTACCCCACTGCGTTCCATCCGGGACGAAACGCGCGCCGCCTTGCAGGAGCAGACCATCGGCACCGCCCAACTCGAGCGCGCTCTTGGTCAGGAGGAGACTTTCGGGCACAGAAAACGGCCGCGACGGCGAAGATCGAATGTTGATGCTTCCGAGGCCGAAGGCTGGGATGCCTTGAAGTTGGCGTCCCAAGCCAGCGGGAGATATTTTGTAGTCAGGAGTGGAAAGGACTAAAAGTGTGTGTAACATTACATTTGATACCCGGGCTCATAGGCCATGTTGTTGATTAGTACGGCCCTGGAGGAAGCATGAGCAATATGACCTGCAACTAGCACCTTGTACATTGCCTTTGCGTATCAGCAGGAAGTGAGTCTTATGTTCCTGTCTCCTTTCGGTATAGATCCTACAAAGAGCATTACTAGCCATAACATGATTGTACCATCGCGAAGCAAGGCAAATGCCCAAGACGTATGAGTGTCGTGTGCTGGATATTGTATACAGGGGCTGTCGTGACCGGGGAAAGAAGCAAGCACGCGAATCTAGGCGCGCAGCTTCTGCTGCTCATTCTTCTCCTTGACCTCCTTCTCCATCTGCGCGGCCTCATCCTCTTCATCCAGGCCCTCACGCTTGCGCTTGTCCTGCTCGAGTTTCTCCTCGACAAGAGTCAACGTCTCCTCATCCTGGGCCACCTGTTGTAGGTCGATGTCCTCCCAGCCCAGATTCTTGAGGATTGTGCCCACCAGGTATTGGTAACGCAGGTGGCCGCTGACCAGCTCAGTAGCATTGACGTTTTCGACACCCGAGGTCCCCTCGATGCGCTGGAGACCAGCAACTCCAAATTGAATGCTGCTCGTGCGGTACAGGAAAGCCAATATATAATCGTTCTCCGAGAAGACATTGACAACTCGACCCGCAACAACGCTTCGCAGGGCCGTCCAGACGCGGCCATCGGACGGCGCCGGAGTGCCCATCAGAACAACATTCTCGACCAGACCAAAGGCTCGACGCTCAGCCAGGCTCATGAGGCATGTATAGATGACACGCGCCCCTAGGCTGTAACCAATTAGGGTGACACCCCGCTCACCCTGAACCCTGTTGAGGAGGGCATCAGCAAGAACAGCGCCAGCCTTGTCTGCGCGAACCATTCCGACACTCCAAGGGTTGTCGACAATCTTGCTGATACGCAATAGGCTGAGGGGCCAGAGGGCTTGCAGTAGACTGGCAAAGACTGGGGACTCCGCGTCAGTATATGAGTAACGACACCATGAGGCGCGGAGGAAGATGACTTACTGGTGCGAGCAATAATCTCCTTCTTTGCGACACTCCACGCGGCACTCTTGACCACAGTTTCAAGGGAAGTGCCCATCTTCATCAGGGCCTCCAACTCCCATCTTAGAGCGTATACCTCGTTCTGGTGGCCCAAGGCTCGCCAGGGGTTAATGATGTCCTCCTTCTGGGTCAGCCAGCCGCTGATGCCAATGACGAGCCGCAGTCTGCGATCATCCGGGGGCACTTCCTTGGCCTCACGAAACTCCGACTTCAGCGACCCGTGCAGGGGCAGGAAAGCAAAATCCTGGATGTCCTTGGCATACGAGTCCATCATCTTTCCAGCTCCTCTAGCCCCGTAAATGCCGAACAGCGTTCCCACTACGAGACCACTCTCCGCCATCGTCCCCAGCAGGCCAGCCGCGGCTGTGGTGCCCAGGCCGATGCCTCCGAGCACGGATCCGATACCAGCAGCAACCAGAGGTGCTGCCAGGCCACCCGTAACGCCGATCAGCGCAGCACCGGCAGCACTGGCTATGCCGACCTTCCAACGACGGGCATTCTTGTTCTCCTCGCTCCGTTTCTGGGTGGCCTCCTCACCCGAGAGTTTCTGAGCAGCCTGAGACAGGCTCTTGGCAACACGAACCTCGTCTTCTGCGAGAATGTGCAAGGGCACATGAAGAGACGATGCCAGGTTGAGGAGAAGGACACGAGAGAGTGCCGAATAGTTCTCGAGTGACAAAACAAGCAACAGTAGTGAGTGCAAAAGTAGGGTTCGCTTGGCCATGGGTAGGGAACAGAGCGTGGTGGCAGTTGGGGGGTAGAGCTGGATCAGCGCTGCATCCGCTTCCTCGGTGGACATCACGTTTGCTGCTCCAGATTAGTATAAAGGTACTCGTATGCGTCTATTGTACGGAGAAAGGTCGCTGTCGCAAGAACCAATATAGAGCGGGGGGCGATAGTTGTGAAAACATTTGACTTACTTGAGTGGCGCATTGGATCGCCGGTTCCGGACTGTTTAGCTGGTAGAGTTGCCGGGGCCGGCTTGTTGCCGGGTCTGGCATTCGATCCTTTGCTAGAGGTTGGCCGAGATTGCTGCTGCCCTTGGTTGTCTTTGGCAACAGAAATGTCACCGATTCGCTTGACGACTGCCGCCTGCCATTTCTTGAAGTAGGCCAGGGCCTCCTTTCTGAGCTCAGCCTGAGTAGTGTTCAGTGCTTCCTTCTCCTCTTTGTCCAGCATAGATCGGGCCTTGTTGTCCAACTCGGCAGCTGAGGATTTTCCATCATCAGAACGCTGTCCAGCCGCGGCCTTGGTGCTGCTATTGTTAAAGCCAAGGCTCAGTTTGCTGAAGTCAAAGCTGGCGGGCAGTATATTTCCTGCCAAATTCCAAGAAGTGCTGCCGGTTGTTGAGTCATCTTTGGAGTCAGATGAACCCGAATTCGAAGCTTCAAATGCCTGAACTAGGTTCTGCTGCATCTTATTTGTGATGTTGGTGACGAGAGCTGTGAGCTCAGTTTTCTGAGGCGCGGTCAAGACATCGCTGAGATCAGCCTCTTTCTTGGGCGTAGCTGGTCGTTGGCCAGAGCCCCGATGCGAGTGTCGAGGGGCCATAGTAGCGTCTTCGTCAGAGGTATGCGATGTTGGAGAGAGGGGCGGAGGTGGTGATGATTCCCGGGTGATTTCGGGGGTAGGTTGCTGGGGAGAAGTTGGGGCCATTTTGACAGTTCGATGAAAGGCCCTCAGGTAAGGCACCTGAAGTAGTAGCTATTCGTGGGTAGGTCCTCCTTAAAAAAAACACACTTCACAGACAACCTTGTTCCGTAAAGGGGAGGAGTCTCCAAGGGTCTCCTCTGATAAGGCAAGTGAATATAAGGGTCGCAACCAGGAGCGACCAGACTGCAACATCCGAGCAGTCAACAATGTAATCACCAGCAGCACCGAGTCCCCTTCGCATCAACAGCACAAGCAGCACAGGCAAACCAGACACTAGAGTGAATGTAGGGCTCCTGAGCTCGGACTCTTCACCGAGGTTTTCGTGCGATGACTATTCTGGGCGTGGGAGCCTTGACGGTGACGATATATGGTTGAATGTCGCCCAAAGATAATGATTATTTCCAAGAATTCCCGGCCAAAAGACTGCTGGTCACTACTCGCTTCAGGCACGCAAGGTCGAGAACAGCGGCGCAAAACACAAGGAACGGGGTTCTAGATGGACACAATTACTGAGGGGAAAGAAAAGCAGGACGAGTTCCATGGTTGTTTGTTTGTATGACAGCTGCCACTTGTTGCTGGCACGAGCCCTACCTTGCTGTGCCTGATGCCTGGCTACCCGCATCATTTGACGTCACGGCAACTAGTACCACTTACACGCCCATCACATTCACCAGACCAGGCCTTGGCGGTGGGCACCGGACCCGCACCGGCCCCATCATCGGCTCCGAAACAATGAATTTCAGGAGTCGAGGATCGAACCACTCAAGCCTGCAATTGTGCTAAATCTACTTACCTATATTACTCCTTGAAGTGCTTACTGGGAGGGTTGTTTATTGTATTGAAGCTCCAGAGACGCTTTACAAACACGATGACAGTTTACCAAGTTTAGCACCGATACGTTGATCATGGCCAAGCTCAAACTCCATAACTAACATGTCCTGGTATGACTGAAATCCAGCTTTTTGAATCAAGAGGTATGGGCACTCATATAGGTGTTTTCCTCACGTGGTAGGTATCTTGTCTAGGCTTGTGCTTTCTCATCTGAATAACACCGTGCTGAGTCGGAGTGTTTTGTTGGTCATCTGCCTCAAAAGCACAAGCTTGCCGAGGTGCTCGAGTCCTTGAAAGTACTCAAGCTATCTAGGTACCTAACCCGGGGATATCGTATCTACATGAATGCTCGATCGGGTCATTACCTAGATAGGTAGCTGCATAATTGACATGCAAAAGCCTTCGGCCAGCGGCTTGAATAAAAGGCATCCACTCCCTCCATTCCTGGGTGATAAGGTAGTTCGCTGTTGTCTATCATGGCCCCTACATTGTCGTGGCCGTACCATGTAGAACAGACAGCACCGGGCGGAACGACTGGCCGAGCCTAGCTCACCTGGCGAAGCGTGTCCCCAGCTTTCCTGTCGACAAGAATCCCCGATTCCCCATTTCTCCCCTCCAGCCAATGCTCAGCACACCAAATACCAGTCTTTCGTCCGTCTCACTGATTCCTTGTCCCTGCTCTTGAACCGCAAAGCAGACCTGCTCCACCTCGCCCGGGTGTAGTACCGGCTTCTGGCTGTTGCTCGCCTCCCAGTTGCAATCGCTGTAGACGAGCCCGGGCTCTAGATCCAGTCCCACCCGCTCCAGCTGCATGACGTCTTCGCTACAATTCTCCAGCTGCGCCTCGAGCACCCATCGCCGTCCACCGCCGTCCTTCAGAGCGGGCAGTGTCCCCGCTTTGGTCCGCACCACAAGCGACGACTTGCAAATGAACTGGTACAGCTTGCGGAATGTCCTTGTCCGCCCGCTCGTATCCGTTGCTTCATAGTAGCTGACAGTCACTGCTAGAACGTGATTGCCTTCTTCCTTGAGGTCAAAGTTGACTACCTTTTGAAGTGTCTGCCCAGGTTCGAGGTCGACTCCCTTGGCCGCACCACCATGGGCGCCGGTATCGCGGTCGGACCCCGAGCTCAAGTCGAGCTTGACCACTCCCGAAGATGAAGGTGTCTTCATCTCGGCCTCGATCCGAACATCGCGGACCGTCCTGCTCGCGCCAGATGCCGTGCCGGGCAGTGCAGGGGTCTCTTGCGCATCGTGGTTTGCGCACAGAGTACAGGAGAAAGTCTCGCCGACGTATGCGGAGCCGAATGAAGGAGGTAAATTGAGTATTGGACTAAGAACAAATGGATCCGGGTTCGTGACGCCTCCGGGGCTGTACGCCAACGAGGCAGGGATCGGGTCGGTCTGGACAGGTGCTGTTGGAGAGAATGCAGGCTTTAGAGGGTGTTGGGGGACTAGAGAAGGCCGTGACAAGCTGTGTGAGTATCGTTAGCGAGTCGTGTCCGTAACAAATCGAGTAAGGAAACAAGTAGCGTTTCTCATACCGAAGGACCTTAAGAGAGATGGGGTGTGGCTCGCGGCCAGCATCACGGGAGGGGAAGCGCTGGTGGCTCATGACGCGGGTATCCCGTTGAAAAGCGGTGCTCCTTCAGCACGCGCAGCACATGCTCAAGATGAGACTAGGAAGAACATCGATTCGAGGGGCACCAGAGGTATCGCGAGGCCAAACAAGTCATTCCAAAGGTCCCAGTTTCGCCTTCGGTGCTTATCCTTGTATGTCCCAATTCCTAAAGAGGACCGTCAAAACCCCACAGTTTCCATGATTGTCTTATCGATAAGAAAGAGCTAAAGTAACATGGGAAAACATCTTGAGCCTCGGGACATCGCCCTCAGCTCTGGTCTACCGTTTATTCGCTCCGATTAGACATAGACACTCGTCCTCCTCCAATTGGACTTACACGGCCAGAGGTTCCAGTAAGCGGTGCAAGGGCTGTTGGTCCTCTTGCGGCAGGTTGACTACTCCGTACACATCTCGATACCACAAGCACAGTGCTATCCTTCCCACTGCCTTTTGAAGATATTGTGGGTTGTTTAGTTGCCTCATGCAACGCCTGCGCGTTGTAAAGTGAGAGCGGTTACGGAGCAGCCATCAGTGCTCCACACCACATCTTTGTAACGAAAAGGCCATGGCTAGATTCCTAAATTCCTGGTGGGGGAGGAACCTGGATCTTGATCAGTTAAAGCTTGGGAAGGTGAATAAAATGCCAAGGACATACCGAATTATAACCACTACCACCTGGAGGAGGAGGTGGCGGAGCAGCGCTCGGTGGCGGGGGCGGAGGAGGAGCTGCTTCGCTCGGCGGAGGTGGAGGGGGCGATGCTGTTGAGGTCCCTGGGGGTTGGGGAGAGCCTTGCTGCTGGGCCTGCTGTGCAGCCGCGTAGTATTGTTGATAGTACTGCACATATGCTGCATACCCGCCATACGCAGCATAGGGGTCGGAACCGTAGTACTGGGCATACTGGCTGGCATAGTCGTTGGCGCCGGCGGCTCCCGAGGCAGCCGGAGGCGGCGAAGCAGAGGAACCAGCGCCTGGAGCAGGGGAGTTGTAGTTTCCCTGGCCCTGACCACCGTATCCTTGATAGGAGCCAGAATGCCCGCCGTGTCGATCGCCATATCGGTCGCCGTACTGGCCAGAGCGTTCGTAATTGCGTGGCGGTCTACTCTTGAACTGCTCATACTGTTCCTTGACGTTCTCGAGAAGGTCCTCGCACAGCTCCTTCGCTTTCTCGACCATCTTAGGGTCAGGGCCGCTGGAGTAATTGTTGGTTATAGAGTTCTTCCACAAAATATCGCACTCAGGGAGGGGTATACACTTACGCGACATGCAGGAACATATCCTCATCACTCTCGCGGCCTGTGGAGGCTTCTAGATAGCCCGAGCCACGACCCTTTATCTGCACACGACAGCCAGTCTCCTGCTGAATGTGCTTGACATAAGCGCCGCCATGTCCGACGACTTGCGCGCGCAGGTTGAAGCCGTGCACGGGCTCAAGTGTGATTGGGATCTTCTCCTCGGGCCATTTGCGCTAGAGCCGGCAAGTCAGTCTCTCGGCCCGGGTCTCCAGTGGCTTTCTGTTCCAACTTACTCGTCCGAACTCATCACGTTCGACCGTTTCCTGCTCTCGACGTCGGAAACGTCGCTCATCCACGAGCTGCGGGAGCTCCTGTTTCATCATCTCGTCAATCTTCTCGACGGCTTTGTCGAGACCCTCCTTGCTCGTGCTCGTGACATGAAGGTACAGGGGTGGGTTCTGCCATCACAGATTAGCCTTGTGTCCGTTGTCGAGATCGCGGTGCCAGGTACTTACAGCTGGCGTTGCCATGCTCTTGTCGGGATAGTAGCTTCCACGGGTTGTGACATCTTTGTATAGCTAGCGGTTAATCCAAAGTCCTACAAGTGAATGTTAAGGCAGAAGCAGGGCGTACCGGCACCAGTTTCATCTTTGATCTAGGACAAGCGTGGAGGTCAGCAGATGCCAAAGAGGGGAGCACATATGAGCTACGAGATCCAAGTAAGCGAGACTATCCCGCACGATTGGATGTGTGATTCTGGAGTGGATTAGCCGGAACGGCATGGGATTATTTACCATCTTTTGTGTCGAGCCCTTGGTCAACAGATAGCGGTTTCGCAGGTCGTTGACTTCGATGTCTTTGATGTAGTCGCCATCGGCGATGTACATCTCGCCATTGATATTTGCGGGCGGGTTGGCACCGCCAGCCTTAGCCGCGGGCGATTCGGAGGAGCGAATGGGGGGTACGTCGACATGCTGAATCCCCTTGCGGGCTTGGAGCTGTGCATTGATTTTGGCGGCGGCCGCAGCAGCAGCCGCAGCCGGGTCGACTGGAGATTTGGCAGAGTCTGGGGTGTCGTGTCGCCCACTTCCAGAGAGAGGGCTACGCTCCCGGCCAGAGTCGGGCTTCCGCGCCGGCGGTGAACGAGAACGGCGGTCGAACCTCGATCTCCGTGGCTCCGGTTCCGTTTGATCGAACCGCGACCTCTTTGCGCTTCGTCGTTCCGTGTCGTCCATGTTTTCACGAATGTAATGACGAGCGCGATGTCTTTTGGAGAATGCGATTGGGGCTAACAGATGCGCCGTAACAAGACTGATAGTGATGACTTGAAGGGAAAAGGCTGTCAAGTTCTAGATTTCGTGGTGATCGCAAACAGTCGAGTCTCTCGTCCCAGCCTGTTTGCGTGCAAAGGTGGGGAAAAGAACCTCGATGTTTAGGAGATTTGCTGGGGTTGTTGTAGGCCAGTGAAACTATGCAAGTGAGCTACACACGAGCCTTATAGCGGAATTGACGTAAAAGCTTTGACCCAACAGGTGCGAGTCGCCCGGTGCACGATGTCAATCGACTGATGTTGGAGCAAAGGGTAAGTAGAGTTCGATATACCCAAGCAAGGCAAGGCCTCAGAAAAAGTTAAGAGTATCGGTTAGGTGAAATTGTTAGGTAGTCTAAACTCGAGCTAGGGAGGTCCACTACAGCACCAGCTTTCGATGCAAATGCATGTGTCTGGGTCAGTTTAGGCCTGACCCTCACCCTGGCTCGTGCACCTGACATCCATTCGTGGTAAGAATAGTTGATCCGTGGCCGAACCAAGCGCTACATCAATTTGATCAATCAATTGATGCGTGGTCTGTGCTCCAGTGCAGTCATTTCCGGGACTGGATTGATGCACCGGTACCGGGCAAGTACCGGTGTGCCTTGCTGATGTACCCCATCCACACAGATCCCCTGCATGAGGTACCTGCGCTGCCCATTCATACCCCACCTAAAACCCGAATTTATTGGGGTTAACTCTCCAGAATCGGCGAGCTCGCAGGTGCTCAATTGATTGCAAGGGTGGGTAGCAGTCCAAAGCACCGACTTCTGGGCTCCGGTTTTTTTTTCAGTCGACCATCGCCGTGGGCAATTGAGTCAGAGCGGGAGTCTGACCAAAAGAAGTTATCCATCAATTGGAACCGCCCATTTTGGTGCTTCCTCCTCCCAGTCCTTCCTAGGGAGCCCTTTCAACTACCATCTTTTCTTGACTCGAGATCAACAGCCCGCTGTGTCTCGTCGCTGGTCAGGAAATATGGCTTCGCGAGGCCTTCTGCAGACGTCCGCCTTGCGGTCCGTCTCCCAGAATCTTCGCAAAGCTCCCATCGCCGCCACGTCTGTGGCCGCCCGATACAGCTCCAGCAGCAGCTCGACATCGGCCATTGCCTACAAGGCTCTTCGCCGCCGTCAGACACCCCTTCCCGTTGCCGATTCCACGCCCGCTTGGTCGGCACAGGCTGCCGTGTCCAACATCCTCTACGAGACTCCTACCACACCCCAGGCTCCTCCCACTCGCCATGTCCTCAACTGCCTCGTCCAGAACGAGCCTGGCGTCCTCTCCCGGGTGTCTGGTATCCTCGCTGCCCGTGGCTTCAACATCGACTCCCTGGTGGTCTGCAGCACCGAGGTCGAGGACTTGTCCCGCATGACCATCGTTCTTACCGGTCAGGATGGTGTTGTTGAACAAGCTCGGAGGCAGTTGGAGGATCTGGTGCCTGTCTGGGCTGTGCTTGACTACAGCAGCGCCGCCCTGGTCCAGAGAGAGCTGCTCCTGGCCAAGATCAACATCCTCGGCCCCGAGTATTTCGAAGAACTTCTTGCGCATCACCGAGAGATCACCGCCGCTGATGTCGAGATTGAGGAGGGCCTTGAGATCTCGGAGCAGACCCTGGAAGAGTCTTCTCAAGATTTCCACCCTAGCAGACTCGCAGCAAGCGAGGCTCTCCGCCACAAGCATGAGCACCTGAAGAGCATCACTTATTTCACCCATCAATTCGGCGGCAAAGTCTTGGACATCAGCACCAACAGCTGTATCGTAGAAGTGTAAGTCAACTACATGCACACAACCTCCTCAATGAAGGGCGAAATGGGCTCACACTGCATTTAGTTCTGCGAAGCCTTCCCGTATCAACTCGTTCCTCAAGCTCATTGGTCCCTTCGGTATTTTGGAATCAGCACGAACCGGCTTGATGGCATTGCCGCGTTCGCCCCTCTACGGGTCTGACGATGATGTGCATGTCAAGGAGGCAGACGAGGTTGTCGATGCCAGCCAGCTCCCCCCCGGTTAAGCTCCATAGACAAACAGCCATGCGAAATTGAGTTTGTAGTAATTTGCCGTGTTCAATACCAAGTTTGATCATGTCACGCCACACTTCACGATTATCCGAGACTGCATAGTGTTTCCCTCCCAACTCTTGTGTCTAATTTGTCCTGAATTGTGTCTAGCAAAATGCATACATGAACTCGCTTTAATTGAAGGCAACAAGTGACACCGAGATGCCTACACAATGCGACCCTTGTTCACGACAAAGCCCTCCAGTGCCGCTGTTAAGCTGTTAGCATACTCGATGAATCATATCTAGCGTTGGACTCGCTGATGTTACTCAAGACTTACCCATAGCAGCATAAAGCCGATTCTCAGCTTCGTCAAAGACCAGAGATCGAGGACTGTAGAAGACTTCATCCGCAACCTCTTCGGGGTGTCGAGGCAGACAGTGCATGAACTTCCAGTCCTTTTTCGCTCCACCACGCTCAGCGAGCTCATTCGTGATCTGAAATCCCTTGAATGCCGCCATCCGCTTTCTGGCCTCGGCCTCTTGACCCATAGAAACCCAAGTATCCGTCACCAGAATATCGGCATCCTTGATTGCTTCTGTGGGCTCGGTGGTCTCGGTGAGCCTGCCGGGGGTCGAGACGCCCGCCGCCGCGTCGTTGATGATCTTCTTCATGGGCTCGGGAATGCTGTAGCCAGCAGGAGAGGCAACAGAAATGTGAACGCCCATCTTGACGCAAGCAATGGCAAGATCGAAGAGAACATTGTTGGAGTCTCCTATCCATGCCATCTTCAGGCCCTCGAGCCCCAGACTTGACTCCGTTGGTTGGCTGGCCGGGAAAGCGTCATGAATAGTGAGAAAATCAGCGATGATTTGCATGGGGTGGTAGTCATCAGAGAGCGCATTGATGACGGGAACAGACGAGTCTTTGGCAAGGTTGACAATATCAGAATGCTGGCCAACACGGGCCACCATGCACGAAGTCATGGAGGAAATAACGACTGAAGTGTCGTAGAGCGACTCGTTGACCTAGGTGGCATCAGTTAGACTGCGCTTGTAATGAGACAGCACGGGGAGGGGGCAGCGGGAGCATACACCAAGCTGAATGTCGTCTTTGCCCAGGAACATGGGATGACCTCCCATAGCAACCACTGCTGACTCTGTGGAAACACGGGTACGGGTACTGCGCTTGTTGAACATCATGGCCACGGTTTTGCCAGCCAAGCTTCGAGCGAGCTGGTCGGGGATGGTCTCGGCCTTGATGGCCTTTTTGTGAGACGAGGCATTCAAGACAAGCTTGGTAAACTCGGCCGGTGAGAGGTCAGCAATCGACAATAGGTGTCGTGGCGTTGAATAAGATCTGGTCTGTGAGATGGTGGAGGCCATTTTGGCAAATCGGAAGCAAGAGCTTCGCATCCTTCCTTTATTATGTCCGGTGATCAAAAGTCTTGCAGTCGAGTTGAGACTCTTCAGCAAGAGAATGGTATGTATGACTCCTCAAAGAGTGAAATTACTCTTCTGGTACTCCACCCTGCCTAAAAATTGGCGATCAAGATAATAGATGCCGAAGGACGACAAGTGACAAGATCTATACGGCACACGGTACAAGTATGCAGGCAGGCCAGGAATTTTCCCTGCTGCTGGTGATCTTGTATCGTCAGTTCTTTTGTTAATTCACCAGTGGTGGAAGCCGGTCGTGTGTAAGTTGAAGGCAAGAAGATCCTCTTTTCAAAACCAAATCGCCTGTGTGAGCCATTGACCTATCACGATGAGTCAAAAACAAGCGGTGACCACCGAAATCGCCCAACGAAACCCCCCGGCTTGGGACGTTATCCCCACTCCAGAAAGATACGTACCTTACTTTTCCGGGATAAGGCTTGCTTAGGTAATGCCAAAAACAGGGCTCGTGCGCACTCAGCTGAGGTGGCGGGCGGCAGTAGGTACCTGAGTTTGAGCTACAGTGCTGGACGGAGTACATCATCCCTGACTTGACCCTCTTCGTCATCATCATCGCCCAGTTCCAGTTCTGGGTCGTCATCACCTAGTCTCCCATTTCCAACCACCGTCTCTTCATCCTCGCTTTACGCTGCTACTCGTCTTCGCGCATACCTCTCCAATGCAATAATCGACGACATTCGCACACACACATCCACACACAGACACGCATAGCTGTGGGAAGGGCTCGTCCCCTCTTCCCTGTCGAGCGGATCATGTCTGCTTCAGAAAGGTCACCGTTGTTGGCCGCATCCGAGGATGATCCTGCGACGCCCCATCATCCAG
This sequence comes from [Phialemoniopsis] sp. UDSM-2020, assembly GCA_018873225.1. NCBI lineage: Eukaryota > Fungi > Ascomycota > Sordariomycetes > Thyridiales > Thyridiaceae > Thyridium > [Phialemoniopsis] sp. UDSM-2020. The sequence continues at coordinate 3,864,858 of JAEILZ010000003.1, forward strand.
CGGAAACTTCATCTCTACTCGCGCACGCGGACGCCGCTGGTGATTACGATGCCGCTGACACCGCGGATGCAGACCGTGCCTCGTCAATTAGATCACGAGCCAGCCGGACATCTTCTGCTGATCGTCCCCAAAAGACCTCTCGAAGGTGGCCCTCGATCATCGCAATAACTACCCTGGCGCTCATCTCAATTGCTATCATCGTCGGCGCATTCTTCGCGCCCGCAGCTCTGGAGGAATACACCAAGGAGGCTGCGGTCATTGAACCTACAAATCTGTCGCTCCAGTCCATTTCCGCAAAGGGAGTGCACGCACGTATTCAGGGTAACATCCGGGCCGATGCCTCTCGAGTCAAGAATGTCCACGTCAGGCGGTTCGGTCGGACACTGGCATGGATCTTCCGGCGCCTGGCGTCTGATGACAAGACGACATTCAGGTGCTACCTTCCAGAGTATGACAATATGCTCCTGGGAACGGCAGAAGTCCCGCCGATGGTTTTGACGGTTGTCGATAACTTCAATAACAAGGTGGACTTTGTCGCTGAGTTGGTTCCAGGCGACCCGGAGGTTGTTCGCGTCATTGCAAATGACTGGCTGAAGGGCAGGCTGACCCGTCTCCGCCTGCACGGGGTGGGCGACGTTCAACTCAAGACCTGGTTCCTTCCTTTGGGCACCGTCACCTTGTCTGATTCCATGGTCTTTGAAGGTCAGGATCTCTACCGTTCTTTTGCGTCCCTGTATTTTGGAGAAAAGTTCCTGTCTTAGTTTTAGTGTCAAGAAAGCTGCAGAGGGGTTTCGAACAATAGACTGATGTGTGCGAACAGCCGATGGAATTCCCGAGATGCCCAAGTACAACATCACCAAGATGAATTTCGAGGAGATCAATCTTCCAGGCGAGGATGCGGAGGCCATGGCCGCTGAAGTCCGCCTGTCCGCCTACAACAAATACCCGATTCAGGTCGACATTCCCGCGCTCGCGTTCGAGATCCTAGTCCCCGACTGCAACACGGTGGATCCGTACATTCTTGTTGCGGACGCCAGCACCAGTGAAGTTGCCGTTCGTCCCCGGACCGAAGTAGTCGCCGAGGTGCATGGGATCGTCCGTGAACTGTCTGATTCCCTTGTCAAGGCGTGTCCCAACTCCGACTCTTCGCCCCTAGATCTCCTGCTCAAGCGCTATATGAGCGGTGGCGATGCGACTGTGTTTGTCCGTGGCAAACGTGACACTCGTTCAGATGGACCAGATTGGGTCAGCGAGATCTTATCAAGCGTTACGGTACCTGTGCCATTTCCTGGCAGGACGTTTGACGATCTGATCGAGGAATTTTCTCTCGCCGACGTACACTTTTCTCTTCCTAACCCTCTCGCCGAGCCAGATGACCCTGACGCGGACCCCAGGGTGTCCGGGACCATCGTCGTAACTGCAGGGCTACCGTCTGAGATGAACTTCGACATCAACGTTACCAATGTACGCGCCAATGCGGATGTCTTCTACCGCACCAAGAAGCTGGGCGAGTTGAATCTGCACAAATGGCAGCATGCGAACTCAACACGAGAAGAAGAATCCAATAGCGACCATGCGAAGCTGAAGATCCAATCCCGTATCACCGATGCGCCTCTCAACGTTACAGACGGGGATGTGCTTTCTGACGTCGTCCAAGCACTCCTCTTTGGCGACAAAGAAGTACTCCTCAACGTGAGCGCCCTTGTCGACGTCAAGCTGAAGACAGTCCTCGGACAGCTGGTTCTGAAGGACGTGCCTGCGGAGGGAGAGATCCCGGTAAAACGTCCGTACTAGGTTCAGTAGTGTTAGTCACCTTTGGTCATCTCCGAGACGGGTATCAGCCCGGTCCGGCCCACCACGCGCGCACGCATCGCTTCCTCTTATCAGAACTTTGGTAAATAGCTGACACTTGCTTTCTCTCTCTCTCCAGCGATAGGAAGAGGGGCATTTGGTGCTCTTCATCCAAGAATCGGTAGCCTGCGAATTCTCGATACAACCCGGGACTCCATTTCGCTTCAGGCTTTGGTAAACGTCACCAATCCAACGTCATACACTGCACAAATCCCGTCCATCAGCATCCACGTCGTCCATAATGGATCTGTCCTCGGCGAAGCAACAGCACGAGGACTCGACATCATCCGAGGGCATAATTCCGACCTACTTGTTCAGGTCGAATGGAATCCAACGATGGGCGGTGACAAAGGAGCTCGTATTGGCCGTGCTCTGTTGTCGGGTTACATCTCTGGCCACAACACTAGCATCACCTTGAGGATGCATAAAAATAGCATTCCGGGACAGCCAGTACTGTGCAAGGCACTTTCAAAGCTCAACTTTACCGTAGCTGCGCCCCGACTGGAGCTGCCTGGTGGCCATAGCGAGGACAGAGCCCGTTTCATTCAGGACGCGATATTCCACCTTGTGTCATCCACGGCAATATTTACACTTGCTTCCCCGCTGGAGCAGAATACCGTCTATCTCGACAGCGTCAACGCGACGGCGTTTTACAACCACACAGAGCCGGTCGCAACGATCAACTACGATCTGCCATTGGCTGTGATTCCGGGACTCTCGCAAACGCCCAGGCTTCCAGTGGACTGGTCACTGGACTCGGTCGGTCGTGACAAGCTCAGAGAGGCTCTCGGGGGGACTCTCAAGCTCGACGCAAAGGCCGTGATAGCGGTCAGGCTCGGCAGCTGGCGAGAAGTGGTCCGGTATGAGGGCCAAGGCATCGGCGCCAAGGTGCGCCTATAAAACCTACAGAGCGAGGTCATTTGTTTAAGGAGCGCATCAGTTGTGGGTTGATTGGACGTTATGGTTCAGGCGTTCAGAATATCGGTATCCCAGAAGTATTACGGAGTCTCACAAGTACATACTCATTGAGGGGGCGGTGTTGGGAGTTTGATTTTCTTTAGACGGTGTCCCTTCTTACAACTTGAAGCATTGATACAGAGCATGCATAGAGCAATGATAGTTGAGCACATTTATCTCGTCTTGGACTCTCTGCTCTGGCTCCTTGGCCGTTGTGGACTACAGATTGTGGCTTGCTCCATATTCCATAAGTACTCTGACTCCCAGGCTCCGCTAACCTCCAGATACTTTCTAAATTGAGCGATGGTATGTTTCAATACTTAGTAGATCCTAGTGTCCACTGTTCAGGTACGATATCAAAGCGGCTCCGGACGTTAGACTGCATTCAATCGAACCGACCATCCGCCAACAAATGCGTAGAGCACTTTAAGAAAAGGATCCACATGGTTTAATAGTCTTTTAAGTGCTAGATACGCGTTCTGGTGACGAGACGCGTTTTACGAGACCTGCTAGTGCGCGTTATGCACTTTAGCAATTGGCGTGCAACTACGTCCTTAGTATGCATGATAAGTCCACAGGGGTCATCTATATGAAAGCCTAGTTCTTGTTCGCATTTTGTACTTGTAGGAGGTCGAATCTGACAGGCACACAGGCTATTCGCAAGAACCAGGCACCCGGGTGTGGCCGTTGCGGATCAAGACCAGGGAAGTCGAATAAAGCCAACACCTGGAGGGAAACCCTCTTCAGGGGTGATCCAAGCTGTTCCCACGTTTGCGCCGCCTGCTCGCGAGCAAGGGGCGGGCTGCCATGTGGCGGCACCCGTTGCGGTGAGGAGGCGGGAGAGGCTTGTAGCAAATCAATTCGTTCATAATTGTTTGTGTGTGTGTGTGTGTGTGTGTGTGCGTGTGTGTTTATGTGAGTGTATGTGTGTGTGTGTGCATAAGGACCCTGATCGCCATCGGTCAGAGCTACCTACTTACATAAAGTAGACTATAGGTACTCTAGTGGTCCAGAAAGTTCTTGGTCTGCCCTCTCCATTTCGTTCTGTGGTTCCCAACTCCTACCGGCGACACATTAGCTGTCATCGGTCGGTCAACTCTGATTGAAACAAAGAAGAGACATGATCTCACCGGCCGTTCAGCCGCTTGTACATGTCTTGGCGCTGCTTGACTAGGTTTGGAACATCCCCGTCGCCAATCCTCGAGATCGGCGGTGAGGGGTCAGGGCTCGTGTTAGTGGCTCCTTGTGCTCCTCTGCTCCTCATCCGACCTCCATCCCGCAGTATGCATGTTCAAGTTGTTGCAGGGGAATGGCTTTCCTCGGCTGCAAAGTCAAGAGAGCGGTGGGCTTGAACGTTTCCTAAGTACTTAAAGTAGTCTCAAGTTGCCGTGACTGGTCCTCGAGGAATGAGAGATAGGTAGAGCTGCATGAGCATGGATAGTCAAGACAACACGTTCTTAAGCGACCTGTCACAAATCAGGCATTTCGGGCATTCCTCGTCGATTCGATCGCTTTTGAATCATCTTGGCGAGATAACCTAACCTCCCAGTGAATGTCATCTGTAAATCACATACCCAAGACGGTGCTACCTGCATTCTGCCCAAGCCCGCCAATCTCGGGTGGCGTTTCTGAGCCGGTTTCGAGCATATGCAAGAAGAAAAGGGTAGAAAAGCAAGTACTTGTCGCCTTTTGCCCGTCCTTCTATCCATCCATACTTGCCTACTTTACTTCAATTCCAAGTTTACCTTAAATAGGTACTTGAGAATATGACGGTTGGGAAAAGGAAGGACGCCGAGACAAGAGAGAGAAGAAAGAAAGGCGGTCGGTCCAGGGGTAGCCCGGGAGGCTTCGTCAGGTATGGGGCACATGTGCTAGGGAGCCCCCCGCGCGATCAGGGGGTGGGCTCCATTTCAGGCGCAGTCTTCGTTCCCGAACAGGCTCAACCGTGTGTTTTAGGCGCCCTGCAACGACCGAGAACCACGCGCTACTGCCCACCTAACAGCGCATCTGGCTGGCCCAGGGTGCTTGTCCCCCTGTCTAGTAGCACTCCATGTCGAACTACGTACCTCTGGATTGATCTGCCCGGTCGAAAGAAGAATCGAAATGATTCTTCTGTTTTCCTCCTCTTTGTTTCCCCCTCCAAAAACGCTCGCATTTTCTGGCTATTTTCTTTTCTCTTCTCTTGTAGAGCTTTGAAGCTCCTTTGTGTATGCGTCCTTTGTGAGCTGCGGCGGTTCCGTAAAGTAGGTGTAAACCAGGAGGACCTCTTGTCTTGCATTGCCTTAAAATCATAGGGTGCTTGCTGTGCTAGAGCAGCGCTCGCTCCAGTCTCTTCTCCAGCTCTCTCACCACCACTACTACTACCACCTACCACCACCAACGAGGAACCCCCGCCAGCTTTGAAAAATAACCGCAGGCGAGACACAACGACGCATGCACGCCGCACCCTACATAAAGTACACACAACACACACATACACATACACACACACCCCCCGCCCCTTTCCCCAAGTTCGTATTTGGGGGATGGATTGTTGTCGATTTGTTTGATCTTTTTCTCAAATCCTTTTGCCCCCTTCTTGTTTGTGCCCTGAGAAAATTCGAGGGGAGTGCTCTTCCCACTCGCTCGCTCCCGCTTCCTCATGCTACCTCTCAGGCCAGCTGTCTGAGAAGTCCCTGTGGGCTGCCAAAGATGGAGAATTCGTCCACTCCGCTGGCCGATTACTTTTGGATTGCCGGCGTCGAGTCCATTAGCTATCAGGATGCACCGCCGTTACCATCACCCTCCCAGCTCGATGAGACCATCAACGAGGACGGGGAAGGAGAGCTATCTGATACGCCCGTGAACACCGCCTCCAACAAGGCCAATGCCAGGCACTCGCGCCAGAACTCGGCCAACCGCTTGTCCAAACTGTCTAACGAGGGCCGCTTCTCTATTCATACCCTAGAGGAGCTTGAAGGCAACACTCGCAGCAACCGCAGTAGTGCCACAATCCGGCCCAACCCGACTCCGGCGGCGGCCAATGGCAGCCTCGCTGACGGTTACATTCCGGATGTCGACTTTGACAATGCTCTCATGAAGTTCGCCGCAGAGCGGGAGAACTTTCTCGACGACCTTTCCTTCAGCGCCGGCGCCAAGCTACAAGCCCGTCCGCCCATGGTCAGTCCTCGCACCGAGAGACTAAAGGCCGAAGATGGCGATCTCGCTGCTAAGAAGAGCCCTCTGCGGAGCATCCGTGGTAGCATCCGCCGCAAGATCAGCTTCAGAGACATGACCAGCGTGAGGAAGCAGCCTGCCACTCCCCGAGCAGGTAAGTCCACTATAGATTTGCACTACCCCGTCACATGTTGCGAAATATTGCTGACACCCATCTACCTACAGCGTCTGTCCGCACGGCGAAACGTATGAGCAATTACAATTCTGTTATCCCTCCACCTGAACCGCTCAACACCGATCCCAATATGCACCCGCTTAAGCGGCGATTCGAGCCGGTCCTTTTGGATCGATATCCAGCCAAGGACGCCATCGAGGAGACATCTCGCCGGGGGAGATTCCCAGACTATGTGCCCATGTTCGCCTTTCCCAACGATATTCAGATAGTCTCGTCGGATGATAGACCGCGGTCCACGTGGCACGGCTTCACCATGACGTCTGAGGACAACTCCAAAATCTATGGCATAACGGTCATCATCTGGACAGCACTCAATGCCGAAGTGGCCGAAGATGTTGAGAAACGCTGCGAGCAGTGGCGGCAGAGACACATGTCGAACGAGGAAAGAGAGCTTGCTTCTAGCCTGGGCGTGCGGCTGGCTGCGGAACGTGCTCACCTCTCTCAGCTGCTGGCCAAGTTGCCCACGATCCCCTCCGGATCTTCGACGCGAGATGACCTGGATGACGAAATCAGCACGGTGGAGGAGAAGATCAGCCTAATGACCGAGATGCTTCGGCCACTGCGGCATGGTGCCGCCTCTAAGATTGACGGCCTGACTGCTGGCGAGACTGGGCTTTGGGTGCCGAGAGCGTACGGGGTACTCGGTAGAGATGCCACCAAAATGACATTCTGGAAGGAATGGTTAAGGGCAATTGTGGTGCCCATGACGGATGGGGCCGTGTTGCGAGTACCTCCGAGCTCGCCCAAGGTCGGCCGATGGCAGCCACTGGAGCGTTATGTTGTCAATCTATGCACCGAGGCTTTCAGCCCTCTGAGCTCCAAGACGCAGGTCGAACTTGGGGTGAGAGAATTGCGCATGTACGCGCGGAGGGAGGCGTTAAACGAGCTGCCAGGCTCGCGCAACACTGACATATATGCCCTCTTCCGGAGTCTTTCCCTGGACAATGTCCTGGCGCTTTATGAGCATGCCATGTCTGAGTCGCGTATCATCTTTCTATCGTCGCATACCGCGATGCTGCACCTTGCCTGCCACGCGCTGGTCAGCCTGCTGTATCCCCTCAAGTGGGCCAGTATCTTCATACCAGTGCTCCCCGCGAGGCTCCTTTCTGCCCTCGAAGCACCGTGCCCCTACATTGTTGGTATAGAACGGAGGTACGAGCAGATCGAACTACCAGAGGACGATTACGTTTTGGTAGACCTTGACAAGGATATAATTGAGGCGTCGTCAGAGCCTCCCCATCTGCCCAGGCAACATCGACGCAAACTTATGTCTCTGCTGCAGCTTGCAGCACCGCACAAGTTAAGGTATGGCGTGACAACCGGTCCTCCGCCGTACTCAATAGAGGCTTTCCCGTACGATACTTTCTCGGTCGAGAACGAATCCCTCTTCAACCCTACTCCCACAAGCTCAACACTCGGCAAGTGGGTTTCCCAGAGTTCCTCGACGTTCATGGAGCCCGACCCGGCCAACACAATTCACCCGCCTGTATTCAACGTCCTTGCCCCCTCGAGAAACGGGGGCACGCGGGCCGACCGACCGTCCACCTCCAAGTCTACGAGCCCGCCAACGTCGGTATCGCCCGTGTCTACACACTTCCCGCCGATGCCGACGACCCCTGTTTCCAGGAGTGACTCTGGTTTTGCAGCCATTCCTATGCTCCGAGAAAAGAAGTCTGGGCATTTTGAGGAAAAGTCTCGACGGAGTTCGTCCTTTGGCATGGACAAGCACCCCCTGCACAGACCGAGCCTGCCTTTCTTGAATGGGCACGCCCAGAGCCTGTCAATCTCGGCCATCTCGATAGATTCACAATCTTCATATGGCGGCTATGCGCCCTCGACATATGCCCAGTCTACTATTGCTGCGTCTACTATCATGCCCAATATGCTGGTGCAGCCTGTGCGGAACACGGATACCATAGTATGGGTCGAGGGCCACTGTTTCAACTGGACTACTGCTGAGGGTACCTCCCTTTGCACAGTCTGTGACGAGCGATCAGAGGGAGACGGTCTCTACAAATGCAGCGGCTGCGGATGTCTGTCGCACAACCGCTGCCTGGGTCTTGTCTGCCTGGTGTGCCCAGAGGCATTCCATGCAGATAGAATACGTGCAGCCTTTGTCCGCTGCCAGGCCAGTCTGCTATATACCTATCGGAAATACCTCGGCCGGCCAACCAAGGAGCAGAAGTCTAATGGGCAGCTGTATGCCTTCGACATGGCCGGATTCATCAAGAGTCAACCATATGATCAGCAGGAGTATGCCTCGATGATGAAGGATACCCAAGGTGAGTGCCAGTCCTGTAATCTGTATCTGCTTCGTGGAAATGCATCTGCTGACATAGATACGCTCACACTATAGTCTTCAATGAATTCATCCATGAGCGGGAGCGCTTCCCATCTACTCATCCTGCTGTGCGACTGTTTGATGAAATCCTCCTGGCCAAGAAGGCGCGAGGCCGACCGGCGCTCGGCGGCCTCTCACGCCTGTCTACCCTCAGGGGTTCCCACGGGGCGTCATCCTCTGGGCTGCTAGGCGGAGGATCCAGGCAGTCCAAGGCCCAAGGTTATCTGGGCGACACTTCTGATCACATATGGAGAACGGCGTCGGTGCCCGTGCCCGTGGCCAAATTCCCCGGTGACTATCGGACGGTTACCACGAGGGTGCCAGCCAGACTGGACCCGTCTCTTATGAAAGAGCCCCGGGCGATACAAGGTGTGCCTCGCCCTGAGCAACGAGGCACGCGAGGCTTGATCCGGAAGCAGGTCGCAAGCATGATCGGTCCACCTACCCCGACAGAGTCGTGAACACCCAACCCCGCCTCTGCTCTTTGAGCGTTGTTGATGTTGCATAGCGAAGGAAGGCTACTACTCACTGTACGACTAGACGACGAAAGTGTAATTTAGGATTAATGACATTGGCACGAACGGTACAAGTTGCGGAATGAATCTTGGGGCAATTCTTGGTGGGAAATCCCATCTACGGTTTGCCTTTGGAGTCTCCTGCACTAGGGATGGAAAAGTTCCAGGGTGGTCGCTTTTTTTTTTTTTTTTTTGCTTTGTGGCCCCCCCTACTTTGTGACATAAACGTCGAGAAAGGGGGGCGACGAGAGCAGACAGCGCGCATCGGGGTGTGTTTATGCGGCATAGCTGGTTAGAAAGGGATACAATGACAAGGCATGTGGAAGAGTAACACATAGAGAGAAAGGCTGGCATATAACGAAGGTTGTCAAGGCAATCCAAGAATTCTTGCCCAAATGGGTTCTACCTTTCAAGATCAAGGTGCAAGTGAGGTTTCTCACGACCATGCAGTACATTTACGTGCTATCAAGGCTTAGAGATGGACTGTGCAAAGATATATCGTTCGTTATTGATGCTACTGCTGCGAAGCAGATGCGAGGGGGTATTATCTAGAGTAGTGAAATGAGTACGCTGCTGTGCTGTACTAGACGATACGATGCTATCGTGAACCGACCGGGGCCATGTCTCGAGGCAGTCTGACCCGGTCACCTAACCGGAGCCTTTGGTGCGCCCAGCCCGGGAGTATCACCACTGGCGCCGCCACCGCCGCCGCCGCCGCCGCCACCTCGCGGCTTAGGCTTGGGCACCTTTTCGTAGGCGTTGGGGCTTGGTTTCCTCCTCGCTGGCTTTTCGCCGTCGCCGTCTCTCCTCTTCCTGCTCCTCCGCCCGTGTCTGTGGTTGCTGCAGTCGTGGTCGTGATCGTGGTCGTGATGATCATGGTCTGCCCGCTTGCCGTCGCCGCCTCCGCCCCCACCACCACGGCCGCCACCACCAGCGGGCACTCTATCTCTGCGGCCAGAGTCCGAGTCGGAGTCTGAGCTCGAGTCGTCCGAAGACGAAGAGTCGGACGAATCGCTCGACTCGTCTACGCCCCGGGGGCGGTGGTATATGCAGCACACTGTTGTCGGGGTCAGTATAGAACGGGAACCAGCAGCCTCCCATGGGCAAGAGGGCGGTAGTCAGTCTCTCTCTGCTTACCTTTTGATTTCTTGCGGCCTAGGCCTTCGTTATCGACGACGTCCTCGGCCCACTGCACGGATCGCCCCGTGTCTGTGTGCGCGCCGCGGAGGCGGAGGATGGCCTGGGTCTGCGTCCCCGTTGATGAGGGCGTGGTGGTCGTCTGCTGGACGACCTGGGTCTGTGTGCCCGTGTTAGGCCGGCCTTGCTGCTGGCTTTGTGAGAACGAAGCCATCTTTGAGGTGACTGGCGTAGGGATGTGGGAGAATGAAAGAGGTGAACCAAAATCACGAGAGACGAGGTTATCCAGATTTCAATGAAAGTTGTTGAAAGGGCCGACGTCAGGTATGCCTTATCTTAGCTCGATTGCTTGTTGATGGCGGGGCAGGTGCCACTGTAAAGGGGTGTGCCAAAATGGTGGCAAGGATGAATAATAATAAGCTTCAATGTTACTTAGGTACTTTATCGTGATCGGTACCTGACCTAACACGACCCTGGAACTTTGAGAAGGCTATTGTTTTTATCTTCTTAGTATATTACAGAATATGGTTGTACAAGGTATTCAGTACACAGCTGAAAGGGGGTATTTCCATCCGTCTATATGCCAACGCGCCATCAATGCTCAGACTTCCAACCAAGGAAACAGGTATCGTACATTTTGGAGCCTCCGACACCCTAACCCATGGTATCTATCTATCTATACATGGACCGTTTCCTACGCCATACTCATACAGCAGCCTCTTTTCGAGCCCTTGCTTCCCTCTTGGCCCCCTTCTTTGCTCCTTTCATGCTCTTTCGAGGTCGACCGCGGGACACGGACGACTTTTTCGGCTGGCACTTGAGCCATGCATTCAACGGACGTCGAGATCCGACAAACTTGCCCTCTGGGGTAAACACCTCCACTACAGGCCAGTTAGGTTCGCCGTTGCTGACCGGTGTCTGACTCCCCAACCTGTCCGCTTGTTCCTGAGCCATGTGCTCTCGCGGTGCCTCGGAGAGGTCCAGAGTCTGCAAGATTTCGCCTGGCTCCTCTGATTTTGGTGGCGGCTTGTACAGATCTTTGGCCCTGACTTGTGCCACAATCTCAATCCATCCACAGCCTTCGATCAGGATATCGACGGCAAGAACACGGTACGGGAGGTTCTCCACCTTGATGTTGACAGCATCCCGCCTCGTAATGGGACCAGCACGCTCCTTCGTCACGTCGTACTTGAGTTGGTATTCCCCTGCAAGCTTGGTCACTTCTCCCGTGCCCGCCTTCGCGATATTCTCTACATTGAGATCGCTGGTCTGGGCCTGGATTTCAATTGCCTTGTCTGTCGCCGTCTTATGCTCCTTCAAAGGCGTGAAATTGTAGGAGAGAAACGTGAGGTTTGGAGTCTGGGGAGTGATGCGGATGAACCCGCCCAGTAAGATCGACTGTCCTGGCTTCAGGCTCTGCTGCTCAGGCTGGATTCGAGATTTCATGATGAGGTTGTCCGAGTGGGCAGGGTCCACGTAGTCGACGATGCTACTTCTGAACAGACCGGGGAGATCTATCAGCTCTCCTCTCCCTTTGCCAAAAGGTATCCTAATAGGCGACGCAGTTGTTCCCGGCAGCGAGGAGACGACTGGCATTGGCGGGTATTCGGTTTCGATCTGAGCAGGCGGTAGAAGGGAGTCCTCCTCAAGCTTGTCAAACGCATCATGGGCCGCAGAACGATCTTCGACTCGAGCCGGGCCTTCTGTGGCCCTTGGCGACACAGAAATCTCGATCTGACGAGCCGGGGCCTGCCAGGTCATCCTGCCCTTGGGGAAGACGTGCTGGAAGAGGTAGCTCTTGCCGACGTTCGCCTTGCCGACCATCCAGGTAGCGCCTCCACGCTTCCATATCTCTTCCTTCAATTCTTTTGTCCACCAAGACCTCTTGGCGCTCACGCAGTGAATGTTGCCAAGGCGTGCCTTTCGGCCGGCTCGTCCAAGCGCGTCGCGCAAGGTGTCTGTGATCCATGGCATCAACCTATCCACCTGCTCTTTTCGCGGTGCGAACAGGTCTGACCGCGTAATGATAAAGCTGAGCTCCGTCTTCTGGTCGCCATAAAATTTGCCCGATTTGGCACGGCGATTTCGCGTCCGAAGCGGCATCAGATCCAACAATTCTCGAATTCGAGGCAAGAGTGACATTGGGAAGTCTGCAGCGTCAAGGACATGATACACATAATTGTACTTGTACGGCGACTCCTCGATCGTATCGCGTATGGCATCTATCGTGGGGAAATGCGCCGGGGCGCCGGCACTGTGGTGTACTAGCTCGTGGCATCGGTCGCATAGGAGCGGCGCCGCTCCAGAATGGCTGGACGACTCGACGTCTTGAGGTGTCGCCGCTGGGTCGGAGAGTATCATATGGGTATCGAGACCCAGCTCCTGCAACTGTCGGTCCTCGAGCTGCCCAAGCGCATCACTGACTACACGGTCGTCGGCACGCATCCGCGGCTTGTCTTGAATCAGACCCAGGTATCTCTGAACGGATTTTCTCTTTCCTATATCGAAGAATCCGGGCTCATCCGGCACCGATGTCTGTGAGAGGGCACCGCATCCGGGACATTGACTAGGTAGCTGCGCTGCTGGCAGTGTCTCGAATGTGTCGGCAGGCGGCTGTGGGCTGATCGCGGCAGCCTCTGCATGTATGCACCTTGTTTGGGTCAATACCGCAGGCTTGGCAGCTCCTACCGAAATATAACGGCGTCGTTGTGCGACATCAGGCCTGGCAACGACTTCTCGAAGCGCCGGGCAGAGGAAGAAAGGCGGCAGTCCGAGCGATGCTACAGTCGTGGCCTCCTTATTCTCGATTCGCGCCCAGGCATGACGCAGTGGCCTCGATGTGCGCATCATCTTGAAGAAGAGGCCCCGAGGGACATGGCACCAGCGATGGTGAGATAGTCGAGGTGACAACGCATAAATATGCGGACCAGGCGAGAATGTCGTCGTTAACCTTTAAGCATATGAAGCTCTTCTCCTTATCGTGCATGTGAGAAGAAAAAAATCAGGGACTATCATGGCAAACGCTATCGATAAGCTCATTAATGACCACTGTAATCCAGCGTTCCAGGGTCCGGCAGTAGTGCCGATTGGCCTAGTCCGAGCCTAGCATGCCGGGATTTTTGGGGGAGCCGCACTGGGCACGCGACGCTTGTCGGCGATTGGATGAGGCTAGTGAACTCTCTGAAATTTGTCTCCGTTCATGTATCAAATTGATCATTTGCGCAGCGACTAGAGCAGAGGATCACCAATTTGCAGTTTGCGAACACCACGAAGACTCCGGCCGTGCTCTACAAAGATCTCTCAAGATGGTTGGCGTCCTACGGCGCATGAACAAGCTGAGAGCTGTAAGTCTGCGCCTTCGCAATTGAATTGAACCTACTTGTGTTGAGGCCCATGGACTGACAATCATTGCAGCAGGTAAAGACTCCCTCCCCGAGTCGATCTCGGCGCCGCCGTTGCTCCCTTCGACGCTTCGCCATGCTCCCCTCCTGATTGAGACACTTGATCTAACTGAAGCACATATCGCAGCTCTTGGGAATGCGCCATGGACCTGGTGCAGCTATCCTACCCCCCGAGATCACCATGATACACATGGAGTTCGCCCACAAATGGCGTGACGGCCACTTTGGTCCCAGGTACGTCGGACACATATCCGTCACCCGAAGTCTTTCTTGGTACAGAGGGGGAGACTGACTGTATCTTTGTGCTCTTGCAGGAAATTCTGGCGCATCTGCCTTCCCCGTCTCAAATACTGGAACCCTACCATCCCCATGATCGTCAACAGGACACACAACAACGAAGGTCCCGCCACCATGAGCATCTACTTCCGCCAACAACAGCAAGAGTCATCCCCAGCCGCAGACCAGACGCAGTCAAGACCGCAGCCGCCGGCCTCCCAGACCGACGGCAGCGCCAAGGCACCCGCCCCGGCCACCGGGGAGCGGGTCGTCACCATCGAAATGAAGCGACTGCACTCGGACGCTATCCTCGCCGACTTTCTGACCAAGACGGGTGCCGTGCCGGTGGTTCCCACGCCTCAAGAGGAGGCAGAGCTACGGGACGTCCAGGAACTCAGGGAGAGAGGCGATGTGGATCGCGAGGTTATGCGCAAATATCTCGAGGCCGAAAGGCGGGAGGCCGCACTGATGAAGCAGGCAAGGAATGAGGCCGCTGCCATGAAACAGAATACATAATGGAAGTCTCTCAAAGAGACTCCCAACAATGTCACTGCCTCAAATACGAGAAAGCTGGGAACATTCGATCAAGATCGCATGCGGTGTTCTGCCGATACCCATATATATATGTAATACACATGTAGAATATTGTACTGAACCAAAAAGATAACTAAAGCGCGCCTCACCATCCAGGCGACGTCAGACTTGAAACCAAGAATTTGCACTCAGACCCGGTCTACTTCAAGAAACTCCACGATGAGGGAACCGTGAAGACCTCAATGCATAAGTCGAAGCATTTAGCTTGGATTCAGTAGTCCGAACTGATATGATCCAAGACCATGGCCGCATCCTACGACGGACTTATCATGCAGCAATCCTAGGGACAAATAGATACGTGACAACTTCTAGACGGCGGCCGCCACAACGCAGGACCTTCTATCTTGTCTCACTTCAAGCCGAAACCCTCGCTCTCGTGCACAGCACCCCAGAGCATCCTTTCCAGCCTCTCCTTCGAATCATAGCGCCATAGCGCCAGCGTATTGAAGCAGGTCCTCGCCGTCGGGTATCTTCCAATGTCGTCCCCAAGACATACCACGCGTATCGACAACGCGGCCGCACCCGTGGCCGGTATCCGGTCACTGCCGGTGATGAATGTCAGCAGCTTCCGCTGGTCTTGCGGTGCAGCACTTTCAAATGACTGCCAGAGCCATTGCACCGTCTTGTCCTGTTCGCCCGCGTTCCGAGACTTCCACCCGTCGTATTGCGCAACAGCACGGATTGACGCAATGTCGAGTGGTTCATCTGACCCTCGAACCAGAAGTTCAATCTCTTCAGGTCGGAATAGGGACAGGGCATTGCCGCCACACACTCTGTAGAATCCACGCTTGAATGGCTCAAACTGACGGGACACGGCAGTGTCCAGAATGTAGCGGACATAGAGATCCACGTATTCTCGCCGGTTTTGGTTCGTGACTGGTTTCCGCTCGCCGCCTGGGCAGAGTGGTACATGCTCAATAGAGCCGTACTTTTCTATATCGACGACAAAGTCAAGGCAGAATGTGGTTTCCACATCACCGGTAAATTCCAAGAGCTTCCGCAAACCACTTGCTAATCGCGGCCGGTATTCTGCCAAGTCGTCCAGGGTATATGTCATGACAGGTCTGATGTGTGGCTGGCTTATCGCGGCTGGTGTAGGTGCGGCCAGAAGTAGTTTTCTGAAGGCGAACGGAGGTAGCGCCACATCCAAGATTGTTGAATTGTAGATGGCCAATCCGACAACGACGCCCACAAGGAAGAACTGATCAGACGTCTCAAAGGAGTTGGGGCTGAAATAGCAATACTGTGAGTCCTCGTCATAAGTGAACATCCCTTCAATATCGATCAGCATACTTGTCTTTCCAGTGCGGGAAGAAAGGACCGAAAAATCACACGTACCATGGTCGGGGTTGAAGACCTCTCTCACTAACAGGAGAAACCATTCTTTTCGAAGACCGCCGGCATCAATTCCCTCCTCCCCTCTGAAGACTATCCGGAGTCCCTTTTTGATATCTTCGCCGCCACTACCGACAATCTCGCTTACGCCTTTCAAGCTGTCTTCCACGAGACAATCTCTTCGTACATTGAGGACGAGATACTGCTCAATATTCCTCCGCGTCATGATGCTGTCAAAAAAGGCATCGCGCGCCTTGTTCTGCATTTGCCGCTTTGCATCATACTCTAAAATCTGTATTTTTGCCCAGATGCTGAGCAGAAAGGGATATTGGCAAAAGGAGAATTTGCCCCGTTTTTGTTCCCAGGCCTCAAAATCGGCAATGAGGTCTGAATTATCGAGCAGGGTGCTGTAGAAATCCGAAGTGGGTAGTAATTGGCCTCTGGCGTGTACAAGATCGCCGTGACTTCCAACGCCAGGCTGCCCCAGCATATCTGCCCGCAGGTGTCGTCGAGCGCGGGTGTTGTTGTTCGCAGCAAAGATCAAAGCCATCACTCGGGTGGCCGCCCTGACCTGCCAGTCATCGGTATATAATATCTTCCGCGGCGGCTCCTTAGAGGCCTTGGAGGTTCTTGACCGCTGACCGAGCGCAGCGTGTAGAGTAGCTGCCGAAGGGTTACTGGCCATACTTGGGATCAACCCTCCTGTCAAGTCGACTTCGGCCTCGTGCTTTTTCTGGTTCTGCCGAATGAGGCGATACGCGAGGAAACCCGCGACAAGATCTTTGAGTCTACCAAATCGAGGCTTCGGGTACAACGCAGTAAACTTGACTAGTTGGTTTTGTAACTCCGTGGGCGCATTGGACAGAAGTCCTAGTAATCGCTTGATGATGCCCGAGTGCTGTCCGGAAGTTGGCCCTGTGCGCTTGAGACGGTCTTTGTCCGCCTGCGACGGCCTGCGTTCTTGGCCGAGATGCACAAAGATGCCCCCAAATGTTCGGTAAGAAGCGGAGAGAAGGGGGTTCGCAAGAAGAATTGTCAGATACCGAATATCGCCACAATCGACGATAGGCCGCCCCGGACGTTTTAGGAGAACCTCGGTGGCTTTTAGCAGCGTCCGTTGAACGTGTTCCTGTGCGACAAGTACGGAGGCCTCTATTCGTACAAGTTCTGCACGAGAGTTCCGGTGACAGTTGGGACCGGCCATTTCATCGTAGACATCCTTCCATGTCTCGCCGGCATTGGTAATGGATCTATACCATTGATCTAATTCCTCCCATTCAATAGGATAGACCCTATCTGTCCTTGAAGATGGGCCTTCGGTTTCTTCCAAAGCGTAGGAAGACGGCTCCCTCTGTTTAAGGAAGCCCTCTTGAGCCCCTGTCCACCACAGGCCATTTTCGGCGACATCGCCCAGCAGCAGCATCTTCGCATCTATGTCGGGAAATGTCAGATCGGCATCAGGGGTAACTACGGGAGACTCGCGATGCTGAGTTTGGCGAGCAGCAGATACAGTATGAGGAGCTTTTGCCACCGGCCGTGAGGCGAAAGATCTGACGAGACACTGCGTCGATGCAAAGCAGGCAATGAAGTAATCTTCAACAGGCTTGAAGATCCTCTTGGGTTCGACGACATGGCAGTCAAGAGAGCCGTCGATATCGGCGTCGTTACTCCGGGTAAAGGTGTTATGAGGGTTCAATCTTTTGTCGGGAAAAGAGGAAGGCTGGGCCATCCTTAGGGTGTCATGGTCCTGACCAGCAAGGGCGGTATGGTGAAGAGACCGTTTTCCTGTGATAAGATGGTCGTTGGTTGTTGGAGAAGACCCAGAACGAAAGGCTGTCGGCTGCTGATCCAGGCGTGACACGCCCCCTTGCGCTGTTTGGCGTGTTCTATCTACCAGCGAGGGAAGCGGAGGCCCGTCCATTGAAGCGCCACGTTCTTCATGATCCTGCCAAGGCTGATCAATAACAGTCCTGAGGTAAATCTCTAAGGATTGCTTGATGAGCGTCTTGGTGTACGCAAGGGAAAGAGGTTCATCTGTTTGCGGCATCGGGGGATGGCCTGGCTCATCATTCCCATCCCCGTGGTGCCGCCCAGTTCTACCCGTCCTGGGCTTGATGTCAATGGGCTCTAGGTCGTTCACAGTCAAACAGATGGTACACTTGTACACTTTCAAGTCCTTGGGCCATCGTACTAGAGACCCGCACGTCATGCAGTTCCCGGTAACAAAGTCTCTGCTACCCTGACTCCCAGTCACCCTATGCATGGTTCGCTGGGAACTGCGTCTCCGTCTCGGCGGTGACTGGCCGACTTCATCCGAAGAATCTGAGGCGCCGAACCCGGATTCGTGGCTTGGATGCTTCTTCTTCTTGCTCGAAAAGAGCGAGGGGAAAGGATGGCTTAAGGATCGGCCGTGTCGAGGCCGATCTGGTCGCGTGGACTTGAGATCCGAGTCGGACGAGCTTGAATCAACCTGGATCTGAGAACCGTCGAGAAGTTCGAAATCGGATATACGGGACGATTCTTGGGGCTGGCGAGGCAGTGCGTGCGTCCCCGGCGTGTTGGAGTGAGCTTGAGGTCTCGTGGTGGGGTCTTCACGGGTCATGGAAGCAAGCCTGGGAGGCCAGGATGGCGGTGGTGGTGGTGGTGCCATTTCACTTCTAGGCGGGTTCGTAGCAACTAGTGGGCTCCAGAATAGGAAGTCATGAGGCGGCGAGGTGAGGCATCGCTGGTATGGAAAGCCCGATCATCGAGGCCAAATACCCGAGGCAGGTATCAAGGATGTCGACAGTGTAGGTAGGTAGGTACTTTATCTTGGGGATGAAAAAAGTAAAGAATGTGAGTACTTCATATAAGTAAAGTACTTCGGTAAGTAAGTATGCTGTCCAGCTTAAAGAAGCTGTCGTCGTCAGGTCACGGGCCTGAAGAGGGCAGACAGTCAGGCAACAGCTTAAATTTGCAAATGCCCTCGTTTGATCGCGCGCTGCCAGGTTGCCAACTCACTCTGTTTAGCGCGATGGTTTCGCATGCATGCTTGGTTGGGTTTTGTCAACTTTGAACATATCTCGTATTCAGTGGGCTTTAACTATGGGGAATCTGCATTTGCATTGGGTCGGCAAGCCACGCAACGGTCGATAAGTGAGTACATTTGAGTAATAGGATAGAATAGGTAGGTACCTACTACCGTACTTACTACCTCACAAAACATACTTACTCAATTCGCCAAATGTACAATACTCTCACTCTACACCTTTTCTTTACGCACGACAATGTCTGGCATGATACTACAATGAGAACCTAGGAATACTCCGCATGATAACTACCGTAAAATTAAGACGATGATGTATAGAAGTATCCTAGTCGGTACCCACTCGATTTGCATGTTTTCCTAATGCGTGGTGATCTAGGTAGGTATTGCCTTGATGCATCCCACCGGGGACGGATTCTGCTTCGGTCCAAACGCACGCACATGCATTCATGCAAGCATCCGCCAACCGCTGCCGATTTGAACAGATGAAGTACATGGTAAAGACTGAGATGTTGGGGAGAGATGATCCATCTACTCAAGTGACACCTCTACGGGGACTTACAAAGTTGGAGACTCCAAGCCATCTTTGGCTTCCCGGAACTAGGTATGGCAATAGCAAGGTGAAGTGCTCTTAGAAGTCTAGACTTCCCTTGGATAATCTCCGATTGGGGATATTCCTTCATCATCTGAGGTCCAATGGAGCGTATTTCTTAGTGATGCAAACAATGCATGAGGAAAAGAACTGTCAGAGTAAGTCGGGGCAGGATGTAGCTGTAGCGGCTGTCTTGGGATGACCAGGCTTCCTATACGTTGTTCAATCAAAGCATACGATCAGAAGGGACACGATGTCGGACTGCGCTCTCACTCACACCTCAGCCGCCTCAACTCCCCCAACTCCTTCAACCCCATCGTCTGTTCATGTTTCAAGATTGGAAAATCGAAGCTTTATTTTTTTCAAAAGGTGGGTTAAGGGCGATCTGCCTCAACAGCTCATCACCACTGTGGACGGCGCCGCCGCTTAGTCGAACACGATGGCAGCCTTGATGGCGCTCTTGTTCTTGATCGACTCGAGAGCTTCGCCGAATTGCTCCAGCTTGAACGTCTTGTTCACAATACCCTTGGTCTTGATCTTGCCGTTGTCCAGGTAGTCGACGGTTTGAGCTGCAGTCACTCAGAGTCAGTGTTTGCTTGTCATTGGTTCGGCTGAGTACGTACGGAACATGTGGACCTCGGAGAAGGATCCGATGATGCGAATCTCGTCACCAAAGATCTTGGTCGGTGCCCAGGACACACGGTCGGCATTGTGGTAGACGCTGGGCAAACAATTAGTCACTCCGACTCAGAGTAACCAGGCTTGGTGGACCTACCCATAGACAACAAGGGTACCGCCTCGGCGGCAGTAGTTGATGGCATCCTCAAGAAGCTTGACGGATCCGGTGGCCTCGACGACTATAAATCTGTGTCAGCTATGCCCTGGCCACTTCTTGCCCAGAGACCACCATACCAATATCGAAGCCATAGGGGTTGTCCTTCTTGATCTGCTCCAGCTGCGGCTGGCTGTCCTTACGGGAAAGCTCAATGTAAGTATCAGCAGCGTCTAGCTCCTTAGCTAGGTTCATCTTGAGTCCCTCGGGAGCAGCGATGGTGACCTGGCTACAGCCGTTCTGCTTGAGGAGCTGGGCGAGCATCTGTGTACACCAATCGTGAGAACGTCGTGCAATATATGAGAGCGATTGATATAGATAGACTCACCAGTCCGGTAGGCCCAGCACCGAACATCAGGACGCTGGACCCGAGGCGAGGGCGGATCTTGTCCAGACCGTGGCAAGCACACGAGGCGGGCTCGATCAGGGTGGCATCGACATCGTTGATGTTCTTGATACTGAAAACCTTGCCCTGAGGGTAGGCACAGTACTCAGCAAAACCACCGCTCAGAGTGGTGCCGTGCCCAGACCACTGTATACTTGTCAGCCACGTACTCCTCCGGGTGAGACTGGTCAGGAGATAACGGGCTACGTGCGTTTTCGCAGAGAAGGTACTCGCCGCGGCGGCAATAGAAGCAGTGGCCGCACAGCTCGGCATTGTCGGCGGCAACACGGTCACCAACTTTAAATTGCTTGACTTTCTGCCATGGTCGTCAGTGTCTAGTTCCCCTTTGCAATTCTTTGAAAGGGTAGTCTCACGGGGCCAACAGCCGCAACCACACCGATTGTCTCGTGGCCGGGAATCAAAGGGAACTTGGCGATGAACTCTCCCTCGTGGATATGCTAGAAAAACACAAGGTTTAGCCAAGAGGCTATGAATCTAGCTCGCGATAAGCTTCCCTTACCAGATCTGTTGATGAGGAGGATCAGTTAACCAATTCTCTTTCCTTTCTTGAAGATTCATTGCAGCTTACCGGTTCCGCAGACACCACAGGCCTTAACCTTGACCAAGACATCGTCGTCTCGGAGCTCTGGGAGGGGCACATCAACAATGCCGTACTCTCGTGGCTTAGAGTACCTGTGTGCGGGGCGAGGTTAGCCCGAGCGTACAAATACGGTTTGGCTTTCGTAGTCTCCAACAGAAGGCAAGACAACTTTGAGGTGCGTATGAGGTAATTGGTAGTTGTTGCATGGCCTCGAGTGTACTGAGGGTGTGTGAACTCAAACTACCTACTGCAATGCCTTCATAGTCTTGGGTAGGCCGGACATGTTGACGAGTGTGTCAGTGGAAAGCTTGCCAGGGAAACGTTAATGTATTAGCAATTGAGGGTCTGAAAGTGAACAATCAGAAGGGAAACTCGTGTCCTGTGCAGGTAGTATATTTGCGAGGAGAAAAAGTAGACGTCAGGAAGTCAAGCTCGCCCGTTGGAATGTGTGGGGGGAGGGCAGATAGATATGGGAGCGACGCGGGGTGGTTTGAGGAGGATGACATTGACCTCGAGAGTTGGCCCCGCCATAGCTTTGAGATGGAGCCGGGCGTCATCATGCAGAGGCCGCGCTGTTTGCTCTAACCCAGTCAGCTCGGAAACGCCATGAACGGGAGACCGCGGCGGTAGGATTGGCGCTACTCGGAACTGATTCATGACCGCCCAGTCCTGAGTGCCGCTTGGAGTAGATCCACCACATCCCGGCTGCTTCCAATCACCTCTGAACAAGCGGCGACGCAAGTGCAGCAAGACCTCTCTGCCTTCGTTGATCTTGCACACAACGCACCGAGGCGGTGACCGGGGAACAAGTTGGGTGCAGAAGGCTTGCCTCTTTCGGGAAAGAGATACATCTCGCTGAAATTGTCGTTACTGATTACTGCAGAAGTGTGTGCCCTATGAGGCATCATCCCGCAGACTCACTTGTCCGTTGAGAGGTGTCGACATTCCACAATCAGAGCAGCCTGAATGTGTTAGCATTTGTTGTCGAACAGCCATAAGCCAAATATACCGAGCTCGGGGAATGCTCAGACTCGTCATAGTGCTAGAGCTGCAGTCATACTAAGAGAGCAAGGAGTAGCATTGGCTGATAGTCTTCTCCTGGCTGCTATCAAAGACAATGCCTGGCATTCTGGTGATCAAGGTCTAAGCATCTTTTAGAGGTTGAGCATCGTGTAGATCAAGCGCGCCCGGTGTGGCTTCGATTGGTACGGCGGCCATGTTCAGCCCGTCTGGCGCCAAAATAGCCCAATCGAACGACTCCCAACTGACAGGCATGTATCACATCGTGTAACACATGCATCTCATACAGGCACCTGACCTAGTTATTGGACTATACGTGCCAATGCCCGTGGTCGTGGTATGTTCGCTCTCGTGGCAATGCGGTGTTGAATGGACTGCACAATTTACAAAAACCGGTAGTCATAGGGCAACTCTGCACTCGATAGGGCACTCTCTCACCTCCATTATTTGAAATGGCAAACTGAAGACAAGCGGTGGCATTTTTCAGCAACGGGAACATCAACACGCCCTCAGAGAAGCTTCATCTTTTGTTGTCCAAGAGACCCACGGAAATGTCAAAAGTAGAAATCGATTCGTGCCCTTTTAATGCAATATTTTCCGAGGATCTCTAACCTCTGAACTCCCCAAAGAAAAGCCCAAGCGCATTCCATCATGCAAGCCGGTGCATCCCTATTCGAGGTCCCTGTCGTAGAGTACACGTGGAACCGAGTGCCATGTGACGCATGGTGAGCAAACAGTCGGATATGTCGTTCATGAAGGGGGAGCACCGCCACGGCCACGGCCGTAACCACCACGGCTGCATTCAATAGTCAGTACACGGCTCAGGACACCTATGAGCTCTTGTGGAGGCGGGATAACTCACAACTGAGGAGCAAATTCACCAGGGGCGCCACCCTCCTTGCCCTCACCAGCATCCCGACGTCTGTAACCACCCTCCCGGTCACCACGGTCGCCACGGTCGCCACGGTCGCCACGGCCACGGCCGCCGAATCGTCGTTGCTCGCGCTCACCCTCGGCACCCATCATGCCACGGGGAGGAGCGTGCGAGCGCTGCTGCTTGATGTGGGTGGCCGGGACGATCTCGGCCGGCAGGTGCAGCCACTCGCGGAGGTAGTCGAGACCCTCGTTGGTGAGGGTGTAGTAGTACCACTGCCACGAGAACTGGGTCTTCAGGTAGCCCCTGCTGGTCAGGGATTGGCAGGCCTATTGTCTTTGCGTGAGTTCCAATTCTTCCGACGATCCCACTATTGTGATGTATTCACCTTGATGACATAGAGGTTGCGGACGCCGGTCTCCTCGTGAGTGGTCTCGTAGTCCCTATAGAAAATCGTAGGTTAGGTCGACGAACTTTTTCGAGATGCGGAATGTGATGGATTCTTGTTCGGAGTGGAAGGGCGGTAGCATACTTGGCGGCACAGAGAACGCCCTCACGGAAGAGCGTCTCGTGGATCTTCTTGCGGTCGGCCTTGGGGATGAGCATCTTGGCGACTGGCGGTGATGCAGGATGTTGACGGGTTGGAGATGCTCACTTGGTGATGGCGGGGGGAAAGGTTCAATTGTCGAATTTTTGGTGGAATTAGATTTGTGTGAATTCGCGCCACAATTGCTCGCTGCTTTGTGCGGACCCACCCGACTTTTTTTCCCAAGTGTGGCTAGTGTTGAACCCCAGCAAATCCCAAGTTGCAGGTCAGCCCGAGCTTTTTTTCTTTTTGGTACGCGAGAAAAAAGCACGGGCCACGTGCAAGTTGATGTCAGCCTTTCGGTGCCCGGCTTTTCTCGCCTCCGTTCATCACTTCCACCAGACCCAGCCAGACCCTGTTCAAGTTCACCACCCAGCCACTAGAGCCTCCAGGCTGCTTATCGCATCCAGATCTACACCATACTTATCGTCGTCCGCATCAGCAAACTTCAGTCTCCCAGGTCTTCTCTACATCGACTCATTTGAGTGTATGCGTGACCACCACGCCGCGCACTAAGCATGATCAACGTGCTCATATCGACGTTTCACGGGCTGGGGTTGCCCCCAACCCTTGCCCTTCCTGTCCAGCCGACAGACACTGGCTCAGATCTATGGGACCAACTGAGCACCCGTCTACCCGGTCAAGATCACCGGTTACAACTCACGACGCTTGCAAATGAAGACATTCTGGCTTCCTCGTCGGCTCCTATATCTTCATATCTGTCGAGCTATCGTGATGAACTCTTGTCCCTCCGCCTTTCTGTCCCACTGCTCGGTGGCAAAGGTGGTTTTGGATCTCAACTTCGAGCAGCAGGAGGTCGCATGTCATCTAAGCGGAGGAAAAATCAAGGAGACAGTAATGCATCCAGTCGAAACCTAGACGGACGGCGGATTCGGACCGTCACAGAGGCAAAAGCACTCGCAGAGTATCTTGCGATCAAGCCAGACATGGAACGCAAGGAGAAGGAAAAGCGACGCCAACGGTGGGAGCAGATTGTTGAGATGACGGAGCGCAAAGAAGAGGAGATACGGCATGGTACCAAGGGCAGGCTGGACGGGAAATGGGTTGAGGACAAGGAAGAGGCAGGCGAGCGAACGCGCGACGCAGTCCTTGCGGCCATGAAGGCTGGCAACTTCAAGGATAACTTGATGGGCACGTCAAGCGGCTCCAAGTCGACAGAACCCGATGAGGAGATGTCTAGTGCCGACGAGGAAAAGGAGGTATCTGAAGGCAGTTCAAAGGCTACGACGCCACCTTCCGGAGCGGAACAACAAGACAACGGCAAGCGGAGGACATTTTTTGGTTTTGACGAGGACGACGAGTTCATGAGCTCCGATGACGAAGAGGATGCACCCAAAGGCGCAAAGTAGGGAGACACATCTTGCGATTCTACCTTCGATACAAGGATCGCAAGCCTCCAGTCCTCGGGCTTGGTGATCAGTCAGTGGCTTTGGGATCATGTTTTACATTTTGTCACAGTGGCGCAAGGCGGTTCTTTTGGAATTATGGAGTTTGGCTCAACTCACGTGTATAAGAATGACCGGAAATGATACCTCACAAATGAAATTGCAATTTGCTCCTGCGCGAATTTCACAGCGTCGAGCTGGACGGAGGCTGCGTTTGCCAATGTCTCTTCGACTTGCTATTTGCATGCATTCCCCTATGCTATTCCTAGTACAACAAAACACCACCTGCCCATGAGCTGATACTGTTCCTACAATGCCACCCTCTACTCCAACCGAGCTGGGAAGTTGCCGGACTCTAGAAATGATGCGTTAGCTGGCGGCCCTATGAGACTGATCGTAGTATGATACGTACCTCGCTGCTCATCCCATCGCTGGTACCAGCCGCTAGGGCAGAGAGATCGATAAGCCAGCCAGAACTACCACTCTGTCAGCCAACTCGCGCCTAATACAGTCTCGAGAAGATACCTACCTGACGGCAGGGAGCAAAGTCCTCGCCCTTGGCAAGGATGCACTTGTGGTAGTCGACATAGTTCTGCCAGCAGTGCTTGGTCTGGTTCATGTTGGGGAACCGAGCATCGACACCTGCGAGGTTAAACCCGTTAGAATCCTTAATAAACTCCTCAATTCCTTATGCGACATCGTTCCGAGCGTGAACCGAGAATTTGGGGCCGGTGGTGACAGCGTTGGAGGGGACATACCAGCTGCGATAAATGTTAGCACATGAGATCATGCCATTTTTCAAGGGAGTCCTTTTTTGGGGGCGCAGCTCGACTCACCAGTGACGAACTTAAAGGGCTTGGTAACGCGGTCGTCGTCGGACATTTTGGCTATTGGAGATTGATACCGGGGGGATCTGGGTGGGTTTGGAAGCTCAATGGCTTGGTGTTGTTGCTGCTGGACAAGCCGAGAGATGGTCGGGATTGCTGAGGTGAGGTGGGAGCATTCGGAAATCATGAATGATGAGTGGACGAAAAGTGGGAGCCTCAGATGTTAGGCTAGCAACGTTCGGCTCAGCATCCAAATGGACTGATCTGACTGGCTGGTGTGGAGCCGAGCTACCTTCCACTGACGAAACCTCAAAACACCTCTGACCTGATCTGGAGTGCCCTCTTTTCCAACCCCAAGCTTCCTGGCCCGACTCTTCCAATTGTCTCTTTCACCTCTTTTGAAACCTCCGACAGGAAGCCTCAATCGCCTTGGTCAATCTCCCCTCAATCCTTTCACCATGCATCCCTCTACCGCCCTTCGCATGTTCCGACCCACCAGTCGTATGATGCGACCTGTTCCCGTAAGTCTCTCGATTCGGGGGTCTTCAAGAATGTACCATTGCTGACAACTACAACAGAAGGAGGAGCAAGCTGGTACGTAAATTTGCTGTCATGACCCCGAGACGACTGTTCGAAAGCTGGGCGGACCGAACTCGGGAATTTGATTTGGAGGATATCGGATCCTGGCACGGAAATGGAACGAGACGACTGACTTGAAGCGATTGATAGCGCACACGGTCTCCCAGAGACTCCGCCGCCTTCGTCGCATCCCGCCTGAGCTGATCCCCCTCGGTAATACTCTCAATGGCTCGAGTTGTCCCCGACGCGCTGCTAACATGGAACAGGCGTTGTCGTTGGCTTTGCCCTCTTCGCCGCTGTCTTCTCCAGCTCGCGGCACTTCCTGGTCGACAAGACGATCCGTATCAAGCGCCAGAACCGTGCCGCCGATAACGCTGCCCATTCTGGCGAGCACTCCGGCGAGCACTCTGCTGAGCACTGAATCGTTACGGACAGCTTGACGAAGGTATAGATGATGGACAGGAGGACCGTGTTGGAATAGCGAGACATCCAACATTGTCGTGTAGTGTACATGTTACGGGAATCGAAGTAGACTGCGCCATAGTCCCGAAGAAGAGAGCCGTTCCAATCCAGATCAGCTCTGACAGGCCTTGAATCTCATATGTCTTAACTAAGCACCGCCTGCCTTTTGATACTGTGATGTATATCAAGTCATAAGTCTACCCGTAGAACACCTTTCCCTTAATTTACACATTGCCGGGGGTATCATTTCCTACAAACACCATCATTGAGGTTTGGGTCCAGCAACATCCAAACCCTCAAGCCCTTGCATCGGGTCATCTCCGCCCGCATCCCCTCCTGTCTTGGCCTGCTCATCAGCCAGACGACCGTCCTCACCAACGACATTCTCTGCCAGCCAGCGTTCCTAGAATCAGGGCATTAGTCAATATCGATGGATCAAGTGCCGGGATGGGCAAAGCGGAAGAAACTGACTTGTTCCCACAAAGCCTTCTTGCTTCCGAGTCCTTCGTCGGCACTCTTGGGAGCCTTGGCTGCCGAAACTTTGATAACCCGGCCAAAGAATTCGGACTGGTCCATATTGTCGACAGCCTCTTTGGCATCATCGACATCCTCGTACTCTACATAGGCAAACCCTCGGTGGGGATCTGTAGAATTTGGGTTTTCGTTTTTTGGGAGCGACAAGTCGGCAATTTCTCCAAATGGTACAAAGGCATCATGCAGACTGGCGACAGTCACGAGAGGTGCCAATCCTCCCACATAGACAGTCGCCTTCCACCTTGCTGCATCCGTCATGTTGAAGCCCACCAAGTATGAGGCCTGTAGGCTTCCGATGTGTCAAGAACGAGGGAGGTACCAACAACAACAAGGTACCCTTCTCATGTCCAGGTGACCGAGCGTTGAACCCAGTGTTTGGGTGTGAGTGAGTTCGAGAGAGGCCTTCAGTGAAGCTGCTATCGTCTTTTGTGGCAGACTTCCAAGATTGGTGGATCGATCCCAAAGGAATGGTGGGGTCAGCCAGCCTGTGGCCCGGGGGTTGAAGGTTGTATACCACAGCGCATTTCACGTGATGGTCGGCCTCCAATCAACTGAATTTCGGAGCACAGCTATTTCAGTGAGCTCAAGCTCAGGGGGTGTAGGGGCAGGACCCACTCAAACTGAATACATATGCATTTAGGTGGTGGGATAATCCTTGGTGATCAGTTACCTAGGGATTGAGGTACGTCGAGAAGGCAACCCAATCTGTCCTCATCCCCGCTACCGATTCTACTCAAGAAATACAACAAATAATCGACGACCTACAACAAGTACTCGGGGAAGTCACCAACGATAGGACTAGCAGAGCACACGGACATCGTCCAGCTGCTAATCACGACACCGCCGTTTTATCACCTCTCTTATACTAAACTGTCTGGCTTCATTGCTTGAGATTCACCAACTGACTGGACCGCAATCAACTCTTATCCATCAGGCTCTGCGAACCCCTGTGCCCCACGCTACGACTGGTGCGCAATGGTACGGCTGAGGGAGATCCCGCGAACTGCGGCATTCGCCTGGTCTCCAGGTGCCGGCAAGCCGCTTCTCGTCACCGGGACAAGGGCCGGCGCTGTGGATGCCGACTTCTCGGACGAGACCAAGCTTGAGCTTTGGGACTTGAACCTGGACAGCTTGGACCAAGGCCTCGAGCTCCAGCCTATTGCCAGTATCACCACAGATTCCCGATTCTACGACATTGCCTGGGGTGCGGCTGACGAGGACCATCCCCTTGGAATTATTGCCGGTGCACTCGAGAACGGCTCGCTCGACCTTTGGGATGCAGAGAAGCTGATCTCGGGCGCTTCTGATGCCCTGATAGCGAGGACAACAAAACACAGTGGTGCCATCAAGTCGTTACAGTTCAATCCCTTAAAGCCCCAGATCTTGGCAACTGCCGGTGCCAAGGGCGAGTTGTTCATCTGGGACGTCAACGACCCGTCCAACCCATTTCGACTGGGCACCTCGGCCGCGCGTTCCGATGATCTCGAGTGCGTCGCGTGGAATAGAAAGGTTCCCAACATCCTGGCTACCGGCGGTAGTGGGGGTTTCGTCACAGTTTGGGATTTGAAGACCAAGAAGGCCTCCCTCACTCTAAACAACAATCGCAAGGCTGTCAGCTCCATCGCCTGGGACCCTCTAAACTCGACCAAGCTACTGACGGCCACCCCCGATGACAACACACCATTCATCCTCATCTGGAACCTGCGCAACTCGAACGCCCCGGAGCGCACTCTACAAGGTCACGAGCAGGGAGTACTATCCGTGTCGTGGTGCCAACAGGACAGTGATCTGTTGATCTCCAGCGGGAAAGACAACCGCACCTTGATTTGGAATCCTCAGACTGGCGAACAGTACGGCGAATTCCCCGAGGTTACGAACTGGACATTCCTGACGCGCTTCAACCCTCACAATCCCAACCTCTCCGCTACCGCATCTTTTGATGGAAAGATCACCGTCCAGACCCTGCAAAATACTAACCCTTCCGCATCCCAGACGGCAGTGCAGAACAACCTAGATGGCGAGGACTTCTTTACCAAGGCTCAGACGCAGCCCCAGGGTGCCTCCTTTACACTGGCCAAGGCTCCCGCCTGGTTTGAGCGCCCTGTCGGTGCTTCTTTTGGCTTCGGCGGCAAGGTTGTCATCTTTCGTAAGGATCAATCTGCGCCTGGCCAAAAAAGGTCATCCAAGATACAAATTTCCCATTTCTCTGTGGATTCCGATATCGGCTCTGCTACCGATAAGTTCGAAGAGTCGCTTCGCTCTGGCGATCTGAAGAGCATCTGCGAAGACCGCCTGGAGCATGCGAGGACTGATGAGGAGAAGGGGGACTGGCAGGTCATGTCGACTTTGATGGCGGAAAACCCTCGTCAGCAGGTAGTCGAATTCTTGGGCCTAGCTCAGGACGCCGATGAAAAAGAGCCTGCTGATGAGGCAACCACTGGAGCGGAAGGCGCCGAGTCTACTCTGACTGGCGATGACGCCACTGCTACCGCCAAGAAGAATAGACTCTCCAACTTTTTCGCCGACGGTGGTGACGGCGAGGACTTTCTGGGTGATCTGGCTGCCACCAAAGGGGCGAAGACGGACAACCCCTTCCATCTTCTGAACGAGGGCAACACATCGCTCGAGGATGCCATTACACGGGCTTTGATGCTTGGCAACTTTTCCAAGGCTGTCGACATTTGCCTCAAAGAGGACCGCATTGCTGACGCTTTTATCATTGCTAATTGTGGAGGCAAAGAGCTGGTAGACAAGGTCCAAGCCGCCTATCTCTCTAGCAAGAAGGGAAGCCCCAGTTACTTGCGTCTCCTCAGCTCAGTCATTGCTGAGAACTTGTGGGATGTGGTGTACAATGCTGGATTGGCTGATTGGAAGGAGACGATGGCGATGTTGTGCACATTCGCCAAGCCTACCGAGTTTCCCGACCTCTGTGAAGCGCTTGGTGACCGCATTCTCGAGTCCGGTTCTCGCAAGGACGCTTCGTTCTGTTACCTGGTCGGATCCAAGCTTGAAAAGGTCGTGTCCATTTGGATCAACGAGCTGGAGGAGACAGAACAGGCTGGTCTGAAGGAATCGAGCGAAGGTTCTACTTTCTCCATCCATGCCAAGTCTCTTCAGCAGTTCATCGAGAAGGTCACTATCTTCCGCCTTGTGACCAAGTTCCAGGACTCCGAGACCAGTCAAACCTCTGACTGGAAGCTTGCCAGCCTCTATGACAAATACACCGAGTATGCAGACATTGTCGCTGCCCATGGTCAGCTCGCAGTAGCCCAGAAGTATCTGGACCTGCTACCTGCCACGTATCCGGCAGCCGATGTGGCCAGGAGCCGTGTCAGACTGGCCAGCCAAAAGGGCGCCGCGCAGCCAGCCCAACGTCCGGCAGCGACCACACGGGCTGCGTCGCGCGCGCAACCCGCTGTAGGCTACCAGCCTCCTCAGGCCACTCCTGCCATGACCCCGGCCAATACCTATGGCGCACCCATGCCACCATCTGCAGCAAACCCGTACGGACCGTCGCAGACACCATCGTATGGAGCCCCGGCTGCCACACCGTACGGGCAACCTACGCAGGCATACGCACCGTCGCAGGCATATGCGCCGCCCCAGCCGACAGGATATACTCCGCCCGCCAGTTATGGCCAGCCTATGCCACCATTCGGTGCTCCTCCACGCAACTCGACTCCGTCTAGCTTACCGCCTCCGCCGAAGATCAAGAAGGATGCCGGCCAGTGGAACGACGTGCCGATGGTGAACAAGCCGCCTGTCCGTAAGACGACTCCCAGCGTGGCACCTATCACCTCACCCTTCGGGGCGCAACAAAATGCAGCCATGCCGCCGACGCCCACAGGCCCCCCGACCGGCCCGCCTAGCGGACCATATGGAGGACAGCGAGGAGTAGCTTCACCACCGCCTCCTCCGCCCAAGGGTTCCGCGCCGCCTCGCGTGACGTCTCCCCTCGCCGCGGGCGTAAGCCCGATATCTCAGCTGCCGGTCAGACCACCCTCGACCGCCGCCAATACCTATGCGCCTCCCCCTCCAGCTCCGGGGGCTACGCCGGCGCATATGTCGCATGCTATGCCACCACGTACTGCATCACCGTACAACAACCCGCCCGGCGCAGCTCCTCCAACTAACCGCTACGCGCCGTCTCCTGCAGCGCAGCAGCAGCTTAGCCAGCCGCCGCAACAATATTCGGTTGCACCCCCTCCGGCTGGAGCCGGTCGACCACCGCCGGCCAACCCATACGCCCAAGCTGGCCAGCAACAGCAGGCGTCGCCAAGTCCCTATGCCCCCTCTCCGTACGGAGCGGGCCCTGCGCAGACGGGGCTGCCACCGTCGGGTCCGCCGCCGATGGGTGGACCACCGATGGGTGGGCCGCCGATGGGCGGGCCTCCCACAGGCCCTCCTCCTGCGAACGCTGCTGCAACACCACCGCCGCCCAAAGCGACTGCTCCGCCTCCCAAGGCGCGGCACCCAGCGGGCGACCGCTCACACATTCCTGCCCACGCTCAGCGTCTAGTTGACATCCTGGGCAGAGACATGCAACGTGTTAGCTCAAAGGCACCAGCAGCGTTTGAAACACAGGTCAAGGATACTGCGAAGAGACTAAACATTCTGTTCGATCACTTGAACAACGAGGACCTCGTCAAACCCGACACCATTGGCCAGTTAACGCAGCTTGCCGAGGCTTTGGAAGCCAAGCAGTACGATGTTGCCCACAGCCTTCAGGTCGAGATCCACAGGGAGAAGCCCGAGGAATGTGGTAACTGGATGGTAAAGCACCCTATACCCTGAATTTTGTTACATTATGTTACTTTTTGCTGATTGAAACGTCTTAGGTTGGTGTCAAGCGCCTGATCAGCATGAGCAAGGCTACTCCGTAATTGCGCTCCTCATGATCATTGCTCGAGCAAGCGGCAGGAAGCTTGAACACAGGTGTATTTACGTGGTCAAGGTCGAGTTCATGAGAGTAAGGTGTATGGATGGATGGGTGGATGGGTGGATGGGAAGCGCCGCATGTGGGTGTGTGCATGCATGTTTGGTTCTGGTAGGGATACAGTCTATTGGCGAGGCGAGGTAGACAAAAGCAATAAAAAGTAGAGAAGGTGAATGACAAGCGTTTATGTACGTATACCAACGTAGATCGACATCCCATTATCTCGAAGTTGTAAAAGGTGATGTAGGTCCACTCAAGGTGTGAATGCTACAGTGCATACTGAGTGTGTGACGTGTATCCGATAAGATAAGAAAGGCATATGCAACCCACAGAACTCGGTCAATTTGGTCTCTTGAACCACCAACCTCACCTCCATCTTGTCCACTTCTTTTTAATTCGAAGCCCTCCCAGCAACTTGTCAGATAGACGAGCTTGCTGACTATTCTCGGTCCAAAAAATGACTGAGGGTGCAGCTTCTGAGGAGGCTGCCGCTGCCCGCGCAGCTGAGCAGGCACGACTGCGCAAGGAGCGTCGGGAAGCCAAGATCAAGGCTGGCGGCACTGCCAGGCTGAACAAGATTACCGGTCTGGGAGGCGGCGTGCAGAGAGGTGAGGCTATCCATCCTGTGACTCACACCTACGAGCTTTGCGGCTGTTCGGCGAACTATGCTAACCAGTCTACGCTCGACTTCAGATGCCCAACCCGCTGCGCCAGCAGCATCCACCTCGCCAGCAGCAGCAGCAGCAGGGGGGAGATCGTCTGCATCGGAGGACCACGCAGACCCGGCCGAGGTCGACATTTCCGAGCACTACTACCAGCCGCCGAGCACCGCCCGCATACCCCCCGCCGCCGAGCCGGGCTTGGGCAGCATCAACGACATGTCCGAGGCGCAGCTGCGGCAGATAATGCTGGGCTTCGAGCAGCCCCCGCCGCCGGGCATGGCCGGCGTACCTCCGAACCCGTTCGCCGCGGCCGGAGCCGACGAGGACCCGATGATGAAGCTCCTGTCCCAGATGATGATGGGCGGCCCGGGTGGTGCCGGCGCTGGCGGCCCAGGCGGCCCAGGCGGCGCGCCCCCAGGCATGATGGGCCCCGGCGGAGGAGCGAACCCTTTCTTCCCCGGCATGAATCTACCAGGACAAGCAGCCGCCGTGCCGGACCGCTACGCGTCGCTGTGGCGCCTCGTGCACTTTGCCGTCGCGCTGGGCCTCGGCCTGTACATCGCGCTGGCGACGCCCTTCACGGGCCTCAAGGCCGAGCGCGAGCAGTCGGCGCTCGAGCACAGGCTCGGCCACGTGACGCAGCAGGACGTGGCGCGGCAGTACTTCTTCTGGGCGTTTGCGACGGCCGAGTCGGTCCTGCTGACGAGCCGCTACTTTCTCGACCGGGGCCGGCGGACGCAGAGTGGCGGCGGTGGTATCTTGATGTCGCTGCTCGGGTTTCTGCCGCCGCCCATCAAGGGCACGGTGGAGACGGGGATGCAGTACGTCCAGATCTTCAGCACGGTGCGGTCGGATATCCTGGCTTGCATCTTTGTGCTGGGCGTGTGTCACTGGGTTCGAGCAATGTAAAAAATATTGATGATGGCTGGGGAGAGTATCGGAGAATACTGGCAGGGGTTGTGGTTCTTCTTGAGCATCTTCAGGCGTAGATTTCATGACTAGGACGACGATGACCAGTAACTGCGATTCAAATGCATTGCTATCACACGAATAAGTGGCACACTTCTTGGAAAAGCCTTGGCTGGTGGATTACTCCTCTCGTGACACGCGCTCTTGAGCAATATTGATGTTACATATTAACAGTATAGGTGCTATTGATCCTTGCTTGTTGTATACAATCCACATAATCCTGAAATTGCCGTCGTCGGCCCGCATCAAGCATTGAGCACGCCGCCGAGAACAGTACCCAGCACGCCCCTGACGCGCCTCCTGTTCTCCATGGCGCATGTGAAGACGACGGCCGCACTCGCCGCAAACACAAAGGTCTCGCGCCACTGCTTGGACCACGAGTATCGCCGGGGCAGCAGCGTCGCCAGCGCGCGCGGGGCCACAAACAGAGCAATGTCTTTGCGCCTGCTGGCGTTCTCGATGAGGATGCTCCAGCCGCACAGGGCGCACCCGGTCCCGACGCAGATGCCGCCGTCGATGCGCTGGCGGGCGGCATTGTCACTGCCTAGGATGTGGGGGCCGACTCGCGTGCGGGCGAGGCAGACTCCGTAGTAGAAGAGGGTGATGAAGGCGCCGAGGAAGGCCGACGAGCGGGAAGCCGAGAGCAGGGCGCGCAGCAGGGCCTTGCGGTTCGGATTGCGGACGGCGAGGAGGAGGTTGAGGGGCAGGTACGTGGCCATGGACCAGCGGAAGGAGCGGTAGAAGCGGTCGAGGGCGTGGCGCTCGCACGAAGGGCCGCAGCCCATGTGGACCATCTCGCAGGGGAAGGGGACGGAGACGGCCGGGTTGCCCCATTCGAGGGGCCAGTAGTAGTCGGCGCACATGCCCTCGAGGAGCGGCGCCTGGCCCGTGTCCTCACCGTAGCGGAGCTCGCCAGTGCGGCAGCGCTGGAGGGCCTGGATGAGGCGGATGTCGACGGCGGCGGCGGAGCCAATCCACTTGTTGTACGCCCGAGGGAGGCGGGCAGGGAGGTAGATCCAGGTCCACATGATGAGAGCGCACGAGGTTGCAAACATGGCTGGGTCGGCGAGTCTCGAGATGACGACCTCGGTCTGAAGCATTGCCCGTTAGTATTCGGTGTGACGTGCTATAAGACTTCGGGTGTGTTACCTTGGTCCATCTGCCAGCGGCCACTCGGCGAGCCTTGCGTTGCGACCAGAGCTCGCCGACCACGACATCAAGGGCTCGAGTCGCAGCGAACAAAGTCAGATCGAGGGTGCGCCCAGCATATCTGATCTTCTTGTATCTGACACCTGGTGGCACATCGGCCTTGGCGACGACGGTGTCAGTAAAACTTGGTGTCTCCTTGGACTGCAGCAACATCAAGCTCAGCCAGCCGGCAATGAGGGCTGAAAACCATCTGGATAGCCTGTTTGCCAGATCGGGCTGTAAGTGTGGTGCTCCATTTGTGGAAGGGACATTGTCTTTTGGACTTGACTTGCCTTAAGTGAGCTGAAGACGAAAGGCTGGTTAGATAACGCTCGAATAAGCGCCTCAGGGGTATCTTTGGTAGAGTTCCATCAGCACTCTCAATTCCTTCTCTACATGGTTGAGATTTCACTCGATAGTCCTCACCTGCAAAAGTGTGCTGCCTCCGACAAGAGTTGCACAGAAAGTTGGGAACCGCTGCAACTCCAATCCCATACGGCAGATACGCTTAAAAGATTCCGGAAACGGTGACTTTTGCCGCGTGCGCGCACCAGTTGACCCGCGTCTCCGCCTCGTCAGGTGCTGGAGCATGAGGGTCAACAGCCTCGGGGCGACGGCAGAGGCATATCCCAGGATATAGGCACGGAGTAGGGGCCGGAGAACGGGCGGGATGCCACTTTCTATCTTGTGGAGACTGCGCATGCCGGTCCGGCTCTGGAGCGCACTGGCGGCCAAAGGCGCTGCCACCTGTTTTGTGTCCATATTCGTGATATGTGTAAGTGTAGGACAAGAAGATAATGTGAGGCAACACTGGCTGTTGGGGAGTGTTCTGTCTCCTCTCAACAGCGTCGTATAACACGACAACCGTTACTGGGCCTCAAGTGTAGCAGCCCCTACTTGCTGGTGCTCTGCAAAGGATGTTAGCATGTGTATCATCAATAGAGATGAGTTGTTCTTATGGTATGAGATGATTAAGGATGCAGAAAGGAGATTGCCTCTCCTTACCTGTGACACTTTTAACACTCTACTCAATTGTAAGTGTATTCGGAGCCCCGTCGCAAGATGAGGCGCGTCTCTGCTGCCAAGTCTCTTTTAGGCGCTGAGTTCCTGCAGACAAAGACCAGCGTCACTCTTATAGACACAAATCCGGGAGCTTGCAGGATTGAGAACGTCAATGTATATCACGATGCTTCAGGTTTTTGACAAGACATGCATGAAATAGATTTGCGCTGGGCATCCAGGGGGACGATCGTGCCGGGTTCAGGGCGAGTGAACGTGGTTGTGGTCGTGTCAAGCATGTGAAATTGCCCATTGGGGAAGCGCTAAATTTCGCCGCACAGGCCCGCCGTGGAGCCGCTGCTCGGTCCCTCGGTCTGGGGGCGAGTTTCCCCACTGAACATGCTGAACAGGGGGTTTCAAAGTTACCTCTGAAGCTTTTCAGCATGGTTGTCAATTGAGCACAGTTGAGTTGTATACTTTATCTATGATTTTAGTAGTCTGATTGAGAATCTCAAGTATGTGACATCCATATCTCCATCTAGCATTGTTGAATGCGAGATCGTGGCAGCATGTTGATATGCCGCTCTTCCCTCAAGTGTACAAAGACCTGGGTATCAGAGGATACAGTCTAGACAGTCTAGACACCACGATCGCACACATAACGCCCTTTTTGTTCCTCCCAAGCCCGATGAGGGGTATCTCGTTGTAAATGCAAAATCCCAATGAACCCTGTCTGCCTGTCCACTGTCGTCATGACGATAAGCTGTTGAATTACCCTTCCCCCCCCTTTCTCCAGCTCCTAGAAACGCCCGTCAAATGTTGTTGAAAGTTGCGCCGTTGAAATGCGATAGATGTGTGTCATCCCGGGCCCATACAATGTTGAAACAATCATCAGAATCGCTAATGCCGCAAAACTGTACCTTTTCTCCCTTTCATCGCGATAGACACCTCCTCCTACCTCCCTCCAAGCTGACCAGCAGCCTCCCCTTATTTTGGAACAGCTTTGGACTCATCGCCGTAACCACCCACGCCCGTGATGCCGCCAAAGCCGTAAGTCTTGCCCTCCGGTCCGCGCCGGTTCTGGCTCCGCGGGCCGCGGTCCTGGAGGTCCGTCTTGAGCCACCCGAGCACCAGGTCTCCCAGTTGGCTGTTGCCCGAGGTCGCGGGCACCGACTCGAGGAACCCCTGGGCAGGCCCCCACTCGCGCACCGTGCCCAGGTGCATGTGCACGAGGTGCGACGGCCAGCCGGCGAGGTTGTCGAGGATGTGCGTCGCGTAGACGACGGTGGCGTCGCGCGTCTCGGTCTCGCGGCGCAGCCACGACAGGAACTGCGAGCGGCTCCAGACGTCGAGGTCGACGGTGATCTCGTCGAGCAGGAGCACGGTCCAGGGCCGCACGAGGCCCATGGCCAGCTGCACGCGGCGGCGCTCGCCGTCCGACACGGCGTGCATGCGCCACGACAGGTCGATGTCGAGCACGCCCACCAGCTCGTCGCGCCGGTCCGGGTAGGCGTCGCCGCCGACGGAGCGCAGGAGCTCGCCGACGCCAATGTCGGTGCGCACGATCGGATTCAGCACCCACTCCAGGCCCAGGTAGGTGACGCCCTCGAGGCCGTCCTTGAATGGGTCAACGCCGGAGATCTGAATGGCGCCATGGGGTGCCAGGCGCTTGCCAGCCAGCAGACGCAGCAGAGTCGTCTTGCCCGCGCCGTTGGCACCGATCAACAGGGTGCGCGAACGAGGTGGCAGGTCCAGGCTAATGTTGGACACGCCGGTACTGCGGTCCGGGAAGGAGTAGGTCAGGTCATTGACCTTGATGGTTGGTGGCGCCATGATCTCACTTGAGTGTTGAGTGGTGATGTAATGACAATGGCGGTGATGGCAAGAGTTGTAGTCTCGCTGCCCTAACTCCTTCGCAGGGGCCTTTTAGATAAATAGGACTGAAATTTGTATCCTTGAAAAACAACAGGAGATCGAGCTGGATGCAGGTCGTGAGTCAATTTATATCAGTTTTGGGCACTGGCTCGATGTGATGGATGAATGGTATAAAATTGTTCCCGTATTAAATGATCACCTCACATCAACTCCACTTTCTCGACTAGGCCTGGGCAGGCCTAATCACTGATATCTTTTAGGCAGGTCGCCCGCTGGAACCCCTCGCTAAAGGTACCTAAGCTTTTCTCTCTAGTCTTCCCAGCCGTCTCTATCAAGAAGAGAGACCAATTGCTTCAATGATGCGAAATCAGTTTCTCTGAATCTTTGTGACTCCGGGCTCAATCTCCTCCAGAATCTGCAGTAGCTCAGCGTAGAGCTGCTTCTGCGTCTTGCGGCCCTCGTCGCAGCTGAGAAACAACTCCTCACCGCGGATACTACAGGCCTCGAGATACCTGCCGTGCGTGTCCCGGCCGGCGGAGGCGCCATGGATTAGCGTGCGTGAGCCCACTTCGGCAGTTCGTGCCACGGCCAGCTCGACCACCCGGAAGACGTAGTTGAAGGGCCACATCATGGACCGGAACAAGCGTGTCTTGCATAACCCGGGGCTGACGAGGTTGACAATCACGCTGCTGTCCGGGCCCAGCTGCTCCGCCAGCGCCCGGTTGACAAAGATGCTCATGAGCTTGGTTGTGCTGTATTTCTCGAGTTGGTAGGAGCCTTCGCTCTTGAGCGCCTCGAAGATGTTTGGTTGTGATCTTTCCGGGAATTTGGCCTATTTCCAGAATTAGAAGAGACAAAGCGCCCAGGCAGGGTAATGCCACTTACACCGAGATGGGCATCTGAAGCCGCTGTGGTAATGTGCGGCGTCACGTTGAACTGGACAGCCGTTCTCTTCATCGAGGGGAGTAGCATAAAGATCATCAACATCTGTGAGATGACATTGACGGTGACACTGCTCTCATGGCCTTCGGCCATCTCGCGCTTGAACATCAAAATGGCCGCATTCTCCACAAGGCAGTCCAGCCTGTCGAGCTCGCGCTTGGCCCGCTGGCACAGCTCCTTGACGCTCTCAAAGGACTTCAAGTCAAGATGCCACACCTTGATAACGCCCTTTCTGCCTGTCGTAGTCTCGATATCGGTCTTGGCCTCCTTCGCACTGTCCAGATCACGACAGGCCAGCACGACGGTGGCAGCACCGAGACTGACAAATTTGCGGGCTGCTTCGCGGCCGAGACCACCATTGCCGCCAGTGATGATCACCTTTTTCCCAGTGAAATCTTCCGTGGGTTCCGGGAGTGGTTTGAATTGTGTGACAGCGCCTACCAACATCCAATAGTATGGATCTCTGGAAGAAAGAGGCCATCAGCGTCAGGGAGGCTCGAGCGCGTATGCTCTACTGTGATAGTGAACTTACAGAAAGTTTGAGATAGACATGATGATAGTGATCTATGTGAAGAAGGGTGTCGAAGGACCCAAGAGAACGCCAGTTGAGTAACAGCGAGAGCAATCGAGTCTTTATAGCCCAGAAGCCGCAAACGAGGGACTGGCACTACTGAAGCTGAGCAACTTGTTGGTTTCGAAGCGAGCTACGGTAAGACTTAGTGGCATGTTGGACAAGGGTGTTTCACTTAACCCCATTCAGGAAGCCAGAAGTTCGTACTTGCCATCTTTCTTTGCTCAGCCGGGTTCAACTTGATATCGCACGATAAATATCATTGGCCTCGCCAAGGACAGTCTCGTGCCCTCGTCATCCACAGGACTGAGCCCAAAATCCATTCACGGCTGTTCGGCGGTGGGTCTTGGCTAGAATAGGGTAAATCAGGTACAGAACCTACGGGGAGCAAAAACAGATGAAAGCATCGTGTCGTCTGCTTGTTGTCAGATGAGTTACAGTTGAGCCTTCATTTCTTCCAATTTGACTGGCTACAGGCGAGGGTCCGGACTGGGTATTAACCTTGACCTATCACACTCTACATATATCACCGAAATAGGGAATCAGCTACCTGGCAAGTACCCACGTCTCGTCGCTCCATCTACATACTTGCTGCTGACAACGACAGGGTTCGCACTATTTTGCCATCTTCAGCACATTTCAATTCCTGAGCCAAGTTTAGAGAGCCAAACCTAGGGAGCCGACTCGGGATCGTCAACACGCAACACACAAGCAATACTAGCCGGGCATCAGTATACAGACATCCCGATCTTGTGGAAGCCTTAGTTCACCACTTGGACCCCTCCATCTGTACAGGAGGCAAAGCCCCCTCACAACCACTTACACACATCCACCCATCCACAACATCACCACCACCAACAAATGGCCCCATCACAAGCCTACAAGGCCTACCGCATCCCCCAGCCCGGGGAGCTAGCCTCCCTCGCCCCGTCCCTGGTCATCACCCCGCACTACCCTGCCAACCAGGACACCATCACCGCCGTCCTCATCCTCCTCCATGGCCTCGGCGACTCGGACGCCGCCTTCTCCTCCTTCGCGCGCGGCATGAACCTGCCCGGCGTCCTCGCCCTCACCGTCCGCGGCACCAGCCCTTTACCCCCGGGCCTCTTCACCTCCTCCTCTCCGTCTGCCGGATCGCAGCAGCACTTCCACTGGGGCGACGACCTCCACATATCCCAGCGCACCGGCGACCTCGACCCGGACCCGGGCTTCGCCAAGGCCGCCGATCTGGTTCTGCAGCGTCTCATCGCCGAGCTCTTGGTAGGCAAGTGCTCGTGGTCCACGTCGGACATCCTGCTCTTCGGCTACGGGCAGGGCGGCTCGCTGGCCCTCGGCCTGGCATCGCAGATCAGGATGCCGCCGAGGGTGCAAGAGATCACTAGCGAGTCCTCCGACCACTCGTCTGGGACGCTGGGCACGGCGTTTCGCGGCGTGGTCTCTATTGGTGGTCCACTTCCGCAGAGCATGATTCCCACGGTGAGTACGAGGTCAAAATCAGCGACGCCCATATTGCTATGTCACGGAAGGGCAAGCGAGGCCGTAGACGAGGACGTTATAGACAGCATCAAGGCCGAATTCAGCAAGGTGACGGTCACGAGGTGGAACAAGTCGCAAGACAGCATGCCCGAAAATCGCGAGGAGATGTTGCCCGTCATGCAGTTCTTTGCAGAGAGGTTACGGGACGGATGGGCTCCTGGACAGTGATGGCGGTCATGCAAGGATATGTTTAATCGGAAGCAAGCATCAGATACACAGAAATATTCTAATTATCAAATCCACATACAATCACCTTCACAAAAATGCAAGGGGTCAAGGATACAAGTTGTTTGATCTAGAAGACATTGAATTCATTTCTACCTGCATTCATGACCATGATTCCCATCCTGGACGTAAGAAGAAATACATACAGTGCAAGAGAAACCGCGGGCATTACTAATTGGGTAGGTAATTCCGTCTTATTGTTGTTGGGGAATCATGGCGGGTAACCGAGCAAACCATTCCAAACTCCGCAAAAGAAAATGACTTTTTCTATTCGCAAACATCAAACCCTTTAGTCGACCTCCTCCATGGCGCTGTCGCCAGTCTCGGCAGCAGGGGCCGAGGCATCAGCGGCAGGAGCATCCTCAGAAGCCTCGGGCTCCTCATCGATGTTCAGGCCGAGGGAGACGAGCTTGTGGATGCGCTCAGAGAAGCTGGCGGGCTCCTCAATGGTGAAGCCAGAGACCAGCAGAGAGGTCTCGAACAGCAGCTGAACGATCGACTTGACGGTCTTGTCGTTCTCGCCGTCGGCCTCGACCTTCTTCTTGAGCTCCTTGATGATAGAGCTCTTGGGCGAGATCTCGAAGGTCTTCTTGGAAGACATGTAGCTGGACATGGAGGTGTCACGGAGGGCCTGGGCCTTCATGATACGCTCCATGTTGGCAGACCAACCGAACTGGCCAGTGCGGATGGCGCAAGGAGCGCCGGCGAGCATGTGGGAGACAACAACCTTCTCGACCTTCTCGCCGAGGATGTTCTTGAGGGCCTTGGCCAGGCTCTCGTACTCCTTCTCCTCCTCCTCACGAGCCTTCTTCTCCTCCTCGGTCTCCTCGAGCTCGAAGTCCTTGGTGATGTCGACGAGCTTCTTGCCCTCGAACTCCTTGAGCTGAGTCATGGCGTACTCGTCAATGGGGTCGACCAGGAAGAGAACCTCGAATCCCTTGTCCTTGAGGGAGTCAAGGAAGGGAGACTTGGTGACAGCCTTGATGGACTCGCCAGTGATGTAGTACATGTTCTTCTGGTGCTCGGGCATGCGAGCAACGTAGTCGGAGAGCGAGGTCTGCTCATCGCCAGACTTGGTGGAGCTGAAGCGGAGGAGCTTGGCCAGGATCTGGCGGTTCTGGGAGTCCTCGTGGATACCCAGCTTGAGGTTCTTGGAGAAGGCGCTGTAGAACTTGTCGAACTGCTCCTTGTCCTCGGCGATCTCCTGGAAGAGCTCGAGAGCCTTCTTGACAATGTTCTTCTTGATGACCTTCATGATCTTGTTCTGCTGAAGGGTCTCACGAGACAGGTTGAGGGGCAGATCCTCAGAGTCGACAACACCCTTGACGAAGCCGAGCCACTCGGGAATGAGGTCGGTGGCGTCATCAGTGATGAAGACACGGCGGACGTAGAGCTTGATGTTGTTCTTGGTCTTCTTGGTCTCGAAGAGGTCAAAGGGAGCGCGCTTGGGCACGAAGAGGATGGCACGGAACTCGAGCTGACCCTCGACGGAGAAGTGCTTGACGGCCAGGTGGTCCTCCCAGTCGTTGGACAGGGACTTGTAGAAGGAAGCGTACTCCTCCTGGGTGATGTCCTGGGGGTTGCGAGTCCAGATGGGCTTCTGCTTGTTGAGCTCCTCCTCCTCGATCTTGGTCTCCTTGACCTTCTTGGTCTTGGGCTTCTTCTCCTCCTCATCATCGTCAACCTCCTCGATCTTGGGCTTCTTGTCGTCACCCTCCTCCTCCTTGGACTCCTCGGCCTCCTCATCGGGGACCTCCTTCTCGACCTCCTTCTGGACGTGGAGGTAGATGGGGTACGAGATGAACTCGGAGTGCTTCTTGATGACCTCCTTGATCCTGCTCTCGTTGAGGTAGTCGGTCTGCTCATCCTTCAGGTGCAGGATGATCTTGGTACCACGGCCGAGAGGCTCGCCATCGGTGTCAGGAGCGATGGTGAAGGTACCACCGGCGCTGGATTGCCAGATGTACTGCTCGTCATCGTTGTGCTTGGAGATGACGGTGACCTGGTCGGCGACGAGGTAGGCAGAGTAGAAACCAACACCGAACTGACCAATCATGGAAATGTCAGCACCGGCAGTCAGGGCCTCCATGAACTGCTTGGTGCCGGAGCGGGCAATGGTACCCAGGTTGTTGACAAGGTCCTGCGCAA
This sequence comes from [Phialemoniopsis] sp. UDSM-2020, assembly GCA_018873225.1. Lineage (NCBI taxonomy): Eukaryota > Fungi > Ascomycota > Sordariomycetes > Thyridiales > Thyridiaceae > Thyridium > [Phialemoniopsis] sp. UDSM-2020. The sequence continues at coordinate 3,908,430 of JAEILZ010000003.1, forward strand.
GTCCCAAGTTAGTTAACTGTGACAAACAATATAGTTGGGGTCGGGACAATCGTTACTTACAGCCTTGGTGAAACCGATACCAGTGTCCTGGATGGTCAGGGTCTTGTTCTCCTTGTTGGGGATGATGTCGATGCGGAGATCCTTGCCGGAGTCCAGCTTGCTGGAGTCTGACAGAGCCTCATAGCGGATCTTGTCGAGGGCATCGGAGGCGTTGGAGACGAGCTCTCGCAGGAAGATCTCCTTGTTGGAGTAGACGGTGTTGATGATGAGGGAGAGAAGCTGAGAGATCTCAGCCTGGAACTCGAAAGTCTCGCCAGACATCTTGAATTATGTTTCTCGAAGTTCCTCTGATCTGATGATTTGGGAGGGGATGGTTAGCTCAAGAAGGCTCGGGTATCGTAGAGGAATAAAGTGAGAAGTGGGTGAGCTTGTGCTGAGAGGGGACGAGCAAACACAAGAAGCTTGCTTGCACCAAGAGGAAAGCAAAGAGAATTGGAATTGCAGTCTGGTCAAGGATGGAAATTGATTGACAGTGGGAGGAAGTGAGGAAGCATTAAATGCTATCGACGTGAGATGGGAGATGTATGTGCGGTGGAGCTGAGGAGGGAGGTGGAAACAGTGGAAGCAGATGGAAACTCTGTCCAACAACGAGGCTGAGAGAGAGCAAAAGGTAGGCACCAGTTTTGGCGGCAGGCGGCGATGCTGGTGGTGGGGTAGGCGAGAATTGGGGAAGTGGGAAAAAAAAAGGCAGGGAGCTGTCGACTTACTGAAATATGCGGGTGAAGGCGGAGAGGAAAGGTCGTAGATGATATCCTACAAAGACCTTGCAAGAGAGATGGAATCCTTAATCAAAAAAATGAAGAAGGAAGCTATTTTGGAATTTGTTTTGAGAGGTGAATGGAGAGTGAAGGAGCTCGAGTAGAGGAAGAGAGAGAGAGGATGGATGTATTTGATGGGAAGCTGCTGTAACCACTAAAAAGAAATCTTTAGCTGGCTGGGCGCACCCCTGCGAATCTTGGTCCCCATGGAAATTCTAAGGTTCTACGGGATTCTATCGACCCTGCCTCTGCCTGACCCCTCTGATTCGCCGTTGCTTGCCACCACAGCAACGATTGTTGGCCCTGATTGGGTGCTGGCCTGGTGGACCTGGTTTAGCGCTTGCACCGTGCACGGCTGGGGGACTCGCAATTGCTGACTTTTTCTAGAGCATTCAAGAAGTTTTGATGCTCTTCTTGGTGGTCTGCCTCACACATGGATCAATCAATCCTTCTCTCATGTGAGGGAAATGGAGGCGGTCTGCAAGGCATAATAGCCGAGGAACAAATCATCAGTAGGATGGCTATTGAACCAAACAAACACCAGCCATTCCCCAGCCTTTTCATGGGGGGTTGCGAAGCCTGTGATGTGGTGCCTAACAAGGCTGAAAAGTGAGGCTTATCCGCCCCTGGAGCGTCTGGGCATTTGAAACGAGCCAACAAGGTTGGGGGCAGTTAACAAGCCATCCCCGCATGTCCAACCAACCATTTGGAGAGAGAACTCCGTACTCCAGGCCAACACACAACACACAAGAAACACATGTGATTAATGTGATTAATGTATCAGCAACAAACTTGTCTCCTTTAATGTCCAGATATCTACATGTATGAAGGAAGTTGTCAAGTGTCTCCAATAGCTCACAACATGCAAGGCTGGGTTTGCCTGCTACCTACTCATACCTTTTACCCTACCGTCTTGCGTCAGTAAAGAAGCAACTCACGGAGCCGTGATCGCTGCTGCTCATCGAACCCAATGCTATCCAAATATGCGTCTAAGCCGCCGTACTTGATTTGCAAGTGTCTCGCGGTATCCTCAATGAGACCTTCTGCCGTGCTGCCAAAAGCATCAGTCAACCCAATTTCGCGGATTTCCCGCAGCCTCGCTTCTCTCTCCGGAGCCAAGGCCTCGTCTGAAAGCCTATAGTCGTAGTCGATGGCCTCGACTGATATACCCAGGATCATCAATACTAGGGCAACAACGAGGCCCGTACGGTCTTTGCCTTGTGTGCAGTGAATTAGCATAGGCAGGCCGTCAGGTTCGATGAATGAATTCAGAGCCTAGGTGGGTTAGTGGACGTTTGAGATCAGGATGCCAATTTTTAGCAGTGAATACCAACCTCAGCCATGTCGGGTCCTGATTGATCCACCGTAGCCAAGGCCAGACCGGTCAGACCCCATGGCAGCATAACTTCTCGACCGAGAATGGAGATGGCTTGCATTCTGTACCCAAAAATGAAAAGGAAGATAAGCTTACTGCCGAGACTGTTAGTATGGCGACTTTGCACTTGTGGCATGGGCGTATTTTACAAGTAGGATATCCATGTCAACTGGCTCAGCAGGTGGCGTTCAAACTGCCGGCCGGTGATCTTGATCTCTAGATATCTCAGGCCCGGGATTTGCATGGGCTCTGCCAACGCAGCGTTGCTCTTTACGAGTGCCGGTAGTCTCAAGTCGGCTTCTCGTTTCTTGGCCTGGTTGAGATGCTCGGTCCTGAAGATACTTATTAGCTGCAAAGACTTCAACTGGCAATAGCTAGCTTGCAGGGTCCAGCCTACTTGGTTCTCAAGTCCATAACGGACTTGATGGCGTATTCTTCTACCAGCCTTGCGCGGTCGTCTAGCGTGGCATCGTCTGGGCGGGCAGAGCGGAACAGCACTCCCTCACAGACTAGTCTGGACATCAAGTCAGGCACTGAAACACTCGAGTCAGGAACAGGAGCTGTTGGTTCGACCACCTTTTCCCCACAAAGTCATTGATTGTCTTGCCCACATCTCGAAAGTTCAGAATATTGTCGAAGAACATGGGCGGAACAGTGTGGGCTGAAGCCATCTTGACAATGGGTTTGAATGATGCGAAATATCAAATCGTTGAAGCAATGAACCCTCGCTTAGCTCTGACTCTAGGCGCAATGACGGTATGGTCCACAATCCCGGACAGGGAAAATCAATCACTCATAAACCAAGCAAACTATTCTCCTTCCACGTACGACCATAGATGGTAGAAAACTCGGGATCCCGTCCGCTCTCCCATAGATAAGCTGCCAATCGCTGAACTAGTACTCAGGTCGGTGACGACTGGGGAATCCTCGGTGTTGTACGTTTTTGTTTTTTTGCTTCATCTTCCATTTTCACTCTCATCGTCTACGATTCCGTCTCTTTTTGAATCGTAATAAGTGATATAAATGCTGGGTTTTGCAGGTCTTGGAACCTTTTTACTGGCTTGTTAGGTGCTCTCCGATAGACAGGCCACCAGATGAAGGCTTATCTGTGGGAGATAAAAAAAAATGATGCATGGCCAGCGATCACTGAACCAGGCCAGTGGGAAAGAGTGGGTACTTCCTGGGTGGATTCGTAGACTGCCGTCGCCGCCCCAAGGCAAATCAATTGGTGTTTGCGACTTGACAGCAATAACAGAGATCATATTGCTTGGTTCCCCGGCTTTTTTCTGTTTCTATTTTGGAGATCAATGGATTTTAGAGTTTTGTCCCTTTTTGACGGCGTTCCCGGGCTTTGACACTTTATACGGTCGTGCGGCATCACATGGCCTGATGTTCTGTTCCTGGCATGACATTGAGCTGGTTTTGGTCAATTGGGAGCTGGTGTGGATTTGGGGCCGGCTAGCACAAAGTCAAATGTATATCGTCATCGCACTACTCGTGAGCTAATAAGCGTTTTGAGCGTCGAGCATGTGAATGATGTAGTGCTGGGGATTCGGCCACGACGGAGGGACAGGCCAGCCCAGGCGCTAATTTAATCGCGGCGCAAATCAGCAGACTGGCACGACTGGGTCGCATCGAGCATCAATGGATTTTCAGCTGGCTACTGCACTATCATCTTTTTACGGAGTAGCTGTGAGTGCCTGCACGCCGGGCCCCAGACCAGACCAGACCCCATCAGTGCCTGCCACCCCCCCCCCCACAAACTGACGACAGCAACAACCCATGACGTAACTGGCGGTCGACATTTGCTGCTCTGCCATCACCCACGATACATACCTTACACCTTACTTACATGCCCTTTACCTTTTACCTTCTTTACTTTTATTGGTAATGATCTGGACCTCCCTACCTGTTGTGCGACACCACATCGTCGTCGTCATCGTCAGTCATTGTTGACTTTTTCCTCCCTTGCCAACTCCTCTCAATTGACGGACCACTTACTCCCATCAGCAGCCAGCTCCAATCTGGTGATGTTTTTCTACGAAACTCTAACCCACGCCAACACTTACCAACACCCTGTATAAGTCGCCGTCTGCTTATCGCAAACCCTGCAGATCTCACCTAGGACTTGTCATCATACGTCTTCAAATCCAATTACCGCCTCATCCACCCCTACCTCTGGAAAGCAGCCAGTTTTTGTTCATGCACTCGGCTGTAAGACGTGCAGGAGCGTGACTCGTTTTGTTACGAACACTGGGTTCGAAAGACAGACATCTACCAGTTTACAGCTGTAGAAGTTAGGCATCTATATTCCACACATCTAGCTACCAAGCCCGGATCATCCGCTCTCTTGCCCCATTACGAGGGGGCTGGATTTGGAGATCAAATCAAAATGCAGTCCTCCACGCTTACTCAGAGCACTCCCCACCAATCCTCGCCCTCCCATGGTAAGTAGCGATGCTCCGTTTATCCCAGATACGAAGACTGTGGCTCATCGCATTACAGCAAACAACACCGGCCGCCTTAAATATGCCGAGCCCCGGGATCTCCCCTCCTTCCCTTCTATCGGTTTGAAACAGGACGATGCTGCTGCCAGCGCCGCCGCATCCCTAGGCTGGGCAAATAAAAAGTCGCCTGAGCTCTGGAAGCCCGACGGGACATCTGCCTCTGCCTCTGCCGCCGCCATGCTCGCCAAAGATTACAAAGTCGCGCCCTCCTGGGAGCCCGGCCGCTCTCGTGCAGGCTCCAAGGCTGCCCTTCTTGCTGCTGGCTCCGCTGGCAGATCCAACAGCGATCACCAGCCATCCTACCCGCCCAGCTGGGGCAACTCGGCCGCCAATCAAGCCTTCAAGGCCCAGCCCTCACAGGTATCGACTGGTCTGACCTCTCTAGACCGGCAAAAGTCCCTTCGTGCCGCCAAAGGTGCCATGGCTCGACCGCGATCCCAGTCGACTCCGATGAAGCCCGCTTACCCCGACGAGTCCAATGCTGCCGCCAACGCCCTGAACGCCGCAACTGTCGCCCACAGACCGTCCACCTCCATCCAATCAGTCCCTGAGCAAGCTGGTGCAGTTCCTTTTACTACCATGAACCGCCTCATGTTCACATCACGCCCTCCGGTCAAGCCCGAAGTAGACGAACAGCAGCGCAACGATGTCTTGCATGCCTCAGCCGTTGCCATGGCCAAGAGGATGTATACCCATCAACAGAAGGTGATTGATCAGGCCAAGCACGCAGAAAGTGCTGCCAGCGCTGCTGGTGCGGCGGGCCGGCGTAGTCGCTCCAGCTCCACGAGCGAGAGCCAGCCAATGCAGTTTCTGACGCTACAAGATGCGGCATACAAGCTGGCACAGGATCGCTTGGCGAAGCTCCACGAGGAGCACCAGCAAAATCGTGATCTCCAGGAGTACTACGGAAACCAAGCCACCCCGCAGGCCCGTTTCTCGATCCGCAACAAGCTCCGGAGACGCTCCTCAAGCGATGGCGACGTCATGGAGGATAGAAAGCGATCCCGCGAGATTCGCCAGCAAATGTCGATGTTCTCAAACAAGCTCACTGAAGTGGACCAACAGAAACGCCAGAAGGATAGGGATGCTCTCCTAGCCGCTGCTCAGAGAAACGTCACGGCACGTCTCCAGGGAATGGACGAAAAAGTCTATGCGGAGACGGGCAAGGTCGCTCCATCCCTTATGAGTGACTGGGAGTTGAAGGCTCATGCTGCAGCGGTTGCCAGGAGCGATGCGCGCAAGAACGACAACTATGGAAAGATTGATGTCGGCGGCGGAAAGTTCATGGACCAGACTGAGATCGACGAGATTGCTGCCAAACTGGTGCAGCCGCGTCTGGACGAGATCAACGATAAAGCCGAGAAGGAGAGAGAAAGACAGATTGCCCTCAAGATGGAGCAAGAGGCCAAACAGCGAGAGATCGAGTCGCAGAAGGCTCGCGACAGGGAGATCAAGGAGATTCACCAGAAACTCAAGCGTGAGTCTATACTCTTAGAAGCAGTCAAGCGTACGTCGTCAGAAACTAACAGCTAGGCAGAGGAAGAGAAAGAGAAGGAGAAGGCCAGAAGGGAAGAGGCCAAGAAGGAGGAAAAGGCCCGGAAAGAGGAGGAGAAGGCTGCTAAAGCCGAGCAGAGGCGACAGGAGAAGGACGAGAAGCGTAAGACCAGGGACACTGCCGAAATCCACCAAACAGAGCACGAGGAGTCGGCCATCGGTCCAAATGAGAACGAAGAATCCGCTGTCAAGGGTAAGAAGCCCACCGTACCGATCCTATTGAATCAAACGGTCAAGCACGAGGGCGACCAGGAGGGAGGGTCAAATCCCATCACTCCCACGTCTCCGAACAAGGGAGAGTTTTCGCCCACCTCGCCTACCTCGGACGAACCGTCGTCTCCCGGATCGAAGGTGAAGAACTGGATCAAGTCTCGTTTCCAGCATCGCCCGCGCGCAAAGTCATCTTCCCACCACGAGTCGCAGGCAGAGAATAAGAAGGGCTTCATCGGCGGCATCGCCCTGTTGCATCAGGATGGCACCGGCAGCATGACGAGTCTGGATCACAACCAAAGCGGTTCTAGCATGCGTGAAGTCGCCTTGGCTGGCAAACCCCGGCCCAGATCCGCGCTCGGGGCTGGCGCAGCAAGCGAAGTTGGGGAGAGCAGCACCATGGCTGCCACGCGAGCCGATATCGAGACCCCCAGCGAGTTAGATGCCGCGACCAAAGAGCTGGCACCCATCAGCCCTGTCAGCAGTCTGAGTAGTGATGACGGAGACGTCTTTGCTGATGCAAGGTCGTCGCGGGACAGTGTCAAAGGCGATGCCCTTGAGCCTCCGAGTCGGCTTCGAGATCCGGCGAAGGCAAGGGCCGATAGCCCAAGTCGAGACTCTAGATTCTTGGAGGACCTGTAGGGATAACTCTGAGTTGTTCGATTGACATTGTATCAGTAGTAGATGTTTGTAAGCATGTGTTTCGCTATCATTTGTTTCTTCTTCGCAGTTTGTTTTCGGGCGTCGTGTTCTGTTTGGATCTGGAAAGGTATCGGGATCAAGAAACATACAGCTTAGATACCACGGGACAGCGTTTGCTATTCTATTCAACATGAGGTGCAATATGAAGAGTATCTTCCTAGGTCAATTCTTTGTGTGAGGCATTATGTTCTACACAATTCTGCCAAATGCTCTGTCAATCAAATCCAGTGGCTCTTCCTTGAAAGGCCTCTCGACAAACGCCTCTATGCGCCAAACCAATGCAGAAACAACCATTTCTTCGCCAACAAGAAGACAATCCCATAAATCCAGCATATTCCATACATGTCCTTTATACATCATTAGAGCACTGAGATGCCCCGAGTCTGGTATTGAACACAACCCAGATCTTTCTATTCTAGAAGTTGGTCGGACGGGTATTGTATCCATTCACCACCCCTCCATTGTGACGATGGTTGTGGCCGTTGAGCTCGCGGTCGCTGCCGTGGTGGTCGGTCCCCGTGGCCTCTTCCATCTGGCGCAGGGCGGGCGACTTGCGCTTGGGGAAGCGCGCGCCGTACTGCTTGGTGTAGATGGCCGGGTACAGGTCGGCGTAGAAGGAGAAGACGTAAAAGGAAAAGATGAAGGCGATGGCCCACTCGATGACGGCGCCCGGGTCGCGGTTCTTGGTGAAGGTGCAGGCGCAAAAGGCGATGGCAAGGAGCAGCTCGACGATGACGAAGATGAGCTTGATCCAGAAGGAGATGCGGAGGACGCGGTGGTCGCGGTGCACTGAGTTGTGAGACGTGGTCAGCAAGGAGATCGTTCTGATTCACGCAAGCCAACATAAGCTGTGTGATGTTACTTACATGCTCCCAGGCGCTGGTACTCCCAGCAGATGAAGATGGCGGACAGCAGATAGCCCGCGATGAAGAAGAGCAGGAAGATGTCGTGCAGGCGGGGGTGGCGGGCCGTGTCAAAGATGGACAGCAGGACGAGGCCGGCGGTGCCGACGAGGGCGAAGACGATAACCAGGCCCGAGAGGATCTTCTCGCTGAGGGTGGTGTTGGGGACGAGGCGGCCGCGGTGGCGCAGGACGCGGTCGGCGAGGAAGGACAGGTCCAGGAAGACGGTGGTGACGCAGCAGCCGGCGATGAAGAGCGGCTTGAGCGTCGAGGCGCCGACGTCGCTGATGTAGGCGATGCGCTGGCCCTCTTGCATGGACGAGTAGATCACGCGGCCCGTGTCGACGTTCCAGTAGATCAGGAGGCCGAGCAGCGTCGCCAGCCAGATGATGCCTGATATGATGGGCAAGATCTTGAGGAGTTCGTCAGTACAAATTCTTGACAAACAATGGGCTGAACAAGGTAATATTGCGATGGTGGCTCACCCAGTATGATATCCTAATCATCGTGACTGGTTATGGCCAACCAAGTTGAAATCTCTATGTGGAAGCAATTGCTTGTAGGTCTCAATGGAACGAGTGGTATGGAATATAGTCAACGTTGTTTTGTTGCTACAACAACTCGATGACTATCAGAGCAGAGAGCGAAACGGGCCAGACGAGAGCGAGAGAGTTGGACGAATGAAGAAGTAGAAGGCGTATGCCCGCATGTATGTGAAGCGCACGAGAGTCTAAGGCTGCGCAAAGAATTTCGAGACCCTGTGACAATTTAGAGGGAATCTCCCGTTACTTTCATCGACAACATCATCGTCTTCAATCCTGGCAGCGCGAGAGCGAGGTGCTTTGGGGGGAAATAATGGCACTTGGCATGGGGTGACGTCAGGAGCTAAGCCAGGTCCAGGCCAGGCTTAAGCTTTAAGTCCGGCACTGAAAGCCTAAAGGCCATAAAACCCACCGTGAAACCCCTGCAAAATGATCATCCTTGATGGATCCCGGGCCTCCCGGCGGGGCCTTCGTCGGCCCCGATTGATCTCTCGATCACTGAGGACGGAGGAAAGCATGAAAGAGCTGCCGTCATCAGATTTTCCCACAAGTCTCCAGATTTATTGTCAAGACACAGTTGTGTCCAGAAGAGGGTACAACGCCTGAGCCACGATGAATACGCATTCATTTTTCCGCACAGGTACCTCGGGTAGGTTCGTCTACAATCAATGCTCTTGGAGTGTTCTGAGAAGCCTCGAGTCGCGCAACCTTGGCTTACACATGTATGATTTCTTGGATGGCGAGAGGACGCGCAAACAGACGCAGGCTGAGCACTGATAGTTTGGAAATTGTTTCTCTGGGCACTCACAGCGGGAAATGCCAGGCACACTCCACTGTGGGACAGCGCACAGACCACTGATTATATCCCACTATTGATTGATTCAATGGCGCTTAGTTGAGACCTATGCCGCACCTACTTTACACAAGGCTGGGAAACAGCCTCGACCTTCGACAACATCCCTTGTTAATTGTTTGCACCTCGACCACCAAACCTGCACCCAATTGCACTTCTTGACTTAGCTGCACATCACCTTAACTGCCCGCCGCCCAGGCGGCTGCCCTACCCCAACCAAGATGGCCGTCTCTCCCCTCATCGTGCCTCCCACCACGGCCCTCCACCCGCCTCGACAAGCCTCCTCACCCCTCAAACGAGCCTCGGCCCCCACCTCCGCAAATGGCACGCCTGTACCGGCACGCCCTGCCGCTGGCGCCGGGGCGGCACCGTCTCACGGTCACGGTCACGGCCACCACCACCACCATCACAAGGTCCGTGACCTGGCGGAGCAGATGAACGAGGAGGAGAAGAAAAAGTACGTCAAGGGCAAGAAGCTCGGCGAGGGTACCTACGCCAACGTCTATCTCGGCCACGAGCGCCGCGACCCCTCGGTCCTCGTCGCCATCAAGAAGATCAAGGTCCAGAAGGAGTACGAGGACGGCATGGCGCCCGACGCCGTCCGCGAGCTCAAGCACCTCCAGGAGCTCAGCCACCCAAACATCATCTCGCTGCTCTCCGTCTTCAGCTCCAAGAGCCAGAACCTCAACCTCGTCCTCGAGTACCTGCCCCTCGGCGACCTCGAGATGCTCATCCGCGACGTCGACGGCGTCCGCTACGGCGCCGCCGACATCAAGGCCTGGATGGGCATGCTGTCCCGCGCCGTCTGGTTCTGCCACGAGAACTTTGTGCTGCACCGCGATATTAAGCCCAACAACTTGCTCATCGCCGCCGACGGCGAGGTGAAGCTCGCCGATTTCGGTCTCGCCCGCTCCTTCTCCGATCCCTACCGTGTCATGACCAGCAACGTCATCACTCGGTGGTACCGCCCCCCGGAGCTGCTCTTCGGCGCTGAGCACTACTCCGGTGCTGTCGACATCTGGTCCGTAGGCACCGTCTTCGCCGAGCTCATCATCCGCAACCCCTACCTGCCCGGCAACACCGAGGTCGAGCAAATCAGCCTCATCTGCAGGGCCATCGGCACCCCGACCGAGGAGAATTGGCCGGGCGTCAGCAAGCTGCCCCAGTTCACACTCCCCTCCGAGGTGACCCCGCTACAGGGCCGAGACTCGTACATGGGCATGTTTGGCACCGTGGGCAGTGACGGCGTCGACCTCCTGATGAAGACCTTGATCCTCGACCCTAGCAAGAGGATCACGGCCCGCGATATGCTGCTGCATAACTGGTGGCGCGCCGAGCCCAAGCCCACACGCAAGGAACACCTCCCTAAGAAGGGCGGTGGGCAAGAGAAGCTCGGCGCCGACCTCAAGAGGCCCCCGGGAGTCGTCGACGAGGACCGGGGCGCCAAAGTCGCGAGGAAGCTGGACTTTGGTGCCATGAAATGAATTCATCATGGCGGCTGGGGAATTTCGGGCATATCTTTGGCGCATGTTATACAGACATTCAATATGACACTGGCGGAGTACTGGCGTTTGTTTGGTCAAGGGCAGTTCAAAAGGTTTGGGCAAGGCTCGCTTAAAGGGTCAGAAATTAGATTCGATAAATCAAAGATTCAAGAGTGAAACGATATGATTTTCATATTTTGATTATGTCTGAAGCTCGTTGCTCGTAGCATTCGTCACTGTATAGTGGTGATGGTCTCTATCCAGGAATATTGGAAATCGTACCCGCCGCCTATTACAACCCGCATCCAGGCCTTTCCAAGCTACTATATGCCCCTCTTCACATCACACTGCACTCGAGCCCGTACATGGCCTTCTCGACGCCCCTCTTGACCTGGTACCAGTCCGCCCGCCTCTCGGCGTACTCGTAGACCTCCTCGGCGCGGAAGATGCCGCCGAACCGGTCGCCGTCGGCGATGATGACGGCCATCTCCTTGGCGTGGCGGCCGTCGATGAGGTAGATCTGGCTCAGCTCGCGCAGGGCGCGGAAGTAGGCCAGCAGGTCCTGGTTGCGCAGGGTGAGCACGTACTCGAAGTACAGGTTCATGTCGGCGATGAGCTTGATGGCGCCCTCGGTGCTGACGCGCTGGCGCTTGAGGTGCTTGCAGACGGCCGTGAAGAGGCGCAGGCCCACCTCGCCGTTGAAGACGTCGAGCATCGTCTTCTCGGTGCTGCCGACGAGCATGCTCGTGTGCCCGCGCACCAGCTCCACGACGCGCTTAGCCGTCTCGGTGGGGCCGATGTCCGCGTCCGCCGGCGGCATCTGCGTCTTGCCGTCCGCCCCGGCGCTGGGCGGAGCCGGGTTGTAGTCCGTCGGCAGCTGCGTCGTGGCGCAGATGTACTCCACCTCATCCATGAGGACGTCGATGCCCTTGTTGAGCCCGGCTGCGACGTTCTCGTCGAGCATCTGCTCGAACTTCTTCTTGGCCAGACCAGCTGGGTCAAGGAAGTCGTTGCGGTCGGCGATCTTTGGGCTGGCGAGCTGCTGCTCGTAAAAGACATCGATCATCTGACTGATGAGGTCACCGACGTTGACGAGCTCTATGAACATGACGAGAGGCACGACACCGCTAGCCTGGCTGTGATCGCTTACTTCGCGAGGGTTGTAGTGCGACAGATGATCGACGGCTCTTTCAAAGCCATGCTTCATGTGTCGCATGCCGAGGATGCGGAGCAGCACCACAAACATCGTCGCACATTGCTCGCGCGTCTCTTCGCCAGCCTGTCCGCCCAGGCAAATGAATACTGCGGCCCGACCTAAGCTTGCCTTGGCAGCATGTACAAGGTTCAATGCGACCTCGATGCTGAAGAGCGACTTGATGCCCTCCAATCGTGATGCCATCAGCGCTGCCTTGGCGGCAAGCTCATTTGTAGGGGCTTCGTCCGGAAGCGGGCTGGCTTTCCTCTCTATACTGGCGCCCATACTAGGGGTCTCTGGCCGAGATGGCTGTGGTGTATTTGCTTGTAGCGTGTTGGCGCCGTTCGACGGCGTGGTTGTCGCAGTTTTACTCGATCCGAATGGCGACGTGAGGAACTGGCCGGGCAAGCTGGGCAGAACTGTCACGGGCATCATGACGACCTTCTTGAATGAGCTCAAGAAGTCTGATTTGTCTGCTTGCCTGTTAAAGTTGGCCATGTAAAATGACTCGACGCTGGCATCCTGTTCCGACAACTTCTTCTCCCAGCTGCCGACCTCGGTCTCTGCATGCTTGGTGAAGAATTCGAGCTCCTCCTGCAGATATAGATCAAGATGAGGTTCAAAGAGCTTTAGGCCGATCTGCCTCGCCTTTTCTTCTCTAAGCTTTGGGCTGGTGTCTTCCCCCTGCGCCTGGGGGGGCTGCAGTGACCTGAGGAACTGCATGCATTGCTCGAATATTCCCGAGACAGCTTTTAGATATGACGGCAGGCTTCTCTCGTGGCACTCGTCGAGCAGCGGCGTTATGTAGTCCATGATCAGGTCCTCGCGGACTTTGTCGACAAAATTCCAAAAGACTCGCCCTGGCCTGGGAAATATCCTCTGAATGATGTCGCTCTGGTCGTTGACTTTCTTTGTCAGGACCTCAAAGAACTGCCTAGATGGCTCTAGGGTGATGTTGTCGGCCGAAGCTTGATTGACGCAGTCCATAGAATTCCCCACGACCTCTCGGTCCGAAAAGATCGGGTGCTTGTGTATGAAGAGCTCAGCGCCGGCGTTGACATCGCTGAGCAGATCAAGAACATGCGCATATTTCTTCATCCTGCCATCCACGTCCCAGAACTCGTAGCCCTGTTCAAACTCCCGGAGCACCGCACTTTCAAAGATACTCGTCATCGTCAGGAGCTTGTGCTCTCTATCGTTCCACCCTTGTGCCCAATCACTCTTTTGGAACCGCCTGAGATTCGACAACATTTGTGCCTGTCTCTCCGGGTCTCTGAAGGCCTTGAACACTATAGGGTCCGCGTGGCTCTTCGCTTGAACCAGGTCGAGGTAAAAGGGAGCCAGGGCGCCGTATATCTTCCCAAACTCTTCTCTTGCATGTCCGCGCACGCTCTTCGCATTCTTGAAAACGTCTAATAATGCGTCTGGGTCTTGCATGGGGTCTTTCGTCGTTACAGTCGCACCTCCCAGTGTCATGGTCTCAAAGCCGTCTCGCGCGTCGGACACTCGTCTCGTTTGCCGCTGCTCCTCGACTGCCGCGTCGAAGAGAGTCGTGCTTGGCTGTCGTTGCCCAGATTGTTGACCCTGCGGCGCTCCAGTGGCCGGGCCCGGCGGCTGTGCCCGCTCCGCCGCTTCTCTCCTCCTCTTCACCGCGTCTTCGAACCGCTTCCTTGCCTCCGCCTCGTTCCAGCAATCCATACTCTGCAACCGGGCCACCCACCTTGTATCATCGTATACCATCTCTCGTATACGCCGAGAGGTTCGGGCAGCGCTGATCAGGTCCGGTACGGGAAGGAGATCTAGTATATGCGCGAGGATTTCTGGATCACCAGTGTGTCAGCGCCGAGTACTATTGCCCAGAAGAGATGCTTCCGATTGAAGAAACCTACCGGCTGGCAAGACAGGCCTCGAGTCTATAATCTCCGTCGCCTGGAGCACCCCAAGAATACTGCCGCCCGCGGGCGCAGCTCTCTTGAATTTCGACATGGTGTTTCGCGCCTCGATTGGGAGCTCAATGTGTGGCCAAAGTTGGCGGCTTGACTAGGGGCAGAGGGCCTTGCAGGTTGCAGGCAAGGTCGCGAACCTGACCATGGTGTGCCCTGGACAGTCCGATCAAGAAGTCGACCAGATTGTTCTGGCTATTTCGCGTCCGTAGCGAGTATACTGGCAACCTGATCCGGCGATTTCGGGGAGGGTAGTTTACAATAAGGAGCAAGGTATTTGGGTGTAGATTCCAAGGTGGAGGAGGGGCCGGGGGAGCTCCGTCAGCTGTCGATCAGCTGTGACCAACTACGGAGTAAACCCCTGAGCTTAATAAACGCCAAAGCTCGTGTCATGTCATCCAGAATTAACATCCAGTCACTGAACAATATTACATCTAGACATTTTCATCATGTGCATGTATCAAAACATGGTTTCCTTCATTACTATTCTTCATCTTCGCCACTCCTTTCATCAAAAAGTACTATGTACGTAGTGATACGCACATGTATCAAAGGGGGTATATAAGTGGTTTACGGCCCAACCCAAATGCTCCGGACTCTCCAGAAACACCAGAAATCCAACGCAAACCCCCTCCCATTCAGATTGCTTGCCAGTAACAAGTCAAGGAAGGCCATCAGCCCTGATTCTGTCTGGCCTCGGCGGCTTCTGCTGCCAAGAAACGACGCACGTCGGGATTCTCGCGCAGTGCGTCTTCTCCAGAAGTCGCTGCTCGGCTCACGCTCCCAAACAGGCATTCCCACAAGTCGCCCTTGGGCACTTCCTCTCCAGACATTTTGCCCTTGCTCATCAGTTTGGCCAGATTGGCCTCCTCCATCTCCATTGCATTTGCTGCCTCCAGGTTCGAGTCTAGCAACTCCGGGGTAGACTCCTTAGACTTGCCCTTCAAGCTGCGTCCCATGTGCTCCAGCCGACGCCGGACTGATAGATCGTAGATTGACTGCTCGACTGTGCCATCCACAATGTACAACCAGACGGTTGTTTCATGCTCTTGTCCAATTCGATCGACTCGCGCAATGGCCTGTAGCTCTAGTGCTGTGTTCAAGAGCGGCTCGCAGAGGATGACATGGCTCGCATTCACGAGATTGAGACCACTCGAATGAGCACGAGCGTGGAGGAGAAAACACTCGATGCCGGGGTCCTCTTTGAACAAGGTAATCCCATCGGGGTCGGTGAAGGCCGTATGGCCGATGTGGTGGCGGCGGAATGCCAGAGTCAGGACGCGTAGGAATTCCGGGTATTGAGAAAAGACAATCGACTTGGCACCAGGATCCGATTGCCTTAGCCACAGCAGATGCCTGACCAGAGTGTCGACCTTGGTAGTGAAGGACGGGCCTGGTAGGTCGATGTTCTTGATCTCTGCAAGCTTGTCTGCACTGAAGTCGCTGTATATGGTCGACTTTTTGTTCCTTGGGCTGTCCTGTCGAGTTGTGGCGTCCCCGGTGTGGGGTGTCTCGGTGTGAACCTTGAGCTCCTGGGGCTTGAGGGCGATATCATGCAGGTTACCTGCCTGCAGCTTCCTCTTGCACACCGGGCAATTGTGATGAGCCTTGAACCAGAGCGATATGCACTCTTTACAGAACTGGTGCCCGCATACTGTCAAAACTCCTACCGTGAAGCTTGACTGACAGATAACGCACAAGTTCTGCTCTTCTCTTGACTCTGTCTCCTTGAGATGCAGGAGATAACGATGCTTTGACTGCGAGGAAGTCAGCTTTTGAAGCAGTTTGTCCCCCTCTTGCTTCAAGTTGGTCATAGCTGCGTCGTCTTTCGGGCCTTCGTACGGATCCACCATATCGGAAACGGCCTGGAGCTGGCGATAGTACTCGACACGAGCATTCATGGCGCTTGTAAACCGGTCGAGCTCCTGTTCTATTGCAGCTGACGCTTTGGTCTGCTCGGTCAGTTGGTTCTGCGTCGCCTTGATCTGTTCAGTAACGATCTCAAGCTCTACTCGAGCACGATTGCTGCCATTGGCGGTCTGGTGGCGCAGGTTGGTAGACAGGTCCCGGAACTCCACTATTGCTCCTCTCAACGAGCCCAGATGGCTCGGCGGTCGGATTTCGTCGCGGAGCTTGAACAGCTCCAAGAGCTTCTCGGGGACAGGCCCCTCGCCTTCTTTGGCGTAGCTTATCGCACCTTTGATCTCGTCGGTCGATAGCTTACTCAATTCCAATCCAGTCAACGCAGCTTGACGGTCAGCTAGGACCGCCCTCAGAACGGTAATGTAGGCAATCAACGTTTCCTGGACCTTTGTAGAGTCTCCGTACTCGTCTCCAGTGATTTCAATGTCATCTTCTTCGTCAACCAGATCCTTGAGGAGAAGTTGAACGACTTGCTCCCGCCAATCGTCCAAAATATTGGCCTGGTCGTTCAGAACGCCGTTGAGTGCTTCTATCGTATCGACAATCCGGCGGCTTTCGATGCCTTGTCGAGATGAAGCATGGAGCTCGGGGATGACTGCAAATTCTTGCTGCTCAGCTGCTCCCGACATCTTCTCCATGTGACGAGTGGCTTTGCCGTGGGTTTCTTGTAGGATCTCTCTCCGGATCGTCTTTGCCCTCTCGTACGCCTCAGTCTCCAGCTTTTCCAGGCGTTTGAAGTCGTCGGAGTCGGGCACTGTCATTTCCTCATTCGATTTGATCTGGAAAAAGGCGTTTGCACAGAAGAACACAGCCTTGTGCTGGAGCTCAAGGGCATAACGCAGACTTCGCTGTGCTTCGCCCACCCGCCTAGGGACCACTTCCTCAGTCTCATCGTCACTTCCCACTTTCTTCGCGTTCTCGACATCTGATTTCTTCGCTTCTTCGATTGCGGCTTGAAGCTCGTCTCGGCATTCCTGGACCATCTCGTCGATTTCTCCCAACACGCCTTCCCATATCGTAAGCGCCTCCTTGACACGAGGGGAGTTCTCCAGTAGTTGACCTTGGCTGAGTTTATTTGTGATCAATGCTCTCTTGTCAATGACAATGGCGTTCTGGCTCTGTTCAATCATAGCATCTAGAACTTCCGCTACAGTTCTCATCGGTCCACTCTTGTGCCCAAGAGCTCGTCTGTTGCGCACACCAACCTCGGGATGGAGAGCTGTCTGTCGCAGGCGGCTGAGAGCTGTGCGCATGAGTTCCAAAATTCGCGGATCATCCGGCTCCCAGTCGTCGGCAAGAGGGACGCCTTCTGTATCCAGACCACAGAGTTCAGTCAGTTGCTTGAACAAGCCTTGATAGTGTTGCTCCTCCACAGCGGTGAATGGCATTGTAATGACATAGCGCTTCTGTGAAGGCAGCGACAACTCGTGCCTGACATGCCGCTTGGTGTGTCGGATGGCCAGTCGGCCAAAGAGCTCATGGAATGAGTCCTTGTAGGAAGTGATCAAAGATTGCCAGACCTTTGGTAAAGAAGCATATGGGTCATATCGTAGAAACAATAAGAGACCCCATAGATCCTTGATGCCTTCTTTGACAGGCGTTCCTGTGACGCCCCATGCATTCACACGGGGAATGATTCTCGCTAGAGTGGCTGCGTTGCTGACACCGCTCTCGATCTCCTGCGCCTCGTCGAGACACACACGCCACCATGAAAGCTGCATCAACGGTGATTTGGGCCTGTGGTGTTTCCTCTCACCACGCATCGCCCTTGGAGGCGGGTCCAGAGCGAAATGAAGCTCGTTTCGGAGCTCGTTGTAAGTCGTCACCACAATATCAGAGTGTGCAAGCTCTTCTACCACTGCTTTCTCGCTCTCTTCATCCTTACAGGATGCCCGTATTCCAGAATAGACCATTACACGTAGATGAGGTGCATGCTTGTTGAGTTCGGAAAGCCACTGGTCCTTCAAGGATGGCGGAGTGATGATCAGCGTGGCACCAGTCGGCTGTAACTGCGCGCCAATGTAACTATCAAAGACCAGTGGGCCCCCTGCAGGGCGCTGGTGCAGGAGGATCAGCGCAATCATCTCAACCGTTTTGCCTAGTCCCATCTCTTCGGCCAAGATGCCGCCGCGGATTGATGACTCCTGGGTGACAATTGGAGTTGGATCTCTCGAAACAACGCCATAGAGATCGCTGAGATAGAAAGGCTTGCTATCAGCGTCCGAGACCTTTCTGAAATGGCAAGGTAGAAGAACTCGCGGCGTTACAAGAGGTAAAAGACCTGGTGGCTCATCGTTCTTCCCGTTGCTCCACCACATGCCTTCCCGCTCCAATAACCACTGAACTGCACGTTTTTGGAATGGGAACAGTTCGGCGGTCAGTTTCGCCACTTGTAGAGACGATGCTGGATACTCTTCTTCAGTCGGAACGAAAGCTGCTTCATAAAAGTCTTGCGGTGAGTGGCCCATATCGTGCCGAAGAGCAGTACCGAGGTCCCTCTCTTGATGGATATTGGTGAAGAATGTGCTCAGTACGCGATCTCTCAACTTTCTCTCGGATTCCTTATGAAGCTGCGAAGTGACAGAATTTGTCTCGTTCCACCTCAGCTCGAAGTCAAGGTGCACTCTCGCATGTTGCTCGTCTGCCTCGAGACTGATGTCTATCGAGGTCCAGAAACGTCCTGGATCTGAAGAAGAGAATCCTTGCTTCTCGGCTATCCGAAACAACAGCGCGAGTGTTTTATCGGAGTTCTCTTCGGACAAGGAGAGTTCAGTCTCGACTTTCTTGCCTCCGACCTTTTGTCGTAAACTGATGGAGATGTCTTGCTGATCTATGAGCCGGATGTTGATGTCTCCATCTACATTCTTCTGTAGAAGGGGAGCTGGGGTGTTTGAAGTTGGCACACCAACGGGGTCCAGGATCGACAGACGTTGGCGATGAATCGTGACATAGGGTACTGGACCAGCTATCCTGGGTCGCTTGGGTGCTGGTTCACCAGAACGATCTTGACCACCATCATTTGCGCGCTCATCATGATGTGGGAGCCGCTGGAGGAACTCCAGCAAGTTGACTACCACCATATCTATCGAAAAAAGTCAGCGCACAACACCCGAAAGCAGCAAGCAATGATGCTTTGTAATGACATGTCGGGGCGCATCGTCTTTCTCAGATGTCAATGACGTTGGTACAAGAGATAAGGGACTTACTGATGAGTTTGTTGATCGCCTCTCAGCTCGCATTTCTTCTCACACAGCTCCGACGCCTTTTATCGGTGCAAGCACATGAAGTTACATGAGCGTCAGTGAAGCTCAAGTCACGGTGATGGGGGGGAAGAGTGGAAGGATGGAGGGGGAGGGAGCTTGGGGAGTATTTATCAGTCGGCGATAAGACAGCCTTGTAAATGGCCTTGCATCTTGGCCCCACTTAGTGTGAAGCCCATGCGAGCTAAGGATGCCCCTGAGCCAATCAAGAGGCTGCGGACCGGTACCTCGACCGACCCACACGATCGCCAAATTTGTTTGACCAGACAGGTCGAGTCCTTGTTGCACCAGGAGCTCTCCATGAGTTCTTCAATTCTCTCTTGAGCGCCAGGACATCTGATAAGCTGCACACTGTGCTCTGTGCCTTGCAGTCTGGTTTTGTAAGTCTCAAGTCTCCTCGTTCCATGTCTCTGCTTCACCAGAATTGTGCCCTGACCGTAGTCGACAGCACATGATGAAGCCAACCCGGTTGCAGTCGGCCTTGGGCCTTCTGTTGCGCCCAAGAGTCGCGGCCTCTTCGCTCGCCTCGCCGCAAGTACGATGCATGCATCGGGAATCCGGCCCCTCATCGATTCCATCACCGATACCTCTCGTCCCCGATGTGCAGACTTTCCTTACCGTAATCGGCCGGGGCCTCAGCCAACATGCATCAAAATTTCCCACCTGGGAGGCGCTCTTCTCTCTTACGTCGCCACAGCTCAAAGAGCTGGGGATCGAACCGCCTCGAACTCGAAGATATCTGATACAGTGGCGTCAGAAGTTCAGGTTGGGTAAATTCGGTATTGGTGGAGATCTGCAGCACGTTGAGAACGGCACTGCCCAACTCAAAGTACTCGAGGTCGAGAAGGATCCCCTGACGCGCCAGAAGTTCGTGGTCAACGTTCCAGCTGGCAAGGCGGTGGAAGATCTCCCGGAGGACGAATTGATCAAGGTCAAGGGCTACAAAGTTCGCGGCGCAAAGGCTATCGCGGGCCCCTATGCACTGCCACTGAAGGACTCGGCAGGATCGCAAATCACAGTCACTGAGGGGATGTGGGAAGACAAGAGAGGCCACAAGGTCGACGGTGGTGAACGACGGCGGGCAGAGGTCCGATTCAGGAGGGGTGTTGCTCAGCGCAAAGCAGCACGAGAACGCCAGGGTTTCTACTGAACACTGCCTTTGGAGATGAAAGGCAGGAACTGAACCTGTATATTACCCTGTCAACATTAGATACCTGTAACACCAGATACCAATTCAGCCATGTACGACTTGCAAACTCTCCCGCCCTATTATTTTGCCTGAACCATGTGGGCCGGTGCAAGTCAGAGCTATAGCAGCCATGGAGTTCGTAAACTCAAGCTTAAGCCCTTGCTAGGTAATGACTTGTGCGCGGAAGACTATAGACTACCACTGTCTGCATCTCCGACTCCGTAGCTGCTTGGGCAGTTCGTGAAAATGTGTCGGGCCTAATGTTGGGAACTGCCTGACAGAATGTTCTCTTCGAGTACTGATCTACTACGCTTCCCCACTTCATCAAATAGAGAGCCGAGAACATGGATTGTATTTGCGTACTTGGTTTATGTCTTCTCTCTCATTTCATATTTAATTTCTTCTCGAGTAGTCTTGTGAGGTAAGTGTCGTAGGAGTCAACTGGGAAATTCCAATGAAAGTGCATAATTGCATGTGAGAATTGCACATTTCGGGAAGGGCGGGATCCGTTGTCATCCAACCGCCAAACATCATAATTTTATGCTCACTGCTTCAACCGACATCCTCAATTTGGAAATCATTCCGTCTCGTCAAGGCAACACAACTGGCCTGAGAGCTTGGATCAACCATACAAAAGCTTAATCTGACGTCCTTGGGATGCGGAACCCCCGGGTGAAGTTGCATTATCCCCGGACCACGAGGCATCCATCAGCGCTTGAGGAAGAGGATCTCGGCCGAGTTGGGGGATGTGTCAGCCCTTAGTAAACAGGCAGTACCGATTGAGCCAACCTCCAAAGTCGATCACTCCAAAAGTCCCGTCAACCATATGTCGTTCTTATTCCTGAGAAGAAACACTACAAACAAAGGGTCTCCCCCAAAACTTTAATTACGTCTTACATCTTTTCTATGAATATGGCTCCTGCTAGCAAGCAATCAACGTGTGACCTTGACCTTTGAAAAAAGGGCGACCGAAATCTGACAATCGCCGGAAGGTCCGGAAGGCCTTTTGTCCCATGAGGATTCCATTGCACAGCCCGCGGGCTTTGATATAAAGCCACAAGTCGGAATTTGTCAATTTGGTTCTTGTCATCATTTGCAACTCGATGCTGGCGTTGCTCGGATGGTCGATGTGGGAGATTAAGGAGCGTGAAGCGACAACCCGACCGATGTTCTGGAGTAATTCCTGATGTCAGCAGTTTGGTCTCTGAACAGGTGAATTCGAAGGGTCTCATTCTCTCAGTGGTGTCACATCACTCGCTTCCCACGAAGTCGGCCACCTCTACGGATTGGACGCTCCGGACGGTATCATATCATATCTGCGACGGACCTCTGCTTGAAGCTGAGGTACGTGCAAAAGACACAGATCTCGAAGTTAGAAACGCGATATTCTCATGGCTACACTTTGCGGAAAGTCGGTCAGGGAACAGGCCAGAAAGTAGGGACGAGAAGATGGATCTCTCGACGATACTCCTGGTTGCTCTTGAGCCTTGCCGCCTTGATAGGCTATTTTTGGGACGAACAGATCAGCCGCTTTGAGACATGAGCTGATTGCCATGACCTCTGGTTGACAACCGAGTTGGCCTTAGAATATCACTTTCCAGCGATGAAAGAGACATGGCACCTACTGCGCCCAACTATCACTGTTCTTTGCCGTGGGGCATCTCTAAGGCTGCTTGGCCTAAGATGCTAGATCGCCGCCTCGAGCGGTATGGACTAGGCCTGGGCCCGGGTCGAACCTCTGGCCTCGGTTATGTGTCGTCGTCACTGGACGATATTCAGTCTACGGTCTAATTTCGGAAGACCGCGATGTCACGGAGCAATGTGCCGAACAGAACACGGCTCAAATAAACATTGTCTATGGCTCGAGCATGTTGTTGGCAAGGCGTGCTCACAACTGTACGGGCTGCAGTTCTAATTTTAACTTGTCATGAAGATATTCATGCCAAGTTCGGGTTCCACGACGGTCAATCTATGTATGTCCAACTAACACGCCACGCAACATCGGAATCTTGCCTTTCACTGGCTGGAGAAGCAACTTGGTGTTGACAGGGACCACAACTACTGCCACTCGAAGACCAGAGGCTGGAATGGATCTATCTGTGGCTCGTCGACTCATCTACCACAGACCGCTGGGGAAATTCGTGCCACATCCCGTCGGCGATCTATCAACACTTTGTACACCGCAGGTCACGGCCAGTCACAGTTTGAGGACGGTCCCTTGCCTCGATCTACGATTCGGTACTGCTTTGAGTTGAGTTTACTCGACAGCATCCTGCCAATGGAGCGAAGGATGGTCTGCTTACGGGTGATGGCAATAGTTGCCAGCTTCACCGCGTCTTACTGGAGAGCTCGGATCACCAGAATAAGTTGGATCAGGTTGTTATTGTGTGAGTACTTTTTCCTCAGCTCGAGATCGCTTGTTGATATCACAAAAGATTGACTGACTGCTATTTGTAGACTCTCTAGACCCTGGCCTTGTTGCCGTCTTCCGCGAGGATGTTGCTATAATTATCCCTGGTCTGGCCCCCAAAACCTGCCACTGGCGCACAACTAAGACAACCTATCCAACGTTGGTCGGCAATCAGACATGGCAAACTACTTGGAAACGGCAAGGGCGCGTTTATCACAACCTCCATAATGTCTGTACTGAGGTTTGATTCGTCCTTCACCGCGTGCCGGCTGACCTATCCTGGACAGACTGGCTCGCTTCTGCGGAGGCAAGGTCTTACCTCTTTGGCCAAGCTTCCCAAGACTCTTGGTAGAGTCAATAGAGTTAAGCCGGCAGCTGATTGTTGTCGCCGTATACGGCTGCTTTTCAAAGCCAGCTTAGATGCCGCATGACAAACAGCAGCCTTCCGAGGAATACGATGCGCTGATCAATACAGATATTGGTATTCGACTGATGACAAATTAATAGCTTACATCACGGTGTTATTACGGTGACACCGATGAATGGGTTCAAGTGTCAACGTCTTGATCTCGAGGACAAGGCTCCTACCAAGCTTGATTACCAACTTGTTGGTTTGCAAACCCCGTTAGAATGCTACGCCAGGTTTATGAGGGTCTTTTAAGATGCTGACAATTGCTTTAGGGGTATTCGGAAACTGACTGCTTATGGATTCCATGCGGTCATCTCCCCCACACCGTCAAGCAGCACTTACACAGTGAATCAAGGCTAGCTCGGGCACTTCCGACATTTTGCCGTTGTGACGCATCCTTGGCGCGATCGCAAATGGGTCGGGTGGCAGGAGCATCACCTGTCACCCTTGATGGCTGCAGCCCAGGGCGTTCCCGGGCCGGGCCAAGAATATCCTCGCAGAGCAGGGGCAAGCGACTGTACGACTTCTGTGCCTGGATCTTCGAGGAGGATGCTCCAGGAGGGTGTCAGCTGGACCTTGTGAATCATTCGTGAGTGTACAAGGTTTAGACCTAAAATTCCCTCCTCGCATGTCATCGGTCGATCGTCAACCAGTCTTTTCCGTGATGATGGCTCACAACTGATCGACATCCTCCCAAATACTCCAGTCTTCTCTATTACCCTCTTGTCGTTCATTAATTGAACCACCAACCAGAGTGCACCGTTGCAGGGAAGCCTGCAGAGGGCGGCTCTGAGCTGGAAATTTTTGGGTACATCGCCTGGTCTTGGCATACCCGTCTCGGGCAACGGGCGTGTGAGCCGTTTCAATTGCCTCAACTCCCCATCTTACAACGATGAGCATTCCGCCTCCGACATTCGATTGATGACCAGCGGGAGGTACTTTACCTTTACATTGCAAAGGTTGGAGCTTGGAGTTCGAGAGGTAAGGCATGCATTCTTGGTATTGCCCAATCCCCGTCTACCATTTCCCAATTCCCGGTCATTGCAAGCAAACCAAGCACAAGCTACAACCAGGGTCAGGGATACCCAACGGGCCACCCACCATTGCCAGATTGGCGGGCTGAAAAGGGTGGGCCAAGGGGTGGTGGTGGACTTGAGATCGTGGTGGATTATTTTTAACTTTCCGTCTTTGCCCATGGCATGGCATGGCATGGGCCATCGTATTTCGCATTCACAAAACCTGGTGGTGGAATTCAACCCCTCCCCCTCCGTCTTTTAGTCACTTCAGCTTGAACCCTGGTCGGTTTAGCTGTCTCGACTTTGCTGACCCAATTTGCCCATCGAGCTGCTTGCCCACTCCCCTCTACTAATTCCCGTGGCACGAGAGCTACAGGGCTAGTCTTGGCTCTACGGCAAAGATGGTTACATTGACTGAGGCTGGGGTATCCCCGACGGCACGCCTTGTAGTCCAATGTGCCCATGGTCCCATGCATGCAAGTGCATGCCTAACCGTTATGCTCCGTCTGCCTTCTTTGCTGCAGACTTCTCGCACTTGGGAACTTGTGGATGGGTCTAGGCCGAGTGCCTGTCTTCTTTGACGGGCCTTTGGAGCAGGGTTTCTAGCATGTCGTCGTTGCTTCTTCTTCTCTGCTTGACGGGCTAACCGCCTCAGCCATGCCCCCATCCTCACTATCGGTGACGGTCTCTCGTCTCGTTCAGTCCTCTCTACTAGCCAATCAGTCAAAAACAGACCCTAAACCTTCTTCTATCTCTTCATTCGTGCAACCTGCGAATCGTAGGCAACCAGTGTGTTCTCTACAGGCAACGGGACCACCACCTTGGAACGAGAATGTTCCCTTGTGTCTTGCACTCGACATCTGGGACTTGCTTCAAATACTGACCACCCAGCTGCATTTGCTCCTCGAAGAGAGACCCGCCAATGCCATCTCCCACTTCAACCTTGCGGTGATGACCGAAACCCCCTCGTCAACGCGTTCCTTGATCATAATTGCGCGTCACTCCCCTTTCACCTCGTTGTGGACTACTCCACTTCAGCCTCAGTCTTTTGAGTCGGAGAGCAACCTACGAGTCCCTTTCCCTTCTCCGGTTTGGGGTCCTCTAGGCTTCAAGGGTTTGGACCCAGCTTGAGTCTCCTGCCACACCTGATAATCATCTCTGGTTTGTATTTATAGCTACCTTTCGGTGTTCTGTATATGTTCGGGAGACGGATAAGCAGTCCGCATCTGTCTTTGATCTTGACAGTTCTTACGGAGACTGCCTCAAGAAATTAGTATATATATGAAGCGACCCGGCCGTGGTTGAGACAGCTCGACTTGCAAGACAACAAGAGCTTCAACCTCCCTCCAGAAAGCACAGTGAGCACCATTATACCTCGTTTCAATCTTCATAGATGTCCTCATACCAATACAGTTCAGTCTACGACTCACCTCACGACTCGAGGGGCCAATATCAAGACGAGCCAGAAGACACAGGCCGTACCCCTGTGCAGACCAGAGCTCCTTCGATCCCCACTATCTCGGTCACCTCGCCGGGCAAGAAATCGAAAAAGCCGCGGCGGCACTCCGACTCTGACACGGAGACTCAACCAGCTGAGATGTCTTCACGAAGTTCGAAGCACCATTCGACCCCGAGCTCGAGCTCCAAGAAGCATAGCTCATCATCCAAATCCAAGTCCAAGTCCAAGGCCAAGCCGGAGCTTACAGATGACTGGACAGATGTGACTGTGCCGGAGGAACGCAGACGCATCCAGAACCGGATTGCTCAGCGCAAGTTCCGTAAGATGATTCCCGCCCTCCCCCCCTTATCTCTAGGAGTCAGATCACTAATGCATATGGGACAGGAGAGAAAGCTCGTGAGCAGAAGGAGCAGGCCGAGCGAGATCAACGCAACCAAGACCTCGCGGGAAGCAGCTATCGAATTCCCGAGCCCGACGACCTTGGCGCCGACGAGGAGCAGCTGTCAGGTCTGCCTTGGGGCGGACCTAGCATGCAGTATGTCGTAGCCCGGGGCCACGAGAGTGCCAGTCAACAGGGCAGCCGGCGGGCATCTGACCATGTCTTCGGTGACACATCCACCTACATGAACCCCTACAGCAGCATGTACCAGGGGTGGGACGGTCAGGGCAGCAGCGGGGCGGAGGAGATGGGCTACGAAGAGTCTTCCCCTTACTACGATTACTACGACACGAGCGGAGCCAGCTCCAGTCGATGAGTCTCAACATCGGTATTGGCCCTCTGGTCTTGCTGCTGGCTTTCGGCAGGACACAGAGATGGGGGTGCTTGACCATCGGGAGCATGCCGAGTGCCGAGTGCGCAAAGATTCTTCCGGCAGTCAGCCCAAACTTACCCCGTTCGCACGGTGGAGAAGGATCTCCAACGCAGCTATTTTCAGCTTGTCCAGCCTTTTGGCTCGTATACGGAACCCCAAAGGAGACGGCAAGCACCACCTCAAGGGTCTTCCGTGAGGGGCACTTTACTGATAGAGTAGATCTCTGGTCTGGTTTTTCCTTGCCCTTTCCTTGCGTCTATACCCGACTCGTTCATTGAATACTTTCTTTTTTTTGCGAGGATGTCAACCGGGGGACTGTCTTACACTCCTCACTTCTCTTCCACAGCACTTTGCTATAGATGGGCCAGCACATTCTCTCTTCTTCTTTTCGATAGACACAATCAACTCCATTCTTTTCACATGAAGGGCCTTCAAAGTGTGCAATTCATTAGAAACCACACTTACCTAGGGAGCTTCGTGGCTAGGGTTTAGCAATGTAGCCATCCCGCACCTGCACAGCCAGAATTGAGTGAATGGTACCCAGCCATTGAACCTGCAAGGGCAAGGCCGCAAATTGGGTGACGATGTTGGATGCCTGGACGCGCAGGCTTCTGCCTGAGCTACCAACATGCAAGAATATGCAGACATTACTTTAGCCCCTGGACGAGGCTGTTTGCATTGCAGTACATAGACGTCACAATTCGCAGCATTTACTAATGTTCATAGGAGCACCGAGATGATCGTCCATCTCCGCTCTCCTGCAATGCAATGCAGGCAAGAGGACGAGATGGAGGCACAGCAATGAATGTCAAGAAAGTAGCGGCGAGAGGCACATGAGGTACCTCGGCAGATACCAAAGAAGCAAGAAAAAGGCGCAAACTTGGACGTGGCACGCGATGGGCTATGTGTCACTTTCGTTATTTGCGCCTTCCAATGCTCCTCTGGACGGGACGGAGGAACTGCGAGTGTGGGGTGAACATTCAAAGGGCGTGGAGCTGACAAGCAGGGTGTTTCCACACCCCCCTCTCGACCAGTCTTGGCCTGTCCATTCAGCACAGCATGGGGATTCAAGCTCCCAAGCCGTCGGGCCTCGGATCAACTCCGCCATTGGATTGGGAGAGAGGGGAAATTGATTTGATCTCGGTGGGAGACCCGGATCGATGGTGCCTCCATATGCGTATGTGTGGTAACGTCAACGGGGGGAACAACGGCGCCCACCACCTCTTGCGCAACGGTCAGCCACGCCGGGTGACGCGAAAGCATGTGAGGACGCGAGATGAGCTACCAGAGGTGATGTGATGCCGTTTAGCATCAATCTTCGAGTAAGCCACGTCTCGATTAGCTCGAGGGGTTGACGTAGGTAGAGTCGCAACACCTCTAGCAACTCTCACTCTTTTGGCTTGCCTCGCACTTGGCCGTTTCGTACTTCTTCCATGACTCACTTCCTCTCGCAGACTTGATTTGTCCACCTATACCCGATGCGCTGACCGACGCGTGATGCTTCTACGTAAGGCTAGATGAGGTAGATAGGTAGGGCGAGCTAGGCAAGTTAGGAAGAATACAGGTAGGCAGGTACTTTTCCAGAGCAGTCTTCGGTATTTGTGCTGGTGTTGCAGCGCAGCTTGGCCGGGAGCGGTAAACGACACGGGGAGACGGGACGATTACTCTCCATTCCCCCACTTCTCGACCTGCTTTCTCCGCGGCCTTTGGACCATTATCTGACGGTCCGGGCCCCGCTCCGTATCTGCGACGACGTCGGTGCGTCATTCAATGGAAGTGGAAATTCGGTAATGGATGCGACGTCCTCTGTCAGGATGCAGCGAGCACTGCCATGATTGATCAATATCGAAATTCAGCCCAACTGCCAGCCCAGGAGTTCGGGAGACGGCTTGTGGAGCTTGGGTGGATCAGGGGGGAATAAGCGATGGCCCGTGTACCCACACAGCGCACGTCCCAGCACAGCGCTGGAGAACTTTGAAGTGCTCAGAGCTCCCAAGAGCTCTGCCCTACAGGGCAGCGAACCACCTGCCCCACTATAACAGGGCAAAACACTTGCCCAGAGGTGAGCTCGGCGGTGGCCGCTGAGTGCTGACCGCCCACTACCGACCCTGACTGACCGCCTAATCTTCGGCTAACGTCACCGCCTGGCAGAACGCATCTTTTTTTTCTGCCTGCTGCTCGCCCACACAACCAACCAATTGGCACTTGAGACTGGTTGGTGAACTTTTACCTTCCCCCGCCAAGAGCGTTTGACTTTCACGTCACTTACCACACACCAACACCGAAGCTGAAAACTGTCAATCTCCCCCACGGGGCACACTTGATTGGCATCTTTTACGAGGCAGATTTCCCAGGACCGTGGCTGAGGTACCAGACTGCATCATGGTGGGCAGCAAACAGGATCCCGCGCTCCCGCGCAGCGACGTCGATACTACGGGTAAGCAAGCCCATCTCTCGGGAATAGCGACGGTGGCACCACCGCATTTCCCCCTCCCCATGCACTAAGGCCTCAGCCCTATGCATTGGGGCTTTAATCCAGCTGCCTGGAACAGAACCTGCTGACGCCGTTGTCCTCTTTCCCTTTGCTACAGATGCCAAGCAGAAGAAGCGTGAGCAGCGTCGCGAAGCCCGCAAGGAGTCACGGCTCGCCAAGGCCGACAAGAAGGCCGCTGCCGCCGGCGAGTCGACTCGCTCCGCCAATTGGGAAGCGGAGAGCAAGGCGCCTGAGGGCAAGAAGGACAAGAAGAAGGCCAAGAAAAAGCACCTGAAGCAGCTGAGGCAGCAGAAGAAGCAGCCTGGCGAGGAAGGCTTCAACCCCCAGAGCGAGGAGAAGAAGCGCCAGCGGCTTTTGACGCGGGCCGACAAGCTCGAGCAGAAGGCCGCCAAGCTCATGGCCGAAGCCCAGAATTTCCGGGCCAAGTACACCGCCGAGACGGGCAAGGCCACTTCTTCGACGCCTGCGGCGACGACGGACAAGTCGGAGAAGAAGCCAGAGAAGAAGACCCTTGACAAGGATGAGGAGGAGGAGTCGGATACAAGCAGCAGCAGCAGCAGCGAGGATGAGAGTGAGGATGAAGACGAAGACGTCTCCGGTAAAGGCGCCAAGCTCAACGAACAGGAGGACGATACTTCCAGCAGCAGCAGCAGTGACAGCGACTCCGAGAGCGACGTCGAGATGACCGAGGCGGCGCCTCTGCCCGCCAAGTCTGAGAAGGCTGCCAAGAAGGACAAGAAAGACAAGAAGGCTGAGAAAAAGAGAAAGCGCGAAGCAGACGTCGAGGCCGAGACTGAGGCTACTGAGGTCGCCGCCGAGGGCGTCAACAAGAAGAAGCAGAAAAAGGACAAGAAGTCCAAGGCCGCTGCCGATAGTGGCTCGGCTCAGGCTCAGGCCGGCATCGAGCAGTGGAACGTCAAGGACCTAGGCGGAGGTTCCTCGCGACAGGACAAGTTCCTCAGACTGCTGGGTGGCAAGAAAGCTGGCGGCGCGGCCGACGCCGGCGCTTCGTCTTCAAAGAAGGGCAGCAAGCTGGACATGCACCACGTCACCGACGACCTGCAGAAGCAGTTCGACACTGGCATGCGCATGAAGTTCGAGGGCGGCGGTCAGAAGCGGGGACTCGGCGCATAGGAGCAGACGCCTCCCCGATATTCCTTTGGCTGTACAATCATATGATGACACTTGGGAACGAGCTTCTTTAGCATTGCCTCTTTTCTAGACCGCGGGACATAGGGCATAGAGATACCAATTCAATATTTTTGCTTGTCGCGAGAAAACTAACGAAATCTTTCGAGATAACATAGCAAGGGATGCCATATTGACTGACCCCTTGCAAGGATGACACGGAAACCTTTTGTGGCTTCTGCATCTGGGATACATCGCGCCATGACCGGCCAGGTACTGCCGCCAATTGATGCCGCCGTGGTACAATATCTCACATCTCGGCGCTGTGAACGCGGATCAACTCGGCACACCCGAGTCTTGTTGTACGTGGCATTGAAGACATGTCGTACTCGAACACCGGGAGCCCAATCAGGGCCCTGATATCAATGCCTCTCCCGTCCTTCTTCTCTTCTCCTTTTCTCCCCCTTTGCACGACAACCGCCGCATCATCTACCGGCCGAACAAGCGGGACAGGACCTCGAAGATCAGACCGCCAAACACAATGAAGCCGAGAATGCCTGCATTCAAAAGACGCCTTCTGTTAGTTGCCATGACTTATACAAGGAGCTGGGCATGCCGTAGTCGAAGGATCACGTACCGAGCCACATGGGCGAGATGGGCGACTTGGGGGCGTCCTTGGTCCGCTTCTTGATCTCGGTCTCGGACTTGCCGCGGCGCGCGTCCTGGTCCTTGACGAACTTGGCGTTGCGCCTTCGCTGCTCGGGGGTCTGGGCCATTGTGTCTTCTTCCTCGTGTCGAAGCTCGCGTTGTGTGCGAGCTTGTGGGGGTTTGGGGGGGATATAGAGTTTGGAAAGTTGCGGTGATCAGCAACCTTGGTATACGAGCGCAGCTGTGAATGGGCGTTTATATGCCCCCGGTTCAGGTCTGGCAAAATTGGGGTGAGTATGTGTCCTCAGAAGCGGCGAGAAACAACTGGGCAAAGTTACAAGAAGGTATGACTCCTTTTCTCTCTCTCTCGAGGAAAATAGAAACAGAGTAAGATTGGCGCGATGGGATTGTGTCGGGGGGCGATGCGAAAGTGTGTCGTCGGTTTTTGGGGGGCGTGGGTGATTGACAGCGGCTGGGTGGGGATTTTAGGGACAGATTTCAAGGGATTGATTGATGAGAGAAGCTTCCCTTGCTCTGCGCTGTGGACATGTGGTCGTTTGCTTGCGCGCGCGCGCTATGTCGCGCTTCTCCCGCCCGCCCTTGAGAATTGAGTGCTAGCGCTCCCATGTGGAATTTAGCGGGCAATGGAACCAATGCTCTCTCTCGGGCTAGCTGCCGCCTAGTGTGTCCAGGTTTCTCGGCTGCATTTGATCCACTGGGATTTGCAAAGCTGGGGCGCGCGACCAATTGAACACACGAGGCTTTGATAGACACAAGACTTATCAACGACACACACACCACAACTCACAACATCCATGTGAGATCTCATCGACTTTCTCCGACAATGAGAACCCACATCGCCCTGCGCAAGGCGCTCGCGAGACAGCCGGCTCGTACCATCCTCCGGCCATCCCCTCTCATGCGTACATCACAACGCCGGTTCGCCTCATCTGAACCCCAAAAGACTTCATCATCAAAACCAACCTCGAACTATGTAAGTCATTGCGCGCTCCCTTTTTACACAATTCACCCCTAGGCACTGTATGGAATCAGTCGCTGACCATTCTACAGGCCGACTTCTACAAGACTTTTACCCGGCCTCTGGCCAAGACAATGCTCCTAGCCGTCTTCACCTACCAGCTGGTCTACTGGGCATGGGTGAAACTCGAGACGGACGAGGTCAAGGCGGATAGAAATGGTGCGTGATGTTCTTTTCTCCGGCTTGATTAAGTTCCTGTTGCACGAGATGGTCAAGGTCGCTAACGCAGAGGCCAGCTGAAATCGCCGGGCTGGAGGCCCAGGTCAAATCATTGCAGGAGGCTCAACAATCAAAGTGATTGGTATGTTGCAGCACGTGCAGATGTGAACTCGATGGTTGTGCATATCCATGACACAAACATATGATTGTCAAGGAGTCATTGCGTGGGAAGGAGGACAGCCGTACCACGAACACGCTGAAAAGGAGTTCTTCAACGGCATATGTTGCCTTCATTTTGTACGATGCAAATCTATAAACCCTGTAGAATAGCCCTCCTTTTGGTTCTAGTCATACATTGATACCCAGTTCAATCCAAATTAAAACAAGTAAGACAGCATCTCCCCCAGATGGCACGAAGATTGCCATAGCGGGCCTAGACCAATACCAGAACTCCGGCCAGAATCAAAGGAATACGCGAAAGCAATGGGCTTCATGCACCTCGGTCATTATACGGGAAAACATCACCTTGTCATCATCCCCGACATCTTGCACACACCCTACAGCAAGATCAGGGCGCCTAGAGTGCTCATGCTGACGAAGAGGCCCCACGACACCGACGCGAGCCCGGCGGCCGAGAAAAAGTGAGCCGAGCCGGGGTAGTTGCACGTCACGTCTCCGTCCTGGTCCTTGTCGTTCTGTCGCCGCCCATAGCTCGTGTCAAACCCAGGGCTCCCCGGCATGGGACATGAGAAACCCATCGAGGCCGGACAGCTCTGTACGAGATTATAGCACAGGTCGTCGCAGGGCAAGACCTCCTTATATGGACCCGGCGCGACGCCTTCATCGATGGCCGGGTTGCGCGAGTTCTTGAAGGCAGCTCGGTCTATGACGTCCGCATACTGTGCCAGCACTGCGGAATCAAGTTGGGTGCCGTCCGGGAAGGGCTGGCCTAGGCCGCGAGGCTGCAGCCACGGGTGGTCGACCGAAAAGTCCTCGCAGCGCGGGATCGTGACGGAGCACAGCCAGTTCTTGTACGCCGCGTCGCAGTGCGTACAGTTCCGGGCCAGCGAGTAGCGTTCAGTAGACGGCGCCTCGCAAGGTATCTGGGCCAGCACTTTCTTGAAGTTGTCGTACGAAGTGCTTGCTAAGTTGTCATACCACGTCGCCAGGTCAGTGACATTGGTGAACTTCTTGGAGTTGCTGGGTACGGCATAGGCCGTCTGGTCGCAGAAACTAAGATTGAATACGACTTCACAATTACCGCCCACTGATTTAAAAAATGTGTTAGCTCGAGTCGCATGAGTTATATCGGGGTTGCGCGGGAAACCTACCAGACTTGGTGGTGAACTCGGTCGCCTTGGATACGATGTGGCCACCACCTCCGACTGTACCACTACCAGTTGTCCCATTGATGCCACTTTTAGCTAGGATCCCCATGTAATCGGCGCTGGAGTTCAGTCCCATGAAGTAAAATTCTTGCTTGGGTAGGTTGCCCTGGCCTCTCTTGGTCATGCCGGTCAAGACCATGTTCGTAAACTTGCCGTTCTTCGTCGCCGCGATCTGCGCATAGTTCTGTAGGCCACAATACGAAAAGCGCACCCCATTAATCGATGCGTCCTTCTTGTTCTGCGCAAACATCACATAGGGCTGCTTGCTCATTAACTCCTCACTCACGGCAGGGTCGTTGCTCTGCGTCAAGTTGTGGGTAATGAGCAGCGCCGCCGAAGCATCGCTATCGACCCAGATGAGGTCAGACGCGACCTCGTCGTTGTAACTGTGGTACCAGTCGTCAACCGAGGCAGCTAGCTCAAAGTTCCATATACCCGTGAAATCGGTGGATATGTTAGGCGCAGAAATACCAATGAATATGTCATCGGTCGCGCTCATGTTCACCATGACGGCCCCTTCCGAGAACACCTGCCATGTCTGCTGCGCCGAGTCCGCCTTTGGACCAGGAGATTGGTTTTTGGATGAGTTTGAAATGTACATGGTCAACTGCGGCGGGTCCATCTGGGTTTTGTCGGGCTTGAGCTGCGGCTGCATGCAGGTATTTGCAGATATGAGAACAGTCTTGGTGGACTGCCTCGGTGACAGAACCGGCCCAGATCCTGGGATATGCTGCTCATCCCGAAGTTCGACATCGGCTTCGACTGTCTCTCTCCTTGAGAATATTTGGCTCTTCTCGAAAACGTACACTTGAGTAGTACCTGCGGGGAGGTTGAGCTGCTGCGGCACGTTGTTGGCCAACCCCGTCACGCCAGCCGGTGCCCTGCCAATGATCCCCCGGTCGAAGAGGCCGAAGTCTGGCTCGTATGCTACTGCACGCCGTTGGAAGGCCTGTGCAGCATCTATCTCTTCGCTGCTGGTCTCGTCATGGTCTTGTAATATCGTAATGTCGTCTAGTATCGGGAAATGTATCTCTGGGGTCGCAACGCCGTCGTCGAGTTCGGCCGCGAGGGCGAAGTGCGGCGGCGACAGGGTAAGGTAGAGGAGGACGAGAAGACATGATGCGGCGATAGTCGCGACCAGCCGCGACTGCAACGGGCTCAACTGCATCGTTGCGAAGGCATGCCACTCCTGTCTGAAGAGAGGTGGTGTGTATCGCCGTTTGGCACCCTGTCTCTGGAGCAGGAGGCCGCCGGGGCCAATCAGAGTAGGGGTCCTCGTAATCGGACAGTGCGCGCGGCCTATGTCGCTACCGGCGCATGGCGTGTGGTGATAGCTCACGAAGGAAATCAATTGTATTGCTCGTCGTATTAAAAGCACGTGCGAATACAACGTCAAGCCTGCTGAGATGTCGAGATTGTAAACCGCCAGCCAGGTGAGTGGTCTACACCATGGTTTTGCGTGAGGTTTCACAGCGCCTGGAGATGTGACCAGGGGTCATCAATGCATGTGCTTGGGTGGAGGTGGGAGGGCGTCAGCAGCCCCCGACTTTCCTCGTAACTCTAACCCCCGCTATAGTGGCCCCACGCAGGGAACAGGCGTACCCCTACTTGCAAAGCTGGTCAAGCGCATGCAGACGCCAGACGGGAAACAGAATCTTGGCTGAACTAAATCCAGCAAACAGTCCCAGATCGAGCAGATCAGTTGCATGTAGATGCATCGTTTGTCACATGGAGTGGTTTGGTGATGAGGTCTGGATAATTGAATCCTGTCTGCCTTCTTGGGTCCAATAGCTTCAATGATAAGCAACCTTGACCAATAACGCCCTCTCGAGCCCAACAAGCGCGGAATGTTTGCGCAGCCAGCTGCCAGTTGTGGTTCTGGTGGTCACCGCATAGCATTCGAGTAGAGAATTAGGGTTCATCATTGCGTCTATAACACCTTTCATTCCATTCCATTCCAGTAACCTATGAACAAGCCCATCCCCGTAATCCAATAAACCCGACCGCCCAGTACCATCCACGCCTTTAGTTCCGATCGGACCGCATGGAACCGGTCCGTCTCACTAACCCTCCGTAAAGTCCTTGCATTCCATTTTCTACTGGCCAGAAGAGGCCTAGTTCGTTTTTGGCACCCAATGCCGCATTCGTGTTGCGTGGTCATTGATCTTGTACGATGCCGGGCACGGGCGCCATTGAATGAGCAGCATCATTGCCCGGGCCCAGGCGCTGCCCTTACAGGAGCCACGCGCTCCATCGAAAAAAGGGCAGCAGCCTGATGTGATGTTTACTCAGCCTTGCCGGCAGTGTCGGCCTTGGCGCGAAGACCGCTGGCAGTAGAGCCGGAGTGAGAGAAGTATCGGCCGAACATGGGGACCATGAAAGATCGGAAGATAACCTCGGCGCCCCTAGCACATGTTAACAAACGTCACGCGCACAATGTTGGTAATGGTCGAGACTTACTTGAAGACGGGCAGAGAGAGCCACAGGAGGAAGACAAACTTGAAGGTGAAGTAGAAGGGAAACCAGTAGACGACGTTGACAAAGCTCTCGACGACGCTGCAGTTTCATGTTAATATCTGCGCTACGCAGGCCGCAGTGGATAGGGGGGACTCACGTGAAGAAAGCAAAGACAACCCAGTACTGTGATATACGAGTTAGCGATGGGACCCTAAATTGTGCCCGAGCTGGATAGAAACCTACCGTGAGCCACTGGGTATCATCCTTGGTGGTCGTCGTGAACAGGGCCTCCATGGAGTAGTAGCCAGGAATGGCGAAACCAGCGAGGTTGGTCAGGAGCTGGCCACCGAGGTTGAAGATGATGAGGAAGAAGTAGAAGACGACCAAGCCGATGACAGCATAGGCCTTGGGCACCGAGGTGGTGCGCTCAAGGTTGTTCAGAGCGGGGTACTTGGACAGCTGCGATGAGGGCGATCGATGTCAGTGTTCCGCAGCTTCAGAGCAGATTATCGGAGATTCAGCATGGTCGCATGACGACTTACCTCGCTGTCGAGCTGTCCAATGTAGTGCTGAACGCGGTCCTGGGGAGAAGACATGCTGGAGTATTTGATGCTGTTGGGTTTGTGTGGTTAGTGGTGTGTGTGTGCGGATGTGTCGGTTTGCGAAAAGAGCTCCACGGTATGCGCAAGGGCAGGGCTTAGAGGTGTAACAAAGGGCTGTTCTGTAAAGCAGGAAGACGGACGTACTGGTGATAGCTTTGATAGATACAGCTGTTGTTTTATACGACGGTGGTGGCAGAAGGATTTGGCGAATATGGTTTTTGGAAAGTAAGGTAGATGACAAGATTCAAAAAAGCAGGACAGGTGACGAGGTCAAGAGGTAATGACGACTTTGGCCCAGCGTGTCCACTTTGGTGAGACAAGAGACAAGAGGTGGGCATGTGCTTGTGCTGCTTCCAATGTGCTGTGCGCCCGTAGGCTTCACCTTATCCCCAAAGGGGGGGACAAGAAGGGCTTCTAAACCTGTGACGTGGGTGAAGCAGGGGTCACTGGTGCTTTGTGCCGGATCCGGTGGAGCCAACCTCGCTAATACCGTGTGTATCACTGCCCACCGTCATCTTGTTTCCATTCTTATCCAGGCACAGTTTATACAGTGCATGGTACACTTTAATATGCATAGCAAGCAAGAACCTTGATCAATGTTCGTACAGTGTAGGCTCGAGAGAGCATACGAAATTTACATCTTATACTTCGAATAAGACGTACTGGCAGCCGAGGAAGCTTGAAACAACGTTTCCGGAATAGTCGGCGGCGTGTCTACGGAGTACAGAGGATCATACTAAGTCGGTATGAAACCTTATGGCAGGTGCTTGAGTAGTGTCAACACGAACACAGCAGATAAGGTTATAGCTACTGCTTAATATTCAGCTTGCTTTTTGTCAAGGCGCCTCATGTTAGTGGTAGGTAAAGCCACTCGAGCTATGAGACAGGCAAAATAAGTACGTGGTCTTGGTAGCAGTCGGCGATGGCTAGTTATGACCTCAGAAGCTCTAGGCAGAACGATCACGGACATGCTGAGCTGAGAGTCTTTGTTGATGGCTGGAATATTTACAATTCAAAGGCATAACTAGGTATTTATCTCAAGACAGCAGAGATATGTGAGAGGCAGCATCGAGGCTCAAGAACAAGGCAAAGCTGTGTGTACAGACAAGGAAAATGAGAGAATACCAGACTCATCTCTCCATTCAGCCTGAGCAATAAGCAAGAAAACACCACAACATAAACATTGGAACATGACACAAGCAGAAGCCATCCATCTCTCTCACCCAAGCCCGCCCCCAAAAAGAGGGGCTGGCTGACGGCATGGCCTGACTGGCTCGAGACTGGCGTCCACTGCACCGCTTGAGCACAGGTCTCACTCGGGGGGAGGAACTGGACCCACCGAAATCTCATCCAATTCCCGTTTTCCAGCCCTCCGAGTAATTCAAGCGGTCCCCTTGGTGACAGACGATCCTCGATCCGGATCAAAACAAATCAATCCGCTTCTAAACAATCCCAACCATTACATCTGCGCCCACGTCCGCAACCACCCCCGCTCCCGAGCTAAACCCTCGTCGACCATTGCAGGCTCGTGCATACTGCCTTGACTTTCTTGCTCTTCTTTTTCTTTTACTTTTTTAATTCATCCTATAGCTTTCCCTGATCGCCTCCGTCGCCTGGCCCAAGACTGTTGCGCGCCGGAACCAAATTTGCAGAAAAAGGCTCCATCCATGCTTCTGTTTTGACGGTGCTGCAAAAACCCGCAGGGGCCCAAAACAACAACAAACAAGATCGCACAGCCATGGACTCGACAGGTAAGGCTCTCGTGCACCGTCTTCTCGCCTCGTTTGCTTGATACCTGTCATTTTCTATCGAGATATGTGTGTTGTTGTTTATTTGTTAGACTGACTGAGCGCACCTCGATCAGACCCGCAGACAATGTCTGCAGCTGCCCGCCCAATCAAGTCGAGGAAAAGGCCTCAGTCAAGAGCCTCGACAAGTTCAATTCACAGCATTACGACTCAGCCAAATATCGAACAGACTTTTGACCCCCAGGATGTTTACTCTGCCCAGTGGCTGGCCAATGGCCCGGCTCAGCACAAGGACCTGGTCGGCGGCACTCCGCAGATGACCCCCGAGGACATGATCCTGCATGCCGCTTCCCACCTGCAGACATCAAGGGAGTTCTCCATGGACTCGACAATGACGCATTCGGCGTCCTTCCATCAACATCCGGGTCTGAGTCGCCAACTGTCTGCCGACAATTATAGCGCCAACAACAGCTTTGCCGAGGACAGTCAAATGATGGACCGTGAGGTCAATGAGGACGGCGACTCGATAGCTGGCGGTCCCGTTGCTGCCAAGCCTTCAAGGTCGAGCGCCAACAATGAGCTGGAAATGCGCCAACTCTTCTCGGGGAATAAGCACCGAAGCTTGGTCGATGTCGCCGAGGAGCTTCACGGAAATGAGCGTGGGCCCAACTCGGAACGCACCCGTCAGGTTTTTGCTATGCTCTGGTAAGTATAGCACGTCCAAGTCAACAAGAGCTGCAGTTTCAGATTCCCTAACCGTCTCATAACAGGATCAACCAGGTCTGCTCAAAGGGCAAGGGTTCTGTCCCAAGAGGCAGGGTATATGCCAACTACGCGTCAAGGTGTGCCACAGAACGTATCACTGTCCTCAACCCTGCCAGCTTTGGCAAACTTGTTAGAGTCCTGTTCCCGGGCCTGAAGACAAGGCGGTTGGGTGTGCGCGGCGAATCGAAATACCACTATGTGAACTTTTCCTTGATGGAGGAGCAGCCGGATGTGAGGGAGGCCCCTATTCACCCCCAAGTGCCCTTGGCAGAGAGTACCGGCTTTTCGCAAAGCTTCAAGTAAGTGTTCGACATCGGCTCCGGCTCGCTTTTTTTCTAACAGGTCTCAGCACGTTACCCAATGTTTCAGTCAGCCGTCCGGAAAAGGACGTCTTTTCTATTTCGAGCAATGCGCAACCTGCCGAAGGAGCTGTCGCTCGCTCAAACGAAAACACGTACAGCCTGTACAACCAGCCAGATGTTAATACTGTCGATCAGCTCAACTCGACAACCACAAAGACTACGCAACAACTTCGCTTCGCTCCAGACTCTGAGGAACCGCCGTTTCAGCAATCTGATCCTCTACTCCTCCCCGGTATCGAGCCCTTTCTCCCCAGCGGCACTGACCCGGACGCAGCCAAGTCGCTCACCGCCTTGTACCGCTCTCATTGCACCTCTCTGGTGGAGTGCATCCGCTACTGCAAGGAAAAGACCTTTTTCCACCTCTTCACCTCGTTCCAGGGGACCCTCACCATGCCGGTCCAGAAACTATTCGCCAACCCCGCTGTCGCGCCATGGATTGAGGAGTGTGATTTCGTCCTGTATCAGCGCATGATGCGCATTCTCTCCGGCCTGACGCTCCAGGTGGTACCAAAGCCTGTCCTTGATACCCTGCGCAACATCTCCGAAAGACTCGTCCCACACATTCGAGAGTCATTCCAGGGCCAGCCCCTTCATGTTGTACGCGCCAAGGAGGCTCCCGCTACCATCTTCGCGAGCCTGCTCGATCGTACTCTGCGAGTCAACCTGACTGCACACGCGGCCGCCAACATGCTCTCAAATCCGGCCAACAGAGACCAGATGTATCTGGACTTCATCCGCATGGTCCGAGTGCGCAAGGTCGCCGAGTGTGTGCCATCTCGGGCGATGGACGACGTCGTCAACTTGCTTGTCACTGAGGTCCGCGACCTCTTGGATCCGGTCGGTGTGCCTTGGGAACTCGAGTGTATGACCGTTCAAGGTGATATGGCTATGCGCAGTGGAAGGCAGTCACAGTCAGACCAATCATCCGATCCCAGTGCCGCTAACGTGCTTGATCGATGGGTCAATTTTCTGCGTTCTCTTCCCTCCCGTTTCCCCTATGCATCTCATTCAGATATTGTCTGGGTTGTGCAGAGGGTAGGAACCCATATCATGCGGGATCTCACCATCGCTCAGGGTAAGAGCTTCGGGTCTTGGTGGGTGACCAAGTGCTGGGTCGACGAGATGATCTCATTTTTGGCGGAGCAAGGTGGCTTCATCACGCAGAAGGCTACCCAAGCAGCGCTGGACATTGCCAAAAAGCAGGTTTCGAGCAAAGACATCAGCCAGCAAGGATCGAGATATAGCAGTGGCAGCGATGACTTCAACTTGAACAATGTCACACAATCGCAGCCAGACCGGGCACCGTTTCCTTCGGCACCAGGGCCCAACAGCCAGGACGTACTGGGCATGAACTCGGCCAGCCACGACGACAGCGGCATCGGCATTCGGACGCCAGAAGAGGACTTTCCCATGGACAAGTTCTCCTTCTCGGCATCAGAGACTCAGGACCTGATGGGTGATGCGGATCTGCACCACGAGGTCGCCGCCATGTAGGCGGGTTGGCCGGAGCTTTTGTGTCTTTCCGTCTTGCAACGAGACTTGTGTTTTATTATATCTGGAGTTGGCGAGTTATACCTTCTTGTATTCATGATTGGATGAAGCGATGAAGATACGACAAGGGATACCTTTCTGTATCTATCTAGGTTCTGGGTGGGATTTTTACCGGTGTTATACGCCTTCTGATCCGGGGCGAACAAAAGGAGGATTATGGGCGGGGGTTTTCTCGGGACACATCTCAGAAACGTGCACCTTTGTCGTGTCTCGTGTTGTGTTGGTGTCCATTGTCTAGGCGCTTTTCTGTGCTTTACACGTATCTTGTTCTATATGAGGTGGAAGCTTGGACTATGAACATACATGGGCGGCAACATTGCGTCGCGATAGCTTCAGGACGGCTCCGAGTAGCCGACCAAGTCTAGGAAAGCGGTGGGAGAGCAAGAAGTAATAATTGACGCTTATCGACGACGTAACTCAAGTGCAAATCTCATCATACCGTCACTGGAGGCCTTGATCCTCCTCCATGGACGCTCTGGTCTCTCCCAGATTTACAAACATAAGGACAATTACTACGAGCAGAAAGCTTCCTGAATAGGCAAATGAGATTGGAATGCCAGGTTGATGAAGGATCCCGTTTAGCGGGCTCTCCACGGGAGCTAATGAGGTCTGGTACTTCGCCCCAGGGCGGACCCGTTCCACCAAATTGAGCATGTGAAAGCCGACTTAGATACTACGTACATAGACTGCCCCGAGCGGGGATTCGAGGCGCTACCTAGGTCACCAATTGACCTTTCGAATTCAATCCATTGCTCGGTCTACTGTCTATCGATCTCATTCAACCATTCATCGAGAGAGCAGATGCCCTGTCAGCGATCAGCCTGGACTGTCAGACTGACTACCAACCGTGGTCTCGCGTGCATGGATGTTAATCTTGACCCATGCTGACATGTGCCTTGGCTCCATATTTATTTATACCGGGACCCCGATCCAAACAATCCATTTGGGCATAAGATTCAAGAGACACAGTCGACTTCCCCGAGCCTGGTGACTTATACAAACCGTGGCCGTCCATATAAATCAAACGCCTGTGAGATATTCAATCATATATCTCCAGTGCTGAGACTGGTTGCTCTCTATACTTCTCACAGACAGTAACAAAGCTGTTAGTGTTCTGGCACGTTACCGAATCCTGCCGCATCAGAATCCGCCGTCGCAACGATGGTCAAAGAAGTCGAAGGGACCTACAAGGTCGAAGGCCTAAGCCTTTATACCAAGAGCTGGCTGGTGAGTTTCTAGTTGACGATGTTCAACATCCAAAGCAGTCCCACCTTGTAAGCTAGCTAGCTAACGACTTTCGACACCATGACAGCCTGACAGCGAGCCGGTGGCCAAGCTCCTCATTGTCCATGGCTTTAGTGACCACTCTGGCAACTACCACGACATGGGTGTCTGGCTCGCCGAGCGTGGCATCGCCGTTCACTGCTTTGACCAGCGCGGATGGGGTCGCAACGTCGCGAAATCCGCTGATCGCGGGCTGTGCGGCGGAACCGACAAGGTCATGGGCGAGATCGCCGGCTTCATCCGCTCGCACCTGCCGGCCGCGCCCAACTGCCCCGTCTTCGTCATGGGCCACTCCATGGGCGGCGGCAATGTCGCCTGGCTGTGCACGGACCCGGCCCTCGAGGAGGACGTCCACAAGCAGGTCCGCGGCTGGCTGCTCAACGCGCCCTTCATCGACTTCCCGCCCGAGACGAGGCCCGGCGTCGTCAAGGTCTTCCTGGGCAGGCTCGCGGCGCGCCTGCTCCCGCGCCAGCACCTCAAGCACATCATCCCGGTCGAGAAGCTGACGCACGACACCAAGAAGGTCCAGGAGATCCGCGAGGACAAGCTCTGCCACGACACGGGCACGCTGGAGAGCATGGCGGCGCTGCTCGACCGGCACCTCATCCTGGGCCCCGGCAAGGTCCTGCTGCGGCCGTCGATCCGCAGCCTGTGGCTGGGCCACGGCACGGACGACATCGGCGCCGACTACGGCGCGGCCAAGAAGTGGTTCGACATGCAGAGCACGGTGCAGGACAAGACGTTCAAGACGTACGAGGGGTGGTACCACGTGCTCCACTGCGAGGTGGGCAAGGAGGAGTTCTTTGCCGACGTGCGCGACTGGGTCCTGGCGCGGTGCGGCGAGGGCGCCGGGCAGCAGAGCGAGGCCGCACGGAAGGAGGGGGAGGGCAAGCCTGTCGAAGTTGTGGAGGATGCGGAGGCGAAGAAGGTTCTTGCCGAAGAGGCCAAGGAGGAGGCTGCAGCTATCAAGGAGGCTGATGTCCAGGTTAAGAGCGACAACGCTGCCTCGACGTCGAAGCTGTAATAGGATAAGATATGGAGCAGTTACAGTGTAAGGTACGTGAAGTTGCTAAGATAGGCAGTTGCATTTGTATTCGGGTGATTTACGAGTGTATGAACACGGTGCTGTTACGAGTGGATGTGATATAATTTTATTTGCTGCGTTCGTTTTCTGAGATAAAGCTTGTTGCACCACTTTCACACCTTGTTGCCCTTGTAAAATCACGTCCATGAAGTCAGTGCTGGCCAGAAGGGTATTTCTGCTTGAATCACACTGAGAACCGGTTATATGGCATTGAGTATTGTTCACCTCCGAGGCAGCCTTCCAGAGAAGCGGCCCAACCCTGCTTTCGGCAATAGGTTCAGTATTCGAAGGTAAGCCTGTCGAAGAAAAAGAACAACAATAACCACCACCATCTCCAACGCATGGACGAACCTCGATAGTCTTGACACACAGAATCAGAGAACCCCTGTGGTTAGAGCACCACGACTAACATCTGGTTGGTGGTTTCAGTAAGAATTGGAGATCCAAGGCAGGGCTATTACTGGGTCGCGTTTTACTGCTGTGGAACTGCTAAGATCCCGGCAACGCCCGAGTTTCAGACCCAATGCCGTGCCTATTAAGACCCCAACGTCCCCAGACCGTTGCAGCTTATTTTGACAACTCTTTACAACATTGTCGATTGCATCTCTTGCCAGGTATGGAAACCCTTAAAAGGTTGGTTTGCGTCTGCGTGCTTGATCAAGATGTGTTACTCTTTCGAAGAGAGGCGCATTCTGCAGACAAGCACAGGCCCCCGATATTGACACATTCTCTCCCCCTCCCCCGCCCAATCATGTCTCTGGCGCACAGCACGGGGACCTGGAGCAAAGGGACACCACCGGGCTTGACTCACTTTCTCTACAAATTGAATCTTATCAGTCTGGACCGATCAAGTCTTCCAACAGACAGCTCCTCTTTTGCCCACTTTTCTGGGAGCTGGGCATAGTTGCGTAGCTTCTCACCGCTATCCTAGTGAGACTTTTCCCCACTGGCCACTGACAGACATCAAATACTTGATGACTGGGCAAGACAAGATATGTCCAGGGCATTGGCGAATTGAGTGAATTCCCCAACCCTCACCTCTACTCGCTCCATTCACCTTGAGATCATCCATCTCAAGCCTGCTCATTGTTCTTGGTTTCTTTCATCTTCAGTCTTGTTATTTCACGAGCGTCAAGATTTGGCAATTTCTATCATCGTCGCACCAGGCAGAGCCTCAACATCTCTTGCCACCCTAACAACATTCAGTCCAGAAAGCGATAGCCCATTAGTGCGCTGCACCCGGGCCTAATCAGTCAGAGCAGCAGCTGCGTTTAAAGCGAACCTTGAGGTTGGATCACACAAGCTCTTGTACTACGTCGAATTGTCAAAGGCTCGAGGGGCAGCCCGGTTCGCAGCTATGAACAGTCCCGACCTTTCCTCCAGCATCACGATGCATCCGCATCCCTTCCGCATCGAGTCAGCGCCTCCTTCGCGCTCTTCCAACCACACCCCGATCTCCGCCTACCGGCATGCTGCGCCCAACGCCTCTAGTACCGGCGTTGAGACCATCGAGCTCGAGACCAGCGATGCAGTCGAGCGCCACCCAACGGCCGCGAGTGATGTCGAGAGCCAAGTGACGGCTGGGGCAGGGGTAGTGAATCGCCTGCCGAGATATGACCCGGAGAACGACCCCTACGGCCTCTCCAGCGCCTACAAGAC
Source organism: [Phialemoniopsis] sp. UDSM-2020 (assembly GCA_018873225.1). Lineage (NCBI taxonomy): Eukaryota > Fungi > Ascomycota > Sordariomycetes > Thyridiales > Thyridiaceae > Thyridium > [Phialemoniopsis] sp. UDSM-2020. The sequence continues at coordinate 3,953,361 of JAEILZ010000003.1, forward strand.
GGAAAAGGACCTTGATAACATCAAAGCCAATACGTCGAGGAAGCGCCAGGACCGGGTTGCTCCCGGCTCGGGAGGAAAGAAGCAGACAGGCGGAGTCCTCGCGAGCTGCCTACCGTCCTCCGGTCGCTCTGCGATACAGGCAAAACGCGTGCAGACCTTTTATCGCAAACAAAACGATGCCATTGAGCGCCTCCTCAAGTCAGTCGAAGAGCATGTGGCCGAGGCCAAGCAGGAGCAGGGCGAGGATCTGCTCAAGTACCGCATTGCTGTCTGGGGCTCATTTATCGCCAACATCATCCTCGCTGCGCTACAAATGTACGGTGCTATCGCATCCGGCTCACTCTCGCTCTTCACTACAATGGCCGACTCCATCTTCGATCCTCTCAGCAACCTGACTCTCATCTTGTCGACGCGCGCCGTCCGCCGTGTCGATGCCTCGCGGTTTCCCAGTGGCAAGGCCAGACTCGAGACAGTGGGAAATATTATTTTCTGCTTCCTCATGATCTCGGTCTCGCTCATCCTGATCGCTTTCTCATGTCAAGACTTGACCCAGCGTGCCAAGGATGGCGGTGTCAACGACTTCCATCTGCCCTCTGTCATTGCTGTCGTTGTCGCCTTCTGCACGAAGCTTGGTCTCTTCTTCTACACCTGGGCTCTCAAAGACAAGTACAGCCAGATATTTATTCTCTGGCAAGACCACCGTAACGACCTGCTCATCAACGGTTTCGGTATTCTTACCTCGGTGGGTGGCTCCAAGCTCGTCTGGTGGATCGACCCCATGGGCGCTATCATCCTTTCCATCATCGTCTCGGCCATTTGGTTACGCACTGCCTTTGCCGAGTTCATGCTGCTCGTGGGTGTGGTTGCCAACGTCGAGACGCAGCAGCTGATCACCTATGTCTGCGTGACGCACTCGGACATGATCCGGCAGATCGACACGGTGCGCGTCTACCACTCGGGCCCCCGCCTGATTGCCGAGGTGGACGTCGTCATGGATCCGTCGGCTTCGCTCAGGGAGACGCACGACGTGGCCGAGGAGCTGCAGTTCAAGCTGGAGAGCCTGCCGGATGTGGAGAGGGCATATGTGCACGTTGACTACGAGACCACGCACAAGCCCGAGCACCCACTGAAGAAGGATCTCTAAGGGATCTTTCGAGGAGTCTTTTGGTATCTCCGGGGTTGCATATCTGTCGGAGCGGGTTCATGCATGTTGCCGGGTTGCATTACGGGACTGGACAGTCTTTGGAACGGGCACACACTTCACTCTTTATTGAAATTTGTAATGGCGAGGCGTTTAGCATACGAGGACATTCGATTAACCACATTACGACGAAGTCTACAGCTACCGAGAGCTCTGAACAACGTGAAGTGCGCCCCTCGCAACGTAGCTAAGGGTAGGCAGCCAAGATTATGAATCAAGGCATTGTCCCCTCCCCTCCATCTCATTACTATCGTTCAGGTCTTTTCTGCAAGAACGGACTGGCTTATGCAGGCGTTCTTGTGACCTCAAGATCTGGGGCATCATTGGCGGCGGTCTAGGAAAAGACCCTGCAGGAGGGGGTGGAGTTGTAGTGTCGATCTCGCGGTGGAAGCTATGCTCATGTGACGGGCAACAAACGTCATGATGTAGCAGAGCCAGATCTACCGAGTGAGAGCAACAATATCATACAAACCCCTTCACAGTAACTTGCCCCATTATGCTATGTTGAAAACAGATTTGCTCCGAGGTAAGATGGACTGCAATTGGGGGCTTGCGAACCACTGGGCCATCGCGAAGCTTGGGTATGTGTGATGCAATCGTTCCGGGGCCGACTTACTTTGGCGGGGTAGCTTCTCTGGCTTGTAAATGGTGGGATGCGCGAGTGATGTACAAACTTGCATTGAAACAATACAAAACGGCTTTTTAAGTGGATTGAACCAAACCGTGGCTGCATGTAAGGCGGCCCTCGGTGGCCACGCGATGCATCCAGTCATCAAAACATCACTACTCACGATAGAAGATGTCCGGAGAAGCTCGTCACTTCTACACACACACAGCTTACGCGCGTGTGTCGTTGTTGGGAAATTAAACAACATACAAAGGACGCCGGGTCCCGTCCCGAGAACGGGCGACCTTGCGGGAAGGAGAATCTCTCGCTAGATATGCGCCCATCCTTGGTGGGATCATCTTTTGCTGCAGCACTGTAACCGTTGATAGAGTGCAGGGAAGAGACAGGGGCTCCCATTGGACAATTGCATGACCTCGTGTTGCACGACACTTCGCCTGGAGGGTGAGAGACAGAAAGAGAGGTGCTTTGAGCTCGCCAGAAGCTCCCGCTGTTTCCGGCGTGGAGATAACGACGCCCTGCTTGACTTGGCAGGGCTTGTTGACAGGCAATAAGATGATGTTGCTTCAGGGTCAAGACACGGGATGAATGGAGAGCCCTGTCAAACCCGAGATAAGCAGGCAGTCTGGGGAATGAACATGTCAAATTCGAGGCTTGTCACACAAACAAATGATGTGGTATGTGGGATGGTGTTGGTATTGGTGACAGGTAAGAGGTGCATATCTGCAGCCAGGAGGGGGAAGAATATTCCCCATGTCTCTCGTTCTCTCGCATGCGGACAATTTAGTTTTAGCCTGGTCCTCGTCAACCTGCCTTACTACAGGATGCGTGTGTTTGTGGCTTTTTCTTTTTCGGACCTGATACCATCGAGTCCAAGCCCGTCAATCCCTCATTAATCTTAGTTTGCCCACGAGGCCAACTCTCGACACTCTTGTTCGCCCAACTGGCGATCAGGTTCTGCATCGTCAACTAATTTCCCGCGCCTAATGAATGATCTGATGGCGTGAACCTTGGGGGAAGAGCCGCCTCTTTTTCTACCCCATCGCACTTCTCCTGGTTCAACACGCCGACCTGCCGAGGTCTGATATCTTATTGTACGCACCCACCTTTCGCGCTTCTATTACCCCTCTGCACCTGCACTGCATCCCAACTTGTACTTTCGTCTTGCCGTGATCCTTCTGCAAAACTCGGAGTTGAGATGATGCATAGGCAAATCAGCGAGGGTCCGTCCGTCCTGTCCTAGCGCATCAAATCGAACGTGCTAAAGGAAAAGGCTAGGCGGTTTAGAGCAAGCTTGGCAGCTCTTGCTGCGACCTCTAGTGGGTCTTCCCGATCATCTGTGATATCAGCGCACCGCAATAGACCAGAGCGAACAGCATACCTACGAAATACGTGCATACGACCCCTGTATTGTCTAGAGCAGCGTGGGTGGGGTGAGAGGCCAGAATCGACAAGAGATCCCAGCCCGCTCGCGCCCTCATTCTCTTTACCTTACCTGCTTTTATGCTGCCGCTAGCTAGAGGAGGATTGCCCATATGACGAGGGTCTGGTCGTTGGTCTCGTAACAAGATCCTGGCATTGCGTCTCTATCCGAGTACAGAGAAGTGGATTGTCGCTACCCTGTTGTTTTTCTTACCACCACTGTTGCCATCATTGATACTCGCTTCTGCTGTTGCTTGTCTATTCCTGGGCCGTGCTTCCCTGCTAACTCTTTTCTTACTCCACCACCCGTCTTCTCCTCCACCAGCGTTCTTCGTTCATGATACTGCTGTTCTGACGCTCCCGAGCTTGCCATTGCTTAGCCTTTGCAGTGTCCAAGTCTCTTCCTGATCTCCGAGCCTCACAGATCACTCGAGCCTCAATTGCACGCAGCTAATATTCCGGCCAGCCTGGCGTCGTTAACGAGGGCCTCTTGCACGCAATGGCAGTGCAAGGTGGGGAGGATATCTATGCTACGGTGAGTCCAGTGCGGGAACCCGCGATGCACCTACTGTGCATGATCCCCAAGCTTTCTCCAGCACGACAAACAATGCGCAGTCAGAGCTGACCCGTTTGCGAACTACAGCTTCTCTTGAGCGATTCGTATCTGCCAGGTAATTTTCGCAATCCCCCAGCTCTTTTGCTCGTAGTCAATTGCTGATATTGTGGTTGTGCAGGAGCTCTGGTCCTCGCCCATTCTCTACGCGATGCGGGCACCACCAAGAAATTGGCCGTCCTGGTCACCCTCGACAGCGTCTCGGCCGAGGTCGTAACACAGCTCAAGGTAAGTAGGGGCTTGATCACAGATTCATTCAACCTGTCATCTCTCTGGCGCGTTTCAAAATACTGATGCTTGGGCAAAGACCGTCTACGACTACATCATCCCTGTTCCCCGAATCCAGAACCCGAACCCGGCGAACCTATATCTTATGAACCGTGGGGACCTCCACTCCGCCTTCACCAAGATCAATCTATGGAAGCTGCTTCAGTTCCGCAAGATCGTGTACATCGATGCCGATGTCGTCGCCTACAGAGCTCCCGACGAGCTCTTCGGTCTGCCTCACTCCTTCGCCGCGGCGCCAGATATCGGCTGGCCTGACCTCTTCAACACCGGTGTGATGGTGTTCACCCCGAACATGGGCGACTACTATGCTCTGACGGCCATGGCTGAGCGCGGTATCTCGTTCGACGGCGCAGATCAAGGTCTGCTAAATATGCATTTTAAGCACGACCACCACCGACTGTCTTTCACCTATAATGTCACGCCCTCCGCCCACTACCAGTACATCCCAGCTTACAGGCACTTCCAGTCCAGTGTCAGCATGGTCCACTTCATCGGGGCTGACAAGCCTTGGAAGCAAGGACGAGAAGCAAACACTGGTAGCTCTCCGTTCAACGAGATGACGGGGAGGTGGTGGGCTGTATATGACCGCCATTATCGTAAAGAAGCACCGGTAGGTCGCTCATATGCGTAATGGCTTCTTTTTAATCTGACTTGAGGGATAGATTGCCCCGGCCCCTGCTGGACAGACACAGTCCGCTCCGGAGCTGGTCCAGTACTTTGTCAAAGGCGAATATCACCCAACCATGACCTACGTCGTTCCGACCGGCGAACCGTCTCGACCGCCGGCGACCGCATCATCCCACGGTCAGCATTATCACCACGCACCGCCCCCGTCGCATAGTCAAGATCACCACCACCACCACCACCATCCTGAAGAGCATCATCATGAAGACCATCGCGATCACCACGCACACCCTCCCAGCGAGCCACCCTCCCAGCAGTCTTTACCGTCGTTCTCGTCGTTTTCGTCGTTTTCCCACCCCAGCGAGTCTTTTACTACCGTCGAGGCTTCAAATACTGAGGCTCGCGAAGAGCAGGTTTCGGGGCCCCATCGGGGGGCTCCTCAACAGCCACCGCCCGAGCCGCAACACAAGTCTGAGCCTCCCCCGCCACCTCCCCAGCCAAGTTGGGACGCTCAATGGTAAGAGACCTCAATTTGAGATCTGTATGTCCATTCATAGGCTAACATACAACTATCAGGCAACCTCCCCCAGCAGACTCCAGGCCAGAAGCTATGAACTTCCCGCAGACTCATTACGAGATGTCTTCTGATGTTGCGCACTTTGTCGCTCCTGAGAGGTATCCAAGCCCCCCAAAGAACATGTGGTACGAAGTGCCCAAGGAGCGTCCAGCGCCCTCTCGACAGAAACCGGCGGCGATCTTCCCTTGGGAGCGCCACCAGTCTCGAGCCTCGCGGGTGTTCCGTGACGAGCCTGAAGTTGAGCCAATGACTGAGGAGTCGATGATCGAGACTACGGGTCAGTCAAGCGCCCTGTCCGGCGTGCGAGCGCCAGCTGAAACCTCCGTAACAGAAACCTCGTCTGTGGAGCAAAAGAGCGAACCAATAACCCCAACCACTCCCACTATCCAAATCACTCCATCTGATCCGTGGTCTTCTTTCACGCGCTCGAATGCATGGGACGATGTACCTGCCATCGAGCGGTATGTTGACGCCTACCAAAAGCACCGACGCGGAAAGAGCCAAGGCAGTCCCGTGAAGCCGGGTGGAGTTGGTTCGGGCCGGCGAGCTCCAGACGCTCTCGAGGAAGCCATGCAAAGGCGCGGCTCCAAGGTCACAGACTTCCCCAGCGAAGTCGACAGACCGAGTCTTCCCGTCACACCGGCCCCTGTGCGCCGGCCGAAGTTCTGGGGAGGTGGTGCCTCAGGCTTTGGAGATGACGATGACGAAGACGATCAGCTGCTTCCGGCCGCGGAGGGCGTGCCGAGGCAGACTGACTGGGTATGTGTGCATGGAATTAGGTGGACTCCTGCAGACTGCCTTTGCCAACTAACTAACGTACTACGTGACTCTAAGGATCCAAACCAGCAGTTGGAAAAGCTGAAACAGCAGCATGAGATATTGCTGCAGAAACTGGCCAGCCCTCCACAGGAAGCAAGTCAAAGGGATATCCCGACGCGTTCGTTGCCTTTTGGGTCAGAGGGTGTTAGGTCTCCGACGTATGTAGCACATACATCCGACGTGCTCAGTCCCAAGCCTATGAAGCCAAGCTCTGGAACGAGCCCCGTGCAGCATATCCTTGCTGGGCAGCAGGAGACCAGCTCCGGACCGGGAGGCACCACAAGATCATCTATCCCGGAGCCGAGTTATCATGGACCGGGAGCGGCCTGGGAGAAGGACGAAGACCTCCCGACACACGAACTAACTCCAGCACCGCCGACTGAGGAGGAAAGGGACGTGTTGGACACGTAGCCCGGAGGTATTCAATTGCGTTCATATTTATGCGGGGTGCCTGAGGGGCTCCTTTCCGTTTCCCACAAGTCAGCTGTCAAAGGGCTTAGTTTGTACGATAGTAGAGACCAAACAGGACTTGGAGGGTACGAGGCTAATTTGCTGTTCATCGCCATTATGGGTGGATCGGATCATACGGACTGTCGGTAATGGCTTCCTGTGCAAGGCGTATAATTTGGGCATACCGATCTAGCATCATCATTCTATATGCACTTGAACTTTCCCGGATCGCCTTGTTCCTTTCGCGTCCATGCTGCTAATGGCCGGTAATGAACACGCGTGACTGCACCTTTCTCGGTGTTGGGTACACGTACCGTTTTTTCTCGGAGCCGTTACCACCACTTCTCGTAGAACACCCGATCCTTGTCCATGTGTAACCCCTGAGTCGAGGTCAGCTCCTCGACAAAGCTGTCTGTCATGGTAGGTAAGCCACAGATGTACACGACTGCTGAGCCTGTGTTTTCAGGGCCTCCCATCGCCGCTACAATGTCAGAGAGTTCTATCCTGCGAGGCAACATGGGCACCACATGCCCGGCTTTGGTCAGCGTCTGCTCCTGAGGCTTCTCATTACTTAAATTCTCGCCTTCCTGTCCCGTGAGAAACAACGTCAACTTGCCCTCGACCTCGTTCCGACCCAACAGGCCGGCGAGCCTCTCCACGAACAGCATCTTGCTCGCGTCTCGACGGCCGGGCCCGGGGTCCTTCATGGAGTAAAGGAAGTGCACTTGCACCCTGTGGCCGTCTTCGGCCTGCTGCTGCTCGGCGATGTGCGCGACCATGCTGACGAGCGGGTTGACCCCGACGCCGCCCGCCACGAAGACGGCCCCCGTGTGGTGGGAGGCGGCAGCCTGGGAAGCCGGTGGGTACACGAAGCTCCCGCCGATGCGGACGCGGAGCGTCTGGCCCAGGATGGCGGCGGCGTCCTGCCAGAGCCACGCGGCGGCCGGGTTGTCCGGGGAGCGCTGGACGGCGAGCTCGAGGTAGCCATCGCCGACGGACGACCCTGCCGCTAGCGACGGCCGGGACGTGATGGTGAAGCCGCCGGCCTTGGGGACGCCCGGGCAGAATGTGTCTAGCCACTGACCTGGGAGGAACTGCCAGAGGTGTCGGTGTCTTAGTCGGAAAGCATAGGAACGGGCGCATAGGGGAGAGATATACCTTGATGTCCGGGGCGCCATCCGGGACGCTCAGGCGCAGGATGCGGGTCGTTTCGTTGATCTCGTCTATGCGGCTTAGGATGACGGTGTGCAGACGCTGTCGTGGTCCAGTCTGATTAGCAGCGTCCCTGAAGTGTGTCGAGGGCTGGTGGCGCGCGATGCACCCGGCATCCCCGAGAGTGACGCACCTCATTTCTAGGCTCGTGGGCCGTCCTCTCCTGATGGCTTGTTTTACTACTCATCGTCCTCACTGCTGATGGACAATGTTTTGATGCCGACTTATAAGTCTGAATCTGGGTATGAGATGAACTCCAGCAGTTGATACCTCGTTGGATAGCTCGTCGACCGGGGAGAGGCTGAAGGAACGGGCGAAGTGAATATATAAAGTAATTGACTGACGAGAGTCTCATATCCCTCTCTGTGAGATTATTCGATTCATATCATGAGATGGCTGTCAAAGTCGGTTTCTTCCTTGCTGAGTTGAGAGCCAAGTCTTAGCAACAAGTTGGAGAAATCAACCCCGCTGTTATATGCTAAAGTCACAAATAACAAATCCTCGAGGTGAATTTACATCAAACACAATCCAACATTTTCAGAAGTTCCAGTAGAAATTACGATTAATATCCGCATCTTGTCTTGTTGACATGTAATTACGGCGATGAGCTCGACCAGGAAAAGGAAGCCGAAGTCATCACTTTGCCATCAATATATCTACAACTCAAGCGCAATGACCAGCATGGTTGTGGTTCACAATTGGGCCAGCCGTCCTGGCTAGATCCAACTCTCGCACCCCTTGTAGAGCTCATTGCTCTCCATCAACTGTCTGGCAACCCGGCTTCGAGGTACGGCAGATTCTGCTTGTTCTGTCCCGGACTTCTCAGACCGAAGCTTCCATGAGCCATCGAACAGCGTACTAATATGCGGTAGACGACGAGGGTTCCGCATTCTAATGGGACTCTCACAAGTGTGATATCGATTTGTCAGTGTCGGTCGTTTTGTCCACTCGTCTGCGGCTACCTCCGCCTCATCTGAGTGTGATAAGCTCATACTCTGATGCTCCTGATCCTGTATCAGATTGGTCTCGCGGGACTTGACCTCCAAAGGAGCTCGACTCTTGAAACCTGAAGGTGAGTACTCAGCCAATCCCTTCTCCAACAAGTCTCCCGTGGTCTCCGCGTAGTTGTTATGTCGTGCGAAGTGGTTGTAGTCGTTACTCGACGGAGGCGAAGCAGAATAGTCTGATAGTGACACGTCAGTGTTATTGCGCTCATGCTTGGAAAGCCCCTGGAGAATGAGTCTGCTATGAGAGGCAGGCAGTCGAGATGGATCATGTTGCACAATAACCTCAAGCTGGGTAGCTGTGCCCAGCTCAACCTGCTCACCCAAGAAAGATTCGCCGTCGAGATATTTCTGCAAAGAAGGGGTGACAGACACTTTGGATGCCGCCGAGGAGACCCGCGAGTGCTTCTTGGGGCTTTTCTTATCGCCTTCTCTGCCCTTCGGAGATGCTGCACATGGCAGCTCTGGCAACGGCCTCTGAAGATATGACTCGAGAAATCCGTCTCGAATGACTTTGCTCGGCTGAGGTAGCTGATTACTCGGCGCGTTGGCCGGCGCAAGCTCTGGAGCACGGTGCAGCAGACTGGCTGTGTTTCGTCGTCTCTGGCAAGTTCGAATTTGTTGAGGAGCTGGCTCGATAAGAGGAGCATTGTCCTTTCGAGTCTCTACGGCGGGTAAGGGTCCGCCATCCTTCTCAGTTGAGATGGAGTTCCCTCCCTCTTCTCCCGCCACCTTCGAAGGGAATACGCTTGGCAGTGAGGACCGGCTGTTCTGTCGCGGAATCAGTTGTAGATTCTGCAGATTTTCCCATGATCTGTAGTGAAAGCGGAATGTTGCGTAGGGAGAGTCTCGGGGGTCGAAAAGGAGATAGTCGTAGAAAGCAACCTCCTCGGGCTTGTCTAGAAGACCGTCGCTAATGATACTGACCGATAAGTTAGAGCAACAATGACGATACTGGACGGAGTACTACTCACCCTATGCTATAGATCTCTGGCGAGCGGTGCGACTCTAGTGTCGGAGCACGACAGTTGCGCCCCTTGGCCCGAAAGATCTGGACTTCGATGAGCCCGCCGTCCTCGGCAACCGATTTGTACTTGCTGTCGGGCAGGAACTTGAAGTGTCTCGTCTCGATGCCGTTTGATCTCAAGTATACCTCGTCATCCTGGTAGTCGTAATACTCGCTTGGCTGATAGAGCGCTCGATAAGTGGCGTCAGACGTTACAGTTCGGAGGTCAATGCCCCACGACACGACCCTCCGCCCATTGATGAGCACCTTGAAGAACAAGTACTTCTCTGACGGCGCTTTGTTGATCGTATAGTTGAAGAAGAATCTTGTATCTGTGGTTGTCCGAGTTTAGCATCTCTATCATCCTCCTCAACAACGCAACGGGGTAAGCAACTTACCCGGGACGGAAGGGACATATACAGAAATGGCCGGATTCGACTTAGCAATGTGATCAGCCGCCTGACTGGGGACAAGCGAGGCGACAGAAGCCGAGGAGGTGACGCCGCTTCTCCTGACGCCGTTGCGAACAGGGCTGCTGAGACGGACAGACGAGCCGTCTGGGTGAGGAAACTCTGGCAGTGCTATATTGCCAGACTCGGGCATGGCCACGATGGCGACATCGATGCCGCGCAGGCAAGGCATTGCTGCTAATCAAGACATGCGCGAGGCAAACAGCAAGTGAGTTGTCTTGAAGTGAGAAACAAAGAGATAACAAGGCGGGAAAGGGTAATATCTCGCCTTGGTCGCAGCTGGTGGGAAGGAAGTGGATGGGCGCAAAAGAAGGTACGACTGTCCCAAGACTGAGGGCAGGTGAGAGGGGTCTCCGAACCTTTTGAGGTGAGCTGAGGTGATGGTGAAAGCCTCCAGTTGTGAGATGCTCTCTTGCTTTACTCTTCTCAGATCTTCCTCAGACTGCTCTTGACTCTCACCTCACAACAAGATCAACCGTACACACTGTACTGGACAAGCCTGTTTGCAGCGAATACTCCTCTTCTGACCGCCCTCGAGATCTCCAATACTACGTCTTCGTGCAACATCTTTTGGAGTCTCGTAAGGAGGCCCAGCCCGCGGGGCATTCGTCGGCGTGCGAAGGTCGTGTCAATTCACGGAAGACTGGGTAGTTCATAGTGATCGCTTCGAGACTGAGCGTACGTTTCGCCTATAGCTCTTCTAAGCTGGTATACACAGAGATTCATCCATCATACACTTTTCCCCTGACGTTCATGAACCAAGTACTTTCTTGGTGTCCTCCTCCTTGTTCAGCAGTCCTAGATTCCGTATTTGGCCCGCGGTGGGCGCATCGTCTCTCGCGTTGGCGGTTTCGGCCTTTCGGTACGCCAATTGCAATTGTTTCACTCTCGCAGCCTGTTTGAATGTACACGTTGGTCAGCTCGATTGATCCCCAAAATAGTATACTCTGGTTGCACTGTAGCGGACCTCTTTCTTGTGGTGTAGGCACTCGTAGTAGTCCTCCAGTACCGGCGCACACTTCTTCTTGCCCGAGTCATCCTCGCCGGATGTGTTGACAACGTAGCAAGCGAGTACCTCCTGCCAGAAGGGGAAGCACCGCGAGGGTCCTGGGAAGCGGGTTAGTCGGCGACAGGCTCGGGGACGGCAAAGGTGAGCCATTGGGGTCCGATGAAGCACCCACCTCCGTGTAGACCGTATCCAGAAGCCATTGTCGGGTTGCTTGATGCTTCAGAGAGACGGTGTGTGTAGTGTGGCCGACGGAGGAAGCAGTGTTTCTTTACAACGGCAGCATTGGATGAAGTCGGCTTAACTGCTTCTTCACCTCAAATTGGAAGAACCACATTCGCGGGTACGTACCGGGCAAGCAGCACCGTGCACGGATCCACCCTTCCCACAGCTGATTGGGTGCCGTGCCATGATCAGACAGGGCAGCCAGCGGAACCCACACTGGGTACGGAGGTACTTCGATACCTACCTTGTCGCCCTGTCTGGCCTTGATGCCATGGTCGCTTGCATGTGCCCATTGCAAAAGAACAAAGGCCCCGTCTGTTTGAGCGCGGGAAAACCGCACATCCTCGTCGCCTTGCACCATGATATGATCTGAAGCTGTCTCTCCTATTCGAGACCATGGATCTGGTCCTTTCTGCCCCAAAGACCATCCTGCTCGCCGCGCAGCTCGCTGCCAAGGCCGATATTGACAGCTTGGCCTTCCTAGCAGAGCAGCAAAGCAACATCCTACACAAAGAGCTGCTACTGCGAATCCTGCTCACCTATCTCCCAAAGTCCCTGGAGACTGCGCAATATGTCTCATTCTTAGAGAAGATCGAATCTGGCGACTTCACCGAGGTGCAGCCCGCTCAACTTGATCTGTCGCCATTCAACGAGCTCACCGAGGAGGAAGCTTCGCGGAAGGTGCGCAAGCTTCGCCTGCAGCAGCTGTCGTGGCCCGATGCACCGGAACAGCTTCTAGACGATCCCTTATCTCTATTTCTACTCCGACGAGCCTATGCCGTGGACGAAGAGGCGGGCCTCCTCGACCAATTGCCAGACCTTCTTGTGCCGTTCCTGCAACACTCTTCTTACATGCGTCGATGGCTCGTATCCAACCTCCTTCCTCTGCTTCGTCGGAACGTCGAATTCCACCCTGAAAGCCCGCTTCCTCAGACTATCGCGGATTTCGAACAGCTGCCCGACCAGGTGGCCGTGTCCCAACTTCTCTCGCAGACTGGCGTGCAAGAATCAGATTATGCCTTCATTGGTCGCGATCTGAAGGGAATGATAGGACCCTGGCTATTGAATGAATCTCGGTGGCCGAACAGGGATGCAAGCACACAAGAGTCGAACAACAATACAGCCGATTTCTGCCCTGGGTGGGAGCAGGTCCTCCAATGGCTCACACTACAAGCCGCGAAATCATGGAGGGTCGCCGTCAGTGCCATAGAGCAGTGGGATGGTCCAAGTGATCTTGACCTCGGGGGCTACGGGACTATTTGGCTCGAGGACGCCGAGCAGGAGTATTTGGAGCGAAGATACGCGCAAGCGGCTGTAGCGTCAGCATACCTCATACCTGAGACTTCTGATGAAGCTCTCAGTGGTGCTCATAGCATCGCCGTGAAGATCATGGGGCTTCTTGACCAGGATCCGGAGCCGTCTCTGCAGACAGCAGCTTCCCTGTTGTCTCCGATACCAGAATTGGACGGGACCAATTTGATCTCGGTTCAGAACGCAACACATCTCCGAAACGATCTCCTCGGCGACGAGAATGTCCTGACATCACCAACTCCCCAAGCGCTCAAGCTTCTCCATGGGTTAGTTTTGAGTGCATTCCTTATGACAAGACTAGGGGCTACCTCTACGGTGAGGCGGGCCGGCGAGTTGGTCTTACTTCAGGATGAGCGTGAGCAGAAGTCCGCTGCAAAGGAGCTTATCAGCCATATCACACACAACACACAGAAAAGCGATGACAAGCATTGGATACAGATGAGGAATGAGATACTATGGCTACGAGACTGGGGGGCCGAAGAGAGTGGTCAAGCTTCACAGTGTCTCGGCGTGTTTGGCCAAGTGAAAAAGGAATATCTGGAGGTTGAGTTTCTAAAGGCTCTCCTGGCAAATACACGTATGTCACAGTCTTGCCAGATATCTCGCTCTTGAATTATATGCTAACTAGAGATAGGATATACCCTCGCACGCAAGCTCTATGAAGACTCTACGGACATTTCGCTGTCCAGCAAGACTATTCAAGATACAGTATTCGCGGCAGCATTGCACGCCTACGACAATGCATCAAATCCGAATCGCACGAGAGGTGGAGTAAAGAGATGCGATGATATGTACGCATTGCCCAGTGCTTCTTTTAACTCTAAAGCTAACCCTTGTCAGATTGCACTCTTTCCCACGAACGGTAGACCGATCTCTTGTGGCTACCCAAAGAATAGATGCCTTGTTGAAGGCAACACATACTTTGGGAAATTACCGTCTTGTACTGAAGAAGGGCGAACCATTCACGCCAGTTGTGTTGCGAGTCCATTCGGATCCCATCTCGATCATTGGGAAAGTCTTGGAACAGAATCCGGGAAGCTATACTAAAATCCAAGAATTCCTGGACCTGGGAGCCAACATGGTCGAGGCAGGACTGACAGTCAAGGACCAAAGTGGCCATTCTGCCTTGACGCCCGAGCAAGAACCCGAGCAGCGCGTAATCTCAGAGAGGAGAATTACCGCTATGTGTGTTGATGCAGCTCTTGATGAGGATGACTTCGAGACGGCATACTCATACATCCTCAATCGCATTGCTGAGTTGGAGCCATTCAGTCACAGTAGCGCCTCGTCATTGTCAACACATATTCAAGATGACTGGTCTTGGAAAGCTGCACTACAGGCTGGTAAATACCGGAGAACGGAAAGGACCGTCCGGCCAACGCATCTCGGCACTACGAGTGGAAATCCCGAAATCCGGCATCTGGAGCAGCGCATCGAATGTCTTGCCACGGCACTACGGATAGCCCCAGCTGCAACTCTGCAAGAGATACTCAACGCATACCGCCGGTGTGAAGAAGAGCTTGATGCTGCCGCGAAAGCAGAAGCTGAACAGGAAAATGCTTGGGATGACGCTGCCGACCGTCAGGCCATGCCGGGCGCGTTCCGGACCAGTCCCGGACCCGCTGGCGCATTGACAGGGCGTGCAGCTGCAGCAACCGGGGCATCAGGAGGTCGTCAGCAGCTACATAACGCCGAGGAAGCACCCTTGTCATTGTTCGACCTCTCGCGAGCGACGGCGCGTCTGGCATCGAGGAACTTTGCCGCCCTTTCCAGTTTGCAACAGTCCGGACAGACGAGATCCGGAGAGCCGGCCGGGGTTTCTCATCAGGGAAGCGTTGCATCTGGTGACGATGATAGCGAGCACCACGGACGGGTGAGGAAGAGGGATCAGCTGCGGGAGGCAGCGATGGGAACCCTTGTGTCCGGTGTCGGCTGGCTTGTCGGTGCACAGCCTACGGATAGAGGCCAGGATCGAGAGTAATGATTGAGGCTCAGCAAGGGAATGGATAGGTGTTTATAGAGGGAACTCTGAGGCTAGGATGGGATGGCCTCTTGGACGGCTGTACGAATCGACGGAGAAGGGAATGTAGACATGGTTCACGACTGCAATACCAATACCCAACAACTTGAAGAATGACGTCTTGTTCTCTTGTGTGATAATGCTTTGAATAAGTTGAATTGACTAAATGAAGAGGAAATCTTGGACTGGGCTTTGTGAACGCTCAGCGTAGACGTTTGGGGAATCAATCGACATCTAAAGGTATTCACTCAAAATTACAAATCAATTGTATGTTAGGTACCATGTTCTTATAATTTGGTGCTACATTGGGAAAAAGAATGACGAAGTTGATCTTATCAGCGCATTGAGCCTTTTAGCGCTGCGAAGCTCGCTGCAACTAAAATTCTCGGCAGGGATCCTTGCTTGCTCTCGTTCGTTTTCACTAACTAAACCTTGGCTTCCGACCAAACCTCGGGCTTAAAAGTAAGACTCGCCCTCACAGAAAGCCTGCACCGTTCCGCACCAATTCACAACCCCCCGACCATGAGGAGCTATCGCGGCACCACCTGCAGATGAGATAACTGCGTTCCGCCCAGGGCGCTCAACCTTTCAAGATGGTTTCGGGAGCGGTGCGCCAGACGCTACTGCTCCCGCAACGGAGCGCTACCACTCTGGGACTCAGCAGCTCCATCCAGAGGTCCGCTCCGATCCTGCTCCGCGATGTTCTGGCGGCGCAGCCCGGTCGCAGCTCGATAGTCTCGCCATTGAAAACTTCCCTACGATCATTTTCCTCGGCTTCTACTTTGTCGTCATCGCGTCACCTCAACGTGTCGTCCCCGGCCATTCGGAGCTCCGAGCTTCGGCCCCGTCTCGGCACAAGCCACCTGTCGCGACCGCAATGGAGCTCACCCAGCGCGATTTTGCGACACTTGTCCACGAGCAATGCTTTACAACAAGAAACGAAGAGTACGTCTACAAACGAGGTCGCGGCGGCGGCGAAGGGGCTCAAGACTGTTTCCGAAAAGGACACGCAAGCTGAGGTTGCCCGCGAGGACCAGGACGATGTGGAAACCCAGGGGTTCAAAAGGAGTGCGAGGGCCGAGAAGGCGACGCACGTGAATATGAGTGCGCGGCTGTCTAAGGAAGGCAAGCACCAGGGCAAAGGTGGCGGCTGGTCCGAGATCTGGCGGTTGATCAAGATTGCGCGGCCCGAGGTCAGATGGCTCGGCATCGCCTTCTTCTTCCTGCTCATTTCGTCCAGCGTCACCATGTCGATCCCCTTCTCCGTCGGCAGGATCCTGGATCTAGCCACCAAAGGCGAGGCCGAGGAGGTGCGCATGTTTGGCCTGACGCTCACTCAGTTCTTCCTGGGCTTTGCGGGGTTTTTGACTCTCGGCGCCATGGCCAACTTTGGCAGAATAATTCTCTTGCGCATTGTGGGCGAGCGTGTGGTCGCCAGACTGCGGTCGCAGCTCTACCGGAGGACATATACCCAGGATGCCGAGTTCTTTGACGCGAACAGGGTCGGTGATTTGATCTCGAGGCTCAGCTCCGATACTGTTATCGTGGGCAAGAGTATCACACAGAACGTGTCTGACGGCATGCGATCGGTCGTTAGCGGCGCAGCGGGCTTTGTCGCCATGGCCTGGCTCAGTCCGAAGCTGACATCGATTTTATTGTTGATGTTCCCTCCTATCGCGGTTGGGGCATTCATTTATGGTCGTGTCATTAGAAATATCAGTCGCCAGATCCAGAAGAATCTGGGTACGCTGACCAAGATCGCCGAGGAGCGCCTCGGAAACGTCAAGACCAGCCAGGCGTTCGCCGGCGAAGTGCAGGAGGTTGCCAGATACAACCACCAGGTCAAGAAGATCTTTGCCCTCGGACGTAGGGAGTCGATGATCGCCGCGACCTTCTTTGGCTCGACGGGTTGGGCCGGTAACATGACTATCCTTGCGCTGCTCATAGTAGGTGGAAACCTGGTTCGTACTGGCACTATGTCGCTTGGCGACCTGACGTCGTTCATGATGTACACCGCGTTCGCCGGGTCCAGCCTATTTGGTGTATCGGGCTTTTATTCTGAGCTGATGAAGGGGGTCGGCGCGGCCAGTCGTCTATTCGAGCTACAGGACAGACAGGCTTCGATCCCCTCTACGGTGGGCAAGAAGGTGAAGTCGGCACAAGGTCCAATCAAGTTCTCCAACGTCACCTTTGCATACCCGACACGTCCGGCTGTGCAAATCTTCAAGGGACTCGACTTTGAGATTCCCGCTGGCAGCAATGTCTGCATCGTCGGACCGTCAGGAGGCGGTAAATCGACTGTGGCAAGCTTGCTCCTGCGTTTCTACAACCCTGGCGAGGGTTCTATCACCATCAATGGCATCGACATTTCGGAGATGAATGTCAAATCTCTTCGTCGGCGCATTGGTATGGTCGCTCAGGAGCCCGTGCTCTTCTCTGGCTCAATCGCCGAGAACATTGCCTACGGTCGACCCGAGGCAACTCGCGCCGAGATCATCGCGGCCGCCCGCAAGGCGAATTGCCAGTTCATTGGCGATTTCCCTGAGGGCCTAGAAACGCAAGTCGGCGCGCGTGGCGCTCAGTTGTCGGGTGGCCAGAAGCAGCGCATCGCCATTGCGCGTGCGCTGCTCAAGGACCCCGATATCCTGATTCTGGATGAGGCGACGTCGGCGCTCGACGCCGAGTCGGAGACGCTAGTCAACTCGGCGCTTGCAGCTCTGCTCAGGGGCTCCGCCACGACCATCTCGATTGCGCACCGTCTGTCGACGATCAAGCGGTCGGACAAGATCATTGTGCTCAACAACGAGGGCCAGGTTGCCGAGATTGGCAGCTACACGGAGCTCAGTGCCAACACGGAGAGCGCGTTCAGCCGCCTGATGGAGTGGCAGATGAGCGGCGGCGAGGTGTCGTCCGACCACCGGCCGTCGGGCAGTTCGCACATCACCGAGGCGGAGGAGATCGAGGAGGATCTCGAAGAAGACGATATGGACGATGAGGACGTCGTGGAGGAGGTGGAGGTCAAGGAGAAGAGCGAGAAGCAGCGCGAGTAGCGGGTTGCGGGTTTAAATGGTGTGAGGCATATTGAGGCCGCATCTCAACGGCGGCCCTGGGTGGAAGGGCTATGGAGTTCAGGTCATGTCGCGAAGGAATGCCTTTATGAGGCATCCGAGTGGGAGAGCGAACGCGCGATACACACACACACACACACCACACATGTACAAAACCCACGGGGAGCACTCCGCTCGATTTAGAAATATTGCTTGCATCTAGGGCGTTGACTTTACACACAAACACAGGGACAGTTGTCCCCAAGAGGAGGGGAGTTTTTTGCTATAGCTTTCTAAAAAGGTGTTAGAATTGTACAATCAACTACTAATACAATTTGCAAAGACAGCATCCGATTCGAGCTTGGCTTGCATTTTCAAGCATCTCATGATCATTGTGTCTCTTGTACATATCCCCCACGAAACTTGACGTGGACCGGGTATGGGACAAGGGAAGCAATGCATGCATCCATCCGATGGTTATGAGCTTGTGGTGTGGCCTGGTGTAATGCCATTGGTGGTGGGTGCGATGTCGTCAGTGGAGCTAGGACGGTTTGGCGGTTGCTGGCCCTCGTGGCACAGTGGCCCATCCACGGCTCAGATCCCTACGGGTCCCTGCAAACCTGGGCAGCATTTAGGCGCCCCACCCACCATCCCATCACGGCTGTGGGACAAAAAGAGAAACAGCACAAGCCAGGGACTGGACTGGACAAGGCTAAGAAAAAAAATTGTCACGGCAGGACGTGAGTCGGTGGAAATAGTGCCCCTCCACCCCCCTCCGATCTCTAGGAAGATACAGCGTGCATCGCGAACAGCGCCCGGGTCTCTCCAAACTCTGTAACTGCACAAGCGACAAAAGTGCTGCTTTCTCACGACCGGGCAGTGTTGCGACTATATTACAACCTGCCTTTTCTGGGTCCAATTGGCTTATTTATCGCTCAATTGCCCCGGCTGCTGGGTCCCGCGCTCGTCGTCGGCCCGCGTCTTTTGGATCCGATTCCCCATTGCCAGAGCCTCGCCTGTGACTCAAGCTCGACAGCACCCCGGTCGCCGGTAGCCGATATTGCCATACCTACCTTACTTTACCAGTCTCTCCCTTCTTGAGAGTCACTTCTATATTTTTACCAGATACCCCAACAGCATCGAGGTTCGACTTTGTTCTCTTCCAATTCCAGCCCAACGAAACCCCACCGAGGCCACGATCTCGCCAAGAAAAAACCGCCGCCACCATGACCAGGCCCGTACTGAGCAATAACGGGAGCGGGGGTTGGGTTGTACAAAAGTTTGGCGGTACAAGCGTGGGGAAGTTCCCAGACAAGGTTGGTGTTCTTTACCTGGTTCTGTACTGGCGAATTGCTTTGTGCTAAATCTAGCTTCTCCTCCAGATTGCAGAGGATATAATAAGGTGCGTTTGCGGCTGCAGGCAAGTAGCTCGAATGGGCGTGGTAGCTAACATTTAGTGCAGGGTATACCTCAGCGCGGGGAACAAGCTCGTCGTGGTCTGCTCGGCCAGGAGTTCTGGCAAGAAGGTCAGCGGTACTACTAGCCGGTGAGTCAGACTCGATATATCCCGTTCACCCTCATCCGGCCCCCGACTAATGCGCAAGTCCTGGGCAGGCTACTCGAAGTCTTCAAGAAACTGCGCAACATCGCAGACCTCAGCAGCGACGAGTCAGAGCCCGACGCTCAAGTGGAGGAGGCCAAGACCATCATTGAGGATGTCCGCAACGAGCACGTCTTTGCTGTCGAGTCGTTTGTCCGGGACCCTGAACTCAAAGCGACCCTTGAGAAGGAGATCAAGGACGAGTGCCAGGAGCTCATAGAGTATATCGTGGCTTCCAGGAGGTTCAACCTTGAGGCCAATGCCAGATCCAAAGACATGGTTGCAAGCTTTGGAGAGAAGCTTAGCTGCAGGTTTATGTCATATATGCTGAAGGACCGAGTAAGGCATTCCACCCTCACCACGACTTTTGACATGAGCGACTGACGTACTTGCCACAGGGTGTCGATGCCGAATATGTCGACCTCTCTGATATCCTCCATTATAACGGTGCCGATCGATTGGATGCCTCGTTCTATAGGGATTCGGCAGCGATGTTCCGGAAGAAGATTCTGGCTTGCGGCGACAAAGTCCCGATCGTCACTGGCTTTTTTGGCAACGTACCAGGTGGTTTGTTGGACGGTGACATTGGCCGTGGGTACACCGACCTGTGTGCGGCTCTGATTGCGGTGGGCCTCAAGGCCCAGGAACTCCAAGTATGGAAGGAGGTTGACGGAATCTTCACGGCCGATCCCACCAAGGTTCCCACCGCGAGGCTCATCCCGTCCATCACCCCGTCAGAAGCCGCCGAGCTGACCTTCTACGGCTCCGAGGTCATCCACCACCTCACCATGGATCAGGTCATCAAGGCCGACCCGCCGATCCCCATCCGTATCAAGAACGTCAAGAATCCCCGTGGCGATGGCACTATTGTAGTCCCAGACCCTCATCTTGCGGCGAGCCATGAGCTGCGCCGCTCACGTCCGTCCGAGATCAACCTGCGCAAGACACCCAAGCGTCCGACTGCTGTCACTATCAAAGACAAGATCTCAGTCATCAACATTCACTCAAATAAGCGCTCCATCGCTCACGGCTTCGTAGCGCGTGTTTTCTCCATTCTCGACGAGAACCAAGTCTCAGTCGACCTTATATCCACCAGTGAGGTCCATGTTTCCATGGCCATCCATTCGGCAAACCCCGAAGAGAACAACCTGGACAAGGCGAGAAAGCAGCTCAGCGACCTCGGCGATGTCAGTGTACTTCATGACATGGCCATTCTCAGCCTCGTCGGTGCCGACATGAAGAACATGATTGGCATCGCGGGCAAGATGTTCTCCACTCTCGGCGAGCACAGGGTCAACATCGAGATGATCTCTCAAGGTTAGTAATGCCTTCGTCTTCGCCATTCTGTCCCAGCTCACGGCTGGCCTTGATAATAGTTTTGCTGACAGATAACACACAGGTGCGAGCGAGATCAACATATCCTGTGTTATCGACGTGCGTGATGCCACGAGGGCGATGAATATCCTACACACCAACCTCTTCACCTTCCTGGAGTAGTGGAACTCAACAATGATGTGCAGGCGACATAAAGTAGTACATAGCACGGAAAAGATTGTGCGTGCGGAAAGAAGAAGATATGAGAGTTGACAGAGAGGCACTACCTCTTAGATCGAGAGTCTCTTGCCTGGCATATTGGTTTTGCGAAGATATCCTGCATTCCGGACCGATTCAGGGCGTTGGTTTTGCATATTTGAATCAAATTATAGAGAAGTCATGTAGATGAAGAAATCCGAAGCATTGATTCTAACAATTTCCAGACGGGATGTGAAACAATTCTGGTCGTTTGTCGTGACAAGATGGTTGGGTTGGATTCAGGAGTTGCACCTGATAAGGAGGCCCGGCAGGCTGTGTGGTTGATAAGTGCTGATAACTTGCCGCCTCAATAATTTTTATCTTATCAATCCACACCCACGCCAATCCATGCGATCATCCATCCCCTCTTCTCAACTACACCCTACGGTCGCAAAACGAACAGACCGCGATACTCGCCCCTCCGAAACTCCTTTATAGTACCGAAGTCAATAGTTCAAAATGGGGAAAGCGGAGGTCGGATCCGTGAAGCATCTGAGCAATCAGATGAAGCTGAAAGGCTTGCAGAGACTAAGATGGTATTGTCAAGTTTGCGAGGTAAGACACATCGCCCTTCCCGATGCGCGCATGATCATGAAGCTGACCATGTTCCTTTGTCCTTCAGAAACAATGTCGAGATGAGAACGGATTCAAGCAACATACCATGAGCGAGAGCCACACGCGCAACATGCTCACCGTCGGCGCCGACCCGAAGAAGGCCGTGAAGCAGTACAGCGACCAGTTCCTCAAGGACTTCCTGCGCCTGCTGCGCACCGGCCACGGCGAAAAGTCGATCCAGATGAACCGCTTCTACCAGGAGTACATCGCCGACAAGAACCACGTGCACATGAACGCGACGCAGTGGACCTCGCTGACGGAGCTGGCCAAGTACCTGGGCCGCGAGGGCATCTGCCGCGTCGAGGAGACGGATAAAGGGCTGCACATCGCCTGGATCGACACGTCGCCCGAGGCGCTCAAGAGGCAGGAGGCCCTGCGCAAGAAGGAGATGCAGGACAAGAACGACGAGGGGTGGGAGCAGAGGATGATCAAGGAGCAGATCCGACGGGCGCAGAGGGACGCGGCGGAGCGCGGGCGGGTCGAGGACGAAGATGAGGAGGGTGAGGAGGAGGGCAAGGGGCTGCAGCGGCAGGAGGGTGAAAAGATCACGCTGTCTTTTGGCGCCAAGCCGAAGGCTGAAACTGCGAATAAGGCGCCTTCTCCCGACAAGGACACGAATTTCTCGGTTCCGGAGGCGACAGCCGAGGGTACGACTGCATCTCCTGGTACGAAATCTGGAGACGCCACCTCGGATGGCACCACGAAGGAAGACAAGGAGTCAACAGCGAAGGCGCCCGAGGCTAAGCCTGTGTCGCTCAAATTCGGAGCCAAGCCACAGACCAAGAACGTATTCGCCCAAGCCAAGAAAAACGCATTCGGTGGAGGCTCGAAGAAGACCATGGTGGAGCAACCGAAGAAGATGAGTGAAGCGGAGAGAATTATGAGGGAAGAGATGGAGAGGAAGCGGTCCAGGGGATTTGGGGGCTCTGGAGGCCCGAATAAGAAACCAAGGTACTGATTAGGGGACACCGTTGTGCGATAGGGGGGACCGCAGCATGAGGTTATCAAGGCGTTTTGTCAATATACCCAAGGAAGGAGTTCATTAGCATCATAGAACGGAGTCCATGTCAAATTTAGTTACTACGCTGTACGACAGCTCTTGCTCGACTTCAGGCATATTGCGCTTTGCTTGCGTGAGGTAGCTGTGGCAATATGTTGCAGACGAAATGCAGTTACCGGCTGGCCCCCTTCCTTGTGCCAGGCGGCGCCCTCTCTCAAAGATGATCCAAATCAAAACTCCCGACTCCATGCCATGACTCCCGTTGCTCTTTTTGTAACGCCAGACAGTCGCCCGTCCGCCAGTCTACTCCGCCTCGTTCGCGCTTCCGTCACGTCTTGACATGCCAAGTCAGCTTTCTCGGGTCTCCCAAGCAATAACGAAAACAAGGGGCCGGGCTCAAGAACTTACGGTATGTACCGCACGCGGTACTCCTCCTCGATGGTGGCGCGCACGTCGTCGGGCAGCTGGCCCGACACCTTGGTCGCGTAGACGCCCTTGACGTAGCCGTCGAGGCGCTGCCACTTGGCGACCCACGACTTGGCCGGGTTGGCGAGCGAGATGAGGCCCTCGAAGACCTGCGACGTGCAGCTGTCGATCTGGTCGGCCGAGCCCGCCAAATGCAGGAACTCCTCGCAGTTGGGGCAGCCCTCGTCCCGGAAGCGCTGCGACGTCATGACGATCGAGCAGACCATGCAGGCGCGCAGGTAGCGCTGCTGCCCTGGGGCGACAAAGTTCTCCGACATGGTGTTGTTGGTGTTGCCTGTGTGTGATGTGTGGTTTGTATTGTTCTCTCTTCGTGGCCGCCGAAGGGGAAGCGGTTTGTGCGATTTCGACAGGTCTGGTCGGGTCGGGAGAGAACTCTCTGAAAACGGGTGTTGGTTTTGGTTTGTCTTTGCTTGATGGGAGGGGGATGTCGTCGATGAGGCTGAAAGAAATCCAGTGGAGTCAAACCTTGGTTCCCAGTATGCAAGGGCAAGAATGGGGAAGGCAAAGGCGCTAAAAATCAAGGATCGCTCGCTCGCTTTGTTCGTTGTAACATTTTCTCCTGATAAGATAAGAAGAATAGCTACCTCACCAGACCTCACATGCTACTGCTCTCCCATCACAAAGAAACAGAAGTCGTTCGTACCACGCACTTTGAGCTATTCGAGAGCTACTCGCTCGCCCACGATGCCCGCAGCTCAAGAATCAGAGGATGTCACCATGGCCGACGCTGGTCCGGCGGCCTCCAGTACCAACAAGTCTTCTGGCTCGAAGAATCTGGAGCTTTTCACATGCACCATCAGCAAGCCTGCATTTGCCTATGCCCAGCTAGAGCTGGTGAGCAATGGACCGGGGCCCGCAGAGGACGTGGACGCCCTCCAGTTCCGGTCGCATTGCACCTCTGCTCTAAAGCGATTTCTTGGCGCCACAGGAATAGCTATCCCGATAGACATCCTCAAGGTGCAAGGGACCGAGTGCTGGATCCGGGTACCCCGTGAAGATCTGGGGGCTTTCGCAGCTGCTATCACCGCCTGGCCCGGCGTTAAGCAGGGTAGCGACGGGTCCTCAGCTGTTCTACGACTACGCGCCTCGGGCAACTGGCTTGGGAGTCTACTTGGCCGAACTGAACAGCACAAGCTTTGGGATTCATGATGAACAATCAGACTCATTGGATCCAATCATTGATTTTCATTCCAGCGATGGTCGCCGCGCTGTCTGTACAAAGACGCTAACAGGCAGAATTGCCTGATCAACCACCGAGACGATGTTGCATGGCTTTTGGTATTTTGTTCAAGAACCTCCAAAAGAACGCCACAAAACAACCGAGACGCCCGCATATGCTGTCTGGTCTACATGCACCATCCCGACCCGATACTCCAAGCTCATTCCCGTCGTTTTGGTCTACTTTAAAGTCATATCACATAAGCGAGGACATGAGAGAGCTATGTGCGTAGGCCTGCGAGATCGTCAGTCACAAGAACTCATGTATAGGGCTATATAGGGGGCAACTTACCATCGGCCTGATGTTGGGATGAGGCACGGCGTCAAACTGCTCAAACTGCAGCTTGTAATCGGGGCCGATGTTGATATATGCGCCCCTGTTCTCGGTCATGTCGCAGTACTTGGGGGCAGAGAAGACTAGGCGGCCCCAGTTAGCAGCGCCTTCACATTTGTCGCGGATGAACAAGGAGTAATCTTACCTGTGATGCACTTTCCGTCGTGCTCCTCCTCGTATCCGTCCATACGAACCTCGTGACTTCGGATGATAGCCTCGAGCCCATTCTTCTCGCAGAATCGCTTGGTGACGTCGGGGCCAAACTGCATGCCCACACCACGCTTGCTGGGACCTCTTCCAGGCTCTGTCTGGGGATCCGTCCATAGCATCTCCATCATGAGACCCGCCTGTCCGGGCTGACGCTGCTTGTGGCGGTCCAGCTGGCGAATGTCGTCCAAAGTCACGTTGTCGTCCGAGAACAGACCGCCGTGTAGTACGAAATACTTTCCGCCAATTAGAGTTGCCAGCGGTAGAGCCGAGAAACTCTCAGAGAACAGCTTGAACACGCTGTGCACTTGTGAGTACTAAGGATTGATTGGGTAGCATCATATAACATACCGCTCGCTGTATTTAGCCTTGCACTCTCCCTCGAAGCCGTAGACACGATTCATGTCGTCCGTCTCGTGGTTTCCACGGTTCAAGAAGAACTGCTTGGGCCGCAGCCACTTGTTGGCATACAGCAGCAAAGCAATCTCGGTAGACCATGAGCCTCGGTCCACAAAGTCGCCGTTGAACAGATACCAGTGCTTGTCGGTGGGTTTGCCGTTGAGCCTGAACAGCTCCATCAAATCAAAGTATTGACCTGTAGCTCGGTCAGTAGTGTCTCCAGACGTTTTAGACAACTAGAACCACTTACCATGGGTGTCTCCACAGACGGTGAGTTTCGTGCCCTCCGGAATCTCCATCTCCACCATTGTCGGCTCGTTGTAGACAATGTCCTTGACCGCGAGAACGATCTGGAAGACATACTTTCTGTGAATCTTCTTGCCATTCTTGAACCTCTCCGTCATGTCGTCTATGAACTCCTGCGTCATCTCCTTCTCAAGGCGCACACCGTCGTAGTCGGACTCCACCGCGATAGAATCGACATCCAGGCCCTCTGATGCAGACGGCTCGTCTCCAACCTCGATGGCGGCGAAGAACTCATGCTGCCGGAGAATTTTCTGGCAATCTGCCAGCTTGAGTTTGGCATCCTTGTTCGAAGGGTCGATCTTGACGCAGGTCTTGAAGTCCTTGACAGCATCCTTGGGCTTGAGGATGGCGGCATAGGCGGTGGCACGACGATAATACGCCTTCACAAAACTCGGGTTCAGCTCGATAGCCTTGGTCGCATCCGCAATCGCATATCCGTAAGCTTCTGTCTTGAGTTGCGCCTGCGAAAGGGTCAGTCACACGAGCAAGGTAATCTGTTGATGAGAGGCTACTGACCTGTGCTCTGTTTGCGTAGAAAGTCGGCTCCTTGTCGTTCAGCTCAATGGCCTTGGTATAGCAGTCTATGGCAGTCGGCCAGTCGTGAACAGCAAAGGCCTTGTTGCCTAGGTTCTTGACGGCAATAGCCTTCTCCTCTGGGGTGGCCATGATGTGGAGGAGTTGCGCTCGGTTGCGGATGAAAGCTAAAGGTGCTTGATACGGGTGCAAGAAACAATGACAAGTGGTTTAATTAGAGTCTAAACCAAAGCTGTCTTGAGTCTGGCCGTGAACCGTCCTCCAGAATCGTCTCAATAGGCAGATTTTCGGGGATCGGGGGAGAGCAGGCACAGGCTGACTGCTATGTATGGACCGCGGGTGAAGCGCCTTGACAAAAGAAATTCGATCGCCACTGATAGAGGCTTCTGGATTGGCCCCGCAAATCAAGCTACTGGACAATTTAGGTAGTCCACCTCTCGATTTTACAGGGAACAACCCCACCAACGAAGACAGCACTAAGGGCCGAGACAGCGAAGACTGCGGGTTCGGCCACAGCACATGGAGCGCTAGAATTTCCGATCGATGCCTAAAGTAGACGCCGACATCGATTGATGTGCCCGCAACAAACTCCGTCATCAACAATAATCATTACGGCGCAACCAATACTGGTGATTTCTTGAAGCATTTCCTTCACTCAAGTGATCTCGGTTCTACCCATTCGGCCGTCACTGGAGCCAACACTCTCAAAACTAGTCGGCCATGGGGTCTCAAGGCCCCCAGTCCATGTCTCTTGTGCGCAAGAGGGCCGAGATGGAGTTGATGCCGCCTCCGCCGCCACCCAAGAGGATCAAGCGACCGAAGACCGTTCTTGACGAAGACACATACACCGAGTCGCTCTCCCGCATCATTGCGCGCGACTTCTTTCCAGGCCTTCTGGAGAGCGAAACGCAACAAGAGTACTTGGACGCGCTAGATTCGAAAGACCAGGCATGGATATCAAGTGCTAGCCGTCGTCTCCAGCATGTTATGACTCCACGGGGACAGAGGATGCCCAGTACTCCTCGACAAAGGGTGCCTGATACACCGAGGGGATACGCCGGCGACACTCCGGCTTCAACAATATCGGCAGAATCGACAACATTCGAAACCAAGTCCGAGATCGATACGAGTTTGAGCTTGGCCGCTTTCCAGTCAAAGTACACCAGCGAGGACAACGAAAGCTTCTACAAATTACTCGACAAGCAAAACCAGAAGAAGGCAGAGAAATATGCTTGGCTTTGGACAGGGAACAAACTTCCTTCCAAGATGCAGTTGAAGCAGAAAGAAATCGAGCTGAAGCTCAGTGAGACGCGCAGTCTGACAGACGACGGGTTCAAGAAGGATAGGCTAGCGATCAAGGACAAGGACGATCGACCTGCAGCTCCAGATGCATGGCAAGTTGCGCCGAAGAATGCGCTCATGTTCCGACCAGACAATATAGACGACGGCCTCGAAACGGTTGCCGAACGCGCCCAGGCAGAGTCGCGTGCACCGCCCAAAAGTATCGTCTACGCGAACACCAGAATGCCGGGTCTCACAGTTGCGCCGGAGGAGTCTGTTCCCCCTTCGCCTTCACTATCAGCTGTGCGCGACGCTCTCGCTGGAAAGCCAAGAAAGGCAGACCAGGACTCCACTACGGGGGGCAATGAGACGCCAAGGGTGAATGGGTATGCGTTCGTTGACGACGAGGAGCCAGAGCCGGAATCTGCAGCGCCTGTGATTAATCTTGGACCCGGGGATGCCACACCTAACCCTTTTCATCTTCGAGAACAGAGGAGTCGTGAAGGCTTGCACCACAGGATGGTCGACCGCATCGCCCAATCCAAGCGTGCCTCGGCCAAACTTGGTCTCACTGGCAGACCTGACAACACACCTCTGGCCAAGTATCCCAGTAGTCCAAGGGTGAGCGGAGGGCTCACCCCAGCTGCGCAAAGGCTTTGGAGTAAGATAGGAAGCTCTGGTAAGAGCGGTTCACACACGCCGTTCAACGGCGGCAAGGCCACACCGAGAGCCAAGATACCCGGCTTGAAGGCCACCCCACGGCAGCCGTGATCGCTGTTGCGGCTCTTGTTTTGAATAGCGATTGATGCATTATATGATACCCAATAGACTTATTTAACACAAGATCCTTGAAATCTCACTTGTTATGTCTGTGCGTAAATGTCAGCATTCAATGTTGCGTCCCGCGCCTAGTGATCCTGCACATGCAGAACTTCAGCACCTGCAAACCCCTGCCAGGACGGCGACCCACTTCCCGCAGCGGTGATCGTCATCAATTGGAGCTACTGCACGAAATTTTGGGGGAGCTTTCGGAAACACGCGGGCAATTTCATAGCTTCTGGTTCGACAAAATCACTGCTCAAAATCAACGCCTGAGAGCATGGCTGCTCAATTGAATTAAGCAAGCTGCGCACTCCAAGGTCTGGTCGCGATGAGGTTCGTCGACTTCGCCCTCGACCTCGCCGCCGTGCTCAGCGCGTCCCGCTCCGTGGCGGCCAAGCATGTCGCCCTCCGGAGCCGGCAGCTGGAGCGCTTCAACCGGAGCTCGAGCGCCGCCGAGGCGCTGAGGGAGAAGCGTCAGCAAGCCCAAGATGCTGCTTCTGCTGCTGTTGCGCAGACCGGGGCCACCACAGAGCAGGATGAAAGCACTGCAACCACATCGCCGGCCAGTGGCACTCAGTCCACGGTAGACGAGATCCTGAAGTCCGAATTCGATGAGGGGGCAGCGGTAGCATCACAGCCCGAGGTCAGATCGGCAGCTGCCGCCGCTTCATTCCCGGAGACTGGAAGCACGGTCGACGGACTTTACCCTGCTCCGCCTTCGTTTTCGAGGACGGCAAAGCGGGCCCCTGAGGACAGCGCCATTCTGCGTGAACTTCGCCAGCAGCAGGCTACAAGATCGGCTGGGCCAACAGCAGAGTCGCTCACGTCTTCCCCGGCGGACGAAACCAAATCTACGCCTGGGGAGGAGGAGGAGCCTGAGGTGCCCGAGGGCATCGACATCAACGTTTTCCGGACTACTCGGGGTTCAAGGCTTATCAAGCGGTTCGACAAGTCAGATAAAAATGCCGACGAGCCTGTGACCAAGTCAAATGCTGAGCATGTGGCATCCGTCAAGGAACTCAACCCTGCTATCGAGACCCAGCCTGTGGCATCGTCATCATCTAGGCTCGGCAACGACTTGTCTAACACTGGGACGGAGAAGGCTCCTGTTGCCGAGGAGCCGACTTCTAGGGTAGAGACGACCGTTGAGGCTCAGTCACAAGCTTCGCAAGTTCCCGAGACCACATCGGTGGCACAACCAGAGGCTACCTCAGGAGGAGTCGCTAATGCCTCGGCCAAGGAAGCTGCGGAACTGGGGAGTGCACTTGGGGAGGCCACAACATTTGTGCCCCATCAATTAAGGGAATCGAAGGTGCCTGCATCACGACTGAGCAGGATATGGAACTACAGCGGCCTCGCTGCTGGCATGATAGGCGGTGCACTGACGGAGAGTCTTAGCAGAGGATTCGGCGGCGGCGGGCAAGGCTCCGTCATGCTGAGTCCAGCCAATATGGAGCGGCTTGTCGCGAAGCTCTCTCGCATGAGGGGTGCAGCATTGAAGCTGGGTCAGATTATGAGCTTTCAAGACTCGAAAATGCTCCCAGGGCCCATTCAGGAGATCCTGCAACGAGTCCAAGACAGGGCGGACTATATGCCCGCCTGGCAGAGGGACCACGTGCTGAAGGAGAGCATTGGCCCCGAGTGGAGGGAGCTGTTCGAGACCTTTGAAGACAAGCCTATTGCTGCGGCTTCCATCGGCCAAGTTCACCGTGCTACGCTCAAGTCGAACGGCCAAGAAGTTGCTGTGAAAGTCCAGTTTCCCGGTGTGGCTGATTCGATCAACTCGGATCTCGACAACCTTGCCGTTCTCCTGACTGCCACGAAACTCCTCCCAAGGGGTCTCTATCTCAATAAAACCATCGACAATATGCGAACCGAGCTGGGCTGGGAATGCGACTACATCCGAGAGGCAGAGTGTGCCGAGAAGTACCGTGAACTATTACAGGACGAGCCGGAAACCTTTATCGTGCCCAAAATTTATCCCGAGGCGTGTGGCAAGCATGTTCTCACTATGGAGTACTTGGAGGGCGTTGGCGTCACGCGTGTCAAGTCCTTCACTCAGGAGCAGCGAGACTGGATCGGCACTCAGATTCTACGCCTATGTCTGCGCGAGATCACAGAGTTCAAGTTCATGCAGACGGATCCAAACTGGACCAATTTCATGTACAACGCCAAGACAAACAAGCTCGAGCTGCTGGACTTTGGTGCGTCGAGGGCGTACCCGGATAAGTTTATCACGCAATACGTACAGCTTCTGATGGCGGCTGCCAAGTCTGACCACGAGGGTGTCAAGGAACTCTCTGAGAAACTCGGTTATCTCACGGGGCACGAAAGCAAGATCATGCTCGATGCCCATGTGCAGTCGGTTTTGACTCTGGCCGAACCCTTCCTTGACTCGGCGCCGGAGGTATACGACTTCCGAGACCAGACTATCACGGAGAGAGTCAAGGCTTTGATACCCATTATGATCCGAGAGCGTCTTGCTCCACCACCAGAGGAGACTTACAGCTTGCACCGGAAACTCAGCGGTGCTTTCCTTTTGTGTGCTAGGTTGGGGAGCCGAGTGCGGTGTAGAGATATGTTCGAGGAGGCTGTCAAGAAGACGGACCTCGTCCCGCGGTGACCTGTCTACTTGAGGCGAAAGTGCTAAGGACACAAGTCTAAGCATCTTTGTGTATGATTTTGTAACATATAGAGGGACTGTGGTAGGAGACGGGGGCGAAAAAGCACGGAAGCGCTACTCATAGATCACCTGTAACAATATAATACGAGACACAAAGCACTGGACGTTCAATTCATTGCAAAACGCTCCTACAGGTACATTCCAGTCCCTTCTTGTTCATCCATGGGTATTCGATCTCGACTGCCACATTTCCATTACTCCATCCCCCTTCTCGCCAGCGGCAGATCCATCCTCTCCTTGGCAGCCTGCTTCTTCCTCCTCTTGGCGATGGTCTTGTCGACCTGCTTGTCGCTCATGCCGGCAAACTGGTCCAGCAGGAGCCTCTTCTTCTGCTCCGACTTCTTGAGGTAGAACGGCTTCTTGCCTTGCTTGACGAGCTCCTTCTCGCGCCGCCGGTGCTCCTCGACGACGGCCCGCTCGCGGTCCAGCCGCCTCTTGGCGTCGCGCTTGCCCTCCATCGACTTGAGCGCGCGCTGCAGCTGCTCCCTCTCGTGGCTGTTCTTGCCGGCCTTCTTGATGGCGAGCCGCAGCGCCGCCATCTCGTCCTCGCGGTACTCGTCGAGGAAGGCGTAGGCCCGCTCGTCGGCGCGGCCGCCCGGTCTCGCGACGGCCGGGTCGAAGCGCGGGTCGCGCGCCTGCCGCCGGGCGCCGCCCTCGGCCGTGGTGACGACCTCGCGCCGGCGCGAGACTTGCCGCGAGCTCGGCATCTCCTGGGGCGCGTGCTTGTTGGCGCGGGACAGCAGCGCGGCGGCCTTTTTCGCCTTGCGCCTGGCCTCCTGATCGTCATCTCGGTCTCGGTCGCCGCGGCCTTTCTCGCGGTCTGCGCTGTCCTCTTGTGCAGCGTCCTTGCCAGACTTGCGGCGTTTGTCTGGTCTTGATATGGACGCCTGGGCGCGAGCTAGGGCGCCGAAAGATATGGACGAAGTGTCCACGGCTGGCGAGTCATCCTCATCCGAGGCAGACTAGAAGAATGTCAGAATGAGAAATTGCATTGACGAGTTTACAAAGCTTACCTCTTCTTCGTCTTCGTCGGATCCTTCTGATCCACCCTCCTGGTCATCGTTGTCCGAGTCGTCCGAGTTGTCCTCTGAAGCTGAATTATCGGTCCCTTCCTCCCCAAAGTCAATATCCTCGACTTCCTCCGGCTCCGGATCCGCGCGGGCCCGTACCCGACGCTCCAGCCCGAGGTGTCCTAGCTTTCTCTTCTTGAACTCCATGACTGTCAGGTGAACACGAGATTTAAACTTCTGTAAGCACCGGCCGTCTGTGTGATGTTTGTTGGTGGGCTGTAGTTCCCAAGCAAACGGCAGAACCGTTGATCCCACCTGGATTTTTTTAGGCGGTGAAGACGTGGCGGTGCAAGTACTACTACCTCAAGATTTGGGCTTGACAGCGCTTGGACTTGAGTAGAGTGTACTTTGCGAGACCCCTGAAATCCCTTATCGATAAAGATGACATGGAATTTGGCAATCCACTCTTTCGCATTTCGCAAAACCCACCAAGTCTGGGGTCTCTCCATTGATCCTTGCATGCGCCCTGCAACAAGTTTGCTCCCTCTTGCATCACTTGAGACTTCATTTTCAAACCCTTCTGGCATGCCTTAAGCCCTGAAATTCTTGGCAGGTCGCATTTCCAAGCATCTCATTGCACAGCGACTCAATTGTTTGTTCATACATTGTCATCCGATGTACATTCTTTGAAGAAATCCAACATCTCTCTCATTGTCGTTTCACTTCATTCTCATCTTGTGTCTTACCACAGGATATAACCACATACATGCCATTCAGGATCAGGCCCAGGATAGTTCTTGGAAACATAACAACAAGACCTTCCGCTTGGCTCTTGTTAAGTTCCCCGTTTCTGAGGACGCAACTGAGGACGCAACTGAGGACGCAACACCAAGATAGCCTGGTCAAATCCACGGTCACCCGCTCACAATCGTTTGCGCTGAAACCACCCCGGAAAGCTCAAGTGTCGACCATGGCGAAAGGAAGAAGGAGAAAGGTTCGCGGCCCTCCGGCTGGAGGCGCCAACCAGGGTTCATCGTCTTCAAGTGGACAAGCAACCATGCAGTCTCGCATGCCGGGCAACCAGGATCTGCCCGACATGCCGTCCTGGCAAGGCTTGACATCGCAGCAGTTCATGCCTGGACCAGTGTCAATACCGCAGTTCAACTACACAGAACATTTGCCAGCAATGGGTATGCCGCTCATGCCCATGTATTCAGGCACGATACAAACCCCCATGGACTTTGACCAGGCCGGCCCTTGGGCTGCAGACTTTGTTCCCTTCCAAGCCCAAGCCCCTCCCATGCAGGAGCAAGAGCTGCCGATGAGACCACAGCAAGCCGCGCAAATATCTCAAAGCAACACTCCCGCGCCGAAATCAGGATACGTCACCCCCCGAGCAGCAGCAGCAGCCTCCAAGAAGGCCAAAGCCCTGGCGCGCGACGCCATCGTCCCGCCCTCGGACGAGTCCGGCGGCGTCCCAGATCCGAGCCCGGCCTACCTCGCCCGCGCCTCCTTCGTCCCCCAGCGCGTCGAGGCCTGCCGCCCTATCCTCGTCGTCATTGACCTCAACGGCACCCTGCTCCACCGGCCCAGCCGCGCCAGCCCCTCGAGGTTCGTCGCCCGCCCCCACGCCGCCGCCTTCCTGTCCTACTGCGTGCGCACCTTCTGGGTCGTCATCTGGTCCTCGGCCCGCCCCGCCAACGTCCGCAGCATGTGCGCCAGCCTCATCCCCCAGCCCGAGCTGCTCCGGCGCGTCGTCGCCATCTGGGGCCGCGAGCAGTTCGGCCTGTCCGCCGAGGACTACAACCGGCGGGTCCAGTGCTACAAGCGCCTGACGCGCGTGTGGGAGGACGACCTCATCGCCAAGTCGCACCCGGAGTACGAGCAGGGCGGCCGCTGGACGCAGGGCAACACGGTCCTCGTCGATGACTCGATGGAGAAGGCCCGGAGCGAGCCGCACAACCTGCTCCAGATACCCGAGTTCACTGGAAACATCCACGAAAAGCCCGAGATCCTGCCGCAGGTACACGACTATCTCAACGAGTTGTGTTTCCAGAGCGATGTCAGCACTTATATTCGCAAGTACCCATACCAGCCAGGCCCTGAGGGATGGACGCCGGAAAAGCCGGCCTAAGCTACTGGTCAGAATAGGGCTGTAAGCAGCAGTACCGAGACAAGTGTCCACGTAGACAGGATAGGAGAAGGAGAGGCCTGGATTGGTAGAGCGATGATTTATGCCTGCAATGGCAGGTTACCACAACGAGATACCCCAATGTAATGATAGAACAGACACACCCGATAAAGCGGATGGTACACATGGCACGGTACTTGAAGATCATAGGTCACATTCGATAGGCTCAGAGTCATCATCAGTTGTTGCCTTGCGATACCATTCTTTAATTGTAGAAAAGGTAGTTATCAATCCTCGGAACGCATCTATAGACATCCGAGCACCTCAGTGCAAAGCATCCGACCCAGACCTAACCCCGTATTTTTCCCTTAACCATCACGTCAATCATTAACATATCATCCGCACGTTCCTCAGCCCACAGCGATCCGTCTATTTGAAGACCTTGCCGCTGGCGTGGTTGTACGCCTTGCCGTTGTGCTGGACGGGCTTGTCCCAGGTCCACTGGTCCCGGACGTACTCACGGTCCTCGGGCTTGGTGGGGTCAAGCTTCTCGAAGCTGTAGCTCTCAAAGTCCGGAGCAACGTCAAAGACGGGGAGATAGTCATCGCCACGGATAACAAAGGCACCCTCAATAACGGAGTCGTTGTTCTCGCCGAAGACGGAGGCGCAGCCGAAGAGGTACTTGCGCGAAGCCTCCAGACGGTTGTTGAAGCCGCCAATGAGGTTGTTGGACATGAAAGTCAGGGTCAACTCGTCGTTGTACTTGTACTTGACCTTCCAGATCGAGTACTCAGTGAAGGGAACGTTCTCCCAGAACCACTTCAGCGAGTCAGCCTCGTCGTGGTTGGAGTAGTATCGCTTCCACTCGTCGAGGTCCAGAGAAGCCCTGGGAAGGAGGGCAATGGGGTGCTTGGGCTTGGGAGCCTCGGCAGGCTCCTCGGCGGCAGCAGCAGCCGGGGCAGCAGGCTTGGCAGCCTTGGGGGCCTTGGGCTGCTCGGCCTTCTTGGGGGGAGTGTTGGTCAGCTTGGGCTTCTCGAGAAGCTCAAACTTGGGGGCGACGGCCGAGTAGATGGTCTGGTTGTAGACGGTCTCGTACCAACGCGAGACGTTGGGGTGCTGCTGGCGCCACTCCTTGTCGAAGAAGAACTCGAAGCCGCGGGCAGCGATGGAGACGGCGAACAGGTCGGCCAGAGTGATGCGCTCGCCAACCAGGTAGGTGCTGTGCAGAAGGTGCTCCTCGACGACCGAGAGGACCTTCTCGACGGCCTTGGAGGCATCGTCGACGTTCTTCTTGTTGTAGGGGTCCTTGCCCAGGAGAGGGCGGTACCAGCCACCAAGGTTGGGAAGAACCTCAGAGTTGAAGAAGGACATCCACTTCAGAATGGAAGCATAGCTAGTGACGATTAGTCTGAAAGTCAAGGCAAGGTTTGGGGAAAGGGAAGCTTACTCCTGCTTGGTCTTGCCGAGGAGGGTGGTCTTCTCGTTCTGGGAGGTGACTGTTCATCCGCTGTTAGCTCTTGCCACCGAAAAGCATTGCTGAGAATCAAGAGGCAGAAAAAGCAGGTAGAAAATCAGAAGTTAGGCTTTATCAACATAATAAAGTTATTCAGACAGGGATAACTGTATTGATTTGGCTAAATCATCACGTTGGGCAGCGAAAGTCGGGAGAGGAGCGAGCGCAGCAAATCAGAAACGGGGGTGAGTGGTATATGAGATGATTTTTGCGACATACTGTAGATGGCGATGGCAATGCACTCAGTGAGAACGTAGCCGTCGGTGCCAACGAAGACGGGGACGCGGGCAAGCTTGTTGTACTTGGTGAACTCGGCAGAAGGGTTGGCAGTGTCAACCTCGACCCTCTCGAGCTCGACGTTGTTGGCCTTAGCAACGGCCAGGATGGCCGTTGAGCGGGGGTTGGCCTGCGAGAATGAAGCTGTCAGCGAGACATGTCGCAGAAGGGCTGTAAAATGGGAGATAAACGACTTACCTGGTAGGTGAGGAGCTTTCCGAAAGCCATTGTGATTGATTCTGGTCACCTCGACGTGATTGAAGTCTGGTGGCGGGAGAGTCTGAATGGGGGAAGAAAAGAAGAGGCCAAGTTTTGCAAGGTCACAAAAAAGTTTTGAAGCACAGAGGGGGGTTGAGGGGCTGGTGGGTCCCACCAGGCGTGCAGAGGCAGAACAACGGAGCTTGTGTGGCTCGTGCATATGGGTGGGTGCTGATAGCTGTGCTTGTTTTTTTTGCCTTTCGGCGTGTGGCTTTCGCTCTCGGGGTCCACCACGTGATCATCATTTTCTTTTGCTGGTCTGGTCTGGCAGCTGCCGGGCTCAAGAAAAAACTACCTGTTCCCGTATGCCTTTTCCTCCATCCCGGACGACCAATTCGAGACGCCACTGCGGTATCGACACCCCGTAATTGACACGGGGCTCGCAGCAGCGTGCTCAATCACATCGATGGCAAGCTTACGATCTGGCTTGCGGCCTCTCGCGGCCTGCAGGTCAGCCCCTAAACACCAATGGCACGATCTCGAACTCCAATTCCAAGCTCTACGGATCGCCTCAAGACTCGGTAACAGGCCGCAGTCTACCCTCAACAGCTCTAAGGAGCTTGTCTCGTCCGGGGGCGACCAGAGCGTCGCTCTGCAAGGCGAACTCTTCCCGATACATGCCCGTCCTCTACCGGTTTCGCCATCCTACTTCTCTCGGCAACCGCACTTCAACGACAGCTACCTTAGGCTGCAGGCCCTTTTCAGAAAGTACGGCAAGCTCCCGGCAGCACCTCCAGAGCAGATCGAGAGAGTCGCATGGAAGCCTCTCAAGGATTACAGGCAGGCAATTGGTGAACCTGTCAAGGCTTCCTTGTTCAAGAAGTGTATGGAGATCGTCAAGCATCTACACAAAATTCACCCATCTTTGAGACCAGAGGGGTTAGTGGAAGCTTTGCAGGAGTTCAAGCGGGATGTCAATCCTTTCCAGAATGTCACGAAACCTATCGTTGTCGACCGCTTTGGAAGGGCCCTCGGCGTGGGCCGCAGAAAGACATCGGTCGCCCGAGCTTGGGTGGTCGAAGGCACTGGAGAAGTCCAGGTCAATGGCAAGACGTTGAGCGAGGCATTTGGCAGAGTGCATGATAGAGAGAGCGCAACCTGGGCTCTGCGGGCCGCGGAACGTGTGGACAAGTATAACGTCTGGGCTCTGGTTGAGGGTGGAGGCACCACGGGTCAAGCGGAAGCCCTCACCCTTGCTGTCGCAAAGGCCCTTCTGGCTCATGAGCCGGCTCTCAAGACAACCTTGAGACAAGGTAAGCACGTCCCATTCTTTGTCCCTCTGACGCATTGGACGAGGACATCTGTGCTAACCAACACTGCGCATCCAGCGGGCTGCATGACGCGCGACCCAAGAATGGTGGAGAGGAAGAAGCACGGCCGCGTCAAGGCCAGAAAGATGCCCGCTTGGGTCAAGCGATAGTATATGCCATCGCAGCAGATGCTACCGAGGCCTCGGCACCTTCGGTATCTACTATTCTGTGTCACAGCAAGTTGCCAACGATCCCGCCGCTTTGGCAGGGCGGCAAGAGCCGAGTGTCACGGTATCGCTTCACGCAAGTTTCCGACCAGACCTGTCCCGCTCGCATGTCGATCTGGAGAGGAAAATCCGGTCGGTGTTCACTACGAGTATTTGTTGTACTATACCTGTATCACTGTATATTGCGCACTTCAGCGATCATGAAATCAAGATGATGTTGCCAGACGATCTTCTTTTGCGAATTCCTACCGTGAATTGCCGTCTGTGGTTCGTCATGCCTTGCCCTGGATAGCAATCGATTGGTGCCGTCAGCGTCGGAAGCCCCAGCCGAACGAACAGTTTCTGGGTCCGCTGGTAAACAAAAGACCCGACGGGTTGTTAGGCTTCGGCTGGGTTTCTTATGATATAAGACATATATTATGTGCGAGGTAAGTATTCTGCATCCTGGTTCGGAATCCGTTCTGGGGATGCGACTCCAAACCTGCTCTGTCTCACAAGACTCTATGAGTCCAGATTACCACAGCCAATACCAATACAGACCTTGGCTTTTGGCAGTGAAAGCACAGAAACATCATGAAAAGATCAAGAGCGTACGGAGGCAAGTACATGGACGTTGGCGGAAGTCAGAGGCAACGTTGCCGACATTTGGGAACTTTGGGGTCTTGTTGAGTCTGTTTGTTCCCTGTTTTGTTGTTATGTCAGGCCGCGCCCTGCTCTTAGATGCAGGTGCTGTGCTCAAGAAATCTCAACCTCCCGTCAAACGGAAATTGTGCCGCAAGAGGCAGCCCCGTCTCACGCCATAGCTAGGGGCGTATAAAACAACATTTTATAGTGACCACACCTGTCTCAAGAGAAAGCTTCCGGGAGGCTAGCCAGGATTGAGGCTTGACATCCTGCAAGAGTCACTAATAACAAGCGTAGGAATCTTCCGTCATACATGAGGAAGCCATGTCTGCCGGGTCTCGAGTATACCTAATACAGCATACGACGAGGCACCTGAGCATACCCACACACGAGAGAAAAGACAGGGGTGGCTGGACATGGACGAGATTGCAACGTTGGACCCGTTTCAACCGCCCAAAGGTACGCTGAGCACAGACATACGGGGAAGTGGAACGTCCTTCTAGAATGGATCTTGATGTTTCATGTAGCTTTGGCCGATCCCGTGTTAGGTAGATAAGGTGAACCGGATTGGGAGAATCCATGGGCCGGAGGAGATGGGCGCTGTAACCTTGCCCCGGTCGATTCGCGAACGCATAGAATTCATGCGTGGCTTTCTCGGCTTGCATGCATGTCTCTGCCGAGAACAAAGCTGTCTGTCCCCCTGTCCCGTTCGCTCTTCTGAAGCAAATTCCGGATGGTGACGACTGCGGAGCGACCGTTGGCGGGACACCGATAGTCAATCGATCCTTGTTCGTGGGATGCAGTGCCGTCGTCGGTCAACGATGCGGATATAGTCTCATGGCCGTTGCGCCGTTCCTGGCTACCGACTGAGGCGGTCGGCGGTTCTGATATTGGGCTGGCCGCCCTGGACTCTACGGTGCTAGGGGTTCCTTCTTGTTAAAAATGCTTACCTCAGCTCTCTCCTTGATGCCCCTGTTATGTTGTGCCGTGCCCTGCCGGCTCCAATAAGACAGTAATGTCGCAATGAAGGCTGACACATGACAGAGTAATCGCTGACGTGCAGCTGAAAAGCTGTGTCGAGATGCAATGAGGCTAGAGGGCAGCTTTAATACCAATATGGAAAGAGCCCGAAACGAGACGCTAGCTCGCCCAACTTTTATGATTGCAGGGTCGTCGACTGTGGTCTGTCTTGGTTTGACTAACACGCTGCTTATTTTATTGATTTGATGGCGCCAGACCTGCCCACCTTTATTCCCCATGTCTCTCCATCATGAGGTACGAAGTAGGCAGCTTCGTCAGCGTTCTAGGATCCCGCCATGACATTTCGAGCATCATTCAGCGAAATGAGACTTGTGCCTGTCGGTAGAGTAAGGCGTTCACCGGCAACGAGGAAGTCCAAGCACTCGGTCCCGACGCGGAATGAAGTTCAGCTCATGGGACCCTCGGTGCGCGTCAAGAAAAGAGATGACCTGATCTCGAGACGAGATGCAAGGTCGTTTGGCTAAAATTAGCGGGATATCACCCAGTTCAGGTACGACGGTGTCAGGGTGTCTTGGGTGCGTTTGTCACAGTGGAGAAGAGGAAGCATCTGTCGCCTTAACTTCGAGTGATCGACACTGGCCGCCTCGCATGAGGCTGAGATCTGCAAATGGAGGAGAGAAGCGGACCACTCGCCTGTTGCGATTGTGTAGGAATTCAATTCCACATTTTCTGATCGATCGTACATACGTAAGCCATCCGGGCTTCGTGCAGCCAGCCTGCAGCGATTAGCGACCAGAGGACCCTGCATGGCCTGTTGGCATCCAGCCTGCAACTGGCCATCCTGGTTGGTTTTATTTCTCCAAGAGGCAACGATGCTCCCCATTGGCGAGCCAGATTCGAGGCTTCAAATCTGGCATGACCGCATGCCGCCTTGCATTCGTCTCAACTGACTGAGGTGCCTCTCTGACAAGGGGAGGGCATCATTGCGTTATATCATAACACAAGTACATTCTTGTATTGATGTACTCGCTCGCCTCTTAACGCGACCCTCTACGTATTCATGACATAGGGAGCCACTTTGTCAGCCCTGCAAGTGGGCTACGAAGGTGACCAAGTATCATTTTCAAGGCTGGATGATATCAGGGTGGGCTATTTTGGGAGGCGAGTGAGGCAAGGCTTCCTCGTTGCAGAAAAACGACCACATACATCCGTAGTAGCTTACAGGGTGCGGCCGCGACGTCCAGGCGGATTTGGGTGGGCTCGCAAGATGATCAAGAGCCAGTCGGATCTCGAGGTAAAGTAGATTATGACAAAGCCGACTACAGTCTAGTTTGCAGAGATTCTCTGCATCTGCAATGTCATTGATGAGAAGCAAAAGAAGCTAGCCATAGGTAATCTGGCGACATTGAAGTGGGCGGATGGAGACAAATGGGTGGTCAGGGCAGCCGCCATGATTAAAGGAACTCCATTGCGAGTGCACCTCTCCACAATCTGCAAGGTGCATGCACGACGGGAGCTCACTGTACCTTAAAAGGTATCGGGACTTGGGAGAGGGCCTCCGTTTGCCAATTTCCCATTTCAAAGTTGCTTCAAAGGGTAGGTATTGCGAAAGCACCCCGTCCTCGGTGCTTGCTTGTCCAGGTGGAGTTGACGTTGGGAAGTAAGTAACACTTGCAAAGTCCATCCATTACATGTACGAAGTATGGGCAGTCGGCAAATAATTCGACAGGACACGGCAGGAGAATTGGCGTTTCTTCGATCCGCAACCCCTGTTCCTTTTTTTTTCTGGGCGAGAGAAGCAGGGCAGGCACGGCCAAGCATGAACAGGTACATAGGATATGTACATCCATACATACTTACTTGTACGTGCAGGAGCAAGGGTCCGACCCGTTGTAACCCCAAGCAGGCTGGCAGGCGCACATCCTCGCATCCTTGGTGCAAGCTTATTAACAACGTCGTCTCGTTCCCTGCCAGCTTTCTGCTCCCTCGACATGGTTCAAGGTTCTAATGAAAACCACCACAATTTCCCCGACAAAACCCTATCGCATCGCTGACTTTACCTGCATCAGAGCATGCATGGTACCTGTACAAGGAGCCCTTCAGGTTGTTTCAGCACCTGCAGCCCATAGTCGATTTCCAAAATTAACCATCGAAACATGGGAGATGACTTGCCTCCTGGTCTGCCACCCCCGGTCCAGCATTTCGCGTCCGTGTTGGAGAGCAGCAATGAGCAACTGAGATGGTTGGGCATCATTGGGTTAGGTATTGCTCACCGGCATTGCCGTTCGGGAGTTGTGGGTCGATTCTCAAGCTCTTGTGCTGTCCATCATTGCTCTTCCTCACATGCTATTGTTTCTCCCCTCCAGTCCCTTCTCACTCACTCTCTGCGTTCCGCCCCCGAGTTGGCCAATGATCTGTCTGTCTACAAGGTAGACACAGCCAGAACCATTGAATGGCGCAAGCCACTAGGGCAGTACGCCAGCGGTCTGGCAGGTCCTGATTCCGCCCCCCACTTCACGTCAAGGACAATTAGACGTGATTGTGCGGATGAACAGGAAAAATTCTCCCTACTGAACTTCTCCAGTCCCTATTTGGGCTGTACAGATCGGTGGTGGCTTGCTGATCCTGAAACGTCTTCCACGGGGGTGGAGATGTCCTCCAGATAATCATCGCGTCTAGGCCCTACCTACCAATGTACTCCATGCTGCAGAATGCAACTGCGGCTTCATCCGGCAACCTGGTCATTGACAAGGGTTGTGCAGAGGCAAGGACACCGTCTTCCAACCATAATGGTCTACCAGACACCCATCACGGTGCGTCTAGAAGCGGCGATATGTCGGCACCTTGTGTCACAATCCTGCATGGCCCGGAGCGTCAGGGAACCAACCCCAGTGGGCTGTGGCTCTACGAGGCACGAGAGGCCCTGGTCGGTGCCCAAGTTTCCTAGTCTGCTGGATCACATATAACTATGATCCCTTCCAAACGGCCGACGGCGGTCAGAGCAACACGGAAGTTCTGATGACTGTTCCCTATATCGTGTACGAAGTAGTTAGTTGGACCTTGCGACTGAGGGTCCTAGAGACGGCGCCGCCGGCGTTGGCACAGTTCGAGAATAATCCTTGGGCTTATAAGTGGACTTTTGGCACATGGCATTGGCTCTCTTGGAGCCCAAGCGGATTTAAACTTGCTTCCCCGTCTCCTCCTAAGGCGGTAGCTCTCTGCCCACCTGGCTACTTGGTGTCGGGTCTTGTCCACTTCTCTCCTCCTAGGCCCTCAAGAGTATCTCTTCCGGTCGCTTCCTTTTGACCTACTGCGACTGGAGTAACGAAGAAAGGGAGCATCTCATCCTCCCCACTGCCAGTCCAGGCTAGGCACAGGTTTTCTGGGCTAGCACAAGGTGAAAGGACCACTCTTACGCAAAAGGAACCCACCCACACGCATACGCACGAGGTTCCGCACACCACACTAAGTACGTACCTTGGCAGCTGGGTACTCTTACTCCGTACATAGCTCGCTCAGCACTTGCAACCTACCTCGGAGGAGACCCTCAGGTTCGTTCTTCATCAACTCGAAACAAGAAGCTAGCGTACAGAAGCTGCAGCTACACATACATAGCTACATATACATTGCGCAGAGGGCTGGGCCCGTGAGCCTTATATATACAAAACTTCAGCATATTCAAGACGACAAAGCAGAGACGGGACCACAGATACTACGTCGGCTCA
This sequence comes from [Phialemoniopsis] sp. UDSM-2020, assembly GCA_018873225.1. Taxonomy (NCBI): domain Eukaryota; kingdom Fungi; phylum Ascomycota; class Sordariomycetes; order Thyridiales; family Thyridiaceae; genus Thyridium; species [Phialemoniopsis] sp. UDSM-2020. The sequence goes on from JAEILZ010000003.1 coordinate 3,996,333, forward strand.
TTTATTAATCTTGGTTGCTGTGCAGCCTCTCCAGGGCATCCGACTACCACCAGAAGCAATCCTCCTCAAGAGAGAAAAAAAAAGCAAATGTCAGCCGAGAGCGGACGATCACCTATCACAGAAAACCGAACTAATGGATGCTTGGGAATTGGTCTAATTGACTAGCTTGTCCCGAGCATCCAACACCAAGAACACCGGACCCACGACCGGTCTTTCAAACGGGACACTGGTCTGAGAAAAAAAGAGACTTGGACAAGGACGCACACTCGATCCAGCATTTCCTCTCGAGATAGATGCTTCACTCTGCTCGCACTGCAGTTCTCTGTTCCTTGTCTTTACTTACGTGCGTATACCCTCTTTTTTCAATCACTTATTCGCCCGGGGCATTTCCAGTGTCTTATCTCTGCTCGATGACCTCGCCTCACTAGTCTCCATTCCTTCACTTATACCCTTTCTATCGCACCCCCGGATGCCGTCGCAAGAGCACTTGACCACCACACTTCCCGCCTGGTCACCAGGTATCTACCCATCCACACTCGCTCCATCTTCTTCCTCCTCCACATCCCCTCCCCTCTTCCTGTCTTCCAGCAACCTACGGAGTACACCTCCCATTCCACTTAAGCGCGCAGGACCTTTTTCCCACCCCCTGCACTTACACGCGCCCCATTCTCACGCCCCGTCTTCACAACCCTTGTCTCAAAGTACCTTTATACTCCGTACTTCGTACATACGTACAAGCATATCTTCTTACAGAGTACTGCCATCACCCATCATATGACCGCCACCAATGCAATGATTGCAAGCGCCACAGCATGCCAGTGACCTGGTCGATTTCCTCTAGGTTCCAGAAAGAAAACCAACCCCACCGCCCCTGGGGCTAACCATCAAGGCTAGGGTATCAGACTAGGAAGGGTTGGCTCAATACTGGGCACCTGTAGATCGCTCCACCTCGAGGTCAATCAACTCTCCGGATCCATCTTGGTTGGCTCTCCAAGCCTTCGGCGCAACTCCCAAACCCAAGTCCCTCTTCCGTTGCAGATGTCCAGCTCCTCATGTATTCGGGTCGGCATTCCTCCTCATGTCTATATGCTCACATACCAATCATTCCCTACCTCACTCCCTTCACCTCGCCGCCCGCCGTACCATTCCGTCATAGGTACAAGACAGTCTCTCTCCTCCATCAAGGAGTGGACCCCTGGTTTTTCGACGGCTTGTCTCTCTGGGTCCCCGGTAGCGTGTACCTACTTGCAACAGCAGGACCTGCCGGATCTTAATGTTCACTAGTTCGTCGCCTCTTGTACCTACTTCTTGTCACTCCACGAACCCGTTGCGGTTTTGGTCTCCTGTGGCTTCCACAGTCCAACGCCTCACTCTACCGGTACCTGGCTGGTTCTTCCTGTTCGGTATCCTCCTTCTTCACCTTCTAGGCTCCATCTGCTTCCCCGAGCCATTCTATCTGGCTGAGCAGGGGATACATCTCGCGAGCTAGCGTCCGATAGCTTATAACCCACTCACCTACCTAGACGTTCAGCTTCGGTGGGCACGAGCAAGCTTCGTACTACTATTACTGCTCTCCAGATGGGAGGTGCCCCTTATAAGACCCAATCAATAGCCACTGCAGGCTCAAGCAGGCCCTCCCCTGTTCTACCTATCCGAACCCCCTCCTTCACCTTCACCAAGCCTACTGGATAGGAGGTCTCCTTTCAATTACCCTTCGTCAGCCCCCGTTCCCTGGCGCGATTACATAAGAAATCTCTGCGAAGCCTTGGGTTAAACAAAAAAGCGCACACACGGCAAAGGTGTGAAGCGACACGGTTCTTTGGCTCAGCAGGCGGCTTCGGCTCTTTCCATGCGTCACTGGTGCGGCTTAACCAGTACCACAAGTTCGCTCGACGTTCATGCAGAGTCGTTGACCTGCAGTACCAGGATACTTCTTAGCTCATAATAGCGCCAGCCCTTGGACGACACCCCTTGCCCTTCGACTCAGCTGTGGCTGTTGATGTGTGGTCCTCACGCCTTGGGGCCACTCCTCCCACACCTCACCTCTAACCCACTCGAAAGTCTTTGCCTTGAGATCATATTTTGACCACTGTCAAAGTTTCCGTTCGCTACAAGTCAACGTATACTATTTAACCGGGACGCCGTCTAAGTAGGCATCCACATCACTCCTTCACTCAAGGCAGCCGGTCTTTTAATCACACATCCTTCTAAAAGGCGACACGAGCAACTCGACCTTTGCTCCTCAGTCCCGTAACAGCTCGACGTATTTCACTTCTCTACCCTCGCTCTCGAAGAGTTGGATCCTCGGTGTTATATCCACTGCTGGCCGCGCGATTGCGATATCTCGACTTGCTTGCCCTTATCATTAGGCCAGTTCGCGTCTGACCTGGCAGAGCGGTCTTGATTCGTACTACTGCAAAGTACATTAGTTTCTTTTTCTCGCTTGCGGGCGATCCGTACCTAGTCCTGTATATTTGGGCATTGCTGCCCAAGCAAAGACTGTGGTGAGTGACTGCGGCTGGCGCTCGGTCCAAGCCGGCAACCTTGCGTCTCTCTCTCTAAGTCCTTGATCGGCCGCACAACGGGTTGGGCGCATTGCCTGACGCTGTTGCGAAAGCGCCGCTTGGAGGGATGGACGACCCAAACCGCCAAAGGAGACAGAATGACGTCCCGATGCATCCTTCGTCAAACCCCAGATACCACCAGGCAGCCCAGGATCCGTCGCAACAGCGCCGGTCGTTTGGGGGCGGTGCCGCGGCGGACAGATTTCGACCATCGCCTATCAACACTTCGGCGGCGGCGGCGGCAAGGGGCATGAGTGGCTCGGCTGCCTACAGTGGTTACTATCAGGATGCGGCACCAAACACATTCCCCGCGGCAACGGGAATGCCGCAGGGCGCCATGGGCTATCACCAACCAGCGGCGGATTACGGCCAAGACGCGCGCCAAACCCAGGGCTTCGCGAGCGCGTACAATCAGGCGAGCATGATGTACAATGTACCACAAACAAACACGCAAAGCTCCGTCTACGATACAAGTCACCAATTCTCCTCTCGGCAGCCTGCAGCGATGCAGATGATGACGACGGATGTCACAGCCCCGTACTTCCAGAACGAGCCAACCAACACTGCCGCAGCTCAGGGTATCGCATCTCAGGCAGGGTCCGCTGGCGCCTCTGCGGGGGTATATCAGCAAGGTCAGGCCGACAGATCTAGCATCCTGCAAAGCTATGCCGGCCAAATGGCTTCGATGGGCGGTATGGGCTCTCAACAAGCATCCGCCTCGGCAGCCGACACTAGCATGGAAGAGCAAGAGTACAGAGCTCCGGGCGGACTAGAAGAAGCCTACGCTTCATACCAGGCTGCGCTGAAGGAAGTCTTCCAGAACATTATCAACGGTGTATTGGCATCAGCAAGCGATAGTCTCTTGAATGTCTCGGACTGGCTTCTCTCTCATGTTGCTGAACTGGGTAAGTTTACGAAGTACCTTTCAAGTCCATGAGGATGGGCGGATTGTGTGCCTGAGAAGACTTTCGGGCGATATTTTGCTAACTCTGCTATTCAGGTCTCAACATGGATGACCAAACACTTCACGCAGATCGGATCAAGCTATGGAACGATTTCAATCACGCTTGGCTGGCGCTGCTTCAAAAACAAAAGGATATGATGGAGTCGGGACAGCAACTGCAGCGATCTCAAAGCCTGGTATCCCAAGAGAGCCTCGAGAAGATGGGCAAGGAGCTGGTGCGTCTCTGCGATGGCATTGAACGCCATGGATTGGTCGACTATCAATACGGCGTTTGGGAGGAACAAATCATTGCGAGTAAGTGTAGGCCCAAGGTTTGCATGACAAGGACAATGTTTGTGCTGACCTACGATCCCTCTCCCAGCTCTCACAGAGTGCCTCGACCTGTATGAGACGCCTGGCGGCACAGATGCTGCAGGCTCGAGTTCCCACCGCGCATGATCACCGTTTACGAGGCGAGCGGGCCCACGATAACGCATTGGCTGGCCTCGGGCAACGCAAGCTACGAACGAGTTCAATGATCTCTGCGGGACCTCTACAACGAGTTTGCTTGGTTCCACTACATGTTTCATTTGTCTATTTCTTGGTCTACTTGTCATTGTATGCTGGTGCCACGGATTACACTGCCGGTTTCCAAGGATATCATTCCGGAGTCGGGCAGAGGCTTCTAGGGCAGGGTTGTGACACTTTCTACGGAGTTGGGATGATATCATACGAGATGCATATGAGGATATGTACACTCTTGATGCTGTCACACGTGTACTTTTGGCCATGTCAGAGGTTTTACATCAGGGTTCAAACTTTTCACGGGGCTGGGTGACGAGGCCTCTGGCGAGCAGCACAAGCTGAGGGAGGACGACGCTTCACAAAGCCGGACCGGATCCGGGCTGGAAGATGGCTGTGCCACCACCGGGCATGGGTTTCTGGACAGGATGGGCAGGGCACTCTGTACGACGACGAAAGGACGGATGACGTGGGCTCAATTGATTTGACAAGGAGATACCAAGTTTTCTTTTTCTTTGTGTCAGTATTTCTTTCCGGGTTCACTAAAAGCAAATAAGCGTATAGACCAGACGAGAGGGTTCCCCCGCAAGGGGTTGGCGGATCACTGTATCAAAATTGTACGGGACATACAAGGACGGGGATGGGCAGGATTTTGTTTTGTGGATATCCAATGGTTTCTTCTTGTTTTGTTTCTACTTTTGTTTCTTTCCATCTACACGCCTTGTTTTGGCTACTCCTACCAGGGTGTGGTTCACCGGCACGGGATATGTCATGCTTGGTCGTATTGATCCTGTACATACTATACTTGATCAAGCATACCGGTATATAAGTAAGCAATGTTGAGGCGGCGGATACTACACCAATGTCCTAAATACACTACACGAGAGAGAGAGAAAAGGCTAGAAGACCGGGGCCCAGATGATACCGGAGAAGTGAGGCGAATTGCCAGCCTGAAGCCTTGTGATATCCGCCTCGATCGAATCATTGTCACTTTTTGTCATGTTCCAGGCCTCCCTTGCTGACGTTTCTTTAGGCTTTGGGAGGGGCGAAATACTGACCAAAGCATTATCGATCCACCCAGCTAGGCGATGAGAAGATCTGGTTCACGATCCTTGGACTCATCGAACTTGCAAGGGTGGCAACCAGGGGTCCATGGAACTGATCCGGGTGAGTCCGTCCACAAAGGCGGCGCGACTGCAACATCACGCACCAGACCCCGGCTCGTGAAGGCGAGCCACACACCTCAACGGCTGGAAGAGCTTTGCCCCCGGTCGCAAGGACGGACAGACGGGGGGGGGGTTTCATGTCGGCAAACATGCCTAACCTGTTTACCGTACTCAAGTTCAAAGATAAGAAGGGGAAAATTGCATATCAATCTCGAAGCAATGCGCCAGGCGCGACTAGGCAATTTGGTGCTGGTTATTTTGCCTGCGGCCAGTGGGAAGGAAGACCGAGATCCTAAAAGGGCAAGTGTGAGTGGGAGGGGGGTTACAGCGCGCCGATCCCTCTCTTGGTGTGGTTTCCCGCACTCGCCTTAGCCTGTAACCTCGTACCGGGCTGCTGGGACCTGCCAAACAGTGCTCAGCTCACAGCCAAACACCACCCACCCTCGCCACTGCCCGTCCAGTAGCCCGCCACTTTTGCAGGCACCCATGAATGGATGCAGGTGTTTATGGCTACCTACTTAAGTACTTTGCCTTATCTGGGAGGTGCCATAGAGCATGGGGTTTCCCGAAAATACGTACACACCACACACTATGGGACTTGCGACATCCCAATTGAGAAAATGATGTGCCAAGCAGGGCGGTGAATGATGACCTTTCTTTTCTTTTTCCTCTCGCATTGGCCCCCCTTGTCAACAAACGATACACCTGACATCCTCGAACTCTCAGCCTTGCGTTTCAAATGATTTGCTTTCGTGCTTGCGCACTGCCACACATGTCCCTCTGTACATGTGTACCTGACCACATCCATGCAACATGCTGCTGCTGCTGCCACTGCCACTGCCACTGACAGGATGGGATGGATGGCACACACCACCCCCACTATGCACCACCGTTATTTTACACGTTCGTCTGACCAAGCCGGACCCTACGCACGTCTGGAAAAAGTGATGATCAGCACATTTCAGCCTCACCTCGGAGACCCTCCCCTCGGGAACTATGCTACCCGTCAAAACTTGCAGATCACGCTACTTTGGGCGGACGGCGTCGCATCCAGCTATCGATTCATCCGACTTGGATCCGACGCCACTCCGACCCAGGGCGGTTCGACTGTATGAAACGACAGACAATGAACTAGTGATTCATGATCTATGTATGTGACCTGGCAGGGCGTAACAAGGAGTCGCTGCAGAGCACCAGTTTTCCGAAAAGACACCCCCAGAAATGACCCGCACCGCCCGTCAAGTGAAGCAACATACTTGTCTCCCTGGAACTTGCTGCAGTGTCGATCACCCGTCCCGCCCTGCTCAAACAAACAGACTGTTTTGTTTCATGGTCCAGATACACACCTTTAGGCACGCATCCAATCAATGCCTGCCCACAGGTGGTGGCGCCCGAGATTTAGTCACGGCGTCAAGGGTAGTTGGATGGGAGGGGCGGGAACTACTACCACCGCCCTGCCTCTAAGAACAAGCTTCTGGAGAAGAGTGTCGGCAGGACGGACGGCCGCGAGTGCGGGAGCTAAAATGGCCGCTAACGAACCTTGCTGCATTTCTCGACATGCGTCACTAGCCGGATCGCTAAATCTTACCCATTCCCAGAACATCCCCCCCGGACAATGTCTCAAAACGTTGCTTTTTCTGTCAATCCTGTCTTTTGGCCCTTCATCTCGCCGGATCTGGTCCCGATTCCCCGGCGCTGAGGCGTATGACCCAAAAAGACAGCGCCTCGCTTCGCCTCGGTGCACATATATCACATCCATTGACAGCTCACATTTCCCTGGCTCACGGAACATCAGGATCCTATCGAACTCAGCCCTGCAGCTAAGAAGGCAGGCAGTCCACGAGCAAGTACTGCATCTCCGTAGTGGGCCGAAACATCGCAGGATGCATGCCTAGCTTGTCCAGGAGCACCGTTTCACTGTTGTGTTCTGTGCTGCGGCTAACTCCGTGTCTACTGTTTCGTCGCTGAGTTTGTCTCGTCACTAAAGCCCCCAATGGTGGTTCCCTGTTCAGACATATGCAGGACGGGTATCTGCATTGCATGACAGCTGGAGCGGCGGCAGCACAGACATGTCTAGCATTCCATCAATCTTAACGGTTGGTAGTCGATTTTCACACCCTTTTGGTCGAATACTCTTTCGGCGCTGAAGCCCCGGGCGTGGTATCATGTAAAACGACGGGCTGACGGGTGAGGCTTTCCACTGCTCATCTTCAATCATCACGCTTTGCAGCTCCAGCTGGGGTGGTTTGAGGTTGGGGCGAGGGTATGGTTTCCGATGCTTGTCAACCCTGTCGAAATGCGACCCTTACGACAGGTGTACAAGGAAAATGCATTTTCGAGGCGAACAAGTACAGTGACAAGATACATCCCAAGCAATGATTTACGCAGGGCTAGGCATGCCCAGGGTGTGTTGTGGCACCAAATACCTGCAATCCCCAGTCTTTTATGACCTGTCACATAATGCTAGCAAACAGATTAGCGAAAGACAAATGCAACGACAATCCAAAACGAGTTATTTCGCCGTGGTTATCTTGTTCTTTGGGACCCACAGAGTCGCTTGTCAAGAGCCTTGCTCATGGTGAAGGAAGGGATTACGAGGTACTCCGCCAAGTGGGCGTCAGCAAGGCTGACGGTTTTGGACTAATCTCTACCCAGGTTATTAAAAAAATTGAATGATTCATATGCGCTTAGGCATTGGGATAACCCTGGATATTCAGTTATGATTTGAGGTACATCGAGCAGGCAAGGCGTCAACTAATTCATCACCCACTTGTCAGTTTCACTTCGTGGAAACTGTTGTTTCTCCGGGAACCAGGGATAATCGCACACTCTTATATATCTGGCTCGAAGTCTTTCGCTGGCCTACGAATGGCTTCCTTGGTGCCAACGCTAAAGCTCTGAGAAAATGACTACACCTTTGGTGCATACTTGGAGATTTGGGGGCTAATTTCAATAAGATACTGGTTTTCCGTTGCGAGATGTTTCATGACCAAGTTGGTCAGGAGTAAAACAAGAGCCACGGGCCGGGGATCGAGCTTACGAGACCTTGCAAGCTCTTCTATGCGGGTGGTCCCTAGCCCCGACATGTCTTACATAGTGCAGGATCGAGAGACAAAGCTGGGTTGGGCTCCCGACCTCGCAGCCGACTATAAAAGATAACCGCTGTCTCTTCGCATAAGTCTCTGGTCCGGAAGGGCTTTTTGGTAGGGATTTTATACGTAGCTAAATGGTCGTGAGAATGGTTGTGCTCGGGACATTCAGTTGCTTCCACAGAGGCAGTGGCCGCTCGTTGTCACCGCCGGCGGGATACCAGCTGACGGTTGCGATGGCCGACCATTTGCGGTCTATCGGACATGGACATTATGATGACCGGATGGCCAGTGACGCCTCGCTCGATGTTACTCGTTGTCGAGCAGTTGTCTCCTCTCCTCGTCGTTGAAGTCCTCGTGGCTCTTGAGGTAGGCAAACTCTCCACTGGCCCAGACATGGTTCTTGTGCTTCCCGTGCGAGATCGTCTTGCTCTTGCTTGGAAAAGAAGGCGGGGAGTGACGGATGTGGGACCTGTCTGGAGTATGATGATTGTGGTGAAGATGACGAGGAGGAGCCCGAATTGACTGCCAGTCGGCGTGTGCCGTCTCTGCAAGTATTGTAGCCTTGATGCTTCGAAGGTTGTCCTTGAGTTTCGTCTAAAAGCTGGGCCACAAGTGTTTGAAGTGTGAGTTACTTCATGAGACCTGGCCGTCAGAGACTCAGAGTCGTATGAGCAAACAGTCTCCCATTCCTTGACTTGCCCCATGCTTTGCTTCGAATATCATTCTAGCCAGGCACACGGTTCGTTGGTAGAGACTGGATACTCAGACTAGCAAGCTTTCATGGGGTACACGATACACTTCTCTGAAAGCATGAATGTCGAATTAAGAGAATCCCCTGAGCCGTGGTCTTTCATATCATATGTCTAGAATCGTCCGCGACTTTTACTATGATATATCAACATGATGAAGAAAGAACTGAAGAAATAAGGTACGGCATCCCTTAAAAAGACACCTCCGAATAACGCTCTACCATCTGTACGTCGTATTGTGTGTTGTTGTAGAGCCATGCAGCATGCATGTGTGCATAGTCTATTAATACATGCCAGAAGATGAAGGTGATACAACATCCTCAAGTCATGGACAAGCTCGAGACGAATGAGTGATTGAACCACATCAATGCCATCGATCACTTGCCGTATATTGAACATGACGACTGCTTCGTCACAAGACGACTTACGTGGGCATTTAATTCAGGAGGCTCTCCAAACGGTGATCAAGCAAGTGTGTCGACATTGCTAGTGAGGATGGGCAGGACTTCATGATACATACTCAACTGCCTTCTTACGTCTACAATTCTGGCGAAGGACCAGTTCATGATCAGGCGTTACAGATGAACGCCAAGACGTTTCCATCAATGTATACTTCGTAGCGCACGTAGTAAAAGTGAATGACGATTCCATCTCTGTCGAGACTGAATGCAAGTCATGCGTCAAGCGTTGCCCAAAAACTCCAAAAAGGTCAATTCATCGTGTCTCCGGTACGTAAAGAAGAAGGCATGGAATCTGCCTGTACATCCACACACCTGCCTGCCATATGACTTCTCCTTTATCATAAGTCGGCCTGGAACAGGTCTCATAGTGATGCATACCGTCCCGTAGCCAAGTATAGCCTGGTAACCATACTGGTACGCAAATTCTTTTTCATAATCCATAAAATGAAAACCCATGTCGTCAAAGGTGGCAATGATGCATCGAGTTTCCTTCACCGGAACCGCCCTTAGAACGCTGTACCCCTGTCTAGAACTGGTCTGAAGACACACAGAAGCGGTCAGCCACTAGAAACTTTGGCTGTTAAGATAGCCCAATCATAAGGGCAACTCACCAAGCGTCATGCTCATGCTGATATCCGTGTTCTCCACCATCTTGGTAAACTCCTCAAAGCTGATCTTGCCGTCGTGGTCGAGGTCGGCCTCCATGATGGTCTTGTCGACGATCTGCTGCAGCTGCTGGTCCTTGAGGTTGCTGCCGACCATCATCTTGAGCACGATGAAGAGCTCGCCGTTGCTGATGTAGCCGTCGCGGTCAATGTCGTAGACCTTGAAGGCGAACTGCAGCTTCTGCTCCTTGTTGCCCTTGGCCGAGAAGGCGCTCAGGCCCGAGACGAACTCTTGGAAGTCGACGTCGCCTCCACCATCCTCGTCAAAGATTGCGATCATCCTGAGCAAAGCACCAGTTAACGTCCGTTCATACGCGCTCGGTAGGACTCAAGGAATGCCGTACCTTGTGGCTAGCGGGTTGGAGGATATTTGCGGTAGGCTGAGGAACTCATCGCGCTCGATTGTGCCAGAGTTGTCCTGTCAGGAGAACCCTCCGTCAGCGTCTCTTTCCCAAGTTATCGAGTATGCGTGATGTGTATGTCTGACCTTGTCCAGCTTCATGAACCTCTTTCGTAGACGCTCAACCTCGTCTCGGTCGACTAAAGATGCCCAATATTGTCAATCAGCAATGCCCCTCTCATAGCGCAGCAAGCGCTGGTTGCTGGAAGTGGGTGTGCTCAGGATGTGGCGTACAGTTAGACCCCTCGACGATGTTGTCGAGCACTGCAGAAGTGGTGTTTCCCATTTTTGCTGAATATGAAAGCTTCCTAGGGCTGCAAGGTAGAACTAGACTTCTTCTCCCCAATAGAAACGCCCGGTGAAAAGGGCGGGGAAACGGCGCGGATGTGGATAGTCGGATTCAGCCGAGTCGAGGCAACGTATCGAGTCGCAAGAGAAATCGCTGTCGTAGGTAAGGACCCGTGGTTTGCTTGTCGTCGGTAATGGGCTTGTCGTGAACCAAAGAGCGGGCTGGGCAAGTATGGGCAGCAAACACCAGGCGGCGGCAGGAACCAGTGAGTTGCCTCACACTCCTTATCGACAAATAAAGTGGGGGCGGGGCCCAATGCGGGAGCTGAGTGCACGAGCCAACTTTTCTTTGACGAAGTAGTGTCCTCGGCCAGGGAGAATGGGCGACACGTGCTGGTAATTATCGAGAGTCGCGGGTACTCGCAACTTTCCATCTACGGCAGACCACTGCAAAATCCACGTACTATGTACTCCTCAGACGAGATGGGATGATTGATTTGTTGGCGAACTGTATCAGTGTCATGTTTGTAGAAGGTAGGATGAACTAGATACAGCACATTGTCTTGGGCCTCCAGAGCTTTGATTTATTTCATTATGGATGATAGCTGTGAATAGAGACAAACAAAGGCAGCGAACAGTGCACGATAGTGGGAGGAGAGGCGGCCTCACCAACTGGCCAACTGGCTTCTCACCTGAAATTTTCATGGTCGTCACCTACCTCAGCGCTGGCAAATTCCCCCCTATCCCACTAGCAGGCGCCATAATTTACTGGGCGTCGATTGGCTGGAGCGCTGCAAAAGTGACTCGTGCGGATACACCTGAGCCAATCGCCTGCCTCCGACGACGTGATTTTCCCCAGCGACTGCCTGCTACCAGCAAAATTTGCGCCCAAACACTCAACGTCACCTCATCCAGCGACCAGACTTCGACCATCGAAATACTATCAAAACCTACCCTTTCTCATCAAAATAAATCGCTGGGGAGTTTCGCATGGTTCGGTTTATGTTATAGACGGATTTTAAAGCGGTTTTTCCGCAGGCTTTGAGCCGACCTCCCTCCCCACCAAGCAACCATGGCGACCCGTAAAGTCCGATACAAGAAACTCAACATCAAGACCCCCCTCCAGGTCCTGAAGGAGGATCAGGTCGACCCAGCAGAGTATGAATCACTCTCGACCGAAACGCAAATCGCGACCGGTGTTGAGCAGGCCGAAGAAAATGTGAGTAAACATCACCACCGCGTCGGCGATATCACGTGAGCACTCATCACGTGATATTGCTCGACCCGTGCACCCACCGTCGGGACTTGATATTGACCAACTTCGCTCCAGGAATACCATCTTCAGGTCGTCTTGCGGAACGCAGGCGTCAGTGCGGACAAGGAGATTCCTGTCCCGCCGCCTCAGGAGAGCCAGATCAATTATGACGAGCTCTACCCGGGCAACTACCAACAGCCAACCAACTATATTCGTTTCTCGCAGACTGTCGAGGAATGTATAAGTTGCCAGTATGACATGACCGAGGCCGATGATGACTTCCTCAAAGCGTACAACGGCAAGAGGCCGACAGCCTCACAGTTGTCCGAGGATGATTTCGAGCTGATCATGGAGGTGTTCGAGGACACCGCCGCTGTCCAAGCCCCCTTTGCCGCCGTGGACAACACCGTGGTGCCATATGACATGATGGTTCAGGGCCTGACGCAGCTAGATACCGCGAAGGTCATGCCGCATGCCAAAGAGATTTACGAGCATTGGAAATCCCAGAGGCAGGTCATGCTCAACCGATCGCTGCATCCGACCCTCAAATTCGAAACGCACCAAGACAGCGACGAGATGGACCCCTATGTGTGTTTCAGGAGACGTGAAGTTCGGCAGACTCGTAAAACGCGGGCACGCGACGTCCAGAGCGCTGACAAGCTCAAACGTCTGCGCCGCGAGCTCGAAGACGGTCGCCAGCTCATTCTCTTGTCCCACGAGCGTGAAATGTTGAAACGAGAGCTTCTGAACACGGATCGTCTCGTGTATGAGCACAGGGCCAGGCTCAAGGAGGCAAAGGTCCGGTTGGGCATCAAGGCCCACGACGAGGACCTTATCAACCAAAAGGTAAGCAATGCCAGAACGACCCTAGAGAACTCACAAGTTGCTAACCCATTCCCCTGTTGCAGCCACAAAAGAGGAAGGCACCAGAAGCACCTGTGGTACAGCGGCCCCCAGGAACACAGCTGCGCATGCCGCCTCGTCCCGATGGGCGCTCTGTCGAGGCTGACCTTACTCTCCTGGCCACCAAGTTGGCCGAGAAGGAGAATGAGATGCTCATGGACATCAAGACCAAGAGCGAAAACCACCACAGATGGAACCAGAACCACGTAGATCTGACTCGCGACCCACTGGGGCCTGTGCCGGGTAAGAAGCCAGAGAGCTACAGACCGGCCAAGGTTCAGTATCTCATGACTCCCCCCACATCGGCGTCCTCGGAAGCCATGGAAGAGCCTACTCCCATGGAGCTTGACGGGCCGGCGAATCCCGCGCCCGTCTTTCAATTCCACGGTGTTGGTCCTCAAGATCAAGATTCATCGCCCGTTCAGACTGGGTTCAGACGGCGAATCGGTCGTCTCAACCGACTCTGGATCGACCGGAAAGGGCTCACTACCCCGCCTGGAGAATCTCATGGCGGTGCGTATTCGGACCAGTGGAAATATGACGACGAGGACAGCGATGAGGAACGACCGGTCTATCATGTCGATCCGTATGATCTTCGTGCCCTCAAGTTCAGGGCGACGATACCGCTTTTCCCGTCGGCGGCTCGCAAGCCTCAGGCGGAAGCAACAGCCAATGGAGGAAGTGCAGGGAGACCGGCGCTGCCACCGACGCAACAGCAGCAGCCTCAGCCGCCACAGCAGGCTCAACCCCAGGCGCAGCCAGCAGCTTCCTAAGAGGATATCTCCGCTCCAATGGTCGACTCGGTGGTCATATCCTCTGTGTCGTCTTCAATGTGTATATTTGTATTTTTGTGCGATGAGCGTGCATTTTAGCGGTCTGGGTCGGGTATCGTACAGGAGTTTGGTGCGGCGTTGTGATTCGTTGTGGATGTAAGATATACCGGATGGAGGCGGTCCTCACTGTGGCTGGTGGCATCCAGAGAAGATGCTCAAGGCGCAGGGAGGAGGAGTGCCGCATTGGGAGGAGGCGGTTGAGAGAGTATTCGACTAGACCACTCTGTGGTTCCCTGGCGCTAAATTGAAAGTCGATGTCTCTCAGAAAATGCGATACTTGAAATGAGGCCACGGTGATCCGTAATCTTTGTACAAAGAAGCAGCCCTGGTCGCTCCCGCCGAGAGCGAGGATGGCAGTGCAGCCATCCGAGCCATTCTGGTGATCTGATGTAAGAACCCGAGTCAGCGATATTCGACCAGCAAGCTGAGCTCTGGGAACTATCTCCGAGGTTGACAGTATAAAAAATGTACACAAACCTCACAAAAGCTATGAATGCCTAGTAGACTATTGCGTCGAGTCTCTGAAACAGCCACATTGCTCTGGGAAGAGGACCACGGAGAGCAGGTTCCGCATCTTGGCAGGATGACGATCCGGCAGCTTGCATGGCTTGGTAATGGAAGCGAACTGGCGCAAGATGTTAAGAGCCGCCTGATGGGGATAGAATTTCTAAAAGAAAAGAATGTCCGGCCAGGCCAGGCCAAGGTTGCGAAGCAGAGAGAAGAAGGCAGCGGGACATGACGAAACGTTTGGTGTGGTGTAAGAAATAAAGGATGAGGCGGGAGGAGGAGGAGGTGTGAGCCAGATCTGGAGGCATTTCTCCCGACTTGCACCCTAGCAGTGACTGACTGACCGCATCGGCTGTTGGCGCTGTGCGCAGTTGTGTGGACCCTTGCTTTTTTCGGGGTCTGCGGTGCTAAAGGGCCGCCTTTTTCGGGCAGTGTGGGTTCCTGCCTCAGGTACCCACCCGCCGCCCAGTTGCATCGACTAGGGCCAATTGCAAGCTTGGAATTAACGACAAGGAACTACAGTACAGGGCACTAAAGAGACGTTATCAGCGGATAGCGATAAACATTTTTGACCCCTCTTGCCCCTCTAGAGAACGTCTAGAAGGGGACTAATAACCGACGTGTTGGAACTTGCGATATTCACTCTGGTAGAAGTTGAAGAGCAAGTTGGAGGGAAGAAGATCTTTCATTTTCTGTTTGGAGCAGTTCCTTGAGGCCTTGACTAGACTCTGTATCTTTTTGCTTGGCGAGCAGGGCACGAATAGTCATTGTCAAAACAAACCACTGACCATCTCCAACCCCTTTTACACCAATCCAGTCCCTAGATACTCCAAAAAGATGGCACCGCTCAAGAAGCGCCGCCTCGCCCTGGGCTGCGAGGGCTCGGCCAACAAGCTCGGCATAGGCGTCATAGCCCACCCGGCCGACGGCTCCGAGGCCATCGTCCTCTCCAACGTCCGCGACACCTTCAACCCTCCGCCGGGCCAGGGCTTCCTGCCGCGCGACACGGCTGCCCACCACCGGTCCTTCTTCGTGCGCGTCGCCCTCGCCGCCCTGCGCGACGCGGGCGTGCGCGACCCGGCGTCAGAGCTCGAGTGCATCGCCTACACCAAAGGGCCAGGCATGGGCGCGCCCCTGACGGCCGTCGCCGTCGCCGCGCGCACCCTGTCTTTACTCTGGGGTCTGCCGCTTGTGGGAGTCAACCACTGCGTGGGCCACATCGAGATGGGCCGGTCGATCACGGGCGCCGACAACCCCGTCGTGCTCTACGTCAGCGGCGGCAACACGCAGGTCATCGCCTACGCCGAGCAGCGCTACCGCATCTTCGGCGAGGCCCTCGACATCGCCGTGGGGAACTGCCTCGACCGCTTCGCGCGCACCCTCGAGATCCCCAACGACCCGGCGCCGGGGTACAACATCGAGCAGCTGGCCAAGAAGGGCGGGAAGGTCCTGCTGGACCTGCCCTACGCCGTCAAGGGCATGGACTGCTCCTTCTCGGGCATCCTGACGTCGGCCGACGAGCTCGCGGCCCAGATGCGTGCGGGCAAGAAGACGAAGGAGGGCGATGAGATCACGCCCGAGGATTTGTGTTTCAGCTTGCAGGAGACCATTTTCGCCATGCTGGTCGAGATCACGGAGAGGGCCATGGCTCACGTTGGCAGTACGCAGGTTCTGATCGTCGGCGGAGTGGGATGCAACGAGCGCCTACAAGAGATGATGGCCGCCATGGCCGCCGAGAGAGGCGGCAGTATATATGCCACCGACGAGCGGTTCTGCATCGACAACGGTATCATGATCGCACACGCCGGTCTGCTGGCCTACGAGACGGGCTTTCAGACGCCACTCGAGGACAGCACTTGCACGCAACGCTTCAGAACGGACGAGGTGCATGTGAAATGGAGGGATTGAATTTCCCAATCTATCATGGACTACAGTTTCCAACTCCTGGGCTGTTTGGGTTGATGAAAGCCTGCGCCACACCGGAAACCGCCGAGCCAGAAACTTACAACGCATATCAAGAGATCGTATCTAACGTGAGACCGCACCCCTACCCATATCCGATCACGACGCCCCGAGATTACCAATTACCCAGATGAAATTTTGAAATTTGGGAATGCCTAAAAACCAATTGAAGGTCGATAGACAAAAGCCCACGACAGGCATGTCTAGTGATGAGGGGCGTCCGTCGGTTTATGGATGATTGTAGTGACGTACTGTCGAGCTGGTCAGCAATCTCAATTGGTCATAGTTGAGCAGACGAAGACGAACCTTGTTCTTATAGCGAGTTGTTACAGAGACGGCAAGAGTGTTATTCTTGATGCTGCTAGTTGCAAGGTGGTTGAGGACGGTGTGGTTGGGCATGTTGAGAACGCTGTTGTCGTCCTTGATGAGAACGGCAGCATTTAGAATGGGCTTGCCGAGGAACCCTGGGAGGCTAGGAGGCGGCGGGAGCTTTTCTATGGCGCCCACAGCACTCTGATATTGCGGCGAGTCCTCGGGTTGGTCAAAGTCGACAAGGTACTTGGGGATGTGGTGAGAGAACTCGGAGATGGGCGTGATGGGCTTGTTCTTTGGTGCTCTGGTCTTCTCATCCTCCTGTGACGGTGCCGGTCTTGTGAGGCCAGCCTTCTCATCAGCTGGCGCAGCAGCAGCGGCGTCGGCTGAAATGCCAGGTACATCGTCGGGGCTGACCTCGATATAGTTGACGAGGTTGTTGCCAAAGTCGACGGTTGTGGGCAGATCGGGCGAGGTCTGCATTTGCCCGTCGACCAGAAATCTGACGTGGTGCGTCCCGGGTAGAATGTTAACTGTACCTGCAAAGACACCAGGTCGGCCATTACTGTTGTAGTCAGGACTGTTAGCGAGGAATTCCACATCAAAAAGGCCATCCTCATGTGAAGCCACAGATAATAATAGAAAAGCAGCGTCAAGAAAGCAACACTTTCGACATTGTGCAGGGACACGATCCAGCTGTATCCAGCCTTATGTTTGTGCCCAGACATGCAGTCTCCCGTGCTGGGTTCCCACTCTTGATAGTGCATCAACACCAAAATGAAAAATATCTACTTACACCGGGTGAAGTCTCTGCTTGCGGTTCCATTGGAAAATGGTGCCGGTCACGTAGACCTTGTCACCTCCACGCAACCACTCGAGTCTCGTGGGGACAGTCGGCCTCGACTTGTCGACGCGGAGCTCTTCGGCGTCCTCCTCGTCTACAGTCGTGGTGCTGAGCGCGGACGACTTGCGGGTCAGGTCGGCGGCATCGAGGTTGTTAATGGCCTCATCGTCCTCGAGCGGCGGGCCAATGTCGGTGGCGGCGATGATCGGGGACCCAGGCGTGTGCACCTCCTCCTCGATGGGCAATGGCAGGCGCGGCGGCCGGGACATGTACGACATGTCCTGCATGCTGTTTTGCGGCATCATGCCCGCCGCATCCATACTGTCGACGTACGCCGCAGCCGCGGCCTCCTCCTCCGACTGCGCCGCCTGTTGCTGATGCGACGACTGGCCGTGCGGATTGGGTACGGCTACGGGTTTGCTCGGTGCCGTGTCTATCGGCGCCGTCTTTTGTTGTGGTTGCTGCTGCTTGGCAGCAGCGTTGCCGTTGTTCTGGTTGTTGGACGCGGGTGATGAGCCCAGGGCGGGCTGGAGGGGCAGCGTCTTGTGCTTAGAGGAGACAGAAGAGGATGCCGACGTGACGGTCGACCCGGTGGCCTGGGCCAGAGATTGCTCTGGCGGGGCGGCGGAGCGGTGGTGGTGCACCTGGATTGGGTGCTTGATGTCTCTCTTGGCCGGGCGGTGGCCGTCGTGGCTTGAGCCAGGGACGGGAGTCGCCGGCTTGGACGTCGAGGGACTGTTACCCATGTTGGGGGTTATGTGCGAGGCGGGGGCAAAAGACGGATGGGATACGATATTAAAGGGCAGGAGGAGAGGTAAGGAGCTAGTTGTGTGACACGTTGCTAGCGGAACCAGGTGGACGAGGGCGAATGGGATCTAGAACAGTGACATGTCGCTGCAAGTCGGAAGGGAGCCGAGAGTCTGTAGCTAGATGCGTTGTCGAGTCAAATTGATAGTCGAAGGAAAATAAGGCCGCCGGGGTGCTGGGCTCTCAGAGACGGACTGCGCCCGACATGTTGGATTGAGGGTTTCCCTGGTATTCTGTGGATGCTGGATTGGCCGATGCAGGTCGAGGGTGGTGACAGAGTCGGATGTTGGACGTTGAGTAGAGTTTGGGAAATCTGGGGATTGAGGAGGGACTGGATCAGCCAGTTGGGTAGACTAAGCCAATCTCGAGACCTCGAAGTTCCGATGTTCTCCAGTAGCGGCGCAAAGAAGCCGGTGGTGGGTGGGCGATAAGAGCAAGCAGCACCCCGCCTACTAAGTAGCGATGGAGGGACCTCTGAATAGCATGGTTGAGAGCTGCTAATTTTTGGAAAGCCCCTATAGTGTGATGGCACTGAGGTCGTACCTTCCGTGCCAGAGGACCCAAGCCAACCCAACCACCAAGCAAGACTCTGAGCCTAGGATCACCAACTCAGTTACATATTTGAAAATTCAGGATCATTTCACAAGAACAAGGCAAGATGGCCGAGCGGTCTAAGGCGCTAGCTTCAGGAAACTGATTAATTGCTAGTCACATTGTGGCGTGGGTTCGAATCCCACTCTTGTCATAACTTTTTGTCTTTTGCTTGGTATCTCAACCTGCAGACTCAGTCTTTCTGCATCCGAACCCGGTGACGTCTTCTCTTCTGGAGAAGATCAAATATGCCCTGCTAGGCAGGCATATCTAGATGGTAGAGTTCTGTTTCTTTTCCTTGGAGGTAGTTATACAGGGTTATCCCACTGCCTAGTGTTAGATGTAATGAAAGAACTTTGGCTATGCGTGAGATTTATCATCTATTGTGTATATGAAATGCTGTTGACAACAAAATCCTGACAGTGCCGTTGTATGACTTTGTCCAGATCAACATACCTCTAACTTACATTTAGAATTATACAGATTTTTGGCGTCTCGTGGTGGACGACATTGATCATGTCTTTTCTTGTTAAAGAGAGTTGGGGAATCAGCAATACGGCTGGCTAGTCTATTAAGCGACGCTGATCACCAAGACAGCCGCATACGCCGTCATCCCTCAACTCATGCACATACCACAGCTTATCTCGACATCTTCGATTACATGTGATTTCGTTCTTTAAAACACCCCTTCGCCGCCCATTGCGCTTGTTTGATTGTAGACAGACTGCGCCTTTCCATTCGAACCCACGCCACAATGTGACTAGCAATTAATCAGTTTCCTGAAGCTCGCAAAACATACACGACCAACCATTCGTCTTGACCCCACGACAGTCATTGGCAAGGTACTTCGGTACACAAAGTCAAGATGAGCTTCGTCTCGACAACAGCCAGCACCATCGGCACCGTCTTCACTACGACGTCGGCCATCTTCACCGCGGCGGCCGCGATCCTTCTCCGCGCCGGGCAGATGATCTACTACGTGACGGTGTACGTCCTCACCGTCGCCCTCGCCGTCGTCGCGTGGCCCCTGCGCGCCATATACGGCGTTCTCTTCGTCCTCTTCGCGCCCATCATCTACACCGTCGCGTACCTCCTCACGCCCCTGTTCTTCTTTTACAATCTCTTGACTAGTCTCCAGGTAAGGCCTTTTCCCCCTGCACCGAAAATCTGGAACCAAAACGCTGACATCATGCCCCGTAGCCGCTCTACATCTACGTATGCACCCTTCACCCCTACAGCCATATTGGACATCTCGTCGCTAATCGTACTTACACAGCTCGGCTCAGCCGCCTTCGTCGGCATTCTAGCAGGCCTACTAATCAAAGCCACCTCCACGGCGACCATCGCCGCCCTCGGCATCGTCATCACGCAAAAGACCTCGTCGTTCGCAGAGCAGGAGCGCGAGCGCGAGCGCCAGCGGCGGCCCGGCCTCGCCAGGACCGACTCCAACGTCACGAGCGCCAGCGAGACGACGACCACCGCCGTCGGCACCGCCGCAGACGGCAAGCTGCTGCCTGCGCCCAAGCTCGAGGACTCGGTCAAGGAGGACTGGCTCTGGCTGGAGTCCGTGTCGACGATGCAGGCCGCGGACCCGACGGCCCTTACGGCGGCCGGCAAGCGCAAGAAGAAGGCATCGGGCTTGCTGTCACAGACGATCCTCGAAGAGGAGTCGGAAGGGTCCAGGTGAAACTTTATGACTTGTTTTGTTCATTCTTCGCTATCTTCGCTTTACTGGTTTTGTAATTGTACATGAAATCCAGAGCGCGTTTGGTCCTGACTAGATACCAGCCTATTCCATTGGGGGTAATCGCAAGCCAAAAACCACAATCTCTCTCAAACTTGCTCGCGCTGTCTGCCGGGTCTCTCCTGTCCCCAGCCCCTGTTGTAGTTGTAAGAAACGCCTGAAAACGCCCCCGCTTGATGCGAGTCCCTATCCCTATCCCAATTCGCATAGTAGCGCGGCTCGTCCCTGCGCCCGTTGTCCGGATATCTCTAATATCGTCGCATGTCCCAATCTCGGTCCCGCATCGGCGACCGGCTCCGCGTCCTACTCTGCCGCTCCCGTTCGTCGTATCCACGCTCCCGTGGGTGATCGCGCCCGTGCCAGGGGTCGTCCCGGTTGTCGCGGCGGCGGCGATCATCGCGGGGTGGCGGAGGTGGTCTCTCGCGGCCCGGCTCACCTCGGTAACTAGGAATGTAGGTATCGACGTCGACCCTACCAGGTCCAGGAGGACCTCCGGGCCGGCTCCTTGGTGGTCTATCCCTGTCCCTGAACGAATCAGGGTGGTCTGCGTGCAAACCATTTGGATAAGGATCAGCCGGTGGGGGTGGTCTGGGAGGTAGGCCGTGCGGTACTCTGTCCCGAGCCCAGGCTGGCCTCCGCTCATCGTTACCCAATGTGCCGTTTCTAGGAGCTCGCTCGGGTGGGTGCCCGCTGTGGGGATGCCGGCCGCTGTTCATGCCGTTTCGGCCGAATCCGTCATCAAAGCCCGGGTTCGCACCTCCGGCCCCTTCCAGGTGACCTCTGCCAACAGTGCCGCCCCTAGGTGCTGGAGGAAGGTTCGCTCGGCGGTCATGGAACTTTCTGCGGTCCAGTTCGTGGGAGTCTTCAAAAGTCGGAATGTCTCCGGGGTTTGCCGGCAGCGGGGGCGTGCGGAAGTAAGGGTGCTGCAGAGCGTCCATGGCATTGATCCGCGATTTCCAGTCCAACTTGAGTAGCTCCCTCATTAATGAGACCGCTTGTGGACCGTACCTAAGTACTGTTAGAATGCGAGACAGAAGACCAGACCCCAAATATCTCTCAACTTACTCTCGATATTTCTCAGACAGATTGCCGGACCGCCGCCGCGGCGTCATGCCTTCGCCGCCAGGGAGCTGCTTCCATCCAGGCATCGTCTCATCAGTTGGGCTGCCGCACAGGTCCCAGATAAGCTCGAGCTGATGGCCGTCGCTCTCGCCGGCAAGGATTGGCTTTCCTCTCAGCATCTCGCCAAATACGCAACTAATGTTTGATCAGCACTTGCGGGGTGGAAGGAATATGAGGTTGGTACCTACCCGACTCCCCAGACGTCGATAGCTGTAGTGTACTTCTTAAGGAACAAAAGCAGCTCGGGAGGTCTGTACCAGCGGGTAACCACCAAGCTAGTGTAGTCTCGCTTGCCTTCGCCGCCTCCGTGACCCGCTACGGGGATGGGACCGTCGTAGTGCCTGGCCAATCCAAAATCTGCGATTTGAAGTATGCCCTTGTTGTTGATCAACAAGTTCGCAGCCTTCATATCACGATGCAGGATGTGGTTCTCGTGGAGATATCGGAGGCCCTCTAGAAGCTGCATCAAATAACACTTGATCTGTGGTTCAGTGAACTTGACAGAAGGGTTATCGAGAAGGCCAGAAAGATCGTGATCCATGTACGGCATGACCATATACATGACCGGACGCTTTTTCTTGTCGGCTGTTGAGTAGTTGTGTCAGTAAAGGCATCTGTGAAAGCTGTTGCGCGTTTGAGCTTACTCCGACTGGGAGGATGATCGACAGCCATGTCCTCAAGGCTCAGGACGTTTCGATGCGAGAGTAGCTTCAGAAGTTTGATTTCTCGTAGCGCAGTTATAGGGAACTAGAAAACTTGTCAGGCGCTTGCGCAGTATAGAATGCGACGGAGTCAACCTACGCCGTCCTTTTCATTGTGCATGATGATCTTTTTGAGAGCAACATCGCCTCCAGACCGTCTTGACTTCGCACGATGAACCTCACTGGAGAGAAAATTTTCTGTCAGCAGCCATCCTTGCCCATCCGCCTTGCTTCAACCTGTAGTGGGGGGTTGTACCCGAAAGTGCCCTCTCCAAGCTTGCCCTTCAGCTCGTAGTCTTGCAGCTTCGAACAGCCTTGGTAACTTGACTTTGGGCGCTGGTGTTGAAGCGCAAAAGTGCGCGGCGATGTCGCTTGGGAGGAGTCCATGGTGTCGGCGTGGACGTTCGGGTGCATGCAGGGTCTTGGCTGCAACGGAACTCTTTCGCGATGATGTTATCGAAGCCTCGCGGTGGAAACTTCTTACGCAAGAAGCGCGTCGAGAGTGGGCGTAAAGGGCACCGCGTGAACAGACATCACTTGGTCGGACGGGATCGATCTGCAAACGTTCGAGGTGCTCGGTAACGCTGTTGTAGAGGCGCAAAGTGGCAGGAGCAAACGGGCAAGTCGCTTGGGTGTCGATGGGTGAAGACGACTTAAGTGTAGGATGAACAAAAACGCCCAGTTCGGCCAGGGACCGATTGACCTTCTCCACTTGGCTTTTGAGAGGGCGGACAATAGATCCGGAATCAGGGTCATCAATAGTGGTAGCGGTGGTGGTGGTGGGGGGCGTGACTCTAGCGTTTAACTTCTATTGTTCCATGGCCCAGCTATTGCTGGCCTGAGGCATCACCCTTCAACCTCCACTCACCTCAGAACTTCCGACTTCGATCTCGGCAACATCCAGGAACATTGACGCCCACTGCCTCAATTGCTCGCCCATTGGACCGCCAGTTCCATACCAGGCGATTCAGAGGTCAGTAACAATACCATTGAGACCTCTGATATTCACCCACCAGCTTACAATCACGACTAGACTCCGTCAAAATGCAAAAACCTCCCGTCCCCCATGTCCCGGGCATCTACCGGTTCGCAGGCACCGCCCTCGGAGCCAGCATGTGGTTCTTCGTATGTCTTTACTTCACTCTCTGGCTTTCCAGGCAGACGAGGCTAACATTATGATAGTTGATGTACAGGGCGAAGAAAGACGGTACAGCACCTTGACGATCTGCAATTGACGTTGAACCCGTTATACTGACCTGAGACTTAGGCGCCGTATTGATGGGATGGAAGCACCCGTGGGACCACTAGAGGAGGAGCGATACCTTTGGAGGGCTCGCAGGGATTGAACACGACTGCGCGACACGAAACCCATGCAAGACGGGGCCCTGTCGAGAACTTCATTGCATGGAGCGGAAGCCCGGGCGAGATTGGGAGGTCCTACGTCGACCTTGTACATATACGTGTTGGGAACGAAAGAATACTAGAGAATGGATTGAACTCAAGCTCTATGGAATCATCTCCGGCCTTTACTCTTGCACGCTTGGCTTCTCGAACAGATAATGCGATACTCCCCACGTGTCACCACCCTCATACGCGAATAACTCTGAGCAGGCCATATAAAAGATCTGCCAGCGGTTGTACCAGGTAGTGGCGTTCTCCTCACCATACGTCTCAATTAGATGGGGCCACATCGCCTTCTTTTCAGCAATCATCTTGGAGAGCCAATGCTAGGAGTTACGCGCGTCAGTGGGAAAGCCTATGATGATGTACGGATTTCGCAGCGACACTCACCTCGCAAGTCTTTGAGTAATTCTGCCCATTGACCCACCACTGATCTTCGAGCTTGAGATCTCGCTGGAAGTAGAGCAGCAGGTCCGCAGACGGCATGGTGCCGCCCGTGAAGAAGTGTTCTGTCATCCAGCCCTCCTCGTAGTTGTAGGGATCACTCTTGTGCGAGAAGATGTGCACGAAGAGCTTGCCGCCAGGCTTCAGGGCTCTGGCCACCTTGGCCATGAGCAGTTCGTAGTTCTTCATGTGCTCAAACAGCTGATTTCAAAGCACAGGCCTAGCATCAGATACATGACATACAAGACCATTTAGGTAAGAGTACTCACCTCGATCGACACCACGCGGTCGAAGCGGCCCTTTTCGAACTCATAATCGACGACATTTCCCGTGATGACGGTCAGGTTCGTGAGGCCCTTCTTCTTGGCCTGCTCATCGATATACAGCTTTTGCGTTCTCGAGTTGGAAAAGGCCGTGACTTTGGCCCCGGGCAGCACCTCGGCGAAGTACAGCGCTCCTGAACCCCAACCACAGCTACAAAAGACGCAACACTCATCTCAGCAACCCGCGATTTCCCCCAACTCGGGAAAGACAAAACTCACCCCAGGTCCAGAATCTCCATGCCGTCCCTCAGCCCGGCCTTGTCGACGTAGCTCTTGAGCATGGCGACCTCGGCCTGCTCGAGCGTCTCCCCGCCGGTGGGGTACAGGCAGGACGAGTACTTCATGCGCGGGCCCAGGCACGCCTGCAGCACGCCCGTGCCGACCTCGTAGTGCTGCTTGTTGGCCGTCGCCGTCTCGACGGCGATGGGCCGCGTGCGCAGGTCGCGCACAAAGGAGAGCTTGCGGGCCAGGGCGTCGGCGTGGGAGCTCGACGCGATGGACCGCTGCCGGTCGGCGAGCTGGCGGCGGATGCCCACGCGGATGAGGGCGTGCGGGAGGTAGCCCCCGTCCAGTAGCCAGTCTGTAAGTACAAAGTCAGTGTCATGAGAGGTTGAAGGGATAGTAATGTGTGAGAAGCCAGAACAGGACCTCAACAACTCAGCAGCCGACTTACCGATATTCATGTTGTGTATATAGTGTCCGTAATTGAAGCGAGAGGGGCGTGTAAGTCAAATATGGAGGCTCAACGGTGAAAACAAAGCTATAAAATAAACGCACGAATAGATGCAAACGATCAGCACAAGTAAAAAGTCTATAATAATGAGCTTAATTATCTCCAAATTCAATGGCAATTGGTCACCTATGTGCTGCGCACGGGATGGTCGGGCTGTTGCGATACTTGCTCAAAGTGATGCGTTCATCATGCGGGCTCCCGTTTCGGAAGTGGGCCGCCCCGAATGTCTAAGCGCGTCTCGAAGCCCAGCACTGCGACATTCCTACCTAGCTCTCGACTGCATTGGGCTTCTCCTACATTCAAGCCACAGTTGCTGTGCGAAGTTTTACTTTGCAAGTAATAAGATGTCTAGTGTTCAAGTTGTTTCATAATGTTCTCGAGTCTATAACACGACCGCTGGATGATGCACTGCCCTCAGCCTTCCTTTTACATCTTCATCCGCTCCTGGATGAGTTTATACTCCTTTCTCTTCTTTGAGCTATGTGTGATTGCCTCCTTGGCCTGCCCGATGAGTCTCGCCAATCTCGGAAAGATGTAATGCTCTGCCACCCATGCGATTATGAGAAACATGAAGCCGAGGCCAATGATAGTTCCCTTGAAACTCCAGCTGATCTTGGTCAGCTGCATCAGCTTCTTGAGCCAGTGTCCTGGGCCGAGGATCATGAACAGCGTTATCAATAGCGCGATGGCAGTCGTTGCGACAAAGGGCACTATATGATCATGAATTATTAGAATCTAAACCCAGGAGAAGCAGCAGAATAACATGGACGCCAAAGATACTCACAGTTCTTCCAGACCCCTTGTCGGAACGGCGGGCCGGCATTTAGGACAACTCCAGCAAAGATGTACTCAAAGCAGGACGTCAAGAATAATGCAGTGTTGTCCGAGTTCTTGATATTGACCTTCTCGTGCTCGACGATAGGCGGGATGTACCAAGGCTGTCTTCGGACGAGAATGAAGGCAACCGTCTGTATCGCAATGCAGATACACATCTGGCCAAGCAAGGGAGTCAAGACCTTGCGAGAAACTAGATTTGCAGTCGGCCGCTTGCGGCACAGCTCTGGAAACGGACCTGACCAGCTCATGAACACTGCAATGGGAAGGATCAAGGCCAAATCGATGAAGAGGAATTGAAAATCCCCTAGGTTCGAAGCCGATGCGTATAAGAAGCTGACGGAGGTGAACTGGATGGCGGAATATAGACTCATGTACTTGAAGCAGCTGAAGCTGGTCACAAGAGCAGCGCGTCCCTCCCTGATAACCTGTGGCACGCAGCGAATGTCGAAAACGCGCGAAGTAAAGGGAGCCGCTACTGAAGCCTCTGCCTCGGATAGGGAGATTCCCACGTCTGCGGCTTTGAGCGCACCACAGTCGTTGGCTCCATCACCACAGAAGCCACAGCAATAGTCAATGCTCTGAAGCTTCTCAACAAGCTCGTGCTTCTCGTCCGGTGACATGCGGGCAAAGACCTTGCCGCAAATCAGCATGCGCTGCAGCACCTCTGGCTTTGCAAAGTCGACGACCCATCGGAAAACATCGCCGCTGACTGCAACAGAGTAGTTTCTCAGGTTTGAGATGTCATATGGAAGCGACGCATCGCCGTCCACCGGGGGTGGCAGTGGCAGAAGGGTGTTCTCGTCGAGTTGATAGATGCTGTTGTCGATACTCTCCCACTGCAACCGGGAATTGGGATCCCTCGTGCTTCCTTCGACAAAACGAGGGACAAAGCAATGCGCTGTTTTGTCGATCATGTGGCATTCCCGAGCAACACTGATGGCTGTCAGGATATTGTCACCGGTGACCATCACACAGCCAATGTTAGATTTCAAAAGCTCGTCAATGACGGCCGTGGTAGTTGGCTTCAGTTTGTTTTCAAAGATGATGAAACCGACAAAGTCCAAACCAGACTCGGCTTCATGTCGCTTCATCTTCTGCGCCTTGACCCAACTCAGCTTCTTGACGTGCTTGGTGGCGCAACCAATGACTCGATAACCCTTGTGAGTGTAGTATGACAGTAGCTCTTCATAGTCGGAAGGAAAGCTCTCGGGCCTGCAGATGTCGCGCATGCACTCAGGGGCACCCTTGACATAGACATCTCCGCTCTGTTCTCCAAACACTCGAACGATGACGCTTGCTCGGCGGAGCTGCGACACGAACTCAAAGGACTTGACGACACCGAGTTCAAATGGCTGATCCGAGGAGTTCTGTGCTCTATTATCCAAGTCATAGACCATGTCTTGGGGAGGTCTGGCGATGGATGGAGAGAGGCCTCCTTGGTCTTCGTCGTTCTGGTTCCCGGCGCTCTGCTTGCCTTCCTCAAAAGACCACCCTGTGAACTCAAACATCTTGAGATCGAGGGGGTCACCGACAAGTGAATCGTCAACGGATCGCAGAGAGTGACAAGTTGCCATGGTGTACAAAGCAGCCCGCTGGGCGGTCTCCAGAGACTGGCCACCAGCATGAGGATCTCGGGCGGGGACCATTGCTGATGGATCAGTCAAGACATCGCTGAACTTGTTTGTCGCCTTGGAGACCACTCTCACGCCCAGAATGTCCAGCCCTTCCTCGGTGAGAGTGCCAGTCTTGTCGAAACACATAATATCTAGCTTGCCACCAACATTGACTCGCTGAGGGCTGATGCAAAAGATCTGCTTCGACCGCAGACGATTGAGTGCAAAGTTGATGCCAATTGTGAGGGTAGCCGGAAGCGCCGGGGGCACGACAATTGTAATCAAATCGAGAGCTCGAACAATGATCAGATGCCAAGCAAGCTTGAGCCGAATGAAGTTGACAAAGGACGCAACAAAACCCAGCAGGGCGACACAGGCCATGATTGAGATGTAACGGAAAGAGTCTCGGTAGAACTTGAAGCCCGATGGCTTCGGGAACAACATTGAGCGCACGAGTGCCCCTTTGGTGGTATTAAAACCGGTCCTGACCACCATGGCAAGAGCCACAGCCTCCTCGTCGCGGTCCTCCTGGGGTCGGCGAGCACGAATGATTTTTGTACCGCAGAATAGAAAGTGCCTCGCCGTGTCTGGTGAAATGGAAGCTGCGGCGAGATCGAGATGTCGTAGAGTTTCGTCAGTGGCCGGCACCTTGGACACTGGGACCGACTCGCCCGTGAGCATACTCTCGTTGACGATGCAGTCACCACTCAGGAGCAGGCTATCGCTCGGGAATTGCGCGAGACTCGGGTCACTTATCTCGTAGACATCACCAGGAACGAGATCACCGGATGCAATGTAGCGCCAGAAGCCGTTTCGAAGCACCCGCACGTCACACTCGAATCGCGAGATTTCCCGGAGTCGCTTCATGGTTGATCTGGTCTCGATAAGCGTCGCGACTATGCTCCCCACCGACATGAGGAAGATGGCAACAGCGTAGTAGTAGTATTCATCCATGGACCAGAGGATCAGACTGGCTATCTGGAAGACGTAGAATGGGTGAAAGACCTCATCGACGAGGAGGCGGAAGACGGACTTGTCTTCAATGTCGATAAGATTGGGGCCAAAGACCAGATCCCGATGACTCTTCTCTTCGCTGTCCATACCAGCACGGAGATCCCGTACATCGACCCAGGCGGGGTCTTTCCAACCGTTGCAGAGCAAAAACTTGTCTCGGAGAGGATGGAAGTAGAAGCGAACGTAGCGATAGCTGAGAGTGCGCAGCTCGTTGAGGATGGGGTCCTGATCTTCGTCGGGGATGTACCTAGCCTCCTTCCCCGGTGGCCCGAAGACAGAGGAGAGCGGTCGACCGTACGGCTTGGCGTTGACATCGAGGATGGTCATCTCGCCCCATTGGTTCTCAACGACGGCCCAGGTGCTCTCTCCGAGGGCACACGGCCGCCCCACGATCTTGATTTGCCAACGAGGCAGCCACCGGAATAGAAGCCATCCTAAACCTAGAGTTGCCAGGCAGATGATTGTATATGCAGCTAGGCCCAGTCGACTGGTACGAAACCCAGCAATGACGATGTAGAGATCTTCATTGACCATATAGATCTTTTGGCTAAAGCGCCCTGCTCCGTAACCACTGGCCTCGGTCATGGTGCTATCCCTTCGGAGTAGTCTACTATGCACGGAGCCTCGAGATTGAGTGGAAGACCGTCTATGCAGGACATAGTCGTTATCTGGAGCTGCACGTTGCTGATCTGCCGAGTCTTCCTCATCGTCGAAATCTTCTCCGAACGGTATCTCGTCGAGATCCTCGAGATTGGCTCTATCAACGTCGAGGAAAGGTCCCGGTTCTTCCTCATCCTGGTAGTAGGTGAAGCTGGCAGTCGAGTCTGCGCGGGCGCGACGATGAGAGAAGGCCGACACGCTGGTGGGCAGACTCTCGGCCATTGGACCGGAGTACAGCTATAGAAGGACAGACATCTTGGTCAGCGACCTTTCAGAGTGGCGGGCCGAGGGGAAGACGAACCTCATCATGCGCCATTTCGACATCCTCAAACACACTGGACCGGCTTTGATTCGAATCCAGGCGGTATAGAGTCGCATGCCCATTGGCCCCCCGGGGCGACTGCCCGACAAAGGCATCACCGTCGTCCTCCATATCTGCTTTCGCTAGCAAGGTCGAGGTCGAGCACTCTGCGCATTTGCTGGCCGCATAAGATCGAACACAATTGAAGATATTCGAAGGGATTGATGGTCTTATCTGCCCTTTTTCGACCTCGAGATAGTGTGTGGTTGGTCGAGCTGGGTGCAGAAGCTTGACAATCTGGGGCTGTCAGACTGTATTGTGGTTGGACGAGGACCTGCAGTCAAGCTTCTATGTGAGGTTCCTTCACGCCGGGCTTCTTTTTTAGAATGACGTCCATCGGCTGTTGGTGCTTGGAATTAAGCGGGGACCACTGCCTTTAGCGGCCAAGCGCGGCTTGTGGAGCCCCCAGCTCACCAAATTGATGGGCATTTCTAGGCAATGAGATTCACCGAGATGGTGGAATTACGATATCTGACAACTAAGAGGACGAGGATATGGCAACATGTAGTCCATTGATCCAGACGTGAGCAGGCATATGGACAAAACCCATGAGTCCGTTCGTGCAAGCTAGGCAGTTTTTGAAACTGTATTAGCATTGGTGTTTTGCATACGGCGCTGTATCTACCTCCATAAATCTTGACTGGTCACTCCCACGCAGTATCATGTTTACAAGCAAATAGAGGGGGTTGTCCCACTGGCCAAGCTTGAACAGATCATTTTGTTGTCAGTGCAATTCATTCGTCTTAGCAATCCGGTTCGAGAGGTGGTTTGAAATCCGACAACCTTCTAAACATCCACTTATTAGGTATAGTAGCATCATTGATACCAAGCATGTGGATAAGGTGCGTATGTTGATGCACCTGCCGAAGCAGGCAGGTATCCGAGAAGCGAGGTACTTGGAAGTGCATCCGCTGGCTTGCACAACGAATACCTAGGTAGGTGAGTACTTTCATTGCTTGCGTTCTGACATATTTAGACTTGTGCTTGACGATCCATCGAGTTCAAGGTATTTTCGATCGGACTCCGTTTACAAGACGGCATTCAAACTTGCACCGTTTTGTCATCAACACTAGCGTGCAGCCGTGCGAGGATAAGTGGCGACAGCGACGAACGCGTAAACCACCGGTGTACAACCGAAGGGGTTTGGATGTAGGTAACGCGAGTCAAGTTGCCTCGCATCAGTGTGCCGGCGAGGCTTTGTTCCTTGACGTGAAGTCTGCTAAAAATGCCAAAACGGTCACATTTCTTTTTCTGGTTGCGGGTCCGTAATGTGTGCTCCCCCTTGGACCGGCCCTGTACAGATGAATCTTCATGTACCTCTATTGTAGTCCTCAACGACTTGATAAGGCCGCGGAGGCACGCCTATGTGTTAATTTATAGGGGGACGCTCCTCGAGGATTTGATGGGCGACAAGGTGCATACCCGTGATACCAAGTTGGGGGGATGCCCAGGTCCTCACAGCGAGTCACAAATGTGCACATGGGAGATAATGACACAGCTACCCGAGAGCCTGCAGGTGCTTCTCACAGGGGGCCACGGCCAACGTGGAGCCCTGGAACAGGCGGAGATGCGGTGGTGATGGCTTGACTGAGGTCTGCGATTGGCGGCGTGGGACCCGGGAGGCTAGAACCATTCCAGGCTGGACCCAAAAAGGGCGAGACTTTGATGAGTGAGAGCGCGCCGCAAGACAAGAGAGAGAGGAGAGGAGAGCAAGATGGATGGATGGATGGATGGATGGAACCCGGGAAAGTCTACTTTGTATGTGCGTGTGCGGGGGCAGCTACCGACCAATCCAACCGTGTGCCGCCCAACAAGTCGCATTTTTTTCAACCAAGCAAAAATTTACTATCATTTCAACCCCGCCACTCTGACCTAGAACTCCTCCGACCACAACCACCACCAAACTTCCATCTCCCTCTCTGACCAAAACGCAACAGAGATTGCCTTTCCGCCTTCTCACGCGTCGTCCTTTCTCTTTCCCTTCCACCATCAAAAACCTCCCCTTTTGATCCAGCACCTCACCTCTTGATACCCCCATCACATCTTCCGCCATGGCTGAACCCATCAGGAACAAGCGGCCGGATCTCCCAGTCGCCCCGTAAGTTCACCGTCATTTACTTCCCCAACGGGCTGATAAGACGACTAACCACAGCTTCCCAACGCAGGACCCCCCAAAACACCCCGGCCACCAATGCCCCGATCTCTTCTCACGCACAACAGCCTGGCTTTGACAGCATCAAGGAGGGTATGTAATTATCATCCTGTTTTTTCGTTTGTCTTTTCTTTTTTTGTCGTGTCGCCCGAGTCTAATTCATCATGTTTGTTCAGAGGACCTGGACCGTGCGGCCGCTGCCTCCATCTTCGCCCAGAACCCCAAGCTTGTCCAGATGATCCAGGGCCGTCTGGGCACCCTAGTTGGCCGGTCATCCGGTTACATCGAGTCCCTCCCTACCCAGGTCAAGCGTCGCGTTGCTGGTCTGAAGGGCATCCAGAAGGAGCACTCCAAGCTCGAGGCCGAGTTCCAGGAGGAGGTTCTCCAGCTGGAGAAGAAGTACTTCGCCAAGTTCACCCCGCTTTACGAGAAGCGCTCTGCCATTGTCAATGGCGCCAACGAGCCGACCGAGGACGAGGTTGCCGCTGGCGAGGAGGATGACGAGGAGGAGCCTGAGGAGAAGGAGGAGAAGCCCGCCGAGTCGGCCGAGGCTGCTGCTGTCCGTGGTATCCCTGAGTTCTGGCTGTCCGCTATGAAGAACCAGATCTCTCTTGCTGAGATGATCACTGACCGCGATGAGGGTGCGCTCAAGCACCTAACCGATGTTCGCATGGAGTACCTCGACAAGCCCGGTTTCCGCCTGATCTTCGAGTTCTCTGAGAACGAGTTCTTCACCAACAAGACCATCTCTAAGACCTACTTCTACCAAAATGAGTCCGGCTACGGCGGTGACTTCATCTACGACCATGCCGAGGGTGACAAGATCAACTGGAAGGCCGACAAGGACCTGACTGTTCGTGTCGAGCAGAAGAAGCAACGCAACAAGAGTAGGTGCAACCCTAGATTGTCTGCCGATCACAACGAATGAACTAACCCACGCCATTCTAGACACCAAGCAGACTCGCATCGTCAAGAAGACCGTCCCTACCGAGTCCTTCTTCAACTTCTTCTCCCCGCCCAAGCCCCCTGCGGAGGACGATGAGGATGATGCCGCCTCCGACATTGAGGACCGCCTTGAGCTGGACTACCAGCTGGGTGAGGATATCAAGGAGAAGCTCATCCCCCGTGCTATCGACTGGTTCACCGGTGAGGCTCTTGCCTTCGAGGAGATCGATGAGGAGGACCTCGAGGACGACTTCGATGAGGATGACGATGAGGACGATGACTTGAGCGAGGACCACGATGAGGAGGAGGAGTCCGAAGAGGACGATGTGAGTTGATCCGCTTTGCCAGTTCGGACTGACGAACCCGAGAGTGCCTGGCTAACACAGTCGCAGGACGATGGAACCAAGCCGAAACAGGAGGCTGCTGAGTGCAAGCAGAGCTAAACGCGTGATTCTCGCGCGGCCTTCCTGATCCCGACCACTGTGGCTCTGAAAATGGCCCCTTATCGGGAGCCATCGACCCTGCGTCGGACAGTGAAGCGGCTCAACGCCATAATCCTTTATGCTGCATAGTCAATTTGGGGGTCTTTGAATGGGTTTTTATCGCACAACTACAGCATGGAATTCTTATCCTCGATAGACCGTAATATCGCAAAACTCTGGTCACAAACTACGAACGGATATCTCTGTTGCGCCTAGGTAGTCCTTGCTTTGTGAGCTCGGACTGTATGTATGTTTTCGACGAGAAAGTGTGAGAGAAAGAAGGGGAAATTCAGGCAATGCCATACGTTTTTGACCTTTTCACCGTTTTCATGTTTTCCACGCTCGACATCCAAAAAAGGGGTTTACAGGCACGCAATCTCGAACATGGTGAAGGTCGAGAACGAAGAGGCTTATTTAAGGAAAGGGTTCAAGAAGAAAAAAGGTTGAATTTGAGGGCTCTGTTGCGTTTACAAATTCAAATAGGTAGCATGTATGCACAACTGCATAATCACACAACTCCTTTTCAATGCCATCCAAGCAGATTGTTGAGCTTCTAGTTGATTACTTGTGGATATGTCACTTGTGAACATGTAAGCACTCGTATAAGTAGTTAGAGGACTCCAAGGTCCTCAGACACAACGTGTACCCACCGACCTACGTAAATAGTCGCTGGATGGGGACTGAACCCCAGACCTGGACCGACGCACCAAAGTAGAACCTCATTGACAGAACAGGAGCAGCCGGCCTCGTCCGGCCGGGCATCGCCGCCATACAGCGGCGTTTCGGGGTTTGTGAAGTTGAGCCTGCACCTCACTGTCACATAGTCCAAGAAATCAAGGCATGGGCGGAATAGTTGGTGGTACACACTGCCGATTTAGGCATCCCGAAGGAGGTTGGCTTTTGGTAGCTCGCTCAGCCAGAGAAATTTTTCTCTTAATTCCAATCACCTCATCGAGCCTCATACCTAAAAAGGCGGCTGGCGGTCCCCGAAAGCCGGCAACCGGCGACTGGGCTGACCTTTTGGTGGGATTTGGTCCCTGAAAATTGAATGACTCAAACCCCCACCAAATGCCACCGATCTAAGGAGAGACGGGTCGAGAACCGGAAGAAACTCTCCCACCAGCAATACCCGAAGTACTATCGAATCAGAATGGAAAATCCAGGTCAGATTGATAGTCCCAAAGTTCACGCATTCTCTTACTTTGTGACAGAGCCCTTAGAGGAGCTCCTGGACCACACACCACACATACGCGAATTGCCCCACTACCGTAACAACTTTCTTGTAAGCGTTACTTTTTTTCACGTAGACTTTCGATGTATCATACAATTTAACATCGCAAACTTGCTTGACTCATCATACCAAACCTCGTGAAGATTATATAACAAATCCATTGGGATATAACAGGCCTTCTTCTGAAATTTTCAGAGTTTATTACAGGTCTTCCCTAGTCTCATTCACATCATAGACATCTCATAGAGGGGCAAGGAAACAGACAGCATGGCTCAAGCACAAGATATCAAGATCCCTTCAAGGGCAGCCCACCCCAGCCTGAGCGTCTCCGCCTCGCCCACGGCTACCTTCCACTCGCCGCCGTCCAGCTTCGGTCTCGGCCCAGATGGCATGTCCTCGAGGCTACACACCAAGCCCCTCAAGCCTTTCAACACCACCGACATCAAGATCCTGCTGCTCGAGAATGTCAACAAGAGCGGCCAGGACATCCTCAAGGGCCAGGGCTACCAGGTTGAGTTCCTGAAGACCTCGCTGCCCGAGGACCAGCTGATCGAGAAGATTCGTGACGTCCACGTCATTGGCATCCGCTCCAAGACCAAGCTGACGGAGAAGGTTCTGCGCGAGGCTAAGAACCTCCTGGTCATCGGTTGCTTCTGCATTGGCACCAACCAGGTTGACCTCGAGTATGCTGCCAAGCACGGCATTGCTGTCTTCAACTCGCCCTTTGCCAACTCTCGCAGTGTGGCCGAGCTGGTCATCGCCGAGATCATCGTCCTGGCCAGGCAGCTTGGAGACCGCTCCAACGAGATGCACCGCGGCACCTGGAACAAGGTCAGCAGCAAGTGCTGGGAGATCCGCGGCAAGACCCTCGGCATTGTTGGCTACGGCCACATTGGCTCCCAGCTGTCGGTCCTCGCCGAGGCGATGGGCATGTCCGTCATCTACTACGACATCGTCACCTTGATGGCCATGGGCAAGGCGCAGCAGGTGGCGAGCCTCGAGGAGCTCCTGGGCGAGTCAGACTTCGTGACCCTGCACGTACCGGCGACCCCCGAGACCAAGAACATGATCTCGGTCAAGGAGATCCAGCAGATGAAGAACGGCGCGTACCTGATCAACGCCAGCCGTGGCACCGTCGTCGACATCCCCGCGCTCATTAACGGCATGCGCAGCGGTAAGATCGCTGGCGCAGCTCTGGACGTGTACCCCCACGAGCCGGCGGCCAACGGTGACTACTTCGACAGCACCCTCAACACCTGGGGCGAGGATCTCCGCAGCCTCAACAACATCATCCTGACTCCCCACATCGGTGGTAGCACCGAAGAGGCTCAGCGAGCCATTGGTGTCGAGGGTAGGTTTGGCCGGCAATTGCTCCTACATTTAGGTGAATCCTTTGCTAACGTGGAATGAACAGTCGCTGATGCTCTCGTCCGATACATCAACTACGGTGTCACTCTGGGCAGCGTCAATATGCCCGAGGTCAACATGCGCGCGTGGACTCTTGACGACCCCAACCACGCCCGTGTTATCTATATCCATAGGAACGTGCCCGGTGTCCTGCGCAAGGTCAACGAGGTTCTCGGCAACCACAACGTTGACAAGCAGATCAGTGACAGCAGGGGCGATGTTGCTTACCTGATGGCGGACATTAGCGACGTCAAGGACGGCGATCTCAAGGAGATCTCGGACAGCCTAGAGTCTTTGAGCTGTGAGTGTTCCCAAATCACCTTCAACCTTTATCGGGCTCATGTATTAACTGTGTACAGCGCGCATCATGACGAGGATGCTGTACTAGATTGGCTGGTATTAGATCCGGGGGTGAAAGACGGCAATCACATCGATGGGACTGAGGTTATCAACTGCCTCGACGGAAAATCTCAACTGGTCCAATGCAGCTTCTGCAGAAGTTTCAACATGACCGAGGATGGAGCCACGGGAAGTCATATCACAAAAAATGAGGCTTATCTACCTTCCTTTTTCAGGTGGAGCTATCAACGGCTGGCGGAAAATGGGTTCAACAAGGGTTCCAGACCCATCTTGATTTATTTAAGATGAAGCGTTCTTTTTCTATGCATAGAACATTGGCAGGAAAGACAAAATATCAAAATACGACGTCGATACAAATTACTATGTGACTGGCGTACGAAGGTTGCAGGCTGAAATTTCGATCCCCCTGTTAGGTATCGACTGCTGGGAAGAGGATTAACCCACTACCCAACGCCATACAGGTTAACACCTCGCAAGGTCGTCTTATTTACCCTTGCCACCTCTGTAGGCATCGGGAAAACCACACCCCAGAAGTGTCCTGGGGAGCGTGAAGAAAATGACACTAATGCCTCGGCTAGATGCATGTCTGAGATGCAAGCAATTGTGGTCATAGACAAGAGGTTTCGTTTCGACTTGTGCTATGGAGGCCAAGGAATGCGTGTGGCACATTAAGCTACTCCGTAGAAATTCCCCGGTTGGGTCTCTGTGGTTCTCTCGCGGTTTCGCGAAACGCGTCTACCATACTTACTTTAAATACTATACTTACATCATTTTTCGAACCAAACACTAATGACGATTTCTGGTCCATGATCCCTCAATCGACGAGGAGACCTGGCAGCGAGGGCTGTCTACCATTGCAGCTACTAGGAATAGGGAGTTCTTCATGCTTCGAAGATTGAGAAGCGTTTATTTGTCCTCTGCGGTTTGTGGATCGACATGGAGTGATCAAGGACATCACTGCCGAGGACGACCAGGCTTCGCATTAACGCCGTGTATTAGGCCTGAGAAGGTCTGCAGGACCGGCGCTACAAAACAAACCAAGAATCTGGGTGGTTAAAGAGACCGGTATGCAACCTACGTAGCGGACCACAGAGTCACTCTCTGCGGGTGTCAACATCTTGTCATTGTGCGTCTTTCTCGGTCTCAACGGTCTCGAGAAGGACCTTTCAGTCCATATGGTGCTCGCGTGTACGGAGTACATCAGAGTACGGAACCCGATTGTTGGGGGGTCCCTTGATGATGAAACGGGAGCGAGCAACGGTACCTGATCTTAGTGGATACAGCCCCAGATTAGTGCGCATGGTACCTGGAAAGGGGATCAAGGCCACTCCCGAGAGGCTGGCGGGCGGTAGGGCGGTAGGTACCGTTGGTACCAGTCTTGACTTGCTAGCTCCGTCCTCCGCGTAAAGTAGCGGCAGCCTCAGGGGAGAGGTACGTGTGAGGAAACGCGACGAGGTTGGTTTCGTGCCTGTTGGCGCACTGTTTGTACTGTGAGTGGGCATTTTGGCCGTTTCCCCCATCCTGCATTTTCCCACCCCTGACCTGGATGGATCCTGGAGTTCTTTGTTCGTACTCTGTAAGGTGCTTGGAGCTCTCTCCCTCTCCCCCGAGTCTGAATCGACGGGACCACCACCAACCAGTATCAGAAGAGGCTGGCAGAGTAGTAGAGAAAAAGTAACCACGAATCCTTGCAGCAAAAAAAAAAATATGCATGTCTGATGTGTGGACACACAGTCATCCATCCACCTGAGCACCACCTGCACACCACATGCAACCCCTGGTCAAAGCAGCTCAAAAAAGCACGGGACACCAGCAAGCAGGCGCTGATGCAAGCCCTCTGCATCTGATCCATCCCTCCCATACCGCCCCCTATCAGGACTCTCCTATCAGGGACCGGGGCCCAGCTTTTTTTCGCGAGCCATCTGCAAACCCCCTAAAAGCCAGAACAGCCACTTAGACTAAGCTTACCGTACCTCTCCTTCACCAACACGATCCAAACGACGGGCAACCTCTCGCGTCACGTCTCAAGATCTTTGCCATCTTGAAGAGAACTCGTATCCCTCCCGATTCTCTT
Organism: [Phialemoniopsis] sp. UDSM-2020; assembly: GCA_018873225.1. Classification (NCBI taxonomy): domain Eukaryota; kingdom Fungi; phylum Ascomycota; class Sordariomycetes; order Thyridiales; family Thyridiaceae; genus Thyridium; species [Phialemoniopsis] sp. UDSM-2020. The sequence continues at coordinate 4,034,801 of JAEILZ010000003.1, forward strand.
GCATCGGCCTCGGTTTCGACTACCAGTCCGCTTGCCATCTCTTTTACACTCCTTTGTTTTCTTGTAGAGCCTCTTTTTTCTAATGCTTTCGTGAATGTCTTCTTTTCTTGAGATCCCATTCCACACTTGCTACCGGTAGTCTGCTGGGCTTCTCCTCCTCCCTTTTGCCAAGTTCTCGTGTATGCGAATCTCTTGACGAGGTACAAACCGACCGCCCGTTTGACGACACGACCAGCGCCAATTCTTTCGCGTTCGAAGATCCCAATCCCGTCGCGGGACCTGTCTCTCAATGGCAGAAACATATGATGTCGGCACCAGGGCGTGGCAGCCCGATGCCGCCGAGGGCTGGGTCGCCTCAGAGGTGGTCAAGAAGAGCGTTGATGGCTCCAAGGTTATCCTCGAATTCAAACTCGAGAATGGAGATGTATGTTGCCGTTGACCGCCAAGCTTGGGAGAAAGGGTTCCTTCCCAGACGGGTCTAACCACGGATACAGTCAAAAACGGTCGAGGTCTCGGCAGAGGCCCTTCAGAGCGGCAACGACTCCTCATTACCTCCCTTGATGAACCCGACCATGCTCGAGGCCAGTGACGACTTGACCAACCTGTCACATTTGAACGAGCCAGCCGGTATGATTGCACACCAGGGAAGCGATTCGAGCAAAGGAGTGGAATATACTGACCAAGCTCTCCATTGTCACAGTCCTGCAAGCTATCCGTCTTCGATATGCCCAGAAAGAGATTTACACGTATTCCGGTATCGTGCTGATCGCAACAAACCCCTTCGCTCGCGTCGACTCCCTCTACGTCCCTGGTATGGTGCAAGTCTATGCTGGTAAGCAGAGGGCAACGCAAGCACCTCATCTGTTCGCTATTGCCGAGGAGGCCTTCATGGACATGCTTCGAGATGGGAAGAACCAGACAGTCGTGGTGTCGGGCGAGTCTGGAGCGGGAAAGACCGTGAGTGCTAAGTACATCATGCGGTATTTTGCCACGAGAGAGTCTCCCGACCACCCTGGGGACCGGTCAAAGAAGGGCGCCGAGGCCATGAGCGAGACGGAAAAGCAGATTCTGGCGACCAACCCTATCATGGAGGCCTTCGGAAACGCAAAGACGACTCGAAACGACAACTCGTCCCGATTCGGTAAATACATCGAGATCATGTTTGACAAGAAGACCAACATCATTGGAGCCAAGATCAGGACCTACCTTCTCGAGCGATCCAGGCTTGTCTTCCAACCCCTCAAGGAGCGCAACTACCACATTTTCTACCAGATGGTAGCCGGCCTCACAGAGAAACAGCGCCAGGAGCTGAACATTCTCCCGATCGAGCAGTTTGAGTACCTTAACCAGGGCAACACTCCTACGATCGACGGCGTCGACGACAAGGCAGAGTTTCTGGCTACGAAGGCATCATTGAAGACGATCGGAGTAGACGAGAGCTCGCAAGACGAGATTTTCAAGCTCCTCGCTGGTTTACTACACCTGGGTAACGTCAAAATCGGTGCCTCGAGGACAGACAGCGTCCTGGCGCCGACCGAGCCAGCCTTGGAGAAGGCTTGCGAGATCCTGGGAATCAATGCTGCCGAATTCGCCAAGTGGATTGTCAAGAAGCAACTTGTCACTAGGGGTGAGAAGATCACGTCCAACCTGACCCAAGCGCAGGCTATCGTTGTGCGGGATTCAGTTGCCAAATTCATCTACTCGAGCCTGTTCGACTGGCTTGTCGACATCATCAACCGTAGCTTGGCTACCGAGGAAGTCATCAACCGCGTCAGCTCGTTCATCGGTGTCTTGGATATCTACGGTTTTGAGCACTTCGCCAAGAACTCATTCGAACAGTTCTGTATCAACTACGCCAACGAGAAACTGCAGCAAGAGTTCAACCAGCATGTCTTCAAGCTCGAACAGGAGGAGTATCTCAAAGAGAAGATTGACTGGACGTTCATCGACTTCTCTGACAACCAACCCTGTATCGATCTCATCGAGGGCAAACTAGGCATCCTGTCCCTTCTTGACGAGGAGTCCAGGTTGCCTATGGGCTCCGACGAGCAGTTTGTTACCAAGCTGCATCACAACTATGCTGCCGACAAGCACCAGTTCTACAAGAAGCCAAGATTCGGAAAGTCGGCTTTCACGGTTTGCCACTATGCCATCGACGTCACTTACGAATCGGAGGGTTTCATCGAGAAGAACAGAGATACTGTGCCGGATGAGCACATGGCTGTTCTCCGGGCCTCGAAAAACAAGTTCCTTGGTCAAGTCCTCGAGGCAGCGTCTGCGGTCCGTGAGAAGGATCTCGCGTCCGCCTCCACCGCCGTTAAGCCAGCGGCTGGCCGGAAAATCGGCGTCGCCGTCAACCGGAAGCCTACGCTGGGTGGTATCTTCCGCTCCTCCTTGATCGAGCTGATGAACACCATCAACAACACCGATGTGCACTACATTCGCTGTATCAAGCCCAACGAGGCCAAGGAGGCATGGAAATTCGAAGGCCCCATGGTTCTCAGTCAGCTGAGGGCCTGTGGTGTTCTGGAAACTGTACGCATCAGTTGCGCTGGTTATCCCACGAGGTGGACCTATGAAGAGTTCGCGCTGCGGTACTATATGCTCGTACCCTCTGCGCAATGGACGGCGGAGATCCGACAGATGGCAGATGCTATTCTTAGCAAGGCCCTTGGTGTTAGCACCGGCAAGGGTCTGGACAAGTATCAGCTTGGTCTGACAAAGATCTTCTTCCGAGCCGGCATGCTTGCCTTCCTCGAGAACCTGCGTACGAACAGGCTCAACGAGTGTGCGATCATGATCCAGAAGAACCTCCGAGCCAAGTTCTACCGCCGCAGGTATCTATTGGCTCGCGAGTCGATCGTTGCCTGCCAGGCCATGACCCGAGGTCACCTAGCCAGGAAGCGAGCAATGGAGCTACGCACTGTCAAGGCAGCTACAACCATCCAGCGAGTCTGGCGCGGACAGAAGCAAAGGAAGCAGTTTCTGCGTATCCGGGCCGACCTGGTCCTTGCCCAGGCTGCTATCAAGGGTTATCTGCGGAGAAAGGAGATTATGGAGACCCGTGTTGGCAATGCTGCTTTACTCATTCAAAGAGTGTGGCGGTCAAGGCGACAAATGCGGTCGTGGAGGCAATACCGCAAGAAGGTCACCCTCATCCAGAGCTTGTGGCGTGGTAAGCAGGCCCGCCGCGGCTACAAGAAGGTCCGTGAGGAGGCTCGCGACCTGAAGCAGATTTCGTACAAGCTCGAGAACAAGGTCGTCGAGTTGACACAGTCGCTGGGCACCATGAAGACTCAGAATAAGGAGCTCAAGAGCCAGGTGGAGAACTACGAGGGCCAGATCAAGTCGTGGAAGACGAGGCATAACGCCCTGGAGGTCCGAAACAAGGAGCTGCAAACCGAGGCGAACCAAGCCGGTATTGCGGCCGCCCGCCTCGCGCAGATGGAGGATGAGATGAAGAAGCTGCAGCACAACTTCGAGGAGTCTACCTTGAATGTGAAGCGCATGCAGCAAGAGGAGCAAGAGCTGAAGGAGTCGCTTCGGGCAAGCAGCAGCGAGCTCGAGGCCGCCAAAGCCGAAGTCACCCGTTCCGAGACCGAGAAGAACTCCCTGCGCCAGCAGATCCTCGAGCTCCAGGACTCTCTCGAGCTTGCAAAGCGATCCGCACCCGTCAATGGGGAGCTGGTCAACGGCACCAACGGCGTCGCTGCTCCCATCGGCACCGGCCTCATCAACCTTGTTTCGTCCAAGAAGCCCAAGAGGAGGAGTGCGGGCGCAGAGCCTCGCGAGATGGACCGCTACAGCATTGCTTACAACCCTCGCCCGGTTTCCATGGCTCCTGTCACTGGTCGCCAGAACATCGGCGGTGTCCCCACATTCGTCCCTGGCGCGGACAACATCGAGCTGGAGCTCGAGTCGCTGCTTGCTGACGAGGATGGCCTGAACGAGGAAGTCACCCTGGGCCTCATCCGCAACCTGAAGATCCCGTCCCCCGCAACCAACCCTCCTCCATCAGACAAGGAGGTCCTTTTCCCATCCTACCTTATCAACCTCGTCACTTCGGAGATGTGGAACAACGGCTTCGTCAAGGAGTCGGAGCGCTTCCTTGCCAACGTCATGCAGTCCATCCAGCAGGAGGTCATGCAGCACGATGGCGACGATGCCATCAACCCTGGCTCTTTCTGGCTTTCCAACGTCCACGAGATGCTCTCGTTTGTCTTCCTTGCTGAGGATTGGTATGAGGCACAGAAGACCGACAACTACGAGTACGATCGGCTCCTGGAGATTGTTAAGCACGATTTGGAGAGTCTGGAGTTTAACATCTACCACACCTGGATGAAGGTGCTCAAGAAGAAGCTCCAGAAGATGATTATCCCCGCTATCATCGAGTCGCAGTCACTTCCCGGTTTCGTTACTAACGAGAACAACCGGTTCCTCGGCAAGCTCCTGCAGTCCAACTCGGCCCCGGCCTACAGCATGGACAACCTGCTGAGCCTTCTCAACAGCGTCTTCCGCGCCATGAAGGCGTACTACCTGGAAGACTCCATCATCACCCAGACCATCACCGAACTGCTGCGGCTTGTCGGTGTGACGGCCTTCAACGACCTGTTGATGCGCCGCAACTTCCTCTCATGGAAGCGGGGTCTGCAGATCAACTACAACATCACTCGTATTGAGGAGTGGTGCAAGAGCCACGACATGCCCGAGGGCACGCTCCAGCTCGAGCATCTTATGGTGAGTCATCTGCCAAGATATGTTTGCGCATTGACGCGTATACTGACAGTCATATAGCAAGCAACGAAGCTGCTACAGCTTAAGAAGGCTACCCTGAACGACATTGAGATTATTCAGGATATCTGCTGGATGTAAGTAGCCATGTGCCGGTTCTTCCCTTCTGAATGTCTCATGCTGACTCTTTTCGTAGGCTCTCTCCCAACCAGATCCAGAAGCTGCTGAACCAGTACCTGGTTGCCGACTACGAGCAGCCTATCAATGGCGAGATCATGAAGGCCGTCGCCTCGAGGGTCACTGAGAAGAGCGACGTTCTCCTCCTGCAAGCTGTTGATATGGACGACAGCGGGCCTTACGAGATTGCCGAGCCAAGACAGATCACCGCTCTTGAGACCTACACACCGTCTTGTGAGTGGTCCTTTTACCCAAAACATGACAGCACCGTGCTAACAAATGCATATTAGGGCTCCAAACTCCTCGCCTGAAGCGTCTGGCCGAGATCGTCTCGGCTCAGGCCATCGCGCAGCAAGAGAAGTTCGACATGTCCAGCTATGATGGCAACGACGACGACCTGGCCGAGGTTGACGAAACTGGCGAGGGTATGGAGCACGCCCAGGCTGTCGAGGCCAGTGCTTAGTGGGCAATACGACCAGGGATCAGACCGAGATCTGTAGAGCCTCCGGCTGTAGCATCGCCAACGTCGTTCCTGCTCTCGGCATGGAGGAAGCAAGATGATGACAGCATCAGCGCTGGATCACTTTTTACGAGAGCGAGGGAGAAGAGACGAAGTGATGGACAAGGACCGGAGGCGCTGTTCCAACAATAGAGTAGTGGTGGTTATGTACATTTTCTGGGGTGTGTGTATGTGTGTATGTGGACGTGTACTGTGCGCGAGAGTACATATACGAGAGCAAGACTTCTTCAGGTTACCTACTATTAACCCCTCGATAGAGGAGGATTTAACGGAGCTTTTATTGTCACTTTTGACGATCTAAATTATCATGTCCACAGACCACTTCGATCTGCATTTGTGTATTCATCTGACAACACCATTATGTATACGATAAAAGGCTGAGCACCCTTTCCTATATAATGACCGAGATACGGCCTTAAATTAGTATTGGCTTCTTTGCTTGACGTCGTTTGGGTCGAGGGTGCATCATCAAGAGTGATGTTGAGGGCGCACGTGATGGCCCGTTTCCACGGTGCTGCCTGGACTTGCACGAAGTTTTTTGAACCACTTTTTTTGCGCTACCCGATTTCACTAACACGCACATTGATATCCAGACCAGACCATTCACAGCATCTAAAGACTCAGAGACGTCTCGAATTCCAGCGATTTTCAAGTACTACTCGGAAATCTCGTCTACGACTCTGAGAGGGGATTTATCTGATTCTCATAAACAACAGTTCAGGCTTCACGGCCCAACATTAGGAGCATCCTGAGGGAGATAGTCTCAAGACTATTCGCCTTTCGCATAAAGTGCAGGATCTCACAAAACAGAGAAAGAGCACAAAGAGAGAGAGAGATAGTGACCATGTCTCGGAAACTGCCCAACATCATCGTCACGGGCACGCCGGGCGTGGGCAAGACGACGCACTGCGAGGCGCTGGCGCAGCGGACGGGGCTGCGGCACCTCTCGGTCAACCAGGTCGTCAAGGACAAAGAGTGTCACGAAGGGTATGATGATGAGTACCAGAGCTGGATCGTGGACGAGGACAAGCTGCTCGACGCGATGGAGGACGACGCCAAGGAGGGCGGGTGTATTATTGATTGGCACGCGTGCGACCTGTTCCCCAAGAGCTGGATCGACCTCGTCGTCGTCCTGCGGGTGGACTCGGAGACGCTGTACGACCGGCTTGAGCAGAGGTGAGTTTTTATCTTTTTTCCCCTCTGTGTATTGTCTCGGGTGAATGCAAGGAGAGAGGGACCAGTGTCATCAGCTATTTCTCTCCGGCCCGTTCAGTGTGTGTGTATGAAGAGAGGACACTGACAGTTGTCTCATGATGGAAGGAATTACCCAGAGAAGAAGCTGCAGGAGAACATCGACTCGGAGATCATGGAGGTTCTGCTGCAGGAGGCGCGGGACTCTTATGACGAGGAGATTGTGGTCGAGCTGACCAGCAACACCTCGGACGAGATGGAGAGCAACGTGGACCGCATCGAGGCGTGGCTGAAGCAGTGGAAGGAGGACAACCAGGCGTCATCTTGAGGATCTTGCAGATGGACCTGAAGCTACGTTATGGATTCTTGTGAGGGCTCATGAAAACTAATTGCGACAGACTGCGCGCGCGGGAGTTATGGTATTCAAAAAGGCATTGATTTTGACATATGGGTATGGCTCCTGGCTGTGGGAGAAGAGTCAAGTAGCAATAAAAGTGACATTCAAGATATTGAGAAGCATACCATGTAAAACATCTTATACTTATTGTGAGTTCTTTTCTTCTAATCCTGTTCGACTGAATCAAAGTATTGATCTCCGTTATTACATTGAGATATCACACACACGTTCGACGACTGATGGCGGGCGCTAAGCGGGGCTGCTCTATCTCTAAAAGTCGATGTTACTCACCTCAAATCACACTGATACGCCAACCTCACCACCAGAGTCACAACAATTCTCAATACGAGACACTCAACTCACTCACACGACACAATTGAACTCAATTACACACATCCAGGATGTCTTCCTCCCCACAAAAACCCGTCGTCAACTTCATAACGGGCAACAAGAACAAGCTCTCCGAGGTGAAAGCCATCCTCGAGCCCGCGGGCATCGAGGTGCGCAGCCAGGCCATCGACCTCGTCGAGATCCAGGGCACCCTCGACGAGGTGACGCTCGACAAGTGCCGGCGCGCCGCCGACCAGGTCCGCGGGCCAGTACTGGTCGAGGACACCTGCCTGTGCTTTGACGCGCTCAACGGCCTGCCCGGTCCGTACATGTAAGTAAAAGTCCTGCAATTCTTTTCCAGAAAAGGGGGTTTGAATGGTTGTCTGATGATCTACGAAAATGAAACAGCAAGTGGTTCCTCGGCTCGCTTGGTCACGAGGGCCTGAATAACCTGCTCGCTGCCTACCCGGACAAGTCGGCTAAGGCCGTCTGCACGTTTGCCTATTCGGCCGGCGCAGGGGAGGAGCCGCTCCTTTTTCGGGGCATCACCGAGGGCAAGATTGTGCCCGCGAGGGGCCCTCCGGACTTTGGTATGTGTCCACTGTCAAGATATACGGAGAGCTGGAGCTGACATGGTGCATGCAGGCTGGGACCCGATATTTGAGTACGACGGTAAGACGTAAGTGCACTTGACATGGAACAGAACACACAGAAGAACAAGACATCTAACAGTGGCATTCACCAACCACAGATACGCAGAGATGGACAAGGTGGAGAAGAACAAGATCTCGCATCGCTTCAGGGCGCTAGAAGAACTACAGGCTTGGTTTGCAAAGCAGACGTCGTCCTCATCAAAAAAGACGCTCCAATGCAAAAAAGAGAATCCGAGGGAGTCATAGAACAAAGATAGGTTTGGGTATAGAGATCATACATTCGTCAATAATGCCACAAGAGTCCCGCGACTCGGCTCTCCTTCTACGCCCAAGATACAAATGGGCGTTGGAAGTTCATCAATCGTCGTCTCCTTGGCCGCTTCTCCTGTACCGTCTTTGTCCTCTTGCAGCACGGTTTCCACTTGATAGAGAACCGTCTGGTGATGCGGCAACCGAAACAGAACCTCTAATCCTTCTTGGATGCATCGGTCGTGTCTTCGGCTGGGGCCGCCAGTGACGGTATTTCGGGCAAATGTAGGCGCAAAACCTCAAACTCGTGGTACTTGCCGAGGTATTTGTGACCTCTCCGGTAAGGCTTGAGCATTATGTCGGGGGAGGTATGCTCAAAGTACCGACTTACAAGCCTGGCAATGCCAGGGGCGTCGTGGAACATGGGGTCAAATACGAGCAGATTACTCTGTCCGTTCTTGAGCTTCTCGAAGCCAACAATCGTCATTGAGTGGCCTGTTGCCAGAATTAGCGCACCGCGTACCAAACAATCGGATTCGCTGAAAGCCTACCTGCGTGCTGAAAGTAGATTGGCGGCAACATGGTCGCCCGAACTTTGTACGTGGGATCCAGTACTCCGGATTCAAAATAACGCTCAATCTCCTGCAAGAGGCGCTCCTCGGACCTGCCAGGCTCCTTATTTCTGTAGCCCTGGGCCTCACATCTAGATACAACACGTTAGTGTCAACAAGCTGTATCTTGGCTGAGGCGGATACTATTACGTACGGGACATCGAGAGAGCAAAAGACAGCTTGTGCCTCGGGTGTGCCGATGTACTTGCGCGTTCCTTTGACGCCTCCGGTCTCGACGCGGCCCTGAGCATTGATGCCCTTGTCCCATGCCTCTTCGATGAAGTCCTGGATCTGAAAGATCGTCGGCAACTTGCCATCGAGGAAATGTTCGACCCCTAAGAATTGCGCGCCGACAATGTAAGACACCATCATTTGGATGTTGCGATATCCGCAAAAGCCACCTATCACGCCGTAGAGGCGGCCGAGGTCAGTACGCGTCCGAGACCTGGGCCATTCGAGGGAACAGGAAATACTACACACCTTCCTTCTTGAGCTTCGAGACATGCTGCACACAAGGATGACACAGATACGCATATGACGTCGACGGGCTCTGTTCCAGCAGCTGCTCCAGTACCGGCATGACACCCTCTTGCCGTATGCCGAACCCCTTCTTCAGGTGGTCGACGAGCCACTCGGGCATCCGCTTCTCGTGCGCATACTTGCCCAGCTCGGCCTTACCGAGCCTCTTCTTCTTGGGAGCTTCCGTCGCCGACGTGCCGGCAGAGTTCCCGCTGGCAGACTGTCCGGCGACACTGGATGCTTTGGAAGAGTGGTCGGTACCTGGTGCGGGCGAGGGACTCTTGGCTTGTGGCATGGCCAATAGCTTGCGCCATGCCTGGATGGTGATGGACTGCTTGCTCGACTTGGATGATTTGTCTCGGTGCCGGCGGTGCCGTCGCCGCTCTTCCCTGTCTCGGCGGTGGCTCGAATCGCCATTCTGATAACTTGATTTGGGGGCTTGTGATCCGGCATCCGTGACGTTGTCCGAGGTTGACTCAGGACTCGAGTCTAGTTCCTGTTCCTCCTCGGCATGAAGTTCCAGGTGGTCCTCAATCTCTTTGATCAGGAGAATCTCTCCGCAGCCCTCGACCGGACACTCCGCATACTGCCCTTCCTCGGGGTCGGCCTCGACATGATGATCCTTCTCAGCTCCATTCATGGGCTCAGTCTTGGCTGCTACCCCGTCACTCACAACAAACGGCGAGGATCCTTCGGAGTGGGTTTCCTCAATGTGCTGGTGGAAGAGCGTCAGAATAGGGGCCAAGACACATGCTCTCAAAGCGAACAGTACTTGAGAGAAGGGTTGGATACTCACCAGCAACAAGGCATATTCGACCGCCCGAAAGCCGCAGAAGGGACAACTCTGAAGTGGGCCGTCCATCTTCTGAGAGCCTGAGCCCCAGCTGGAGAGCGACGTTGGAAATGCCAAGAGATGGAGCGGCCGTCACCTCGTTTTGGAGATATATTTTGAGGGATCCAACAAGGACCCAGTCTACAAGCGCGGGTCAGGGACCTCACTAGATTGGGTCGCGACGCGGGCGAGCTGTATGGTTGGGTTCTTGACCAGCAAGTTCTATGGAATGCAGAGAAAAGACATCAATGCGAGAGGGGAAATTGAAGAGAGGGCCTAGAGAGTCATATTTAAAATTTCGCGTGTCAGTATTGTACAGACATCGTGGCCGACGAGTGGTGGCACGGTTTCGTGAGAGTTGTGAGGTTGCAATTACGTGTTGGACGGCACGACAGGCAGTCGCAAAAAGTCCAGCTAGCATGAGATCAACCTGCATGTGGTTTCGTCGTGGTGCTACTGTAAGTAAGTAGTGGTGTCGTAGCGGCTGCAGGCGCTATTGCGGGCTAGAATCGCGGCAGCCCAGGCCCTCCCCTGCCGAGTTACAGTAGTGGCTGCGGCACCACACTCGGCATGCAGGACCCCTGATCGCGTGTTGAAGACTGGTGGATCGTAGCGCGAAAAGACCATCCTCAATCCGTTCATGTTGGTGGGAAATCATCCGCGGCCCATGTATTTGACGATGTTCCACAGACACGAAACAGCCACTGCAAGAACACGCAAGCTACATATGTCTTGTCCGACACAAAGGTCGTCATCTTGTTATCATTTCTAATTCATGTCTATGGGCAATCATCTTCATAGAGATTCTATGCCCATGATGCCCTTTTCTACTCTACCCACCAAAGCTCGCTTACCCCCTTTTTAGACGGTGGTCTGCTTCAGCTTCTCCGCCGCTTGCTCGACGGCAGAGGCCGCAGCGCCCACTGCGGCAGCGACCTTGGGCTTGGCACCCTTGTCTGCCTTGCCCTTTGCCTTTTGCGAGGTGGTGTTTTGGGGAAGCTCCTTGGTGAAAGGGATGAAGTCTGGTGCGCCCGGCAGGTACTTGCGCAGGGGCTCGGGGATGCGTAGGCCATCAGGAGTCTGGTAGTTCTCCATGATGCAGCCTATGGCTTGGTCAGTATGACTGATTAGGAGTATAACGGGAGTAAGTCAAGGTGCACGTACACATGGTTCGCGAAGTAGCAGCCAGGGTGCTGTTCAGGCAGTGGACATACTTCTTCTTGGCTGCAAAGAGGTCATGTCAGTCGTTGCTTGGCCAAGCCTCCAACGAGGTTGGCAAACTTACCGTCTGTCTGCGTCTTGACACCACATCGGATCTCAAGGGCACGCGACTCTGTTCAAGCGAGTTAGTCGGGTTATCCCAAGACGCAATTCTCTATCGTGGACTGTCGAATTCGAGACTTACGGTAGTCGGTGCAGTTGGAGCAGGAAACAAGCTCTTTCTGTTCATGATCACACAAGTCAGACCCTGTCAACTTTCTCGTCAACATGGCACTTCAACTTACGTATTCACCCTGGAAAGGGAACCAAGCTAATCATACACACATTAGTTTTCATTCTTCATGGTATACGTGGAAGTCCAGACTTACCCTCAAGATCGTACTTCTTAGCCGCAGCCTGGTTGAAAGCACCCGAGACAATCGCAACGATCCGGTAAGGCAGTCCGAGGGACTGGGCAAACTCCTCGGAGTTGGCAATCATCTATCATCATGTCAGCCGCTCGCTCTTGTCCGGCATCAGGTAGTTCCTTACGTTGTCGAACATCTCCCAGCTCTTCTCAGGGTCGCAGAGAACGAACTGCTCAATCTTCTCGAACTGGTGAACGCGGAAGGTGCCCTAAATCATTTCATGTCAGTTCCTGAATAGTCCCACAGTCTACATACATATGACGACTTACCCATGCGTCCTTGCCGTGAGAGCCAGCTTCCCTACGGAAGCAAGTCGAGTAACCAGCATACTTGATAGGGAGATCCTTCGCCTGGAGCCACTCGTCGGCGTGGTATGCGCTGATCGGTTGCTCCGAGGTGGCAATGAGGTACTTCTCAGAGTCACCGTCGATGACCTGCCAGATCGTCAGTGCTGTCTTCGTCCAAGCCTTCCTATTCCAAAATCCCCTACCTTGTAAAGCTCGTCATCAAAGGAGTCGAGCTGGGCCGTGGCAGCCATATACTCCTTGTTCATGAAGAACGGTGTCTGCAGCGCCGTATAGCCGTGTCGCATCGTCAGGAACTCGAGCCCATAGTTGATGATAGCCTGGTTCAGGAAGACTCCCCACTGGCGCAGGAAGTATCCTCTGTGTCCAACAACCTTGACACCAGCCTCGGGGCTGTAACCATCGAGCCGGGTCAGGACCTCATGGTGGCTAAGGCAATCCCTTTTCTCGACCTTCACTCCCTCGGGCTCCCACGTCCTCAGCGTCTCGTTGTTGTCCTCGTTATCGCTAACGGGCACAGAGTTGTGGATGATGTTGCCGACAGACTTGACCAGGGCCTTGAGCTTGGTCTCCTTGACGTTGGCCGAGTCGAGCAGCTCCTTCTTGGACTTCTCGAGAGCAACTTTTTGCTGCAGGAACTCGTCGGCGTTCTCCTTGGCCTTCTTCCGGGCGCCAATCTGCTTCTGCACGGCGTTGATCTCGGCGTTCATCTGGGTCGCGCTGTAGAGGGTCTTTCGGTGGTCGTCCCAGAGCTCGATGATCTGGTCGACGACCTCGACGGGGGCATAGCGGCGCTATATCGCGACAAAGAGTATCATGTTAGTCTATCAACCTCCAATGCGCAAAGAAAGCCCATATGCGAAGGCACAGTTTTCGCGATCAACGGGACAGTGGTTCGTGTCGTGGAGGGGCAAGTTGACTTACGCGCTGCGACTCCCTGATGAGCTCAGGGTTGCCGCCTCGCTCGGCGATGAAATCGTTGACGTCGAGCATTTTGTAGACCACAAGTTGATGTCCTTGTCTCTGTCGTGGTCTCTGTCCTCGTGGTTTATTGCTTGAATTGACAATGGGCTTGGGGAAATTTTGGCGCCTGTCTAGAAGTTTTTGGAGGGGCTTTATCGAACAGCAGATCTTAGCGGGGTACCTGCCATTTCGTATGAGCGCGCGCGCCTCCGTGTGTGACACATCTCGGCGAGACGACAACCACGGAACCGACCGTATTCTGTACTGAACCGCCGGGTGACTCAAATCCACTTTATTCGAATATATGGCAACCGAAGTATGTCTTTCAATCACGATGGACCAAAAAACGCCCCCGATCTAACAAGATATCCCGAGTCGCGCATACCATAAAGCTGTATAAGTCAAGATTGCCTCCGTGTAAGTGGACGGCGCCGCTGCAGCTACAAGAAACCTTCTACACTGCATCACCCATGAGCCTCAACACCAAGCAATTCATCGCCAGTACAGGTTTATTGTAGGCACTGCTATTATTAGAACTGATTTCACAGACGTCGCGCAAAAGACCTGATATAAACCCCCTTCTCTAGATGCATCTAAAGCACAAAACCAAAACTACAACGTACAACCCTGATTTCCTAGCAACGTCTTGACATACATGGATTCTTTCTCCTCGTGATATGCACCCTGAAGTGAGAGAGGTATATGCTCCGCGGCATTGTCCCTTCAAGGAATAGACACCTGTTGAGTCGAGTACCCGAGCCTCAATGTCCTCGACCAGCTTCATGCTTGGGCGCCAAGACCTTCTCTGCTCAACAGCAACATTGTTGTCTGAACACATCAACCGATGCAAAGCCAAACGTATGGAGCAAAGTGCTCATAAATATGACAAAGATCCTACCCAGGCCTTTCGTGGAGTGCAAAACGTATAAAAGGCCCCGAGCTTACACATCTCCTCCATGCAGTACAATGACCGAAAGCATCTTCTCACATGACAGAGCACTTGCCTCCGCCCTCAGGCTCGTTGGGGTTCTGCGACTTTTCGATCTGCCCGATCAGAAGCTCAAAGGCCTTGGCGACGTTCTCATTGTACCTGGCACTGGCCTCGGTCCAGGCACAGTTAATCTTCTCGGCGAGCTTCTTGCCCTCCTCGGCACTGACTTGGCGTTGCTCCGGTCGCAAATCACTCTTGTTGCCAACAATGACAATAGGTACCCACTCGACTCCCTGACCAAGCAAAAAATGTTAGTCATATGTGCGTCAGTGCAATTGCTGGAACAGCATCGGAAGCCCGAAGGGATTTGTTCTTTTTGGGGGCAACCCACCAAGTGGTTGAGGATCTTCTCTCGAATAACTTGTATCATCTCGAATGACGACATGGACGAGACGGAATACACCAGCATGTAGCCATGAATGCCGATAAAGTGCTTCGAGTTCAGGATACTGTATTCATCCTGTTGAGAAGCAAACGCGATTCATTGTTAGCTTGATTCCACTTTCGCATAGAGGAAAAGAAAAGGGCAATCTCGTCCAGAGTCAGGGCCAGGCGTATAGGCCAGCACTGTTTCTGGTAGAAGAGCCCTTGTTGGGGGTAGACTGACTTGTCCAGCGGTGTCCACAATCTCGGTGCGAAACTCTTGGTTCTTGAACTTGATGTCCTTGCTAAACGTGTTCTCAATGGTCGGGTAGTAACTCTCGACAAAGTGGCCGTCGACAAACTGGACCGCGAGCGAGGATTTGCCTGTTCAAGCATTTCCCAGGTCAGTACTTGGAAAAGGTATCGGGGATCTTGCTTGCAGAGTAGAAGACGAACCGACTGAACGACTGCCAACAATGGCGACTTTCCTCTGCTTCGACGGTGACGGCATTTACGTAGATTTAAGAATAGAATGCCCGAGTACTCGGAGGGCGGGGTGGAATAGATCAGGAGCTTCACACCACGACAGAGCTCGTGGAGGTCCTGCGCTGGCTTGTGTTCGTCGTAAGATTGCGAGTCGCCGCCGTATTAGGATCTGACAGAAAGAGCTTTGGTGGCGGAAGCTCGAAAACAGCTTGGAGTGGGGGTTTGGAGGCGAGAAGAGGGTGGTGAGGATGCGAATGCACGTCAAATGCCCTCGCTCAAAGATTGGGGATTCAACGAATTAAGGTCCAACAGAAAACCAAACCTGGTAGAGAGTCAGGTAGTTCCTCGAGGCAAGACATGAGCAGCACCCAAGCAGGGAGAAATAGCTTTCACGTTTCGTCAAACACACCCCGCCTGGCTGCGCTGCCCGCCTCCGCTTCCAGGCCGGCCTACGAAGATCTGGGCTTGTGACGGATCCATGGATCTTGGTGGGGTCTTTTGTGTCTCCTGGTGCTTTGGTCTCGACGTGCCAGTCCATTCGTTGCCAGTCATTCAATTCCCATTTGCGCGGGCGTTGAACGTAATAAGATCCACTGTAACCTCCCCTACCTCTCGGTGCTCCCCTTACCAGAGGCTTATTATTACTGGGCCTTACACAACCTCCTTACCTAAAGCGCTTTGGTGCGAAAGGACGAGTCGCATCCATTGAAACCAACCATCTTATATGCATTTCGGACTCAAGTCATTGACACGAACACGAAGAAGATCACCTCAGCCGGGCAAGTATGGGCCATAACTGTTTGCTCCTCTACTTTGGTTCCTATGTAGCCAAACTCAAAACACCAATGCCTGTCAAGTATCTCTCATTCCTTACCCCGTCTTTGTGTTTCCGATCTGGCTTGGAAAACATGGGGTAAAGGACTGGAATGCTCGATCTGCCAGACGACGGCAACGGCTGCAAGCCAGCCAGCCAGCTGTGCCAGAGCAGTCCTTTTATCCAATCGCCAACAATGCCTCACGCTCGGCTGCCGTGCTGTTGTAATCATCATGGTGTTAGCATGGGCCTTCGGAGGGGACAGGGAGTCTACGGACATTGGCACAACATATCCGTGTCGAGGATCCGTGGGCAGCTTGAACCCTTTCGAAGGGACCCATTTTCCCCCGGCAATGTCCTCGGTCTCGAAAGTCTCGTAGCCTCCGCCGCGCGTGTAGTCGTCGATCCATAGATGCCACTTAGTGTACAGCTGTAAGTAATGCAGGCCAATGGCAAGGGGTATGGACTGTGTCAACGGACCTTCTTGGGGTTGAGATTGTTCTGGAAGACCAGCGGCCCTTCCCCAGCGGGCATCGTCCCCTCGCCAATCTCCTCCGACACCTTCCTCCACGGCCCGTCCAGCTCGGCGGCCACGTTCTCCTGGATCAGCTCGCCGGGCCCGTTCTTGCTCAGCATGTAGAACCTGTCGGACGCCGCGTCAAAGGCGATGGTGTTGTCCATCCCCAGATCGACATACTTCTCCGCCGGGCTGAACGTGGCAAAGTCGTCGGTGAAGCTGCGCAGCGTGTGCAGCTGCCCGTCGCCCAGCTTGGACGTCCAAAAGACCATGTACTGCTCGCGCTTGGGGTCCCAGATGGCGTCGGGAGCCCAGGTCATGCCCGCCTCGGGTGGCGAGACGGGACGCGAGAAGGGGCCCTTCCAAGTGGTCAGGTCGGTAGACTCCCAGACAATGATGGCCTTCGAAGCGTTTGCCGTGAACGAAGTGCCGTTATTCCAACCGATACCGTTGACTTTGAGGTCCTGTTGAAGAAATGAAAGTATATCAGTACTGTGTTGGCACACTTGGTTGATAGGTAACTTACAGTGCAGATGAGCCAATATTTGGATCTGTCAGCATTGATGATCAGTGTAGGATCTCTGATGCCCTTGGTGCCGAGATTCGAGGTGAGAACGGGTTTGCCGCTCTTCAAGCTTGTCCATGACCCGGGGTTGTTATCGTTGCTGACTGCCATATAGACTTGCTCGCCATCAGGATGAAGCTCGCCAGTGAACTTGGATTACGACCTTGTCAGCTGCGAACACTATTGGTATCGATATGTTATGTTCAGATACAAAGCACTCACATAGACATAGACATAGTCAGTAAAGTTTACAGCACTCGGCGTGGTATGCTGAAAGCTCAGAGGGCTGCAAAAGACTTGACATGTCAACGAGGCAAGAGCCGCGATATGAAGTAACAACTTCATCCTGTATAACTGCCAGATGGATTGCTGCTTGTATGACTAGAATTATCATAGAGGTGTTGAACTACAGTTGCGTGTACTTGAATGGTCCATGACCCAGACAGCGCTGCCCTCCGCTTTTGAGTCTGGATTTTACCGATCACAATAGATATCCCAGAGTGTAAATTCGAATTATCCAGTACAAAGGTTCCGGATGGCTCCGTCATCCCCGCGATGGACCGCCGTTCTTATTCTGGCAACCATGGCTTGGCTTTGCGGAGGATTCCCGGTAATTTGGACATATAGCCAGCCGCGGGAGATACGAGCGGAGACGTATATGATGCACAGCATATTAAGAGTCGAGCCTTGCGAATCGGAAACCTTAATGAGAGATCATTACCATGGTCACTGGTTAGCATCATTGCTGCAGGTGTTTTAGGTGCTATTAACAGCCCGCACTTTGTTTGGAAAGCAGATTAGGATGAGAATTTGCAGGAAGACAGTATATTTATCACAAAATACAGATATACAGACAGTCCTTCTATCGTCGTGGAGCTCAGTCCGTCTAATGTGCGAATTAAAAGTACTCCTCCAGGTATCATCATGTTGTAACAGTACGTGTATCAGTCAAGCCTCTATCTCAGCTCTTAGGGTGTCCCATCACCGAGGCCGGAAGGGGCGGGGAACTGGGTCGCCTGGTGAAAAGCAAGGTGAACTCTTTGACCGGATAGCCAATGAGTCCCAAATATCCGGCCTCGTTTCCGTCATAATTCGTAAACGCCACCGTTCGTTAGTCCTGCAAGTCACCCTTATAGATGCTCCAGATTCTGAACGAGTGCTTCCATCCGCCCGATCGAGCCATCCGTTTCTGCGTGATCTGCTGTTGCCTTTTGGTAGTAGGCAATGAACTCCCTAATGGAGTTCGTGAGAGGGCGTAGGCTGCCACCCCGCTGCAGGGCTCCGAACCTCTCTCTGACAGGTCTGTAGACCGACAGGTAACCTAGGAGGACCGACAAGTAGCCAAACAGAACGTTGAGTTGCGATGACTCTTCAGAGTCGGCCTAGTGCTTGGTCAGTAAACCAGACACCACAAGATGAATGACTAAAACAAACCTCATGTGTAGTAGCGCAGTTATCAAGGAATATCTTGATGAGACTGTCTAGACTCGCTGCTCCCGTCCCTGACTCGAGCAGTGTGCGACCTGCTGATGGCTCATGCTCGGAAAAATTGATCATCACTCCGAGCATCAGCAGAAGAGACTCGAAAGTGGCGGATTGAAAACCCTCGCCTGCCATGGGTTTCAGAACTTGTGCAAAGGCTCTGCAGACAACGCTCGCTAGCTCTTGAAGCACACCTCTCCTCAAGAAAATGCTAGGTGCGTTAGGGTTGTTGTTGGCGGTGTTCATTGTAAGCTTCACAGCCAGCACGTCGAGTTCACCGAGACTTTCGGCTTTGCGGAGAAGAGACGCCTCGAGGATATCTGCGACCGTGGGCAAATGACGCTTAGTCCAATCTGGTCCGAGATCTGACTGCATCACAGGCACCGAGTGTTTCACGAGTAGATTGAGTGCCAAGTAGAGATCAATCGACTCAGCGCTGTGAGGGAAGTCCCAGGAGCTGGACTCTGCATCACCTGCAGCAGATGAGAGAATTACGAACAGTTCGTCAACGATAGACGGGGACGCAATCTGGTGCTCGACCGTCATTGTTGGCACCAGAGGCGGGATGATCATATCCAAGCACTTGAGAGCTAATGTGCGAGGAGAAAGCTGGGGTGGCGCATGACTCCAGAGGTTTGGCATGTTCAGGATGGTCGTCTTGAGACCTGCCACCGTTGTCTGCGTATGCTTCGAAAGATTGCTCTTCCGATCTCTCGCAACGCTCGCGATATCGCGTTCTTCAGCGATAAGCAACGCGAATAGGTGCGATATGCCATTGAAGTGCAATCGTTGCACCAGTAAACTGTCTGGTGCAGAAGAAAAGATCGTGGTGAGAATGCAGATGATGGTGTAGCCAGCAATGGGATCGGTCTCCTTCCCGATCTTATCGAACAAAGTAGATTCACCGTCGTGATCCCGAAATTGACGACGGAACGTTTTGTCCTGGATCCTTTCGGCGAGTTCTAGCAAGGCAGTACGTCTTGCAGAAGACGGCTTGCCCAAGCTTGGGGTCCCAATCCTGTCCAAGATGTCGTCCATCTCATCTGCATTTCGGTTGTTAGCGCCAGCCTGGCGCAGCTCATGTAGACTGCGGACGGCACCAGAGTTCATATCGTCTTCAAGGTCCTCATCGATGGACATCTGTGACAACTTTGGCTGGCTGTCTGGTAATAGACTTTGCGACCAAATGTCAACTCCGGGTCCGGTTGAGTCCAGAGGGTTTTCTGCTAGTACAGTCCGTTCCTGACTGTAGGTAAACTTCACACCTGGTTTCTTAGACAAGAGAGAGGTCTCCCGGTTGACCATTGCCCTTGACTGCGAGGGCGTCGCCATCAGTTGGATCTCGCGATCCATGGCGGAGTCCGAGGCTTGGCTGCTGACGACTCCCTTCTTCAAGCCAAGCGAATACATCTCGGCGTTGTCGTCACTTTCAACCGTCGAGTCCGAGCTATCGGCCTGGGCGGTAAGGGCATCAATCAGCCGTTTTCTAGGCCGTGAATTTCCTTCAACAACAGGCGCTGCCTGGACTTTCTTTTCTGTGACCTTCTTTTCCGCCGGCTCCACAAGTGGTGGTCCAAAATATACGGGTGCTTTCCGAGGCGGTCGGATCGGTATCTGCTGCTGAGTCGGTGCTGGCTTGCGTGAACCGACACTGAGGGAACTCAGAGACTTGGATGTCGCTGGAGAGAAAGGAGAAGTGGTGCCGATGTCTTTCATGACTGTATCTTTGGGCGGGGTGATCTTGTTCCGCGAACGCGGAGGGATCGGTTTCGCGGGCGCAGGTTTGCTTCGAGGCGCCTGCTTTGGCGAAGAAGGGATATCATCGTAGATATCATAGACTGCTGAATCTGGGCTCGAGGACCTCTGTTTTTTTACCTGCCGGTTTGTTGACTGCACTTGTGACTGCTTCCTCTTGACCACCCTACTCGTGTCCTTCCCATCCTCGCTTTTCTCTCGCGATGCCGCCACACTCGCGTTTTGATGGCTCGTCGGTTCTTCCGGAACTGATCGCTTCAGCGGACTGGTAGACCGCGAGGCCGAGCGTGCAACGCGTCCGCCGATTTGACTTGTCGGCCGTGCCAAGTTTGGCGCCGTTTTCAAAGAGTCTTGCGCGCTGCGCGCTGGAGACGCGCCATTGCGTTTTCTGCCGTATGTTGTGATCCTCTTCTTGGTGGGAATCAACGGGTCGCTAGTAGTAGACATGCTGGCGATCCCTGTTGTTGTAACGATTGTGTCGTGTAGGGTGAGGCAAACGTGAGTTGAAGGTAGCTGCAGAGTGATCAAGCAGCAAGAATGCGCTGAGCTGAAGCCTAACACTTTGCGCGTCGCGTGGTGTGATGATAAAACGTTTATGCTCGGTGCTATCGGTATCGGAATAGTGAAGGATTCGTGACGAGCAGTGCCATCACTACGGGGTAGAGCTCGTGGTGACGTGTATGGGTTGAATGGAGGATGTGTCAACAAGCAGAAAGTCGACGAGAAACGGTCGCATGCGATTCAGGGACCGGATGACACCAAGCGATGAGGCGTTTGCTTCGGCTTTGTCGCTCAAGACGCGATGGAATGCGAGTCAATAGAAAGAAAGCATCAAAGGCAGCCGAATGCAAATCTATCTTTGCCGACCTTGATTTTTGATGTTGACAAATTTAAAGCGTCTCCGCTACTTGGAGATGTTGTTTGGCGGCGGGTATGTTTAGGTTGCTCCTCTCCTTGTGGCAACCCGCCTGATGCGCTTGGGTTGGCGGTGCTGGTGGTGGACTGCATGTGCCCATAAACAAGGGACTTTCACCCCCACCATGGGCATGTTGGAGAGGCCTTGTTCTGATAGGCCAGAGTCGCCCGCATAGCCATTCGTATTGCGGGGAAGCTGTTTTCTACAGGAACAGGCATTTACCTAGTACTTACTTGTAAGGACTGAAGATGGCAGTCAATTCAATCTTATCCACTCATGCAAACAGCCCGGGTACAGGTAATCTACTACAGCAGCAAGTAGTGGAAGACCCTACTTTAAGCCGAACTTGAGGTAAAAGAGATTGATCAAGGGAATAAGAATAAGTCAAATTAGGGCTCGGTAGAGATATTGTCAGGGACGAGCACCCATGGTTTAGCAGAATGTTTATGTCGACGCCTAGGCTATCTCTTATCTATGGATCGGGAGGCGCACCAAACCCCTGACGTAGGGTGGAGCTATCACGAGCGGCGGGAGGAGGCTTGAGGTTATACCGACTTGGTGAAGTTTGAGTGAGTTACTTTCGATCCAGCGGGAGCCTTTGTTCTCCTCTGCCTTACAGTGCACACCTTGGATACCCGACGAGCATCATCATCATTATTATCTCATTGGATCTTCTTAATCTCGTCTGCTTACACATCTGCTTGCTTTGACGATATCTTGCAACCGGTTACCGACAGCTCGTTCGGCTGCCGACATCGACCCCAACCGACTCGAGCCCCGCATCATCATCATGTCCCCCTCTACTAACAAGCAGGACACATCTGCTCCCACGCAATGTGTAGGACCGGATTATAAGCCAGACCGCCACAAGCCCACGGCCACTGTCTCAACAGATGTCGATTTCGAGACCGTGACAGTCCTTCCTCAGACCCCTCAGCTTATTGCTCTGCTCACGTGCGTCATTCCCTCTTTCATCACGGGCACTCATACTCGCTTCTGACAACCAAGCAGAAAGATTCGAGATGTCAAGACTGAGAGGGGTGATTTCATCTTTTACTCGAACCGTATTATACGGCTGCTTGTCGAGGAAGGCCTGAATCACCTACCTACGGTCGAGCACACCGTCACCACTCCTGTCGGCCGGCCCTACGCCGGTCTCATGTTCCAGGGTAAAATATGTGGTGTCTCTATCATGAGGGCCGGCGAGGCCATGGAACAGGGCTTGCGGGACTGCTGTCGCTCTGTCCGCATCGGCAAGATTCTCATTCAGAGAGACGAAGACTCGGCACAGCCAAAATTGTTCTACGACAAACTCCCTGAGGACATTGCCGAACGTTGGGTTCTGCTCCTGGATCCCATGTTTGCCACTGGCGGCTCTGCCATCATGGCTGTTGAAGTTCTCAAGTCGCGCGGAGTGCCAGAGGAGCGAATCCTGTTCTTGAACCTCATCGCCAGCCCCCAGGGCATCAAGAACTTTGCGACCAAGTTCCCCCGGCTTCGCGTGGTGACGGCGTTCGTGGACCAGGGCTTGGACGAGAAGAAGTAAGTTGTGCTGCGTCGCCTGACTGCCTTCCTTGGTTCGTACTGACAGGATTCAGCTACATCATTCCCGGACTTGGAGACTTTGGCGACAGGTACTACACAGTTTAGGGACAGGGCGTCTGCTGGGTTTTTCTGTATGGTCGTTCGAGGCGCGGTTATTTAGCTGTCACGCATCAAGCATTGTCCCCTGCGAGGTATGGAGCACGTAGCGCATGTCGAAATCAAGGGTATTTATTACAAAGTGTCTTTCAGCCCATAGCTAAGCACGGAGAACTTCCCCTCAGTCGAACTCATCATCGCCAACAATACCGTCGCCTACGTAACGCCTGTCATCTTCGTCGTCTCTGCCTCGCCTGTCTGTTTCGTCCGCCCGCTCTAGCATGCGACCCGAGGATCTCGCCGTGGCTCGAGGCTCGTCATCTTTGGCAACCGCCTCTGTGATGTGTGTCAGCAAGCCTAACGGCGTTGAAACATACGCAATAAGCAGATCCAACATACCTGCTGCGTCCACCCACTCTCCGTACACATCGACAGCGGCGGAAAGATCTAGAAATGACGGACAGGTGAGCGATCGTATTCCTCGGCAAACAGAATCATGATGGGTGATATAAGTACTTACAGTTGATGCCGCATTGGAACTTTTGTCCGCAGACCTTACACTCCAGCTCGCCGACGCCAGCCTTCTTGTCCAATTTGACTGCGACGGACTTCTCGTGATTGCAGAAGAGGCACGTGAATGTTGTCGGTAACGGTTCGTTCTATATATGAGAGTATAGGGTCAATCAACTAGATGCTCCCAGTACTGTTTATGCTGATCGCTGTCGCATGTCATTATTCTCTTGCGTACCTTCTTGGGCCCTTGGGGCTTGCGTGAGCTCTTCTTGCGCTTGCCCATGGTGGCGTCCGATATTTGTTGTGAACTTGATGCGACACGCGTCTAAAACGTCGAAATGGGTCGAAACTACTTGCAAACCTGTTGTAAAGAGGTTTGCGACGGTTGTGAGGAGAATGCGCAAGCAGAGTAGCTTGCGATTTGAGGTGGAAAGGGTAACTATTCGCTATCTAGATTTCAACACTGGCGAAATGATTTGGTATCGATTGGCAGAATTGCGCCCCGCGCCTGTTGCGCAGCGCTCGCTGTGAGAGCGGCAGCGCACAGTGACCGAGTCGAGACCCCACTGTTCACGCACGCCGCCCCGGTAGTTCCCAAGCCTGGGACACTCTCGGGTCTGTGCACCACATTGGATGGACATCCGGACTCACTGGCTTTCTTTCTTAGTGTACCCCGGTTTCCATGGATGGTCATCTGAGCTGGAGAAGCTGTGTTACTTGTGCTACCCCTCACCGCGTAGGTACTTGTTGTCCCTATCGGCCCCAGTGTTATGAAGTTTTGAGAAACAAAGCATTGCCTGAGCTGCTTGTATAAATAGTTCAAGTAGAGTACTAGACATGGGTTTGCTGCCAGTGACCTTTCGAGTTTGTCTCGAGTCCTCTTAGGTCATCCCAATGCCTTGCCCGAAGGTCAACCCCACCCCTGTCCCGGCTCCGGATGTATCCTGACGGAGCTCCAAGATAGAAAAGCCCAATATCAGGTACGAGCATTCAGTGGCCCTTGGCGCGGATAACGGAGCTGGCCCGGCTGCGACTTTGCGGGGCATTGTCCAAGACCCAAGGTTTGTCATTGATAATACCAGCCCCCGGGCCCCTACCCAAAGTCATCTTCTCAGACGCCCAAGTAGGTAATCTTAGTCGTCACATGGCTCTGGATGTCTCCGCTTCCCTCCGCCGTGCCGTTATCCTTTCCTCCCTTCCCTCCCTTTCCTCTTGGCCTCAACCTCTATTTTCCTTTTCATCCATTCTCCTCGGGTTCAATAAAAACGTACTGCATCTACGACGTGCCAAGTGACAAGCGGCGCCTGTTAGAGTTCCTTTTGTGTGTTTGATGATAAGCTCCATTCCAAACAGGATACACAGACCCAACCGTGGCTGCAAGGGTGTGTCACCACGCATCTCTCCCCTGCATACGGCAGTGACCGCTCTTTCCATGCAAACACATCGACACCTGAACATCTAGCGTTCATTCTTGAGACCGCAAACATCTTCAGTTCTACACGAGTGAATAAACCCCCTTTGTCTTCCTGCGACGCCTGCATCCTCGGAACAATCACACCTAGAGAAGAGCTTTGTACGATCTATATCACTCACTTCCACCACAGTCCCAGCCATGGCTGCCAACAACACCAACGTGAACGATACTCCCAGTCGGGAGGAGTTTATGGATATGATGCAGCAGCTTCGACAGACTCGAACGCTGCTTGAGTCCGCCCTAGAGGCTCTTGGTCAAGGTCAACCCGGTACTAACCTGCCGGCCCCTTCCGCGTCTGGCGGCAGCAGCACGACACCGAATGCTGCTACCCAAAGTCCACAAATGTTGCCTGCAGACTCAACACCAGACCAAACCGATGTGACATCTCCTCCAGCCCAGAAATCCGGATTCACGTCTCGGATCATCTTGACGTATGTCACTCCTAATCTCCGTCAAGGAGCTACCTTATGTTTTCACATATACTGACTGTCTCCAGCACATACCCCAAGCAGATTGGGATCAACCCCCTACCTATGGACTGGGGTGCTGCCGATCCACAGAGTCGAGGACCAATTGTTGTGAGCAGGTCATCGTCGACGATCCGTCGACGCAATGGTAAGTTTCGATATGGGTACCTTCGTCAATATAGCAACTTCTCGCTAACCTCGTACTTTAGCTATTGGAGGTGAGGGATGACAAAAGACTTTGCATGGTGCTCACTATTGGTAACACTGTTTTACAGCACATGGAGGTTCCTATTCGATCTATTACGCTCTTGCTTTGGCGAGCAAAGAGCTCGATGCGGATCACCGGTGAGACTTTCCCGGCTCCGAAATTGAGTCCACGGGGAAGCAATTGTTGATCAATCTATTCAGGCCGGACTTCACTAACACAGAGCCGATCGTGGATATTGGCCCGTTTCCAACATGGCACGACAAGAAGAAGATCGTTGCTATGGATCCCTACGGCCATCTTGCTCCATGGCTTTTCAAGGACATCATCAATAAAGAGAATGGTAAGAACTCACTTGATTTCATGACGATATAAGTGACTAACTTGCCAAAAGTGGATATCCGCCCTACTATTGCCATCACGAAAGCACACATGAAGGTGGGATAGTCTCTTTGATCGTGCACACGAGAAAAGACTGACCGTGTCACAGCTACCCGAGCTGGAGGAGAGTGTTCGAAGCGGAAGACTGTTAGTCCCCTCACTCTTGTCTATGTTCTACATTTATGCTCACTCATACTTATCTAGCAAGCCGGACGGGAAAATATGCTTGAACAGCCTGGGCGAGCTTGCTGTTACCAAGTTCGCCGTGGAACCAGTGCGTAGGACTTTGATTACATGGTGTCAAACATGTAGACTAAACCATTGACTAGGTCTGGTATCTGCCCGGCGTTGCAGAGAGGTTCGGCATTGGTGAGTGAACCGAATGACAAGGCTTGAATCTGAAGTTGACCTCTGGCAGACGAAGGCACGTTACGGCGATCACTCTTCGAGCACACTGGAGGAAGCTATCCCGAGGTATGGACGCTGCAAGCTCTATGAGATTCTAAGGCTAACTCGCGCCCATATAGCTTATAACTCGTGGTGATATCAAACTTTTCCTCCCACCGATCGGTAAGATCTATCCTACAAGATCTTAAGCGTGACTGCTGTGAATGCTAACACGCGATCTGCCTAGGGGGACTGACCGTGTACTGCTTCGGCGATCCCGCAAAAATGTCCGACCCGAACTCGAAACTCGCACTCCGTATTCACGACGAGGTCGGTCAAATTTTGCTAACAGTGTCACCGAAAGTTGTGTTGCTGACGAGAATCAGTGTAACGGGAGCGATGTCTTCGGCTCCGATATCTGTACTTGCCGACCATACCTCATCTTTGGCATCGAAGAAGCCGTCAAAGAAGCTCAGAACGGGGGGAGTGGCGTTGTCATCTACTTCCGTAAGGAAGGCCGAGCTCTTGGCGAGGTCACCAAGGTATGTTGAACCAATCACACTTTTCTGAGGCAGTCGTCGTGCTAACTCCGAGGCAGTATCGTACGTACTTATGCTTCTGTTTCCTTGTTCTATCCGAGGGGCCAATTGTTCCGTCTTGGCCGATATTGACCCCATCTGGGAGCTCTGATAAATGCCAGCAGCTGACCAGCCATTTAGTTGTCTACAATGCGAGGAAGAGGGGTGAAGATCGGGCTTCAGACTACTTTAAACGCACTGAGAACATTGCCGGTGTCAAAGACATGCGCTTCCAAGCCCTCATGCCGGACATACTACACTGGCTGGGTATCACGAAGATCGACAGGATGCTCAGCATGAGCAAGTGAGTATTCGCACCCCTGGACCCGTGTGCAACACAACAAGGAGCTAAACATGATACTCACAGCATGAAACACGACGCTATCGTTGGACAAGGGTGAGTACCCTGCCTGACTGCCGGTACCGACGAATGGCAGAGCCGATTCCCGTTGCTTACACCCCTTCCAGCATCCCCATACATGAACGTGTTGAGCTTCCCGAGTCTTGGATCCCCGCAGACTCGAGAGTCGAGATTGACGCCAAGATCACTGCCGGTACGCTTGCGACCCCCCTCCACATCCATCCGTTGCCTTTATTGGCAGAGCTGATGCCACTCTCCAGGATACTTCACTACCGGTCATCGAATGACAGCCGAGGAGCTCGAAGCTGTTCAAGGTAGACTTTGGGAAGAGTAAGCTGCAACTCAGAGCCGGACGAATCAGGACTCTTCCAACTGACGTAACACTAGTGTCGACCACTGAGGGCCGTCCCGATGCACTTGAGCAAGCCAACTGCCAGCTGCATGTCACATGCCTCACTCTCATCCTACATTAGGCACTGTCATCCCACTTATGCATGCACCACTGCTCTCCTGACGGGCTGACATTGGCCCTGCCTTTTACCTTTCGGAATTACACAGGCTCAAAAATCGTTTTAGCGACCCTTGACCTTATCTCGGACTGCAGAAATTGAAACGGCGGCAACTCTAGGCGCCTCCTCAACCCTCCAGTGCATTTACCTACTCATGCAACCCCACACTCGAGAAGATGATCATCCTCAAGCAAGCATGCATGAGGTCATAGGCAAATAATTGTATACCCAGTTTGACTCTTCGCATGGCTTGCGTGTACAGGGCGTTTTTGTTGATAGAGAGATTATTGAGCTATCCGCCCGTTGCGTGACACACCTGGGGATTCGTATTCAGACTCGAGGAAAAGATCTTGGTGTGAACGTTGCACCCCAGATCGTCCAGAAGATCGACAGCACCCACTATTTACCGCCACCTTTCGAGCTTCTAGACTTCAAATTCCAAGTTGTTCCAACACCTGAGCCGAACTGTCGAATGTCAAACCACCTGATGTGATCAGACTATTATACACACAGCTCCCATATTGGGAAGTCCAACACCTGCCATCTCACTCTTGCTGTCTGGACTTACCATAACCACGTCTTTGGCAATTACAAACGATGGCGGCTATGGCGCACATAAGTTGTCAAGTTTCAGTCGACCATATAGATTGTATGCACACACCAGTGCTCGAACGCGTGAAGAGGGCGCTTGGATGGTGTTACGGGGGTGGCTGACCCAGAGGCTGGCCTACCTAGAAGACCGAAGTTGGTGGGCAGGCATCCTCATCCGGAAGAACTCGCCTCAGGGGCCGCCGAGGGCCGCGACGTATCCGTCCCTCCGTTATGTCTTTCAACCGTGAAATGGAGGGCGGCACGAGCCAACGGGTGGATGGCTGACTGCTGGCTAGCCAGATCCATACATGTCGCCTTGGCCGCACCTGCAGGAGGCGGTGGTGCCTTGGTGGATGGGTCAGCTTGGGTTTGTGAGAGGAGTTGTCTAGTGATGGAGTGGGTAAGCTTCCCCTTTCCCCCCCTTTCGATCCCGATTCTCGAGTGAGTGAGAGACGGTCTCAGTTCCTGTGCAGCCATGTGCAGAGTTCGAGAACGGCTTTCGGGGGTGCTCCGTTTCTCCACTCCCATCTATGTTCATCTCGTTAACGGCTGGGTGATGGTCGTTTTCATCTCGCCCAAAGACCTTGCGTGGGGACCGGCCAAAGAGGGGCCTGCATGCGGGAGCCAAGTTGGACTGGCGTGCATGGTGCGTGGTGCCCAACCCAGGCACAGTCCACGCCCGTTTCTCGACTCTTTCGAGTGCAACCCCCCCGGTTCAATAATGGCGGTAAATACTCCTCTTAACCTACCTTGGTGCTTGCGTTAGTCGTGGCACCGTCTGGCGAGCGAGCGCTGCTGTCAAACCCCCAAACCATCGACTGACAAGTGGCAAGCCTCACTCCGCAACACCCCGAAAGTGCCGGGTTTGCAAGAAAGAGTCCACGACACATGCGACAGACCCGCCAGGCACTCTCTCCACACCCCTGCAAGCTGGACCAGCGGGTCCATTTTCCTTTGGGATTACCTGTGGATGGGGTAATACTTGAGTTGGGGGGTGAGAGACAGGAAGAGCTCGGTCACCCCAAGTCCATTGAATCTTGCTATATTATTTCTTCATGAAACCACCCTGCTCTCCTTTGAGTTGCGGACCAACTTAATATCTCTCGTTCTTGCCTATCTCATCTTCTTTTGCAAATTTTCAATCATACGCTTTTCTAATCTTCAACTATTCTCCAAGCCTTTGACTTCTTGAAGACCACGGACTGTCAAGTGCGTGCCGGCTGCATGCACATACATACATATACCATGGCGTCATCGTCCCCCGACCCCAGGCGAGGCATGCAAAGGAGAGAATCGTCTCGTTCCAGCAGCAAGAGGAGACCTCGTCTTCTTCGTGCAGCAGCTACAGAACCTTCCATCACTACGTCAAATGCCAGCCGAGGTGCTATGGCCAGCCCGCAATCCAGCCGGAGGGCGACCGACCTGCTCAACCAGATGGCGTACGTCTCGAGCTCGGTCCCCGACTCCCCTTACAGGGGATCGTCGCCGCCTTCGGCACAGAGCCCGATATATGAACGGGCTAATGTCCTCGGTTCTTCGCCCACAAGCCGGAGTGAAACACTAGATGACATCCGTCCCCATCCTCGTAAGTGTTCTATCTCTTTGATCAATATTCTCGACTTCATCACTAACATGCTTTTTCAGACTCGGGTCGCTATTACAGCTTTCCCAGCTTTGACACCTGGGATCCTGATCAGCAGGAGAAGGAGGGAGAGGAGATCAAGGTCGCCTGAGGGACGACTTGGCCGGCGAGCGAGAATTATTACTCGGCCCTCGCACCTTTTAGAACCACTCCGCGAAGGGACGCTCGCTCACTCTATCATCACCAAGAGCGATGAGAGTCCAATCGCATGAAGATCGAGCCGCAACAGGCTTTCGGCATCGCACGGCGGGCCCGGCTTGTGCCTGCCTGTGCAACATCACCTAGTAATACGGCCTGGTACCAAACGAGTCCAGGCCTGTCACGATGTTATGTCTCTGACGTAGGGCACCATTTGATTCCCGAAAGTCGAGATCAAGCCCCTGAAGATGAAAGGGATTCTACTGGCGTACATGGCGTTTTCCGGATACCAGTGCATATAACAGCTATGCACAACAGCAGCAACAGCGGACAGCATATTGAGTAACAGAATTCTGAATAGAGAGGGAGGCCTGCACGGATCGGACACGGGTTTCATCGTGACAGTGCACACAACCCCGGCATATCCCCTTGGGCGCGTTGAGATAGGGATCAATCTAGTAGCGAAATATACGATGAGAGCAAGACCCGGCCATGATGGGAACACAGATCGTGATCAACCTGGCACAGTCGATGCACGAGACAATGTGACTAGGCTTTCGTCCAAGCAAGCGACGGGCATGCCCCGATACCAAGGACTGGGCATCGCAGCACCCGAGGGTGCATCCTTTGGACGCGGCCAATGTCATGGTGGTTTCGACAGCGGAGATTGATTGCGAGATCCTGTGTGTCGAAGGGTTAATGCAGAGTCTGTGGAGAAGATGATGTTTGTTGTATATGCGAGACTAGAGTTGGGCACCTAGTAGCTCGGAGTAGGTAACTAGTGACAAAAGGCGGTCAGGAGAAGTCAATCTGAACGAAATGAACGGAGAGCAAGACCCTGGTATCAATCAGGGTCTAGTATCATTACGCACTTTGATAGCAGTGCACGCCAAAATGCTTATGCTGGCTCCGTAATAAAAGAACTCCCAGAGTTGCTCCTCTGCCAGTCGCAGCACGCATGTCCACAACCAGACATTGATTGGGAAAAAGGTGGGGTCGTCGAATTTCGAGGTGGTCCAGGCGTCAGACTGGCTTGACTGGCCCCAACTGGACAAAAGTCAAGTCACGTTTGGCAAGCCCTAATTCCGATGGACCAATGAGCGAGGCGGAATATTCTGAGCCCCACATGGGAGGATTTTCCGATGCACATTCGCTAACTCTGAAGGCTGCCCACAAAGATTTTTGCTCGGACCAAAAATTACACATCTCGAATTCTGCCTCAACAACCCTCTTTCCATCATCACCAGGCACAATTGTCCATTCCTTGAGACAGGTGCTCCGCAAAGATGGCTGTTGGAAAGTACGACGCCCCTCTCCCTGTCCGATTCTCGATTGTCTGGTCATTTGTCGTTGTCGCGAGTGGGATATCGGATTTGCAGATTTGGGAACAATCGAAGGCTGACTTGGAACTCCCCGCAGGAACAAGCGTTTGTCAAAGGGCAAGAAGGGTCTTAAGAAGAAGACCCAGGACCCCTTCGCCCGCAAGGACTGGTACGGCATCAAGGTCAGTAAACAGCGAAATGGAACCAATTCGATCGATATCGAGGCGATGGCGTTGCTAACTCTGTTCGCAGGCCCCCGCGCCTTTCAACATCCGAGAGTAAGAACCACCGCGAACCGCACGAGCACGACGGGAAGGAAGAGTCACAGGTCTAACATGATAATTGCAGTGTCGGCAAGACCCTCGTCAACCGGACCACTGGTCTCAAGAACGCCAACGACGCCCTGAAGGGCCGCATCATCGAGGTCTCCCTCGCCGATCTCCAGAAGGATGAGGAGCACGCCTTCCGCAAGGTCAAGCTCCGTGTCGATGAGGTGCAGGGCAAGAACTGCCTGACTGCCTTCCACGGCCTGAGCTTCACCTCTGACAAGCTGAGGTCTCTTGTCCGCAAGTGGCAAACCCTGGTCGAGGCCAACGTCACCGTCAAGACCACCGACGACTACCTCCTCCGCCTCTTCGCCATCGGCTTCACCAAGCGCCGACCCAACCAGGTCAAGAAGACCACCTACGCCCAGTCCTCCCAGATTCGCGCCATCCGACGGAAGATGACCGAGATCATCCAGCGCGAGGCTTCCAGCGGCACCCTGACCCAGCTCACCTCCAAGCTCATCCCCGAGGTTATCGGCCGTGAGATTGAGAAGGCCACCCAGGGCATCTACCCCCTCCAGAACGTACGTCGAGCACCCTTTTTGGTATCACATCATATCACTCGAGATGACGAATCCGGGGACATGTGATGATGGCCTGTCTATCAGTTTCCAAATTGCTGACATTTTTACGCTTAGGTCCACATCCGCAAGGTTAAGCTGCTGAAGGCCCCCAAGTTCGACCTGGGTTCCCTGATGGCCCTGCACGGCGAGTCGACCACGGACGAGCAAGGACAGAAGGTTGAGCGGGAGTTCAAGGAGCGTGTGCTGGAAGAGGTTTAAACGGTGTTGGTAAAGGAACGGCATGGGCACGGTTTTTTTATCAAGCAATACCTCATACTAGGGCATGGGTCTTGCTTTCTCGTTGCATTTGGCGTGGCAGTCATGGTACAGTAGTGGTATTATGCGCCGGCCTTGAGGCGGGCATTCACGAATGAAAAAAGGGAATTCCAAAAGTCAAATGCAACGGTCGGCGTTTTGTCATATGGTACCAACGATTACGTTCAATATCTTGTGTGCCCCGTGCTCTATTGTGTTGTCTGAGGTGGTCTTGGCCGATTTGTTTACAAAGGATGCCGGGTCCCGGATTGAACTCGGCTGCGAGCCCTATGTGCACCGAATACAACAGCAAAAGGAAGGTCAATGAGCTGACTGGCCGCTCGATTGAGTAAAAGCCTTTCCTACTACAAACTCGTGTTCGTTGTCACGAGGTGAGCAGGGAGCATCAGTCTTGCTCCTGTCCATAGATTTACTGGGACATGTGCCAGGTGGGCAGCGCCACATCCGCCACCCCGAAAGTCTGGGACGTACCACAAAGGGAAATGCCTAGGTACGGTATATGGAGGGTCCCCTCCCTAACAAGATCGTCTCGACGACATCAATAACAACTTTGCTATTATCCTACGATACTCTCGTTACATATTTGCTGATTATTTGATATCTGAGCTGCTAAACTCATTCCTTTGCTTGTTAAAAGCACATATAATACTCGGTCACAGCTTCTTTCCAGATTTGAGACTGCCTACAGGCAAGCCGTCATTCGTACTGAGCGATTGTGAAAGTGGCAATGGTCCTCCCCCCGGAGGAGTTTCTGCCTTCACTCAAGATACTCATCATCGGCCCATCAAATGTTGGCAAGTCGGCTTGTAAGTAGATTCTCTCAAGTACAGGCGTGCTGTTGTAACGTGGTGTGATGAGACGTGTATCTTGTCTTTTACAGGAGCGTCGGGATGAATGAGTTCATGCTCACACTCTTTGCATCAGTGTTGATGAGATATTGCGATGACCAATTCGACCCCGAGTCTTCCACTGCCACCATTGGCATCGATTCCAAGGTTCGCTATATCCTCTGAATGACACCGCTTTGAGAAGGATCAAACTGCTGACCATGAGTTCCTTGCGCGCCCCCCTAGGTCAAGAAGCTGTCTATTCATGGCAAGCATTTCCGGGTGAATATATTTGATACAGTACGTTCTCCCAAAGCCCTTCTTATCTTGTGCCTCTTTGCACCTAGACTTGGCGCGACGCTGATACAACCGGGCAACCCGGCAGGCCGGCCAAGAGCGCTTCCGCACGCTCTCGACGAGCTACTACCGTGGCGCCCACGGCGTCATGCTCGTCTACGACATATCGAGCCGCGCCTCTTTCGACGCCATGGGCCGCTGGTTCGACGAGGCCGAGGCCAACACGGCGCCCGAGACCGTTCTGTACCTCGTGCGTGTCCCTCTCTCTCTATCTCCTTGCCCTTATCTTGTTCCATCACACCTAACTTGTAATTGCTTGTGAAGGTCGGCTGCAAGCTCGACAAGGCCGAGGCGGGCCACCGCGCCGTGACCGCGGAGGAGGGCGCGCAGCTGGCCCGCGAGCACGGGGCGCTGTTCTGCGAGGCGAGCGCCAAGACGCGCGACGGCGTGCGCAGGGCGTTTGTCGAGCTCGTCGACGCCGTGGCGCGCAAGCCGGAGCTGGTCTCGGGCGAGGCGGCGCGTCGCAACCTCGACACGGTGCGGCTGCTGCGGAGGGAGGAGGAGGAGGCTCGGCAGCAGGGCGCCGGGGGCTGGTGTGCCTGCTGATGTACGCTCCCCTCTGGCATGGTTTGTCATGATATCATCTTTCTCTTGTTTGATACCCTTATGATGAGTAGTAGATCGGTTTATTATGGAATATGAATACATGGTATTTACAGAGTCTATGGCTTCTTTGGTTGATGTGTATGGTACAATGAGATTGCGGCGGATCTGTCTCTAGGGTTTGGAACACCGTCTTTTGATCTCTCACTCCCTCGGCTTCAGGAATCGTACAACAACTAGAGTAACAGCAACAGTCAGCCTTGGCTTTTCCACCATAAAACATGGCGGGCATAAAACCCAGACACTCACCTTGCCTGAACTCCTCGGGCTTCTCCGAGATGACCCAGTGGCCGGCCTCGATGTCGGCGAGCTCGAAGCGCGGGAAGAACTGCCCGACGACGGGCAGCACCTCGTCGGGCACGTACTTGCTCTCGGTGCCCCGGACGAACAGGGCCCGGCCCCCGTACCGCACCTCGCCCGGGTTCTTGTAGGGGAAGTCGCCGAGGTGGTCGAGCGCCTTGGCCAGGATGCTCAGCGGCACGCGGAACTTGCGCGTCTTCTCCCCCGCGGGCTGGACCAGGTTGGTCAGGAGGAACTGGCGGATCGGGAGGGACTTTTTTGTTTGTTCATGTGTGTCAGCTCTGACTAGGGATCTAGTGTTTTGCTCTTAGTCAAGAATGAAAGCTGTTACCTTCTCGTAGTCCTGGAGGATCTTGTCGGCGTCGGCCTGCTTGGTGACGCCGGCCTCCTCGACGCGCTTCATGCCCTGGATGTAGGTGCCGAAGCGGCCGATGAGGGCGGCGTCGACGGGCGCGTTGTCCACGGAGACGAGGTCCTGGACGAGCTCGGGCGACTGCAGGGCCAGGGTCATGGCCGTCTTGGCGCCCCTGGAGACATGACATTGTCAACACACATGGGATGCAGAGATGGACCTGCCCCCTTGGCAGCGGGCAGACAGTGGAAGGTCTTGGCGGGCCTGCTCGACTTACATGGAGTGGCCGATGATGGTGGGCGTCTGAAGACCCTGCTCGTGGATGAAGTTGGCGACGTCCTCGGCTAAGGCTACGTAGTCGTGCCGAGGGACGTGTGGCGAGTCTCCGTGATTCCGGAGATCCTATCCACGAGAAACCAACCGTATTTAGTGACTACCTTCAGATCGCAGAATAGCATGTGAAGAAAGGTGGAACGAATCCCGAAACTTACAAGGGCGTACACATGTCTTCCTAGATCACGCGCGAGCATCCTGTAAAGCAGCAACGCCGGCGAGGATCAGCATGAAGTAAAGTCACGCCATATCTCATCTTTAGTCGATCTGAACGTGCGGTTCATGGCCTAGCTGGCCTCCCATCGGGGGGCACACTCACTTGCTTATCGTCCGGTTGTTTTTCTTGGACCCGAACAGGCCATGCAGAAAGAGAATTGCATTGGTCTTGCTGTCGTACAGCGGCTTGGCCGGCTCGTGGATATCATATGACAACGAGACCGGCTTGTCACCTTGGCTGGAAAAGTGTCTGATGGTATATATTGTTGAGACCAAGGGACGTATGTGTACAGGTCTGGGATAGGAGAGGTGTCCTGCACGCCGGAGTGTTGCCGCGGAGGACCGCGATAAAGCGGCTGGTGCCATCATGAAAGAGTCAGAGGAGGCCTCTGTACTATCGAGGTCTCACCACCGCTCTTGATTGATCTAAGCTTGGATGCAATGCGAGTGAATGGATGAATGAGCATCTCGAGAAATTTGGCGCGTAAGCCACACCTTGAAACAATCCTAGACTGTTGTGGCGTGCATATGTGGGTCGCAGAGGTCAACATCTCTTTGAGCCTTGTCCGGAGTACAGTACACGGTGTAAGTGGAAGGAATAAGGGAGATGAAGCGGAGGATTTCGTAAATATTCAATTTCCAATTCAATGTCCTTTTCAGAGAGGATTTGTCAGTCTAGGAATTATGGACAAGAAGAAAGCCTAGGAACGCCCTGTGCTCGAGCACATAATGATAAACGCCATTGCCGGTAATACTGGAGCCGCCTTTTGATGCGTCCATTGCCTCCCATAACCTCCCATAGCCCATCCGAGCGCATTAGTATGATACCAGGAAGAAACAACACCGAATAACAAAACACAATCTCTCGGGACTAGCTGGTGGATCACCTCCTGTGTCTCCGCCGCCTCAGCTCGATCCAGTTATCCTCCTCGGGGTAATCTAGTGGTGCTTGTTGGGGCATGGGGCTCTCAACATCCACTTCGAGATGCTTCTCGATACCGTTGTTACCGAGCAAGAAGTCACCGAAGTACTTGACGGCGTCAAACATTTCTTCCCCGGTCGGCACGATCTCGTCGCTGGGCAGCAGGAAGCCGTAGCTCCCCGTGTCCCGTAGCTTGATCTGGTAGCTGTACTTGGCCCTAACTTCGTGGTAGAACCAGTCAATTGCCGAGCCACCGCTTGGTTCGACACGCACATGGGTGTCGTCCTCTTCTGTGGCTGTGACAACCCCTTCACAGGCCGAGGTCACTCCGTAATTCTCGCCCGAGGAAAGCCGGATGGCCTTGGCAATGCCGACAGCAAGTTCTTGCAGGTTCTCGAGGTTGTTTGGGTGTTTGTGGCACGAGTATGCGTAAGGAAATAGAACCTGCTGCGAATAGGAGTGCAGATCGAGGTAACCAACAAATTTAACATTGTTATGTTGGGTTTGGTTCCTGGTCCAGTCCGCCAGCGCCAGCGCCTCAACGGCTTGGAAAGGGGCATCGCCACCGTAGCTCTCGGAGCATGGTTCACCGTTAGTGTTGTTCCACCCGACCCCAAACGCGTGGTCTAGGTCAAAACCGCGACAGAATCTCATGGTGGTATTCTGTCTTGATTTTCTCCAGAGCCTGTCAGTTTGCCATGTGTACTCATAGCCGTCAGGGTTGAGGGTCGGCACCAGAATGATGTCGAAGTGCTGAAGGAACTTGGTGATCATCTTCTCTTTGCCGTAAGCAGAGATAAGAGACCAAGTCAGGTAGTTGACCGTGCTAATGGAAATCCACTCGCGAGCATGGAAACCACCGGTAATGAGTATCGTCTTCCTCGCCTGCTTCTTCCCATTGTCAACGCCAAGGGTTTCCCCGAGGCGTACGCCATAGATTTCCCG
Source organism: [Phialemoniopsis] sp. UDSM-2020 (assembly GCA_018873225.1). NCBI lineage: Eukaryota > Fungi > Ascomycota > Sordariomycetes > Thyridiales > Thyridiaceae > Thyridium > [Phialemoniopsis] sp. UDSM-2020. The sequence goes on from JAEILZ010000003.1 coordinate 4,072,025, forward strand.
CCCTTCAAAAGATTGGCCGACGGAAATCGTTTCCACGAGTGAAGGAAACATGGACTCCAACAACTTCATCCACCGGTTGATGACAGCGAGAGGTTGGTAGTCTTGGAAGAAGATGTTTTCGACGCCATCACGCAGAATAGTAGACATTCTAGACTCGTCAAGAGTAGGTTTCGCACGGGATTTTGACGGATATGTCGCCCATACTGCAGACGAGAGGTCCGGGATCAAGGTCGAGAATGATCTCTGCAGACTGCTGGGCAGGAGACTCAGGAGGCTGGAAACATCGTCTTTGTGTAATCGTATATCGACAAAGTTATTTGTGAGTGCCCAGACGTCCAGAAACAGGCGCTCCGCCGCCTCGGATAGCGCGGTCTCTTCCTCGGGTGCCGTGACATTGAATCGCAAGACGGTTTCGTGGGCGTAGCGTGCTTTCTGCGAGGGGCCTTGAGCCCCATGGGAAGGGGTCGTCTTGGATGGCCGGCCGAAGATGAACTCGATCGTGCTGTCGCGGAGCCAGGTGATGAATGGGAAGACGCCATTGTGGTGAGCGGCGCCATGTTCATGTGAAAGCCGAACGCCGGAGGCCTCAACGAAACCCGGCGCAAAAGCGACGAACGGCAAGAGTGCCGCAAGCAGCCATGCAAGGGACGGCCGATGCATTGTGCGCAGTGGGCTTGTCACTGGTTTGAGATCTGCCGCAGTTGTTGATTTGTACTGAGATCCATCCGTGGGATAATGGACAATCTGGAATGACGATAGAATGCTGACCTATGTTATGCTTGTTGGGGGAGGGGCAGGTGATGGGATGTGGTCCGGGCTAGCTGGACAAAAAAGTAGCTGCCTGGCGCATATTCAAGTTCAGGGCATCTGATAGCTGTGGCTACTTCGTACGTGCTGTTAAAGCGGGACGGGCCCAGCCAAACCGGCATTTCCTGCCCCTCTTGTCAATTCAATGTTTTCTGGCCAGGAGAAAGCAAGCTAGATGGCAGGCTAGACCGAGACAGGTCTGGAGGCATCTGGCTTGACGATGTACGAAGTAAGGTACCTAAGTAGGTAGCTCTTGATGTAGACTTTGATCTTGCGGCCCATGCAAGTAAATTCCTACTTACCAGGTACGTATAATCCATACTGCTCGAGTTACCTAGGTATCTTACAGATTACTTACAGATATCGTTGGAAAAACAGATTTTGGGGTAAGTGGGACATAATATTAGAGCCATCATTTGGATTTGCAAACCGGTCCAAGCCCGCTCCAAGTCATCCAGTCCTGGAGAGAGGGTTATCCCACTCTCTAAACTATCCCCTGACAAGAGCAGCAGGTCAAAGTTGCCAAGATAGACGCGTACGGAGTACGAAGGCAAGGAAGGGTTCAGCACATGGCTGGCTGGTCTTGGAGCGGGCTGAAGGCTGAGCACTGCTGTCCTGGTCGATTTTAATCTCACAATGATACCAGACTCCGCTTTGAATCCTGGCTCGTGGGAAGGATGGATTGACAACTCTCCCTCACTGGTCCAAAGCCCCCAAATCAGCCTCTGATCCTGGCTCAACCCCATGAATAGCAAAAGTAGCTGGCAGCTTTTGGATATGATAAGCCCGCTCACCAGTCCCCAGCGCACTCTGTTGAACGCTCCTTAACATGACCGAGCCGACCGATGTTCTCCACAAGGAGTCGTCATCATCCAACTCTCAGCAAGTGGAAACAGGTGGAAATCCGGATACGATGCATCTCAACCAGATGGAGTACGGAGTACTGGCTACAATAGACGCGTACTTATGTTTATTTTTTTTTTTTTGAAAAGACCGGTTCTGATCCTCACCAGACTTGTTGTCGCGGCTTCGATGGAAGCTTTTTTAGTTCTAGAAACTCGTACCAGCCTCCACTTTGCCAGCCATTGAAGTTTAGTGAGGCATGGGTACACCCTCCCCCCTGCTCCCGGTGCCCCCGCCCCCCTTTTACAGCGTGCCATAGCAAGTTAGCAGCGCATCCGGAACATTTTTGGCAGCTGTGCATTACTATGTAGAATGCTGTACGTAGGATTGGCAGTCCCAGCGCTGACAGTCAGCGCCGCCCATGTCTGTAGGACTGTAGTAGTGCGATTGCTTGCTGTCCGCCCTCTGCCATTCTTTTCTGCCATCCTTTCGCGATACCAAAGATCCAAACCGTTCAGAACCCGATCCTGCATCTTTTGACTTCCTGCTTTTGTCATCTGCGATTTGTACATCTCTCGTTTCGTCTAGCATATGGAGTACTGAAGCAAGAGCATTGCAGAGCTGGTAGGGAGAACGCATCGAGAGGCGGCTGCCATGCTCGTTTCACTCTCTCTCCGCTTCGTAGGATGATCGCCAGCATCCGCGCCCAACCAGTTCATCATGCCGTTTCTTCGCAGACGCGGCGTCATGGCCAGCGAGTCTGATATGCGCCGACACACACTATTTCCTGTCACTCATTCAACACCGAAACAACCCCCCAGGGCCGATCCGGCCCTCGCCGAAGACGACTCTCGAGACGACTCGCTCGACGAAGCTCCCGCTCCCCAAGTCCCCGCGCCTCCTGTCACGCCCCCAAATGACAGTCCATCCTCTAGTCATGTCGCCATGTCCATCGACGACCCCATCAGCCGGCCTGAGTCGCCGCCTATCCAGGAGGAAACTCCCAAACATCGCCGCTTCTCCATGCTAAGGTTTCGCAATGCTTCCGACTCGCAATTGGCTACCCGGGCCAAGCAGATGGCTCAAGCTGAAAAGCCCCCGCCACTTCCTCAACGTATGTTCCCTTTGCAGAGCCATGCCGCGTGTGTGTGGCAGCGGCAGCATAGGTCTCCCCAATTCTGACCCTCTCTATAGCTCCCGAAATCATCACAACCGCCCCAACCGTGGACTTCATGCCTCAGAAAAAGCAGTCTTTTCTTAAACTGTCGACGCGTATGCGAAAGTCTGGTGAACTACCTCGAGACGAGACCGACGGGTATAGCAGTTTGAGGCTGTCAAAGAAGGACCGGAGGAGAACACTGGCAAACCAGAACTCGTTCTTCAACGGAAAGCAATCTGTTTCTTTTGAGGAGCCCGATCGACAGGGCGAACATGGTGACGATAGTGTTCCGTCATTGGCTGTGCCTAACCACAGGCTGTCCGAGTCTTCGAGGTCAGAAGCTAGCTGGGGCGATCACAGCACACACAGTGGTCTCACCTCCGCTGCATCATCTTTCTTTCGAATACCACGGCGGAAGCAGAAGCAGCCGGAACCGCTATTCCCAATATCACATCTGCAGAAAGGGAAAAGCACAGTATCTGGCGACCCCTATGCTTCCAATCCATCCTTGGCCCCCGAGAGCCCACAGTCTGTCAGAGCCAGTACATCGTCAAGGATATCTGGCCTGGGAAACCATGAAACGCCGACTCAGGCACGACCTTCGACGGGCAAAGAGCGCCCACACCCTTCACCAGCTCGAGCACTGTTCCAAAAGTCCAATGCCTCACCAGCTACAGCTTTGTTCCGCCCGAGCTCGAGGAATTCGGGCACGTCGTCCCCAACACGCGCACCACCACATTTACGGGGCAGGTCGTCGACAATGAGCTCGCTGGGGCACGAGTCTCTGGATGACCGCTTAGCTCCCCCTACCACCCGCACCTCCTCATCCACCGGCAGGAAGAGTTTCGGCGACTTGCTGGGCCTGAGTCGGTTGAGACAGAATTCCGACCTGGGCTCGGGGAGACATGGGTCTTTGACACCGGCCACACCGGGATCAAACACTTCCAAGAACAACTCGTTGCAGCTCCCTAGAGATTCGGTTGTTGTCCCTGAGCGACGGGATGACGACACTCCTGCCAAGTATCTTGCTCGGCTCGAGGAGGTCATTAGCAGAAGTTTGATAGCCAGTGTTCTATCAAAAGCTACTGATACCTTCTCCCAATCTGTGCTCCGAAGTTACATGAGAACCTTCAGTTTCTTCGGGGACCCCATGGACATGGCGATCCGAAAGCTTCTCATGGAGGCAGAATTACCGAAAGAAACGCAGCAGATTGATCGCTGTCTGCAATCTTTCGCGAACCGGTACCACGAATGCAACCCGGGCATCTATTCGTCGCCGGACCAGGCGTATTTCATCGCCTTTTCACTCCTCATTCTGCACACAGATGTTTTCAACAAGAACAACAAGTACAAGATGCAGAAGGCGGATTATCTCAAGAACACCCGCGGCGAGGGGATTTTTGATGAGATCCTTGAGGTCTTCTACGACAATATTACCTATACCCCATTCATCCATGTCGAGGATGATATCGATATTACTGGCGAGCGGTCTGGGGCGAGCAAAAACAAGAAGAAATCAATCTTCCAGAACGGGACTCCCGACGTCAAGAAAGCTTCCAAGGAACCGATAGATCCTTACACGCTGATCATAGACAACAAGCTCGACATTCTACGGCCAAACCTGAGGGAGGTCATGTATGTGGAGGATCCTTATGGGTACTTGGGAACGGCCAAGAGCTTGAACCTGAAAGAACTGCAAAAGACTTTCTTCAGAACTGGTGTGCTACAAATCGTCTCGGCCCGCTCGCGTCCAGATGCCTTTATGACAGAAAAGACGGTGACCAACCCAGAAGAGGCGCATCCTGGTATAGTCGACATCAAAGTCACGAAAGTCGGGCTTCTGTGGCGCAAGGACGTCAAGAAGAAGAAGACCAGGTCTCCTTGGCAAGAATGGGGTGCAGTCCTCACTGGAGCACAACTCTACTTCTTCCGCAACACAGCCTGGATCAAGAACCTGATGCACCAGTATGAGACACATATCAAGCACGAGAACGATGGAGTGCCGGTCATCTTCAAGCCGCCGCTGGACAACTTCAAGCCAGATGCGCTGATGTCGACTGATGGCGCTGTTGCCCTGTTGGACTCGACTTACAAGAAGCACAAGAATGCCTTCTTGTATGTAAGGCATGGCGGCTTCGAAGAAGTCTTGCTCGCTGACAACGAGGAGGAGATGAATGACTGGCTTGCCAAGTTGAATTATGCCGCTGCCTTCCGAACGTCTGGCGTTCGGATGCGAGGTGTAGTCGGTGGTAACTATGAGGGTCAGAATCGCAGAGCATTGAGACGCCTCGATACAGACGCGAATTCTCAATCAGTGCAGACTCCAACTGGTGAGGTTACTATCACAAGAAGCCGAATAGACCAGAAGATGGCCCAGGACATACTGACGGCCCGTCGGGACGCCATGATGCAAAAGGTTACGGAGGCCAACGAGAAATTGGCTCAAGAGGAGAAGAAACTCGATGAACAACTGAGGAACGCACGCCACTTGCAGATTCTGGCCCCGGTTCAGCCGAAAACTCGGGAACAAATGCTGCTCTCGGCTGCCCGTATGGCGGCGCAATTGAAGTGGACGCGGATGGAGAGTTGGAGGATCAAGTGCCACCGAGATATCCTGATCTTGGACCTTGAAGAGGAGCAGCAGTTGATGGGGTTGCCTCCTCTTAACATCCTTGGCAGCACTTCGCCAGAGAAAGCATCGGCCATCCCTCGAGACGACTCCAAAGCCAGCACCATTGAGCAGCCAACTGCCCAGTCTCCCCCAAGCACTGCCCTTCAACGCACCTCTACAGCCGGTGCACCGTCAGAGAACGATTCTCCAGTCTCAGATGTGTTCCAGACTCCACCTACAAGTGCAACGGCCCAGACTTTCCACCGCCACAAGCCATCGTGGGAGACAGCTTCTATGGGCCTGCCTCACGAGAGTATCAGGAAATCGTCGGTTTCCAGTGCTGTCTCCTCTGCTGGGCGATCCATCACCGCAACCCCTCCTCGTAAGATTGCAAGTGCTGGATCGACATCAGACAAGCCACGCCTCCAGGAACAGGCAGCCGATGAGGAGGATGCAGACGAGCGAGACCTGCTTGAACAGGCAGGACTTCTCGAAGCATCGCCATCTCGGCAGAGAGTGAAGAGGATTCCTTCATCCGTGGGTGAAGATGTTGACGCACCTGAATATCAGGCAGGGAATGGATCTGCTGAGAAGCTGGATCGCAGCAAGATCCGTCGCAGCCTGCAGCGTACGTTACGGGAGGGCGCCGGCCACTTATCGCACCACAGGAGTCGTAGGACCCGAGAGACTACCACGGGCGGTGCTTCTGAAGATTCTGCTCCCGAAACCAGTATGCTCACCCGAGGCACTGGCTCGTTCGTCGTCCACGGGAAGAAGGCTTCTGTTATCAACTTTGGCGGTGATCTACACGGTGGCCTCTCTCCTGATGAACGCCTCAGACAGCGCAAATCCCAACAGGGAGTTCCGCAGGCGCAAGACACACCTACGGCTGCACCCGCGGCTGCGTCCACATCCCCAGTTCTCACTGACAGCAGCACGATGGGTGACTTTCACGCTGCTCTGAAGTCCCACCGTGACCGCCCGCGCCGCGAATCCGCAGCGAGTGCGAGCACAGCCACGGCGCGCAGTTTCCAGGAGTTACATAGGAAGTACTCTACTGCGCAAGCAGCCAAGATCGGTGGCCCCAGCGCGGGCCTCGTCGTGCCCTCGGACGAGGACAGCGACGCGGCCATCAGCTTCTCCGACGGGCACAGGACGCCGCTGCCCCCGATCGAGGGCGAGCAGGAATTACAGCTGCCGTCCATTATCACCGAGAGGGGCCAGCTAGACGACGACGAAGATACAAATGATGATGATCGCAACGACGACAGCAGTGATGACGACAGTGACGACGACTTTCGCAGCCCGCTCGCGACCGCGGCCTTGCGGGCCCAGTTCTTCACGCCGGAGCCCCCCGCGACGCCCGAGCCTGTGACAGCAAAGAAGAGGCAGGACAGCGACAGCGACGACGAGCAAGACGAGTCGCCCGTGGCGGGCCGCCAGGACAAAGGGAAACAGCTGGCCAACCCTCCGCCGCAGCTTGCTGTCAGCTAAAAGCTCGCGCACGCGCGAAAAAAGACTCGGGCCATTGCTGTCATACTTGCCATGGAGAACGACGTTTTGATTTGTCTTTTTTCCTCACTACATTTTCTTGCGATTGACGGAATTAGCGACTGGGATAAACAAAAAAGCAGAGAGCCAACAAAGTCGATTGATTGTCCTTATTTGTCCGTTGTGTTTTTTCTTACATTTTCCTGTATCAATAGAGATCGAAACCAGAAAAGATCGAGAGACATGCGAGGAAGGGGATGGGATGCTGGAACAGCAGCCAGCACCCTGGGGTATCCTCATTGCTGGCGGAAAGGGAATGGGATCACTTGTCTCTTCCCGTCGTTCCCTTAGCCAGGGTTGGGAGAGACGGGTAGGGAGAGGTGGACAAATGTACATAGCATACCGCTTCATGGCTCTGAAGGGCGCTGATTACGGAGTTGAATGGATGAAATTACACTACAATCCACCCTCTGATGATGTGTCTCTCTGTGCGAATATACATTGAGCAAGTGTTTGAAATCTTCTTCTGCATTATGCAATCTCTCAAGGCGAGCAGCTCTATGATCTACATTATGCAATAGCCATCCATGTAGAGCCAGCACCGTCTAGATCTACTACATTGACTCTCGACAAAACATCTCATTTCTTGCCCTTCTTCTTCTTCTTGCCGCCGCTCGCGCCTCCCTGCGGCGCCTTCTCGACCCTGACCGACCCGGCGCCGCCCGCCAGCTCGAGCGTCTCCTCGTCCCTGGCGGCCGCGGCCACGGGCATGCCGCCCTGCGTCGACTCGGCGGCGCGCTTCTTGCCCTTGCGGCCCTTGGGCCGGTACGAGCTGCGGTCGCGCAGCGGCAGCCACCGCTCCGGGTCCATCTTCTTGTTGGGGTCGTAGTCCTTGGGCAGCCTGCTCGGCCGCTTGCGCTTCTTCCTCGCGGGCTCCTCCGAGTCGGCGCCGGCGGGGCGCTTCTGGCCCGCTGCGGCGGCGGCAGGGGTAGCGTTCGCAGACGGGAGAGCGGCGACGCCCTTGGAGAGCAGGGCGTCGACGTCGATGTCCTTGGTGAGCTTCTCGACGGGCACGAGGGCCTTGAGGTGGGACTCGACCTTGGGGTAGTCCGAGGCGGCGAAAGACGCCACGAGGCCGGCGTGGGCGACCTTGTCGGACGGGTATGACTCGGAGAGTTTCTCAAAGGCCGCGCCGGCCTTGGTCAGGTCGGATGGGTTGTGGGACCGCAACAGCTCGACGCCTGCCTCGCGGAGGAGCGAAGCACCCGAGGTTCGTGAGCCCGTCTTCTCCTGCCAGTGCGCGACAGCACGCGCCAGCTCGCTCCGTACGGCATTGTGGCGGCCCTGCAGCTTGTACAGGCTGACAGCCAAAGCTACCAGTCCTGGTGCAAAGCGGACGTCGGCGTGATCAGGAGTCGTCGCGGCCTCTAGGCGCTTGAAAAAGGCCTCGAGGAGGCTAATGGCGGGTCCAGGGTTCTTGGTCTGAATGTAGAGCTGGATGATAGTGAGGAGTAGTCCGACATCATCGGGGCGAGTTTCCAGCAAAGGCAAAATCCGTTCCAGAGCCCCCTTTCCAGTCTCGAGCTTGGCTTGCGCGGCGGCACATAGTACACCGAGGCTGGTGGTTGCCGGAGAGGTAGAGTCTCCTGCTTCCTTCCGTGCCGCGATCCTCTTTGATGTGTGCTTCTGAACACCCTTGAACTTCTGACACTGGAGCTCAATGACGTATTTGTTTCTCTGAACGATATCGGCCTGGTGCGCAAAGAACCTATCACTGCCAGATTGCGGTGTCTTTATTGACTCAGCGAGTCGCTGCACCATGTATGGGTTGGTCTCGTCACCAAGGATCAACGAGTTGAACTCAGCGACTGCTTTTGTTGAGCCTTCCGGGATCCTATCGATCATATTGTTAGCGCGCGTTTCCCAGCACAATTGTTGGTGCAGTTTCTTCGCAGCTACTTACTCAGATATGTCGATCGACTTCCGTATCTCCGCGGCCTCGCTCGTTTTGCCTTGCTGGGTGAGCACGAGTATGCGCTGGACCTTGATGGGCAACAATTCGGCCTTCTTGTCCTCCTCGCTGAGGTCCTCTGACGACTCGCACATGTGCTGAGCTCTCATGAGAAGAATGTCTGCCTGTTTGTACTCGCCCCGTCCCAGGTGCACGCATGCGTAATTATAAGTAGTCTCGAACGCCAGCATGTCCTCGCGTTCCGACTCCAGAAGAGCAGGATCCGGGAGACCAGACCAGCCAAGCTGCGCGTGTGCGGCCAGCTGATTGATGCGCAGATCCGCCGACTCGTCCATTTCCAGAACCTCTGTGGTGTTTGCTGTGAGAGCCTGGTAAAGCTCGGCGGCCTCGGAGAAGCCATCGTCCCGATAGGCTGCCTGGGCGGCGAGATGTCGGAGGCCGCGGCTGCTCTTGGTCGCTTTTCGGCAGAGCGCTCTTGCTTCCTCTAGCTGGCCGGTCTTGTACAAGGCATAGGCGCGTTCGAGGATGCAGAAGTCGCCCTGGTCGGGGTGATCGGCGAGCACGCGCAGGGCGTCGTCGAAGCGGTCGAGCTTGAGGAGTGCGACGACCTTGGCCTGGCGCGCAGTAGCGAGGTCCTCGTCCCCGCGCGCCGCAGAGAGGGCGGCGTCGGCTACGCGAAGAGCCTCGCCATGGTCATCGATGGCTGACCGAGCCAGAAGGGAGTTGAGCGAGGCTACGGCGGTGGCGGCCATGGTGAGGCTTGCGCTGAGGTGGGGGAGGCGTGGAGAGAGAGGGTAGTTGTCGGAGGATAAGGTTTACTGCTTGCAGCCCATGCCCCGCGCAAACGATTAGAAGTAATACAACACGGCAAGCGGGTAGAATCGAACGAGAGAGATAATTGATGCTCTTGCGAAGCTGCTCTCGTGCCTTCGGGGGTGGTGGTGAGCTGAACAGTGACAAGTGACGTTGCGAGGGGCAGTCTGGTAGCAGCGGGGCAGCCAGGTAGGTAATTTTCCTCGAAATAATGATTTTGTGGGGATTTGGTGATGGAGAAGCCACAACTCGACTCAACCCATACGTTAGTTACTTTGAAGACAAAATAAGCCAACCATGGGAGGGACGATCAATCAGAGCAATTCGTTCACCAAACAGCAGGATGAGCATGAAAACAGAAAAAAAATCAATTCGACGTAACTGGCCAAGCGCTGACTGACCTGGTATAACCATCTTTACCTCATTGATATACATAATTACTTCTCATGCCTCATTATCGTTGCTCATCATATCACCCTTTTCCGTCCTAGTCTTGCTAGCGTTTGAAGAGTCCGAAAAACGTCCTTCGTTTCGGTTCAGGCTGCTGGTACGGTTTCAATGGGAAGATAGGGCGGACATTGTATTCATCAGAGCTCGTGTCATACTCGAGCCTTCTCCTCCACTTCCTCTCGGGAATCTCTCCCAGTTTGGTGCTGTCGGTTGCGATGGATATAATGGATATCCTGTGATGTGTCTCGCGTGACGATGACGACCTCCGAGCATCGTGTGACATGTCCTGAGCTTTAGGTGTTGGCGAGGTCTGACGTTCCTTTGAACTGTCCACCTTGGTCTTCGGTGTCGTCTCCGATGTCCGCTTCACTTTATCCCTAGACTTTGATTTGCCTTTACGGGCACCAGTGTTGGTCTTTGAGTTCTGTGTCTTGGAGGACGCCGCGCTTGACGTCGAGCTCGAACGGCTATGGCTCTTCTTCTTCTGAGGGGATGCCCTCGACGACGAAGTAGAACCAGATGACGACGAAGTGCCTCGCTTTGATGCCGTGCTGCCAAGTCTGTGCGAGAACTGGTCCATGGCGCGGACGGCATCGGCACGCGACGAGTTGGACAGAGTCATCAGTGATCTATAGTCCAGGGTGCTGACTGCGTCATGCCCCCTGCGAAAGTTCAAGAGGTTGGCAATGGTGTCTTTGAGCTTCTTGAGGATCCGGCGCAATGCCGACCTCGACCGGTCTATTACTTCATCAGTAAAAGATGTCCAGTCCAGCCATCAGACAGGGGTTTGCTGCAAGCTCACCATCACCCTTTTCAAACCGGCTGCCAGACTCGCTGAGGCGAGACGAGTATGTCCTGTGAATCTTGCCGCGATCGGACCTGATCGATTTGCGCAATTGCGAGTGATCACTCCGGCTGTCGTCTGCTTCTTTCACGCCGTCCTTCGGCTTCTTGAACGACCTCAAGAGCTCCAAGCATCTCGAATAAGTGTCAAGCAGCGCAGCGACGTTGTCGCCGAGACCCATAATTGCGGTTTAGCGAGCCTGCATGTAATCATCAAGTCGGACCCTCGTTGTAGACCTCATGTGCAAGCAGCTGGAGGATCAGACTTCATTCAGCCTTGCAGTTCCCCGGGAGGGGTTCGGCCTGGCCAAGGCGAGACAAGGCGAGCTGCCTATCAGTGGTCGTCGACTACTGCACCTGTTCCAGGAAGCTAGGGCAAAATGGCTCAGGACTCAGCTTGCCGCCCGGTCCCCATGGCCGCCAGTGCGACCTCCAGTAGTAGCCCGGACCCTGGCCGGCAGCGCCCAATCGGTGCTCTTTCCACAGCCGCCGCAGACTCGTTCGTTGCCCCTGGTCCAATGGCGCACTGAATCCTGCAGCCAATGGAGGTCGCTGATTAGAGCACCTGCTCGCTGTGGTGCTCGTGAACTACGTACACTGTCTCTGGATGCGCGCGCTCTCACCGCCGCTGCAACTCGCCCTCCAGCGTGGTGGTAGTCACAGGTGGAAAGGCGATACAGGCGGCCTCTCTCTCGGGGATCGACCGAGATTTACCGAAGATAGCGCTAGAGATATTGCTTTCCCCAAGTTTTGCAGCCACGCTATCCTCACCGAGTGGATAAGGCATTGATGTACCACTATCGGCAGAGAAAAGCTCCCAGCTTCATCTCAGGGAGCGTGGCCGCGGGGACATTGAATGACAGCGTCAAAGTGGATACGGATGAGACAGTGACACTGGGAGAGCCAACTCTCCATCTCAGCCTAGAGGCAAATACGACATGATAGCATGCCCAATGAGCATTGTCAATCCGATGAGAACAGAGTTGAGTCTTGACAGATCACTTTCTTCATTGACTGCCATACCTACTCCCCTTCCCGCTGCATGATCGCCCAGGTCAATCAATACCCTGTGCCCTCTGAAGAGGGTCTGCTGTAAATTGCTGCGCGGGCACTTGCACAACCCCAAGTGCCCCCAATGTGGGGGGAACCCACGGCAACTATTGTAGCGCAAACGGCGTTTGACAGCGGGCGCTACTTTAGACCGGCCTGTGAAAAAGCTCCAAACCTCATGTCTCAACTCTGCCACCACCACCACGGCTTCCCATCCCCTTCTAATAATTAAGGTGGATGGCGGCGCACCCCCCAATGAGATGGGTGGATGGACGGGCGGACGGGCGCATGACGGTCAAACGCCGTTTCATTATGTAATGGGACCCTGAGTTGGGATGGGAAAAACGACCCTCGTCCCGCGATCCGGCCCGCCACGAGCCACGGCCTTGGCGGGATATTCTTGATCGCTTCCAGAAACGGATGCGGCCCAGCCCTTTTCTTGACGATGTGTCAAATCTTGGATAAATGTCGGCACTGGTCGTCTCCTAGGGTTATGTCGGGTGCGCCGGGTCTTCACATGTAAAGGCGCCTCCACCCATTGATGGGCTGTCCTCGAGGGTGCAGTTCCAAAAAGACTTCTGTCGGCTTATTAGACATGCAGAGTACAGACGGAGTACAGTCCCCAAATATTGGGCGAGCTTGTGCAACCGGCTTATCTGGGATGACTTGTCCCAGTCCCTGGCCTATCGCGTCCCGGATCGATGAGATAATGGCAAGGGGCAATACCGAATTCAGAAGCAAAAGAAAAACCGTTAGCACGGGACGGGGACGTGCATGATCATCAAACGGTCAGGATCAGGGGGTCCCAGGATCGCCGCCATTGATAAGTTGATTTGCCCAGGATGCCCTGCAGCCTCCTTCTCAATACTCTAGAACCTCCCAAGCCAGCCTACCGACGAAGTATGGTGTGCACAGCAGTTATCTACGCACGATCTGTGCGCTGTCGGTACTGCTCGCAACGAGCGACCCTCCTTGGTCGCCCGAGTCTGAGCGGTGAGGGTAGTGGTGTCTTCACAAGGTGCACGATTGCTGCGACGCACGATCAACAGGGTTGGGTTCCGGAGACATTTCGCGTGGCAACTGCATATGCGAAATCCTATTCGCCTTGCTTGCCTACCCTGTCCATGCCTGAGCCATCGTCATGTTATCTCGCCATATGCGAGAGGATGATCTAAGCAGCGGCAGGCCCTACGCGGCCGCAGCACGCAAGCCAATCTGACAATGGCGACTGGCTGCTCTCTGCGCCGCAGGGCACACAGATAAGGACAGCTCGCGGTGGCGAGTAGGTAGCTCTTTTGCAGCATCGTATGGCCAGCGTGTCGATCAGCAGGTGCGGGCGGGAGGGTCTGAGACACCACAACCTGCGCTGCTGGGACAAAGGCGTGCCCGGCTGATCAATGTATGCGCGGCACCTGCAACGGGGGATCTTTAATGTCGATGACCTTTCATGGGGTTGCTTTTCTGCTGCGATGAAGAGTGATTGTCGACGGGATCTCCATCCCGCGCCCGCGTTACCTACCCTTCAGAGCTGGAGTCACTGCGTCCGTGACTTGATGCCCTGGCCCGTGCTGCGTTGCACAGCAGCGTAGGTACACAGATTCTCCCGTCAATTGAGTGAGCACTGGAGAGTGGGGGCTCACAAAAGCTGACGGCGTAGCCGTGGCAAGTTTTTGGTCGTTCTATTTCTGTGCAGCCGCTTGACGAGCCTTGTATGGGGGTTAAGATGTTCAGAGTGGTCGAGGAACGAAATCGACCAGAGAAAGGAGTGAGATATTGGGGGACAGCTATCCAGTGAAGATGGGTTTCGAGGCTCGATCTCCGGCCCATCTCATCTCGTCTTCTCACAAGCAACAGCAGGGGTCGACGAAGATGGGCGGTAGAAGGCTAGCATAGCCAGTCTGCCTGTCGCAGGCTTGCGCCTCTGGACGTGTCCCTCTTGGTCATCGTCACGTAAGATGGTGACATGTGTGTGTGCCGTTTCAAAGAGAGGTGGCCTCGTCTTGATTCAGCGCGTCTACCCTTTGCCGTCCGTTGTTGCAACGCCCTGGTCCAAAGAAGCAGGGACGCATGCTGCTCTGCAAGTAATTGAGGAAACGGGGGTTCACCGACAGCAGCGAATCAGACAGTGACATCCCAATCCATCCGGGTATCTGTTATCTCTGGAGCCCCCACAAGCAAAGTGCTTGGCCCCCCGTCATCCATGTGGCTCGCCATGTCGCCGCCCACTTTTTCGGTCTTGCCCCTGTCCCTGCCGTTAAGCCTGTTGTACGGAATGTGTACATGTGTAACTAAAGGTGTACACCGACACTGAGGAGCATCGAGTTTGGTGAAGCTTGAAAAGCTGGAGTGAGTGAGCGCAGGGAGCCTCTTATCCTGCTTATGGTCGGATGGCCATCCGATGTGACGTGATTGAAAAAGGGGCCAAGCCAAGACTTGATCTGTTGGTGCAGTGTTGGAGTTGTGATAGCAGTGAAGTCGGCCCATTGTAAGTCAGTCAAGTACATAAAGTACCAGACGCAGACGGAAGAAACGGAGCAGCGATACGGTTCGACAGTCTGCCAACAAGATGCCAACCCACGACCACCCACTTCCAGCTCCACTCCTGCCCCCAAGGTCAATCAATGTGCTCACTGGATTGTTAGTGCTTTGCCCAACACCTTCGGAAGTGAATATGTCTTTTACCGACGCAGCCCCAGGAATCTGCACTCTGTGCCACCCGGCGATCCTCTTCACCCCGGGAGGTACCAGAGATGGATAGACAGGGGAACACTGTCGACGGGGTTGAGGATTCACCATCCACTATGTACAAAGTAATTCTCCATCCACCGTTGAACTTTTCTCTCAAAGTTATGCGGGAACTTCCTCAAGATCCCGCAGTGGGTCTTTTGCGGTCCGCTCGTCCCTGCCCTACCAAACTAGAAGACTGCCACTGCCAGCATGTACAAGTAATAAGACTGAAGTGACAACTTTAAAAAAGGTCTCCCCCCGTTTTGCCCTGCCGCCCGCTGGTATCTTTCGCTCGCTCGCCTGCCTGTCAAGGTGCCTGTGCCTGTGCAAGGGTTAGGAATTCCTTATCTTTGGATCTCCCTACCTCCAGTCTCTACCACTTCGACCTACCTACCTCCAGTCACAACTACCAGGGCCCTTGGCACGCTGTTTTCCACCCTTTCCACCTCCAAATCCATTCTTATACTCCCTCCGTCGAATTCGTTCTCTTCTTCTTCCTCTCTACTTACACGTTGATCTGCCTCCACTCACTCCTATTCGACCAACAGCTGCACACCTCCCTCCCTCCTTGGCCTGGTCTAACGTAGCGCCGGCAGTGAGTGAGGTTGGACTTATCTTGCGCCACGGCGGGAACCGCAACGCTGACTTTCGAGGCCCCCCCCTACTCTTGGTGTTCCTGAGCCAGCCTAACTGCCAAGAGATCTGATTCAGCCCTCTACGCCGGTGATACCAGCTGGGTACTTCGCCGTATCAGTTGTCTGGTTACATGGTACTCATAACTTCAGCACGTCTTCCCCCTGCTTTCTGTGCTGATCAAGCCAGAAGGCTTGACTTATCTGGCCGAAGCTAGGCCGCCTGTCTTTGCCTGGTCGAGCACAAATAGTCCATGTGCCGTCCGTGAGTGCCTATCTCGAGCGCACACAGGATCTCAAGGCGGTCTTCCAGCCCGTTTTCAGTGTTACCACTGTCTGGTTTTTCCCAACCTGTGATTCTCTTCTCAATCTGGCTTGCTCTCGAAACTGTTCCATGGACGACTTCCAAGCGATCTCTGCGCGGATCCACTGTGCGCTGTGTCGTGTTCGATAGGACTGGCTGTGCCGGTTGCTTCGAGGACATCGTCAACCACACATATCTCCTTTCCCCTCAAGCTCAGCTATATATTCCCTGACAACGAACATCAAAATTAGCCAGATCCCGAGGAGGGTCGGAGGATTCCAGCAAACACCGCGGCAGGGAGCACGCGGCCTGCCGTAACCTGATGTCCGTTTATTCCACACCTTCTCCGAGGCACAGCCCGCTTGATAGGGCAGAGTCTCCATTACCAGGTGGACAATGCCGCTTCATCCTTCTCGCCCCCGAGATCAGAGGTCAGCGGTGTGCATGTGTCAGTTTCCACCTGAACAAGACCACACCAAGTGCCACCTGTGACTGCGGCCACTTGGCTTGCTATCATGTCATGAACCCGGACTGTCCTTCCGACAAACAGGAGATTGAACTGTTGAGACAGAGAGTCCAGGTTCTGGAGGAAGAAAAATACGATCGAGACTTTATGAAAGAGCGGCTTCAAGCACTGGAGGAACAACAACATGGCAACCTGAACCTTCTAGTCCGTGTGAGCGAGCTGGAAGAGGCCATGGAGAGAAGTAAAGAGGAATTCAACCAGGAGATCAAGGCCAGCTATCGTAACTTGACCCGTGCATGGCACTCCATTGGCGAATTAACCCAGCGGAACGAACGGCTGGAGAAACAAGTCCACGCAAACGAGGAGGAACAGCGAAGGCTGGTCCAGAGACAATTGGAACTTGTCGACGTCGATATATCCTTGGAAGAACGAGTAGAAGAATTGGAGGAGATTCTAGACGACGATGCTGGAAAATCAGCATCTCATCGAGGACGGCCGCGCAGCAAGTCCGCGACCGATTCGAGCGCGGCCGGTGCGCCAATGATACCAGAGAGACGCAGAGAATCTTCCACCAATTCGGTATTGCTGGCAAGCCGTGGTTTCTTGTCGACTTCGACCACGATTCCAATCAGGGCGGCGCCAACTTCGGCCAGTATACCTGGCGGATCGTTCTCATGGACTGTCCATGTATCCCTGATGCCAACCGCCACCCGGCCATTTCCATATGAACGGGACACAATTGCGTACAAAAGGTGCCTTTCGCGCGGGCTCCATCAGATGGTCGCCGTTACGGGTTATGATGCCCAGTCTTTTGTATCGGCCGTTTCCGAAGCGTTCAAGAGCTTGCTTCTAGGACGATCCTGGGCGCCGCTCCAGGCCGAGCTTTGCAATGCCGAGTCATTGCAGGGCCTTCCGATGCTCCGTCAGCTGGATGCATCCCTCATGGATCGCGAATATGACTTCGAATTCCTGCGCAACTACTGCGCTGTCCACGACACCAGGGGTAGGATCGACTCGCTCTACATAGCACTGCGAGGCGAGACGCTTTCGTGGAATTTTCTCCGGCATGTACCCGTCTACATGCCCGGCCTCGAGGCTTGCTGGGCATACACGCCTTTACTCGATGGGAATGACCTCTTCGATGAAGACGACGAAGCTGGCAACGCGCCCCACCCAACTGCCGGCGAGATCCTCAAGGTATTACCGTCATCACTCAAGCGTGCGGCTTCTGAGATGTCCCGCTCATCCAGTTTTGGATCCACAGTCACCGGAGTGCTGAACGAGGGCGAAGGCCCTTCGGCCAAGGCGCCCTGCCTCATTAACGTTGCTGAGGTTAGCAGCAGAAGGGCCGAAACCGTGTGAGAACGCAATTATAGAAGATAACGTTGATGACTTTCTTTCGGCTTCTTTTCCACTTCACTTCGTGGCGTTTGTCGGTACAGGTAGACTTGGGTACAGGAGAAGAATAAACGGCGTTTTAGGAGCAAGAATGGGATGAAATTGGGGCCACGATGACCACTTTTTGTAGGATGACAAGAGCTCCTCTTGCTCACAACATTACCATCGCTCGCTCACCTTTTTTTCTGTTGGTTTTCCATTGGTGTCTCTCGTTGAGCCTCGGCTGCGGAGTAGAGATGTAGTGTGTTATACGAGTCGAATTTCAGCCGTTGATAAAAGAAGTGTACCAATGATCGTTTTTTAAGAAGCTGCAGTGTTGATTGAGGATTCTAGGTGGGCGGGAAGTTATCGAGGCTGTCGGTCGTCACGGCTTTCCGTAAAGTAGCAATGCTGGGCAAAGCCAATCAGTTATCTCACCCCACTAGTGGTGCCCCATTGGAGGACAAGCTTTGGTACATTCCTGCAACGGCGCGCCGCACTTGCGTCGAACTACTGAGGTTGGATCTCGAATCCGACCGAGCCTTGCGCTCGCTCACCTCTGACAAAACCGTCACATTCTTACGAGAGAACACTTTCTCTCAGACGGGCCTGACTGCTTGACAAAGAATAATAATTTCTCGGCTCAGACTATTGCCAATCACCACCTTATCACTTTCCAATTCCCACGCCATCTTACCCCAGCCCACGACACACATACACACTCGATCCAACAACACTCGACACTTAAGTGAGGCGCGCTCGCAGCGTACGCTACCAGGTCACGATGGACTTTGACATAGAAATGGGGGATGCCGCCATGGGCGACACCTTCCCAGTAGATGAGAACGGCATACAAGATGATATCCTGCCAGTGGATGACGCGCAGGTTAGTGGATAGAACCCCCCCTAGATGGTGGTTGTCACTGGGAGGCGCAATTCGCTCATCGAGACGCTGTTCATATAGGAACCAGGCGAGGTGGAAGAGGACACCCCCAATGGAGCAGGCGCGCAGTCTGGCGACCAGAGCCTCGTGCTGACCAAGGTGCACCTGCGCGGGCTCGACTCGTTCAACCCAGATGACATCAAGGCATACGCAAAGGAGCACTATAGCGCTGGCACCTTCGAGCGCATTGAATGGATCGACGACACCTCGGCCAACCTCCTCTTCAGAACCGAAGCCTCGGCGTCCGAGGCCCTGATTGCCATTTGTGCTATCGAGATCACCGACCCCGCCCACCTTCCGCCAGGTGAATTGCTACCCGCCAAACCCTACACAGCCAAGTCAGACAACACCCTGCAGGTCCGCTTCGCGCTGACCACGGATCGCAAGGAGGTGGGCGCGGCATCGCGCAGCCGTTTCTACCTGATGAACCCCGAATACGACCCGGAAGAGAGGCGCCGCAGGGGCGACTTTGACAGGAGCAGGGGAAAATACCGCGACAGGGAGGGTGATCGGTACCGCCGAGGCGGCGGCGACAGGCGGCGGAGGGACTACGATGATGACGAGCCCGAGACCTTTGACGTGAGCTTATACGATGATGACGAGGCGGCATTGGCGAAGCGCGAGTCGCGTGCCCCGGACCGGAGGCGGCGCCGGTCGAGGTCACGGTCTAGTGGACCGGACGCGGACCGCCGCACGCGGCAGAACCAGAGCAAGGAGCTCTTCCCCGACCGACGTCCACGCGAGAGAAACGGCCTGTCCTCCCGCAATCGATCGGCATCTCCAGCGAGGAGCGTGGACGGAGACGTGGACATGGATGGCGACCGGAGGGCAGGGTCGAGGAACCGAGACAAGGCTCGCTCCATCAAGGACCGGCTATCGCGAGACAACAGCACCAAGGAGCTGTTCCCGACCAAGAAGTCGGAGCCCGGCTCGCGGGCCCAGATGGACCAGATAGATCCAGCCGACACTATGACCAAGCGCCTGAGTGGTATGTCAGTCCTCAGTTACGACGGTGCCTATGACACCGTCTCCGTCTCCTTTTTTCATGACAACACAAGTAGCAGCAACTTTCACAGATCAGTAGTAACCAACAGCTTCACAGATCGGATTACGAGACCGTCGGACAGCGCGTTCAACATCCGCGGCATGGCGGCCAAGAGGGGCGACGACCAGGGCATCTCCATCAAGGGCAGCGCGAAGGAGCTGTTCCCGGACAAGCTCAACAACGCTGGCAAGGAGCTCTTTGCGGACAAGCTGCAGGGTAGAGGTCGGCCGAGGCAGAGGGCCGAGGATCACTTCAAGTGAGGAGCTTGGAGAGAGATTGGCTACGACTGACTGGCGACCTGGGCTCGGCGGCAGCTTCTCCCGTGTTTCTTGTTGTAAGATTATTGTCCCAGTATTGCGCTGTGGCCCTGACAAATACACGCCTTGCAAGCTGCACAGCACTCGCGATCTGCGGTGTAAGAGTTGAGAAGAGTTGCTTTGGGGGCGGTTTAAGACCAGCCTAGAAGAGGGTTTATAGCAAAATGCATACTGATACGGGGCTTCTAGAAGACCGGCAGTAGATTTGGGAGGCTCGGTGCCTGGTCTCTTAGTAGTGACTAGTCATATAGCATAAAGAGCATCAATGGGACAGATCAGTGTCGAGCTCATCGAGCCGACGTTCTTTCCACAAAATACACAGGAAGAGAATCGGGAGGATTGAACCTGGATTTTCAATCGTCGTCTCCGACGCCGTGTGAGTGAATATGTTGATACGAGGCAAATAGGCAGGGCAAACAGCTAACAGGTCGGTCTGTCGACTCCAGTCCTTCAGCGATTCTTTGAGAATCGATGGACCCGAACGATATATCTACAATTGGTGAAGCACATTGATATCTTTATGTTTTGTTTACTTGCTTTGAGATTCTTTTCAGTAGAGAAGTGACGACACGACCCCTTTTGACTGCAATGGCAGGTGCCTGTCGCCAGAACTGCCTTGAGTCACCTACCATTCAGCAAACATTCACTTTGCTTTGAAAATCACCCTTTTTTGACACTCGTTGATTCTACATGGTCTCATCAGGCAACTTCTCACGGCCATCAAGCTTAACAGTCACATCTGGCTTTTGGGGAACACGACCATACCTCACATGCCATGATCTCACCCTCGGTATTCATTACGGTGCGCTGACAAGACTCAACACCCAACGAGGCCTCATCTGAGCGAGACCCAGGCTCGTTGTTCGAACTATCGACATGGCAGATCTAGGTCGCCTTCTTGGCCTAGGAGCCAGATCACAGACGCCCACTTCGATGAGCAAAACACCAGCTGAGGATGCCAAACTTTCCAAGTCAGCCGAGCGACATGGTGCCATGAGCAATTCGCACCACAACAAATCGACACCTCTCTCGCGGGTGTCCAGCTACTTCAATCTCGGAGGTCATAAGGACGACAACAAGGATGACGACAAGTCAACGGTCAAGGAGACTCGCAAGGAAAGCCGCCCACACAGCCCACTACCATGTCGGACCCCTACAACATGCCGGCAGCTGCTGTTCGAAGGAGACGGGTTCGGTGATGAACAGCCAGAGAAGCCTGCGAAGACAAGAAAGGAGGTAGCCGAAGCATCACGCACGTGGCATTCGCCTACCTTGATGCAGATGGCCGAGGAGCTCCAGGCGGAAATTATGTCCAGCAGCGACATGCTGACGCCTCTGCCTGCACGATTCAACGCCCACATCCTTCACCTCATCGAGGGCGTGTATAAATTCCAACAGAAGCTGAACAAGGCCAAGGAGAAAAAGCAGGAGGCCAAGCGGGCACGTTTGCGGGATCTCATCCAGTTTGGGGACATGAGCAACGAATGGATCCAGAGGGAGCACCAGTATAAGGCTGAGATCAGAAGGTTGGAGAAGCTGCTAGCTCAGCATTCGGATAAAGGAATGGAGACGGTAGCTCTGGCGAGAGCCAACTCAGTTGTAAACCGAAGCGATACACGGAGGTTCACTGCGAAGATTCATCGGGTCAGCGGGGGAGAGGGCCAAATACAACCCAGAGCTGGCTCCGGTAGGGACTCGGTCATAGTGACTGACTCTACAGACACAACCACAGACGAGAATTTTCGGAGAAAGCATTCGAAAGATGACAGGTTTACCATCAAGGCAAAGGCGACGGTTCAAATGCTCAACGAAATCAAGGAGAAGGTGGACCAGAAAGTCGAGCCCAAACTTCGTGAGTTAATCACTGCAATGACACCAAATCAGTATCCATCTAATGGCATCTAGCTCCCATGATTGTTGATCTTGACCACGATGTTAGGGTTAGCGAGTACTTTAGAAGGCTCAAGACTGCTCCAGAAAGTTCACACCAGACAGCCAGAAGAAAGAGGCACGAGTTCACCTTGGCTCCTGGCTTATCAACAGCGGTCCACCAGAACGAACCAAAGCCTGCTACACAGAAGAAGCGGCAACACTCTGAGTCCAAGCCTACTAAAGCAGCTGGACGACAGCGAGAACAAGAGGAAGCCATGTTACATGGTTCGCAGCAATCCTCTTCTGGACAAGGGCCTCCTGACAATGTGGCAAGCGGTTCATCCAGCTCTTCCTCGAGCAGTGACAGCTCCAGTTCCGAAGCCAGGATGGTGACTGGGTACAATGCTCCCATGGGTTTCGATGTACAGTCTACTTCACGAATGTTTGACGAAATAGGCTCACCCCTCGAGGAGGTTGAGCCAAAAGAAGGCTTCCAAAGGGACAAGACCTTGACGCAGGCCGACTACGAGGCGTTTATGACGGAAACTCAACCGAGTTCGCGCCGAAGCAGGCGATTCTCTTTCACATTCGGTGACGATGCAGATTATGACGTCGCTTCGCGACCATCACTGGAGTCCCATGTGACAGATTCGCAGGTATCAGTGGTAGGAGCAAGCTCAAGAGGAGATGACAGAGTCACGAACACATTTGAAACTGCACCTGCCCTCACGGACCAAAGCCTAGAGGCAAGTCCAACGTCGCCTGATCTGCCAGTCATCTCCGTCACCAACGCCGAGTCGGCGCCGAACCAAGAACCATCCGTGAATCCAGCTCAACGCGGAAGTTTGGTCAGGGCCGCCAGAGTAAGACCTGCCAAGAGGGATACTGTGGTAGGGCCTACAACTAGAAACGCATCCACGTCAACCGTGCAGGCCGGTGTAGCCACGGCGCCCGTAGCCACGGTTGCCAAGGACGTTTCTCGTAGTCACAACGCGGGCTCACAATCGGGCTCGGCGGCGAGCCGGGACCGAGCAGCTAGACTGCCTGCGTCGGTGACGCCGACAATCGTTTCCTCACCCCCCTGGGTTGCCAGTCCACCGACAGGAAACAGGGGTTCGTCTGATTCCACGGCCGGCACTATCACGACTGCAGACCAAGGAGCCCGTATAGCGGCCACGCGGGCTGTCGCGCGTATGAATCAGAGTGACCAGACAGGCAAGGTCTCTCGAAGGACGTCTGGAGGCGGGGCCAGGAGCTGAGGTGTCAACCTTTAGCCGCGTGGTTCTTCGCTCACATGGCTTTTTTAATCGCTGAAAGTACCGTGCTAGAGAAGAGGATGAGGCCGGTGCTGCTACTACTACTGCTGGCATCAACTGTTTTCCTGCATGCCGGAGGAGCTAGAGGCGTTGCTAATCCATGGTTCACACGTGGTCACACGCTTCGGGGACGAGGCCTAGAACATCCAGGGCTGTTCTGTTGAACTGCCTCGTCGGGACGTGCATTAGGGATATCGATAGTACGGAGGAGGGAATTGCAGAGAAAGGCGGCGATTTGCGTTTTGATAGGACCGAAGCGTACCTGTCTAAATTGCTTTAGGGGGTGGTGTGTGTGGGTGTTTGAGTGCGCCGGTCTGCCTACCTCGAGCTATGATCATCTGGGAAATTCACCGGTCTGCAGCGCAGGGGCACGGCAGCGTTAGATGTTCATGCAGGTAGTGTCGTTTTCGAAATGGCACGGAGATTCCAAATCTTCTTTGTGGATGTCTTCATGTCTTCTGGCGCAAATTTGCGCTGGGCGATTTGATGAGGGAGTGAGTGCATCGTGTTAGTGCGGACCAGACCAGGCCCAAGAAGCAATTATCAAGTTTGAGCCGGCCGGCAAGCAGGCAGCCAGAAAGAAAATGTACTTCTGTGCAGGTTTCCAGGCAAGGCCCTGCGTAAAAGTCACAGTCTTGCTATGGCTCGATGATGGACCTTGCCTTGCCCGAACAGCCCCGGGGCCCTTTGTGCAGCTGAAACGCGCGCTATATCGTAGACCAGAGTGTTCAAGAAGGCTTTCCAGCGTTGCGAGTGGTCAACAGGCCGTTTCCCCCTTTCATCACAGTCGACTGACAATGACGAAACGGGGCGGGCACTACTGCAACGGTCAGGCCATGTGTCTTTTACCTACCTGAAGACAGGTGCGTAGCTTGACAACGCCGTCTTGTCGATAACTTGGAAAAGTCAAGCACTAGATATAGTTAACAGGCGTTGTTGGCAGAAGTGTAGCTGAACTTTGTATTGTAGAAGTCAAGTAGCGTATGGGGTGTGGGTTTACGGAGCATCTTCCCCAGCCCAGATGCCCACAAAAACGGACGGGCGGTGCCGTCCAATTAGCACAAAACGCGGTCACTTTGTTCCCGCTGTGCTACGGGGGAGACTTTTGTGACATATTTGCTCACTGCGAACCACTGCGGTCGTGAATCTGGGTAGGATTGAGGGGAACGAAAGTGATTACATCTTCGTGCAGGCACGTTCGTTAGGCTATGAGTACGTTAGATTGAGAACTAACACATGCAGCTTTGGAGAACATAACAGGTAGGGTGCGCGCGCATTCAGATTCTCGGTTTCAATTTGGGCCACGCCCTCGCAGCAGTGGGTGTAGAACAAGGAGACTAGGTCGCGTGAAATACGCCATTTGCGTTCCAGCCAAGCTGAATGACCGCCGTATACTGTAGAGTTCAAACACCAAACATACCGAGTGACCAACTTGCACTGGGTAGAGACAAGTCAAAGCAGAAATAATTGCAGGGGAGATGCACTATGCTGTCAGGGCCTTCCTCGCTAAATCGCAGCTGTTAAGAGCAGGGATCCAGGTGGTTTTGATTTTGCCCACGAGTTTGGTTCGCTCGATAGCCGAGCGACGGTTGGCCCAGATCGCTGGGTCGGTCGCCCAGAAAATCGCCCGTCCTGGTCCGCTGTAACCCTCTCACGCGTGGGAGCTACCCAGTCGACAAATACCTACGAATATTCTCCTTCTCCCCCTGCCTTTGCAAAGTTAGATCGACATGTGTAAGTCGCCCTAAGATGTACTTTTAAAAATTCAAACCTATTGCATCCTTGTCTTTCTTTCGATCAGTAGAAGAGGGTATGGTCCCCGGAGGGTGCCGCGTCAGGCATGCAGACGATAAAGACCAGATACGACAATGCCCTTGGTTTCGCGCTTCGTGCAATAGCACGGACGCCGATCCGGTGATCGACACCCCAATCAGAATGCCCTTTTCGCATCAAGGTTGCGATCAGATGCGTGATTTCAAGATCTCATCGGCATGCACCCTTGACTCCATTTGTCTCTGATCGCAGGTCTCGCAGTAAGACCCTCCATCGTGTATCACAGGAAGGGGGAAAAACGCGACTTTCGCTCTCGCCTCGCCCCGGTGTTGTCCCACAACGCCCGTGGCCCGGCCACCGGTGGCTGCATGTCTCAGCTGCGGCGTTGGCGAATGGCAGCCCTGAAGATGCCATCACACCTGCCGGACCTGAAACGGCGGCGGGATAGTCCACGATAGTCTCCTTTCTTCGCTTGTGATACATTTAGCCGTTGCCTACTGCTGCCACCCGCCATCACGGTCGCCTGTTGTATGCAGGGCTTTTACCACCATGATCCCGGTAATCTCAAATACTCGGTGGCGAATGCTCTGAAGTTGAACCCAAGGAGACATCTTAGTGTCCTTTGAAAACAAATCGCCACTCAGCTCACACCTCCAATCTGTTCTGAGGGTTGTTCCGGAAACAAGCCTCTCCGCGCCATGGTTTCACTGGCAGGCAAAAGAAAGAGCTGAACGAGCGCTGGAACCGGAAGGAGCTCCGTGGGCTGCGAACGATAGACGGCCTACCTAGTTCCGTTGGCCGCAGGCTGTTGTGCTACGTCGTACGATCTGAGGAAGACGATCTTGCATCGTGGAGCGCTCGTCGTCACCCCTTCGCCTCTTTCTCGCCTCTAAAGAGCATGACGCGGAAGGCGAAGGGGCGAGCAGTCGACCCAGGCGCGCCAGGGAATCAAGAAGGACAATGTCGTATATCCAAGTCTCATATTTCTGCTAGAATCCCTTGCTCGCATTGGTGGGCGTGAGTAAGTGAGTATCAGCTGCAACTAACTCTGGCGGTCTCTTTTTGTGTGACGGTCTCACTCGGGGACCTCGTGGTAGGAAAGTTTGGGATGTTTAAGGTTCGGGAGTGAGCTACACGCTTCATCCCTCCCGTCGCCGACGGAAGAGCCACCCACGTTGTAGGTAAGTCATGCTCGACGACGACTCAGACCGCCTTCCGGCAGGGAAAAGGAAATAAGCCGTTGGTTCGTCAACTTGTGAAACAGTGGTGTTCTGCTTTGTTTTGCTGCAGAGCTGAGACATGACGGATGTTGCTCTGTTCTATCCATCAGAGTTGTACTGAAGTCTTCGGGCTACACAGGTAAATAGACTGGTGCAACCAACCCTATAGCGGGTGTAACGCCTTGTGGTTCTGATCGGTCCCGACAGGCTGTATGTGCCTTCTCTGGCATGTTTTTTTGGGTAGGTACCCTCAGCCGTAAATCCCGGCCGCCAGTAATATCCACCGTAGATTACGCTGGGCTGCATTGAAATGCTGGATGGACAATGCGAGATGATGAGTTGACTAAGTACCAGCCATGGTTTGTGCTAGTGCACCACATAATGGGAGCTATTGGGAGACGGCGCTTTGGCACTCGCGTACAGTGACAGGGAACCGTACGATATAGGCCCAAGCGGGGAAGGGATTCCATGGAAGGGGAAAGGCTTGCGAGCAAGAGCCTCAAAAGGACAGCTGAAAACGTTCATCGACCATCTTGCGAAAGGAGGGACCCATTGCGGCATCCGAATGAGTCCTCGTGCAGCAAGTGCAGTCGCCAGGAGAGTAATGTCCGGAAGCTCAAATGAGACGAGATAGCCAAGAGGTGAATGCCCAGACGCCGGTATGGAAAATTAGAGTCGAGCGACCGGCGATCATAGCGTCATGCGGCACTTGCAAGATGTCAGTGACGTCTCGTCTCGCCGGCCATAGGTGGGCGTGGCTCCCTTGAAGCCAAGAATCACGACCACCTGGACAGGGGGAGATATTGGCTCTGACTGGCCAAAGCACCTGTCCCATCAATGCCGTTTTGTGAGCGCCGGTGAGGAGCATTAGTGGACCGTGCTGTTGGTACGACGAGCCATCACTGTAGATCACCGTTTATCTGTTATGAAACCTCAGATGTAGGTGGGTCGGAAGGTTCTTGGTGAATGAGGTGAAGTACCTCCTCATCTAACGAGAACCCTGTGATGGGGTTCGCATCTCTGGTCTTTGCAATATCAGCGTTTATGGAGCTGCTAAAAACTCCAGGATACCCAGCAGGTCGGTGCAAGCTGATGGTTATCGACGCCATCCTGGCAGGGACTTCCTTGCTCCATCTCCCGAGCAATTGGTGATCCCTGCGAACCTTGGAGATCAATAGAGATCATCGCAATAGAAGGGCCCCTGTCGCGATCGGTATGTAAAAGTGCACTCGTGAATGACACCTTATCACCTGGATGTGCGAAATGTTCGAATTGTGCAGAGACAAACCTAGTTCGGAGTCTCGAGAGTTATCTTCCCGCGTCTCTGTTTGATTCATCGTATATCTCCCATAAACTCCCGAGTCTCATGTACCTCCTTAAGTAACTGACTTCGCTGCCGCCGCGGTGGAGTTGGCCCCCGCATGAGGGCCGTTGCAACGGGGCCGCCGTCGCTGGAGACACGGTTAGTTCGGCAGGTCTAACGTGGTTCAGCAGTAGGCTGGCGAGCTTGAGAGCGTTGGGATGCAAATTAGACCGAAGCAATCCCACTGAGTAAGATTGATGGGGGGGTTGCTCAGGTATCTCTGTGCGGTGTCGTTGTTATTTCGGCGCCATGTCAATCAATCCCTTTTTGTGCGTGTGTTGGATCGCTGTTGTCCTTTTTCCAGTTGATTTTCCTGTGCTGCCACTGGACGGATGTTACCAGCCCCGAGCAGATTGGCTGCAAGGTCAAGGATGGCCCCGGTCGTGCCCTGGCTGCGATCAATGATCTCCCCCAATTACGGACATTACCAGATCGCCCTCTCAAAAACCCAGCAATCAAAATCCAGCGTGTGTGATCGAACACACAGAATGATTGAAATGGCAGACGCCCGATGTCACCCCGCCGTTTGGTGAAATCTGCCCGGGAAGCACATCTCCCGGCCGGTCTTGGCGGGACCAATGCGGTAGGACTTGATGTCCGAGGCACTGCTCAATTGCCAAGCACATCCTGCACTGCACCAGCCTCCAATCGATGTTGCTCCCCCCACCGCGCACGGCGAGGCTTCAGCTGTGCTGGGGTCCCTGAGCTTCGCCAAACCCACCCTCAGCAGGGGTTCTGCCAGCGACAGAGACACGCAGAAGGACGTCGCATACTCCGTAAAAGACAGCCACTTGACCCCGAAACATATGGACCTGCTCGAACACGAGAAACAGCAGAGGCCACTTTTTGCTTCCTTCCAAGATCCTCTCCTCAGCAGCAGCGGTGCCAGGATCGACAGAACATCGCTATGCTTGTCTCGCTTTGTTGGTAACGGATCGTCGACTAGAGTACCAGCCAGAGGGAGTAAGGAGTGGGTTTTTGGTTGTCTGATGGGAAAGTTAAACCAAGTCCCAAGAGGGATCGTTGAATGTCCTTTTAGTCTATCGAATTAGCATGCACGATTTCAATTAGACAGGCCAGTTCTGAGATGCTCATTTTCGGCTAGCTGTCCGGAAGGGGAAAGGGCTCTTGACCTGTCGACTAGAGCGCGGGCAAATCTGATTGATCGGCTGCGGCCGGCGTCGATGGTGTCGTTGCTCTTTGATTTGACTTTTGGTGAAAGGGATGTCTGGGCACACGGTAGGCAGGTGCAAAGGACCGCCCGCCGCCCGTTGGGGAATGCGCCAAGCTGATTGGGAAGTTGCATAGCTGCCGATCCCAGCTGATCCCGCCGTTCCGGGCCTGGCCAAGTGACAGGGGCCCATTCCCTTTTGGGAAGAATCCTGGTGTTAGTCGCTCTTGTATTGGGCTCTGCACGACTTCAGCTCAAGGTGCTATTGCCTCTCGTGGTAATGGGCGCTGCCCTTCATGTCTCGAAACTCCAGCGCTTTGCATCATCAGTGCTCATCCCTTCCCAAGCCCTCGCCTCGCACGCGCAACCCGCAGCCAGTGGAGTACAGACCGTTTGGTGTGGGGTTTCCCAAGACAATGGGATTGTCGATAGGTATCCCGATAGTCGATGGCGCCGCATCGACGACACCTGGACTGCTTCTTTGATGGGGATCCGCTCTCCATAAAACCGTTTGATGATGTATCAGATACCTCGGGCCTTCCCATCAGCATCTGTGCGTCACCACAGCCCTTCTTTGCCTCTCTCCGTCTCTCTCACGGCATCTGAGCAGACCCAGAGGATGGAGAAGGGCCACCATCCACGCCTGATCCAGTAAGGGATCCATCACCCACCAAAAAACCGTTACTCTTCAGCTCGCTTCGTCCCCCCAAACGCCATGACCATGCTCTCGTCCAGCTCCATCCAATATAACGTTGCGTACCAATCAGCTCCTCCAGGCGTCCTCCCAAACAATACTCTTCATCACACAACGGCCCCTAGAGCTGCCCATCATCGGCGACCTTCTCCGCTAAAAGAGTCCACTGGGAACCTTCTTTCAGCTAAGACATCATGGCTTTGTACATTGTGTGTCAGTACCGACTCCATTATGCCCAGATCTGCTACGCACACAACCTCGCCTAAGCACTCCAAGCGAGGACCATCTGACCGTCTTTTTACTCAATTTCTCCACCATCCAACTTTGTAGATGATGTTCTTGACACCCAGTAGAGCTGGTGAGGACAGCGTCCCCGTGTGCCTCATAGACCTGCTGAAAGGAAACAAAATCCCCACACCTATCACCCACCCAGAACCCACTCATCCACCATCACTCTGCCGGGCACGCTGTCCCTGTTGCTTCAAGCACACCGTGTCAACCTGTTGCTGTTTCGCTAAGCTGCTGGCGAGTCGCCTATCCTGCACCAACCTGCCGCAAGCCAACCTCCTTGGCTCGTCCTCCACCCGGCCATTCAGAGCGCGAGACGTGCTCATTGACATGATGGAGGGGCGGAATGAGACAAGCATAGGGACATTGTCTCGTCTGCAGCTGCTGATTCGCCCTCGGGCTGACCGTTGCTGGCCGCATTCTTCACAAAAAGGACAATGGGTAAAGGAGGGGGCCTCGACCTGCTACTCGCCCTGAAGAATACGGTGAAGGTTGTGACAAATTCTCTGTGCAAAGAACTCTGGTTCTATGTACTTGCTCGAGCCAAAGACACGTCCCAGGGGCCGGCCAGCCATGGCGTCGCTGATCATGACTGACGTGGCTACACTTGCGCCCGTTCCCAGCCAGTGTCACTGGCAGCGGGACGGATGGCAGCGCGCGCGGGTTCGTGGGTTTAAGCCCTCTTCGTCCCGCGTTCATGCCAATGCTGGAACACGGCAAACCTTCTCATAACTCGTAGTCTACCTAGGTATCTAGTCTGTACAAGGGAGGGGAGGGAAGGAAAAGCTTTTCGTACCTGCTGCACAGGTTAACGTTCTGCGGTAGACCATACCAGCCAGGACAGGTAGAACCAGCAATCCTCCCTCAACAAACTCTCAACGAGTAACGCCGAGAGAGAACGTTTCGACATTTCTCAAGAAGAAAGAACAGAACCAAGTAAACCGTAGGCAGAGATTCATGAGCCCTTTGCCGATGTCCTTATCTACGTGTCATCAGTGCCGCTTGCGTATAGGGCGTTTCGTAGATCACCACCGCGGCGGGAAAGGGACATTTGGTGTTGCCAGGTTTCTTTGCTTTTTTCCCTCCTTTCGCTGGTGGTTTGATTCACCCTCTTTTCCCCTTCGGTGCTCCATCCACTCACTCGGGACCCGGCAAACACCCAAACGCCAGAAAGAAAAGGAAAAAAAAAGGTCTCGTCCGCCCACCCCCCTTCTCGGGGGATCAAATGAGGGTGAGTGTGTGGTGTGACCACAAGGCGACCGGAAGGATGGTGAGTAGACTTATCTCTGTAACAGGCTTTTCATGGTAGTAGTCACTTGAGAGAGCATGAGATTTGGTGGGAATTTGTGGTATTCGTAATTGTAGGTAGATAATTGTACAGTGTCGCTGCCTTCATGACTTTCGAAGGGTGTATGCTTCTTCGCTTTCCCAGCGGTCAGAGGGATCTTTGTGTTTAAAAACACACAAGTTTAGAACAGAAAAATCATTATTGGTATCGCCCGCCCAGGTTGTAATAGTAGTGAAAAGCGCAAAGTAGACAAAGCTCAACACACAATAGGCCTCCCATCAGTCATACCGCTTTTAACACCAGAACCAAAAAGCAAGAGAATAGTGCAAATCTAAAAAGGTAATCTGCACAGAGAAGAGGAGCCCACCCGCTCTCCCAGGTATAATAAAAAGAACAGATCCCTCCCAATGCTCCCATTATCATAATACATCAGAATAGTGTAGTGGTGTTTAGGTGGTGAGGTATCAAGAAGCGTTTGCGTGTCGTAACATCCGAAGAAAGGTGCGAACTGACTGGCACACTTCAAACGGTTTCTCGGATATGCTCTGTCGGCTCTTCATCAACCTAGTTGAGGAGCTTGGACAAGTTCATACTCCTACTGGGCGGCAGGGCACCCTCAGAGACGGTGCTCTGCGGCGTGTGCGTCCGCAGCGGGGGTAGGTTGTTCTGGCCAACTGGGGAGCTGGGCGCCGTGGGGAGCTGCGAGTACGGGCGAGACATGGGCGAGGCCATCTCGTCGTGGTAAGAGACGTAGGGTTGCCTGACCTCCTGCTTGACCAGAGGCGGCAGGCTCCTCGAGTTGGGATCGATCACGCTCAGGCGAGCCATTGCGTCTGAAGGGTGGGAGTAGTGGGAAGAGTAGTAGCCTGACTGACTTTCGTAGTTCTTCAGAGGCGGGAGGTCGTACGGGGAAGCGGGTTGGGAGTGGACTTCCCGTGGTGAGGTGGTGTAGCAAGAGCCGTGGTCAGAAACCAGAGAAGGAGCGTCGACAGAGTCGGCGCCTGGTGAGAGAGCGGAGGGAGAAGGAAGAGGAGTCTCAACGCCGAAGCCACGGTTGAAACCGGGTGTCAGTGGCGGCGGTGCCTGCTGTCTGCTCATCGGCGGCATGGGGAGTGATCGCGGGATGGTCAAGGTTGGCCTCTGGTAGTGGTGGTGGTGCGTCGTCTCAGGGTGGTACTCCTCGTGATGGTAGACGGGCGAGCTGCTCGAGTGGCCGGCGACTCTGCGCTTGGTGTCGGAGCGCTTTCTCCTGTTCTGGCTGCCGTTCCACCAGTTCTTGACGGCATTGTCGCTCCTGCCATTAAGCCTCCTCGCGATCTCAGCCCAGCGCTTTCCGAGCTCGTTGACTAGTCTCTCGATCTCCTCGCCCTCTTCGGCAGAGATCGGCTCGTGGTTGAGAGTGGGCTTCAGGTTCTGGTGGTATCTCTCCCGGCACTGCTTTGGCGTTCTGCTTCCAAGTATCTGTGCGATCCGTACCCAGTTCAGAGGGCCGTTACTTTGGACGAGCTGCATGAGGTAACGGTCTTCCATCTGTGACCACGGCCCTCTTCTTTGAGATGCTGCAGACATGTTGTGTGTATGTGGCCGGCCGCTAAATCGGGGCCTTGTAGTAGGGAGTTGGGTGGAGGAGAGGGACAGTTGATTATAATGGTCGTGCGTAAGAAGAGGCAGACCAAGAGAGAAGAGGAACAACCAGAGGTAGTATGGAAGACCAAGACAAGAGAGATTGACGTGTAAAAGGTGAGAGTGAGGTCTTGATTTGGGGTGATGTTGTTGTCTGTGACAAGAGAAACCAAAACGTGTTTCAAGACGAGGACAGGAAAGAAGTGATGGACACAGTGGTAGTGGTAAGGGTAAGGCGGGCTGAGGGGCTGATGATATATAAGTGCGATCTTAGCTCGCAGGAAAGCATGGGCAGTACCGACGGGGTGTTATATGGTGGGCTGTGCGACGTAAGGTATCCAGCGAGAGCGGCAAGCCATGAATCAAACCGCTTTGGTGCAAGCCCTTGACAGGGTAGAGGTAGATCATGGTCGAGTCCGGGGTATGCGAATCTGTGGTTGAGCTTTTAGCTAGGTACCTCTGACAGAGAGGAGTGTGTGTGTCCAGTCCTTTTCCCACCGAGAGAGTGGGCGTGCGAGTGGGTTTCGGCTTGGCTCGCAGGGCAAGGTACCTGGGACTGCCTGTCGAGATGGGCTGCGCGCTAGGGTCACTGATGCGTTTACCATCTGCGGTCTCGTCTGCGAGGGACGACGGAGCGAGAATGAGTGAGTGGGTAGGCCACCTGCTAGACAAGGTACTTTGGTTACGGAGGACGACACGGACCTGGACGAGGTACGGAGTGAGGTATGATGCCAATTTGGTGTGTGGGTGTGGGTTTTGATGGACATGGGGGCCTGCTCTCCCTAGTGGGTGGGTAGACAATGGAGACAAGGGACAAGGGCATAGACAGGGGCACAGGGGCCTCCCCGGTACCTGTCGACATCCTTGCAGGCCTGATGTGAGGCCGGGGTGCCGTCCTGGTCGAGTCCGGAGCGGGCCAAAGTAGCTCGGTACCTGTGCCCTTTTTTCCCACCCTAACTTTGTACCTAATTACCTACGTACTGCGTAATGGGGCTCTCTCTTCTGTGCATGTCTCTCCATCCTGTGTCTCTCCCACTCTCTCTCGGTTGTGGTGCTCGTTAGCTGCTTTTGCTCTTCTCTGACACTGTAGACACACCCACAGACACGCTGCGCACACGCATCTGGACCGATCCTTGGGCTGGGTCCACTCCCTGCCAAGTAGGCAAGCCTCCGAGGTACTTTTAAAACTGTATTCCACTCCAACAAGCCTGAAAACTTACCACCAAACCAGGGGCTCGACCTGCCTAACCACGACGACCTACCTGTCAAGGGAAACGAGCGTGGCATGCAGTCCATGGATACTGGGCGGTATCAGGGCAGGTGCTCACACCTAACCTTACCTTGACTTACCTTACCTTCCTTGCCCTTATTACCAGGCATCGGAGAAAGCCTCCCTAACAGGGCCCCCGGGGGCGTATATCAAGAGACTATCTCAATAGACAAGATGTGTGAAATTGAGATCGGTGGCACCTCTGACGCCACATGGGCTGAACCCGCCTGAGTGTTTAGACCTTGTCAGAGCATGGATCCCAAGCCCAGCTGGCTGGGATTATGGCGCTCAAAAGTAAATATGTGATTATGTGAACAGCAGACAGGCGAAACCGTCCAACGACTCACGATAGGCCTCACTCTACCCTGAAAGAAAAAGGTACGAAGGTTATCTAGACCAGGTACTTTGTCTCAACGCCCGGGACCAGTGTGCCGTGCCGGTATATCCTCGATCGACTCCAAAGCGTTCAAGACTGCTTTCTCGTGTTTCGAATCCCCACTCGTTTAGCAAGAAGCCATCACTCTCTTGCTGGGTGACTTGACTTTACTATGCGAAGCTAGGCGCCCGACCGTGTACACTTTAGAGCATAGGGCCGTCTCTTAGCCTCCAAAGGGGGTGCAAAGGCCCAGGGCCTAGAACCATGGGCGAAAAAGAGGAGCCTCCCCGCGAACCGATCAAAAGTCAACTTCGACGGATGGGCCACAAACGTGTTCACGTTGGGCCCGCCGTCCGACGGCGCAGTCGACCGTCGATTTTTGGCCTTTGGGGGAGGAGAGTGAGAGAAGGGCATGAAGGCTCTGAGAGGAGAGGGCCAAAGATAGTGCCCGTCGCGCACGCCCGGTCGACCGGTGTAATCCGGAGGGGCGTTTAGCTTTTTAGAGTAACCGCCCTGTCAAACATTCCGCCAAGACACGGGCAGACATGTCGTTAACGTTGGGCCAGCGAGGCTTTTACCGGGCGGCGGCGTACAAAGGCTAGCATTAACAGCATGGAACGTGTGCTCCGTGAGTACAGTAAAACGGCAGAGCGTCGCGCATTTGGCAGGCTCTGCTTGCTATTCCTTGTATCTAGTTATTCTTTGCCCTTGCCTTTTCGCAAGTGGCTTGGGCCGGGGGTTGTCTGTCACAACAAATCGTCGATCATGCCACGGACAGTGCCGTCGGACCAGTCCCCTCGATACGCTCCCCGAGCCTACTGCATGCAAGTCCTGCTCTCTGCGTGAAACCGTAATGCAGAATCAGCTGCTGTTCGGGCCTGTTTGGTTCGTGATGAGCACATTACAGCTCCCCCACCGGCCAAAATGACGAACTGGTTGCAGACTTCTGGGTACCCAGCTACGAAGGAGGTAGATTGCTCTGGATACGGAGGAAGGCTATTAATCTAGGCTGTGGGGCTCCTTCCTGTTAACGACCGATATTTGAATTAAATGATACGTACTCACTTATACTGAATTCATTTCTTCTGAGGCACCATTGACTCTTCTATTTTGATTCGGGCGGGTCATTGTCTGTTGGGGAGCGCCATAATAGAGACACAGAGACAGAAACGAGTCAAGACAAGCGAATACAGGGGTTTTGGAATCACTGGATCGATCGGATGAGATGAACGGCAGGAAGGCCAGGGGCCAGGGTGGTTTTGGTGGTGTTGACCAGCAGGGGAGAGGGAAGGAGGAGGGTGGGGTGCATATTTCCAGTGTAAGTGCCTTCTTTTTTTGCTTTTTTGGAAGTGCCTCTAGAAGGCCAGGCGAAACGCAAGCCAGACGAGAATGCCAAATTACAGGCAGAACATCCAGACCATCCACAGCCCCCGGAGGGAGGAGGACATCGTAATGCGGCATCAAGTTGCGCTGCATGGTACTCCAAAGAGGCAACAAGCTACCTCTTCTTCCCTTTTTACGGCGTCACGGCTTGAGAGATGGGGTATCACCGAAAGGGTAGCATTCGCGAGGCTTTACCCGCGAAATTCAATTTGGACACTGCAGCGGCTGAGAAAAGCACAGGCACCACGGTATGTTACCGCGACCGTTCCAGGTTCTGCATCCCCAGTCGTTGTTTCGAATCCACGGGATGGATGACACCTTGGGAGCCAGTAAGAATGGCGATGCGACGCTGCAAAAGGAACAACGCACACACCGGGCACCCAGCTACCCAGGTACCTACCTCCATGCAAACAGAGCCTCCCGCGATTCATTTCAGGAACGACGACAGGGTCCAGGGACAACCGACCCTGCGGTATCAGGGCGTTTAGAGGACCCCCCGTATTTGCTTTTACCGTTTGATTGCTCACGGGCATGCCGATGAGATTTCTCTGTACGCCGTCCACAGGGCTGCTGGCGACTAGGACGACAGAGCCACGCTACAGGGGCGGCCGGGTGGCCGTTTCGATCAGGTGCACCAAACCGAACGCCATGGGAAAAGCCTCCAGCTTGCGTTTGAGTCACGGACATAAGCTCCGTTCGAGGGCCAGAGACAAGCCAGTCGCAACTCGCCAGTCCTCCAACTAACGAAATAAACTCACGATGCTGCGCCGTAGTGATGGAAAGGCAGTGAAAGAAAAGGGAAACTACTCCGCAGGCGTCCAGCTCACATCTGCCAGCGTTTACCTTAAAAAAACGCTCTTGGGCAAGACCACCAAACCCGTCTGGTGCAGTTCTCCGCTAGGTTGATTCGCCCTCTCATTCCCCTCCAGCGCGTCAGCCAGTGCTGAACGCATTTCAACCAGGGCCTAGAACCAACGAGCCGCTAAATGTCTTGCGGCCGTAAAACAACGCCTGGCCTTGTTTGCCCTCGACGCCGTGTACACCTCCTTTCTGCAGGGCACCTCGTCTCAGTCAATTTAGACTAAAGAACCTAGGGCCCCGAGAAGAAGAAAGGGGAGATAATTCCAGTTCTGCACAGGAATGGTGGCCACGAGACTTTTGGTGTCGAGCGTTCCATATCCGACCGGGATGGTACGCATAGGCCCTTGTGTAGTGCGTCCCCGAGGAGGGGGATGAGGGGTGGGAAGGGCCCGAGCAAGTGGAAAGGCAACGGTCGTCGTGAGGACGGTGCATCGATAGCGCCGTTGCACCACATGGTCCAGGAACAGGGGAGTACGGGAGAGAGGATGGAGGTACTTCCTTCAACACGGACTGTGAAAAGGACTTTGCAGTCTCAGGAGGGAGGTCAGACCTTCTGGTCCTCCACCCCTCCCCCCAGCGATGCAAAGTCAATCTCAACAAACACCAAATCGCAGGGTGGTCGCAGTGTGACACCAAGGGCCATCCTTGTCGATTCATCATGACTGTGAATCGTGGGTGATACAGGCCTATCGGTTGCAGCGGGAAATCCCATCTCTCAGCCCAGCTCGCTGGGAACTGAGCAACGAACCCCTACCCGTCCTGCACACGCCGTCTCTCTGCTTTTCGGGCGACACAAACAAAGACCCGGGTAAAACTACACACAGGGAGATAATCCTGAAGATCGTGGCCTTGCGTTGCTAGCTCCCCACTCCGAAAATCATCGGAGGCAGAGGGTCAAGGGTCAACCTCCATTTGCGACATTCCTTTTTCGTGCTCGCGCATGTGGACTGTCCAATTTCGAGCTCTGCCTCACGCCGGCCATCCGACTTTCCCATGAAATTCAGCAGGACTGCTCCCAATTACCTTCTTTCCACGAAGCAAGGGGGTCGACCGGATACCTTCCGGCCGCCTTCTACAGCACGTGGAAGGCGGGAGAATGGCCAGGCGCATGCAGCTAGGCTGCCCTTGAAGAAGGATGGGCAAAAGTAAAGTTCTTCCTCCTTCTCGTCTTGTCTCAAAGGAGGCGTGAAAAACCGTCTGATACTAAGCCACTTGGCGCGCATTGTCCAGCTGAAGTGGAGGGGAGTAACTAGTCTGGGCTGTACGCCTCTATATGCCAAGCTTTCCACGATAGCGGCAGTGGCCGCGAAACGGGCACTCGTTCCAGGAATGTCGGCGGTAATGCAGCGGAAGACTACCTTTACTAGTACGTGTAGGTCTTGCTTTCGTCACCCAGTCACACAGCTTCATGTTTGACAAACAAGGCCCAGACTTGTTTGCGCATACGCATGGAGGGGTCGCCGGTTGACTATGACGGTACCTACGTGCATCGCAAGCCTATCCCAATATGTGTGACCAGGGTCTGTTCCTCTGGACGCACAATGGTCAACGCCAGGCACAGCCAGCCACCACCCGTCATCTTGGGAGCTGTCTAACCAGTTTGGCGGGACTAAGCTAACACGTCAAACAACAGATGAGATCGTCCAACGGGAAATAGAGGCAATCTCTTTGTTCGGGAGATGCCCGCGCACTCCAATCCATCTAAACTGCCCGACGTTATTTCCCGGACAGCAACATTGTGTGACCGCCAATTGCGTGCAGAGGTCTGGACTACCAGATTCGAGGCGAGATTTGCTGATTCCATCACAAGCGGTTGCGCTGATTGAAACTGCCATGGACATCACGAAGACGGGCTGTCCGTGACCCGTACTATCCCCATCTTGCTGGCTGCCGACGATTTTGGCAAGCTTGCATTCACGAGCGGCAGCTCTTTGCTCCACTCGCCGTGAAGAATGCATCGCGGAGCCGTCTAGACCATCCTGGCCACGAGGTCAGTGGGCTGGTGTGCTGGCGAGGAGGTGAAGACGAGGAGCAAAAAAGCAAAGAAAAGTACCTATTTGCATTAGCACCACACACACACACGCACGGCACATTGCCAGTTTGGCTCTAGGCCGTTTGACAGCATCTGCGAATTGGACGAATGGGCGTGCCGTTTTGACGGGCGCGTCAGCACAGAGGAGCAGAGAAAAAAGGTTGGGTAGTGTGCCGTTTGCCCGCGTCCCATTGTGCCAGCAAACGGGCGTTAATCATGCTGGTGATCCTCGCGGGTGGCTTTCTGGCAATCCATCCAGCTGGGACTCCCACACCCGGATAAATGCATGCGCCAAGACCTGCTGCCGGCAACGGGGGCTTGTTGTATGAACCACTCAACGACGTGAAGCTGGTCTGCATGAAATCCTGTTCCCTTCTGAGCAAACGAGGTGCCCTGGATCTTGTTTCCAGCTCAGGCAACCAGGATCGCCTCTGGTTGAGAATGCTCAGGGTTCAAGGTCATGGCAGGCATCAATTCGCAATTTGTTCGGCTCGTTGGTCCTTAGTGCAGATTTGGCGGCGGCTGGGGGATTTCCTCCGCGAGGCCAACGCTACTACTCACCCTTCCAGGTGTGAGATATGATGTTAGACGGGGCCTCCCAGTCGACCGGCCTACCTAATCTCGACGTTGGGCGGCCAGATCGATTGACGTTAGTGAACCACAGCGGTGGGAGCTGACGGGAACGGAAAAAGGACGCCGCTGCGGACATCAAGCCTTGGCACGAATGGCCTAAAAGTTGATTGCCCTCTATTAGATCAGGCTTGCTCATTAGGCTGACTTTTGGTGGTGATGCTAACAGGACTGTCATCTACTTCGGAGGTAAGTTTGATGGTATGCGCCAGGGCAGCTTTCATTCTACTCAAGAGTCTGTTGATGCATACACCCCGAATAACAGACGTCAAATATAGGTAGCCCAAGAAGCGACATCAGACCATCCCTCTCCAGCTGAAGAACTCCGAGTTGCATCAGAGGAGGAGCGGCAATCTGGCAGCTGGACATGTTGGACATGATCTGCGGCGAGATCCCTGCGAACCTTGGTCAATCCTCATTGTGAGGTGTGACGAGATGTGTCAAGAGGTATGATGGCCTATCCCATCACATCCCCTACCTACAAAGGTAAACGGAGCAAGCCGTTCGAATCCTGTACAGGCAGTGCCAGGGTACTGGGACTTTTCGGTGCCAATAGGAGGGGACGCTAAGCATTTGCCGGGACCGTGAAGGATCCCCCACCAGGGGATACCTAGCGCCCGTCGTTTACCCTTTTTGGTGACCTTTAGGCGATTTTTCACCACAAGCTGGTCTCTGCTCTACCAGTAGTACGTTGAAATCGCAACACCTCGCGAGTTGTGGGGTTTGATAGCCTTTGTTCGCCTCGAGAGCCGCTGCCAAAGTGACAGCGATGCTAGAAGCTGAAAGCACCTCCCGTCGTCGTCCATTCAACACAGGATACCTATGTACGTACGGAGTACGGAGTACGCAATGGCAATATCATCACCCTTGTCCGGGCCCCTGCTGTTATGGCTCACATGACCGACCGGGGTGCGAATTGGCGCTGGGAGCTGGACCACACCAAGACCTAAACCCCCCAGGATCTTGGGATTCTGTCAAAAACTAAAAAGTTATTGCCGGTGCCCAATCGGGACCTCAGCAATGTCCTTCCGCAGCAGATCATCTTTGATCATCTCAGGTGCCAGCAAGGACTACCCCCGCCTAGAGCCCACACGATCTGCTGTTGGCAATCTCATCACCGTCGAAACAGGTTGCAACAAGATGTGCAAATCGTTGAGGAGATGTTCACACTTTCGCTGTAGCGATGTCGCCAGGCTACCTAGTAGTCCGACTGAGCAATGTTCTTGCGTTCATACTTCGTAAGTAAGATGAAAGGGCGACAAATCTTTCAGCCGCGTCTCGCTCGTATCGAGGTAAAGCCCTGAACAACAGAAGCGAACAGCAATGATGCCTCCTTCGTACCTCTGTACGAAGTATGTACTTCATCAGAGTCGCTGGTAGCCAGCCTGTCAACCAGCCAGCCACGGAGCAAGCCTGCATCGAGATCGCAACAGTTAGCCGGTGGTGGCTTGTGCCCGACCGTCTGGTAAGGGACTGCTGGGGTGTGTGTGCGGTTTCAGCGTGCACAGGGAAGACCACAGGTTTCATGGGTTTAGTCGGCGAGTCGGGGACCTAAACTGACTGGGGTCTGCGTCTGAGTGTGTGTAAGTGACACTGGAAACACGGCCTGGGAGCGCCCACACTACCCCTGGCTCGAGCACCTCTGTAGGGGTGTCCCCTGTCGAGTGTTCGTCAAGACACGAGGGACAAGGTTCCAAGCGAGCAGGGGTGGACAGGGAACAAGGATCTCCAACACCCATCCATCCCCAGGATAAAAAAACCGTTGTCGACAGGTGGAGCCCCGGGATCTTCGGTGGCGGCCTTGCGTTGCACCGACCGCAGGCTGGCGCCCTCGCTTTGGAAGCCGTTCTGGGACAAGACAAGCGAGTCTTTCAGCTGTCGTCTTGCCATGTGGCTTTCCCCTTTGAGGTCATCCAGCCTTGCTCGCCGTGGTCCTTCTGACATGGCAAGCATGGCAATAAATTGGCGACGGGTCCAGGCGCTTGCGATGAGCAGAAGATCATGCCTAATCATCGCGAAAAAGGATATGTGACAAGACTGACTACCCCCCTGAC
Organism: [Phialemoniopsis] sp. UDSM-2020; assembly: GCA_018873225.1. NCBI lineage: Eukaryota > Fungi > Ascomycota > Sordariomycetes > Thyridiales > Thyridiaceae > Thyridium > [Phialemoniopsis] sp. UDSM-2020. The sequence continues at coordinate 4,113,089 of JAEILZ010000003.1, forward strand.
GAAAAAGACCTGGCAGACGAGACGTGCCTACCTACAGGGCCTGGCCGGCGCAAGCTCGGAGGTTGTACCTTGAACACATTTCGGTTTTTACAAAGACGGTGATTATTTTGACAGATCATTTGCTGGTGCTTCGACAAGCAAGCAAAAAGACAGTGCAGCTTTGACCCCTATTTGTGCCAAGCAAGGAGGAAGGCCTGGAGTCCAAGGGGTAACACTTGTGCCAAGGCATGACTCTCGTTGTTTTTTCACCCCCGGGTCGACCAACGGCTTTCCTTGCCCCTAAATCATACTCGAAGGAGAGGGTAAATTTGCGTCTCCGCGGATCTTGACTTGGGCAAAACACCTGTTCTCTCGTCCTTTGACCATGTGTTCTGCCGGGTTTTTTGCAAGACGATGTACGCCGAGTGCCGCAAAGCAGCGAACCCTTGAGCCTGTCACCAACGGCTGTGGAGATGCCCAGACTGCCATGATGCGATTTTCGATGGGGCCCCATCTCTGCCCTTGCCCCTTCTGTCGAGACAGATGTATCTGCATCAGACGGTGTTTGCGCCTCGGCATCCAGTCTCGTCACTACTTTTGCGATTGTTTGTGTGTACATGCGGGGGAGAATGTGAGACCTGTCAAGATCTGGACCGCTGCCCATGACAAGTTGGGAAGTGCACCCATCTGACCTTGTGACAGCCAATGGCTCTGAAGCACACCGTACCGGCACCGCTTCCGATCTCGTTTACTTGCAGAGCGTGAGTGCTTTGCCGTGTTCCGAAAACAGCAACTGGGAGGGAGTGACCGTCTCAACAAAAAATCAAGGGTGTTGTTGGTGCACACGGTAATAGCAAATGTGCCAATATACCAACACACACTATTGTGTCACAATTTATTAGTGAAGGTCTAGCAACACATCAAGATTATTCGCACGCAGGAACGACGCCGGTTGCTCCCGTCCCCCGTTACGACGGCATGAGACGATAGACCGGGCGGCGGCGCACGCGCGAGGGCGCAACAGTCAAGCCACACATGGCTTGATACCAAACGATGGTATTACGCCAACGGCCGTAACCGTAATACCAGATCTATGACGGGCTCATCTTGCTTAGCGGGAGTGCGGCGACTGTCTAGAGGCCGGGCACCCCCTGCATCGGGCGCTGGTGTTGCGCCGACTGAGAGGTTTGCGCTCCACACAACCACGAAGCAATTGGGCCAGGCCTGGAACCCTTGGAGAACGGCGGGGTTGGAAGGATTGGGCTTTGGAAATAAGGGTCTTGTGGTGTACGCGCGCGCACGGTTCCGCAAACAGAAACAGAGCCGCTCTGACACAGGCTGAGAAGATCAGTTCTCAATCCAGTGTTTCGACTCCGTCCCAAACAAAGAGGCATAGCCCAAGAGGAAGGGGGACTTTTAACTCTTTTGTGGTTGTGGAGTTGTTTCGCTACTCTAGCTTTTTGAGGCTCTTTGCTCCGAATAACTGCTTACCCAGACGACTGCACATCAAGACATGTCTATACGCAATACGGAGTAAGCGATCTGGTCTACCGTTTAACGACCTGCTTGAATCGGCAAAACGCTTTGTTGTCAAATCGACCTCGCATATTGTTCGATCAATATTGACTTCCAGCCCAGCGACCTCCATACAATCAACCTCGCCCAGCTGACTGCCCTCAGCCGCGCCCGATCCAAGCCCTGTAAACTCTCGCCTGCGAGCTACTTTTTAGGCAACGTCAACGCAAGCCATGCACTGCAATCCTCATGCCAGGGCCTAGCCCCATTCCCATGGCGCCCCCCTGGCTTGTTGGAGTCGAAACGCTGCTCGCAACTTTTTGGGGGCTAAGCGACTAACACCGTCTAAGTGGACAACGCTGATTGGCTCCTTTACGGCGTAAAAAGCATGTCTCACCAAATACCTGGTCTCGTTTGACCATGGGCTCGTTCTCGTGGCGACTGTTACCTTTTTTCTCCAGGTGCAACAACTTACACCACATGGGTTCCCAATTTAGGTAATTTCACGATGGGAAGGTTTTACACTCATCTCCGTGTGCGTGTGTAGCGTTGGACAGACTCACATCTAGGCCATAGGTACGTATGCTTGTGCCTAGTGCCACCGCTATCGAAACAACGACTTGCCATCGAATACCACGGTACACGTCAATTCCTTATAGGAGGGCGAGGTTTATATATCTCCTCGTGGTCATGTCATGCAAGGCCGTTTTGCTTGTTGTCACTGACCAGCGTATGGCGAGTCTGCTTATACGTACTTCAAGAAATAGGTCGTCCATCTTGCAGTAGCAGCTCTCGTCATGGTAAATTCCAAGCAGATGAAATGCCACGATTTCCGGCGTATATCCAGCCTTTCGGGCCCGTAACATAGAAAGCTACCCGGATCTCTAGTTAGTAGAGTGATAGCGCTCGCTTATTGTAAGTGTTAGCTCAACATCGGACTTTTTCTCTCCAATGCAATTTCAGCGAGTAATTACAGCAAACTGGGCAATGGCTCACACACACTGCCTTGGCACGTCAAACACAACTACCAGCCAACCGGCAGTTGGGTTCATCAGACGGGGAAGGACACTGCAGCAGAATCGGACCCCTGTCGAGCTGGACTCGACAGTCGATTGTGCATACTTGACGTGGCCACACAAGAGCCTCCTCGCTGTGATCTAGACGACGCTATTCCCATTGCAGACAGGACGATAAAATACCTCTCCCACACGGGCCGTAGTATGGCAACACCTTCGCTACTAGGGCGAAGACCGGCCGGAAACAATGGAGGGAGCCATCAAGCGATGTCTATCTAGTTCGAGAACGCAGAAACACATAGGCAGGAAGGCAATTTCGTCACATAGGAGTACATGTCCCGTGCCTTCTAGCGCGTGTCGAAAAGGATCAAGGCAGCAAACAGGCTTCGCCTACGGGATGTCTCGTCGAGGGGACTAGTCCAGATGAGTCTGGCATCATGCCATGAGGGCATCCCTTGATTGAAACAAGATGCCGAATAATGACAATGTCAACCATCACGATATGATGGGCAATACCCTGATGGGTGTTGACCATGACGACAGAGGCAAGAAACATCTTTCTCCAGCGTTTTGTCGAGGGTAATAACACTCGAATTATTACTCCGACGCACCTATGCCCTACAGCCACGCGAGGAGTGGGTAGCGACTAGGCGGGTACGTAGATCAGTTTACCTACCATTCTGGGCGAACATTTTTCTGCGTGGCCTACAATGACCACGGAGCTCTTGAGCTAGTTGCAATAGACTTTATTGCACATAGTGAATGTGACCTTCCTTGGAAGCGCCTAGACGGCGAAGCAAGGGATACAACTCGAGGGGCGGGGAGGCAAGGCAAAGTACCAGCAGGGCTATCGTGACTTTCGAGGGTCGTTAGATGTCAACCATCTCCTTGGATGCTTTACCCTTGGGCGTGCCTTGATCAGTTGCTCGCTATGACGAACATGAAGCCAACATCAACCATCGTCGTCGACGTAGTCGATACCTAGAACCTGCCAAAATCTGGCAGACCTGTCACTTTTTCCCAACCACTCTTCCTCCCCGCTGCAAGTATCAGGCCATTCACCGTGGGACTAGTGCAGTCCAACAGTACCGCTTACCGTTAGTGCTCGGAACGGACCCTGATACCGTTAGTTCCAGCAGCCCGGCCCCACGACGTTGGTCTTGATGTGGAAGAAAGAGGGCTGCCGTTCTGGAGTAAGGTGAAGAGAATGGCACGAGGACAGGACAGTCCGCGCCTCGAGCATAGTTACGCTGAAGAGAGACACATACATACGCGCTGTCACATACCGGGCACGCCTAGCGCGTGTATTATATGTACTAGCTCTTCCAAGCGTTAGCACCTCCCAAGGGGGCTCCATTGAGAGAGGGCGGGAGCGTCAATAGTGCAAGAGCCTTTGCGTGGCCAAGGCCCTCTCTCCATACCTAGGTGACTAGACTACTGGCTCCTACCAGCCGTTGAGCGAGAATTGGTGGTTCCGTTCGGGACGGGCACATCGGCTCTGGAGACTGTTTGGTGCGGACGTTGGACGGCAACAGAACGTCTCGTCCAACGGACGACGGAGGCTACCCTGGAGGCTTTTCACATCGTCTCCATGTGGATATACTTTTGTCAATTTTGCCCGGAGCTACTCTTTCGGCAAACAGAGACATCGACTGATGGTGGAGAGAGGGCGAGACCCCTTTTCCCCGCCCCGACATGTGCATAGGCGATGATGCTGCCAGGACGTATGTGTATGCATCTCCGAAACATTGTCTTTCGTGCTTTCTCGGAAGATTTAATGACGCAGCTGGCGGGCGGCACTTGCGCCGGGACTTGGCGAGTTGCATCCCAGGTGGCTCTTCTGGGTAGAGACGAGGCTGGTCCGTGAGCAGGTAGCTCGACTTCGTATGCAGGGGCAAAGCACAAGACAAGAAGTAGACGAAGAAACATGGGTTCGTGCTGCAGGATGCTGGCTGGCTGCGTCAGCGCCATCGTCAGCGTAACGAAGACAAGAAGAGAACACGAAGAGGACGACGGACCCGGACCAGCTGGGATGGCATGGTGCATGCGTTGGCCTGCCGCACTAGAGCAAGCACAACACGAGGCTTTTCCAGTCTATCGGGATGACTTAAGTGGGCGGCACTACGCATTAGACCAGCAACGACACTAGCAAAGCTTCACATTGGCATTCTAGAACGACTCGATTTCTGCACTCACTCACTCACAAGGGGGGCAAACATCATTCCTGGCAAGGTGGGAAAGAACGGAGGGCGGGGGTGTTCACTAGCAGGCAGGTACCTACACCAAGCACCTACCACGCCTACTTCGTACTTCGTACTTGCCTAGGGGACAAGAAGAAGAAAGAAAAAGAAAACATCGCATGTCCTATCAAACGCCATTCCACCACAACCACCCTAGGATATGCACCTCGCTGTACCTCATCTCGCATCTGCAGTCTTGTTCCCTTGGTGTCAGGTCAGCCGTCTCGAGGCCACACGCTAGAGTCAAAAACGTGGCGACTATGTCATATCGGATGTATCCGGCGACTCGAGAGTTTCTTGTCTGTATGTTCCTTGCAGATACGACCTGTCAACTTGCCTGGGTGAGAGGTCGTCACGGGTCAACACCACGGACTCGAGGTTCACGATGTTGCAATATTTGCAAACTGCACCGGGGACCAATCAACCCTGCCTCCGAGCTGCTGACCCTCCTGGACCCTGGAATGCCCTGGGAGTCCACCTGCCCGAAAACCATTCAGATCCGCAGACAATAATGGCAAGATGTCCCACATCTCGGTGTGAAAGAGGCATTCATGGGAAAAGTAAACAAAAGCCCTCTTTCTGCATCCTCTCCACCTCCGCACATTGGAATTCGCATCCCTTCTTTCCCAAAGCAGAAGGCTGCCCCGAAATCAACTAAACTCGCCTCTACTCTGTAGAGCCCGCTAGCCCTTCTGGATCAACGTTCGCGCAGCGGCGCGCGCCCTACGACGCTACGAGGAGGCCCGGCGCTACGCAGCTCACTAAGGAAGGGCACACCGAGCCACCTAGGGGATGCAGCATATTGAAAGTCCCCCAAGTCTATTGCACGAAACCGCCCGGGCGCCGCCGGCGCCCCCCTCTGGACCGCTCCCGGCTGGCCTCCCCGTTCCATGCAAGCCATGTGGCAGACAAGGAGGATCCAGCGCTAAGCCATGTGAGGTAGATCACCGTTCACCCACGCCGCCGGTGCCCACGGGCTCTTCCCTCTTTGGCATAGACAGCTCGCACCGGTCCCCGACCACTGGTATTTGGGGCCAGAGCAAACAGTGAGGAGGGAGCAGTAGAAGAATCCAGGGCAAGCGCCGCCTCCCGCCCAGTGCTTCTTCTGCATCTTCGCCCGGGCACTAAGACTCCACACATCCAGCCCTGCAGGGGTTCACGAATGAAGGAAGGCCAATTCGACCTCGCCGCCCTGATGGAATGGCCTCGAGGCCATGGCGAGATATGTCTTTCCCGTTCTGATTTGGAATCACTTCGGTAATCCCCAACTACTGCAGGGCGAACTTTGGTGATGAGCCCAGCCCCCTCACCGTCTGCATGGCCCGGCCCCCGGGCGGAGCGGTGCGGCGCCAAACCCACTGCGAAAGCACGAGAATGGCCCCTTTGGCGACGCAGATTGCCATGTTCGGCAGTCAAACAGGTCATGGACGCCGCAAACGCACATGGTGCCTAGCTGGAAGCGGCTGCCAAAGTCCGAAAGGGGCCGCAGGTCGCAGTGGAGGTGGAGGGCCTGCGGGCACCTACCCGAGAGCCAAGCTATCAGATTTCTGATATTGCAACATCGCAAAGGAAAACATTCTAGCCATGCACGATTAAGGGACAATATCGATTAGTTGCCCGAGGAAACCGCTATGCGAGGCCCGCCTCATTTGACGAACATGCCTCTTTCTGCCCTTGGGGTGAGGAAAAGAGAACTTAGAGCCGACGCGAGAGGAATGGGCTAGACAGGGCAGCCTACCGGGTGGAGAACAATTGTCTCTCTTGACTTGGGAAAAGAGACAATTCATGATCTGCAATGCGACGTCAAATTTGAGCAGAAAATCACCGGCCGTCTTTCCTACAACGGGGAGCTTTTCTGCTCTTTCTGTCGTCGGGCAGTTGTCCGGTCTCTGGTCGTGCCGTGCCGTGCATGCCGCCTTTTCCATCTTGCTCTTTTGTCGTCCCTTCTAGTAGGAGGAACTAGGGGCCAAAGAAATGGATCGAAATTGTCACAAATGACTACTGCGACAGCTGCGAGTGGTCCCTTTTGCTAGACCTGCCGACTTCCGATCAGAGACATTACCATCTTCCTCGGGAAAAGACAAGGTCCAAGCGGACGGACGATTCAGGGTCCTTTCTCCCCTTTCCTTTGGTCGCATAACTCCCGAGTGACTTTGACTAGGAGTGACTGGGCGATTTGTTGAGTCTCAGTTGCCGCTTTGGGGAGTTGGTACGGTTCAGACACGAGCTGAACATACACGTCTAGACCACCACCACCACTGAAAGGGTTGGGAGCAACTCCCCTCGGGTAAGGAATGGTCCAGCCAGCCATATCATTGGATTTAGCGAAGGAGGGAGGGACTCTATGGGACGGGTTGTTGTACGGATAGGCCACTGAGGATGGCTTGTTTGACCTTCTGTGACAACTCATCTCAAACTGCTCTGCCCTGAATACTGTTCTGTCCGTTTCACCAGAGTGACGCTTTTGTCCCCGTACACAAGGCCCATCTAGACCGTAGATACACGCAGCCCAATACAAGCCATGAAACAAACCAAGCCCAACGCCTCCTCCTGCACACAACGCGCTTGGGGGCCAGTCTGTTCCTGTGGAAGTCCTGCAAGCTGTGCCGAGCAAGCCATCAACGGCTGGCAGAAGCCACATCGAACCACGCGGGAAGAGGGCTCCTCGTACGTAGGCTTGGCGTGAAATTACAGGGCGGCATCCGTGATAAGACTTCTGGCGAATAGGACTGCCGAGCCGTGGTGTAAGACCAGCAACGTCAATGCATGCGTGCTGGCCACCCCGTCTTGGGCTGGCTGTTCCCTTGGATGTCGTCGATCGACGAACTGTTACTCGTCGACACGGAGTGGGAGTGTCACACCGGGCCACGATTCAGCGTGGATAGGACTACTGTTGCTGTCAAGGGGAGACGGCGAGGGGCTTCTGGGGTTGGACGGTATCGATGCTCGGTCTAACATTTGCTATGAAGTGTATGCGTGTCGTAGGCGTGTAGCTCAGGCAGGTACCGTAGTCAGAGCTCTTTAACGTCTCCAAAATAACTCGTTTGGTCGTCTGGTAAAATGCTCGAAAGCCTTGCCTTTGAACAGACAGAGGATGTGTTGTCGTATCAAGCACATCTTCATCATCGGGCATGTGCAGTCAACATGGTCAAATAATGTTCGCAGGTATTTCCATCCCGTCACTAGGTAGGCATCAGGCTTGGTGAACTTGCCGTATGTGATTACTGATGCCATGTCGATATCAGCATAGATGTTGATCTCACAGGATTTGATTATCTACCTCTCCAAGAGATATTTCGAACTTCAATTCTTGCTTCCTACTTTATATGAAGTCGACCACGTACTGCAATACTCGGATAGGATTGTAAAACAGGAAATGCCTTGATTAAATCTTATAGATAATGAAACATAACTTGGCGTGTTGACAATGATGGGATGTAAACGAGGAAGAAGGCTTTCTATCACCTCATCTCGAATTACCAAAAACAATACTATCATTTCTATCAACATCCATGATCATCTAAGCTATGACTGTTCGTCATAAGATTTACAGTAACTTTCCCGATCATGTACATCCACGACATATGGTACTCATTCAACCTGACCCTTCATCTGCATGTGTCCCCCAAAGATCTTGATCATCACTCGAAATCGCGACGTATTGATCGACTACCATGCCACAAGCTTCACAAAGCAAATGCAAACACAAAAACGAGAGAGAGGGAGCCGTAGAGCTTGAGAGACAACGATCAAAACTAGAAAGGAGTAGACAGACCAAGATCCTCCTCCACCGTTCGGTACGGCGGAAGCATATATCTGGTCTTGACTCCTTTCGTGGGGGTATATAATTTGAAAGACATCTACTGAACAAACAGTAACGACCGTCCAGGCCAGAATTACCCTTCTCTGGATCTTCATTCCCTTCCACCATTGCCAGCCAGCCTCCTGTTATATGCTTCCTGCGACGAGGACTTTGCCTCCTCCATTCCCCTCTATCCATCCCCGGCAAACCCTTGCCAGATCCGTAAACGCCTCGATAGTCGTACTCATGCCGTCGTTCAAGTCCTTTCATGTTGAAAATGTCGTAACGCAGAACCCCTGACCTACAGGTCGTAGGAGGAACAAATAAAAAACCTTGGGATCCAGTGGAAGGACCACAAGTCAAAATGCTTGTTGTAACAGCACAGCCCTCGATTAGGAGAGAACATCTCCCTCTAGCAACTAGCCAGGGTCGAGGGTTTGGGGAGCGAGGGCTATTGGCTCCTTACCTGTATGCGCGAATGCTATGCGACGCCGTGCGATGCAAATGAGGTTCATACGCATGCAGAATGCAGTTTTAAAAAAACAAGACAAGGAAAGGGGAAGAGAGAGCAAGCAACAGTGCGCCGCCGAGCAGGTGAAGACCTCCTGGCAGCCACGTTGTGTCTATGATTCTTGAAACAGAAAAGAATAACAACGAAGAGTCGTGAGGCCCAATCCCTTTGCTCCTCTGAGCATTCCTCCTTGGTCTGTGAAGACAGAGTCCACGTCATAAATATCAGTCCCAATCCTGGTCCGGATGCCTGCTTCCACGACCGTGGTCAAGTGAAGGCTCGCCCATGAATTGCAGTACAAATGCCATGCCAGGCAAAACTTCTCAGAGATTCCAAACTCCATCGCCAAAATCCGACTTGAATTCCAGATCGGCCGTTGAAATACCATTAAGGCCCAGTGTAGAGAGCACACACCCATCGCCGCGTCTCTACAAGTAGATGTCGCCTGTCTCGCCAGCGACCCATCGTCGCCAAGCCTCGTCATAGGCGTCCTCCAAGTCTCGCACCCATCGTCTGGTATCAAAGAGCGCACAGCTCCACTTGCTCTTCCAAAGTAGCTTGCGTAGCTCTGCGAGCCGGCCAGAGCCTTCGCCATATCCGTCCTTGGTGATGCGGTAAGACAGGCTGTTAGCCAGCTTGACCGCGCGCTGCTCGTAGTTGATCTCGTCGGGAGCTATGAGTTCTTTGGCCGCTTGATCTCCCTCCAGAGTCTTGGGTAGAGCCCCTTTTAAGATCGACGCTGCCATGCGCGAACACATCTTGTATTCGTACCGGGGTAGTGTTAAGAGAGGGGTACTTGACCACAGGACGTCTGCTGCTGTAGTATGCGCGTTGCATTCCGGAGTGTCGAGGAAGAGGTCGCACACTCGAGCACGCGAAATATGTTGCTGCTTGGGGGCTACATCGGTGAAAATGATCCGTTTGGCAACGTCTTCACCGGCCCATAACGCTGCCGTCTTTTTGAGATTGCTCTCACCAAGCTCGGGGAACCGAAGAAGCCATAACACAGCCCGCGGTACACTGGACAAGATCCTTAGCCACGTCCGGAAGGTCGTGGGATCGATCTGAACAACGTTAGTATGTACCAAGACCAATGATAAATTAACGAACGTACCTTGTAAAGTTGATTGAAGTTTCCGAGGATGATGGCACTGTCTGGGAGGTTCGGGAACAGCTCTCTGCGCATCTTCCACCGCCGGCGCTGCTCATTTTCCCATGTCATACTTCTCTCATCGGCATCGGCGGACTGGGCGTGGTCACAACAGAAGAAAGTATCTCTGCAAAAGACAATGTTCTCAGTGTAAACCCAATCCTCGGTCTCCGCTTCGGCCTCGTCTTGAAAGACGTCGCCGAGGCTGAGATTACCTCTGTGAGGTCTCAGTGTCGACGGAGGAATGGCCGTGGAGTCTGCGAGTAGATAGTCACACCACTCAGCGCCAAGTGTGCCAGCGAAGCCCATGAATGACATTTGGATTGGCGCAGGCCTAGCAGCGAAGATTTCGTTCCGGGCACCTCGCGTGTAGCCGTTGAGGTTGACGAGAATATGGATCTCATCCTCGACGATCTGATTGATCAGCTTGTCCGATGCCCAATTGCTAACGTCACGGAAGACAGGCGCTTCTCGCTCGATCTGTTGGCGATGCACAGACTTATCACTAGCTGTCGTTGCGTAGCAGAACGCCTTGGCTCGGCTTCGATCGTGAAACCCGAAGACAGATTGCATACTGTCCATGTGATTAGTATTTGATCATTGGAAAGAACAAGCGTCGTCCTTTACTTACAGATGTGCCAGGGGGTGGTTGTTGAAGTCGGACGAGACGTAACCGATGTTGAGATACGGCTTTGGAGGAGGTGGGGGCGGATAGACGGTCTTTGGCAGCCAAGGGGACCGCAGTGTCGAGCAAGAAATCCTCAGAGCGTTCCGCTGGGAAATCATACGGATGTCTTTGGCAGTTAAGGGGCAGGTGAAAGTATGAAACGGCAAGACGGTCGGCGCCGAAGGCACTGTCAAGCCGCTGGGAGGCCGCACTCTTGGGTAGCCAGCTGGCGATTCGGCGCCCAGGACGTATTTGTCTTGATACCATGAACGCATGGCCGCCCGTGCAGACCTTTCTAGCAAACGAAGCAGGCGAGAGCCTTCCCAGGACTGACCAACCCATTTTCGAAGGGCTGCCTCAAGATCAAGTTTCCCGTCTGTCTTGGCGGCGCCAGCAGCTTTGAGCTGCTTGACTAGCGAGTCGATCATGTTTTCCTGTAGAATGCCACAGCCCCATGTGGAGGACTCCTTGAGTTGACGACTGACGATATCAACGACGTTCTTCGTGAGCCCGCTTCCGCGGTTGGTGTCCTTCACATCCTGAATCATCCCGCTGTCGTCGACATGCCATCGATCAAATTTCCCACCGCGAAGGAAAACCCCTCCGCGACCTTTCCAGTCGCAGACCGAGTTGAGCGCTGTGGACAGACCACATACAGCTTCTGCAAATTCTGGATTGGATATGACTGCACGCCTGTAGTACGAGATGGCATCTTGAATGCGGCCTCGATCCTTAACTGCATTGGCCAGATTGGTGAGAGCGATATCGAACGTCCCGTCACACTCCACTGCGCGTTCATACATCTGGATCGCCAGGTCGAGCTGACCGATGTCTTTCAGGAGACTGCCGAGGTTTGTGTGAAGATGAACATGCTTCGAGTCGAGGTTCAAGCCGTAATTGTAATAAGCTAGCGCCAAAGCAAGCCCACTGCCCGCAGCTATACCAGGGATGCTTTGCGACACGGGCGTGCCGACAGAAGAGTCATTCTGTGCAGCTGGTTGCTGTACGCTGGCCAGAAGTATACCGACATTATTAGCGGTCGACGGGCTCTCCTGAAGTGACAGTGAGAGGTAGTAGAGTGCGAGAATGTCTCCCACTCCAGAAGGCTGCCGAAGAAGACCTCCGGACGACCCGCCATTGGAAAGAGCATCTTGGAAGATCTTGGCAAGCGAGAGTAGAGAATTGCTAGTGGTCGAGATCGCTGACTTGCGGTGACTGCCTTCTGGCACGTAACGTAGACCTGGAAGCTGACCGCCGTTATTTGAAAAGACGAGCTGTGCCGTGTGCTTGGCCTTTTCGGGCGGAAGCAGAAGTGGACTCGATAACGGTCGCTGTGCGGGATTCGAACGCGAAGGTAAGGAGTGGGTATCCCTGGGCGACAGGACGTACTGAATCTTTCGAATCAGGCGGTCGAGTCGTTGTATATCCCTTCCAGCGCTGATAAGAACCGCCTCTTCGAAGGCCTCGGAAGCTTGATCAATGTCCTTGAGCGCGTAGAGCATGTTCCCCTTGGCGTGGACAAGAAGCAGCATGCGGCCGTTTTCGTTACCAGGGATCGCATAGCCGCTTGAGCCGAAACCTGGCTGCAGTGCGGTCTCACTATTCCTTCGCGCGAATGGTCGCTCATGGTCATCCAGGTCCGAGTCCAGGGCATATTGATCGGGTGTAGAATCTCGGACGGTCGCAGTCGAACAACTCGTCTCGCTGGCGGTGTCTGCACTTTGTTTACGTGAGTATTCTGGTTTGTTCATTCGTAAAGCGTCCTGCACAAAAGTGATGGTCGCCACTGCCTCGGGGTTGCGGTGGTTAGAACAAAGCAGTCCGACGAGGTGCTCGACGGCTTCGAGATAGCTTGGGCGGAGCTTGACCGCCTGCACCCACTGCTGTTCAGCCTCGTCATGTCTGTTCAAACAGTAGAGGGTTGCGGCAATGTTTGATATGGCCTCCACATGGCTGTGGGCGGGGTTAGCCGATACTCTGAGACCACAATCGGGTTGGAAATTCAGGAGCTTACTTAGAATCCAGACCAATGATCCGTCTGAACCACTCGAGTGCTTCCTCGTAGTGTTCTAAACCATAATGCAGACACCCTCCAAGCAGCATGCCATCGATCCACTTCCAGCCACTTTGCGTGCAGAGTGTAGTCAGCATGTCCAGCGACAGCTTGGCATTCTGCAGCGGCGAGGTGACGTCGCCCAGAGACTGTGTTCGGTAAGGTTTGCTCGAATATGGGTATCTGTGCAAGGCCGGATTGCCAATGACCTGGGCTACCACAGTGGCACCCGCATGTCGACCGTCAAAGTTGATGGCTGCTGCTGCCGGAGTACCTGATCCATTCTGCGAGGCCATTGCCTGGCCAAAGTGTCCGTAGCGACCAGGCGCTGCATTGAACATCGAACCTGGGGGATATGACGGTGATACCTTTGGCTGCCGAGGGCTCAAGCCAATGCTTAGCTGCTTCGGTGGTTTGGGGAAGACAATCATCTTGGAGGAATGGCGAAGTCCTGCAAAGTTCTTGCCGGGATAGATCTTCTTCGTATGGCTGAGATACAACAACAGATCGGCATAGGTCTTGTGAGCATGAGTCAAAGCTCGCTCTTTAAAATGGGCTTGTGATGGAACACTGCCCGAAGTCAAATCATGGTGGATGGTTGGATTTGACTGCAGAGATAAGGACTCGAGCCGGCGTCGAGGAGAGAGGGGACTCGTTGGCGATTGATGTTGCCCGGAGAATGGCCCATCCATTTGGGTATTCGGCATCTGGAAAGTGTAGTTAGAGCCAGCACCCAGCCCGTTCGGCATGCCGTGAGCTGGGGCGCCCTGCCCAGGCATATAAGCGTCGTCAAAGGCAGCATTGGCAGGAATGAAACCCAAGTTTGAGAGCGGCACCTGAGCATAGTACTCGAATGCGCTGTTGTCTCTCCAGACGGGTGGCGGAGTGAAGCCGGCGGGGTTGAAGGCTGTTGGGCCGGCAGTGTATTGATACATCGGAGCGAATACTGATTGCATCCTGGGCATCTGGTTATATGGACCCTGGGACGCATTATGCAGAAACATGGCTTGATCGAATGCAGCTGCACCAGCTGAAGACATGTTCTGGTGCTGCTGGGCCCACTGCCCTCCTACTATGGTCGAATTTGTGCCTGGAAACCCCAACCCCGGGGAGAACATTGCATTGCCGTTGTGGAGAGGTAGTGACCAGCCCATCGGAGCCATGGAAGCCTGCTGGCCGTTGCCCACCAGAGACACATCTCGGTGGGTGTTAGCGGTGGGAAATATCCTCGACGAGGCCGGGATAGCCATCTGTTTAAATGGGGGAGGCCCCGTAGCAAGTCCTGCTGGTGAGCCATCATAGCCTGCATCTATCGTCCCATTCGGCGTTTTTCGTCGCAGCTGATGTTCATTGCTCTCATTGGCACGACCGAAAGCAAATGGGTCGCCGGGATGGTACTGGGAATGATGGGCAGCCTGGGAGCTGCGGATTGGAAATACGCGTCGTGCGTTATCGCTGACTGTTTGGTAAGGATTTGACAGCCTAGACAGGCTTTGTTGAGCGAGGTGGAGGGACTCGTTCGGTGTGAGGTGGTCTTGGAGAGAGGGGAAGCCGCCGAGTTGGTGAGGGTTATGCACCGCCTGGTGCGGATGGACAAGCGGTAGCATCGGGAATTATATCGAGGGTATTCCGAGGGGGGGTATCTAGAGGTGTTATGTCGATATCGAGGATAGCGTAGCAGAGGAGACGTGGTTCTCATTAAAAGGGCGTAAGGAACGTAACGATCGCAGGTCGTCTGAGGAAGTCAGACAGATCTAGGATCATTGCCTGCTGGTCGTAGCATGGCTGCACAGGCTGCTTGCTGGCATTTGGAAGAGCAAAGGGCGGGACAGAGCCAACGCCGAAGTTTCCAAAGAGGGCCTCTTGACTGTCGATTTGTCGTCTCGTCTTTGATCTTTTGAGGTTTCGTCTCCTCTCACACCAACCTGCAACAATAGCCACTCTAAGGGGAGCTATGCAGAGCCACTGAGAGGAACAGCTGTTGGGGAAGTTTGCACCAAGGGTCCGCGACTCGGACCTGCGTCTGGCAAAAAGGAATCGATGAAAGCAAAAGAGCCCTTTCGTATTGTTGTTTTTTTCTCTCTTCGCTTCCACCTAAGAAGCCCTTCAAGACTTGAGGGCGGTGGGGTTGTGGAGGAGAACGCGAAGGTTGTAGAATGGAAGCGATGGGTGGGGAGATGATGAAGAGTGGGTTTTCAGTGGGTGTGCAGGGGGACAGCTAGCGAGGTTTAGGTAAGGTAAGCACGGCACAGGCATGCGATGGCGATTCTTGGGCTGGTGTTTGCCTGCATTGGATTGGGTTCGATTTGAGCTCAGAGTATACTTATTAAGTTGAGTCAAACGCCAATGCCAGTGAGGCTGCTGGATTGGCAGCGCTGGGGCAAGCGCAGGGCCGTTGTGCTTCTTTTTCAGGGTGCTCTCAGATATGCAGCCTAAGGGGCCCTGCACATGCCTTAGATGCTTTCACTAAAGCAATATGTAAACCGGCAGAGGAACAAACGGCCTGCACGCACCACACCCCAAACCATGGGATGGATGCAGATGTGGTGAGCGACCAGTGGTGATCAACCAGGTGAAAGAGGCACTAGAGCTAGAGCATTACGCCGGGCCCCCTGCGGGAGACCTGCTGGCCTTGCGTGGGGGAAGCCTAGTACGCCTCCAGCTAAGGAGCCGTCCTTGCCGCCCCCGGGACCTACAGTGCCATTTGAGCCTAGCACCAAGCACCAAGGCCCTACCGCCGGCCAAGCAAACCCAAGATAGCTCGCCCGATGCACCACCACCCTACCCTAATATCAGACCAGCGTTTTGGCAGCCACCTTAGCACGCAAAACCCCTAGCTAAAGTAACCACGGTATTGTTCTGCATGGTGCGTACTATATGTCTCCCGACCGTTTATTGCTGACAATCAAGAGTGGGAGGGGGGGGCCAGAGGCGGGAGGGATTATGCTCCCTTGTTCTAAAGTACACAGACAACGTTGGGGAAAAGCTGACAAGATGAATCTGGCGAGAGCAAACAAGGCAACAACAGGACGAAAACGCAAACTGTCCACCTCACCACCACACCCTCTTCGCTGCTCATCATCCAGCACATGGGGACAACCGCAACAACACGTAGAGATTGACAAGGTAGTCCTGGGCTAGCCCCAGTCCACGCAGACGTCTATTTGATCGGCGCCCGAACTGGCAGAGAAGCCGGCGATTCTGCCCCTCCCAAGCTCCACCGCAGAGGGGGACAGAGCCCACTCAGCGATTACCTTACCCACTGACGCTAATTTACCACATGCGCCTCTGAGCACTGCATTCGGGCGATCCATGGGTCCCGGCGAAGGGAAAAAAGACATGGGGAACGGGCAGACACATCTGTCTTTTCGGTATGTGTGTGTGTGCTTGCTTGCCTGGACTCCGGATCGTCATCCCCGGCGTACGTACTGTAGTTCTCTCCTGCAGAAGAGATGCAGAAGAGACACAAGAGAGCAGCGGTGACAGGAAAGTACCGGGACAGCCACGCGCCCGTTGCTTGTAACTACGTAGACTTTCCAAAACTTGGCTCACCACCTCCCACCCACCTCGCTCAACCAGACACAACAAAGCCCCCGAAGTACCACCACATAGCCGCCTGGTCAGCCCGCCCCGTCCGTCCAGTCGCCAGCCGTTCTTGACCCTTGCTGCCCTGGCACCTCCCACCGACACAGGATGCGACCGGGCTCCACTCCCCCGTAGGTCAGTCCTGTCCTTCCGGGCGCTTTCTTTGACCTGGGGGACAACAGCACCACATCTGCAATCTTTTTTGTCCTGGTCCTGCGCTTCGTAATACCGTGAGTGAGTGGCTAAGAGGGGGGGGGGGCTACATCCACACACCTGCATGCAGTGCTTTGGGACGCATCACACCTCTTGCATCCTCGGCCTCCCCTTGGGCCAGGCTGACCGGGATGTTAACAGGCGACCTGCCGTTTGGTTGTGGACGCTGATCTCCTGGTGCCATCCATCACAGGGCTCCACAGCGATCATGTTTCATTACACCTTGCTTTTCCCAGTCTCAAGACGGGAGCAAGTGATACGACGATCCTTGCGCCTACATTATGCGTTGGGATGGGGAGAGCGAATGCATTTAAGAGTCTTTCTCGGCTGCGGTCAACAAAACCCAGCGGGATGGATGATTGCCCCAAAGCTGTGTCAGTGATGTATTGTTGCAGCAAGAGCGACAAGGTTATCAAACCAAGTACTCAGATCAGAAGAACATCTGCAGGCGAAGCACAAAGGCCATCTACTATTGCTGGAACAGCGGCACAAAGGTACCTTTTCACCGACTGCAGCTTCCTCGTCTGTGGCACGAGACAGATCAAATGGTGCA
This sequence comes from [Phialemoniopsis] sp. UDSM-2020, assembly GCA_018873225.1. Lineage (NCBI taxonomy): Eukaryota > Fungi > Ascomycota > Sordariomycetes > Thyridiales > Thyridiaceae > Thyridium > [Phialemoniopsis] sp. UDSM-2020. The sequence goes on from JAEILZ010000003.1 coordinate 4,130,373, forward strand.
TCAATAGGTATAATTGGAGGTATATCAAGTTGTCATACTACACGCCACTAACCGCACTGAGATCCTCAGAAGCTGGCGTGCTTCTTCGACTGTTCTTATCAAGAGTGGTCGTCAGCAAGGTATTGCTGGTATCTACTTTACCTACCGAGAAAACAAATGTGTAGTAAAAAGAGGTTTGCGTATCTGTGTAGTTGAGGTACATCCAGCAACTCTGCTTCGCTGCGGATGTCTCCTGTAATTGGCCTCACAAGAGTCCTGGCCACATGCAGAATGTCTTGCATATAAATCTACCCAAAGGGCAGCTTCCCGGCCTCAGCACTCCTTAACACCTCGGCGTCGCCGCTTCTCACGGTCATTGTGTCACAGTGGCTATGTGATCTTTGTGAGAAGGTGTTACAAGAAACGATGTATATTGAAACGGAGCTGTGGCTGGTCTTCTCACAATACTACCTGATCTATCGCCAGTCACCCATAGACAGAGCAATACGGGATCTTCACCCATCTGGGACCTACCTTTGTCTTATAACATAACATAATTCATGGTGATAGAGATGTTGGCCTCGAATATGGACCTCAACCCCCACCTCTACCGAAGTAGTAGCGGAGCCGCGGTGAGTAGTGGGCCACGACATTCAATCTTCCTGAGCACCAAAATTGAGATTGACCATGGAGCGCGGTTCAATTCAGAGTGAAGGCCAGGTGTGTATCGTTTTCGATTCAGTAGAGAGCATCGATGCGTTGTCGCTGCGTCAAGAAGAAGTTCGGACAAGATTCTTTTTTTATTTCGCCGTGGCTGGCAAGCCTGAGGTAAAGCAAGCCTGAACTCCTAATCACATGCCAAGATTCCCAACCCGCCAGGTCATAATCTACTCTTCGGGAACTGTAGCATCTTGGTTAGCATCCTTTGGATAGGACCCGTGCCGAGGGTTTGTAGGAGACGTACTGTCAATCTCTCCAGCGTCGATCGCCTCGATGACGCTCTGCGGGGCCTTGCCGTCGACCTGGCAGCCAACACTGTAAGCGGTACCCAAGATCTCCTTGACGGTGCCCTTCAGCTCCTTGGCCATGGACTTGAACCGCATCGTCCGTGCAATCTCGATGATCTCGTCGAGCGAGACAGACTTGTTGTGCTTGATGTTCTTCTCCTTCTTGCGGTCGCGGGGCGGCTCCTTGAGTGCCCGGATGATGAGGGAGCTTGCTGTGGGGACAACGGAGACGGCGGCTTGACGGTTCTGGATGGTGAGCTTGACGGTCACGCGGAGACCTTTCTGTATACCAATGTGTGAGAAAATATTGCTTCGCTAGTCGGTTGCGGATCGAGATTTCCATACCCAGTCGCCGGTGGCCTTCGCGATATCTTCACCGACCTTCTTGGGCGAAAGACCAAGAGGACCAATCTTGGGAGCCAGTGCCGATGAGGCACCGACCTCACCACCGGTCGCAAGGAGGTGGCTATTTCGAATATGTCAGTCTCATGTCGGCTTCGTGGAATGTTCGCCCGCCAGGAACTCGGGGTGGTGGTTGCATACATGACCTTAACCTCGTTGGGGTCGAACTTGGGAGCTGCAAAAACAAGAGTCAGTCAAATACGTCTTTCAAGCATCGATACTGCATCAATTCGGTGCACTTACGCATCTTGTCCGTTGGCTAATTGAAGATGCGATTGATGGTGGGTTTGGGGGTGGAAGGTGGCAGCGTAACTAGAATTAGATCTCGAAAAAAATAATGTGTGGGATCTCAGGGTTTGCGAAGGTGTGGCTTGAAATTTTTCGAGAAGTGGGGACTAAGCGAGAAATGCCACCAGCACTTGAGCGTGGGAGCACTAGCCACAGGCAAAACAGCCACATCTATTACCCCAGCGCTAGCTTAGTCATCAGGTTCAATGGATGGATCAGGTGGGGATAATTACCTGCATGGTACGGAGTACTCCGTACAGCTGATGGTCGTCCATGTCCGTAAGTGTCAAGACAGGGAGAGTAGAAAATGTTCTTCACGTACAGCTAGATGATTTGACCAACCTTATTTTTATCTATGAACAAACACCAGCAGTACAAAAAAGCAAGCATGTTTCTCATAATCCACCGCTGCTCATTATCTCCCTTTATACCTTCACTCACACTTTTACCCCTTTAGCTCGTACCGCTCACGGCCAGCCTGTATCATGATTAGTCGGGGGCTCTTCATCAACTCAAGAAAAGGGGACTTACTTCATCAGATGATCCATAAATGTCTGTAAGGAAACGTCGTCTGTAAAGATGGTCTGGGCAGTCTGGGCTCCGACACCGCCGTAGGCGCCAGTGGTGTGAGTGGTGGACGGGTTCAGCTTGGACAACAGGAAACGAGCTTGCGATCCGCCGGCATCGCACACAATGAAACGTGGCAACGGGAAGCGATCGGTGATGAGGTCCTTGGCATCCTCAATCGGCTGCTCCAACAGGGAAGCAAAATTCTCGTAACCCTCCTGATCCTGGTAACCCGCTTTCCTCCACTCCGCGATGGTCTCTCCGTGGAAGATGAGAATGTGGAAAAATGTATCGAGTAGCAGGATGTGGGTCGCCTGAATTGACGTTGAATCGAGCAGCACGGGTTGACCACCGTCCTGGTCAAAGGTATAAGAGTCCAGGGTGGGCTGGATCATCACAAGCGAATTGCTGACATCCTCGTGGTTCAGCACATGCCTGTAGAAGGCAGTCTCATCGGGAGAGTTGTTGAACACCTGAAGGAACTGACTTCTCCTCAGATGGAACATGAACTGCGGGTAGAGGGTGAAGTTCTTCTCGAGGCGGAACGATGATGGGTCGTCCTTGCGGTAATCAGCAAATCTCGAGCAAAGGCGGATGAGCATGCGATCGACCCATCGGAGAACATCCGGACCATCGTCGACTTCCGCCTTGAAGACCGCAATCCTTGACATGAGCACTGCGGCAGCCTCCTGATCGAAGGACTGTGCAATAGCCGGGTCGCCGGCAGGACCACTGAGGTCCCGAGCAATCGTAGTCACGCGCAGGTGGAACTGGCCTGACGAGTGCTGGTAGTATGTGAGGAATTGCATCATTCCCTTCTGCGGGACCTGTGCGTGCTGCTGAGGGCCACCCTGGGCGATCTCAAAGTAGATACCATAACTTGCGTTGGGGTCGATGCCGCACATCTTCCAGGAGCAGGTGTTGCCGATACCGCACTCGGTCTCGCCCACGGATGTCGACTTCTTGTTAAGAGAGACAGCATGTCCGATCAGGCCGGTGACCTTGAGCTCCTTGGTAGTCAGCACTTCCAAGACGGCGTTGAAGCCCATGAGCAGATTGTCGTCGCCATCCTTCTCAAAAACGCGGACGAAGGACTGCTTGAACATGGAAGAGGTAAAACTATCGGTAAGAATGATGTGTCCACCAGTGGAGTTGCAGAGACCCTTCATCTCCAAAAGACCAACTTGATCAAGGCAACCAGCGAACACATCAATGATGTGTCCATTGTGAGCAGTTCTCTTGGCAAGGTTGTCGTAGAACTACAGCAAGACTCGTTAGCACTTGGCGAATGCACTTGATCCCATGGACTTGACCATACCTTGAGGGCCTTCTTGTAGTACTTGATGTTGTCACGGTCGATGTCGTGATGGGAGCGAATAGGCTCCCTCAGCTCAGGGCCAACAACCATGCCCGGACCCTCGGTAGCCGGGCCACCAGCGAAGAGCATGATACGTCCGCCAGCATTCTGGAAAGACGACTCAAGCAGGCCAACGGCGACACTAAGAGCAACACCAGTGCAGCGAAGAGCTCGACGGTCATTAGCAACAGGCCAAGGATCCTTCTGCAGCTGCTCGAGGGCCTTGGTCAACTGAAACTCGCACTGCGCCACGGGGAGCAGGAACCGCGCAGCCGGTCCCATGGGCATGGGGCGGCCAGGCTGAGGCTGCATGCCCGGACGCATGGCAGGCTGGGTCAGACCGAGCATCTCCTGGACCTGCTTAGGGCCGTATTCCTTGCTGCCACGAAAAACGTAGGACTTTGCACACTCAGTGTAGCCGATCTCGTGAACGTGGGTCTAGGCTGATGTCAGTAGGTGCAGAGCTTCGCAGATAATCGCAGAGACTGACCATGGTGCCATAGGTGATCAGACCAACCAGAGCGTTCTCGGGAAGAAGGCTCAGGCTCATAACCAAGGACTCCTTGAGCGCAGCCAAGCTGTCCTCCTCCTGGCACATGTCGACAACATAGAGGAAGATGGGCGGGCTAGGCGCCGGCCGGGAGAGCCTGTACTCGATGGTCGTGTTGGAGGGATGAAGCTCGGGAGGGATTGCGTTGGCGGTAATGTCTTTGTAGTGAGGAGGGAGAGGATTGCGCGAAAGGCAGAAAGGGCAAGTCCAGAGGCGAGCGCGGACATCAACTTGGCTAGAGCAGGGATTAGAGATGGGATTGAGACGTTTCTTTGAGATAAGGCAACATACCAGTAAGGGTTCAAAACCGAACGGCAGGGCTGCTTGCATGTAACGGGCTCGAATTGAAGCAGAGGAGTGTCGGGTTTCTCCTTCAATGGGGTATACAAAGCTCCGATCGGGACCACGAGGCGGGATGCCTCCTGCGGTGCGGGTTAGCTGTGCACATTGGGCGGAAGAGCAAATGGTTCTTCATCAAGCTGACTGACCATGCGAGTGCTTGGGAAAACATTCCAGCTGAGGCGAACGCCATCTCGGTCCTCGACCTCACTCCACCGCTCCTTGAGAGCCTCGTAATCCATGATGTACCGTCGAAGCTGATGCTACCCCTTGACCGGTTCTTTTCCAGTTGACTTTGCGGGGGGTGGGAAGTATCCTCGCGAACGACGGATAGGCGAAATAATCGATGCCAGCGACTGTCTTGGACAAATAGAACAGCTACTCGGTCCTTGCCTGACTGGGCTGGTAGAGATTCGGTGAGACCCTCGTGCACGCGCGCGCTGGGTGAGGACAGGTTCCCGCAAGTTGGCCGCCCCACGAAAAGGACAAGTTCCACAGCTTGCGATGAGGTTGCCAGAAGCCAGAGTGTGTGGCGCCAGCTGTGGCTGTTTCCGCTAGCCCACTTTGACCGCCTTTTAGCGTCTCTCAGCAGCCGCCAGCAGCCGGCCATACAAAAATTACAGGCGTGATCCTTCGCCCCCGACACGCTCGCACTCCTTCGCGCTCAAGTCAGGCTGCTTGTTGCGTGCTTACGCTCGAGACGACTCGGCTTACTTTATTTCAACTTCATTCCTCGTATCATTCTGCAGAGGTCTTCTCAAAGCGGTGTTCAGCATCACAGTGTGCATCCGTACAGGGTAAAATAATCGAGCGAACATCTCATCTTGGTCATTGAATACATCATCTTATATTCTTTCACACGTGTCCTATCTCTGCAGAATATAGAAGCTCCAGACCTCTTCAAAAGCCCAGGTTCGCCTTTCTATGTAGTGGGATATTTTATGCCAGCACCATCTTGACCGTCGTGTACACAGCCATGAGACGGAGCGAGAAGTCAGTCAGGCTGGCCATTGTCGAGCCACTTGAATGTCGCCATCAGTTACTGGTCATCGGGAGGCGAAGAGGGGGCACAAGAAAGCACTTACAGAACACGACCCTTGGGACCCCGTTTGCTGGTGTATCCCTGCCCGTACAGCACGCGGGCCACCACCCAGACGGCGCCGAGGCTTGCGCTGGCGACGGGGAAGCGGAGGCCGGCGATGAGCACGGCGCCGAGCCAGCCAGTGTGGTTCTCGACAAAGTTGGACTGAGCACGTTGGGCTGTATGTGGCTGGTCAGTTATCGCAGACGCATAGTCATGACATGTGCACGGTACTAACCGCAGTTGAATCTGAACACGGCCGGGTCCTTGTCCGCCTCCTCCTTGGAGGCGTAGGCGACAGGGTAGGGGACCTTGGAGTTACGGCGCGCAACAGCAGTCAGGATATAATGGTAAGTGCCGAGCAGGAAGCTGGACGACGCCACGGCCAGGACGTAGCTAGAGCATGTGATTAGCTACTTGCTCGTCTATTGATCCGTGATCCTTTGGATGATCAAAGTGCTTACCTGTACTCGTTGGGAAGGGCGATTGTAAGAACCATGGTGAATATTGTTCCTGGACTAGACGATTTGAAGACAGTATGCATGTGATGTGATAGGTCAAGGAAGGCGAAAGACAAGAGGGAAATGGTGTGCTACCCTTTCCCGATTTATATAAACGCACCCATCTGTCCCTCAATACCACCTTTCGATCTTCTCCCTCCGACTAAAAAGTTTTCGGTCTGTGGTCTACGTCTGCTATGACGGCTGGAACTGCCTAGCCTCGGCGCCTGCAACGGGAAAGGGGGGAATACGTGGGGAAACGCATGGTCCAGTCCTGCGGAGATACAGGTCCTTCACACCAGACGACACGGCAGAACCGACCCGAATTGGATGGAAACAAACAATCAGTCAAGGCTGAAACTCCCTCCCTGCCTTCTCCTCTGCCGCACATTCTGCAAACCCAGCATTTGCTCGCAATGCTTGGGTAATCAATGACATTCGTGGCCTTATGATTTATATTGCCAGGCCATCTCGAGAATCGTGATAATGGGGTTCTAATAGCGCCAGACTACCAATCGGAGACTTAGACGGGGTGCTGACCGTCCGAAGCCCGACGGCACCCTTGACAGCAAAACTCGCAACCCCGGTGGACCAGCGCATCCACTGCTCCGGCACGTCGGCGCTGACCAGATTGCAATTGTTGCTTTTTTCGAATTCCGTTGGAGATAGCACGGCTTATTATATATACCAGTTCTTGCTTATCCAACATGACTAAACGCGGACACTTTGTCCCTGTTCAGCCGGTGCACCTCTCCTCCGGTGGCCTCCATTCTAGATCGAGACCGTCAAATACGCGCCGTTCCGCCGTGACCATGTCGGGCGCCTTCCCCATCCCAGCATCCTCCAAGTCCACCCACGCGCCATCGGCACGGCTACGGATCCCGCTGCTGTCGAACTTGAGTCCTCGCTCTCTTTTGCAGTACCGCCGCAGATCTCGCTGAAACGTCGTCCCACTCGTCCAACCCAGCACTGCACAACCCGTGGTTTTCCAAGGACTGATGATAATGTCGACGCGTCGATGGGGGTTCGGATTCTTCTTTATGGGTGCGCCACTGGAATCATGCGCCGGATAATCGGGATCCTGCCAGACGACCAGTGCCTTGTCCAAGGTATCGAAGCCGGAGCTGGGACCTTTCCTATCATTGCCCTTCCAGCTAACCGGATGCTGGCCGCGCTCCGAGTTCTTCATACTGAGCGTCAAAGTATGGGTGATGTACTTGTTCTTCTCCAGGCTCAACACAATCTTTTCGACAAACCCAGACGTGGCCGACTCGTCGGGATGGCTGAGGATCAGATCAACGTCCCCACTCATTTCTTTACCTCTCCGGTAGCCACCGACAATCACCATCTGGAAACCCTTACGGATCCTGTTGGCGTGAGCGAGGATGATCTCTGCTATAGATGCAACCTCTTTCCGGGGTATCTTGAGCTGGAATTCGTCGTAGTATTTCAAGCCGATCTGCTGTACTCGGCTCAAACTGTTCCATGCGTATTCGACAACATCATCGAGGTCTCGCCATCCTCGCTTATAGAACTCACGAGCTGTAGTCTCTGCCACCCCCCAGATCTCGTAGAACAGCTTAAGGACCGAGAGCTTGGCATCTTCTTCTGCGGCTTTGGCCTCGCGCAGAAACCCCGTTTCTTTGTACTCATGGAACAGCACAGCGATTTTCGAGCCACACCCTGGTAGTCGTCCTACTTCTAGAGGCATTATTAGCCAAATGCCCAAGAGCTGAATCCTTAACTATGTCTCAACTACTTACCAGCAGCGGTCGACAGGGGATACGGATAGGCCGCAATGGTCGCAATTGATGTAGAGTAGGCGCGAACTCCAATCTTGTCACCAGTCAAAGTCCTGACACTACGGATCTTCTTCAGCTCCTCGATGAAGTCATCGTTGGGCGGGTTGACTGGAGTTGGCCGCTGGCAAGAGTAAGTGGTGTGTAAGTAGTCTGGGATAGGCGGCAAGTGTTCGTCAATGTCATGTTCGGACGTTGTCTGCGTCAAGAGTGCAGGAGGCCGGGGCGCGGGCGAGCTTCTTCCCTGCCGGGTTCTCCTCCGTGATGGACTATGTCGAGCTGACGGAGCCGGCATTGTATTGGAAGCATCGACAGCAGCCCTCGCAAGAATCTCCTCTGGTTTGGGAGGTGCCCTCGCCGGCTGCTTTGGTATTTCATTGGTACTGACTTTCTGGCCCTCGTAAACCAGGTATTTATCTAACGGCAGCAGCTCCCCCTGAGCAACAGAGTCGGTATACCAGGCAAGCTTCACCACCTTTACTCGGTTCGTACGGGCTTTTCGTTCTGGGTGTGGGGTATCTGAGTGTTGAAATGCCGCTTGGAATGTCTGAGTGGACGATCCCACACTTTCATTACCAAGGGTCGTGTCCTGAGTGCCATGGTCGCTATCCCACAAGGTGTCCATGGTACTGATCGTGCTAGCGGCGCTTGCAGGGCTTGATGGGAGCTCTGTAGGTGCCGTTGGCAATGCCGTTGTAGTGCCAGTTCCAGTTTGTACTGGTATATCCTCGGTTATTATCTTGCGGTGGCGAAGCTCAAAGAGTGCTCGTTCTTTGCGGGATACTTTCCCCAATATGATCTCTGCCTCATTCGCGTCGTATGTAAGGCCTGTGATCTGCTCCTCCAGTTCATGGAGCTCATTGTGTGTGAGATGCGTAGGTAGAAGATAGATTGTAGGGAACCTAAGAGCCATCGTCATGTAAATGCATTCAGCTTCTGTTGAAGCAGATCACAGGGTGCTCGAAAAGTCCACAGCTGATGCATCATAGGCATATAGGCATACAGACAGGTATGTTGTCCTTGATGGGAGATGGGTGCTGATCAGAATCACTCAGGAGCGGATGTAGAAAGAATGAAAATGAATTATCATGATGTGAGGTTGAGTAAGTATATAAAATTGAACCCCTAGTAAGACGGGAGAAAAGTGACCGAGTGGTGATGCAATCGACAGCAACTCACTAAACGCCTTCTTACATGGAGTTCGACAGCAAGACTAGAATTCACTCTTGATCACTGCATTTACAAGCCAAGGAAGAATACAAATAACACTGTATCTTTTGAGTTGTGCCTGTTTTTGATCATTCACACAGACAAGTAGTCTAAAAGAAGAAAGAACACTGAGAAAACACATTTTGAAGTTGTGAATCCCTTGCATTCACCAACAGTCTCGAACTCACTGATTGAATATGCGGGGCTTCCTAGTACAGTGATGTCACTGCCTCCAGGGCGGCTGAGCTTTTGGCTGGTCTTCTGGAAGGCTGTCAAAATTCAGTGCCTAGTGACCTGAGGCAGGGATCTACTTTTAGCGGAGCACAAGCGCAGCCAGCGCGTCTCGGCCCTGCAGCTTAAGCTTATTGCAGCCGCCCAGCGATCAGGATCAACCCACCACACCACACGCGCGCAAAGTCACTTCACCTCGGACTTTTGCCAGTCTTCAACCAGCCCATGCTATCAAGCAATCAGCCAGGCCAATAGATCACGCAAGCAATCCGTTCACGGCCGCAGGACAAAGCTTGGTTCTGTCCCCTCCGATACAGCTTCCTCATTCAACGTTGCCTTTTTAGGTGACTGCCAGTCGGTGGGCCTTTGTCTCCCGGCATCGACTCGACGGCTTTGTTCTCTGCCATATAACGGTCAACTTGACCTCTCAGCGCGGCCATCCCCCTCCTCGGATCGATCTACCTGCTGTAGGTCGCTTGGGGAGCCGATAGAACATGCGACAAACGAATCGATCTTCTAGGTAGCACGACTGCTACCGCACCACCGACATCCTTCTCGCCGTGTCCGACCTCTACTCGACCGATCAACCTCCACCTTTCTGACGCCTCCTACTCCCTCCGACAACTCTCTAACGCCCTTGATCCCATAGCGAGAGCTCTCATTCATCATGGATCTCGCAAAACAACTTCTGCGTACGGTGATGCGGGCGTTCTACGATACCCGGCACATACTCGTTATCGATGCGCTCGTCCTTCATTCTGCGTATGTCCGCGGCTCTAATGGCCTACGAATGTGACGGCCTGAAGCTGATAGATCATGTCTAGGTTGCGGGACGATGACCTGGCATACCTGATGAGCATGAACACCAAAGACCTCCACAAAGTATGCGGCGCTCTGAGAGAGGCCCGATGTCTGGCTGTGTACGTTTGAGATACACATTGTCTGCACCTGCACTTTGAGCTAAACCGTCACTGTATCGCATAGACACTCTAGGCCCGAGAAGGCGACCGAGGCTGCTCGCCCGGTCAACCGCATCTACTACTACATCGATTACAGGCAAGCGATCGATGCGATCAAGTGGCGTGTCTACAAGATGGACAGAGACATGCAAGGCACCACCGTTCCGGCCGAGGAGAAAAAGGAGTTCTTTTGCCCGCGGTGCAAGGCAGAATATACATTGTATGAGGTTGTTGATGCCAAACACGAGGATGATGGTTTCCATTGTCACCGGTGCGGGTTCGTCCTGACGCACGATGTCGAGCGACAGTCTACCGGCCATCAGAAGAGCACTCGCATGCACAACCAGTTCAAGTTCATCACCGACCTATTACCGCGGATCGACTCGGTGTTTATCCCAGACAACAACTTTGACGTTGCGTTCAACTCTAGGCTCAAGGTCATCCGCGACGCCCAGCACCAGATCGCGCAGACGATCGCTGTCGACCCGGCAAGGCCCACGGCTGTCAAGGGTCTGGCGAACACTGGACCTACGTCCATGTCTGTCGTCGTCAACAAGGGAGACGGCCCGTCAGAGGAGGAGAAGGAGGCAGAGCGGCTTCGTAAGGAGAAGCTTGCCAAGCAGAACGAGCTCCCGGCCTGGATGGAGAAGAGTACCATCGACGGCGCCGCATACAAGGTCGACGGAGCGGGCGTCGGCGGCATCAAGAGCGACAATGCTGACGTCAAGGACCCGACGATCAAGTCGCAGGCAGACGACCAAGACAACTCCGAGATGGCAAATATCTTTGCGCGCATCAAGGAGCAAGCAGCGGAGGAAGCAGCGCGGAAAGCCAGGGACGAGGAAGAGGGCGTGTCTGATGACGAAGACGAGGATGAGGACGAGTTTGAGGATGTCAATGTCGCGACGGGCAGTAACTCCGGCGTCGGGACCCCAGCCAGTACAGCCGGCGGGCTGGCCCCAACGTCGGTGCCCGCGGTGCCCTCGCCCCTCCGCCAATCGAATCTCAAGCGAGAGGCGTCTAGCGGCGATAGTACGCCGGCTGGGGGGAACACCCCCGGTGCAGATGACCGGCCGGTCAAGAAGGTCAAGGTGGAAGAGCCTCCGGTCGCCATCAAGGCCGAGGAGGCCGAGAGTGATGAGGACGACCTCGAGTTTGAGGACGTCTAGGTCCAGCGAGGCTGGGGTAGCAAAAAATGGCGTTTGGGGGTTCACCTTTTTATCATCATCTGGCGGCATGTAATGTACAGTAGGGCAAAATGACGGAGATGGAAAAGAGACCAGCTCCGGAGTTAGTAACAGTAAGGCGCATCAGACAACGTCTGCTTCTGTAGAAAAACCTACACGAGCAAATTGGAATTACTTTGGCAAATGTCTACTCGCAGCCTTGATCATCGCGACTAAGTCCATGATTACGGGTGGAAAATAGAACAATATATTACCTCCGGCCAGCGCCCCAATGCCATTGATAACGTGCATAGACTAGAATCGAAGTCCCTCCCGATAGCAACCCGCCCATCATGAGATCATCAGTTCTAACAATGACTTTCGTGGGCAACACGTGGAACTCGACATCCATCTTTGGAACGAAGAGAAAAGATAATATGAACCTATTTGCAATCTTACACATATTTTCGGAGCTAAAAGGAAAGAGGCACGCGTCAGTATGACATACCACAGGTGACAAGGGGGTAAAGGGAAACTTACATCCAGCGTCAGGGTCCTCGAGCTGTTGACCTCCTGGTCGCGGTACACGCCGACCAGGCTCTCGCTGTCCTGGAACAGGCCCGTCTTGAGACTGATGACGATGAACTGCATGCCGGGCCCGGCGTGCTCGCGTATGTACTTCTTGATCTTCTCGACATTGGCGTTGTCGAGCGCGGCGTCGACCTCGTCGAGCACGAAGAAGGGGCTGGGCTGGTAGCTGTGGATGGCAAACAGCAAGGCCAGGGCGGCCATGGTCTTCTCGCCACCGGAGAGGTGCTCCATGTCGCGGAAGCGCTTGAGCGGCGGCATGGCGTGGTACTTGATGCCGGACAGGTAAGGCGTGTCGGTGTCCTCCTCGATGTCGAGGTAGGCCTGCCCGCCGAGCGGGTAGTTCTCGGAGCGCGTGAGGTCGCGGTAGACGTGCGAGATCTGCTCCTGGATGTGCGAGAAGGCCTTGTTGAAGAGCTCGAAGCGCTTGGCCTTGACCTGGTCGAAGGCGTCCTTGGCGTCCTTGAGCGCCGTGCGCGAGTCCTGGAAGTCCTGCTCCGTGGAGCGCAGGCGGTTCTCGACAGACTCGAGGCGCTCAATGGCACGCATGTTGGGGTTGAGTTTCTCGAGCTCCGCCGTGAGGGACGCGATCTTGTTCTCCAGACGCTCTTCGACGTTCTCCTCGTCGGGCTGGAATTGGGTCAGAAAACAATCCTATCAGGAGAGGGAGGGGGTAGAAACTCACGTTCTTCAGGTCCTCATCGAGACTGTCAAAGTCCAGTTCGATTCCGTAGTCGTCCATTGCAGCTTCCATGATCTCGTCATCGCCCTCGTCGATATCCATCGCGTCTGTCTCCTGCTGGAGCATGACATCCTCGTTGGGGAGATCGTCCAGTGAGCCTTGCTGCAGAGGGATAGTGATCTGCTCAAGCTTACACCTCCTCAGTAAGGTGAACTTGCTAGCACTGTTCCTTTGTACCTCGGTCTCCAGAGCATTGATCTCCTTCAGCCGGCTATCAATATCCTTGCTTCTCTTCTGGACCTCTGCCTTGGCTTCATTGACCTTTTCGACCTTCTTCGAGTGCTCTACCCGGAGTTCCTCTAGTGATTCTTGAAGCTTTGCAAGGCTCTCCTGTTCGTCTTCCAGAGCCTCCTCAACGCCAGCCTTGGCCTGCTGGTAGCTCAGGGTGTCGGCCTGCAGCCGCTTGAGCTGATCTTGCATTCGTCTGACACGGGTGGCAGTCTCATTGTGCCTCGAGGTCTCCCAATTAAGGGTACTCTTGAGTCTCTGTTTCTGCACCTCGAACTGGTTGCGCTGCTCGGTAGCCTCTTGCTCGAGACTGCCCTGCTGTGCTTCGTACGCGCGAATGTCACTGTAGCCCAGCTTCTTGCAGAATGCGGCAAAGATCTTATCCTCCACTTGGGCAATAGCGTGCTTGAACTTCTCCACGTTCTGACGGGTCTTCTCGAGCTTCTTAGACTCGGCATTGTACTTTGGTTCCCATTCGCGGAGCTCTCGCTTGGCGTTGTCCAGCTCCTTCTTCTTGCTCTTGAGGTTCTGGTCGAATGCTTGCATCTCGGTACGAGTGAAATGCAGACGTGCTTCCAAACTCGCTAGCTCTTCTCGGGTGGTCTCCTCATGCTGGCCTCGGCGATCGGTGCGTGGTAGCTTTTGGAGCTCCTCGACGAGCTTCTCTGCCATGCGTTCAAGGTTTTGAACATCATGCTCTTCAAACTTCCTCTTGTTGCCCTTGTTGTCGGGGAGTCGACCGCCGGTCATCAAGCCACCCTTGTGAACCACGTAGCCATCGATAGTGACGGCCTTTACGGGCAACTTCTTGTCGTAGCAGATGTTTCTGGCAATATCTAGGGTATCGCAGACGACCGAGTCACCACAGACATAGGCCATGGCGCGGTCAAGAGACGCGTCAAAGTCAATCGTATCAATAGTGAGGCGTGCGCCAGAAATGCCTTTGATGGTGGAGTTCGTTGCATTGACTTTGATGTTGTCCAAGGGGATGAATGTCATGGGCGGCAGGCGTTGGTCCTTGATGTACTGGATGCAATCGGCAGCAGTTTTCTCCGTGTCGACGATGACCGAATCGAAGTCTCGAGCCAAGGCGTTGATGACGGCCTCGTCGTACTTCTTCTGTTTTGGCTTGCAAAGCTCACCGACCCTGCCCCGAACGCCAGAATAGAGCCGCTTGAGCGCCGAGACTGTCTCCTTGATCTTCATCTCCTTGCGGCTCTGGTGCATGCCCTCGCGCGCGCTGTCGAGCTTCTTCTTGACATCCTGGAGTTTCTCCTCAAGCTCCGTGCGCGTGTTATTCACTCGAATTCGCTCTGACTGCAGTTGGTTGAACTCCTTTTTCTTCTTGTCGATCTCTGACGACGTTTGCTGAACAATTGTTTGGGCCGCCTCTTTTCGCTCCTTGAGGGTGTCGAGTTCGGACTGGTATTTTTCAACTGCGGCTTGGTACGTCTCAACCTTGCCCTTAAGTGTGTTGACAGTGACCTCGTCGCTCTTGAGCTGCCGAATTAACGCGTCCAATTGGCCTTGATTCTCGGAAGACTTTGCCATGACCTGGGCGCGAAGGGCATTGTACTCCTTGCGATCCGCATCGCTCAGCTCCTTGCCCTGCTTCTGCATGTTTTGTCTCCACTGCTCCTCGAACTGCTGCTGCGCTTTCTCGACAGTGGCAAGATCCTTCTTCGCCTTTTGGATGGTTGCCTGTTGCGTGTCTCGGTCCTTGCCCACCGAATCGATGCGGGTCTCGAGCTGTGCGATCTCCTTCTGGTTCTGAGCTACTTTTTCGTCAAGAGGCACAAGACTGCTCTCCTTCTCCTCAATGCTCTTCTCCTTCTGCCTGATGTTCTTTTCAATTTTGCCGACCTCCCGACCAATAGTGGCTTGATCTCGCCGAGCAGCCTCGAGCTTCTTCTCAAAAGTCTCGACGTTGCGACGAAACTCTTTGAGGTTATCCTGGTGCTCCTGAATCTGCGCGCTTGATTCGTCCATGACGCGCTGGAAGTGGTAGAGTTTCCAGAGAATGTGGGTGACGACTGCATCATCACGTTCCTCAGTCTTCTTCTGGAAATTCTCCGCCTCCTTCTTCTGCTCCTGATATTGCTTGATTTCCGAGTTGATGCCTCGTCTTCGGTTGAGCTGGAAGCTCTGGTTCTCGGTGGCCTGCTCTTCCTCGACCTTGAGACGCTCGTACTCGGCCTTGTACTCAAGACTACCGGAGATCTGTTCAATGAGCCGGGTGAGGTCCTGTGGGGATTGCGCAGCGATAGCTTCGACATCGCCTTGAAAGACCAGAAAGTTGCGGGCTTTGATGAGGATGTTTTCAGTTTCGAGAGACTCGTTGTACTGCTGAGCGGTCACGACGCGGTCGTTTATCCTGTACTCGCTAGCACCCTGGTTCGTGATGCTGCGCTTCCACTTCTGCTCGTCGCCGGCATCGTCCTCGTATACCGCCATGACCCAGGCGGTCTTGGGATCCCCCCGCGAAGACTTGTGTGATTCGTCGTCTTCGCCGTTCTGGTAGCCATTCGTCTGGCCGTTTGTCTCTGGGGCCGCGGAACCATCTTCGTTGATTTTGGATGTTTTCATCACCCGACCACGGTAAACCAGGTCCTTCAGGTGGCTCGATCGTAGGTGGGATGATTTGATGCCGAGGACGAAGGATATGGCATCCATGCTACACGAAGGATTAGTATCAGGCAATAGACTTCGCAAAAGGCAGTTTCCAGAGTGAGGGAACATACGAATTAGACTTTCCCGAGCCATTTGGACCGATGATGGAGGTGAAATATGAGTCTCCAAACAGGAGCGTGTGGTGTCCCTTGTAGGACTTGAAATCTGGCACGAGAGTTAATGGTTTTGCAACACGTCGGGAACCATGATTGCGATTGCGTACTGAAGAGCTCTAAACGTAGGAGCTTGCCCATTGTGAATGACGAATGTCGCGAAGATGCGCGACGCCTGATATAGATGTGATGTCTCGCGATCGAAAAAGACAGCCGGAGGTAACTCAGGCTCGCCGGGAATAATCAATAACACGTTAGCTGGCCGTCGAACGAACTCAAACGACAATGTCTATGACTCTAAGGACGCCGGATCATCTCATATAGCTGCAGCTCTCCGAGGTTGTGGCGTTGGGGTGCCGGGTCTTGTCGCATTCTGGGGGGAGAAGGGACGGAAAGTGGCAGCGCGAAATGCGATCAACTTTACGCGACGAATTGCGACCGCGGGGGAGCAGCACGTCTCGTCTGGCAGGAGAGAAGGTGCACAGGCCATCGCGCGAAGCTCGGGTCACCTGACTCTGACTGACTAGTGGGACTGGCAGCCCATTCTGGGTTAGGGTTAGGGTGCTGGCCATCTACTCGCAGGCTGTGCTGCCGATTTTGCCCCATAACAATACCGTAACACAGTGGCTGTGCCTGTAAAACATCTCAAAGTGCCCCAATCGAAGCCAAGCCTTCCAAGCCTTTCCAGAGATAAGCTTAAAAGCACCTTGGCAGTGCGCCTGAACAGCCTCCCCAGCTACGTCAAAATCCCCGCTTGACCCCTGCCGCTTCTCCGGTCCCGAGAGATCCAAACCGGGACAGGGAAAGGGTCGTCTAGCTTGGTCGTGGGGATTTAAAGACAGACCACATCGCAGCTCCGTGAGAAATGTTTCATGCCTTGTAATTCTGTACCAACATCGACTCACTCCAACTCTGTGCCGCTGCTCCTCATATCTTGAGTGATCTTCTTGTCTAATGATCGGGATCTTGAGGGGCCTACAATGAAGAGGAATGAGATTATGACAAGCAATTCTCCATATTGAGCAGAAGACATCACAACCCAACCCAAGTCGGCACAAGTTCCCGAATTCCCAACCATGCCTTCTTTGATGAAGAGAAGTAGCAAGGTATCGCCATCGCCCCCACAGAGCGACGGCCCAACAGCATCGGATCCTCCACCGGCATACAGCGAATCCGCACCTCAGAGCGAGCCTCCCAACGGCCAGTCAGTAATTGACGTGACTGCGGCGTTTACTCGGCTCAACATCACGAATGCCGTCCAAGACCCGACGCCAGATCTATGTCTGGCCCATCTGAAACTATTACACGCCTTCCATAATCTGAAAGAGGACATCGGCTACACAGATGGGCTCTTTGGCCTTTGGAACACCCGGGCCGATGGTGCTATCATCCACGTTCGAGGAACCGGGGACATCGAGGAGCGAATAGACCCTTCACCGACAGAAGAGGACAAGAAGTTCTTTCTCAGCAAGCTGCGTGAGAAGCGCTGGGCTTTGTTTGTTGCGCGCGCCGTCGATCGATATGAGGCGTGGTGGAATGCGACTTTCAAGCTGGACCTGACGGAAGAGGATCAGATAATCCCAGCTGATCCAAGATACGAGGCATTTCCTACATCTGATCTCCCTGGAAAGGGTTCCAATCGGATGATGATGATGCCACTTGGTAAGCCGAGATGCTTTCTCTTATTCGCATGAGTCTCTAACCTGTATCCAGATGTTCTAATGGTGTTCCACTCTCACATGCTGAATCCGAGAGCGTTCCTGGAAGACTGTATGCGATACGAAGCGAGAGATCTCTGGAGAAATGGGCTGCTATGGAGTGAAGTCAATGCGGTCATCGATGCAAATTTCAACTACGACGTATCGGACGACGAGAAAGCTGCCTGGGTTGCACACACGGGCTACGCCTGGAATAATACTGATGACCCGGTAGTAAAAAAGATGCCATGCCCCAGCTGCAAAGAACAAATCGAGATACCCTGGACAACATGTGATCTTGGAGAGATTGTCAAGACGTCCGAGTGAGTGTTCCTGATATCTATCACTTTCAAAGGCAGGTCAAATTCTCTGACATCATCACAGGCGACCAGGACTTGTTGGGAAAGGCTACGGTGATGGCAAATTTGCTTCCAAATGCCCTTTATGTCGCGATGTAATCACCAACGATTTCCTATGCGTCGCCAAGTTCGTCAAAGACGGCACAAATCTTATCAGGAAGAAGTTTCCGTTGCCCGGAACGATCCTACATCTCGGGAATGGCACTCCGGATCTACTTCCGGCCGACGCCCGCAGCAATCGGGATGCCCGGACCTTCCCAAACCGGATGATCAAGAAATCATTTCTCAGAACAGGCATCATGGACCTCGACTGGCCCGTCGTCTACGCCAATCCAAGCATGCACGAGGCCCGGCAGCTGATAGAGCAGGTGCTAAGTAGCCATTATGACCTCAAGCGAATCAATGGTGTCCCGTGGGAATTCGCCAACAAGATCACTTCGATCAAGCTGAAACCCGCATCGCGGTTAGCTGTGCGTAAAATGATGTCTCGCTATTGGGACAACCGTAGCCCTTTTGCGCTCGATCTATCCGGCGCTGTCCTCCGCCAAGGCATCTTTGTCGACAAGATGGTGGATATCAACTGGCTGCACAGTCCCGCGGCGGCTGATACCATGACACGCCTACTGGGCAAGTATTGCCGGTTCTTCCGCATTATGGCCACCAATCCCAGTCAGGTTGCGGTGCCTACCCTCGATGTTGACTTGGCCTGGCATACGCATCAGCTCTGTCCTGGTGCCTATTACCGCTATTCTCTGGAGGCAACAAAGAAATTCATTGATCACAATGACAAGATCGATGAGAGCAAGCTGTCCACTGCGTTTGAATGGACTAGTAAGGTGTACCAGGAGACGTACGGCGAAGTCTACTCGGAATGCACCTGCTGGTATTGTGAAAGTAAGAACTGAACCCCTGACACTAGCCGTACTTGCACTTAATCTTGGTATTCACGACTAACAAAAACAAGGCATTCGTGCATCACATGTATCCTCAGTTGGCAAACTGCTCGGAAAGTCAAAGCAGGAGAAGAGTAAGAGTCCTATCACTGGTCAGCTCTACATAGCTATTAACATCATCATCAGTCGCGGAAACCTTCCATGATTCGGGCGCTGCGAATTATTGCCCACCTGACAGATCTGCTCATATCTCGGCCCACAATGCAGTCAGAACAAATCTCTTGGGCCATGATCCGAAGCAGTCCAGATATCTGGTCTTCGAACAAATGCGAGCTGCACACCAGCGTCGCTTGGATGAGAGCTACGCCAAGGCATGTCGGCGTGCGGAAAAGAAGGGGCGAAAGATGCCGCCCAAAGAAGGATACTACAGCAACTGGGGCTACGGCTATGCCGGTGAGTAGGCGTAGTGTGCTTCGATCGCAAGACTGCTTTCTAAAACTGACCGAACCACAGCGTCCATGCCTTTCTTCTATCCCATGTACTTCACCCCGGTGTTTTACGGAGGTGGCGACCCGTGCCACATCACCATGGGCGATGGCCAGAACGGCAACTGCTGCCAGGGCAGCTGTGGAGCGAATGGCGTGGCTGCCGGGGCATGCGGCGGTCCTGGTGGCTGTGGATCGATGGGTGTAAGTGTTTCCTCAAGGACAGGAGTTTACCTGTGTATACGCAACGGCACTGACAGGCGTGATACTAGGGCTGTGGTGGTTCAAACATGGGCGCATCATGCTCGGGCGGTGGTGGTAAGTCCTGAGACTCACGATCTTTTTTGTCTTCCATACTAACAGGTATCAGGATGTGGAGGGGGCAGCGGAGGTGGTTGTGGTGGTGGGTTCTCGTCCGGAGGATGCGCCGGGTCTGGAGGCGCATGCGGCGGAGGCGGCGGTGGGGGCTGCGGAGGAGGAGGCGGAGGATGTGGAGGAGGCGGAGGAGGCGGTTGTGGAGGTGGTGGAGGTAAGTTGACGCCTTTCCCATATCATTCTTTCTCCATCTCAAAGTATGGTCGATGCAAGGCAATGTGGACTAACATGATCATAGGCGGAGGTTGTTAGAGTTGAGGTCCGGAAAGGAGCAACACTCGACTGTACAACAATGTCCTGAAATTTCCAACTTTATCATGGCAGCAACTTGTTATTTTCTTTTTATTTACCATTTTAGCAAATGATTTAATTTTCACTTTGTTTGATAAATCCGCTTCCGAGAGTTCTGAATAAGAGTTTAAAGGATAAAGCTGCTGACATGACTTACACGGACTGATATGTTCCCATGCATAAGTTTATCTTATCTCCGATGGATGACCTCAGCTGACTTTAGTGCTCTGATGCACAACTTTATTGCGTTAGCTCGCTCGTCATTGGGTGGTTGTCCAACCAGGGAGGGATCTGCCTACACGCCCCTAAAGCTGAAAGGCTTACAGGGGCCACGACGGACCAGTTGCGGGCCTCGGTCGAAGCACGCTAGCGCTGCGCGCAACGTCAACACCCTTCCAAGCTTTCTCCAGGCCAAGCTATGATCACAAGCGTTCAAGCTTCTTTGACTTCCTGACACATGTGCGATTCCAGGCCCCCATCACCTGGCCCTCCACAACACCCTTCTACCGCTCTGGCATCCGTATCTGCTTTCGCCATCTCGGATACCCTGCTAGAAAGTACTCGATCAGCATTCTTAGCATACAGATTACCTCGAGTCGCCCGTCTTGCGGACCGGCTCCACCAGACCATCACCTTGAGCACATCGGTCTGTTCGCCTACTAAGCTCTCCTGGTAGAGAGCGCCAGGTAGGGCAGACAACAGGCAGGGTCGAGGGTCTTGTTACCCACCTGATATCTCAACGAGCACTTGTCAGGGTCGTACCCGGTATGTTTGTCACCCTTTTAGATGCCGCGAACCCCTGCCCTCCCGTGCAGGAGACCCTTGATGGGACTTTCGAGCCCACCATACCTACAGGACATCGTGGAGGGGAACCACCACGTCCGAGGCATATCTACTGCCCAAGAGCCTCTGCCCTGCCCTCACTTCCTCCCACAAAAAACAGATACCTGTTGTTATCGCGTCGGAAGTGATCGCCATGGCTGACGTTATAGTTGTCAGAGCAGCAACAGCTCTTCGTCGCGTTTCTTTTCACAACGACCACAAGAAATATCCCGTTCGGACGTTTGCCATGGCGGAGCCCGACAGCTCTGCGCCTGTACCGGTCCCCAAGGCAAAATCCGAGGGGACCTTGACGGACAGCGAGCCCGTCTACACACCAGAGGGAGCAACGACACCCTCCCTGGGCTCATCTCCAGAACAGGCTATCGCGGACACGCCTACCCTCGGTCCCACGCTTACTGCCAGCCCGAGGCTGTCTAGGAATCCCTCGTTCTCTGGAAGTAGCTCTTACCAGGAGGACTGGGACATCCCTCCACTGGACAGACTCACTGTCCTGGATCTTCTCGACAATTTCGCGCTTCCCCAACACCTCGAGAAGATCTCCAAGGGAATATCAGCGCAGACGAAAAAGCTGCGTAAGTCGCGCGATGCTCTGACGTCGAAGGGGCAACTCGCGCGCGAGCGCATGGTGGAGGAATGGAGGCATCGCGTGCCTACTGCAGACGAGCAGTTTGACCGGTACAGGAAACGCATGCAGCGCAGCATCGACCGACTCGGCAAACAATGGAACGACACGCGCGTCATCACCGCGCGGGAAAAGGTCTCGTTCATCTTTGGTGTACTCAACATCTTCCTGAGCGGCTACCTCATCGGCGCCTACCCAGAGTACATGCACCTATGGTACTCCGTGCAGATCATGTACTACATGCCTATCCGATACTACACGTACCACCGACGCGGCTACCACTACTTCTTAGCTGACCTATGCTATTTCGTCAACTTTCTACTGATGCTGAGTATCTGGGCGTTTCCGAGCTCGAAGCGTCTCTTCACCGCCACTTTCTGCCTCGCTTTCGGCAACAATGCCGTCGCTATCATTCTGTGGCGCAACTCGCTCGTTTTCCACAGCTTTGACAAGGTCACCTCGCTTTTCATCCACGTCATGCCCTGTGCCACCATACACTGCATGGTTCATCTTTTCGATCCCGAAAAGCAGGCGAAGCGCTTCCCCGGCATCTACAACGTCAAGTACTCGCCCAAGGGCTCACCGACCGCCTACGTTAATCTCGTATCGATGCTATTGTGGTCAACTATTCCCTATGCGATCTGGCAGCTGTCTTACTACTTCTTCATCACTGTCCGCCGCCGCGAGAAGATTGCCGCCGGGCGCCCCACCTCCTTCACCTGGCTGCGCAAGTCTTACTCCAAGACCGCGCTCGGCAAGTTCGTCCTGTCTCTGCCGGATGTCTTGCAGGAGCCGGCGTTCATGTTGATCCAGTACGGCCTCGCCTGCCTCACGATGCTCCCCTGCCCGCTGTGGTTCTACAGCCGCTGGGCCAGCGCCGGGTTCCTGATGACCGTGTTCACGTGGTCCATCTACAACGGCGCGACCTTCTACATCGACGTGTTTGGCAAGCGGTTCCAGAGGGAGCTCGAGGCCATGAAGGCAGAAGTCGCAAAGTGGCAGACGAGCCCGGAGTCGGTCGGCATGGCGAGCCCGCTGCTCACGCCGCACAACGAGAAGAGCCAGGCCGAGGCCGAGGAGAGCATGGGCGGGGCCGCCGGTCGCAGCAGCAGCTTCGACAAGATCCCGCTGCTGAGCGAGGAGGCGGCTAGGCAGCAGCAGCGCGATGAGGCGAATGTCTCGGGCGCGGACACGGGCGCCAAGGATATCGCGAGGCAGAGGAAGGGCGTCGAATTTGAGACGGGGGCATGATTGTTCTGAAGGGGCGGGAGATCGTTTTTGCAATTATACATGGATCAGAGTGGCTTTTGGTGGGGGGTTGATCTGCTTTCATGATGTTTACGCACGTGTTCAAGTCTTTGTTTTTTGCTTTCCGAATAGCGAGTGACCGATTTGCCTGGCGTTTTCCGCGAAGTTGTCTGGCTGTCTTTTCAGCACCTAAATACCCCCCATCCGTTCATTTCGTGACGAGGTTGTCATTGGCATTTTTCACGCGGTTGCATTACAGAGTCATTCATTATTCCAACGCCGTGCAAACGGCTCCGTGGAAGGCGCGGTAGAATGAGAGAGAGGGAGCGACGGTTATGTATATCGGTCGTGTCTGATGCATTGGGTATTCGATCTGTCCATGTTTTTTGCTCTTCTGTCGGTGCCTATAGCTTTGGTTGTTTACACGATGAGGTCGAGCAAGGAGACTGACTACCCTCATCAGACTGGTATCTAACAAGTTAATCCTCTATTCTAGCCACATCCATATTCACACATAGATAGAGCAGCAAGGTTTGGGTTCCTTTGGATTTGTGTAGCTATAGCGTTCTTGATGCCACTAAGCTACCGCTTCTAATATGAGGGAGGTTGGTATCTTATCCCGACCTTGTCACACACGCTTCCGAGGACTCTCAAACCCAATTCCCTCCAGACCATGGTTCTTCAAAGTATGGTATGTGAGGTAATTCGTCTGAAAATGCCCTCATCGCTCTTCCGTCCATGACGTAGATTACATCAGCCGCTGGTTGAATAAAGACAAGAAACAACAAAAACAAATGACCACATGCGCTGGGCTGATGACGCATATAAGCCAGCAATCAATGATGAGAGATGACCAGAAAAACAAAAAGGCCTATTCCAGGCCGCGCTTCATCACCATTTCCCCCTATGCGACGCCGCGCAAAAGATGGAAAATCCAGACCTGCTCCCCCTTCCCTCCCAGTTCCCTTGAACGCCTGATCATGCAAGATGCAAATGGAGATAGCGGAGCGATGATGGTTCTGGCTGTACTGTACAGCAGTGGAGAGCTTTATATGATATAACCAGGCAAAGAGGCGGGATATCTTTCCTTTTCGAAAAAACAGGTACAAGCCGGCTTGTGCGGTTCTTGTATGAGGTGAGTGCATATTTTGTTGGTAGCACATTAATCAGACATGACGACGAGGCAAGGCTCGAGACGGCTTAGCGGATGACTCCCCAGTCAGACAGCCGCCCCCCTCCATCGCTGTCGTCTCTCGCCCCAGGTCGTCGGCCGAACACATTCCAGAATCGCAAGGTCTCGTCGCCGGCGCCGGTGACCACCACACGGCCATCGGGGCTCATGGCAAGGTAGAGCACACGATACGTGTGACCCGTGAGGCTGACGACCTGAGTCATGGACGGGTATTTCCAGACGACGATCTGGTTCTGCGAGTAGCCATGCGTGGAGACGATCTCGTTCGAGTTCTTGGACCAGGCAATGTTGCAGACCTGGCTGCCGGTGTCGATCTCGTTGATGACGGTGCCGCGGAGCGTGTCATGAAAGATGATCCTCCGATCGGCGGTACCACCTCCGGAAGCGAGCAGTCCCCTCTGGTGCGGTGACCACGCGATCGCCTTGACCGCCGCGGTGTGATCCGAAAATTTCCAGAGGGGCGTTTCCGAGAGCTTGTCCCAGACCATGAGCTTGTTGTCGTTGCCTCCGCTGGCGAGCTGTCCGTCTTCGCAATTCCACTTCAGCCCGCACACTTCCTGCTTGTGACCGACCAGTTTCCGAAGCCACTGGTCAGGGGCTCGGACGTCTCTGTGGTAGATCAAGCGATCCCTGGAGCCAGATGTGAGAATGTGGGTGTTCCACGCCAATGAGCCGACTCTAGCAGTATGGCCCGTCATAGTCCGTAGGCGTCTCGTTTTTTCGGCATCCCAAATCTGCACCAGGCCTTTACCGGTTCCAATCGCAATGTGTGTGCCTTTTTGGATCCAGGAAACGCTAGTGACGGTGTCGTCTTCGAGTGTACACAGCTTGTTCACCCTGCTGGTCTGTGCATTCCACATATAGACGCTTGAACCGAGGCCTACGCCGAGGACATTGGCACTACCCCAATCGACAAGATTGAGGTAGAAGTCGTCGGCGAGCTCCGGCGCGTCCAATACCTTATAAGGGACCTTGCTGACAGCCCTTGGCTGCCGCCTTGGACTCAGGAGCATCTGTTGGCTGCCGAAGCGAACAGGGGAAAGACTATAAATTTCTGAACGGGTGTCCAGGTTTGGACCGTGCCGACTTTGTGGTGTCCTCGTAGGAGTCGGGTGCCCAGCAATATTGCTATGATGGCGAGGTGACATGTACGAAAAGAGGTTCTTGTGCGGTGTTGAGGGGGTCATGGAGGTGGGCAGAGGTGAGGCAGATGGATTGTTTGGTGGGGTATGCGACCTTGTCCCATCGTGAGTATTTGACACTCTCCCAGTCCCCAGGGTGTGGTCAGGAGATAAGCTGGGCGGCGTCGCTTGAGGGATGGTGTTCTCAAATAACTCTGCTCGAAGTAATGTTGAGAAAGTTCGATTGGCTTCCTCGGCTGGGATTGGTTGTTAGATGCGACGTCCAGTCTAGGGAGTCTTATGTTGGGGAGGCACTCACTTCGCTGAAAATGCAATTCGCCATGAGGCGTACGCTTCTTCTGTCTTGAAGGAGTCGCTGGAGAGCCGTCTTCGTGAAGAAGACTAAAGCTAGCATGTAGATCCTGTCCGGATCTTGTCGGGATAAACCTGACACCAGGGCGTTAGTTTCCGAATGCGACCTCCTCTCGTGACCGTGCATCGCGCCGCAGCTGCTCACCTATCGCCGTTGATCCGTTGCCTTTTTCTATGAGGGCTCGCACCGGGAGTGCCTTCTCTTTGCTGCCTGCTCAATTCTCTGCGCAGAGCATGGTCGACTGCGTCGGGATCGAGATTGCTACTCCTCCGCAGATCGCTTCCCCGACCGTTCGGTCGTGATAGTCGAGAGATGCCGCTGTCAACATTTTGTTTTACCTCCAAATGCACCCTGTCTGGTGGAGGCGGTGTTGATATCCTGGCTGGGCTGGCAATGGAGGGACTATGCGAGTCGGTGATGGGCCGCTTGGAGGAAGAGGCCAAGGCCGTGCCGCCAACGCCGTCTCCGTTGAGCGGCATGGTACAGAGTGGCTGGTCGACCTGGACCAAGAGGCTAGAATTTGTCGAGCTATAATGTAACCAGACAGACGTCGCCTACGGGGTTTTGGCCGAAGGGGAGCTTCCCCGCCACAACCGACGAGACGTTGGAGATATCGGGCGCGAATGCGGAGATGAGCAGGAGGTGGTCTTGCTCGTGAGCTAAAGGCGGGCGAAGGTCGGAAGCGATCCTTGATGATGGTGTTGAGTTGGCGGCAAAGATCCTGGCCTTCTGGCATCCGCCTTCTCCGGACCGCTCGATTTCCTAGTGGGTAGCTTCTTATCGCATGCTCTGGACATCCACCGTAGAATAATTAATTATGCAATAGTCAAGTATTGTGGTGGTCGTTGAGGGAAGAACACGTAGGTCTGTCGTCGGCGTCGAGAATGCGTAGGTCCAAGGTGGGCGTCGCTGAGAGTGGTTTGTTGTCGCTCGATGGAAATGAGGGACCTGGCGATGTGGAAGCGCAAAAGGAGGGTCGAGGTGATGTTGTTGATGGGGAGGAAGTTGGCGAGGGAGTTGAAGCTGGGTTGTCGCGCTAAGCAGACCTGGCAAAACGGCTTGTCCGTTTGCGGTCTAGTGTCCCCTTGCCTCCCTCCAGATGCGCGGCACCTCTCCAGCACACAAGTCAGGTCAAAGGCAGGTACCTCTCACTCCCACTCGCTCCCCTACCTTGGTAGTGTCTTTGCTGCTGAAAGGATGATCCCTCAACTCAATTGGAACCGAAAAAAGGTATGATGCTTATTACAATGGATGCATTGACAACATCACTCATACAATGCATTTATTTGGTCCATCCATTCATTCCCTACTGTCACTACTTGAGCTGGCGCACACAAACTTTGAGTCTTGCACTTGCACTTGGGGTACCCAATGTGTGAAACTACAGTGACAAAAACGGCGCTCCCTTCTGACTCTTGTCTTGTCCCTTGAGTGGGACTTCGCTTGCTGCCGACTCGTTCCCTTTGCCGCCTAAGGGATCCCCACCACAAGTCATCGCAGTGTTTATTATGGGAGGCTGGTGGTTCACAGTCATTGTTCAGAAAAATGTACCGCAGCCCAAAACCCCCACCATTGATTACAGATCTTCAATGTGGCCTCTGGTCCAATTGTCCCAGCTCCCCAGCCCAGTACCAAAGCATGGAGAATGTCGGTTAGCAAGAGCTCGGGAAGAGCCAGAGTCTCAGATAATAATTGAAAGATTAGCCGCACTTAAACTAACCCCCACCAGAGCTTTCTCTTTGCAGAGCTTTCATGAAAGAGGTGAATCATCTCTTTGAATACTTTACCTTAATCAATTCATTGTGACAAAGACATACACTCAAAGCTGTCTACACCGACTGTGATACAGATTCGTGCCCCGGGTCCCGAGAACAGGCCAGGAGTCCAGGGTACCTCTTGGGCGAACCCGCTTTTACTGCCTTTGTTTTGATCGTGGAGATGAAAGGGATATTGTTTGTTTTGACTCCTTCTTCGCCCTTCCATCTCCTCAGCCCTTTTGTCCCCCATCACGGGCGAGCCTCCGTAACCAAGTCTGGCGGTGTCGACGCGTCCGACTGGCTGGCGGGCAGTCTGACATGGCCGAGCGGCGGCAAGGGGGTGGGAAGCTAGGGCAGGCTAGGCAAGCCAGGTGGCCGCAACCCGTGCTGGCACGTTTTCGATAGGCTGTAGATCGCCCCTTTGCTCCCCCCAGAACGCGGTTACACGTCCCCAGTACGCGCCTCGTTCGCGTAAAACCACTTTAACAACAGCGCCAAAAAGCGGGGCGGCACGCCGAACAGCACCAAAAGAGCCCAACAACACTGATCAACGCCTGTGCATCACAGGTGGCTGCACGCCACGGACCTCCCACATCGTCTGGAAACGTGCTTGTTGTTTTTCAAAACGCCCTGCTGTAGGCTGTCTCGGGTCGAGACCCTGTGGGGTAAACTCGTTTTCGTGTCGTGAAGCGATCCTCTTTCGAATGCATGTAAACATTGGAAATAATTATGAATGAAGCTATCTTAAAGCAGACGTCTAATATTTGTATCACAGCCTCCTTGCATGGGGATCCATATGCAAAGGATCTATTCAGCATCTCGGCACTGGAATTCGAGCATCTGAAAGAAGACCGTGCCAGAATATTCTACTTGTACTTATCACCGATCTCCCGGTATTTCCTGAAATGCCGACAAAGCAGGCTAGAGATTGTGTCAAAGGATCAGCAGATGGACGAAGTACCATACAGATAGCTGACATCGACCTCAATGTTGGTCACGTTGGGTCTCAGTGGAGATCAATCCGTCGGCCCCAGCCGTCCGGTCTGCGGCCCGGAAAGCTACAGCGCATTAGCTCAGGGTTCACCGTTTGCTCGTGGCCGATCCGAGCTGAAGGCTTGCCGGACGTGGCGCACCCATGGATCGTCTCTGCACGCCTTATTCGTTGATTAACTGCGACAACATCTTGATTTGGAAGTGAACCTCGGACAAGCCAATGCACACCAAAGAAACAATAATGTTTTCATCACTGGTATTTCCTGCAGGACACGGAAGCAGCATACGTTGGGCATTCCAGCTTTGCTAAAAGGAGATCGTTTCATTCGTCAGTCAGGTATTGTCTCTCTCACTAAGCTCTATATGTCCCTTCCTCGATGACGGCCCAGAGCCATGGTATATATCTCCTTCTTTCGTATGATTCAACGCCACCTTTACCGGTCCAAATAATAGAACCGCCATCTATGCGAGGTATAAGAAAAAGACAAAGGGAAGGGAACGAGAGCTTTGTCTGGCCCAAGCAATCTTGACACAAAGAAATCTTGCGGGTTTAGGCTTGCGCACCCTCAGCCTGCGCCAATAGCCGCGCTCTCCAGCTATTACAGACCTCTTCGAAACCACCGACAACCTCGCCGCAAATGTGTGCACACTCGCGGTTCTTGAGCCTCTCGCCCCAGTTGCCCTTGGCGATCCATCGCTCGCCTTCCTCGCGCAGCTCCTCCTCCTGCTTCATCTCGGCGACGAGCTCCTTCGCACTTTTTAGCCGGCGCGTTGCTGTGATGCTTGTCTGTCTCGACATGTGTAGAGTGTCGGAAAGGTAGTTCAAGGTCTGCACCAAGTCGTTGGTGAGCGTGTGCAGCGCCGAAAGCGAGTTGTAAGCTGTCGTCGATGGCCGTGGCATCTGCTCCGACAGAGATACCAACATCGGAAGTATCTCCTCGATCGTCTCGGGATCAGGCGGCGTGACGAGCGGCGAAAACAGCGGAAATGCTAGGGTTTGGACTTGCCGCGTTTGATGGGTCAAATGGGTGGTTAGTGCAGAGTGCGCCGTGATCAACCTGCCCTGCGTCAGTAGTTGCTCGGATAGTTCGAGCATCTGCTCGACATACCTGGTAGCTCCGCCTTCCACGCCGGACTGTGAGCCCAGATCCCTCAGACTGTCCGTGACTCTGGTGAAGACTCCGTCCGACTGGCTGCCGTTGTTCTCTGTCCCTCTCCGAGCTAACGACTCTACCGCATCGATCTTGGCCACCAGACTCGGCGGCATCCGCGGAGAGTCCAAATCCGACTCTGATCCATATTCGCTCCCGTCATACTCGCTACCTGCTCTCCGGTGCCGGCCGCTGTTGGGTGTTGGTAGACTGAGGCTCATATTCTTGGTATGTGCCTGATGTTTCGGGCTCGGGTCGACATCGACACCGCTATCCCGCTGTCCCTCGACACCTTCCGTGCTAGCGTCTTGGACGTCGAAGCTCACGTCAGGCGCGCCGGTATTCTCCTCGTAATAGTCGCCATCCTCGTCATCCGACAGCGCGTCGGCCAGCTCGTCAGCAAGATTACCGAGTCCTCCGCCACCACCCATGCCACCCATTCCTCCGCTGCTGAAGACATCCATGCCGTCGCCCTGGCTGAAGGACTGCCTTAGGGGTGTGCCCGGGTCTTGTAGTGACGTTCTTGACAGCCTTCGGTCTTGCGGCGATGAGCCTACGCTGTTGGTCTGAAAGTCCATCGTCGAGTGGCGCGAATGGCCAGGTGTTTGTGGTTGACTTGACATGATTACCGGTATCTGTGGGCGCGCTGCTCGTGGTGCTCCTTTGTTACGCTATCCTTATCCGAAAGCGACCTTGACCGCTGCAAGATGAGGCTTGTGAATGATTTAAGTACTTGTTGTGACTGCCGACGATAAAGAGTATTGTTCGCTCGTATCCTCTCTTTGTTATCGGGGTTTATGCGTGGTTGCTGAGGCAAGGATGGGCACCCAGGAGGTGGTTACCAAGGTATATCGAAACCTGGTTGTCTATATCAGATCCAGGCCCGGCGCAGCTCAAGCTCGTACACGAACGGTCGTATTCGAAGAAGCTCGACGAACTGTCCGGATGGAGAAATTAGATTTTATGAATGATCGCGAGATTTGCGAATGCTGAGAAAGGTGCTCAGGCAAGCATGCGGCGCATGACGGCTGTTGCGCAAGTTTGGAAACACAATGAATCCCCTTTCTTTGTCAACATCTGCGACCCTAGTGTACCCAATCTCCTAAGACCAACGCGTCCCTGTCAGAGGATCCACGAAGAAAACGAGTTCCAGAAAACAACCCCACCGCCTATCAGTGGTATTAGCGTCACTGCATGGCGGCCTGATAAGACTGGATGTACAGCGCTGCGTGGCATGTAAATCACTGTAAATCCGACACTACCCCAAAAAAGCGGGACTTTCGCGTGGGCTGTACCGCACTGAAAGCCACAGCTTCAGAAACAGGGACGCTAAATTCTTGGAGCTTCTTTTTTTTAACCTTTTGTTTGACAGACAACCTTCTTTTGACCGGCCGCCAGTCACCAGTGGACTTCCTAGTTAGATCTTTCTTCGTGAGGCGAGGGGCTTTCAGTATTTACAAAATGGCCAATTTCCGCCGCTTCAGGCCAGACGACCTGAACAAGCTCTCAAAGTGTAACCTCGATCCTTTCACCGAGACATATGAGCTTGGCTTCTACCTCCAGTACTACGCAAAGTGGCCGTCACTATTCCAAGTTGCCGAAGATGACGAGGGCAATATCATTGGTTATAGTGGGTTCCCTCACTTGTCCAGAGCTACCCCTTTCTGCTAGTGAACAAAAGCGATTAACACCAAAGAAGTCATGGGAAAGCTCGAGTCATCGCCGGACGTCTACCAGTTCTCCGAGCACTACCTACCCTGGCATGCGCATATCACTGCTGTGACGGTGGCGCCGCAAGCGCGAAGGCTTGGAATTGGAAAGCTGCTAACACAGCAGCTCGAAGCTGCCGCCGACGCCAACAATGCCTGGTTCGTGGACCTCTTCGTCAGGAGCACCAACTACAAGGCCATCACATTCTACAAGAATATGGGCTACAGCATCTTCAGGGTCGTGAAGGACTACTATGGCGACCACTCGAGTGATCCATCGCAGTCGTCCGAAGACGCTTACGACATGAGGAAGCCGATGAAGCGAGATGTGAAGCTTGAGCACGTTCGGGAAGACGGCGAGAAGTACGAGGTCGATCCGCATGATGTCTGGTGATCTGGTATCGGCTCGAAGCACAATCCCTCTTCAAAACAATTCGTCCGCATCAAAGGACGATGTATGGCTGTTCGTTCGCCGACCTGGCCGTAGATTGTGAATGTCTCATGGCAGCAACGATCGCAAAGCGCGAGCTATCGTTCACCGTGGCGATGCGGTGCAGGTTTTCCGGGCCATTCAAGTCAACGTGCGTCAGCCTTTTTGACCGACTCTAAGTGCTGGATACGTGGTCTTATCAAGCCCCTCGAGGCTCCGTCTCGTACACCGGCCTGTGTTCAAACTTGCGTCGGTGCACCCTGCACGGAGACGCATCTCATCTGCCAGATCCAATGCGTTGTTCGACTTTCAAAATCCGACTGACTCTTCATACCGTCAAGCCACGCCTCATCGTACCGCCAGGCGATACTGCGACGACAACCCGACGCGTTAAGCATCGGCATTGCCCATTGACCGCACCTGTGTAGAAGCCCTGAATCATCAGTGCCATGGCCTATGTTATCCGATCTGGGTCTAGCTCGGAGGGTGCCTGTCGTTGGTGGTGAAGGTCTGGAGGGCGCAGGCACGACTGCCCCGGCCAGGAGTTCAGGAACATGTCACTGGCTTTTTCTGGCCCTACGTCGTGTTCTTGTGTCGTGCCAAGAACGGCGGTGCTTCTCACTTAGACATAGAAATAGATTTCTTGGCTATTATACAGACGCATTCAATCAGTACCATCCGCCACTCGCTCTGGAAGCCTCCTATTCCCGAAGCTAACTCACTTCAGAACAGCTAATTCTGAAGTATTGTCTTTTACTGAGGCCCTGGTCAGCTCGCAGTGTTGTATCGGCCGGGGTCGTTGTACTTAGTGGTGTTGCGATGTTACCGCTCGGGGTTAACAGTTGCCGTCTTCGGCTGAATCGAAGATCAGTCCTTGGTAACCTTAGCAGCATTCAGCACCAGCCCCCACAGACTGCAACAGTAGGTGCTGCGCCTCTCCAGAGCCCTTTCGCGGTATGTCGGGCGTGTAATGAGATCCTGTCGTCTGTTCAGTGAACATGCCACAGATTCTCATCCGGTCTCTCACAAAGTCAGGCATCATCATGCCTACTCACCAAGCCTCACTGAGGCTGGAGGTCTTCATTGCGGACTATTTTTACAATCAAGGCACAAGGACGCGGCTTGAGAACGCTTTGCAAACGCCGGGAGATGTGATGGTGATGTCTCTTACACCAAGACGTCGAGAATTGTATAAAAGAATCCGACACTCTCATCTTTCGGCTGTGAAATATGAAGAACGAACATCATCAAGCAAATCCAAATATCTTCACTTGGACAACCAGATCCTACAAACCTCATTGACTACCTAGCCAAGATCTATTATTCGACTATCATCATGCGTACGCAAACCTCGCAGGGACTCACTGTCCTGGCTCTTGCAGCCCTCATCTCCACGACGCAGGCCACTTTGGCCATGGTCGTGGGCGTTCCCGGTTGCGCGGCGAACGGCCACGGAACTGCGAAGAACATCTGGGAGACCAATGCAGCGGACTGCCAGAATGCCGTCTATGCAATGGACGGCAAGGGAGCCCAGCACTTCCATCCACCAAAGAACGGCTGCAACACTAGTGAGTGACAGGGCCCCAGCGCTTCCAACGTCCGTCAGAACCTACCCATGACTAACTATCGTGCTTGTTCAGTTGCCAAGGCTGGCAAATGTGAGGTCTTCCTGTGCGGCAATGGTCATGGCGATGCCGAGATCTCTGCAGGGGCAATCGCCACTGCTGCTGCAGACATTCACGCCTACTGCCGCCTCAATGGCAATGCCGGCGGCCGTTCAATCATCTACACCCAGGCTGGTGACGGTCTCAAGAACAGTGCTATCGTCCAGCTTGGTCAGATTCACAAGGATGAGCTTAAGAAGCTCAAGCGTGACGAGGAGGAACTGCTCGAGGAGGAGACCCTTCTTGAGGAGGGCATCCTGGTCGACGGCGACGAGCACGAGATCCCCGCTCCTCTGCGCGAACTCCGCCAGCGCCGCGCCGAGCGAGCCCTGCAGGTGAGGTCCGAGCCGGACGAGTACGACAACGGCGACGGGGCCAACGAGGGCGAGCAGCACGACATCGACCCGGCCAACGTCATGAACCTCGCCAACGAGTTCATCGCCGACGTGCGCCGCGTCTTCGCCGAGCCGAACCCCAACTGGCGCAACACGGCCGGCGTGCGCATGCGGTTCCACGACAGGCACCAGGACCGCCAGGTCTACGTCACCATGGCCTACCTCTCGGCCGACGGGCGCACGGTCACGGACCTCGAGCGCATCTCGCGCGACTCGACGCTCAGCGACATGATCGGCCGCGTCGTCGGCCTGTGGCACCTGGGCGGGTTCCGGACGCTGTTCACGAGCCACATCTTCCGCTTCCAGAGGGGCAACGCGAACGGGCCGCACACCGACCTCGGCAGGATCGCTATCAACGTGGAGGATGTGATCGACGGCCCCGTGCCACCGCTGGCCTTGATTCCTGGTGGCTCTCGCAACTGAAGGGTTGACGGATAAAGAAGGCGTTGCATCGGCGCAATAGCTAATTTTGTGTTTTGAGGGTTGGACTTCTGTCATTACTGCATATTTTGGGCGTTTTCCCCTTGCATGATTGTTTTGCTTCTTTCACATCTAGAACTTTGGGTTATGCATTGCATTGGAGTTTTAAATACATACTTATCACATCTTGGAGTTGATACACTGGAATCTCCTTATGACTGCCTCTGATGCCGGCCATATAGCCTATCGAACAGCGCATTCTCCTGTGCAAAGGTACAACATAGAAGTAATATCTTGGCTCGATGGTTGTTGGAGCTCATCAAAGAAAGTATCTAGTAGTTCAAGTGGGTGTCAGAAAGGTTGACGGTTTTACCCAAGCTACTAACAGACTGAATGAGTTTTGTACGCTTAGGCAGTGGGATAATCCTGAATACTCAGTGAAGAATTGAGGTACATCAGAAGGAAAACCGTCAACTAATCTGTCACCCACTTGTAGCCCATCCGCCTCAGGAGCTTAGGCCACAAGGAGATGTGAAACCGCGGGGTCGAACGGGACAGGAGACGGTGGCGCCTGAACTTGTCAAGACTGACAGACGGCGCCGTTTTGCACCAGCGACGGCGCTTCCCTGACGCAATCAGGCCAGGCCCCGGCTGCAGGTCCCTCCACACATGACCGAGTTCATGTGGGTCACAGTGGGTCTTGCTCCGGTTCAACCCCTGTATTTCCCTGACTCTGACGAGTCGCATGTCTGGTGAGAGTGAGGGGAAAACGGAGGGCCAGTGGAGGAGAGGGGAGAACTGCAACGTGATGGACGACAACCTCTTCGTTTCCTGACTTTGACTACCGTCCTTTCTGTATTTTGAACATCTTGCAATACAGAATTACCCGCGCTTCAGTATTACTATTCGTCTTGCCTTGACGCACCGTACTTGAGAGCTGCACTCTTTGTCCAAAAGGCACCCGTATTCCGGCAAGGATACTTGCGCCTCGTTGTGCCCTTTGCTTTGTGTTTTCGATGATTCGTTAGAAAGCTCATCCACAACGGCGTAGTCGGAGTCATCCATCGAGCCGCCACAATGCGCTTGAGTCTTCTCGTCAGCGCTGCGCTCGCGAGCGCCTCTACCCTTACCCCTCCGGTTCTGCCTTTGATTGTTCGCAATCCGTACCTCAGCACTTGGCTGACAGGAGCTCGTGAGGAGCCTTGGGAGAAATGGCCTATCTTCTGGACTGGTAACACTGTAAGCTCCTGAACGACTCTGGCGTAACCTGGCTTTGAGCCCTGTTGCATATTAGACATTCCAGCCAGCTAATCCGGCGGTCAGGTCGGTTTCTCGGTCATGGTTTCGGTGCCCGATACTGCAACCGTCTATCCGCTTCTCGGACGTCCCCAGGACTCTCTACCACGGGACCATCAGAGCTTCAGTGTCTCTCACCCCAAATATCTCGGTGCTACTTTTGACGCCTCGACGACCAATCTTACGTACTCGATCGATACGTCGAGCTCTGGTGACGATGATGCCGAATCTTCCTCTTGTGACTCCCTGAAGGTGACACTGTCGTTCCTCTCTCCAATCACGCCCTCGTCTACCTTCCGCCAGTCGATACCTGCAGCGTATTTGACTGCCCATGTTGAAGGATGTCAAGATGTAAACCTCTACATCGATGTCAACGGGGAATGGGTCAGTGGAAACCGAGACAACCACATCAGATGGGAGCTGGACCAGCCAGATCTCAAGGATTCGGCTGCAGGGCCAGGCTTGAAGACGTGGAAGGTTCAGCGCATGACCGAGGAGCTCTTCACCGAGTTCGCGGATCGTGCTGAATGGGGCACGCTACATTTCTCTGCTCCAAACTCCGTCCGCCACCAATCAGGAGTTTCCGGCCGTTTGCGCACTCACTTTGCCGCCAAGGGACAGCTAGAGAACCATGTCGACGACTCTTTCAGGCAAATCATGGACGAGGAGCCCGTCTTTGCGTACTCCAAGACTTTCAAGCTCGGCTCTAGCAACCATACGAATCACGACAGTGTCATGTTCACGTTTGGTCTGATTCAGGATCCCATTGTGCAGTTTGCTGCTGCCAGGGGCTTGACTTTGATGCGGCCTTTCTGGTCCAACTTCTTCCAATCTCCGGAGCAACTCATCGCATACCATTATCGCGACTTTGACACTGCCAACAGCCTAGCTAGAAACTACTCGGAACAGCTATCGCGGGACGCCTACGCCTCCGGCTCGACTGAGTACGAGGAGATCGCTGCGCTCTCTGCCCGGCAAGTCTTGGGAGCCACCGAGTTTGGAGGAACGCCAGATAATCCCTTGCTCTTCCTCAAGGAGATCTCATCGAACGGAAACTGCCAGACTGTAGATGTCATCTTCCCGGCCTTCCCCTTCTTCTTGTACACCAACCCTCGCTGGCTGGCCTATCTCCTGGAGCCCCTACTGGAGCACCAGCTCAGTGGCCAGTACCCCAACGATTATAGCATGCACGACCTTGGTTATCACTTCCCGAACCAGACTGGTCATGGAGATGGCAACGACGAATACATGCCCGTGGAAGAGTGTGGCAACATGCTGATCATGGGTCTCGCCCTCGTCAATGCTTTCAAATATGACACTCAGCCGGCGTTTGTTGCTGCTCATGACGATGGTGCGCAACCCCTGACTCTCACGAAGGCTCAAGAGCATTTCATCGACGCATCGGGGATGGACAAGTCCTG
The DNA here is from genome assembly GCA_018873225.1 of [Phialemoniopsis] sp. UDSM-2020. Classification (NCBI taxonomy): domain Eukaryota; kingdom Fungi; phylum Ascomycota; class Sordariomycetes; order Thyridiales; family Thyridiaceae; genus Thyridium; species [Phialemoniopsis] sp. UDSM-2020. The sequence goes on from JAEILZ010000003.1 coordinate 4,166,883, forward strand.
GGGCGGCGTTGGAACGACTGGAGAGAAGCAGGCCATCAAGTGGGCATCCAAGTCCTACAAGCTCTGGAAGCAGTGGACCGGATATCTGGTCGAGTACTCCCTAGTGCCCGAGTGGCAGCTGTCGACAGACGACTTTGCTGGCTGGCTAGCCTACCAGACCAACCTGGCTTTGAAGGGAATCATCGGCATCCGGGCCATGAGCGAGATCGCAGACATCCTTGGCAAGACAGAAGACGCCAACCACTACTTGAACATCTCTGAGACGTATATCGAGAAATGGCAAGAGTATGGCATCTCCCGAGATGGTAGCCATGCCAAGCTGGCTTACGATTGGTATGGATCGTGGACGACGCTCTACAACCTCTATGCAGACTCGCTCCTTTGCTTCCACATTCCGAGCTCCGATTCCAAGAAGACTGAAGGTCGAGACGTACCCGAGAAGCAAATTCCCATCGAAGGTGGCGAGCAGGGCGCGAACAAGTCCAAATCGACTTTCATCCCAGACAAGATCTACAGCATGCAAAGCAGCTGGTATCACTATGTATTGCAGAATTATGGTCTGCCGTTGGATAGCCGTCGGCTTTGGACAAAGAGCGACTGGGAGTTCTTCGCCGCAGCTGTTACTAGCAAGAACACGCGGAAAGAAATCTTGGATACCGTGGCGAAGTGGCTGAATGAGACAATCACAGGTGAGTACCTCTTCACAGGGCCGTTTACAACTCTCTGGCTAATTTAATTCCCTCTCAGATCGTCCATTCACCGATCTGTACGACACCGAAGGCGAGGGAGGGTACCCGGGCTTAGAGTTCAAGGCACGGCCCGTGGTCGGTGGCCACTTCTCTTTCCTGGCCCTCGAACGAGCCTGCGGCGGCAAGGCTGTCGAGGCTCTCGAGTTCTTGGACAAGGAGGTGCTGCCCAAGATCAACGTCAAGGAAGCGTTGGATGCAGACAGGGCTCCGTTCTTTGAGAAGTCGAAGAACAAGCAGCATTCCGAATATGCGGAAGAGCCGGATATGGGCGAGCTGTAGATTGACCTGTTTAAAGGTTGTGTGTTCTGAGCATGCTGTTAAGCGACACTGTTCGAACGTATGATCGACGTAGTAGTAGCGCAATTCAGCATATAGTTGCGAGCGTTCCTTAAAGCTTCGATCTGTGGATCTGTGGTAACACGGTTTTGATCCGAACGGCTTTTATCCTGTTTCAGATGACTACCTTCTACTCCGTAGTAAACGTTGTGAGAATTGTGAAAAAACCCAGTCGTCCGGAGGACTCCATCATCCTGCTTCCTTTGCACAAGTCAAAGCGGAGACGGTACGCAGCTACCCCTGTCCAGAAAGAAGACTTGGAATTACTGGCAGCGATGGTCCCAGGCCACCGGCTCCCTCACCCTGGCCATCCGGTGCGGTCCGTTTGGCCAGCTGGCCCTGGATGCATGCAAGGTTGCGCTGTTAGTACGGGCCTCGCTAACGCAAAGTAATGCAAACGAGCTTGCATCGAGCTGGGAGGGCCACGGCGCTAGTGCATGGGCGATGCTAGCGCCTGCCAGTGGTTTTGCTTTTTGTTCGCGGCAAGGGATGCAGATGCAGCCAGCTTGTCAAGTCTGTCATCAATGCGGTTGCGTTGCAGTGGTAGTGAGATTTGTTGTTGGAGGGAGCAACGCGTAAAAAATAGGGGGCATTGATTCAATCACTACAAAGAAGAGGGATTGGGGGGAAAAGCGAGGCGACCAGTCAAGTGGTACGGCGGGCGCAATAATTACTTGCATACGCAGTAGGTAGGAAGCAGCAGCCCGGGGTCAGTGGATGGATGCCTGCCTGCCGGTCTGCGTCACTCTCGCCCTGTCTTTCTCCTCACCTTCCGCCTCACCATCAAATTCAAGTAATCCAGTCAATTGATTGATCCAACAAAGCACTTGATCAATTGATTGAGCGAACCCGCTGCCACTCTCCCTCTTGTCTCTCTAGTTCTTGCAACCGCCTTTTCTCCATCCGGCGTCCTTTGTTCTTGACGACCTCGTTGGTACCATCAAGCAAGATCAGACGTCACTCAGCCTGCTTGCAAATCAACAAACAGTGGCTAAAAGTACCTAGGTAGGTACCTATCACGCCTAGCTGCTACCGAAAAAAAAGCCAGGTGTGCTGTGCTGGCTTGAATTTGGTACTTTTTTCGAGGTACCATTTTGAGCCGCTTTCCCTCCTAGCCTGGTGGTTTCTTCCCTTCACCCACCAACGCACTTATTTTTTCCCATCTGATCTACCATTTGTCGCCCCCCGCAACATTAAATTCCTCCACCCAGCTCTGGACTGGACCACTTCTTCCTCCAACACCAAAAAAAAACCAGGGCTCAGTCAGACCTTTCGACATCTCCCTCATTTCAGCCTCGTGACAGAATCAGCGACACATTGCACAGTTTCGCATCAGCATCCTGATCAGTCACCAACAGGTTCACCTACCACCGCAGTCATGGCTACCACAGCTATGGATTACGAAGCCGCCAATGGCGATCGCTTCGAAGGTCAGTCACAATCATCACCAGCACAGCTCCACCACTCAGCAACATCGACCACCTCACCATCTACGCGCCTCCGAGGCGGCCCCTATCAAGCAATATACGATGTTAACACCAACAACCCATCTACAGATGAAGCTCCCCGTTACGAGCGCGACCAGCGTAGCGCGTCTCCTCGCCGCGATGACGGCCACGACAGCTCTCGCCGCCGCTCTGCCTCGCCCTCTGGCAATGGCGACCCGTATGTCAACTTTCCTTCGCACTCAGCTCCTCTTCACTTTGTCAACTCCACAACCCCATCAACATCTCACTCACACATGCATGTCTCTCGTGTCAACAGGATTTCAAGCAAGGACGATTCCGGATCCAAGGATGATGATGGCGCGGTTAATCCCGGATCTAATCTATTCGTGACCGGCATCCATCCCCGGCTGACCGAAGCCGAGGTCACTCGCCTTTTCGAGAAGTACGGCGAGGTCGAGAAGTGCCAGATCATGCGCGACCCTCACTCCAAGGAGTCGCGCGGATTCGGCTTCGTCAAGATGGTTCTTTCCGACCAAGCCGATGCTGCCAAGGAGGGTCTTCAGGGCGAGCAGATTGAGGGACGCACCCTCAGCATTGAGAAGGCCCGCCGTGGCAAGCCGCGTACTCCCACTCCTGGAAAGTACTTCGGTCCTCCTAAGCGAGGTAAGTACCCAAGCACACCTACATCGGCTCTCCCTGTATTAGCGCTTCGTCGATACTGATCATATCTGTTCTCAGAGGGTGACGGTGGTGGCCGTGGTGGCCGATTCAACCGCTACGATGATAGACGCCGTGGTCCCTACGGCGGCGGTGGTGGTTACGGCGGCCGCGATGATCCCTACCGTTACCGTGGCGGCGGCGGCGGTGGTTACGACCGTCGTGAGCGCGACTACGACCGCAGCTACGAACGCGGCGGCGGCGGCGGCGGTGGCGGTGGCGGTGGCGGCTACCGTGAGGACCGCGGTTATGACCGTGGTTACCGCGAGGACCGCGGATATGGCGGCCGTGGTGGTGACGACTATGCCGCCCGCGGTGGCGATCGCTATGCTGGCCGCGAGGATCGTGACCGGAGCTACGGCGGCGGCGAGGGACGCTCCTATGGCGGCAGCCGTGAGGACCGTCGTGGTCCCGGCTACGAGCGTGAACGCTACGACCGCAATGCTGATCGCGAGGCTCCTCGCTCCCGCGATCCTGCTCCTGCAGCTGGTGCTGGCTACGCCGAGTCCGCTCCTCGGGGTGGTGATCGCGAAGCCTACGGAGGCGGTAGCCACTAGAGTGGGTAGACCTCACCGTCGCGCTCGTGACTAATTCACACGCAGCCTCAGCCCTCAGCTCGCGTTGGGACTCGAGTATGCCTCGCAGCTTGCAAAGTCGTCTCGATCTTCTATCGCGTCTGTAGGATTTTCAACCCTTATTCTTCGATCTCGGGACACAAGGGTCATATCGGTATCTGAAAAAAGAATTGGGGTTCAAGGAGTTCAATCAGCTTGTCGTTTTGCAATCTACAGACACGGTTTTTTCGGCATTCCCCGCATGGAACGTCAGCTAGCTTTCCAGAGCTTTCACTATTTGCATCGTCGTCGTCGTCGGCAGTATTAATCTTCCCCTTTCCAGGCATGGCGAGAGGTGAACGACTTGGGAGTCGACGTGACATATACAACTGCACCCCTTCACTTTTCTCACCTATTCCACCCTTGGATCACGGATCTGTCAACCCTGTCTAGTCTACTGTACGAATATTTTATCTCTTCTGTGTCTCTCCACGCCAAATTTGATTCGGCAAACAACGGTAAATCACGGGGCGACATTACAGGCATGGGGGTTTCTTTCGCTCATCGTCGACGGTTTCTGTTCTTGTTTTCGTAGTCGCCAATCTTCTCATAAAGCCAAAACGCGCCTCTTCGCCGTGACTCCGCAAAACCTCGCCTGGCCTGACAACACATAATACTACGAGCCGCCTTGAAATCGTGCAACACTTGATAACGGTCATTTCGACTTGCTGCCATCGATAGAATTGCGTGCCAGCCTTGCTTTAGACGCCAGCCCAACATCTATGTCGATATTGAGCAGCATTCATCATGCCTGAGCAGCAAATATGCGACCAACGACTGGAGCAATGTGACAAAGAGTCTCATTGTTGCGGAAATCCGCCCTCCAGCCACTTGGGGTCTGTGATGACCCTTGGAAACTTGGTAAGATGCCTTACTGCGGCTCGGTCGGTGACGCAGCGGATGCACTGACCACTGAAAGCCACTCATCGCGGATGTCTTGGTTTGCAAACAAGACAGCCTCGCCAACATGCAGCGGCACACGTGGTGGCGCAGCCTTGTGACCACACGGCGAAGACCAAAGGGGGTGGTTACGAAAGATGGACGCGTGTGACAAGGCTGCATCACGCACCCACCTACTGATTGATTCATTACCTACCTACCCTTTGATAAGGCTAAGTCATACAATGCAATCCTTTTTCTTTTCTTTTCTTGCTCTTTTTGTCTCACTTCGGGCTTTATTTTGTTTGTACACCCGAGGGAAGACATCGTTGTGTCTGCTTTGCTTGTCTGTTTCTTGGGGAGATCCGAGGAGGACGATGCTGACCCTCGGAGTGCAAAAAGAACGAACGATGACTTGAAGTCGTTGGCTCTGTCGAGACTTCTCCGGCACATCAAAACGCCAGACAGCGGATTCTCTTAGGCCGCCAAGTTGACGGGCTGAGCATAGATGGAGAAGACGGTAGGCATCCGTTGGTCTTCCAATGCGTTTTTTATGACAGAGATGTCGAGGTAAGGCGGGGGATGGCTTGCGATTTTGCGACCACTGCCCTTCGCATTTCTTCTTGGCTCTGCTTCCTCGTGCGTTGTGCTGCCTTGCATGACAGTCTGAAATACGGTGGGAAGCTACAACGTAATACAATACAGTATACTTTCAAGTCACCACAGCGTTGCTGTTATTGTTGCCGTGAAGAGGCTCCTCTCAGTAGGCTGCGCGTTGGATTTGTGATTTTGATAGCAGAGCCACCGTTCATATTGAGTTCTATCGTGATTTGGATGCTTAATGCAGTATCTTTATTGATAATTATATTGTTCGCTAGGTATTGCACACGATGAATATAACGTTCAGGCAAATGCTAGTAATTCACCGACCAAAGGCGGTGCCGAAAACCGCTGTTCAGCCATGACAACGGCTCACTTAGATCGAATCGATCTCCATTCCCGTACTTGATGTTTCCTCTTGCTTTGCATCACTCTGGTCTCGCAGCGTGAGTAGCGAGAGAGCGGCCACAATCGTCGAGCTGTCCTATGAGCCGGCGCTGCTATCCTTCCTCAGCATCTCCGCCACGTCCTCGTCGATGCCATCGTCGCCACCGAGATCGGGGAAGTCATCGCTGCCCGAGCCCGAGTCCAACCGGCGGCGCTTGTTAGCGCCGTTTGTCGAGACCGGAAGAGACTGGTACTGCGCAGCGGGGTTGGAGAGCATATCCGTGTCCACGGATGCTGCAGCGACAGGCTCGTCTTCGGCGGGCGGCCCGGCCGGGGGTGGAGTGCCCATGTTGTCGTAGAAGTCGCCGGGGCTGTCGTGGGCTGAGGGCGGCGTCAGAGCTTCCATCTCCGGGCGGTCGGGCTCCGGGGCGGGACTCCCCGAGCCTTCTTTGCCCGAGGAGTCGTTCTCGCCCGACGATGCCAGGCCGCTCATGATGGCGAGCTCGATGTCCTGCTTCTTGGTGTCGACGATGGCCTTGCGGCCCACGAGCTCCTCGAGGCGGGCCTCGTCGGCCTCGAGGGCGGTGCGGTTGGTGTCGAGGATCTTCTCGAGCGCGCCGATGAGCTCCTTGCGGGCCTTGACGCACTCGGCGACGGCGCCCTCGGCGCTGGCGAGCGTCTTGAGGAGGCCGTTGAGCCGGGCCGCGTAGACCGGGGCCGAGGGCACGGGGGCGTCGGGGTCGAACAGCTTGCCGTAGTCGTGGTCGGCCGAGCTGGTCGCGGCCTTGGTCGACAGGAGCAGCTTGGAGACGTTCTGCTGGGGCGTGACGAGCGAGTTCAGCTCCGAGGGAAAGGAGGAGGGTGAACTGGATCCGAAGATCGAGCCGCCACCGAAAGCAGCCTTTGGAGCGCCCTTAGCTTTGTCCAATTCTGTTGCTTCATGTCAGTACTCAACGAGATTGGTCGGCAAGTCGTGTCTGGGTTAACCTACCATTGATTCTGCTCTCGATGGCTGCTTGGATAGGCGGCTCAAAGATGTTGCGGTCCTTCCAGACATCGATGACCCTACGCAGCTTATTCTGGACATCTGACGAACCTCCTTTATACGCCGCTGCAGTGGCCTCAGCAATGACGGGAGAGAAGGCAAGCACAAAGTCCTCCTTGTGGCGGGCTTTGGATTGCTGAGTGACTTCTGTTCTGGGTGTCAGCAAGCTGTCTATCTGGCAAGAAACAACGGAAGTCCGCTCATCTAACGGCTGTACCAGGGGAACTCTTACCATTGGCGAGGTAGACGAGGTTCAGCCTCTTAGGACTGGGCGAATCCTTGAGACGTTGCAGCCACAGCTGCACCGTGCGATCTGCGTGTCGTCTATCAAGTTTGCAGTGTGGTTAGAATCTGGAAAACGGTGGGGATGGCCATTGCAGTCCGGCATTGTCCATTGTTCTCAATTCTTTGGAATAACATACCGATGGAACATGATCCACTGTGCTGCAGTGGCAATGCTCTCATGGCTTTCATTGAGGGCCGAGAGCTTGGCCAGCACTGCATCATCCGTGTATGCCATGGCTGAAAGATAGGGTAGAGGTCTTTGTTTGCTTCGGGGAAACAAAAGAGGGCTGAAGGCTGAATGGATAAAGCAAACTCCCCTGGATAGTTGCTCTTGGGAGTTCCCGATATGTAGAATAGTGCAGAAGATTAAGGTGATGCTTGGTGGATTGTGCCAGGCTTTGTTTATCTTATGCTCTGTCTACAAGGGGCATCTGTCTACCAGGATAGGTGCAACAATGAGAGGAATGGTGATGCAATCTAGGTATTGACAGAGAGACCAGTTGATCCAGCTTTCAGTCCCGGGGCAGTTCAAAATCGTCAGGTTGTCAGCAACAATGGCATCAAGCTGCTCGTCTATCAATTGTTACACATGACAAGGTGATGAAAGCTGTCTGATGTGGGTGGAGGAGCTTTGAATTAATTTATGTTAACTGGGTGAAGGAAGCTTGGAGCAGCACAGCTCGGACTAGGCCTCAAGAGGACTAGTACTAGATTTTCATCGCGGAAATTATGCGGCCTCAGGTTCTCAGGTACCCACTCTCATCGAATGCTCGCTAATTGCAAGATCCCGGTATGACGATACTTCTCTTGAAACCAGGCTGAGCAAGTGAGTGCCAATGGCTAGTGCGAGCCCTGTTGACACCTGTTTCTGAACCGCCTAGCAACACCCACCCACCAGCTACCTCCACTGTGACCAGCCAAGCCAGCTCTCGCTATCGGCGACCTCTTGTGATTTCCACATCAACCTTCAGGAGAACGACCACCCGCTCAACGCCACATCGTCCTTCACCACCATCAACGCAAGCTTCGGATTTGGATTATATCTCCCAGCCCTTACAGTTGAACATCGTCCTTCCAATCAGACAACATTCCACAATGGCGGACCGGTTCCCCTCGTTGGAGGAGTTCGACTCCGGCGGTAAGCCCTCTCCCCTACTGTTCCGTGCCTTACCCAGCTCCCGTCCGCTGACTATTTGCCATTTGAACAGCCCAGACCGACATTAAGGACCCCTCAGCAGAGCCCTCCGCAGACGACTTCCTTGCCCGTGAGAAGGCTTTGCTAGGAGAGGATGCCAACCAGTTTGCGACAGTGGAGGATGGCGGGCTAGATGGCGATGACGATCTGCTCGGTGGTGGTGGCGGCGGCGGATCGGGCGAGGCTGCTCAGTTTGAGAGCCAGTTCCCCGATATCACCAGCCCGAACGAGGTAGGTGCTCTCCGCGCAACAAAAGAGATGCACTGCGAGATGATACTGACGTCAGCCCTCTACAGAACCAAACCGTCACCGGCCCCTCTGTCAGCTACAACTCTGGCTTTGGCGCATATACCGAGGAGGAGGAGGAGCCCGAGGTCATCAAGCTGTGGCGGGAGAAGCGGGATGCCCAGAACGCCAAGCGCGCCGAGCAGTTTGCGCAGCAGCGCGATGAGACGGTGCAGGAGGCGCAAAAGAACATTGACGACTTTTACGAGAACTACAACAACAAGAAGGACAAGGCCCTGGCGCAGACCCGGAAAGAGGCCGAGGAGTTCCTGGCCAACCGCGAGGACACCACGTCGGGCGGCACGAGCTGGGAGCGCATCTCCAAGCTCGTCGACATCTCGGGCAAGGGCACCAAGGGCGGCGCCGCGGGCTCCGGAAAGGAGCGCTTCAGGGAGATGCTGATGACCCTGCGGAAGGACGAGAAGGCTCCCGGTGCGGATGGTTACTAGGCGTTATCACGTCGCAAGACCTCGGATTCTTGGAGCCGATACAGTTGACAGTTGCTGCAGAGGCGGCGTCACTTGTTGGCCCAAAGCTATCCTTAAACATATGTACTCTTAGAAGACGCCTCAAAAAGGGTGTTAGATTCGTGATTGAATTGGACGGCGTTATTAATCATACAGAGGCATTTCATCTTGAATGTCGGGTCTCAATTGCACCTGTGAAGCATTGGGAACGATGGTAAGCTTTGATATTGTGAGATATCAGCACACTACGCAGACATAAGGAAGAGCATGAGCATGCGGCAACGGCGAATGTATTCGTCGTCTCTCCATCTATAGATATACAACCATCTGACAGATCTTCATCTCCGCCCGCTTCATCACTTTAGTCCTAAACTCTTACTCCTTGCTGAACCACGTGTTGTAACCCAGGATCTTGCGGCCCATAGCATAGGTGGAAGCTGTACAATGATGTTAGTCTTTTGCAATCGTCGCCATTGCACCGAGGAAAAGTGCTCAGAACGTACCGGCAACGCTTCCGTAGAGCAGGAAGACGAAGGGAGTGTACAGCGCGGTGCTTCGGGGGGCCTGCGTCATTTCGTCAGTCTCGCGCACATTCTCGCAGAGGCGGCCACCCGCGCTCGGGCAGGGCAATGGAGACTCACGATCCTCCAAATGCGGGTGTGCGCCTTGTAGGCAGCCTGGTAGAAGCGCTGCTTCTCAGGAACGGTGTTCTTTGCGTCGACGATACTGTGTGAGGGAGAGAGTCAGCCTGCTGGTCGGACAGAGGGGGATCGTATGATGTGCAGGTCGATGCGCCATTGACGAGCAATGCGAGCGTCGTTGCAGAGTTCGCGGTCGGTACTGAGGAAGAATCACTGTTCGATTGGTACTTACCCCATTGTGATGGCTTTTGGAGGATTGTAGAGGGGAGATGCGGTGGTTGTCGTCGGGTGGTTCGATGGTTTGAGGAGCTTGAAATTGACGATTGAACGTCAGGTTTGGATGGATACTGAGAGCTTCCGATTGGCCCACGCCAACCGAGCCAAAGTGACTAAGCAAAGTATGGGGCCTGGCACCCGCTCGCTGTTCGACCCGTTGCGGACCGGCAAAAGTTCGGTGCATATGCGCATTGGAGCCGGTACATTTTGTCGAACAAGACAACCTTTAATCCTTTCTTTCTTGTTGCTGTTAAATCTGCCACTGGTCCAAGGAACTGGCGCTTATCAATTTCCCTACAGACGCCCTTGAATTGCTTGCGCATTGGAAGCAGGTCAATGCAATGTTAATATCAGCAGCGGTGTTGTATTGGCCAGTGCCGTCACTATCGTGATGCGACTGGTATTCCCGAGACTGAGGCAGGGAAACCAGCGCACGGCGGCTCGTCTGACACTTTCTCCGCCTTCTTCCAGGCAAAACCGACCGAACTGTCGATGTGTCTCGCTTGCCACCGCCCTCGAACCCACGAAAGAACGAGCAGCTTTACCTACTGACGCCTTGGTCAGCGAGCCTGCAACAACACCAGCCCGAGACATCATTTCGAGATCGGAACGCGGCGCATGGGGAATAGCCACACAGGATCAGGGTCGGGACTCGTCGTCGCCACGGGCTACGAACCCTTACGGCAAATGGCAATGGCTGGTGCTCCAGCCGGACCGACTGGCTCTGGAGTCCAATTTCCAGAGGACCAACTCCACGACGGGGCACCTGAGTTTAGTTGACAGGCATGCCAGCGATGTTGCTTTATGGGGCTGTCTCTTCAACTTTAGGCAACGCAGGGACGGTCTGGCTGGTTCTGCAGCGGTATGGATGGAGATTTTTAAGAGACGCAGTCTATACCAGGTCGATGGCATTGCCGCCCAGTCTTTTTGGTATAACGTCCTGAACACAGCCCTCGAGGACGAGTCTTTCCTCGAGAGTACATGGGCTTATGCTGAGTGGATGTACGACCAACATGGCGTACGGTGGCCTGATCTGTACAAGACGATCGTGCCCTTTTGCATCAACACTCGACAATTCGATCGAGCTGTTCGTTGGCATATACGGCTTAGCGCACACTTCAGTCCAGACAAGGCGACATTCTTCACTTGGATGAAGCAGTTTCTATTTGACTCCGACCCTGAAGTGGTGGATACTCTGAAAACCATATACGTCACCAGCAACCACCGGCAACTCTACGATATCCTCATACCCTACTTGTGGTCACATGGTTATTCGAGCCTCGCACGAACCTGGAGAGTGACGCTGAACAAGAGAGGCGACTCGCCAATGTCCCTAGCAGCCAGGCCTTTCTTGAGATTTCTGTCGGGCTTCTATCCATCATACCCTCTGGAACAGCAGGAACAGGCTGTTCTTGATGGCAATGTGGAAACGGACTACGTAGCCGAGTCCTTTGACCAGGCAAAAAGCCTTCGTGAGGAGGTCTACCGTGCCCACGGAGCCACTTTTGGTATCAGAGAGAAGGATTATAGCGATCGATTTGGTGCGAGATGGTTCGCGAGTTCCTGGGTGCCTCTCGATGTTGCCGTCAATGTCGTCCATGCTCTTGGCGTGAAACAAATCGGGCCGCTGTCTCTCCAGTCCATCGCGCTGAGGGAAAAGACCGCCCGTGATGTTCGACGGCGACTGAAGCAGCTCGAAAGTCTTAATATCGGCATCGGATCTTCGAATTACAGCAAAGCAATCCGGGAGCTCGCCAGTGCGGACGACTCGGAAACACTTGCTGGCTTGCTCGAGTCTGATCTGCATCCCGATGTTTATGAAGATCTCTCGACCGTCCAGAAGATTATTGAATCTTGTGCTCAAGATGGAGATTGGCAACGGTATAGACACATCCTCACAGTCCATCTTGCGCTGTGTAAGGACTCTGTCTCGCTTTCGTCAAATCATCTGTTGAGCCTGAGCCTGGCTCGGAATCAAAAGGTCACTGCACTGCACATTCTCCAGGATATGCGGTCCAGAGGTATTCAGATGCTTCCGTTTGTTGGCCTTGAAGTTTCAAAGATGGCGCTGAAGAACCTACCAGTGGGCAGTGACTATTCTTTCCCGAGGGAAGAGCTTGAGTTCTACATTTCGCTCTGTCGACACACCGCAGATTTGAAAGCGCCTCTCACCATTCAAGCTTGGCAGAGAATACTATTTCTGCTCGCCAAGCACGGACGCTTGCAGGAGCTCGAACAGTTGTCGCTTGAAATTGTCGACCGTTATCTCAAAATCGAGAGTGCCGGCGATGCAATGCAATACGTTCACGCTCGGGATACACCACCTGCCGTGCGCTCCGCATCTGATCTACCAGCCTTCCGACTTCTTCCCGCCGACTTTCCCGTGCAGCACGAGGCACACCCTGTCCAACTCATCTTCAATCGAAAGCTCTGCACGGCTATCATTGAGCGGTCTTTCCGCTATATGGTCGACCACGACGTTTTCAAACTTGGCGACCCTGCACTGAGCACAACCGGTCAGCCCGCCGATTTTCACGTCGCTCGCGGCGTCAGATTGCTGCACATGTTGAAGAAGAAAGGGGTCAACATCACTGATACTCAAGTCAGCAACACGGTCACACTTGCTCTCAACTCTTTGTACGGCTCGGCACCGTTGCCCAAAAGCCACAATAGACATCGCAATTACCCAGGCCGCACTACTCAAAGTCTCATCGCTCGTCGGGACGCGAATCTACTCACGTTAGGTGAGGTCAAGTACTTGTGTGATCAAGCCTGGGGCAAGGAATTGTTGGGCTCGGTCGATGAGATCAGAAGGAATCTGGACCGTGCTTCTTCTCAACGTCTCAAGTGGTAACGCCGTCTTCGTGTACTTTTTGAACTGTACTTTTGATTGTTCCCGTGGCATTGATCCACGCAAACTCTTTGAGCATTTACATAGGGATAGTATATAGTGGGCATGATACCCGTCCGAAGCGACAAATCTGTACAAATACGACATAGCATAATCATGAGAATATCACACATCATTTGCTGCAACTTGACTTGTGAACGCATTTCTCAAGGCTTTCCACGTCTAAGTAGTTTACATTCAGGGTATTAAAATACAACAATCGGATGCGCCAACACATGCTTTAATCAACCAAAGACACCAGAACGAGACCGCGGGGCTTATCCATCGCCGCCCTTCTTCTTCGGCTTGATTACTAGTAGGATGATCATGCCGACGATGATCAATATGAGCAGCAAGATGATCTTGCGCTTGGTCGTCTTGCGCTGGTACCCCGACGCCACCTTGATCTCCTTCTCGGCGGCCTTGACGTCGGTGGCCATGCGCTCGACGTTGTAGTCTATGCGGTCGAGCATGGTGCCCTGGTCGATGACCATGCTCTGCAGGTCGCGGAACAGGTCCGAGAGGTCGATGATGCCCTGCGCGATGTCCTCGATCTCGCGCTCGCGCTGCATGATGGCGGCGTCGTTTGAGTGCAGCATCTTTTGCTGCGAGGTCGCCTGCAGCGTCGACTGGGAGAAGGACCGGTCGGCGTCGGACTCGAGGAGGGATGGGTCGGTGTACCCCGTGCTGGCCATCGGCGTCGATGACCGGTCGCCGGTCGGGGTGAGGGAGCCGCTCATGCCTCGTAATTCTGTGACATATCATGTTAGCATTTGTCAGTTCGCATAGAGGGAGGTGTGCTGGTACTCACTCTTGAGGTATGCGCTCTGCTTCTTCCGGAACCCGGCACTGGCCTCCTGCACCCTCGACGCTAGAGAAATCTGTATGTTCTTCGCCATCGTCTCCTCCGCCCTCGTGAGGTTGCCCTGACTCCTCGATTCCCGGACCATCTGCTCGATCCGTTGTATGCAGCGGTGGCACTCGTGGAACCCCCTCGTGATGCCCTGCGTCAGCTTCTCGATCTCGCCCTCCTCGGCCTTCTTGGCCTCCTCGTCGTTGAAGCCCGGCAGCACGTGCTTCTGGTGCAGCCTCTCGAGCTTCTGGCTCTTGCGCGCGACGTCGCCGAGGATGTCGGTCACCTCGTCGGAGACGTCGGCCCAGCGCGGGGGCAGGAGGTCCATCTCGATGACGGCGTCGCCGTCGTCGTCGTAGGAGCCGGCCGCGAGCAGGCCCGTCCGGTCCTCGTCGGCGGAGAAGAGCACGCCCGAGGCCGAGGTGGCCGACGATGCGCCCAGGCCGTCGGGCGCGCCGAAGCGGTCGACCGAGGGGGAGAGGCCGTCGCCATACCGGGTCCGTTTCGCGGGGTGGTGGGCGTAGGACTGCCGGTAGGATATGTAGCTGCCAGGGAGGGAACCCAGGTTAGTTACTGATACGAGGTTGTAAGCTTGCGCGTGATAGTGACTTACAGGTTGGTGCGGTCCCGCCACATGGCGACCGCCTAGCTCTCGCGAGCAGCTATCCCGCCTTGTCCGTCTTTCTTCTCCTCGAGACTCTGGGCGAATTGGGTTTTCCTACTAGACGTTCCCCCGAATTACATGCCGAGAGGAGTCCTCAGACAATGAAAGAATAATGATGCGTCACGCCGGCACAAATGAGTCTAGGTGCAACCAGTGAACAGACACAATTGCACAGCTATGCTTAGAAGGGGGTTGAGGCTGAGGGAATGACTGGGGCCGAAACTGATTGGAGCGCTGATGCAATAGTCTACGTCTTGCGAACCAGGCCCACGTCAGCAACCTTTTGGTCTGGATGGGGGACGTTGGGAGGCCTTTGTGGCACCTCTCTTTTAGCGCAGGGATCATTCTTGGGGCTCAAGAGTGGATGCTAGAATCGAGCTGTAGCGGCTCCCTCCGCGAGGCCACTTGGCAGGCTGGGATTGTGACGGGCAGGCCGAGGACAGTCACGTGTCAAGCACAGGAACCAGGTTGCCTTGAACAAGGCAACCAGGCAAGCATCACAGGCAGGGAGGGAGAGAGGAAGATTGGCGGGGCGGGCAGACACATCAAATCAAATCTCCAACCCCCAGCAGGCATTCTTGGAACCTGAAGTGTCACTAGGAGGGTGTGTTAGCGGCCCTCGAGCTGCGAGCCTGGTGGTGAGTCCGCTGTGGGATGGGGAGCGGTGACGGCGTGTTTCATAACCGGGGGAGAATGGGCCACAAATTATGGCAACCCAGCTCGAATCGGTCACTCCAGGTCACTCACTCACTCACACCTCACACACAGCCCAACCAACCCTTTTTAGGTCCCGACGCTGCCCAGAGCTTCCCTGGGAAAGGCGACATCACCCTTCCCCATAATAAGTACATTATCTCTAGCCATCCCCAGCTGTGGACGCAACCCGAATCTTTCTCCAAGACCACATTTAATTGAACAGTTGTTGTTTGCGACCTTCTCTCTTACCGGTCATCTAGACATCAAGCAATCTTTTTCGACACTTAATCTCCTCAAACTACCTCTTATCACACCCACCTCTTCGCCATGGTTTGTTTCCCGCCCCTTCTCGACCTGCCCCGCGGCCAAGAGGGGTTCCGCGCTTGAGGATTTTGGACTGACCGCGATGCCGATAAACAGGCTGACTCTCTTACCGAGGAGCAAGTGTCCGAGTTCAAGGAGGCGTTCTCCCTGTTTGTAAGTTTCATTCTGCCAATTATTCTTTCCCCAATCTTTTTGTTGCGTTATTTTACCCTGTGTAATCTTGATCAGGCTGCTAACCACTTTTTGTCACCTGCAGGACAAGGACGGCGATGGTCAGTACACACCTCTTTGCAACCCCTCCCTCACCGACTCTTTGCGACTCTAGCTTTGAGCGACAGCAATAATTCTCTTGTGTTTCTGGGACAGGTTAAAATTTGGAAGAACAAACTCGGCTGAACTATGACATAGGACAAATCACCACCAAGGAGCTCGGCACCGTCATGCGGTCGCTTGGCCAGAACCCCTCCGAGTCTGAGCTTCAGGACATGATCAACGAGGTTGATGCCGACAGCAACGGCACCATCGACTTCCCTGGTACGTGGCCCACCACTAGATATGCGACAAGGCCAATCAGCAAGATGATCACTAACACCAGGCCACAGAGTTCCTTACCATGATGGCTCGCAAGATGAAGGACACCGACTCCGAGGAGGAGATCCGTGAGGCATTCAAGGTATGACCCAGCTGCAACACCCAACTCTCGCTACCGATAACTAATCGCTATACTACTCCAGGTCTTCGACCGCGACAACAACGGCTTCATCTCGGCCGCCGAGCTGCGCCACGTCATGACCTCCATCGGCGAGAAGCTGACCGATGACGAGGTTGACGAGATGATCCGCGAGGCTGACCAGGACGGTGATGGACGTATCGACTGTAAGTCTGATCCTGCCCGATCTTGACAAGATGCCCAAGTACTAATGGCTCTCCAGACAACGAGTTCGTCCAGCTCATGATGACGAAATAGACGGGTGCTCCCAACCTGGACATCTCATTATTCTCGTGTAATAACGAAAAGCACATCACTGGCCCCGCGCCTGACCCACGCCTTTTACTTACTGTTCTGGATTGAGTTGAGCAGCCTGTTTCGGAAACAAAGCAATCTCTTTTTCTGTTGCTTCTGAATTTGCTACTCGAGGATTTCCCAGCTGGATGATCAATGAGAAGCACGAGTGGATGAACGAAATATGAAATGGTGACATCTGTCCCACGTTCTAATGTCGGGCTACTTGCTCATCAACCAGCCATTTCGAGTAGCTTCAAAACATGTCGTATTAGAGATCAAGCCCAGGAGTTCGGTCCTAGAATTGGTCCATCCTGCCTGTCAATGAATTGAAATCTCACCACAATCTTGACTCACTGCGCGCGCGCTGTGATTGACTACGTGCACTTTCTCTCTGATGCTCCTCCTCGCGCTATTGACTCTACAGATTGCCACAGCCACCCCTGATCTTGCGGCTCTTCGCAAGTGAGATGGATCTTCAAATAGCCAGAATCTCCAAATCTATTTCTGGAAATGGCATGTGAGAGACATGCCCGTACCCTGCATTGGGGAGTCCCGATAGTCAGGGACGATGCAGCCCGAGGGTGGCAGTGCTCTCTAGCGCCCGCATCTTGCACGTTTCCTGTCAATATGAGCTGCTCCTACCAGCCTTACCGGAAGCAAGTACATCTTGGCCCGGTCCATAGACGGAAGTGACACGGTCCCAGCGGGACCTCTTTTTGAGGATCTATGCTGGGTCCGTGTGCCGCTTTCGTGGTGGTGATTTTGGGAGCTGGGGTTGTCGGGCCTTGGTGGTTGGGTCATCGTCAATAGGCAATGTGCCTCCCACTGTTCCCCCCTTTGGTGTTGTGCTGCCCCGCCAAATGCCAAGCCGGAACCTCCCTCCACCTTCTTACTTGGACCAGGCAAGCAAGCTGGCGACCATCGATCAATGATCTAATGATTCTGTCCAATGCCTCAATACTATGTTAGGCCTAAGAGAGTACCAAAATCGAAGCGTGCCTAGGACAAGATATGCATGTAGTAACGGTGAACAACACATGTCTACTACAATTGACCCATCGTATGAATTCGACTGACATCCTGATACAAATATCTTTTGACAGAATCCAAGTAAGTACTGAGGAGAATGTGCTCTGTTGAAGACTCATTCTTCGCCAAGGCGGTCGAAATGTTAGCCTGTAACTTTCGGAGACATCAATTCAGTCCACTAGATCAATTAACTGATCCCTGTGCTGGCTTCGCGATCTCTAGGCGTTTACTCTAAGACATCGCGCGCTATTGTCTTGTAAGATAGGCGTTCGCAGCACAGACAATGGGCACTAACAGGTGGCCAAGACTTTGGCACCTCCACTGTGACACTACATTTGGGACGCGCTGTGGGTTCGCAGGATTTAGCATTGTCAAGGGATTCTCTACTTCGTACTTTTATTTGTACATTACCTATTCATTGTAATTGTGCAGGAGCTTGTTAGGTTCTTTTTTTCTTTTTCAACTTTTCCTGCATTTTGCGCGATCAAAGATCCTTCCTCTGGTGGTAGGTTTCGCAACACTGATCTTGTACTTCCTCCCTGTGCACCTCGGTTTCCTTGGCGTCAGACCAGCTCGGAAACGATTGTCGGATCTGCCTGACAAGCAATCGTGTCTCTCGAGATCTCAGAGTCACGGTAAAGCGATGTCAGATATCTGCCACTTCCTTGGAGGCTTCCTGCGTTTCTAGAGGAGCCGGACTTTGTCGAGTCCCGTCCCAGCCGTCATTCCATAATCATGGTACCCCTTAGAAGGTGGAAGCCGTTGATAGCCATTGTTGCCCTTTGGTTGATCATTTGCTACTACTTCCTCGCCGACGACTCGATAGACGCCCGTGGGCCGCTGTCGAAAGATGCAGGCTACAGGCAACCGAAAGGCGGCAAGGGAAGCCACGGCGGCAAGGTTCGGTGGAAGAAAACGGCCCCGCGATATCCGATCGACTCTCCTCGGTCGCTTCCGACGGACAAGCCGTACGCCAAGATCCCCCGGATCCAGAAATACCCTCCGCCCGAGGAGAGCAAAGATGCACGGGGCGTACGTCTGCAGCGCCTCGCCGCCGTGAAGGAGAGCTTTGATCACAGTTGGGCCGGGTACAAGGAGCATGCGTGGCTACGCGACGAGGTGACGCCCTTGACCGGGCGTGCAAAGGACCCCTTTGGCGGGTGGGCGGCCACGCTGGTCGACACGCTCGACACCCTCTGGATCATGGGCTTGACGAAGGAGTTTGAGGAGGCCGTCCGGGCTGCGGAGGGCATCGACTTCACCTACACCGAGACCAAGTCGATCAACATCTTTGAGACGACAATCAGATATATGGGCGGATTCCTGGCCGCGTACGAACTGAGCGAGAAGAGATACGCTGGCTTGTTGACCAAGGCAGTGGAAGTGGCGGAGCTGTTGATGGGGGCATTTGACACGCCGAATCACATGCCCATCTCGAGATGGGACTGGGCAGAGTGAGTTTCCCCGGTACTCGCGACGCGCCGCGCGAGGAGAGGCTAATATGCTAGGATAGGTACATGGAGGGTAAGACCCAAAAGGCACCAAACTCTGTGCTCATTGCAGAGATTGGCTCTCTGTGCCTCGAATTCACCAAGTTGTCGCAGCTCACGGGAGACATGAAGTATTATGATCTCGTGCAGCGCATCTCGGATGAGTTCGAGAAGAGCCAGCAGTTAACGAAGCTGCCCGGCATGTGGCCGGTCGTCGTAGACGCACAAAAGATGGTGTTCACGAAGGACTCATTCTTCACCCTGGGCGGCATGTCTGACTCGCTCTACGAGTATTTCCCCAAGCAGTATCTCATCCTGGGCGGCACTTTGCAGCAGCCGCGCAAGATGTATGAGGATTTCATCGACGTCGCAAAGAAGAATCTGTTCCGCCGCCCGCTGAATGAGCATGACATTCCGCTTCTCGTGTCCGGCGACGCCAGGGCATATACCTACAACACGGGTGGCAGTGTACAGACGAGCCCAAAGGGGCAGCACCTCACGTGCTTCACCGGCGGCATGGTCGGCCTCGCCGCCAAGATCTTTGACCGACCCGATGATCTTGACATCGCTGCCCAGCTCACGGACGGGTGTGTCTGGTCATACAACGTGACGCACTCGGGCGTCGGCCCCGAGGTCTTCACTTTTGTCCCCTGCGGCCAGGTCGAAGACCTCCAGACGGGCCACAGGTGCAAGTACACCAAGGAGAAGTGGCACGAGGCCGTCCAGGAGCACTGGAACCCGGCCTCGACCAGCGAGCCCGCGTCGGAGGCCGCCATCGCCGACGTCATCAAGACGCACCAGCTGCCCACGGGCATGGTGGGCGTCAACGACAGGAAGTACATCCTGCGGCCCGAGGCCATCGAGTCCGTGTTCATGATGTACCGCCTCACGGGCGACGCGGCGTGGCAGGACAAGGCGTGGATGATGTTCTCCAACATTGAGCGGCACACGCGCTCCGGCATCGCGTCGGCGAGCCTGCAGGACGTGACGGTGGCGAACCCCGTGCAGGTCGACAGCATGGAGAGCTTCTGGCTGGCCGAGACGCTCAAGTACTTTTACCTCGTTTTCGCGGACTTTGACGTCGTGGATCTGGACAGGTGGGTCCTGAACACGGAGGCTCATCCCCTGGCGAGGCCGGATGTTTGAGTATACCGCTATGGTTTGGATGGATTGCATAGGTGATCGTTCGGTATTCGATCACCGATTGTACGATATAGAAGAGGGCACAATTTTGGAACAACAGCATTATCATCATCATGGTCGCATAGAAATAAGATGACGGACCCGGCATCATAGAAGGCTTTACAGAAGGAGGGATATCCCCGAAAGAATATGGCGAATATGCATGGGGCTTTGGTTTCATGAATTTACCTACCTTAGAGACGGTAATAAAGTACGACATGTCTCAATTTTGACTTGTGATGTCACATTTACTTGCAAATTTTCTTCGACGGCAATCATAAATATTCATAAGCTTCTTTGTTGATGGTGATACGCTTATACAAGTAGCTTTGTTTTTCGTGGCCTGAAATATCGGGCGCCAAGCTCTTTTTCTCCAACGTGTGCAGTGCAAGCAATTGACCCCACCAATCGGTCATCGCAGCTACGAGTAGGTAGGCACGGTCCGCCGCATCTTCAACCACGAGTCGAAAAGGGTCCTATTAATCGGAAAGGATCACGACAGGCAGGACGCCATCTCGATACAACCAAAAGGACCCTTTCCCTCGATTTGGCCAGTGACCATATCACTGCCCCAACCCGGGCATGAATTACTTCCAGATGTCGTCTCGTAAGTGATCCCCAAATCGATGGCCTTGGACAGGCCGTGGCCCCTTAACGGCTTTGGGACCAGATAGCTTACATGTTGCCTTGCAACCTCCACAGTCAAGCAGTTCATTCGGAACGTGCGGGCATCGAAGACGATAGCAGACGAGCGGGCGGTCATTCAGAAGGAGAGTGCAGTCATTCGGGCCAGCTTCCGCGAGGAGAGCGGTGATCACAACGTGCGGTATGGCGCGCACCTTTCCCACCGCCAGCCGGCAGAGACCAAGCTGACTTTCCATCCTTGCCCAGGCGCAACAACGTCGCGAAGCTCCTCTATCTTTTCACACTCGGCGAAAGGACACATTTCGGTCAGATAGAATGTCTGAAGCTACTTGCCTCCCCCCGGTTCGCCGACAAGCGTTTGGGACACCTGGCGACTAGCTTGCTGCTGGACGAGAACCAGGAGGTCCTGACGCTGGTTACAAACTCGTTGAAGAAGTGAGCCCTGCCATTGATATATACGCAGATGTGCTACGGAACTTGATGCTAACCGTCTTGTCAACAGTGATCTAGGTCACTCCAATCAATATGTCGTCGGCCTTGCCCTCTGCACGCTAGGCAACATCGCCTCCGTCGAGATGTCGAGAGATTTATTCCCAGAGATCGAGAATCTCGTTTCGACCGCCAACCCGTATATCAGGAGGAAAGCGGCGCTTTGTGCTATGCGGATATGCCGCAAGGTGCCCGACCTGCAGGAGCACTTTGTCGAAAAGGCCACACAGCTGCTGTCGGACAGGAACCATGGTGTCCTGCTGTGCGGTCTGACACTCGTGACCAGCCTGTGCGAGGCGGATGAAGAGGAGGGCGGGGAAGAGGGCATCGTCGAGAAGTTCAGGCAGTTCGTGCCCGTCCTCGTCAGGACCCTCAAGAGCTTGGCGTCATCTGGCTATGCTCCCGAGCACGACGTCACCGGAATCACGGACCCTTTCTTGCAGGTCAAGATCCTACATCTCCTCCGCGTTCTGGCTCGGGGCGATTCCGAGGTCACGGAGCAAATCAACGATATCCTGGCTCAGGTTGCCACCAACACCGACTCCTCCAAGAACGTGGGTAATTCGATTCTATACGAGGCTGTCCGCACCATTCTCGACATCGAGGCAGACTCCGGTCTACGCGTTCTGGGTGTGAACATCCTCGGCAAGTTCCTGACGAACCGGGACAACAACATCCGCTACGTCGCCCTCAACACTCTGATCAAAGTCGTCGCGATTGAGCCAAATGCCGTTCAAAGACACAGAAATACCATCCTGGAGTGTCTGCGAGACCCCGATATCAGCATCAGGAGGAGAGCTTTGGATCTGAGCTTTACTTTGATCAATGAAAGTAATGTCCGTGTCCTGATCAGAGAACTGCTGGCTTTCTTGGAAGTCGCCGACAACGAGTTCAAGCCCACGATGACGAGTCAGATCGGTATCGCTGCAGACAAGTTTGCCCCCAACAAGAGGTGGCATATCGATACTATGCTGAGGGTTTTGACTCTGGCCGGCAACTATGTCAGGGAACAAATCATGTCCTCATTCATCAGACTGATTGCTACGACACCCGAGCTGCAGACCTATGCGGTGCAGAAGTTGTACGCCAATCTGAAGAAGGATATCACACAGGAGAGCTTGACGCAAGCAGGTTCTTGGTGTATTGGTGAATTCGCCGATTCCTTACTCAGGGGCGGCCAGTACGAGGAGGAGGAGCTTGTGCAAGAAGTGAAGGAAAGCGAGATTGTTGACCTGTTTACGACCATCCTGAACAGCAGCTATGCAACTCAGGTCGCAACCGAGTACATAGTCACTGCCCTTGTGAAGCTGACTACCCGCTTCTCCGACGCCTCTCAGATCGACAGGATTCGACGGCTACTGGAGGGACGCCAGACCAGCTTGGACGTCGAGATTCAGCAACGTTCGGTCGAGTACAGCAACCTTTTCTCACACAGCCAGATCCGTGCCGGCGTGCTGGAGAAGATGCCGCCGCCACAAATCAAGGAGACATCGCGGGTTTTTGGCGAGGCCACGACAACGAAGAAGACCAACAAGGCAGCGAATCGCAAGTCCAAGGTGGTCAAGCCCTCAGAACAGGATCTCCTGTTTGACCTCATGGGCGACAGTCCTGCCCCTGCTGCTACCAACGGCAGCTCGCAAAACAACGCCGACCTGCTTGCCGATATCCTGGGCGGCAGCACATCCTCCCCACCTCCTTCAACCTCCTCACCGGCTCCCCAACAGTCAAACATGGCTTCCATCATGGACCTCTTTGGATCTGGGCCTGCCTCGACATCATCTCCTGCTCCTCCCGCCGCGGCTGCGCCATCCTCTAACCTCGACCTTCTCTCTCCCATGTCATCTCCACCACCCGCCCAAGCACAACAGGCAGCGCCTCCAGCTCAGGCTGCACCCGCCGGGCACGCTTGCTACAACAACAATGGCCTCATCATCACCATTGCGACGCAACGCAATGCCGAGGGTGTCGTGCAAGCATCTGCACGCTTCCGCAATGTTGGGGGCGGAGCACCGCTCTCCGGCGTGGGCCTGCAGGCTGCGGTGCCCAAGTCACAGAAGTTGCAGCTGCAGGCCATTTCAAGCACGGAGCTGGGACCGGGCCAGGAGGCGACACAACTGATGAGGGTCACTGGTGCTACAGGGGTAAGTCACGATCACTTTTAAAGTTCTCAACTATCTAGATAACATTCGGCTAACTTTGTGTTCTTTTAGCCCCTTCGTCTGCGGTTGAGAATTGCTTATTCTAGCCCTTCGGCTGGGCAGGTCATGGACCAAGTCAACTGGACAGAGCCTTCGTAGATTCGGGGCTTCCAAATGAGGAAGTGTGGACGCGAAGCAGTGCTGAGAGAGGCGTGTGGTATCTACGGTGGCATGTTTTATATGATGGGAACCCCGGGATGAGATTAACAAAAGCGTCTTTTTGTTGACGGCGATTACAAGTGACAAAGCGTAGCCGGAATAAATGGACAAAATCATAGACCAAACAAATAATGACAAGTTCGAATCATTGACTTTGTGCCTTGGCCGCAGCCACATGATCTAGAGAACTTAGATGGCCGGCACAAGCAAAGTCACACAGCAAGTACCAAGGACGCACACGTTTTTTGTAGAAAGGTAGATGGGATTAATGTAGCTATTCTAGACAGAGAGCCCGTCCGTCCACGATTCAGGTTTTTTTTGCGTTTTTTAAGAGTCGCTCAAAAGCCTTCCGCACAAATCTGGTAAGGGGGAGCGCGCAGCGGATCGTCCGATCTTTTGCGGACGCCGTGGAGCGCTCAGAAACGAAAGGGCTAATACTAGAAAAGGATATGTAATGATAAAGGAAAACCCTTGAACGCCGATAGGAAAAATGATAAAAAAGGGTTGTAAATGCCAGCAAAAGTTCTCATTCTACGTCACGCAGTCATGCTTTTTCGATGAGGAAAGGGGGAGGAGCCCTGTTGCCTTCATCATGACTATTGCGGCTTCTCGTAGAACCAGTATCTATTAGTTGGCCTCCATGTTAGTGTCCGACCCCCCTGATCTTGTGATGATTTGAGATAGAGACTTACTGTGCAGCATACTGGACCTCAAAGCTAGCAGGCATGCCCTTGCACGAGGCAGGCGCGCTGCCGCCGGCCGTCTCGACGCGGAAGACCTCCTGCAGGTCGCCCGTGGCGCCCTCCTTGGCGACGAGCTTGAGCCAGGGGACGGCGGCCTCGCCGGCGGGGCCCCTCGGCGCCGCGGCGGGCGCGGGCTCGGAGCCGTTCTTGGCGGTGGGGATGGTGCCGACCTGGTACGCGGCGTCGACGTCGAGGTCGAAGAAGGGCGTCGTCGCGTCGCGGAAGAAGTGGCGCCCCGAAATGTGCAGGTCCGAGGGGGCGAGGCGCGTCGTCGAGGTGAGCGGGGTCTCGCCCTGGCGGAACTGGAAGGCGAGGGAGGCCTGGGCGAGGGGCTCGAGCAGGTCGGGCTGGGCGGCGGCGAGGCACGAGGCGTTGTAGAGCGTGGCGACGGCGCCGGCGGCCGCGGGCGTGGCGGACTCGTCGGAGCAGGTGTAGTTCTGGGTGCCGCGGCCGATGGCGACGTGCTTGAGGATCATGCCCTTTGACGGCTCCGCGATGGAGGTGGCGGCTATATCAAGGTGGTCAGTCTATCAGGCTCGGTGTTGTTATGTAGTGTGCAGTAGACCTACAGGGAGGTTGGCGGGGGAGGACAGCCTGGGAGAGGTCGCAGGCCGGGGCCTCGGCGAGGCTCTTGCTCTGCTGGACCTTTTGGGCCAGCCTGTTGAAGTACTCTGAGAGGGCGTCGAGGCCGGCCGGGGTGACGGCGTCGGTGTTGAGCTGAGGGTAGGTCGGGGCGGCGATGGCGCAGGCGGCAAGCGCCGAGAGGAGGAGCGTTGAGGTGTGCATTGTGAGTGGGATGTGACGGTCACGATGCAACGGTAGTATCTTTTTCCTTCTGAGCCCTGTCGATTTGATGTGGTATCCTTCGATGTGATCTCTGGAAGGGGGTTTGTTGGTGGTGATCTTTTCCGAGAAAAAGCTCGAGGTTTGAATGGTATCTTCGTGTGCGAGAAAAGTCGTGAGAAGGTCCAAACAATGAAATAATGTCCCAAAGAAATCACAACCCAAGAATCACGAGAGAGATAGACCCAAGAGAAGACAGACGTAGGAAAATAAAGGAAATAGAGACAAAAAAGGAAAAAGGGAAATCGTCAAGATTGGAAAGGATCTGACGATGATGATATAGCAAGATGCATGTCTTTTCTTCCTTCTCTTTCTCCATCTCGAAGAAAGAGGGGAGGGTATCTTATTATACCAGCCTCGCCCGCCACGGCAGCAAGCCGTTCCTGTATTGCTACCCCATGTCGTCCGGGCGGCACGCAATACAGACAGGCCGTGGGCCAGGAAGCCCGTCCACACAATCTGGATCCTTGTCGACGAGCCAGGGCTCGCTCGTCCACTTAGACGAAGCGGTGCAGGGACCCGGGGTGGATTGTACAAAAGAGGTGGCCGCGTCTATGGGCCGGAAGATGGGTACCGGCGTGTAAGTTGTGGAAGAGAAAAGGACTGGCTGGCCTTGGCCCTTGGCCCGTCTGGCTTCTATTCCTGGGAGAGGAGATATTGATGCATCCTGGGGATGTGGTTGGCCGGAGCAAGCGATCCAATAGATCTGGCGACAGGGATGGCGGCGACCAACGAGATGCGATCTGGCAGACACACCACCCCGCTGCAAGCGCCTGGCCCAGCTCAAAGTGCTTCCTCCGCCATTTCAACGCTGCCAGTCGTGTGTGTCTGGCCATACACATGACAGGAGTACAGCAGAGGGCCGATTAGCCACTAAATTCTCTTCGAAGGAGCGTACCAGAACCCGATGCCACTAGCAATGTCGGGCTCAGTCGCACTGCATTCTTTGCTACAGCGACACCCGAAGGCGAGGCTGGGAAGAAGGTAGCCTATTCGCTGCTTCACCAGCTCTCTCAACGGAAGTGAGGTGTCAAAGAGGTCCTCTCCCGGCTTGGGACTGCCAATCGGGACGGGTCATGCCAGGGCTGGTTCAGAAGGTGCTTGCCACTTCGTCCCGCTGATGGACGAGGAGCCCATTCTGTCCAGACTCTCTCTTCGGGACCTTTCAGTCTGTAGAGACACCGACAAGGTGGATTCAATTCCTCTCACATGCTCTCTCAGCAAAAGCATAGCAAAGCAAATGAATAAGCAAGGAGCTGCCCATCAAGGCAAGGCGGCATGCTCGTAGCTGCAAACGAAGTACGTGAGTGTGTGTGGGTAGAGATGGGTGTGTTAATCTGGACCGTTCGATATCCGGCGGTTAAAGCCCAAGATTAGCAACCAAGCGCGGATCCTAAGAATAACAGCAGTCGAACAGACAGAAAGAAGGCACTAACAATTAGACCACGCGGCTTCCCGTCTGCTACTTTAGCTGCCTGCTAGCCTAGACTAACGGGCAAACAGGGCAGCCCTGCTGAGGTGTCTTGGCCTAGGTATCGACGCCGTCCAAGACTGGGCCAAGAGATACAACCGCCCTCTTCCCACGGCGATGCGCCCGCCCGCCAAAACCTTCTCTGGACAAAAGCCCGTCTCGGCTTGCCGCGATCTACTTTGCCGTCCTGATTGGCTTCTCGGAACAGCCAGCTAAATGACTGCTGCTGGCCGCCGGATGTGGCCAGCGCCTACTCTACTTGCTACACATGATCTTTACTGCTGCCGTTCCCCAGACAAGACACGATTTGGGCCGGTTTACCGTTCTCCGCGGGATAGAGACGTGGGAGGACTCTGGTGACGTGCTGCGCTGGTGTGTGCCACCTTTGATGATCAGGACGCCCTTACGGAACGTTCCAAGCCAACCATGTGTACCTGCAGCTGTCGGCGGGCGACGTGGAGGGTGGCCAAAGGGTAGCGAGCTGCAGCTGGGCAAAGGCTGCGTGCGCGGTGGTGAGTAAGGGACGAGGTAGGTCGGTAATAATAGACTGCAGAATGGCAGCAGAACGACCAGCATCACCAGTCTGATGTGAGTAAATCTGGTAAAGAAGCTCTTCTTGCATGCCTCCCGACATGCCATGCACCGGAAAGCTTCGACGTGACATTCCCCTCTGCGCTAGAGATTTATTGCCCACCTTCGCTAGAAATAGACTACCGGTCAATATAAATCATATAACGATGTGTCATTTCGCTTCGCTCGACACTGCAGACAAAGCGCAATTTATCTAGCAGGATGACAGACGTCAGAGTCGCATCGATAAATGAAGAAAAGGCACCCGGCAAAGGAGATATAGGATTTGACATGTCTTGGTAAGATTAGGTTTTTAATATGGAAACCCCAGATGCCGGCGATGTCAATCTTTTCTTGGCTCGGACGGCAGACCGTCCCGGCGGGACAGCGACGGCGATCCGCGGTTGCAACGGATATCGGCATACCCTTGCTGTTGATCACCAACGACCATGGAGCCGATTCGAGGACCAGAGTCGACCTTGTGCTTTGATGACTGCGAGCCCTGTTGTCGAACAGTGAGCACTGGATCTTGCAGTGACCGAGAATGACAGTGAGCAAGAATCGAGAGGACTAGGAACACTGGCGTGAGAGGGGCATGCATACAAATCAGAGCCGTAATTTGATGTCATCTTTATCTACATTACGCTGTAGGAGTTCCGAAGAACCTACTTCTGAGTACATAGATAGATCAGTGATGGAAGCACATGGATAGCAGCTTGTCGTAGTAGAAGGTAGGAAGCTCTGTAGTTCCTCGTAAATCTCGTCCCCCTGCCTACAACAAAAGGGGGTATTGGAAGACCCCTTAACATGACATACATGCCAGCGGCCTCACACCGCTGGCCCCGAACCCGAAAATAGCCCAACAATACATTACATTCAGACCGTTACATTCACCCACTGAACCCTTCCTCACGCCAGCCGCTTCCTCCGGCGGCCTTGCCGCTACCGCCTCCCGCCCCAGCAGCTACGACGGCGGCCGCCGTGTTGCCCAGGTGGGTCGCGTGCTGCTCGGCGTCCGACGAGCCCAACCAGTACAGCGAGAAGAAGACGAGGACGTGCAGCGCGACGCAGTACGCCGCGAAGAGGTTCCTGCTCGTGCGGCTCGCCAGCACCATGCGCGTGACCGAGTAGACGACGCGCTCCGGGAACGACATGCGCTTGTACGCCCGGGCGGACTCGCGCCCGCGGAACGCCGCAAAGGGCGAGATGTTGCTCTCGTAGGCCTTGCGGTAGCGGTCGAGCGCGATGCCGGGCGTGCCCGTGGCGGCGCCGCCCATCGACACCGTCGACGGGTTGGGGTTGGCGCTGTAGGCCGAGGCCGACGAGGAGCTCGCCCCGGCGGCGGTGTGGTGCGTGCCCCTGTTGAAGCTCGAGACGTAGCGAGTCTTCTCGTAGAGGTTGAGGTTGTCCTTTTGCAGGGCGGCCACCTCCTGGCGCAGCTGCGACAGGGTGCGGTGGGAGTCGGAGAGCTCCTGCTCGAGCTGAGCGTTCCTCTTCTTGAACCTGTCCCGCTGGGCCGTGATCATGGGCAGGATGCCCGAGCCGCCTCCCATTGGCTCACCAGCACCAGAGTCTCGGGGGTTGAAGCCGCTTATGATGGAAGAGGTGGGTGACGTCCGTCCACCCTTTCTGGTTGGCGCTATCGATTGCGCATAGCGGCTGACATATGTGCCAGCCACGGAGGCCCCCGAAGGGAACGCATTTGCGCCCTCGGCTTGCATGGTCGAGAGGTCGTTCTCAAGCTTCTCGTTGAGGTTCTGCGCCTTCTCGAGCTCTGCATTGGTCTTCGACAGGTCTTCTTGCAGATCCTGCAGCTTGTTTTGTAGGTCTTGATGTGACACTCGGAGGATAGTGAGCTCATCGCTCAGCTTCTTGTTCCGTGCTAGGAGAAGTTGCTCCAACGTATCACCCTTGCTCCCCTTCGCTGGTATGCCGTCCTGGTCTTCAGCAGCATCGCGGATATCGTCATCATCGCCAGTAGCAAACTCGATGCTCTTCAGCACTTCAAGTTCTTGCTTGATCTCATCGTAATCGTTCCACTTCTCGACCTTGGACCGGAGGTTGTCCCTCTCATCCTTGAGTAGTCCTACCTCGCGCTCAAGACCTCGCAACCTTGCATCCAGATCCCGCTTAAGCCCTTCCTTCTCGACTCGACTCGCGTCTAATTTGCGAATGAGCGATGAATTCTCGGACCGCATCCGCAAAAAAGCAGGGTCGTCTTCAGGGGATGTCGCATGTGCTGGAACGGCAGACTTTGATTGCGCGAGGTCAAGACGGAGCTGTTCATTGCGAGCCTCCACCTCGGCGAGCCTCATGCTAGTCCGCTCTAGATCGGAGTTGACCATCTCCAGCTCTGCGTTGGTGACATGGCCATGCTGATTCTCTTCGGCATCGTCTGATCGCCCAAGGCGCTGATTGACCTCGTAGCTAGCCTTGATCTCGGTGAGCAACCGGTCTTGGTTCTCGACCTTGTCCTCCAAGGCCTTTTCCTTGGCTTCCCAGTTATCCTTCTTCTCTTCCAGGACCGCAGACCAAGAAGACTCTACTTCCTTGACTTTGCTCTCAAGGTTCTCCTCCAGGTCCCTCTTGGCAGCCATCTCGGTCTGCAGTTTCGACTCCGTTTCCTCAAGCTGCGATGTGAGCTTTGCCACAGTCTCCTGTAGGTGCTGGTTCTCCGCAGTCAACTTGGGCACAGTGTCTTCGGATACGAGCATGGCGTCGACTGACGCCTCCAGAAGAGGATATGGGTCCGGCGCATCGGAGAGGGCATTGTAGGCGTGTATGAATGATGAATTGATCGATTTCGAGTGGTTCGTGAGGAGGTCGATGAAGGTCTGGTAGGCTTTGAGGAGCCCCTTGATCTCGGACAGCTTTGTCGTATCGTCGAGCTTTCTGAAGTCCTTGGTCTTTTGCGCCAGATCCTTACGCTGCACCGTTGAGTCTCGCTGGTAAGTTACAATTTCCGAGGCTGTGTTGTCTAGCTTGGATACGAGGTTGGTAAAATCAAGAGCTAGATCGCGAATATCAGTACTTCATCTTAAGAGCCCAAAGAAGGTTGAATCTGTATTGGCTTACTCCTCCATGCCCCAATCGCTCCTTGAAATTTGTTGGTAGTCTCCGATCCAGTCGTCCCAGTTGCCCCTGGTTCAGTCGCGGGAGCGTCTGGCTTTCCAGCATCCGCCATCTTGTCTAGCTTTTCAAGACCTTGTATCACTATCGGTAGTCATCAATTATCGCAGTAAACAGATCCAAGTCTGCTGGCCGTCGAAAGTGGTGTCGTTGCAAGCACCGGCTGTAGGCGATTGATTGTCGGAGGATCTGAGAGCTGCGTACACGCATCAACGTGTTCGTTGGCTCGAGCTGAGGCGTGAAGCTCCGTCACTGATTGCCCAAATTTAGCGGCATGCTGCAGGGGTCCGTAGCCTTTCTTAGCTTCCAATTGGTGCTGTGGTTCCTGGGCCTTGGGCGGCCGGAAGAGTGGAGCTCGGGGAACATTGGAGCTCCAGCCTCATGACGAAGCCCCGCGACAACTGCCTCGCCCATGTTCAACCACATGTCCCTCAGTACATTTCAGTTGTTGCGCCAATCCGACCTACATAGGACCAACCAAACCAAAGAGCTTTTGGAGGCTGTCGTATGATGGCATGGAATCTCACCGATTCATGAGCCATGGCAGCCGAAGCTCAGAGCGACGAGGCACCCGCTGAGACTCAATCATTGACGCGCAATGGGCTTGAGTCTGGCCCTTTTGTCCTGCGCACTCTCCTGGCCGATGTACCATTGTCCGCAGATGGTGACAAGGAAGACATAAAGATCAATTGCGTGGACTATCTAGGTATGGACCCTCCGCGCTTCCTATCCGCTGGCTCATGATCCCTAGCTAACTTGTATGTTTCCCAGATGGCAACCTTTACGTCGGCACTTCGGCTTCCGAGCTCCTTCACTTCTTCCAAATACCGCCTGATCCGTCAGATAGGAGCGGCGCAAGCCCGCCATTCATACTTGCCTCGCGGCTGAAGCCGGCGTTTGCAGAGCCATCCGGCGGTTCAAGACCAGGCGTTCAACAGATTCTCCTCCTGCCGCAGGTGGGAAAGGCGTGTATTCTCTGCAACCACACAGTCACGTTCTACTCTCTACCCGAGCTGAGTCCAGTTCTAACCCAAGTACGGAACTGCAATTGGATCGGAGGGGTGGACCTCAATGAGACCGGCGACAGCGGTTGGCAGGCCTCCAAGGTCACGGTCCTGCTATCGCTCAACAGGAAGATCCAGGTGGTGAGGATTGGTGAAGATGCCCGTGGTGTCAAAAATATCGACTTTGCAGGCAGCACAATATCGGTTCGGCGAGATTCAATCGCATGTGTAGCGGATTCACGGACATATGCGCTACTAGATGTGGACCGGCAGCTCAAGATCCCCCTCATGAGCATCTCTTCATTGGATGACTCGCAGCCTCCGAATGTTCTCGGCCATGTTCAAAACCTTCAGAGCACGGCTGACGGCGGTCTATTACGGAGCGCATCGACCGCGCAAGCTCGATCACACTCGCCCGCCATCGAAGCAAGTGGGCATAACAGGAGCACGAGCTTAGGTGGCTTCATTGCGAGCCGTTTCCAAGACAAAAAGCCAGAAGAAGGGGAAGCATTGGGCTCTCAGACTACTGAGAGACCACCTCAATCAAAAAGTCCAGCCCCTGAGGGCGCACCTTCAACTCCGAACAAGGGCACTTCGACCGACAAACCTCTTCCTGCCGCCCCAGGCATTCCACAGTCTGCCACTGAGTCGCAGATCTCAACGGAAAGGAAACCCCAGCCCGTGTTTCTGAAGCCCCATATCGCATCCCCAACACAAGAAGAGTTTCTCCTCGTGACGGGAACAGGGCCCCTTGAGCCAGGTATTGGCATGTTTGTTAACCTGGATGGTGACCCAACCAGGCCAACAATCGAGTTCGATAGATACCCTAAGGAGATCATCGTCGATGGAGGGGCATCGGATTTGTCCGCGTCAAGGACGTCCCTAACCGAAGAGGAAGAGGGATATGTCTTGGCATCTATGACCAGAGACTTCTCGGACGGACTTCATCATGGTCTAGAGATCCAGCGGTGGGACATGACTGATGGACAGGAGTCTACTAAGTTCTGGCTGGAACCTCGCAATGATGGGGGAGCCGACACGCCGAATACATCACCTATTGGTATTCGGTCATTGCTGGGGAAGCAAGAGGTGCAATTTCAGGAAGTAGTGACAAGGCTTGGCCAAAAACGATTCTCACCCTTCTCGTCCGGGACGCCCGACGCATCCGCTACTCTAAAAAGCTCCGATTCACGAACAGCACTGTCGTTAGAGCGCCTTTCAAAAGAGAAGGATCTTTTCGAGCGTGATCTTGATGCTTCTGATGATGAGCCCCTCCCCGAAGGCTGGGAGGCGAGCCGCATTGAGGAGGAAGAGGACTTTGCAGCACGACTAGCAAAGACAATGGGCCGCCTGGCTATATGGACAGGCAGCCATATCTGGTGGGGGCTGAGGAATCCCTTGCTACTACGCCTCGAAGCAGATCTTGATGCAAACCTGCTAGGCGACAAGATCTTCCCGGGAATTTCAGAAGAGAGGCGGCAGTTGTTTGTTGTTCTCAATTCATTCCGTGGCCAAGAGGCCAAGACGGAACTCGACTTTCTTACCTTCAGCTACATTCGACAAAGGGCAGGGGCGCTGCTTTTCGCAAGCTTTCTACACGCCGTCGACGCACCGTTTCCAGAATCGGAGCAGAAAGCGTTGGAAGAGGTTTTGCTAGACGGTGGCCTTGATCCAAGAGTCGTACTGGCAATGATACCCGGTCTCCGCAACGAGATCATACAAAGCAGAAAGGGCATATGGATCTACGGCGGAGTGAAGAACACCGTTCACCGCTACACGACCAGCGAGAAGTTTGCCAAGATTGGGTCAAATGTCAGTGCACTGGAACCGAGGATATTGCAGTTCCTGAAAAGGTTCCTCACGGCCTGGCGGCGTAAGAAGGGTTTCGGTAGCATTCCTGACGAGAGCGAGGTTTTCCGGACAGTTGACGCAGCGTTATTGCTGGTTCTGCTCGAGTTGGACCAAACTTCACCAAAAGGTGTCGCGCGGAAAGGCTCTGTCCGAGAAGAACTCAACAAGGTCGTCGACAAAGGCGTGGACTGCTTCGACAGAGCCGTCGACCTGCTTGAGTCCTACCATCGACTCTATATCTTGAGTCGCCTACACCAAAGCCGAAAGGCAGCAGCCGACGTCCTGGCAACATGGCGACGGATCATCGAAGGAGAGCGAGACGATGGAGGCGAGTTTCAAGACGGCGAGCAAAAGGTACGCGACTACCTTTCAATGATCAGCAATCAGGCCCTCGTACAGGAGTACGGCCTCTGGCTAGCTGAACGGAACCCGAGGCTCGGAGTGCAGGTCTTTGCGGACGACAGAGCCAAGGCACCCAAATTCGAGCCGACGCAGGTGGTCAGCCTGCTCCGAGAGGAGGCCCCCGACGCCGTCAAGTACTACCTCGAGTACCTCGTCTTTGACAAAGGCCACACCATCTACGTCAACGAACTCATCAATTACTACCTCGACATCGTCATCACAGACCTGCAGTCCTCCGCGACGGC
The DNA here is from genome assembly GCA_018873225.1 of [Phialemoniopsis] sp. UDSM-2020. Taxonomy (NCBI): domain Eukaryota; kingdom Fungi; phylum Ascomycota; class Sordariomycetes; order Thyridiales; family Thyridiaceae; genus Thyridium; species [Phialemoniopsis] sp. UDSM-2020. Next base: position 4,200,690 of record JAEILZ010000003.1, read on the forward strand.
GCGCGAGAACGTCGCCAACACCTACAGCGCCTACCGCGCCCTGCGCCCGCCCAAGCCGACCTACCGGCAGTTCCTCACCGACAACGCGCCCCGCGACGACGAGGTGTGGCGCAGCCGCCTGCGCCTGCTGCAGCTCCTCGGCGGCGCGCACGACTACGACGTGCAGGCCATACGCCGGCGCATCGTCGACGCCCTGCCCGCCGAGCAGCCCGCCGAGCAGCTCCTCGTGCCCGAGACCATCGTCCTCGCCGGCCGCGAGCAGCGCCACGAGGACGCGCTGCGCCTGCTCGTCCACCGCCTCGGCGACCACTCGACCGCCGTCTCGTACTGCCTGCGCGGCGGCGCCGGGGGCGACGACATCTTCACCGCGTCGGCGGCTAGCAGTGCGTCTGCGATCGCGCAGCAGCCGCCGAGCGTGGACCTGCAGAGGCGCCTGTTCGGCGCGCTGCTGCACGAATTCCTCGCGCTCGACGACGTGAGCGAGCGCGTCGAGCAGACGGGCGCGCTGCTCGCGCGCTTCGGCGGCTGGTTCGACGTGCTCGAGGTGCTGGAGCTGGTGCCGGACGGGTGGCCCGTCGAGGTGACGGCCGGGTTCCTCATCAGCGCCCTGCGCGGCCTCGTGCGCGAGAGGCACGAGAGCTCCGTCGCCCGGGCGCTGAGCGGCGCCGAGAACCTCCGCGTGGGCCACGAGCTGCTCGTCGAGGTGGAGAAGGCCGGACCCCGGGTCGAGACGGGCGATCAGGTTATTGCTTCCGGGGACGGGGGGTAAGGCTTGTGAGTTGTGTGCGGCTGGGTTGGTTAGGAGCATGCATTGGGGAGAAGAGGAGGAGGGACGTTACTGTCCAGGTGTATCGATGGTTTATGGGAAGACTTGAGTATTATACATTGTTATACTATATCATATGAAGCAGAGCGATATTCCTTGTTTACAGACCATTTGTTACTCTTCCCTCCTTGGTTCTAGAGGTCTTCATACCTTGTTGAAGATGTGTGCTGTCGAGAGTCCTGGCCTCGCGCTTCTGAGGTCTGCACTCTCTCGACAGAATCTCCCTCCAGCTCAGGACAGAATCCTCCGACGAGATGCAGCGGTCTCGGCAGAGGAAAGATTGCAAGCATCTGGACTTCGCCCGAGAGTCGGAAGCCCTCTGATGACCCTCGTAGACGCGTCCAAGGAAGGGCAATTTGGCACAAATCATCATCTGGTACTGCACTCGCAGTAAGATAGTTGTTCCGCCTAGAGCCACCATCGTCACATCGTAGGATGCTGGTGAAAAGCACCTAGTGCCTTCTCTTGCAGGATCACAACGCACCGTGTCAAAGATTTTGCCTCTTCGGGCACTGATGTGCGCTGTCAGATCCCCTGAGCACCCGGCAGTGGGATATTCGGGCGAGCATGAAGTGAAAGGTAATTTGCTCGGCCGGGCGAATAAGACAGGGCGGCGATCTTTTCCCTCAGCGAGCACGAAAAGGTCAGAGCCCCCTGGCCTGTCTCCATCGACGCTTATCTTTCGCTTAGCCTTTTTGACAGGTCAGGAACTGGAAAATACGAAAAGGGTCAAGGCATCGGTCAATTTTGCCCGAAATTGGACGCTGTCCTGCAGGATAGGGAACCATGATCACCACAGCACCGAACCGTAGGATCGGTTTGGCGGGATGGGTGAACCGAATGCTGCCCTTTTCATGGCCCTACGAGAGGGTCTTGAGGGGGAGCGGTGAGGACCGGGGCACAACGCCTTGCGGCCGGGGTCGCACCCGGGGCTTGTCTTGCTCGAGTAAGGTGTAGAGACACGGTGAGGGGATTGCTGGACATGGATTGACGCTTTGACATCTTGGTCGGAGAGCGCGCCAAATGAGGATAAAGTCAGTACACATAGTCGGTCTTGTCTGATGCCAAAATGTAAGAGCAAAACCGGTTGCTGGTGGCGAGACGAACTGTGACCCGTGACGAGGTCCAACTCGAGCATGACGCCGCATAGTCACAGGCAGGTTGAAGTGCCTCCCTCTAGGCCAGCATCAGGAAGAAGGGTTGTGCGCATCAGGAATTCAACCCTTGTCGCCTGTCTGTTCCTGTGATGCTTTCCGCAACAGCGGCGTCGAAAATGGAGATGGAGTATGTACATACATGCAAGGCTTGTGCGCAAGAGGACGCGGCACGGCGCGGGGTCCACAGGGCAAACGGTCCCGGCTCCTCGACACGGCCTGTAGCGAGATATCGCCCAACCTCACAGCCATGTAGGGTTGCAGTTCAAGCTGGATCATGCAGGAACGTGCGTGAGGGCGACCCCGAGTGCCGAATAATATAGTACGACGCGGCAGCAAAACCCGGATTGGCCAATTGCTCAAGCCGCCCCCCGGGGCCGAGTTTTGGGCACCATGGCGTGGGATATCATGATGTAGCCATTGACACCTAGCCAGCGATATCAGCTTGGAATCAGTGTGCAAAGACGAAGTAACTAGGCAGGCGGGGTGCTGAAATGCGCACTGTCGTTAAATCATTGGAATATTGTCAGGGTTTTGCTCAACAGCCAGCCTGCTGTAACCTCTTGACAGGGGATTAGCAAAACAATGCTACACTACAACTCCATCGAGTGTCGATCATCGGCCGCAATATCCGCACACGATGCGCGACTCCTGGTTGATAGCACACGACTTAACTATGTATTACACCTTCAGGCTCCGTACGGAGTACGGAGTAGTTGAAATGCTTGGGTCTCATTTTCAGCCCTGTGAATACGACTTCCACGTCAGCTTATTGACTGTAACCCTCTGCTTTCTGGAAGACCGTTCATTTGGGTCGTAAAATTGAGCTTTGCATACAGCAATGCTCAGTCAAATTGCAAACTCGGTCGAGATGATTAGCTTCTGTGAGCGACAGACCAATAGACCTTGAGTGCCACACTCAGCGCAAAGCCTGCCGGGATCTGAAGAAGACCATGCATTGCCCAGGATCGATTCGTAGCCTATGGTGTTGCAGCACAGGGGATGCAAGTGTGCGTCAGTTCTTCGCCGCTCTGTGTTAGCCAAACGACCAGTGCTGGATCATGATCCTTCGAACAGCATCTGCTTTGACAAGACTGGCATCGGCATCAAATCAATGACCATCGCCAAGTGTTATGTAGGTGGGGATTTCGCGACAGCCCGCTGCTGCCAAGTATTCACAGCATGTCTTGGGTCGCATCCAAGAAGCTGGGCGATCATGAAGTCCTCATGGCTGGGAATTGCCCAGAGAACGAAGCCTTCCTGACATGGCCAAGGTGGCAATAGCAACCAGTGCGTCTTGGATATCAATAGGATGACATCAGAATTTTGACGCCGTGATTGTGGTGGTCTAAAGTTGCCCTGCGTTTCCAAGCTGTGCCATACGTTGAGCCGCATTTGTAAGGATGTACCGAAACGAAGCATACCTGGGTTGGTTGGATCGCTTACCGGGACACCCAGTCGAACTCAACCAGCGGTCGAACCTCCCAGGGCATGACGCGGTAAGCATAGTGCGCGCATGGCTGATTGGCTTTGGCCGCTCAACTGTATTCCGGGACTGGATCTGGGAATGGCTCTCGTACTCTGTCTCCGTCGGTCAGATGTTGAGCCATAGCCTTGGGTCATCGATTGACGAGCGTAAGCTAAGCAATCACTTAGAATCAAGATGCCGATACCCAGAATCTTCCATGTGATGAAAGCTTGGTCCAGGGAGGACCGCCAGCAACTCGCGCGTAATGCATGGGAACTTGCACCTGAATATCATATCAGAAATCCCGAAGTCCGTGCAGTGATCACATGGGCCGGGTGCCAGAGTGCGGTTCATTGACACTGAGAAAAGACAAGCCTCTACTTCGTAGTATCGATGCTAGTATCACCAGCAATACACCCAAGCAGCACTTGGCTTGGACGTCCTGCCGATCGCTGTGATGACCTGTCAGCTGTGTGCAATCGTAGAGTTGCAGCCGCGGAACCGAGCATGTCCCTCCTGTGGTGGGTGTGCTAAACGATTCGCCTCGGCCTTGATGATCGTGAAGTTGGAGCAGCCGTGAAAGAACCGAGCCCAAAAACGCCCGGCGGGGCTCGACAGAGCCCAGGTCAGTCCAAACCCCTGACCTTGACGCTTTGAAGTTGGTCGAAGTTGGTTACGCGCATGAGCTCATCGAACTACCACATGAACTGGCCGAACAGTTAATGCGCTAAAGATTCGTGGCTGGCTCAAGATATTACTTGTTGATGCGGGGTACGGGGAGAGAGCAGGGCATTGGAGTGCCGAGAAGTTCGAGCGTTCCTTGGCTTGCCAGGTAGGGATAGCTGCTTTTCAGCAATCCATGGAATCTGATGAGTAGAAACGGCTTGGCTGTGTGGTCATGAAGTTGGGCGACCAGGCTACAGACAAGGTATATCGCTGCGCTGATCTCTAGAAATACTGGCTGTGAGCATAATCGATGATCTTTGGCTCGTTAGTGATTACCTGCAGCAGATGATCAAGTAAAGAGAAAATCTCAATTGGATGCCAAAACAAGCCAAAACGTCGAATCTTGGCGAAGCAGGGGTCTTTGAGGGGGATGAAACAAGATTGACAAAGATAGCTCCTAGCAAGAACCCTTGCATAAGGCGAAACACGCGTGTTGGTGCAGCTTTTAGGGTGTCGCCACGAGGGATGCAATAAAGCTGAGACACTCACCGTCAAGATGACGCTCGATGTTGTGTGAGTCGGAGAGCCGCAAGAGGGAGAGACATGACACAGACAGCGAGCGACAGGAAGGTACTTTTTCGTTAGTGTGAGATCAAGGGGAGGTCATGGCGTTGCCCAGAACTCGTGCCTGCCAATGATCGAAATTGGAGACTAGCAATGACAAGCCGCTAACCCGCGCCTTCTTCTTCTTCAACCAAGAACGGGTCTGCCCTTCTCGCCTCCGCAAAACACCAGCCTTCTGGGCATTTAAACCATTCTGGGCTAAGCCCAAATCTAAGACATACCTATGAAGCAATCCACTGCAAGCCCAGAACATTCCCAGACTTCGACACCAAATTAGGGCGTCACCGGACCTTGTTGTCCAGGTCTAGTAGCAAGAGCCAAGCTCCCCAACATCAAGATTCTTGCGCCGCCTATGCAAGGCTTTACATCTTTCACACATCGTGCTGTGTCCGTGCACCGTAGGCTCAACCTCTGCGCTTCAGGATGACAACAGCCAGTTGGAGATCTTGCGGTCCGCCATTCCCGTAGCCTCGATTCGCACTCGACTGGTTGACCTAGGCGCGTCCGAGCTCTCCCAGCTGGTCGGCTTGGCCGTCTGAGCGCACTCAGTACCTTGCACAGCGGCTCCTGCTTTGGGTCGAATCAGTGTGACTGCGAACCTGTGCGGCAGACTGCCTTCTCATCTGCACGACCACTTGCAGTACCGGAGCAAACAGTTGGGACCGGCAACCTGAATATACGATGCGGAATCGCGCATGTCCTGCCTCCATCGACTTCAATTCCCTGCGAGACTTGTTACATCTATCAAGCAAACAGCAACTGGTGCTACTGGTTTTGCTGCATGCCTTGCTGCCTCTACAGTGAAGCGGCACCTCTGTGCGGATAGCCTTGTAGACTCATCTGTGAATGGTGGTGCGTATTGGCAGTTTTCAACTCGAAATGATCGCCATAGCAAGCTAGCCACCTGCACGAAGCCAGTAAATCCTTGCTAGCATATCGGTCATGGCGGTACCGCTTGTTCAGATCGCTCGTCACTGAAGAGGACAACCCCGCGAACGATAGCCTACCCCATACCTCTTGTACATGTGCGCTTCAAGTTGTCCGCTGTGCCTTACGCACGTTCGCAGATCTCCAACGATGGCTTTGGTGGCTGGCAAAGTACAGATTGGCGCGCCGAGTGCCTCGGATAGCTTGACCAGGGAGTTTCACCATTGCATCCTTACCATCTGATGATTGTCGCCTCTAGAGTCACCATACACCACAGGCTGTTCCTGCAGGTGCGAGCAGTAGTTGAGCAAGCTGCAGAAGAAGCCTATGCCTCCAACTATTCGACTACCTACGCAAAGGCCTCCAATCTGCAGCAACTCGTCGTAGTTCTAGACCAATCGTAGCGATACTTGGAGCTGTCACTAACGCACCCCAAAAAGCCACTAACCCCGCGCCAAGTTTGGCACTGACAAAGTCACTCTACTGCAGTAGTGAGCAGTGACTAGGGGTATCCGAAAGAGAAATGTCGACTTCCCACCATATGCCCAATGCAGCAGCACGGCTGACGGCGATGGCACTCTGTCCTCGCTCGCAACCAGGTGGTTCATTTGCTGGAAATGCGGTACCTCTCGACAGTGCCAGACTGTGCGCGCGCCATGCGGCCGTGAACATGGATATCAGACCCCATGAGACCCACGAGGACATCCACATTGCTACCCCTGTCGCCGTTGCATCCTTGAACCCAGTTGGTCCCGTCCACTGGACTGGCCTCCGGGGTCCCCTGTCGTTGAGATCCCATAGGCTCCTCGCTCAAACTCTTGGTCGCATTTTGCCGTAGGTAGGCATTTCACGGTTGACGATTCACCTTGTTTTGTTGCGAGTCATTCCCCATCATCTCCCAGTTGATCCCTCTATCCTCTCTGACTTGGGGGTGGCAGCAAGCCACCATTCGTGCTATCCTGACTTCGAGTCAAGGGGGGTACCCTGGCCAGAAACAACGGTCCCTGATGTGGTCATTGTTCGGTGCTGATGGCCCCCATCCCGCCTAGCACGTCTGTACCTAGTGTAGATGCATGCAATCCGTCGCTGCTGTCAACGAGGATGTCAATCCGGCATTCTTCAGTTGAAAATGCTCCTAGAAGGCTCCCAGAATCCTGGACGCCACGCTATGTACCTTGCCTCACTCCAAAAAGGTCGTGCGGCCACTGACGGTTGCGCTTGCTCCTCCTCCACCTCCTTCTCCTCCCCTCCCCCCCATCAACTCACATCCATGCTCTCTGACCGTGCAAATCTGTTGCTCTTCGTGTTTGCAAGCAACTTCATCCGGGACAAAAAGTACTTGAGGACTTCATGCCCTCCCTCCCACCACCCTCACCTCCAGCTGCTGAATCACTGTGCTGTCGTGACTGTTGCGACCATGGCCGTGATCAGCACTGCCAAAATCTGACGAACCCCATCTGCACCCAAAATCTGACCACCAACTTTCTATTTGGGGTCGTATTTTCTCCTGAACATCCTTTTTGTTGAAGAATCATCGCCCAACCTTCAAGACAGCTTTACTGCACGCCATTGACACATATATCGGAGCCACCTCGTCGCCCTGTGGGACGTTCCCACTACTAGGCCGGGACTACCCATCGAGGCTTGACTGCACTTGACTTATAACGCTACCGAGTCAGAGCCTATTACCCACGACACGGGGGGGTTGCCACAAGACCTTTGGCCCACTACATATTACATACTTACCTGTCGAATGCGTTTCCTTCTCGGCGGTCCAGCATAGTAGTTGCTTCTTGATCTTTTCCCCGGACGGCCTCTGCTTGGCATACCAACTCCAAGATGGACGCCGCAGACCTGACCGAGAGCCAGCTCAATGGCTTCAGCATCATTGAGCGTGTCTGCTCTGTACTTTCGCTTCTCGGGTCTGTTCTCGTTATCGTCACATTCTCTACGTCCAAGTCCTTCCACAAGCCCATCAACCGGCTGGTTTTTTACGCCTCGTTCGGCAACATGATGACCAACGTTGCTACACTCATGGCGAGGACATATCTCGGCGACGCCAATTCGGCCGGTTGCCAGTTTCAGGCTTTTCTGATCCAGATGTAGGTCGACTTGCTCTACTTTGGTGAACAGAGATGGACAGCTACTGACCTTGAGAAACTAGGTTCATGCCCGCGGATGCATTCTGGACCTTGGCCATGGCTGTCAACGTCTACCTGACCTTTTACTACAAATTCGACTCTCGGAAGCTTCGTCGCATGGAGATTCCGTACCTTCTGTGCTGCTACGGTATCCCCTTTATTGTGGCTCTAACCTACATCTTCATCAACGATCCCAGCCCGGGTGGCCGTGGTCGAATGTACGGAAATGCCACTCTCTGGTGCTGGGTCAGCACCGGCTGGGATATCTGGCGGATTGCCACCTTTTACGGCCCCGTCTGGTAAGTCCTCATGACAACTCTTTTGATCAAATACAGAGATATTGACTTCGGTAGGGTTGTGATCCTGATCACCTTCTTCATCTATATCCGAGCCGGTCGTGAAATCTACAAGAAGCACAAGCAACTTCATGATTTCAGCAGCTACAGCGTCCACGAGCCAGAGCCTCTACCACCCATGGACGACCCTTTCAGCTCCAACAAGACGACCGAGATCTCTGTAACTTCGGAGACGATCACTCAGCAGGGCATCGATCTCGCACCTCTTGGCCGTCGCGGCCAGGCTCAGGGCGCGACCGACGAGCCCGCTCAGCCCAACGCGGCGTACTCGGTTACCATCTCGTCCGACAAGCGGAACAACCGCCAGTCCTACAACGACATGATTTTGCCCATCCAGACCAACGTCGTCATCGAGGCCCCCGTCGCTCCCAAGAACCCGACGAACAGGCTCCGGCGCAAGGCCGCCATGGAGGCTAACAACGCCACCTGGTCGTACACCAAGTGCGCCATCCTCTTCTTCACGGCGATGCTCGTGACCTGGATCCCCTCGAGTGCCAACCGCGTCTACTCGGTCGTGCACGTCAACCAGATTTCCCTGCCACTCGAGTACATGTCGGCCTTTGTGCTGCCGCTGCAGGGCTTCTGGAACGCCATCATCTACATGGTGACGTCGTGGAAGGCGTGCAAGATGTTCTTCACCGATCTGTCGTACGCGAGCCGCCGGCCGCGCATGCAGGATATTGTGGGCTTCAGCCCATCGGACGAGTTCTCCAAGATGAGCTCCACGGCGCGCCGCAGCAACACTGGTGGCGTCGTCGGTTCTGGTGCGAGCAGGGGCGGCCGTTCGGAGAAGAAGGACTACGAGAGCGAGAGCATGACGGAGCTAGCCAACACCACGCGGCCCAACTCGCACGAGCAGTCCAACTCACAGGAGCGGTCATGAGCCTACGGACGTCGCTGTTGCTACGATAAAAACTTGGAGCATCTTTTTCCTACGTTTTGGATGGACTGTACCAATACTTCGACGCTATCCCTGATACCACTTTTTATCTAAATCCTCCCCCTTACATACCAATTCTCGGATGGGAGCATGCAGTTGTGTTCTGGTCTACTACCTTTCAGGACACTCTTTCAATCTAACGGCCGGGCAAAATCCCCTTATTTTGGCAAGCGTGCGAACGCCGGCGTTGTTTTACAAATCTTACTCTATTTTGTCTATACCCCCTTGAAGCGAAGTCTGCGGGCTTGCTCTATTGAGAAATTTGTGTGTGTATGGCGAAGTCGGTATGGGAGGGACTCTATGACAATGGGCATGTGAACTGGTGGCTTTGCCGGAGACTGAGGCTTGGGTTTGGCTGCATGTACCACCACCACCACGACGGACACAATCCAGCTGGGAGGAAGAATAGCAGTAGCAAGCACTGTACATAGCAAAATGCGAATTGTACAGCACTGTGCACACCCTCACACAAGCTCCAACACTTGCAAACACAGCCTGTAGTCTTGTGGTGTAGTAAACGTTTGAGTCCCCAATATTATCCACTGAGCCCCTCTCCGTGCATCTGCAGACGCACTGACACAGCCGCCGCCGCCCACGGTGTGTGCCTGAGAAGGAGGGGGTCGTCTAGTGGGTGGTGGTGGGGATGCAAGCCGTGTTTACCGTACCGTATCTTGAGGGCAATCATACCGCAAGGGCAGGGCGGCCGAAAGGGGAAGAGACGCGGCCGGCAGACGGACGAAACGAGGCAAAAAGGGGAATGCTGGGACCGGTCTAACACTAGAAAGGGGGAACGGCAGACGGACACGGCACGCAGAGAACACACAGACGTTTTCTGTCCTCTCTCTCTTTTTTCCACACCTTATTTCAACGAGAGGCCTGCTATTGGGTCCCCCCCTTTTCCCGCTCCCGTGCAGACCTAGTGTCCGCTGGTGGTGGTGTTTGCTTACTCTAACCTGCATGTGCTTTTCCGTCGCGCGCTGTATGTAGATGTATGTAGGTACGCGAGGCGGGCTACATGAGGAATATGCACCGTCTGTGAGTCCGACGGCTGCATGGTCTGTAATTGCCTACTGATTTCAGAAGACGTAAGCATGGCTTAACTGTCGGCTTACACCGCATTACGCATCTTGTGAACAAAGAACGGACTCTGACAGCATGCAGGCCCCGGCCTAGTGTCGGTAGTCGACGGGCGGGAATTGCGTGGTACGGCACCCGCCCGCGCCCAGCGCCACTACATATTTTTTACACACCGAACAGCAAGTTTTGTATGTGTAAGCACATGTGAGGAGTTGGGCTGGGCAGGCTGTCTGTCGCCTTTCAGCAGATATGTTTAGCCGTCGGACAGATGGGGGCTGCCACGCGCTGAAGGCTTGGCTTGCCTGCTGAGAAAACAGGTTATCAGCTTTGTTTTCCTTGCTTGTATTACTACTGCTCGGCATAGCACATGAAGAAGACAAGCTTCGATGTTTTCCCTGCTTTTGCTGGGCTATTACGGGCAATTGGTGGGATGTCGTCGATGGTGGAGCCCGGTAGACAAATTTACAGTGGGTTTGGGGGGAGAAGGGTATCCACGTTTTCCATGCTAAATCCATTCGAATCAAAATTCTTCAATGGGCTTTTCCGTCGGAGCATTTTTTGAGACAAGAACGGGCGACTGCTGGGAATTGTGGGGGAGTTGAGGCTTGCTTCTTCGACTTAGTCCATATCTTTGCATAGAAATTCCGTTCCTCAACGGGCGTGGACTACAGTATGTAATTAGCATCGAAGGAATCATTCCGCATGAAGAAGGAACCGCAATCCCCATGGAAAACGATCCCTCAAACAAGAAGTGAACGGTCCCTCGGATACGGTAGGGCTCGGAAATTGTTCCTGTCAGCAGCTGACGTCAAGCTGTAAGCACCTTGATGCCAGCAAATCTCCCTCTTCCCAGCATCACGGAAATGCTCTCGGCCTTTCTTGCCAAGCGTTTGCGAGCAATCCCTGCAGAAAGAGCACCTCTGGATTAGAGTTCGCCGAACAGACACACCGTCGTAAAAATTCTGAAATGTGACACCCGGGCACTAAATTCAAAGATGTCGACCGACGGAAAACAGGCGATTAGGTAAACGACGAAAGTGTGATCGCCAGCCAGGCACAATGAGGCTGGGCCGAATGGAACATCTCAGGTGAAGGAGAGCCCTACGTACACCGAGAAGGACGCCACAGCTTTTATCACCTCCCTTGTCGGGACAAGCTTGAGGACAAGAAAAATGAGAGAGATCTGGTGGTCCCCCTTGGCGCAAGCCCCCCACAAAAGTCGCACGAACCCACAGGGCCGCTAGCGGCAAGACATGGAGGAGGCTCTCAGGGGTTTCCCTCTTTCGACCGACACGGGCTGGCGCTAGCCTCCATGACGTCTAGCGGGCCGGGTCGCAAGTCTCAGGGGCCGCTTTTTAGCGTCTCGACATTCATTGTTTGCAGAACTCCATCTTACGAAGTGCTGTGGGAAGCCTACCCGCGTTGCCGGTCGCTATCACATTTCCAGGAATTCTTACCGACAACACGAATGATACTCGACTTGGGCATTCTCACTACGCACAAGCTTTCTGCCTGCTAGGTGTCCGCGTGTGCCCAACATGGGGCCATGATCCACATTCTCTTACCACTGCCTTGGTAGTCGAAGGGGTCGCTTCTCCCCCAAAGGCAATTGGCTTTGGGCCAAGATTCGACCGAGGAACGCCCCCGCGTCTCCAGTCGTTCCAGAGTATTGGGCTCCACGCATGAAGAGGGTCCAGAATAATGGCCGAGCAAATCTCCAAAATATGCGGCGGCCAATGGGACTAGTACTCGATAGTCTCGGGACGACCTGCTGCCCCCGGATGTTGGCGATGTGACCCGGCGCCGAGTGCACACCTGACAGTCTCAGGCAACTCTGCGATGTTGGTCTCCCTCGGTCTGTCTGGCCAGTGCAAGGGATCCAATCTATCCCCGACGAAGGCAAAACACTGTCCTTCCCTCCGGGAGGATTCGCCTTGTGTTTCGAAACACAGGAGAAACGCACAGAGCGTCTGCGCTGTGTGCTGTGAAAGCGACCCCTTCACATGACTTTCACAGGGAAAGCTTGCTTACGAGATCTGCGAGATCTCGCAGCGCTCGCCGATCACCACTCCTCGGCAGACGTCCACGGTAGTCTTGCACGCTTGCCTCGGTATTGGGCGACGATCTTCACTCTTCGAGAATTGTAGAAACTCTTTGTGCATAGCGCATGGCATCATGTCTCTCTCAAACAGCAATTGGCCATTCGGACCACTCCCGGAGACGCCAGGAAACAGAGAGACTTCATTTACACAGTGCCATGACGAGTGGAGAGTAACGAAGGTACTCGTCTGACCAGCACACTCTAGAATTGCACGGTTCTACTTACTTCCACCGGAGATGGTGTATGACTACGACGCTGGAGGTAAAATGGAGATGGGGCTGGTCTTTCTTTCATCACTCGGGAGCTTTGGTGCGAGCAGTGTTGTTGGTCCCCTCTGCACAGATACGCTGTTGGTCCCGGCCACGACTCTCGCTACCAGACTACCCGTCTACGCCGCGAGCGCGCAGCAGATCATTCATTTACGGAGTGCTTTTACTTTGGAGTGACCCTGAGTGCCACGCTGCACACGGGTTAATGATCCTTTTCCGGTTTACTGGGTCGGCCGCTGGGTTATCCTTCTGTGTGTGCATGATGACCAGCCGCCCCCAGATTCATGATATCAACAAAATTAAATAGCGCCAAGAAGTAATGCAGAGCCGCAATATCTCGGCTTCTACCACCTGCCGTTGCGTTTCTGACGTACCGTACCTGACAGACTGCTAAAGTCAACGAAAAGTCCCTGAAAATGGGGGAAAGGGGGCGCACATACAGTTATAGCGAGAGTTGGGGTAACATCGCTCTACGTCCCAGGGGTGACATTGCCACCTGACTTGGTGCGAGGTTGGGAGAAGCACTGGCGATGTGCCTGGCGAGCGTGCCAACGGGGCGTGCAGCCAACAGCACACCGCACGCACACACCGTGACGCGCAAATTGATGGGTCCTCGCTCAAGTCTGGGATATTGCATTAGTTATGCAGGTCCGATGCACAGTCGTCACGTCCGGGAGCGGACTCACGCTGACATTAGGATAAGTAATGCTGACTCGTACGTAGAAGTAATAGGGGTAGCAGAGCCCCTGAGGCTCCGGATGCCATCCCGGCGCAGCGTCAGCAGACGCAAACGACTGCTACAACTAGTAAGAGGTATTCACCGAGTCAACTTGCGAAGGGTAGCACCGGTAGCGCTCCATCTCCAGCCTTGTAGTAGGTCATCAGCAGCAAGGCTGCCCCTTTCTCAGCATCGTAGATGTCCCGAGAAATAGCTAGATGGAATGGATGAAAGAAAGGGGGAAGTCAAGGCCGTGAACGATGGCTTGAAGCATCTAAGCCTCCAAATGTGCCTTTTCCAAAGATCGAGAGGACTGGGCTCTCCCAGTAAGGGCTCTTCAAGAATGTTGATATTCAGGAAATGTCACAAGAACATGGATCCCAGTAGGAAGAAGGCCTGCGACAGCACATAGAGACTCAACACATATAATCAGGAACTTTGAACGCGGTAAAGCTTGCATTTGAAAATGCCAATCAATTATATCATCGCGTTATTACTTGCATGCTGATGCCTCTCGGTGCTCATGCCATGAAATGAACAAAAGCAGAACCACAAAGGAGGCTTTCGAACTGTACTGTCTTCTCCAGTTCAGCCCTCCTTTGACTTTTGAGATCCCCATATATCATCGCCACAATGCAAGAATCTGGTCTCGCGTATTGAGAGTACTCTCGCCCTCAACTGACTCTCTTGCAAACGAGATGTAAAATCTCAATACCAGCGCCCTCATATTCAGCACTTCCCTCCCCCCAGATCGCGCGTACATGCAGTAAAAAGAATGACGAACAATATGTACAAGTGTCGAACTCCTAGCGCTCGCAGAGACCAACGTTGGCCTGAGCAGCAAGAGGTTGTCGTGCCAGGTATTAGGTTTCCCTGCCAGCGTCGCAAATTTTGTATTCCCAGTAGGTGCCGAGTTGATGGCACTCGGCAACACAATCAGGCTCCTGCCACCACCACCTCGGGGCTGTGACGTACGGGCCCCAGACCTCCTGCCACAAGAGCCGGCCAATCTCAGTCCTGGCCAGCTCTTTTGTCTCCTCCTCTGTCTTGCGACTGTGGCTACTACCCATATCCGAAGTGGCATCGTCATCCTTGGCGCCAGGAACTGCCTGGAACTTCAACGTCGAGACTGCATTTTGAGGCCCTGCCATCCTAGCTTCTCTCAGCAAGGCTGGAAACAGCCTCACCGGGTTCAAGCAGCGAAACTGCCGATCCATATTGTGGAGGAGATGGTTCTGGAGCCATTTCTGAAGGTGTGGTCCCATCGAGGACGCCACAGGGGTAGGATCGATGAGGATGAGTTGCAAAACTCCAGTCTTTGTCAGGATTTTGACCACATTCCTTAGAAACTGGGGTATTTCGGATGTTGGCATCAAGGCTGGAAGTCGCAGGCAATGGACAATGTCGAAAAAGTTGGGTGCAACAGACAGAGTCGAGTGAGATATCGTAGGCGATACAATCGGCTTGATGTTGGGGTAGAGGTTGTGTGAGAGAGGCGCAGGAGCCATGTGATATACCGGAACTTCTGAGTGAACAGCTGCAATGTATGAGGTAATTGCTAACACCATGGTCAGATTTGTTCATATTATCGAGTAGCGGTCGGGTATGCTCACCAGGGGTCTCAAAAAGAGCCAAGGCTTTTCGAACTTGTCTTTCGGTCTTGGTGTTGGGAGGGAGGTCTTCACAAGTGCCATTACGGATGGCGGACAACATCCACCGCTTCCTCTCCATTTCCAACTCCTTGTATAGTGAAGCATCTGTAGACACACCCCAGTCCTCCGTCAGACGGCTCAACACAAGCTGGGGACCAGCAGCTGCCATCCTTCGGATTTCCCGTTGCATGGAGGACAAGTCTAGCGACAAAGCCTGTGTCTTGTCCTCTGTATAAGACACAAGGTCTTCGATCGAGTTTGGAGATTTTGCAGTCGACAACTTTGATTCCCAGGCCTTGGGAGGTTGCCATGGCTCAGAACCCTCTGGGATCGTCTGGGGATCAGCAGTAGTTATACGCAATTTCGGTCGGAATAGAGGATGCAAAGGTGAGCTGTAGTTCTCTCGAGACTCTGCAGCCCTGCCAGACTGTCTGGATCTCTGGGAAGTGAAGGTCCTGCAAGCATGTTTGTCAGAAAATTGTAGAGGAATTACAGATTGGCCCCAACTCACAACTGGTTCACAGTGCTGGGTGTAACGTCGTTATTGACCCGTTTCGCAGAGATAGAAATATCTGAGATGACACCGTTGGTGTGCTGCTCTGGAGTTCTAGGCTCCACTACAACCTTTGTCGTCTGGGTAATTGTTGAGTATGGTCCTAGACTCTGTGTGACACTGGTCTTTGAACTTGGGCTTGGTTTCAAAGTCCTTGCCTGTGCCTTGGGTGTCTTGTCAATATTCTCTGACCGACTTGACTCTGTCAACCCTAATGTAAATGACTTAGCGAATAGCCACTACCGCTGCACTGATTAGGACCAACTACTCACCCTCTTGGAAACCATTGGGTCGCCCAGGGGAAGTTATGGTTATGTCCGGTGAGTTCTCATATCGAGATTTGCGCACATCCTCTGAGATTACGGATATGTCCTCTTCCCCTGAAATCGATGGGATTGGTGACAAGACTGACGACTCTCGTTTGTCTCTGCAAGAATGTCCTTGGCTCGATGTAGACTCGGCCACAGATCTGGGCTTGCCCAAATTCGACATGGACTTCTTGAACCCGATTCCCTTGAACATACCAAAGCCCTTGTCGCTGCTGTGAGTTGACGAGGTGCTGGTAGTGGAAACCGATAACCTCCCACTAGGAGCTGTGCCTGGCTTGGTGGCATCGTCATTCGGAGGTTTCTTGCGAGCCTTCCTGTCACCTACAGATTCCCGTTCGGGCTCCGCCCACACAACATCAAACATCTTTTCTCCCTCAAGTGTTAAGCGGCTCGAAATCGCTCTATTTCGTGGGGAGTCGGAGGCCAAAAGGCATCCTTAGATGCTGGGCATCATCGATAGGAGGGAGGATCGCGACCGTCTGTGTGGGTGTGGTCCTCAGAATTTGAGAATCAGGAAATCAGTGGGAGAGAGGTGCAGTCTCCCTGTTCGCTGCAAGTCAGGATCGCTAGATGTCAATTCCCTTGGAATATGGGATATTTGGTGAAGCTTAAGAGGACAGGTAGTGAATGACCGGTTGCTTTCAGAACGGGGTTGGTGGGAATGAAGCTGGTGACAGATTTCGACTCGTTACCGGCCAGCAGAAAAAGGGAGGTTTTTTTTTGGGGGTGAAGTTCTGAGACGGAAGCTGCGAATTTTCTGAGGAAGGAGTGATCAACGCGATGTGATCGCGGCAGTAGAGGTTCACGCGATGCTAGCTTGCGAAGATTGAGGAGCTTCAACGCGCCCTGGACCCAAATGTTCCTTAGACTAAAGTGAAAGGCTCAATCAAATTGGATGTGTACGTAGTGCCAAGGGGAGAAAGTGTTGTTTGAGGGTAGAAGTCTGTCTTACACCCAATGTCATTGATCAAGAAGAATACTAACACCTCTAGTATCACCAAGGCATCGAAAGCTTCTCCTTGACCCTAGACGCGAGCTTTTTACAACAGCAAGGATTCGGTGCAGAATGACAGGAAATGCTGTGCAACCATTGCGTGTGCATCTCATTACGGGTTTGACCCCATATTCGGCTCCAGCACATTGGTATGCTCGCACCCAAGGACACCTGGTCAAGCAAACAATCACACCGTTTGGTCTTTAGGTGCGGAATTGCAATGTGTCTGGTAAGTCATTGAAGTAGATTCTAAGTGACATATCTGAGTCGAGAGGTGCATTCATTTATCACAGCGCCTGGCTGGACAGGCTATTTTTACAGAGCAGAGTAAAACGAAGGCCGCTTCCATAAGTGAGGTGAGAATTAACAGGCTCAAGTGAAATATGCTGGATTTCTACCGTCGGCGTCCTAAGACTGATTTAGCATATGTATCCGTTATGCTAGACTTCGCCTCTATCAACTTTGTTGCTGGATCAAGGTTGCTCGGCAACAGCAGCAACTGACATATATCTCCTATCTGCCTCGATCGAGATAATGAAGGCATGATGCATGATGGCTGCAGATATTCCCACGAGATTGCGGCTCCAACTGATGCATGGCCATCTCTAAATGCAAGAGAGCTGGCCAATAGTACAAGTGTTCGTCTGTGATGCAGCATGGCTGCACCTCGCCTCGATCTCTGGCTTTCAGGCCCTTAGGAATAGGAGGATTGTCGGGCATTTAAATGAAGATACCTGGCATCTAAGACATGCTTTGATCTGGGGAAACACACATCCCAGCCACTTGGCAAGAAGGACTTCACTCTCAAGAATCTCACCTCCAATCACAAAGCTTGCTGCAGATGAGCTTGGGATCCATTCGGCCGAGAAGACAACATCATTTGTACTCATCTAACTACAAAATGCAATACCTCCCTCATGCCTCAGTCTTCAACAGTGGGAGAGATATGCTCCCAGTAGTGCTCCTATTACCACTACCACTACTGTTGGACGGAAAACTGCAGTAGATTGTCTCAGCCTTGTTCATTTTTGACACTCGAGATATTCTGTAGACAATATAACTTCACAAGGAGGTCTTTGGATATGTCGCCAAGAAAGTCCCGGTGACCTGCGCTTGCAGTCTGCTCTCTCCTGGTGTCAAATAAACTTAGGTAAAAAAGAGCAAGACCAGGGGGCCAATCAACGACACAATGAAATCATTCAGTGACTGCGTATAAGTACTCAAGAAAAAGAATATTTATCTCTTCAATTTCAGCGGACTGTATCTGGCGATATGAGGTTCACTGGTGTTGAGCAAACAGATAGGAGACCTAGCGGGAACGAGTAATATGTTGTGTTCCATGAATCCCGTTGCATGATGGCAAGCAAATCACTGCGATCTCCCAGATGGGCTGTGAAACAGGGAGCCTGATTCGGGAAGCACATATGATTGCAAGCTGCAGCCATGCGCACTTGGTCTGGCTTGTGCTTCTGCATGTCACACCTGTCGATACCGGTTGAGGTCCACTTTGCCGGGAGTTGAACATGGCCCTCATGCGATTAGCTAGGATACTTTCTACACATTGGCTTGCCAAGCTCTGGTCAGAAGAGCCTCGATCTAGACAAGGGCACTGTAGATGTCAGTGTAATCATTTCCAGCAAGTTGGTCAGCATGAGACGAAATTAGGGGAGTGGCACTGACAGAGAAGGTAGCCATGGTTTCATTTGATTGTCAATTCTAGTGAAAAAGTTGAGTGTTATTGAATAAGTGTTTTCCAATCATGTTCTTATTTTCTCTCATGATATTGCATTCCCTGTTGGCTGCCCATGAACAGAAGGGCTGAGTCCTATCCAGTCCTTGACAAGAATGAGGTTGAGGAAGTCTTGGTGATAGAGGCGTATCTGAACGCCAAAGACTCAAGGACTCCTGTCAGGAATATAAATATCCTAAGAGCATTGATAAGATCCAGAAGATCACAGCTGATGTAGGCTGTTGTGATGAAGTGCCTTAAAGCTATTTATTAATACCATCTACATATCTGTTTGTTTTTGTGGCACCAGCTCACACCAGCCCAGCCCTCCCTCGAACCATGACAGCAACCTCGACTGCTGTGACCGGAATCGAGGATTGTGAGGTTTCAGGTTTGCACTTCAAGCTCACTCCGTTCTCACCTTAGGCGCACTCGTTCCTTAATATATCCTGCCAGGTGAGTTCGGACTCCATTCACTTGACCCTCTCCCTGTGGATAGACAGCACCTTCCTTCCAACCCAGACACACGCACCTGCCTTGTTGGACCGATATCACCACCCCAGGTGCTGTCACTCCGCTCATGCCGTTCCCCAAATGAACTTCGTTCAACTTTGTGTCACCGGCCATTCATCCCTCACTCTCCTACTTCTTTTCTCCCCACACCCACTCACCACTCAATCTCATTAATCCAGAGGTAGACAGACATCCATCAGTCCCTTCAAGTCGTCTCATTTTCGAGCCGGCCATTGACACTCTTTTCTCTATCCACAATCTCAGTCGTATCGTTCATTTTGCGACCCAACCATCAATATCTCGACCATCCGATTCCATCCTACCACCTAGCCACATGATCTAAAACTCCTCAAGACACTGGAGAGACCAATTCATTCAGGAGCCATGGAGCGCAACCCTGGTCCTGGTGAGCAGCCCAATGAGGGAGCCAAGATGGACAAAGTGGCTGTCATTATTCACAACATCAACAACCGGATGAACACATCCACCTTTGGTCGCATCTTCCGGCTTAAGGGCTGTGGCCATGTAAGAAAGAAGCCTGGAGAATATCACATTCTTCCGTTCCAATAAGAAGATATCGCTAATCCCACTCTCCTATCACAGCCCGATGCGATCGAAGATGCCAACTTCACAACTGAGCTTCGAGCTGGCCTGACAACTTTTGCCACCATGGCCTACATTATTGCCGTCAACGTGAGTGCTCATATGTGCCTCACTTTCTCCATTCATTCTCAAACCCAGCCAACCTAATCCTATGTAGGCATCAATTCTCAGTGACAGTGGCGGCCCATGCCCTTGTGAAAAGCCGGATTTTCCAGGCATGGGCTGCATGAACGTTCAACAATTTGCCCAGTGCAAATGGGGTAATGTTGCTTGATCATACAGTTTCACGATGAGGGGCTGACAGGCGTTCTACAGAGGTTCATCGCGATCTGATCACAGCGACTGCCGCCCTCGCTGGTCTCGCTAGTATTGTCTTTGGTTTCCTGACCAATCTTCCGGTCGCCCTTGCGTAAGTCCAGATCAAACCTCTACTTCAAGCGTTGGCTGACAATCTGAATAGACCCGGTATGGGTCTCAATGCTTACTTCACCTACCAAGTCGTTGGTGTCCCTGAAGACAGAAGAATCCCTTATGGTCTCGCTCTCACTGCGGTCTTTGTGGAGGGCTTCATCTTCATGTTCCTGGCTCTGACTGGCATGCGACAATGGTTGGTCCGCATTATCCCCGGCACCCTCAAGATTGCCAGTGGCGTCGGCATTGGTATGCTGCTCACTCTTGTCGGTCTCTCATACTCGACGGGTATCGGACTGGTTGTTGGAGGTACCGTTACCCCCTTGACTCTCGCTGGCTGCGGAGCCGACCAACTGTCGACGGACACTGGTTTGTGTCGGGGAAAGCTGATGAGCAACCCAAAGGTATTCTTCTGTCAGTTGGCGTATCAGTCAAGGATTCTTACTGACACTGGGTACAGATGTGGCTCGGCATCGTCGGTGGTGGCATCCTTACGGCTTGGCTCATGGCCTTCCGTGTCAAGGCAGCTATGATCATTGGCATTGCGTTTGTGGCTGTGCTGTCCTGGCCGTAGGTCAAACCCTCTGATGTTGCTTCGCACATAAACTAAACGTTATTGTAGTCGCAACACTCCCATCACTTTCTTCCCCGACACAGAAGAGGGAAACGACCGCTTCAATTTCTTCAAGCAAGTTGTCACGTTCAGACCTATCCAGCACACACTCAATGCCCAGATATGGGATCTCAGTGGATCGCGTGGCCCTCAGTTTGCTCTGGCTCTGTTCACCTTCCTCTACGTTGACATTATTGATTGCACAGCAACCTTGTATTCGATGGCTCGGTTTTCGAGGAAGTCCAGCAATGAGGACGGCACCTTCCCGCGGTCAACCCTTGCGTATTGCACCGATGCCGCCTTCATATCGATTGGCTCACTTCTGGGATGCTCTCCTATCACTGCTTTCGTTGAGAGTGGTGCTGGGATTGCCGAAGGTGGTAGAACTGGGCTGACTGCCATGGTCACCGGTGTCTGTTTCCTGATTTCGATCTTCTTTGCCCCGATCCTCGCCTCGATCCCGCCATGGGCTACCGGATGTACGCTGGTCCTCGTAAGTTCTGCTACTGGGCATGTTTGTTGCATTGTTGTTGAATCTTTCTGACCTTCGCTCCAGGTCGGTTGCCTCATGATACGCCAAGTCACTTGTATCAACTGGGCATACATTGGCGACGCGATCCCTTCCTTCGCAACACTTGCACTGATTCCCTTCACTTATAGTGTTGCATATGGCCTCATTGGGTAAGTGTGCCCATTTACTTCCTCGATGACACTTCCCTGACTGTTTGCAGTGGTCTCTTCGTCTACACATCTCTCAACTCTCTCATCTGGTTGGTCATGTTCCTCAGTAGAGGTAGAATCCTGCCAGCAGAGTACGACAAGAAGGAGTACTGGACGCCCAAGCCTGCTGGTGAAAAGCCGTGGTTCATCCGCACATTCACCAAAGGTCGGTCCTGGGGCGGCGATGATGATCGACGACGCAGCAGAGACGAGATGGAGCTGAATGAGATCACGGATTCGGCCCACCATTCACACGCCGGATCGGCGACTTCAAACGAGGAGAAGGGACTCGAGCTGGTTGCCACACCGCGTCGAAGTGTCCTGTCTCGCGGCGAATGAAGGGGACAGGAGTTACTTCGTGTGTCACGAAGATGAAGCGTGGACTTCAGGCTGACCAAGCCAACCAAGTCCATGTGTCAACATATTGATGCCGTTATTTGTATGCTGAGTTAGCACTGCGAGGCTTGTATTGCAGACAGCTTGCGCCCACCCCTTTCCAAGGGGCGAGCATTTATGGCGAAGGATTTTTGATTTTCAGGTGGAAGGTTGTACACAGGGCAGACGGTGCTTGAGCATCATGAAGAGGCGCATTTCTGCGCAGAGAAACCGGCTGAACCGGCTGGGGCATAGTGTATCAGTAGTTGACGACAATCGATGAATTTGACTAATCAGTGGCCATGATCGAGGTGTTCAAAATTGATATTTGGCTGTGTACATGTATTGATGTGTGATGAAACGCGGCCGAAGTATGCGCCGATGACCGATTGTTCTTATCGATAAAGCTAGCACAGCTTCCCGGCCGGCAGCTTGACGCCACTTCATAATGTGGTCACTTCAAGATTTCCAAGTCACATTTCACCGCTTTCATATTGATAATCAGATTCGTCGAATACTCCCCTTGGCTTCCACGACCTCGAGAGACCTCCTAGACGGTGCTTTTTTTTCTTGTCATACGCGCACAATCTCTCCGCGAAGGCAGTTTGACCCACGTGGATACTGAGGATGAGTGACCAGGACTACAGCGCCAGCGGTGGCTGGAACACAAGTGAGTACCACTCCGTGCCACAGGAGCTACTGAGCATGACATTAACCTGCCTGAACATAGTCGAATCGGATGCTGTGAGTATTATCTAGTCAAACTGAAATCGCGGAGCACATGAGAGCGAGACTAGAAGTTTTCGGATGATTATTCAGACACTAACTTGACCTGTCTGCTAGGGTGTTTTCACCTATTTACTTGAGAACCTTGGAGTCAAGGACGTCCAATTTGAGGAACTCATCTCACTAGATCCCAGCGCCCTGGCAGAGCTGTATCCTGTGTACGGCGTCATCTTTCTCTTTAAATACCCCACCGACTCGCCATACACGGCAGAGAAGCCGCTCGACGGCTCGTTTGACCACGACGCTGCCGAACGTCTCTGGTTCGCGAGGCAAACCATCCAAAATGCCTGCGGCACCCAAGCCCTATTGTCAGTGGTCATGAACAAGGACGAGCCCGAGGCCGGACCGCCCGGCACGATCGACATCGGCACGCAGCTGGGCGAGTTCAAGGAGTTCACCATGGCGCTGCCGCCCGAGTTCCGCGGCGAGGCGCTGTCCAACTCGGAGCTCATCCGGCAGTCGCACAACTCGTTTGCGCGCAGCGACCCGTTCGCCGACGAGGCGCCGCGGCAGAGCTCCGAGACGCAGGACGCCTTCCACTTCATCGCCTATACGGCCGTCGGCGGCACCTTGTACGAGCTCGACGGCCTGCAGCCGGCGCCCATCAGCCACGGCGCGTGCGACACGGCAAAGTTCCCCGAGAAGGTCATGGAGGTGCTGCAGCGGCGCATCGCACGTTACGACGCCACGGAGATCCGGTTCAACCTGCTCGCCGTGGTGCGGGACCTGCGGGCGCGCGCGAAAGAGTTCGCCGACCCGGAGGCGCTGGCGCGCGAGGAGCGCAAGAGGAAGGAGTGGGAGTTTGAGAACGCGCTGCGCAGGTACAACTTTGTCGGGTTCACGGGCGAGATGATGAAGAGCGTGGTTAAGGCGAAGCTCGGCGAGGGAGGCGAGGCGGCGTACGAGGAGTGGATCAAGGAGGGCACCGAGAAGATGAGCGCGAGGGCGCTGGAGAGAAAGAGGGCTGGCGAGGATGTGCAGATGGAGGGTTGATCATCTTAAAGAAAGGAAGGGGAGTGGCAGCAGGTTCACGTATACGATAGGGGGTCTCCTGAGCTGAGCAGTCAAGATTGGCTCTCTACGCTAGTCGAGAACCCAGGAATACCCATAGCTCTTTGATGGCTTTTCAGACGGCAAATACGGTATTCAACTGCAGCCAGCTTGTTGAAAGCCAACACAGTGCACATTCCCTCTTCGTGTCTTCCCTTATCTGTATCGTAATATCGGTGGCATTCTCAACTTTTGACGATCTCAAACCCTCTTTCCCGCGCCGCGTATGGACACGTCCCGCTGCCACAAGCAGTATCTCACGCATGTTGTCATCGGCGAGCAAGCTCGGCATATGTGGCGGCAAATCACCAAAACTCGTTCCGTGTGTACATGTGCGCGTGTGCCGGCGGGTCTCCGTACTCGTGCCGTCTGTCGAGGCAAAGCCTGACGTCGGGTTCGTACCATTGAACTAGCTGGAAGCCTGTGGTCAACAAGGTAGCCTGCCATGATGGTGTCTGCCTCCATGATGGAGGTTATGTCACATCGTGGAGGATGTTGTGATGGCTCTCTGTAGCTGCGACTTTGCTTGGCCAAGATTTGGTGCGCCGTAGTTGGCCGTGGCGGCGTGGTTGTCGCGACGATTACCATCTGGGCTTGCGCGAGAAGGGCGAAATTTTGTCACATTAAAGACATACTCCGAGGGCGACTGGGAAACCTGTAGGTACTTTGCTTCGCGCGTTGCTGCCGATATCCGGTATTGTAGAGTGGCATAGGTCGGTCGGAGAGCATCGAGGAGGGGATATCGTGACTACTTTTAGCTTCAGCGACTCTCGGGGTGTACTATCAGACTGAAACAGATGACCAATGATGCCATATCGAGTCCCTGATGCTGAATGTGTTTTTCTGTGTCTCTAGCGATGTGTCAGGGGCTGCTTTGCCGCCGCAATGTTCCAACATCGCGGTGTATCCATGCAAAGCCCCTATACCAACATTGATATGTAATTGGCGCTGTTTTCCCGTTGAAGGAACGGGCACGACTGCCTTCGAAGGTGCATGTAATAATGGTTGGTGGACGTTTGGAGATAGATAGAATACCTGTGGTCGGCGAACTGAAGAGGAGACTAGACTTCAGTGTCGCAACAGTTCAGGGGTGAGACGGCGAAGAGTACAGGCAGTCGTCCCCTCAAGCATTACTTGACTAACTATGGGTGATCGAAATGCTGCTCAGATCGTCATCCTGACTAAACGACAGGGCCAATGCTCCTAACACATAGTGGCAGAGGTTGCCGGCCCGGTGGCCCTTGAGATAGACTCCTGTCCAAACCCATTTAGGCAAACGAGACAGGACAGAACGCGACGCAGATAGTTATGCTCGCCTGCGATACAGACACTACCATCCACATATGACCTGAGCCCCAAAAAGACAGACCTCCGATGCGAACAAGCACCCGCGTAGTCTGGAGGCAGGGAAGCAAGCTTATCCTGACCCTGTGCAGGGGATTCCAACCACGATGCGAGAGGACCATGGCCGATCTGCACATCTCAACCACGTAGCCAGCGATTGCTCAATCTTTCAATACATCATGCACGCCAGCAAGGCAATGATACCAAGAGACTAGATACTTGTCAATAATGCTGACCGAAGGCCAAACATGGACTTACACAGTCGGTTGCTCGAGCCGAAGGACAGATTCAGATCTCACCTCCAATCCCGGCCCATGTCGCCGACGCCATTGGCATCTTAACACAAGCCCGCTATTACTAAAAACCACGAGACTACTCTCCATTCGATGTTAACCTCCGTCCCAAGCGGCAGAAGGCTCATGCACTCTCGTCAATAAACAACATCTGACAGCGCTTGTTCATCAACCGCCGTCATCCCACCCTCCTCACTCTGGGGGCCCCAAAGCGGGCCAACGTCGCATGACGCCAAGCAACCACCTTTTCCAGAAGCGTCAGGGAAGCCGAAGGAGGCGTAATCCGCATTACGGAGTACGAGGACGAAGCTCGAGTCTGGGGAACCAAACAATGGCCTTGTTCGACAGCCAAGCGAGCGCACTTACGGCACTGGCTGCCACACCACCCGCTCTAGCGGGTACTTGGTGTCGAGTTAATAATCATTTACACACTTCTTGTCAGTCTGGATCTTGTCTTTTGTCGTGGTGCTTGCAAGGGTGTGTATGGACCGTGGTCTGCGGTCGAAGCTCCGGGACCCAATCAATGCAACGGACCGGGTCTTCAGCTCGGGCTCCACGCCGCCAGCAAGGAGAACCCACGTCCCACTCCTTTTCCCCCCCTTCTTCTTCAGCCGCACGTCTCATCCACACACATCCTAATAAGATGTGGTGCCCGCCCGTTATATGGCAAACGGGGGGAACCAGGAACCTGTGCTGTCGTCTCGAATAATTCCTGCTAGTGCGGCGCCAAAAAGGGCGTGGCACACGGAGCTGTTAACCGTACTGAGCGGTTGCATGACCGTTTGCGGGGATTTGTTCGGCGAGATGGCGCCCGGGAGATTTGGGGCCCTCTTGCTCCCAAGGACCTTGGTTTGCACCTGTCTTCTGGGAATAAGAAGAACGGGTATTGGGTAGCGTGATCATGATCGTGGGTTCTCATGGTCTAAGAACATATATACAAAAGTGTCGTGACCCCCCCTTCGTTCTACACCGCTGTTCCCATGTATTCCCTTCCCCCCCAAAACAGTCTATATGTGCACCGGCCATCGCCCAAAAAAGCCATTCAGTCCAGGGCTTGCACCGGCAAAGCTATGCATGGCGTAAAATCATAATGATGCGCATCCACTCTCGTCCTCCGCTCGACTCTACAGTATCCTCTTCACGATGGCAACGACCTGCCAGCGGTTCCGCGTCGTGATGTCCTCGCCCGGCCGGTCCAACACCCAGTCCCTCTCGAAGCCGTCGCAGTCCCGCTCCCATATCCTCTCGACAGCCAGGCCCGCCGTCTCGAGCGCCGGAGCCGAGAAGAAGTCCCGCAGCTTGTCCCGGCCCGTGTGGAACCCGGCCACGACCCAGCACCGCGCCGACGGCGTCCGCGCCAGGAACCAGTCGATCGAAACGCGCAGGTTCTGGTGCTGCCACGGCATCCACAGGCAGTCGCACGCGATGACCCTGTCTAAGGCGTGCCGGTAGGCCTCCCCGGCCAGGGGGTTGTCCTCGGCTGCGGGCGGCACCTCACCCCAGGCGTGGCCCTCGACCACGAGGTCCGGGCCCGCCAGGGCGGACCCCAGGGGCGAGAAGGACGCCTGCACGTTGCGCTGGACGTTGGACCGCATGTTGGGGATCACCGACGCGGCGGGGTAGTCCGTCACGGCGACCCTGCGGGCGCCCAGCAGCGCGGCCATGATGGAAGGCAGCGCCGTGCCGGCCCCGAGCTCCAGCGTCGACAGGCCCGTTACGTCAAAGGCGTGGGCTTCCGCCGGCCCGCCGTTCTCGGCACAGGTGCCCGTGCCCGCGAGGGCAGCAGGCACTGGGACAGCGGCACAGTGCTGTTCCTCCTCCTGCACGTCGTCCCCACCCGCCGAGGGGCTATTACCTAACAGCAACGAGGACGCCCTGTCGCCGTCGCCCAGGCGCAGGGCGCCGGCCTCGACGAGCTCGGCCGCGAGCAGCGAGCTGTTCCACAGGTAGTGGCTGAAGAGCCGCCTGTCCTCGTCGCCGTCCGGGTCGGCTAGGGTCAGGCTCAGCGGCTTGGGCAGGTACGGCGACGTGTAGACGAGGCCGTGGTCGGCGTCGCCGTGCTGGTTCAGCACGTCGTCCGGGAAGACGACGCCCAGGGTGTCCGAGAGGAAGTCCTCCGGGTCCGTGGCCGGCGGGCCGGACAGGGCGATCCGGGAGACCAGTTTCATGGTTTTGGTGTCCCGGGGTCGCGGGGGGCGGCGCCCGACTGTTGGTCGATCAGGTCGGGCCCCGGTGTCTGTCTCTCTTTTTTTGGCTTGGCCTTACGTTACGAAATCCTGCCTTGGCGGCACGGCACGACAAGGGACAGGGAAAGCAAGGCAAAAGAAGAAAAACAGACGTAACAGAGTGACTGCCGACAAGCTGGCTACCCTGGAATCGGCGCAAAGGCTTATTGCCACTCCAGGGAGCTTTCTAGGCTCGTGTTTTGGCACAGAGCAGAAACACCAGAATTTCGACCATCATGGCGGCTTTTTTTTTTTTTCTGTGTCGCATCGTGTCCTGGCACCAGTCTAAAACCATTGGTGGGAGGGGCCAGCGACCGTTGCACCTGCTGCCCGGGCCGCCGCCATCAAAAGAATGGCAGCTACGTCCAACGGTTCCTGCTAAACGCCGAAGCGACTAACACGGCCAACTCGACCTAGCAAAACCGTCGCCCGCTTGTTTTTGGTTGTCCGCGTCAACCAGACCTGCATCGCCACACTACCTTTGCAATCCTGCGAGGCAGTGCTGCCCACGACTGCGAGAAAGAGGGTATCCTCGCATCTGTCCTCTTTTCATTTTTTCCGACCCAGACATGATCAACATACTGCATGCAGCTTCTTTGGGAACACGACAACACGGGGATTGCATGGATGCAGGAACACGCGATGACGATACGATGATCAAAATATTCTATTCTTCACCTCACTCACCTTGACGACAGACGATACCGGTGCGACTGCGACCTCTCCAGGCGGCTGACGACAAATGAAAGACGGGCGGAACATCAGAACATCTCACGATGCGGTTCAGAGTCAAGAAAACGATCGATTGAAACAAGAATCTCTTCTTTATATCATTATGCCATGGACGAGCAGAGAATAAACAGGGTATCGTGACTCCTCTCGAGCGGAGCGTGCAAAACCAAAACAAAATCCAAAAAGAGGTAAGCAAGACGCAGGAGATCTGTGTTCCCTTTTGTCCGTTCCCAAAACATTTCATGGCCCATATCATATCGTCCAGCCCTGGACCTCCGGATATCCCGCGCGCCAGCTATGCTTTCCCAGACTCTCTCTTCGCCGATAAAAACACACATTAATCCCATATAGTCGTGTAGTATATATTACGTGGCGTCGCCTTGAAGCGACTTTGGTGGTGGTGATGGTGGTAGAGGAGGTGGAGGTGGTTTATTGCTGCGCGGCGGCAGCCATCTGAAGCAGCTGCTCCTCGGTCGGGTCATCCGAGATCCAGATGCCCTTCTCCTCCTCGGTGGCACCGAGGAAGCCCTCAGCACGCTTCATGGTCTGAACGTCAAGGTCGGTGACGTACGCCTTGCCGTCGCTGAGCTTGACACGGACCTCGTGGTCGGTTGAGAGCATGAGGTCGTCCTTGGCTAGGCGGCGACCGCCGTCAAAGACAGCCATGACACGCTTCTTCATGGTCATCTGGCCTTTGTCGAAGCCCCATGAAGAAGGATAATCTCGCCTGTTCTTGCGACCACGGGTCTTGCCGACCAGAGGGACGCCTCCGCGCGAGTGTGTCATGCCACGCGACTTCTGTACGCCGTTGGCAGGGTTGCCCTTGCTCTTCTTGCTGGGCGAGGCGGATGTCTTGACGCGGCTCTTGTCGTCATCATCCTCATCATCCATATCCTCGTCTTCCTCGTCCTCAGATGTCGATGCCACCTGAGTGGTTGTCGGCAGCTGGTTCTTCTCCAGAGTCGCAACGACCTCGCGATCGTTCTCGACCTCGGCGAGACGCTTGGCGTTGACCGCCTCAGCTGGGTCTTCTTGCTGGACGATGCGCAGAACACAATCGTCCAAGTGCTCGTAGAAGTCTTGAGCATTGGAGAAGGTCGCCGAGCAAGTGCTGCACTTGCCCGTGGCATCCGGCGCATAACCGGTCAGCTTCTTGCCATTGGCGCTCGCGGTCTGGGTCTTGCGCCTGCTGTTGGGAGGGGTCTGCTCGACGCCGTGGACCGCCGTCAGATGGCGCTTGAAGACATCTGCGCGGTTGAACGACTTCTCGGCAGCCGAACCGGAACCAGGGCAGAAACCGCACACCATGGTGCCCTTGTAATGCGTTAGGGTGTGGCGGTTCTTGTCATACTTGCGCGCGAAGCCCTTGGTGTGGTATTCGCAGGTCTGGATCGGGCACTTCTCTGGTCGCTCCGTCTGATGCGTGAGCATGTGCGCCTTCAGATCCTTGAACACCTTACCACACTCCGGGTGAGGGCATCGCTGCTTCTCCTTGGACTCGTCACCAGAGATGTTTTGCTCCATTGAGTAGCTCGAGTGGAAAGAGCCCATACTCGGGCGGCGGCCTCCTTGATCCATGGGAACTGGGAATGGACTGTACTGGTGAAAGTTGTTGTGAGAGAAGGGTGGTGAGGAAGACCCATTCCTCAGCTGGGGTGAAGCAGTTCCTGTCATCGCTGGCGACGCAGGGTAGCCCGAATTGGGTGGCTGTGGATATGTGGGCTCGTAGGCGGACATTCCCATTGGGCGCACGTCAGGATGCAGTATGGAGGGGTCTATCCACAGAGGAAAAGCAAATGTCAGCAAATCAGCGCCGGTGGAGATCTCGGGATTGACCGAAAGGAAAACCAACAGGAAGAGTCGAGAGGAGCAATGAAGTGCCCGCTGCTCTGAGAAAAAAAGGAAGAAACCAAGCGGAGGGACTTGTGCCTTCCAGTGGGGCTCACGGCAGAGTCCACCCCACTGGAGAAGCTGCCTCGAGCAAGTGGAGGAGACGAAGAAAATGAAGAGGAATAAGACGTTGGAGGAGAGACAAACACGCTCGACCTCCTTGAAAAGGTAGGAGACGAGGTGACGGCTGGCGACGCAGTGGTGGGAGTATAAGTGGACTCACTCGTCGAACACCCCGGCTCGCACACGACAGTAGACGAAGAAACGCGCGAAATTGATGGAGAGACAGGGCCAGAAGTTTGAGATCTAGAGATCTGTGTCGACTCACCAACAAAACCAGCCTTGGAGGCTGTGAAGTCAAAGGATGTGTAGTCCTCCATGCTGGGGGCTGCAAAGGAGTACTCGCCGCCGGGGAAGAAGTCGCCGTGACCGACGATGCCAGGGCTCACAACACCAAGGCCCTGAGGAGCAGCCCATTCAGGCACACCCGTGGGCTGGCCGTGGATGGACCTGGGTGAGCCGACTGCTGATGATGCTGCTGATGGCAAGGAGGCGGTGGAGAGAGAGGCGGCTCCCCGCGCATCACTCTCCTCTGGCTGCATATGCGGCGACATGTGGCCGCCGTTGAACATGTATGGGACCTCGGCGTAGAGTCCATTGGGGTCGAAGTTCATCGTGGTCGGGAAGCACTCCTGTGCTGTCCTTGGGTAGCCGTAAGCGGCGTCTGGTGAGAGGCCCATGTCCATGGTGCCGTTGGGGAAGGCGTTGCCGTTCATGGGATCTGGATACAGAGAGTTGAAGTCTTGGTGTTCGTTCCTCATTGTGGGACGACTGTGGCTTTATTTTCCTCGAAAAGCCGCGTCGTTGGCACAAAGCAATTCCAGGCGACGGATGAAGGTCCGAGCCAAGGAGCTTCCAGGAATCCGTGAGTCCTTTAGAGCAAGCGCTATGAAAGGATCGCTGGAATGTGTCAGGTAAGCGAGTCCAAGAATTTGCGCTGGGAGAAGGGCGCTCTACCCACCTGAGAGGATTATCTCATTACCAGCACAGAGCACACACGCAGAGGTAAGAATGCACGAGAATTAGGTCCAACGGTGACCGAAGATCGATGCTTTTTTGCTCGTTGGTGGTCGTACGCGCCAAGGATGGAAGGATGCGATTAGACTGAGACAAGTGTCGCTGTGGTCTAAGTCGAGTCGAGGGAGGCGCCGATGTGCGGTTGTTGTCCACAAGGTTTGGATAGAGCGAGAGGGTCCTTGGTTCGCCGGGGTATTTCCGCTTGTCCCGAATTCCGTTCTGTTTCCTTACTTATACCGAATTGGCGCGAGGGAGAGGCCAAAGAGGGCACGGTATACTGGGTCTGGGGCAGACGTGGTGGAAACGAGGGGACGAGGACTTGAAGTAGGTCCTGGACAGGAAGAGCACAGAGGCAGAAGGAGAAAGAGAGATATGAGTCCTTTGTGTAAGACGACGACTGTTGTCTCTGCCAGGTGAGTCTGTTGTTGTTTGAGGGACCAAGACGAGAGTCTTCATGAGCTTGCCAAAAAGTTGGGGGCCTTCGACGATACATATAACAATTTCCTGTATGGGGAGTCCATGTGGAGGGGAGTGGACACACTGAATATGGTAGGGCGGATGGCGAAGCACAGGAAAAAAGCGACAGAGGGAGATGCAGCAACGTACAGGCCAGTCGAGTACTCCGTAGTGAGAGAAAAGCAGCCATTTCGAGAGCATGTACCCAAAGTACCGTACCCTGTCCACTACTGACCTGACCTTGACTGACTTTGACTGTCTCTTGGAGATGGGGGGACAGGGGGGCAGGGAGGGAGCAGCAGGGGTGCAGGGGTATGTGGGTGTGGTGGTGGACAAGAGGTACGAAGGTACTTTGGCCTGGTAACTTTTTGGGATTGCAGGGGGGGGCATGGCAGAGGCAGAGTTGCAGGGGTGGGCGTGGTCGCTGACCCACCAAGTAGGAAAATCGTCGGTAGACAGGTACGTACCAGGACTCAGGGTACATGAGATACAAATCCCGGTACATTTGATCAATTTTGATCTCATCTGAGCCACCACACCAAAGTCCACTACGGTGCTTAGGTGGGTGAGCTCCCTCCCAGTGAGTTCAGTCCAAGCCAAGCCTGCATTACCCACCAGACAAACGTCACTGACTGACGGACTCTTTGACAGACAGACACCTGACTTGACCGGCGAAGAGACGGCATCCTCCTACGCTGAAAAGTGAGACCCAACTAAGAGAACCCTCCCCCAACTCTACCGGTCACCGCGCCGTCCCTCTCTCTACGCCTACGAAAACGTTGTTTGCCCATCCCCCGCCCCTCTTCTGTCCCGCAAGAGAGAGGTGTGAGTGGACTATTCCGTGGTACGCTTTCCGCAGTCTAGCAAGAGAGTAAGAGAAAGAGAACCACTGTGGACTGTGGGAAAAGACCCAGGAATGCAAGGGCCCCAAGAAGGGTCCTCCGAAAAGCGCTGGGTGGAATGAGACGAAGCCCGGGACCGAGAAGGAGATTCATTGCAACAGGGAATAGACAATAATACATGCAAGGATAGGTAGGCAAGTCGCCATCATACGGCCGACCAGCAAAGCAGGATACAGGTAAGATGTGGTAAACGATGTGCAGAATCAATGATGGCACACACCACTTCCATCAGCACCATTCACTTCTTCTGGCCGGCCGCCTCTGCCTCTGGCCTGGAAGGTCCCCCTGGCTGGCAATCTTCGCGGGTCAGTGGGGTGCCTCTCGCTATGCTCTGCTCTCAAGTGGTTGAGCGACGAGAGAGGACGGGGAACCCCGGCCCTCTCGCTCATTCAACCCCCCTC
Organism: [Phialemoniopsis] sp. UDSM-2020; assembly: GCA_018873225.1. Classification (NCBI taxonomy): domain Eukaryota; kingdom Fungi; phylum Ascomycota; class Sordariomycetes; order Thyridiales; family Thyridiaceae; genus Thyridium; species [Phialemoniopsis] sp. UDSM-2020. The sequence continues at coordinate 4,233,605 of JAEILZ010000003.1, forward strand.
TCGTTGTGCCTCTGTCTGCTTCGTATACTTAGTTTGTACGGCCGCAGAGGGCCGCTGGAGATTACCGCGCGGAATAAGCTCGCGATCGCTGCTGGATCTGCTCTAGGAAATGAAACACACATCGCGCGCCTGCGCAGCCTTGTCCATGAGAGGATGTCGGCATATCGCGACCCATTCCCTTTCCCCCAAACATGCCTTGACTTCCCGTCTGGAAGCCACCGACAGTCTGGAAGCAAGCCTTCCGAGTGATACTGGGATGTCTTGCCCGTCCAGGAATGGGGGGAGTCATCGAGCGAGAGACACAGAATCGTCATCATCCGCCTCCCAGGATACTGGTTTGGATATCTCAGTACGGAGTAGTCTAGTCTAACCAGATGATTTTCGTCTAAGCACCAAAGGTACCCTTGTTACCTCGGCCCTTGACTGTTGGGAGACCCATCGAGGGTCCCGCAGCTCGAGCGAGTGCCCTTTGCGCGCCAAATTTTGGAGGGTACTTTTAGGGCTGGCCGGGACCCTATCACAGGCCCCATCTTGACCCCTGCTCGCTGGGCCTGTCGTCCACTCCCGTGCCATTCCTGACTGCTGGTCTTCTTTTTTTCTCCGACCGGGGAGAGACGACTTGACCTTTTGGGTGTGCGTTTTCAATGTTTAGGTTGGCCGATAATCTTGGTCTGGTGGGCTCCTCTTTTTCCTCTCTCTGCGATCCAATACCGGCACAGGACCTGCACAGCACAACACTGCACAAATCAGTCCCGACAGCACACAAGCAATGATGCTCAATCAATCTCGCGACAGGCCTCCATCTCTGACACCCACCAACACCCGTAGTGGCTGCTGGCGCTGTGTGTCTTTGTCAGGTACTTTACCTACCACTGCTACTGCCACCCACCGCCAGAACCTAAGTATACATCCCCTCGAGCGTAGACAGACCAGTAGCATCTCGTCCCGTCCCCCCAACCATCTTGCCTTCTGGCGTTGTCTCTCCTTGCTGGGCCGAAGCAGACGAGATATGCGCATGCACATACACACGCCGGATCATGGCTTCCTGGGATGCATGTCTCTGATTTGATTGCTTTTTTGGCCGGCTCTCTTGCTGTTTTCAGGGTCCCCCCGACCCTTCATTCCGCGCTGGAAGTGAACCCGGCTCTGTCAAGACCCGAATACCAGAATTGGGAGAACGCACACACACGGAGGCGGGACGGCGGGCGGGGGAAGGAAGAACACAGTTCTGTGCCGTCGGCCACATACCACGGCCGCTGTCAAAACGTTTCAAACAGAGAGTGTGTGTGCAAAAATGGCGGGAGACACATGGGACTCTGCGCACACAGAGAAGCTTTTCTCGCTTTTCTCGATGCCATGCGGAACGGGATTCGAGACATTCCTTTCGGCCCTTCGTAACTTTCCTGCCTGTGAAGCAAAGGAAAACGTTGTTGCCGAAACCCCCTCGTTGCCCAGATGTCTCTCTTCTGCCAGACCAAGTACATGCCTCCGGTCTGGAGGTATCTCGCAGTGTCTCTTTTTTCGCTAGATGCCCTCTAATGCAGCACTTAGACGCTTGCCGCACCTCTAGGTATGTTTTCGTACAGCCTCCCAGTAGGGGGAGTAAAAGCAGCCTACGCCATACTCCAAGAATACTAGATTAGGCTTTCTATGCCATCTATCGCAGACCGGGACGGGCGGGCGTGCCTACCGGCTTTCGGCGCTACTGGTCGAACCCGTCAAGGAGATGGGACGATACCTTACAGGCCTCCCAAAAAGTATCGACGCCAACCCGCCGTTTTCCCTGATCGAGACACACAATGCTTTGGTCACAAGGGCGGTGGGATTTTTACCAAAGATGGTGGTAGCGTCACTTGCTGGCAGTAGGTAGTAGCCTGTAAGGGCCACCTCAAAGGAAAGTTCTCCAGCACCGCCTGGGCCTAACCTCGATCGAGGACAGCCCCAAATGCAACTGATGCAAGGTCGGGATGAACAGCCTCGACGCCAGCGCCGATGAGAAAAGTAGCCAAGAAACGCCATACCCGTGGAGAGAGAGGCTCTGGCGGGTTGGGCCCTGCGACCCCGTACGTACATACCGCTAGAAACAAAGTGCTGGACTCGGTCGAGCCACTCACCGCTGGCCGTTCCCTCTCCCAGTGTGACGCTGCAGTGGGATATTTTTACACACTCCCTCCCACACACAGAAGAGGCAGGCACACGAGCTCGCATCATCTTTGTGTGGTGGGTTTTTTTGCTGTGCAAGATCCAGTCCAATCCGGATCGCTGGAGGCCCCCAATGCAACCGTGGGAGGGAACAAATAGGCCGTCTTACACCCTACGATAAAAATGCTAAAACCAAGCGCTTAGGTTGTTTTCTGTAGCCTACTGGTCTACCTATTCGCTTCGCTGCGACGAGGGTAGGGAAAAAAAAGGTTATGACATGTCTTTGGATTCCCCATACTTTAAGCTCATCGCGCTCACACAACTTGCACAGCCTCTCTGCTAGCGAGGCATTAGCTGCCGGTATGACATCTGTCTGCACTGCCATCTGGTAGTTTAAAAAAGTTCGATTGAAGAAAAGAGAAAAAGACTTATGGAGCAAAAATAGGTTTCAAGAATTGATGACATAGTTGTTCTCCCTTGTGGGCTGTTGCATACACATCGTCATGTCATCCGTCGTGTCAAGATGCCCGCCGCCCAAAGGCCCGATGACTTACATGCGGGCAACGTTTCTTGTGCGCCCGTCATACTCCCTCTCTCTCGCGTTTACTTTCTCTCTACCTCTCTACCTTTTTTCTTGGTGGTAAGCATCTTATTCTGCACAACTTACTGTTTCGTTGCAGAAAATAAGAGGATTATTAGCAGCACATGTCCCAAAATGGATAGGATCCAGCTGTCTTCTGGCATCGCACAACTCCGATACTGTAATCATCCCGACTTTTTCTGTGGTGGTGGTGGTGTTGCGACCGCTTCGTCTGCAGTTGCAATAAGCAGGCAGAGTCTTTTTAACCTTGTTTTCCCTGTCGTCCTAATACGATAGACTATTGACACATTTGGTCTGTGTGAGATGCGATGCGATGCATCCGTACCTTGATATTGGGGAACAAATCTACCTGGTCTCTGTCCTTTGGTTGGCGGGCGGTGTTATCGTGCCTGTGCTGTGTGCTGGGGGGGAGGTGTTATGGCAAGTGGGGTACTCCTCAGAGTGTAAGTGTGTCTGTGTAAGTGCGCAAAGTAAGGTTTCTTTACACAAGAGGCGCGGGACAAAAAAGACAACGACACACAAAAAAGAGTCCCGCGTATTCCATCCAGTCGGGTTCGGCACCAGGCGAAGGACGGCCAATCCTGTGCCTGTGCTGCGTCTTCCCGTGTCCAAATCTCGCTGCCATTACCAGATCTAGAAAATCAAGCGTGCGCGCATCACACGGTACGGGACGGGATGGCAGCATGTGTTTAAGATTCTTTGGCTTCTTGGAAACGGCCCAGAGATAGTACCGACTGATACCCCACGAGATATGGCGCCAAAACATACTGCGACTTAAACGCAACCGATCGTGGCATTCCAAACCCTCAGCCATGCCCCTACCGTTTTTTGCTTCTTTCTCGCAACTACGTATACTTCGACTCCCTTGGGTTCATGTACGACATTTCTGTGCAACTCGTGATCTAACCATGTGTCTCTCATTCCGCCCAAACGTTTGGGGAAGCCTGTCTTGACCGTTGTCTTCGGCTGGCGGACGCTCTTCCGTTGACTCGGTGTCTGGATCGAGAGATACAGCTGGCCCGGTTGGAATTGAGCCTCTTTTCGAGGCGGATCTTCCATTCATTGCGGCGCGGAATGTATGTCCCTGTCATCACCAAGGCATCACCACGGTGTTCGAAGGCGCTGCCAACATCCTTCGCTCGGAACGAACGGCGGCTCGGTGACCGAATGTGAATCAGATAAACACCCATGCCGCAAATCGATGGAGATATCATGATGCACGCATGCAAGAGAGGAGCCTAGGGTAACTAGGTAGGTTTTGGGGCTTGCGGGCCACAGAGAAAGGGTCACCTGCCACAGTGACTCGAAGATAGAGAGTCAAAGTGTAATGCGAAAAGCCACCTCCACTGGGACGAATCTGCCTTGTGCCGCGGCGCTAGTCTCGCGAGATAGCCTCAACTTTTCCTAAACCGGGGTGGTTTGAAGAGCATTGAAACCGCACATCCCACCCCCGGCAAGGGAGGGTCAATCACTTCCTCTTACAAGGCCTGTAACACACGAAGGAAGGCATACGAGGTTCGGTCGAGAGAAAGAAGCTCTAGCAAGCGAAGAGCAAAGGAAAAAGAAAGTTTGCACGCGCGCCCCATCCATGCCTTGCGAGACATGGGGGACCCAGAGTGCGAGTGAGAGGTAGAGAGTCAGAATGCAAAGTAACCCCCCTTTTCCTTTCAGTTCTTTGAAACCCTTGAGGATATCCCCTGTGCTTTTGAGTTGAATGACATGGAAGGAGAAACGGGGATTTGCGAATTTGCCTTGCAGCATCCCATTTCTCGTTTGCCCGATCCGATCATATGGAGAAAACTGCACACAACCCTGATCGCTTGTGCGCAATACGCCGCACATACCGCGACGATCATAATCGACCGGAAACCGGAAGAGTCCACCCCCTGGGGCCATCCAGTGAGTGAGAAGCCACCCCCGGTCGTTTTTCGCACGAAAAACACGTTGTTCCCCTGCTCGCCTGGGAACCTTGACCACCCACCACAACCCCCCATCCCTTGCTTTGCGCAGCAGTGAGATCGGGCTTTTGTGATGGGGGCAGAATATGGATGATGCAACACGGACGGGAGTTCCAGTGAGATGATCATATCTTGCAACCCCCTGGTCCTTCTTCCTTCTCTGACTTTTGACGCTCGCTTTGTGAGAATTTTGCTTTTCTGTTGAGAAAGAGGAGCAAGGTTATGTTTCTGCCCAGGGCCCCCAGGTGCGCATCGTTTCCGCACCCAGTCGGCTCTTTGCTGGGATTCACACGTTTCGCTGGTTCCGTCGTTGTTCAACCAACACCCGCACATCCCAGGTTTTCCTTACCCTCCAGGCAGTGGTTATGGGGGTGGTCGTTGAGGACCTGGTGTTCCCGAAGTCCGGGTAAGGGTCCCGTCGTGAGAAACGGCAGCCCCGGCCGTGAACTAGCACTTGCTCCAGGGAGAACAACGTCACATGCTGTTGGTTTCTTTTCTGCAAAGAAACTCAATAGCCTGCCAAGACTATTGGAAGAAAGACAGAGTTCGTAGGCAGTGGTGCAATCTGGCGCGCACTGCCTGCTTCAGCGCGCGTTTGCTAGCTTTCACGCTGTCGTTATGGTGGTGGTGGTGTGCCAACTGCCGCGAGGTTACCATATTGGGCCCTGAGGGCAAGTACATACTCTAGGTACCTTCGTCTGAAGAGCCAGCACCAACGAAGAGGCGTCTCGGTGCCTCCCGTGTCATCAGTGCGCTGTAAGAGAGGAGTGCTGTTTTGCGTGCGAGACCCTTGTCTTCGAAAAGTCGGGCAATTGGGGCCTCTGATTGGCCAGTGTACGATCTAATGGTTGCGCTGTCTCAGAGGCTACCAGAAGGGACCAAGGACCCAATCTTAGGGTGGTATTCGCTCTCCCCTGGAGGCTGTGTGGGGAACCTGAGTTGACAACCAGAGATGAGATGGAGATTTGGGGGAGAGATGGGACCCAAGTCGACAAGGTACCTACCAAAGTACCTCTCTGCACAACTCCTGGTGGTGTGCACAGGGTTGCGTTGTACCGAACCGTACATGGCTGGGTTGTGGTGTGGGAGGTTTATTTTAGGAAATCGAGCCAAAGCTGCTGCAGCACATACAAGTACATGGAGCGAATTTGGGTGGTTGTACCTAACGCATACTAACACTCACTAGATTAGAGGCCGGTAAATAATGGTGTGTACAACACACTGACTGCTCGTCCCTCCCACTTACACGCACTTTTGGTGCACGACGCACACACACGGGAAGGCGGACAGACCAAAAAAAAGGAGGCGGTGCCCTGATACCTTGGTCCTGGGACCGGACACCTGCAGCCAGCAACAAGCAATAAGCAAGCCATCACCAAACACAGACAAGTCAGTCAAGCCACCACAAGGCACTAATACACTTCTTTGGCTTCGAAATGGCTCCTTTTTCCCACTACCTGCTGCACGTTCCTGGACCCGGCCGCCGGTTCCTCGTACTAAAAAGCAAATTGTACCTAATTAATTTACTTCTCCATGCATTCTACCAATTCCATAATTTCTGTCGTCCACCACCACACCCGCGCGCCAGAGAAGCCCACGCAACCCCGTAGGTAGGTATCGTCATTGATGAGCCAGTGTGACTCGGGTAAGGGACCCTTCCCCGATAGCAGAAGAAAAGCCTGTCGATAGTACTTGAGGGAGGTATCATCTGTCCGGATCATGGGTGGACAGGGCAGGGGTCCGTTCGTAGGGCAGATGGTACCTTCGTGGACCATTTTCTATTTGGTACCGGCAACCCAGTCCATGCAAGCGGTGCAGCACACGAACTGCGGTCATCACGTCTCTCTCGCTTGCTGCTGTCTTTTGCGGTAACTATAACACGCCCAACCCTGTCCTTAATCCAGATCAAGATGTCCCCTCTCTGACAAAGGGACATCGAAACTACCCCCTGTCCCTCGTCTCGTATGACCCAGTACCCGGCAAAGAGCCAAACCCAATCCCTTCCTCTCAGTGGTGAAGTCTCCAGTTACGCAGCATGCCGGACCTGTCAAATCGCAAACGCAAAGCGAACAGCAATATCGAATGCCAATTAATTTACAAGGAAGGGCATTTCGTTTTCCTCTTTCTGTCTTTTCCTCCCCCCATCCCCCCGATCCCTTAAAGGACCTTGCATATAATCCACCATGTGCGATCCCGCGTCTCTTGTCTCTACCGGAGGAGCGGTCGACGCCGTGATACGACAGGGAACAGGAGCGAGATGATGCGTGCGTTGCGTGTGCGCTGTCCTCCCTCTCCCGAGTCCCCGGAGCCAGGGCTGCCGCCATCTGATTGATGCCGTTTACGCTGGCCGAGACAGGCGGCTCTGGGTTCCCCCCATGGCCACTGTCCAGGGTTAAGGGCCCCCAATCCGACGCTGCGTGGTAAAGACCCTCGACAAATCTATGATGATGACCCGGCTCTGAGTTGTGATGACATTGGGATATCAATCTTTCGTAATTCCCTTACGTCTGTCCATCCAAAAATACCTGGCCATCCATCCGACAGGACTGTACACGTCGTGTTCTTCCCCAGTTGAGTGACGTACTTCGTATGTTCCTGTCTGTCTACCTGTCTCTTGTCATCTAGACATGCAATTTGCATACGCATTGCAGAAGTTGGAATATGTGTAATCAATCGCCCTTCCCTTCCTGCCAGCCATGTTGGGATATGCCCATCCCCATCGGTGCGACGTCTTACATCTCCACAATTTCCCTTTTCTGGGTTGCTGCTTCAGCGCTCACGGCGCCGTTCCTCCCGCGTTCTCCATCCCGATCCACCGGGTTGGTGTCTGTCTGTGGCGGGCGAGCAGCGCAGGGGGGCCCAGCAGACAGAGAAGAAAGCAACGACACATCACAACACTCAGCAAAATACCGTGACCTACATACAGTACATGCTTCTGTGCATTGACCTGCAAGCCCATATGAGCCCATTTCTCATTCAAGCGTCCAGCCTTGTGAGCCTGCAGTGCGACGGTGAGCAATCAGCAAGAAGCCCAGAAAAAAATTACAAGCGCCGCCTTCGCTCCAACCCCTCCATCTCGGTCTCTGTTTAAGGGTCTCGGTGGTGGTGGGTGCAGAATGAGGTATGTCATCGCGGCAGTGTCTGTCATGCCCGCATGGCCCCAATCACGGCGTGTAGAATAAATAAAGAAATGACTGCAACCAAGACGACGTTCGGCAAATCCAGGGTTGCGGCCGCGGAGTTGGCCGCATTGCCTATTACATCTTTTTCTCCCCCAAAGTTGCGGTACTTGCCTAAATGACCCTGCCCTCTCATGATTGGTATCATGGCGCCAACGCCAACAAAGCAGAGCATCGGGGTTGTTCGTAGGGCTGAGGCTGCGCCCACACAACGAAGCGATCGCTTCTTCCAGATGTTTGGTTGGTTCCTCCATCCTCACTGCCCTGATGGCGCTCTTTTCCGTGGCAGCGGCGGCCGCAGGGGTGCATAATATCGCAGCCTATCCAGACAACGGAGATGATCGAGTATCTGTTTGTTATTTTGAGGGGTTCTTTGCAAAGAACATCACCACGCGCCAGCCTTTTGCCTTGTAGCCCTACGGCATGGCGTTCTCACCCTGCGCCTCGCCAGTGTACTTGCTAACAGCTATTTCTTTCTTTCTTCATATTATTCTGCTTTTCGCTTCCACTTTACCGATTGGGATGGCCAACCCCTGCTCCCGGCCTCTGCAAACATCGGCAGACAGAGGCCTAGACTGCCGCCACATTCTCGCCAGGAGACAGCGAGTTGTGCAAGCACACACAATGCCGGCGGGGTCGACCCAGCGGAGCGGATGCCCTTCCTCGTGGGATGGCACATCATTAGTGGCCGTTTGCCGAAACCTGGCAAAGACAACGAGATAAAGCTGGCTGGCTGGTTTATGCCGCGCTCCCCGTGCCGTGTCATTGGTGTGTCTCGTGAAGCCCTACCGACTGCGAGATATAGGGGTGGTGGCCCCTCCGTTTGTCACGGCTAAAGCGTCGCGCGCGAGCAGACAAGCCCAGATTTGCAAGTGCCTTGCATGCATGCATCTTGCTTGTTCCAAAGTATGTATGGGTGAGAAGTGCCAGTCCCTTCCCAGACAGACCAAGCCATTGAGAGAAAAGGGGGCGTGCGTCAATACCGGCCAGGTGGGATATTCCGTAACGAGGCGCAAAAACTAGCGCCCAAAGATCGGATGACTTTGGATTAAAGGGTTTCCCGGATCGAAATGCTAGCACTCAGGTACCAATGGAGACCATGCGTTTCACATTTTCGTACTTGCCATCATCCTGTCTCTAGTGCAGACATCACACTGGCTTTCAGGTCAAAGGGTTGTGTGATATTGACGAACGAGCAACCTGGCTGAGTTGAGCGTAATCCTTCGGCATCTGCCGTACCGCGCCAGGTCACTGTTTGGCTGCCGCCCCAAGGCATCTTGGGGATTTTTAGAAGCAAGAGCCAAAGCTACCTACCTAGTCATGCTGAGTTGTTTGCCAGTTGATATGAGATGAGACATGGGAACGATTCTTTGACTGACGGCGGCCGCAGCCAAAAGTCGAAAATAATCACCACATAGGGCTGAGCCAGTTGACTTGTACGTGAAGCGTTGTGTAGGCAATGTACTTGTAGACACTGCACATCCAGAGGTACCGGCTAGTGCCCCACTTGGTCGGATGGAGGTACTGTACTTCCAACATCCCTGAGGTACATGTTGAATGATCGCCGTGCCCCATGCCAGTGATTTCCCACGCTTAAAATCCAGACAGGGGTTAATGGGGGAGAGGGAAAAAACTCATGACGAAGGAATAAGAAACACCCATTCCGCCCAGGCGGCGTGGGGAGATATGGCAGAGACGGCATTAGGCATCGAAGAGAAGGGATCAAAAAGACGAAGCGGACACGGACCGTACAAATGTCGCAAGATTGCAAGGCCTCGTGGCTCGCTAACACAGTCGACGCTGTCATCTTTTGCTAGGATCCGATTAGGGGTCATCCGTTTTCGGCCAGCGGTTGTGGTCAGTCGGACAGATTGTCGACCCGCGCTGTCCGCATGCCTCGCGCAGCGAAATATCATCACTCCTTGTGTTCACCTCTCGCAAATCCACGCGCTCCCGGACCAGGACAAGACTCTAGTCTCTTGCGAAGCGCGGAATCGACCCTAGCGCACGCGGCAAGCACAACAAACGACCGTTGGCAAGGCATAATTATTATCATTTGTTTAACGCTTGTCCGAGTGAGGCAGATTTGGTGGAGCTTGTCCTTTTAAGAAACGCACCAGAGCAAAGAACAGTGGGAGAGAAGTGGAAACGGTGAAAAGCCAGAAAGAGCCGTCTACCGCTGTCGCGGGACCCAAGCTTGGCCTGCACTGGCCTCTGGCGTCAGAACTCCAGGTTTTGGGGCCAGTCTTGTGTGACCTTGTTAGTGTGTTCGAGGAGTCGAGCAGTCGAGGGGCAGGCCAGAGAAGAGCGCGCCAGTGTGTGGCTTGTCCCTGTCACCCTGTTTAGCTTGACGGCAACACCGACAAACTCATCATTGTGGGGGTTGCCAAAAGCAAAGGCCAGGGGATTGTCTGTGTGGAGATGAACAGACGTGTTGGCGGCCTGCCACCCGGGGTCTTCTATTGGCTGGGCGCGAAATGAGCATCCGCGGATGGATATGCCGCTAGAGACACTTCGCTCGCTCGACGATGGTGAAGAGCGAAACACTGGGAACGACCTCCACAGAAGCCGCGGCCGTTTGATGCGCCGGGCGAAACCTGTTTCCGAGCCTCGAGACGCTAATGACTTGATCCTGTACCCGCATTCCTCGACTGGGCTTCTGGGCGTATGCGTTTGTAGGGAGAAGCTTCGGTTTCGCAAATGAGATTATCAGCGAGAGGCATGCTTTGAGGAAAGTCTCGAGGGCTAATTATCGACCGATAACGGTGTCTTCGAAGTCAGCGCTATCTCGACCGAAGGGTTTCGTTAGCAGAAAATGCTTGTACCTCAAGTCAAACCCCCTCCTGGCTGCTGTATATCTCTGATGTATGTATCTATTGGCGATGTCCGATAGCGATGCAGATACCAACACCTACAAGGAGATACTGGTCGGATCTGGCTCCAGGCATCCAGCCGTGCCGCAGTCGTGGCATTGGGCATCATCCGAGCATAGGCATGCCATCCCATACGAGGCTGGGCTCTGGCTCTGGGGAAGAGGGCCCTGCCAAACAGCCTGCATCGGTATCAAGGTGAAGTTGAAGTGTGTTGAAGGGGGACATGCAAGAAAACGCCTGGGATGGAGTGGAGAGCGGAAGCACAAATTCGACGTTAATCCCAAAGAAGGGAAAATTGACGAAAGAGCCACTCGCCGTCCAGGGCGCTAAGGGAAGGTGCACTGGCCCGCCCGCTGTACATAACGTTAGGACGGCTTGGAGCATCGCAAAGAGCCAAAGGGTGCCAAGAAACACCCCTGGCCTACCCAACCTCGACCCTTGCTCCTCTGCCGATGACGCTAAGAAAGGGAAGAAGATCCGCTGCCTCAACACAAGTGAGAATACTTGCTACTTTATTTCCTACTCCGTCCTGGCCTGATTGATTGATATCGAAGTCTGAGGGAAGGATCGCAGACTACTTAATATCTCCTAAAAGCGAGTCCGACATGCCGAGGGTGAGTGAAAGGGGTTAAAGTGTCATCCTTCAGAAAGCAATATTGTCTTTGCCCAGAAGATCGAAGAACACTAGACAGAGCAACCGATAGGGACTTTCATCTCATCCGGTGTTGGGCAGATGTCCAGGGACTTGGTATCGCCATCTTTGGCTTCTCAAGGCATCTTTGGTCCCCTTATGCAACCCTCACAGGTTAGCGGCCGTTTGCGCCAGCACCACACTGTAGCTTCATTGCTCAGTGCATAGACGGGTGCTTCTTGGCTCACCGACCGTGGCCCAGTGTAGGTACCGAGAAACCCGCGCCTCTCGAAAGCTTTGACCACGTCGGCGCGTCCCGTCCCACCTGACCAGTGAGCGTGCGCAAGTATGAGACAAAGATGGATGGCGACACTACATCGGTGGCTGCGTCCAGAATAGTCTCCGTGCCCGAAACGGATGGAAAGTGCATCTGGACACTTGATGCCATTGCTCAAAGCACCAGCGAGGCTGGCACATCTGCCGATAAAGGCCATGCAGTCGACACGAAAGCAGTATCGCGCCGTCGGTGGCTCGAGCTGATCGGAAACCACAAAGCAGATGCCGTGTGTATGCAACAAGGTGGCGAACGAGATGGCCAGGAAGCCTGCAGTCTCGATCACTGATGCAGAACCAGGGCGCGCATTGACTGATCTTCGGGCTTGCAGGACGTGGAACTCGCTCTGTTTGGCCAGACATCTGGCGCCGGCCTCTTGGAGATGCGCAACCCGGTGAGGGGACCTCACACCGTTTTTTGTTGATCCTGACAACAAAGCATACATACAAACTACCTCCTTACTCGGTTGCATTGATCGAGGCCACCAGCGTGACAGATGTCAACCCTTCCATCAAAGTCAATTGGCAGGTTGTCATTCGCTCGCAGTTTCAGGTTTCTGATTCGACTGCACCCCTGCTATGACCCGGTCACACTTGGCCACCATGCTTAACACGCAGGACACGTCCAAGGAGTATTACCTCCTCTTTGAATCAACCACTGTACGTAGAGGTTGCAGTAAGGTCAAGACTTGGGGGCGGTCCATTGCCATTGGCTGAGTAATTGGGAAAGTTGAGGGGAACTCGGAATAAGCACAAGACCAGGGCATCTCTGCCCAAGGACCCCGCGCAACATCAAATACCGTCCCGTATGTCTCGTGTTTCGTATATTGATTGCTACACGGCTCTCCCGATGCGACTGTGATCTAAATTTGGGTACAGGCGGGCAACAGGCTTATCTTACGTTGTTCTACATACTCTTGAGAAGGCGGATTACAGCCATTCCAGAGATGAGAACATACCCAAAGCCTCGGGGAGTGAAATGGTGTAAGCCGGAGTTCGAGAGCCTGGTGTTAGCTACCCCATGTTTGGCGCTAGCCAGCAGAGCGACGGCTACAGCCTGTGCAGAGGCGCCAGACGATCCCGGCGCGAGAGGCCACAGGTTCTCCACTCTGTCACTCTGTCACTCTGTCAATGACATGATTTGCCCAAAGAAAGATGGAATTCTGGCTTGCTTCTGAAGGAATGGCTGGGCGATGCGCCACGGGGCATTCTGATGCTCAGCTACATATCCAGGCAAAGAATGATCCTAGTTTGGCTGAGTTGACATTCAGCATGCTCGGCACTGCAGTTGGAGCCCTTGTTCATCGCTTAACGCTGGGTCCACCGCCGTGTCGGGTTCTGCGATATTGGCGGTGGTTAGGAAGATCCACATCAACCTGGACAGATGCAAATCATATTACGCCTGATATAGGTAGGGCTGGCCTGTCTCATGGCAGGCTGGTCGTTTCGCTACAGTTATCTGATACTCCCTCTTGCGCATCCTTGACGAGATACCAAGAGTACTTGCTTCAAAGTCGTGGGATTTAGGGTAAGTGGGATAATCAGCAGGTGGTCTACCTAGTCAGTCCAATCTCCCCAGAACTGCACTTTGAGGATCATATCACAAATGCCGGTTGATAGCACAGGATGCTTGCTTCAAAGGATGCTAGAGCGCGGTAATCTCTCAGTCCGATTCGGTAAACGAGGACAACTGAACCCAACATTGACCTACGGATGTTGCCGGTGATCACCAGAACATCAAAAAGCCACAAAATGACGGCCGGTGCTCGATCTCGATGCTTGGCAGCATATCACAGACGCCCGCAGGCCCCCCATCGACACTCCCAGCCCGTTTACCCTTTTCCACTGCCCTGTCATATCAGACCTGGGCCAGAACACCAGTTGACCGGCACCCATGCGCTGCATATCCGGGACAACCCCATATTCTCTGAGCATTTGCCCAAAGTACATTACCGGAGAGACTTGTTGGGCCAGGCTGGGTACTTGTCATGCCTCGAAAGCCCCAAGTCCTTAATGATTAGCGAATATATGCTTTGGCGAGACAGGGTCTAACTTCATGCCGCCATGAATAGCTCTGGAACACACCTGACCACACATGCGCTCTGCGGAGGTTCACCTGTCAAAATGGTTCTTGGGATTTGTATCTGCGGGTGCCCAAAACGCCACAGCAGGTAGGTCTCAGGGGAAACTGCAGTAGCGCTTTGACCTTTGTGGTTGATCATGATATCGACTTTGGAGAGAGTCGGTAAATGCCGCTGTCAAGCATCAACAAACCAGACCTCTCTTTCAGGCAAAGATTGCTTGTATTCATTGTGCTTCGTTCCGAGCTCCCGCGGGTTCTGGACAAGCTTGCCGAATGAATCATCCCAGAAGTGGTCTCACTATGAAGCGATCGACCTAGTCACAAAGACAGCAACTCACATATGGCGCTATCGACAATAAGGAATACGTGCACGTCGCAATGTCTCTCACCATCAAGCAAGATTCGCGGCATGCACATAGCCATGTCTGAAATATCATCATCACCATGATCTATAGCACACATTTGTTAAGATGCAGAGGGTTCCCACGCTGGCAGATGCTAGCGAAGCGATAGAGTAACATCGTTCGCGGCGCCCCGAGGCTTGGATGATCAGATGGTGCCTCCACAAGCGAGATGCCACTTTTACCGACAGGTTGGTTGACCCAACGAGCCGCCCCGGTTCCGAAGGCCCTTGTCCGATGCTACCCTATACGCTTAGGTTGTCCAGGAACGGCCTAGAGCGAGGCATCTTTTTTCTACGATCGCAAGGTGTCCCTAAAGGAGAATTAGTTCGGTGAATAGCCAGGTCGCAGCCGGGGGGGTTTGACGATGCGATGGGGATCTGACTTGAGCTCGACCAGGGCCATTTGAACCCTGGTCTGCTGTCGCATTTTGCTCCCAGGAGCCTTGCCACGGCATGGTAGGATTACATCGCGCTTCCATACCCCAGAGACTGTCCTTTTCCCCCCCAGTCCCGTACCACTGCCAGCCTATCGACTTGCCATCACGCATGCAAATGGAGACAGGCAGCAAGGCAAGCACGGCATACCTGTCGCTACAATACGTGCGTTACGAAGTATGGAACCCCGCCATCCCGATGCAAGGGAGGGTTGTTAAAAGGACTTTGTCGATTGAGTGGCACCACTGATGCTCATCATTGGTGACGTTTGACTTGCGAATACCTACCTACATTCAAAGTTCCCTCCCGGAGGCGAAAACACGAGGGCAATCACACTGGTCGTCGTCGTGGGGTGCCTTGATTTCCTGCCAACCTACGTACTTCGTACTTCGACTAAGGTTGCCTGCCGGGCCGGCCCCTTCAGCATCCGAGACTTGGCCAGTGTTGTGCAACCGTTCAACTCTTGCTTCCCATCTGGTTGACTGAGACACAAAACCACATCCTCGGGGACGTGACAGGGGTCTGGTCGGCGACCATTTCCCCTTCCCTGCAGGGTCCACCACGGCCAAGCACGACCACCTGTCCCGGCCACTGGTGAACCGCTGTCGCACAGCCTGTACCGTGCCGTCGTACATGGTTTTTTCTTCTTCTCGCCCTTACGCTACAGAGCATTTCTCATCTCGCAGATACATACCGACGTAGGTCTTTGTCGGTGGTGATCTTCATGACAATTTCTAGGGCTCGTGACGTGTCTTGGCGCAATCAATCATGAACGACATTCTTGCCTTGGGTGATTCTCTTCCCACCGACAGTTGTCTCTCCTATCCTCTACATACAGATCCACAGAACTACCTAGAGTTACCTATGTGACTACCTGCATCATATGGTCGGACGCGGGATTGATCGCCTAGCCCAATGTGCCAAACCCCCGCCGATTCATCACTTGGTTGACAGGTCTCGAACATCATGTCCCTCTACCTTGTCCTGGTTGCGGCACGACGCAGCAGTGCAAGCTACTCGCTGCTCGTCTCGCGGGGCTAGTCCCCGTCCCGTCGAGCACACTGATGCTACAAGCCTTCACTATTTTGGCCACCCCGTGATCAAGTGTTGCGGTCGAGAACATATCCATTGCGACAAATACGTGTAATTGGTGCTACAACAGGCAAGGTCGCCTCAACACTGCATATCTGGACCGCTACATCCGTCCCCTGCGAATTCCAAATCAGGACATATCCCGTGGTTCCACTACTGTGACCTGGGTACGGCAGCATCGCCGGAAGTGTAAATAGGCCCGAACTGTATTTTGAGCCTCATTCTCGTTCCGAACATTCACCCTCTGTGAAGCTGCGGGCGGGTCGGACCTCCCCCGAGCCCGCGTCCGCCTCACATCCTACTCGCAAAGCCTGCCTTTCGTGGGAAGTCTCGTCGACTAGACCGAGAAGGGCATCTGCAGTATGCGCAATACCTTGGTGTACCAAGTTTGTACATCGGGATGCACGGTCTCGGATCTGGTCCTGACGATCCTACGGGACGGATGGCACTGGTCCTGCCGGGGCCGATCCCCGCCGCTCAACTCCGACATACGCCTTGCACTTGGAGATCTGCGGACAACACTTCTGGTTATGATATTGCCCCTGACCGCTTGACTGACGTTGAATGGGTATCATGAAAGTGGCGCTGCAGTCGAGGGGAAGTCTTCCTCTTGTAAGGACTTACATATTGACAATCTCCTCTCGCCAACCCCCGGCGCCCGGATTGGATGCATCGACCATCCGCATGCCCGCAGCTTCACATATCGCAATGGCTACAGCTCGGACGGCTCTGACCTCCTCGATTGTCGCACCTGCGTTCAGAGCTCCTCTAAGGTGACCCTTGAGTTGAGGATTTACCTTGAACGTGTTAGCTAACCGTACTGATAGGTGCAAAGGTTTCCGCGCAGGGGGCTTACATCTTGAGGGATCAGGCCAGCGATGACCACGAAAGAGGTCTCAGCTGCGTTGAGGACGTCGACGTTGCTGAGTATGTGACCATACACCAGCCGGGCCACCAAACCCAGGTCTTCGGTACCCGAGTCGTCCAGCTGACTCATGACCCTCGTGGCTATTTTGCCGTACGTCTTGTCGAAGAAGCTCTGGCCTCGCTCAAGTACTTGTGAGGCAGGCGCTTCGTACATATCGGCCGCCCGAGAGGTCGGTGATGATACGGACGATCTATCCAAGAGATGCTCCGGTGTGACCTTCTTGAGTTCTGACAAGGCGTTGATGGACTGCACAATTTAGCCGATCACTTCCATGGTCCCTTGCTTTTATGAGCCTCTTACCTTTGGTAGACCTCCGATGGTCGAGACTTTGATCAAAGCTTCGCGTATCCTCCGAGAGATGAGAAGCTGCTCCTGTGAAGTCACGGCCGCGTTCCGTGGGCCAGGTCCATAGTCTAGAACATGTTTGTACACCTTGGGTATCTCCTCTGGCCGGTTCAGGATAGCCAGTACTGTTATCGCGATCAAATACCAGACGTGCTCAGGTAGGTTCGGGTGTTGTCGAATGGCTGCTAGTAGCGATGGCGTTATGATATCAAGACTAACAGCCATCTTCTCTAAATGCTTGGTCCGGATCTCGCTCCCGGAAATGATAAATGACATATAGATTACATGGACATGTATATCAAACACGAAAGAGTAAAATGACTGGATAAGACGCAAGAATAGACATATAAGCACATGACCGGTCTGACATCAGCCTTCTATACCTCGTTGCACATGCTTACGGGATGCTGGCGATGCGTCAACCTCGGAGGGTTCCGGCGGCCGGGAGTAAATGAATCGCCGAGCGACCGGCGCAGCTTCCGTTGAAGAAAACCACCGACGCGAACCTAAGTGTTTTTTTGCACCGGCAGGCCGACCAGTTGCCAGCGGCCGTCAATTCTAGAGGGACCGGCCCGCCGCCGTTCGGAACGGGCGCTTTTTTTGAGAAGGGGCGTCTTTGAGTGCCGGCCAAGCCTTCTGCCATCGGTGATAAGATAAGGAGCCTGCCTCATTTGGCCAACTGGCGCGATTGCGTTTCCAAAGCTGTCACGTGTCAGTAATATCGCCATCCGTGCTTGCTTTGCCTGCGTCATGGGTGAACGTGGCTTCAACACGCGTGCTACAAACGGACATCCCCTCATCTGGGCGGAAAAGATCCCCCAACTTTGATTTTGAAAGAATGGGCTCGTAGCTCTATTCTGAGATTGTCGTCGAGAGCTTAGAATTCTTTCCGGCTCTGGTACCTGGAAATACGGGCCAAAGATGCGTCTCGTCTGGTACGCCGGGGTAAGCTGTCTTCGCCCCGGAGCTCCCGTATAGCTCGTGATCCTCCATACTGACACCAATTCGTGATAGGCCTCGACGGCCCTTGCGGCCTCGGTCGTAGTGTCCGCCTTCCACCAGCGGTCGAACTTCTACTCTGCGATGGTTTACCTGTCGCAAAGCAACCTATGCCTGATGGTAAGCTCTTATCGTGCCACCCGTATTGGAGGAGAGCTCCCCGCAACACCAACTGACGATGATGCGCAATCTCACAGATCCTCATCAATCTCATTTACCTCATATACGGCTCCTTCATGTACGGCCTACAGCGAGTATGCTTTGGACAACTCCGACCGGTCGAGATCGAGCAGCTTTACGAGAAGGCCTGGTTCGCCGTGACCGAAACATGCCTGGCCATGACCATCTTTCGCGGCCAATTTGGCGTCTTCTTCCTCATCATGTTTACGTCGCTCGTCACCGGCAAGGTCTGGGGATGGATCGGCGAGGGGAGGATAGAGGTGCTCGAGCAGCAGCCGCCGGCGAACCCGCGACTTTTCCACACGAGACTGAGCATATCGCTCATTCTAAGTCTCATCTACGACGTCTGCCTGCTTCACTACTCCGTATCGACGGTGATCCGGCAAGCTCGGCCGGATATGATGGTCATGTTCCTGTTCGAATTCGCGATTCAGACGGTGTCTTCTGCGCACATCGGCCTGCGATATATACTCTCCCTAATGGAGGCGAGAATCGTCAAGAAGCAGACACAACAGCGCTTAGAAGACCGACGGCGGCAGATTCGAGAATCGAATCGCGAAATATTGCGGCGAAGAGAAGCTGGCGAGGGGACAGAGGCTGAGATGGAGGAGGCCTTACCTAGTGAGGAAGATGTGGACGAGATGGATATCGAGGTTCCCGGTTGGGAGGCAAAAGGCCAGTGGGTTCTATCGCTGGACCTTTGGTCAGGTATGTATACTTGTCACCACCAAACCGGATTTCTTTGATTCTAACCTACCATTAGATTTCCTCAAGCTCTGCATATATGGTGCTTTCTTCACTGTCCTTCTCATCTTCTACGGTCTCCCCATCCACATTATGAGAGATCTCTTCCTGACTACGCGATCGTTCATCAAGCGACTGGGTGCGCTTATGCGCTACCGCCAAGCCGTCAGGGATATGAACAAATACCCAGATGCTACCGAGGAGGAGTTGACTAACGAGAACACTTGCATCATCTGCCGAGAGGAGATGCACATCTGGAATCCAGCTGATACCACCCAAGTCGAGCGATCACGTCCGAAGAAGCTGCCTTGCGGACACATTCTTCATTTTGGCTGCCTCAAGAGCTGGCTTGAACGCCAACAAGTCTGCCCCACCTGTCGCCGATCAGTGGTCATAGACGCACCGCAGGCTCCGCGTGGCGGCCGCGATGCCTTGATGTTCCGTGTCGGCCTCAACTTTCCCGGAGGCCAGAACCAAGCGGCACCTCCCGCCAATGGCGCGGCTCCCGGTGGCCAAGGTGGTCAAAACAATCCTCCTCAGCCTGTTAATGGTGGGAACGGAGTACGAATGATCAACCTGGGCCCCATCCGCTTTGGGTTTGCTCAAGGCGGCGTTGAAGAGATGCAGAACATGGCGCAAAGACTGGGAATGCCTCAGGATGTTGTCAACGGTGGTGCTCTCCCTACTCCCGGCGCGCCTCAACCCCAAGCACAGCCGGCTTCCGTCGATGCTTCTCCAGAGGCTATCTTTGCCCAACTCCGAGAGATTGAACAGCGGATACAGCGACAAACGCTCTCATTGCGCTTGGCTGAGCAGGAAACGGCGACCCTCAGACTTTTGCTTCTTGAGTTACAGCGCATTCGACAAATGCAAACTGCTCTCGACGGGTCTGCCGGCACGAATAACGCTACAGCTGCTCCCGCCGCGGCCGGAGCCACACCACACGCTCCTGGAGTGCCCACTATGCTGCCTCCGCAATTTATTCCCGGCGTCCCGCAGGCTCCGGCAGCCTACACGCAGTTTCTACCAAGAGTCAACTCACCATCAGTCACACGGCTTGGTGTCGAAGCCAACTCTCAAGCTATCCCGTCTGGCAGCGCCGAGCTCCCCGAGGGAGTAAGCATCCCGGCCGGCTGGACTCTTATGCCGCTGCAGCGTCTTGATGGCCAGTCCGCTAATGCTGGTAACCCATCGAGTGCGAATAACCAAGCACATCCTGGAGTCAATGCTGCGTCATCTGCCTCAGCTGCTGGCGCCACAAGCCAGGCTTCTGCATCGACGTCTGGCACGTCTCATGTGAACGGTTCAGGGCCTGCGCAGAATGACCATCCGACTGCTACAAGCGCCTCCGGTGAAGAGATCTCGTCTTCATCTGCCGGGTTCTCTTTCAACACGCCGCGGGAGCCGACGCAGATGGCGCAGCCAACCCCCGTCATGCCCAATTGGGGCGGACGTGCACAGCTGTTCTCTAACGAGAACGGCAGCCTGCCGTTCGGCATTCAGCAGAGCAGAGCAGACTCGTCTACGTCTGGGACTCGGGACCGGTCGGTTGACTCAACAGCAAGGTCAGAGGTTTCGAAGGCGGCGTCGGTCAGCGCTCCCACGGAAGGAGAAGCGCCTCACGAAGGTGACAGCGTTGAGGACAAAGGCAAGGGCAAAGCTCGATCAGTGACGGTGGAGGAAGCAGAGGATGAAGGGTCGTGAGAAGCGAAATAGTAAAATTCCAATGACTAGCCTAAAGATTGGCAGAGATGTTTCATTAGTTGCATTTGCGAGGTGTTGGGGCTTTTTCTCCTTACTGTGCCACGGTCTTTTGTAGAAAAAGAAGATATGTGTAGCAGTAGCGAAGCCGTGCGAGCCCAACCTTGCGAAGACTTTCCAATGAGGGCTGTAGGCTACTTTACCTAGATGAATACTAAGTAGCAATGGATTTCCGAACATTGTTGCTTTGCAATTGTGCAGTGAAATGTCTTGTGTAGGTTATTTATCGAGCTGTTAATTTAAGACGATCTACACGCTCACTTGAAAACATTCCTTATTATTAAATATGGCATATTGAATCTATACTTCTAATGCCAAGTGCAAGTAGAGAATAGGATTTAGTGTTTACAATCGCAAATAATCCATTCATGCAATATTGAATTCTGTGAAGAGCAGAAGAGAGAGAGAGAGAGAGAAAGGGTTGCTACAGAGCCTCATTTGACAGGACATGCAAGATCGCCATGCCATTCTCGCAGCTTGTCTTTACAGGGCAATTTGACATTGCAGTGTTCCATTGTTCCAGAAACCGAGTAGCTCCCTAGATCTTGATTCCCATTGTGACGTATCGACCTGTTCCAATGACGCTTGGGGCGGAAACGCGGGGTTCGCAGTAGTTTGGTGGTTGTCAGTCAGGAAAGGGGCTACATCTTTTGGTGATCACAGGATTGTCGAGGTGCGGGATGACGTAAATCGGGAGCGGCCCTGACATCAATTGACAAACCATATATTAAAGAAAGCTCTCCTCCCCCTCCCTTTTTGCAAAACTCAATTGGATCTGGAAAAGAGAGAAGAAAAAAAACCAATTGAAAGAGAACAATTTCTATCCAAACAAACATACATACACAATGTCCACCAACAGAGCCGACGGAGCAAGCGCCATGGAGGGCGGCGCCTCGGCGGCGCTCAAGACGGCCGACCTGGGCAGCGGCATCCACGAGGACGTCAGCAAGCGTGTACGTTTCGTCCCTCTCTTTTTAAACCTTTCCTTGAGAACACACGAACAATCTGGCTAACCCAGTTGTGTGCAGGAGAACCACCCATCGGGCCACACCCCGGCCTTTGACGCCGCGGGCACTATTGGCAAGGAGTTCACCGCCGAGGGCAAGATTGGCGGAGCGGCGCAAAAGCTGGGCGGCGCCTTCAAGGAGACGGGGGCCATCGGCAAGCAGTTCAGCGAGCAGGGTGCCATCGGCGGGAATGTGCAGGAGCATCTCGGGTCCGGCGCCAAATAAAGGGCCCGAGGTTCTGCCTGACGATGGTGGTGGATGGATGTATGATATAGTGTAGCCGCGCTGCGAGGCAGTCATAGAAGCAGTGTACATCACTATTCAACGGACACCCTAGTCGTAAGTTCATCCAATCGTGGTATCATCCAAGTGAACCAGGCCTGTCGCCTACGGCCCGGTTTTATGTACCGACGTGGTACCAAGACGTCGTACAAGCACTTCAACTTGAGAGCTGCCAGAGTTTGGGGAATCTTTTGGAATTTGATCGTTGAAGATGATCATATGCGCAGACTATGAGAACATTTTTGCATGGAAATGAAACCCTGACCGTGAACGCCGATGCCTTTCCTGATGGTGCAAAGAAGAACCAACCCACCGTCAACACCTGTAGCCGCATGAAAGAAGAATTACTGATAGATGCCACAACAAAACACTGTCGTTTAATCTAGCCCTCAAACTCCTTCTGCAGGTACACGGCTGCCACCATGGCGTGGTCACGCTCATAGGGTTCTGGGAACACGATGTTAGTAACTTGACTGATGTACTAGGGAGAAGACAAGGTCGCTTACCTAGCGTCAGCTGCTCCTTGGGGAAGAACTTCTCCGACTTCAGCTTCTCAACCTCCTGTGCGAAGACCTGCTCTGGGGGCGCCGTGCTGTCAATGCAGTTGGCCTTGATGGAAATGAGCATACCACCAGCTTTCCTCAGGAACAGGCTGGCGTTGAGAGCGACAATACGGGCCTGGTCAGGCTGGGCAACATCGGCAAAGATGGCATCGACCATGGGGACGAGCATGCGGTACTTGAGGGGGTGACGAGCGTCCTCGACGATGGGGATGACGTTGGTGCGCTTGGTGGCCATGTTGATCAGATCACGGCCTGATCGGTGGGAGAACTCGACGGCGTAGACGCAGCCGGTGGGACCGACCAGATCGGCGACGTGGGAGACGGAGGTACCGGAAGCAGCACCAAGGTAGAGAACCTTGGAGCCGGGCTTCATGAAGATGTTGTCGATACCACCAAGGATACCGGCAGCCAGCTTACTTCGGAAGGGGTTCCATGCGCTATGAAGAGGTCAGCGATCTGGTTGCCTGGGATATGCTTGTAGTCCAAGCCAAACGATTCCACACATACCGGTATTCGGTCTTGGTCGCAGGGGTGCCGTCGTCGTTCTTGGCAGCGTTCTCGACAGAGATCCTCTTCTCGCCGTAGACAGACTCGCCAGGGGTCAGGTTGATGGTCGCCAGAATGTCCTCCTTGCCACCGCGGGCAACGAAGACGCCCTTGTGACGATGGGGCTCCTTGAGATGGTATTAGTACCCAAGACTTGGGATTGAAGACGAGGTTAAACTTACAACGACGACCTTCTTGCCGCCGGCACCACCAGCAGCACCACCCCTTCCGCCACGGCCACCACGACCGCCACGGCCAGGAGGACCACCACGGCCACGGCCGCCAAAGCCACCACGGGCACCGCCTTGTGGAAAAGTTAGTCCTGACTTGGACGCAAACTTCTCTGGGAGAGTCGCAAGAGCCGAGGAGTGCACAATCTGGTCTGGAACTGCCATCAAAGGGCTCCTCCAATCTTCCAGATCGTACGCTGCAACAGGCCTCGCGTGCAGAATCGACAATCACTTACCAGCTCCTCCACGGCCGCCGCCAAAGCCACCGCGGGCACCACCTCTGCCACCGCCGCGGCCACGGTCACCACCGCCACCACGGAAACCACCTCCACCGCGACCACCGCCGCCACGTCCACCTCGAGGTGCGAAGCCCATGTTGATGTGAGTTGAGGGTGTTTGTTGTGAGTTGTTGAGCGTGTAATGTCCCCTCTGTCGTGGCACAATGGCTCTTTGCGATATTCTCTTAGCGAGTAGCTCTTGGGGGTGCAAGCTCAAAAAAATTTAGAAGAAGCTATCTTTTTTTGCTGGACCCGCTAAAAACCGGCTGGACCCTTCGGTCATTCGTTCCGCCGGCCTCCGCCAGAATTTTTGAACTTTTGCTCCATCCCACCTTGCAGGAGCCAATCAGATTGCATATATCAGAAAACAGTCAAATATCTGTCTTCTGGGCCGAAATAATTCATGAAACTTGATTCAATCAACTTTTTGATAATTATTGATCATATCAGTAAGTTCTCCCCGAAACTTTATCTCCATTTTTGGGCGAAAGCCGGGGTGTCGACGTTGCTAGGGTTTTTCTGCCCTAACACCAACTGAGAAATTAAGCGAGCGGGTCACGTTGGTCTGCCCTAGCAAAAAGTTCAACATTCTCACAAGTGCTCTTCCAGAACCTCCAAACGCCGAGTCCATCCCCATCACGAGCAGCAAAGATGGTGAGTCGCTCCCCTCACGACGAGTTACGCTTCCTTGGGGCCAGTACGATGTCAATCTGGTGTACGACAATTGTTGGAATCATTTTGGCACTCGAAAACTGGCCGCCGGGGGACCGAGATGTCTTCGCCGCGACATCAACCTCGAAGATCTTCAAAGACTGACTTGTTTTTCTCCCTCATGACAGACTCGCTACGCCGCCACCGAGATTGCACCGCAGAAGTCGGCCCGCGCTCGCGGTGCCTACCTGCGTGTGTCGTTCAAGAACACCCGCGAGACCGCCCAGGCCATCAACGGCTGGAAGCTCCAGCGCGCCGTCAAGTTCCTCGAGAACGTCCAGGAGAAGAAGGAGGCCGTCCCCATGCGCCGCTACGCCGGAAGCACCGGTCGCTGCGCCCAAGGTACGATGCGATTACCCCTGCGAAACGGAGTTTTGTGTGGTTTTCATTATCAAGAGGAGGGAAACCCAACTTTGGCATCATGTGAAAGACGGGATTGGGAAAGGATTTTCGAGGCAAATGAATTTCAATGACTAGAACGCTGACCGTTCTCTCCCGCTATACAGGCAAGCAGTTCGGCGTCTCCAAGGCCCGCTGGCCCACCAAGTCGGCTGAGTTCCTCCTCGGCCTCCTCAAGAACGCCGAGTCCAACGCCGACGCCAAGGGTCTCGACACTGGCAACCTGATTGTCAAGCACATCCAAGTCAACCAGGCCCCCAAGCAGCGCCGACGGACGTACCGTGCCCACGGTCGCGTATGTTTACCCTCCTCGTCCATCCGACGACGAAATACCGAACGAGTGCTAACATGGAAAATCACAGATCAACCCCTACATGTCCAACCCCTGCCACATCGAGCTCATCCTGACCGAGGGTGAGGAGGTCGTCCAGAAGTCCGAGGCTGTTGTTGGTCGTGAGGAGCACCTGAGCTCAAGACAGCGTGGCCGTCGTGTCCGCCAGGCCATCACCGCCGCATAAGCGGTGGTAGTGGTTGGGTTGTGCTGCATCTTGGGGAGGCGTGTGGAATTTCCATCTCGGGCTGGCTTGCGCTTTTCACATGGTTCATCGGTGTATGTGAGCATGGCATTTTAGGGAATTGGCATGCAATTAAAAAAGGAAATCCATGAAGATTTGATAATGCGTCCAAATGACGATAAAAACTTTCTGCGTGCTTATGCTCAGGCTGTCAGTTTTCGAAGCTGTCATCGTTTTGCGCAGTGTCCATCATCCGCGTTAATACCGTGTCATGCTCCCCGTGCCTAGGAAGAGAATGGCCATGGGAGGTTGAAAACCCCCTTTTACATCACATGGGTCCACGACATCTCGGACATTCACCAAATTAGCCCACAAGGAACTCATTACACGTATCGTACTCTCTCATTGCTACATAGTCTAGCTAAAGTAGCTCGCTGATGTCCACCCTGCAAAGTGCCACGGAAACAAATTGTTCAGCAGCCAATCATGTGGTGGTCTTGGGAAAAAGTAATGTTACAAGATTAAAGTCTGATGCAGGAACAATCTAAAAGCACAGGTCTGCGCTGAAAGGCAAAAGAGCACATGTTCTCGAAAGAAGAGGCTCTCATCGCACTTACGCCTGCAAAACCATCGCTGTATGCCATGCATCGCTCGATGAACTCTGTTCTGTGGACTCTCTGTGCGTCCCGAAGACTTCCCAATCTGTGAGGAAGTCTCTCCATCCGTACCGAAGGCCGGTGGGGTCCAATGGACCAGCTGCTGGCCAGATTTGGTAGTCAAACGTAGAACTCCATGGGAGAAGAAGGAGTTGCACTCTGCCATAGGGCAGATGGACAGGAAGACTATCCGTTGAATAGTCTTGCAAGTCGCATTAGTTGTGATCAGTCGTGGTGACCACTCTTTCTCCCCTCTCCCGTTACTGATTTGTGCCAATGATGATGCCGATGCTGTTCCTCGGCGATATTATAATAAAACAACAAGGTCGTGATCCTGAGCCGCTCTTTCTTGCAGGCTCAAGTAGTCGCATGATCTATGCGGCTGTCTTTTTTGTGTCGAGAATTACAAAAGTAATACAGGTTGAAAATTGGGGGGGTTGACGCTGTATGCCGTCAAGACAAACATCAACCCCGAGGGGAAGAGAAAATTGCTGAAAAGTTGATAGTACAAGTTGGAAGTAGCGGCAGGGATCTCTGCCACGGGGTGCGGCAGTGTTCAAAGCCTCGTTGTAAGATGGTGGAGGTAGGTTCCCTGTCTGAAAGGAACGTACCTTACGGGCGTAAGGTCCGAGGCGGCAAGCCTAGATGGTATAGATGCTATACCCGCACGTACAAGCGAGGGAGTGACAGCGAGGACAACGCCTAGTTCGGTAAACCGGCCCCTTCTAGAGAGCCGACTTCTTGCTGTCGTCGTCGTCGTCATTGTCGTCATCACCGGGAGGCGCAGGGGGAAACAGCTCCTCGAGAGCCTTGCCCTCGCCATCGACCCATCCGCCGCTGAACCGGCCCGCGCCCCAGCGCAGGAACTGGTCCAGGCGCATCTCGCGCACGGCGCGGCGGCCCCAGACCTGCGCGAGGCAGTCCAACTGCAGGACGCTAAAGAGGCGCGTCAGCGCCTCCCGCTCCTCCGGGCGCACGACGTCGACGACCTTGGCGAGGCGCCGGTCCGTGCAGCCCGTCATGTTGGTCTTGTCGAGGCTGCGCAGCGCGTCGCAGATCCTCGGGACCAGGTAGCGGCGCCGCGGGTCGTGGTGCCGGGCGATCCAGGCGTTGTCGAGACCGGGCAGGTCGACGAGGGCGTAGCCGCAGTGCTTGAAGACCAGCGTGCGCAGGCGGTTGCGCACGGAGGACCGTCGCGGGCCGATCCAGCTCGCAGTGCGCTTGGCGAGTCGGCTATAGTTCTCGTCGTCCTGGTCGACGGCGTAGGCGCGGTGGGTGTCTTGGATGGTCGGGCCTGGGGTGAGCTCGTTGAGGATGTGCGTCCAGCTGAACAGTTCCGGGCAGGGGATGGCGCTCTGGGGGGAGTTTAGCTGCTGCGGCTCGTCCGACTCGTCCGACTCGCTTGGCTCGTCCTCGTCCACAGCCTCCTGCGGGTCATCGAGCTGACCGAGGTCGTGGGTGAGAAACATATTGTTATCGTCATCATCCGCCACGGAATTCAAGGTGCCCAGGTAGGGGACGGCAATGAGCATGGATTCATCAAGGTCGGGAACGGAGCTCGGCTCTGGCTCTCCGATATCTGGCTCTCCGACATCCGGCGTCGGGTCCAGCTCAGGTCCTCCCATGTCCAGCAAAGAATTGGGGTCGACACCTCTAGTCTCGACACACTCTGGCCAGGGCCAGTTAGCTGCTTCACCCACCTTGAGGATAGACCGGTAGCTCTGAGTTGTAGGGCTGCCCGTCATAGAGACCGTCTCCAGGTGGAGCTCGGTCAGGTTGTACACGGTCATGTCCGAGACCACCCGGAGAAAGACGTGGGGAGTCACCCAGCAGTTCTTCAGAGACAGACGCCGGATGAACGGGATCGAAAGGAGGGTACGAGAGACTCGGCCAGTGTGTGCGCAGATCAGCGCGTCAGTGTTAGCAGCCAGCGGTGCAGGGAGAAGCCAGCGGTTGCGTTGAGCCAGGCCCCTGGCCAGCTCGCCGCCGCAGATCCACTCAAAGTGCAAGGAGTCAAGGTGCCGAAGCACAGCGACGTACTCATTGAGGAGTACAAAGACTGTCTGGTATGTAGAGGTGGCAGGGCTAACCGCCGTGTCCTTTAGCTCTGAGTCGCTCACCTTGCTGAGCACACGCCAGTCCGGAATTACAGCGATCGAAAGCTTCCGGAGCGATGTGAAGGATGCCCAGAAGTCATGATGCTGGAGAAGATGCACAAGACTGCCAGGAATGCGGGCGACGGTAAAGTTCGTGACGTTGCAGAAAATGTCCTTGCAATCGATCATAGCAATGACACAGGACTGAATCAGTGCTTCTTGGGCCCACATCATCTCTTGCAGAAGCTCTCTCTGAGGCTCAGTAAGGCCAGAAGGCACCAGACCTTGAGGTCGTAGAGTCGATCGAGTCAAGCCCTCTGCACAGTCATCTGCGTACTCTGGGACTGTTGTATCGCGTTAGTAGCTAAGCATGGGGAAAATGAAAAGATCGCTGTAAGTGATGCGTGCAGAGTCTACTTACCCTGTACTCTAGCAAAATTCCGACGAACCCAACCGGGCTGCAGATAACCACCCAACGCACCAGCGTCGTTTTCTCTCGTCCCATCTACATTGTTGGTCAAATTCGCAACCGCCTCTTGCGCCTGCTTCAGCTGAAACTCCTCGTCAAAGGCCTTGCTGTTCGGCTTCTCGGCCCACTGGGACGTCTTGCCCTCGCAATCAAGAAGCATCTTAATGACGTGCTCGAGCTGTTCTTGTCGGAAGCCTGCTTGCAGTGCCATCTGCTTAAGCTGGCGGTAGCGGAGGAACTTGGCCGACGTGAAGAGGCTCTCCTGCGACGGCTCCGGGATGGAGTCGGGCTCGTACCGGGAGCTCTCGAAGACACGGTGCTTACGGTCAGGCCTATGGTCGTCACCGCCGAGGAAGCCGTAGCCTGCGTCGCAGGACAAGCCTAGCTCTTTGAGATTGACGAGCTTGCTCAGCGCCTCCTTGATGCGCCGGGTCTCGTCGGCCGAGTCCTCGATGCCCTCGAGCTTGGTGAAGCGCGGGTACTCGTCGACAGGCCAGCGGTACACTCCCCATGGCGCCACCTCGAGCTTCTGAGGCAACTTATTGGGCGGACGGTAGAGGTCTTCCTCGTTGAGCTCCAGGGCAAACGCAAAGGCGCGGATGGAGCCGCCGAACGTCTTAAAGACGTTGTCACCTTGGCCAACATAGGTGGCAGCTTTAGGAACAGTCTTGCCCGCCCCAGCATCGGCCCTCGGATCCGTGCAGCACAGAATCTCGGGCCGAAAGGAGAGAACCACATTGCGAAAGTACCGATGAGAGATCTTTTGATCAAACTCTCTGCATACTAGACGCAGACTCTGGACATCCTTTCGAGGAAGCCAGTCGGCGATGGCACCAAAGATCTCCACAGGAAGCTGACCTGCAGGCCATGTCACCATGAACACCTCAGTAGGTGCTTCCGACATCTCGACTATGTTGGAAGCGTCAGCAAGAGATGCCTGAGGGTGAGTGAAAGAAGAACAATTGGGACTACCGTCGTGCATATCTCCAACACTCAGGACCTTCCGGCGCTTAACAGAAGGAAGGTTGTCATCCATTATGAAGATGAAGCACTCATCTGCAATGATCTGATGCCGCGGATAAAAAGCGGCACAGGCAAGAGCGGGAGCAGGATGCAATTGGACCCGTATTGCGTCTTCGAGGGCCAGCCAAAGAGCTCTCGTGTACAGACGCGGTCAGGACAAATGGCACACCTTTGCCAGGTATTGGCTAGCTCAGATGTAGCAGTGGAATGATCTTCCACTCAACAGTCGATACCTGGCAGTGGAAGAATACACTTCAGTGTGCCGTACCTAGTTATTATTAGCAAACGCAGCCGCGAGACCCTCTGTTGGGGGAGAGACAATACTTTTTTCAAGGTGAACGATACGCTGCGAGACCTTCTGAGTTGAGAAGAGAAGCACTCGAAGGGGGATGCGAGGCCTTCTAATCGAGTGAGAAAACGATGTTTTGTTACGAGGCAAACGGATCGCTGCGAGTCCCTCTGTTGGAGAGAGAAGCAATGTTCGCTTTGAGGGAAACAATTTTCGGGGTTGAAAATGAGGTGAAGCTGAAGTGAAATTGGCGAGACCTGCTTGCTTGAAGTTGGATGGTCGAGCTCGATAACTTCGAGATGCAGCCAGTGGGGCTCAAATAAAGTTAGTGGGTTTTGGTGGATGCAGTCTTCGGCATCGGCCTGTGGAGCAAGATGTACGGTACCGGCAGGCCTTTGGTGGTGGGGCCGGCAGGTTTACTTGGATTTGGTGGTTTGATGCTTGAGGGAAGTAAGAGTTCGGCAGCTTCAGATTTGCGAATAAATAGCCCTAGAGAGGTCAGGGTGTTCCATTATTATCATTGACCATGCCAGCTTTGACGTTCGGCACGCCTGGGTACGCTACCCAGCCCTCTGCCTGCCCCTCCACGGATTTTATCGGCAATCACATGCAAGTCCAGCAATGCATCACGCGGCTGAGTTCTTTCATGCGAAATTGTTTGTTATCATTAAAGCCATACTGCTGCTTCTAACAAAAGAAACCCAGACCCAAGAATTTGGTCTTCATCGTTTCTTCATCCACAATCTGTCCCAACGATGACTGACTTCCCATGGAAAAAGGGTAAGCAGCTTCAGAAGAGGGTAAATAGAGCATTCTTCATGTAAAGTATAGGAGAAAGCCGCGAGTCTTGCTGTCATTACTCGTCCCAGCATCAGCAGACGGGCCAAAAAGGTTCTGAGCCCCCAAGTTCAAAGCAAATTGTCGTGTCACAAAAGGAGAGCAAACAGTGTAAAGTAACAAGGAAGGGGCAACTAGACGAGAAAAGTCAAACGGTCAAAAAAATCCTGGAGGAAAAAGAGACAGAGTTAAGAGTCTGGTAACTCTACCTCCCTCATACCAGTGTAAGTCGAGATGTTGCGATGAAATCTGACCGATCCCGGCGACCAGGGAATGTCGATATTCCTTGGGTGCACGAAACGTATAAAAATTCATTCGCAAAAACAAGTAATGTGGTTAACGTTTGGATATGTCTGTTCCAGCTGCCGCAGTTGCCCTGGAGTTGGGCCACGGTCAGCAGGAAGCAGGACATCATCCGTGAGATCCCCCTTTGGCACGTTCGAAAACCCTTTGGGTCCTCGGAGACGCCATGGCCCTCACGAGGGCGGGCGGTACTGCTCGAGCGTTCAACGCTTGCTCTTCTTTGGAGCCCAAGCTTTCTCGATCGCTGACTGGAACGAGTCTAGGTCTTCTTCGGGGATGTAGCCGATGAAGAAAACCTTGACGTTATGCTCGATCGACATTGGTTTGGAGTAATTGATTCGCGACTCCTTGGCCAATCTCTCATCCGTGGCTGTCGATACCATCTTCAATGGTTTGAATCCAAGGCTGGGCTCACCCTTGGCAAGTTTTGGCGTATCGCGCTTGTCGTAAATAATGCCGTGTTTTTCTGGTTTGACTCCTCTCTTGCTACATGCCTTGCCCTCGTAAGTCAGGATTGGCCTGGTGAGAACATATCAGCCCAAACCCCCAGGTCAGATTGTTTGATTTGAGTTGCTTGCTCACACGCAGATGCTGTGTCCAGAATCTTCCTTGGCGACGATATACCGACGGAAGCTGATGTAGAATACATCACCAAACTCGGTTTTTACCTTGGCCTTCTCGGTCATCTTGTCAATGTCCTCGCGAGTGGTCTGGCCTCTTGGCTCGGACCATAGGATCTTGAAGACCTGTGACGGCATGTCAGTATACACGGACGCATCAGGAGACACGCGATGCGTACTTGGCCTAGCGTGAACCGGCTTGAACGCTCGACAACGTAACCTGGTAGATTTCAAATTAGCCAGATGCGACGCCTTATAGGTAGTCAGGAAGTCTCACGGGGATCAATTGTCTCTGGCAACCCAGAAGACCAGTCCCTTTTCCCTATCTTCTTTGAGGAGGAGGCTCCGGAATGCTTCTCGGCCCCGGGCGAGAGGGGCGCTATGGGCTAGATCAGCACAGTTATCGAACAGACTTACGAGAGGGAAACAAACCGTATCCATAGGTGGTACCCGGATATTGTTGCTGGCCTCCTCCCAGATAAGGATCGCCCTCGGCAATAGGAGGAAGGTTACTTCCTGAAGGATACGCTAAGGACGACGAATTTCAGCCCGCGCTTTTCTCAAGCTCGTTTATGATGTCGGCACTAGACACTTACAGTATGATGATGGGGCGACTGTCGAGTAGCCAGTGCCGGGAGATGTCGAGTAACTACTGCCTGTAGTAGTGTATTGGGGGGAAAAGGCTACCCCTGGTGTCATCTCGCTCAGGGATTCCTTAGGTTCTGGTGCAAAAAACATCAGTGCCGGTGCCGAATAATATAGTAACTAGCTTGACGCACCTCCAGCCTCTTCAATCTGATCGCCTTTCTTGTGGGACTTCCCACTCGTCTTCTCCGATGTTTTGCCTTTCTCATCTCCGGCTTGGGAGTAGCCATACACTGGGTCGATGGGTTGCGCTTGCCCCGACCCCTCCGCGGACGCTTTACCTGTTATTCGTTAATTCAACGGCTCTGTGACACTTGATGTTGAAGCTACGCTGCTTACCATATGAATACGACACAGTCGATGAGGCGGTACCGGAGTAAAATGGCTCTTCTGGTGCATCGTACGTGTCGTCCTTGTGGTGCCGCCTGGACTTGCCAGTATCGCGGCTTTCAGAGTGCTTACTTTTTGACGATGACGACACAGCAGCCTGCTTGCCTTTCGAGGAGGTCTCCTTTGATGAGCTATGATGCTTATGCGACGAGCTTTTAGGCTCGTCCTTGGCCTTTCCCTTGCCCTTAGAGGCGGCTGGTGCTGAGGATGAGTAGACGTCTGCTTGCCAGGGTACTATCAGTGTCTACTTCCGCACAGGGTCAAGTACTTCAGGGTACTATACCGGTAGTATAGACATTCCCTCCTGTCGGTGAGGTACTGTAGCCGGCTGTGTCTAAAGATGTCTCGTTCAATTGATATGTCACGGCGCTGACATCGACAGGTGGCTGTGTCCGTGGATGGTTGTAGCTTGGTTCTCGCTGCTGGTACCAGACCCCTATGTGAACCAAGTAGACAGCGTCAGCTTAAGTAAGTTCCCTGTAGATATGAACATAGGGGAAAAACAAAAGAGGAATGGGCATCGTAGTCCGGAGAGCTGCGTACCGTCAGGGCCAAGCACGCTGCGAACATAGCCGCTGAAACCAGGTTCAGTGTAATACTCCCATTCGCTCGCACTAACGTATTGGGAACTCATGGCGATTGCACATGGCGTTGGCGGGCCTTCCCGCTCCGAGGCAATACATATACAAAGCGACGGCAATACCTGGGAACAAGATGTACTTGAGCCGTTTCTACCACTGCTGTACGAGAGAAAAACCTGGGGTGATCACAGGAACCACAGAGAGGCATGGTAGATACCGAGAACAAGTCAGACCGCAGCCAGCTGCAAGAGGGGGTGCATTTATACGCGTAACTCTGGCACACAGAACTTTGCGGCTCTGCTCGTGCAACTGAAGAACTTCCTAGCATTAGCTTGATCAGAGTTGAGCGCACAAGAAGCTCGTGGGAACGAGATCATGGGGAGTGGCCGGCTCCAGTGGATGGGATAGCATGCAAGTAGTCATATGCGCTCTTGCGTGCAGATAGATGCATTTCGCGGTTCTTTTCGCGTGGTAATTGTAGCCTGAACGGGTGATTCGCTCCACGACCGGGGAAGAAGGGAGCGACAAGGGTTGGGGCCCGGGATGGTTGCGCAGAACGGGTCAGTGGGTTACCCATTTGCACGGTGGAGGGTGTGGGAAGAACAACGGCATCTGGAGTCAGTATGAAAAAGATACCTGGCGAACCGAGCGAAAGGCGACAAGACCAACGAAACTGACGGAGACTGACGGAGGAAGACCAATGCTTATCTTCAAACGCGGCCAATGACGTCTTGGGCCACCTCCATCACGAACAGGACGATGCATAGCTTCGACACACTGGTGTAGAAGCACGCAGCGCATTCATGCACACCCACTTGGAGAGGCAAGTAGGCTTGATGATTGGGTGAACGGCAAAGCACCGTTGAAGAAGTCTTGGATGGTTTGAAGCTCTGTCCGCTCATGGGGTGATGCGGGCCGGAACGATACGTGAAGAGGGGGGGAACATTGGAGCAAGCGGACACACACCCTTTCTCTTGTCGTGGATGGACCGAATGATGTAACCTAGGCTAGGGAGACATCACGGCTTTTGAAGCTGCTTTGCTCCTCCGCGTCGACCACCTTTAAGGGGCCAGTCCTTGCCTGCTCAGTGTCAAAAATGCCTCATGGGGAAGCTGAAAATCCGAGAGGTAGAGCATGTGTTGGATTGATGGGAAGAGTCTGGTCGTCTTTCACATAAATGGAGAGGAAATATGCAGCCAGAGTTGCGCCGGCATCAGACTTGGGAAGAAAGTTGCTGCTGATCGCTCAGTGGTCTTTTTGGCAGGAGCGAGCACCCTATCAGCCATACACAGCACTAAGGTTAGTGGATGCTGGGTCCGGCGGGTGGAGAATGCCGCGGGAGCGAAGGTGGGGTAGAACCCACTCTAGTGCTGTCACTTCGGGAAGGGAGCAAGCGGGAGCCAGACTAGGCAAGTCGGGAGAAGCTAAAGTGGTGCCGACCCAGCATTCGCTTTGCAGCACAGAAGAGCACAAAGATTTGATGCTCTGCGATTAGGTAGACCCATCTCTCGACGAGTCTCACTGCCTGCTGGGATCAAGCACCCTCGCCAATGAAAGTCGTGTCCCGTCAATCGTGATGCCTGTCGTGGCGCGAATGGCCTCGGCTCTCTGCTGGGAAGGCCTTGTTCTCCCTGCCTGTCCATCACACCGTCTTTCTTTCTTTTGAATCACGGCGCTACCGAGATGACTTTGATCCTGGCGCGCCAGGTCCGTCGCTCGGATAGTCTGGCCGGTGATAAATCACAGGTCGCATAGGAATGCGCCCGTCGCGCGCATCGCATTATCTTATCACCTTTGGGACAGGGCTGCATGATGCCTCCCAGCCGTGGTTGCGAGGCATCTGGGGAAAACGCGGCGCACGCATGTCCCGACGGAGAGGAATGGGAAGGGCACAGTTCACGCGCGCGCGCGCGATCTTCGATGGCGATATGCCCATTGCCACTCCTCCCACCCTCCTCTCCATCCCTCGGCAGAGACATCTCGTAGCTGTGCTGATACCTTGGGTCGTTGCCGGTCATCTGGCATTCATACATACATATTGCATTCGCATAATAACAAAAACTCAAAACGTTGCTTTTTGTTTGGTTTAGTGTCCTTCTCGTGATGGGCCAAGTGCGACGGTGCTGGCAAAGTGCAACCACTCAGCTGGGCACACGATGACTCAGGGGGAGACAGGTGTGGGGGCTTTCAGCAGGATTCGGGCTTCCATCGAAGACACGTAAAGAAGCACGGAATGCTCGTTGACAGGATGC
Source organism: [Phialemoniopsis] sp. UDSM-2020 (assembly GCA_018873225.1). NCBI lineage: Eukaryota > Fungi > Ascomycota > Sordariomycetes > Thyridiales > Thyridiaceae > Thyridium > [Phialemoniopsis] sp. UDSM-2020. Next base: position 4,268,984 of record JAEILZ010000003.1, read on the forward strand.
TGGTCGAGGACAAGAGTGATATGTTCGTGTAATGGGGGGACAAAGCCGTGTCAATCACATCTAATCGGTCCATCGTGGCCCAGCAAAACCAGCGGGCGCTAGTGCCGATCCTTGAAAGGGGGTTCCCTGAATGTAGTGAAACCGGTGAGCCGGTATTTCTGTTCGCGGCGGGCCGTGTCATTAAGTACAATGGATGACTTGGGTCATGGAGGGGGGTGGAGGCGGGGGGTATCCAGAGATGAAGCACAAGATGCCGTTAATTCGCGGTTCCAAAGTAAGGCGAACGGCGTGTAACGTTTCCTGATTCGTCGTCATGGAAAATCGGCCTATTTTCATCTCTGATTTCTTGCCTGACATTTTCTCCTTTTGCTGGGTTGGCGTGTCTATCGTCCGTGTCGGGTACCTGACTTGCCCCAATCCAAACTTCCTTCCATACCTCGTCATCCTTGTGTGTTGTGAGCTGTGTGTTGCGCTTTCCCGAAAAAAAGGCCAATAAGGTAGCCCCGACGCGTTCCTTCCTTGAGCCTCACGAGGGTCGGAAAATCTCTTGAGGAGCGTGGAGACTCTGGAGACTCTGGAGACTTTTTATTAGTAGCTGTCTGAAAGATGGTCACGGATTGTGAAAGGCGGCGAAGGCAGACAAGGGCATCTTCTGATCAACAGGCCTCAGGCGATAAATTGCACATGTTTGCGGTATCGTCGACCACACCTTCAACCTCTCCAGCGCCCCATATCGATCGGAGCCCATGTGAAGAGCATGGCTGTGACATACGCTTCCACTAAACCCGAGTCTCACCGACAGTGTTCATTCCCTGATGACAGAGTCACCGCCGCCTAGTCCCCAGACTGCTGGTGACCGGCGTGGGTCTGGATCTCACGATCACGTCCCGAACGGTCATCCGTCGGTGGAAAGGCAGGATGCGCCGATCCGGCACTTGTTCACGCAGGACGTGCAGCGTCGCCTTCCCCCAAAATCGCGAGGATCGCGGAACTGGCCGGTCCTCCATGCAGATACCACCGGCGCAACACGACAGGCGGTTGCTTCGGACCCGGAAATAATAAGATCAGTGAGCAGCAGCGGTGCCGGAATTGTCCCTTCTCTCAGCCTGCTCCCGGATGCCGCAGCTAGCAAAGATGAGCAGAACCCACCCCTTTTCAAAGCTGTCTTGGGACGTGTGTATGCCGAGTCGGAAGACATCAGTCACCCCGCCCGCGTCGACAGCCATGACACCATAGAGACTGAGACGCAGGCGGATACTTCCGATGTGAACTATAGCTCTGCCCGGCACAGCAAATATGGGAGCTCTGTTGTCGACTCACAACAGTCCAGTGAGCTCGAGGACATCGAGAAATTTGACCAGCAATTTCCACCCCTTCGACGGACCATGCGGCGGCCTGCTCCAGCCCTTGTCAAGTCTCGCCAGCATGCCATCGCGGAACAGCTACAGAGGATAGAATCGCCAGTACGACGGACAAGCGAGCCTGAAAGCGATGATTCAGACAATTCCTCTGACTTTGCCGTCGAAGATCAACGCACCAAGTTGTGGACAGATTTGTACGAACAACGTCGTAAAGTTGAACAGCTGCGGCAAAGTATACAACGCCAACACAGACGCGTTCAAATGCTTCAGAGACAATGGTCTAAGGCTGATAACGCTTACGTCGGCCTTATGAGGACATCGTTCGTCAAGGATCATACCTCTCATCCGTCCGAGATAGAGACTCTACTCGAGCACTTTCAAGAAGCGCAGTCACGCAAGAACAATTTTCTGTACGCCCAAGATGAATACAACAATCTACAACAGAAAATCGGCATTGCAGAAACGGTTCAGCAAAATGCCGAGCGACTCTTCTTTAGCTCTTGGTTTGAGGCACAATACTCACAGTCCGAACCCAACGGTCCTCCATCGCCTATGCAAGGACTTAACAGAAGGAAACAGCCGGTTCCTTACTACTTGATGGGAATTTCTGGTGACAGATCAACAGATCTACATCCTCGATACCAAGAGCTTCTCGATGCTGTTGCCGAACGAACTCTGGCCAACGAGCACCACACCGACCTACTGCGACGTTGGAGTGTTATTATTGATAACTTAGAAAGAGGGCTCAAGATTGACCTTTATACCGCAGAGCAAAGACTGCAGAAGTCTAATGTGCAGGAGGACGCTGCTTCTGGTGGGAAACAACCTCGCCGCGCCGAACTTGAAAAGATACAGAAAGATGTGATTTCCATTAGGGAGCTGATCGATCTCTTCCAGACGGACGGAGACGTATGGAAACAGCTGACCGAGGAAAGATTGACTGGGAATTTGAGCGAGGAAGATCGCGAATTCCTCCAAGAGTACGAAGACAATGAGATGCGTGCCCGGGACAGAGTGACACAGACAGAACAAACAGTCTCGCGGTTGGCAAAGGACTGCAAGGCAAAAGGCCTGATGCCTCACTCCGCCAATTACAACGAGGATTTTTCTATTTTCTACGACATCGTACAATTACCCTTGAGCGAAATCCACGCCTTGGATATCCAGGAGGAAGATGACCTGTCCGACGAGGAGGAAGAGGAGCCTGCCACTACTCGCTTCACTGGGCTTTTGTCAACCTCCAAGCACTTACTAGGAGACCAGCCTCTCACTATTGACCAGGCCTGGGTCAAAGCACAGGGACTGCCGCGCGAGGACCCTGACACCTCGAGGATAATTGAGGACCTAAGAAAAGAACACGGCATTTACAATCTTCTGTCACAATTTGAAAACCGTTTCGACTACGTCAACAGATGGCTTTTACACCGGCTGCGCATATCCCCTCTCGAGATCGACCAACTCTTCTCGGTTTTCTCCACGATGCTCCGGGTCATCGACGTCCGACGCTGGCAGAACGACGTCCTCTATTGGTGGCCTAGGGATGGGACAGACAGCCCTCCGAACCAACGAAGCACTTCTGTCAGTGCCCCAGCTGCTTACTACCAGTCGAGACCTGTCAGCCTCCAGTCCATCACGCAGTCGGCAGAGGATCCGGCCGTCGAAACTCCACACAGCCCTACTTCTCCGCTTCGGGTACTCCCTTTCTAAATCTTACTGTTCGACGATGTATCGCCGGCCACTTTGAGAGTTTCTTTTGTTCTTGGCCTGTTATTTGTTACTTACTGTTGCTTGAATCTATGGCATTTTTGGAGCCCTTGGGATCTCTGTGGTTTCAGCCACATAGGCTTTGTTGGAGTTCTGGGGTCAGGAGAGATTGGCAGCCCCACGGTCACCATGGTTCACAGTCCTGGCCTGATGCAAGGTTCATTGTTACTTTCTTCTTTTTGATATTTATGTGCTTGCTTTTCTAGTCTTTCTAGTCGCGTCTGAATTTTTTGCCTTTTCGTTCCATGATACCCCCCTTGTTTTTGCTAGAAATTACTCGTGCACGGCGCTTCAACGGGTGCGCGGTGCTTTCTAACCTCTGGGTCTGTTTGCTTTTCCTTTGGGAAGGGGGGTCTTTGCTACATGCATGATCGGGCTCCGGCGTAGCAACGCTAGGTACACAACATGAGCAATCATGGTCTTCTTCTTTCTAGGAGATCCTTCAGAACCCCTTGACTCAACGTCTTGGCAATTGATGAGGCCATGTAACTCGCTAGCGCCGGCTTCCCTCGGCCCCACCACACCGGACGCGGGCCGGGAAGATCCACGACCCGCTGACTCCACTCACGGGGCTTGTCCATCAATTCTACAAGATATACTGCAGTGCAAAGATAGCATTAGAAGATACGGCAAATCCAAATCGTGTCACCAACATGAAGCTATTGGATATAAGGACCCGCACATGATCACCTGTATATCGCCTCGGTGTCTCGCGAAAAAACGCAAACTGATCAGACCTGCGGGTGGCCACCTCGAGCACCGTATGATTGGGAACGCGCCAGCCAGTGGCAAGCAAGCCGGTGTCTCCGGGAGCCTATGGCAATGCAGGAGAGCGAGTCTAGGATCTTACTACTGCACCGAGCGTGCAGAGCGGGATGATGACTGCATGCGTAGCGAAGCTAAATGGCACAGGTATTGGGAGGGCGGTGTGCAAGCAAACCAAGGAAAACTCGCCGGGGGTCTAAGTCGAAGGAGGCATGGTCGACCGGTAAAAAGTGCGACGATAGGCAACAGGTTTTCTCCTGGTCTTACTTCTAGGACATAGAAATGAAGCCAGCCTCTCTCGTCCTCTATCACCTGTGACGACAAGCCCTGTCACGTCGCGTGGCCCAGCCTGGGGGGATCCAGGGCTGTGACGGCAAGCGGCATCTCTCTGGATCAGGGAGAGATCCCCGCGCCTCAGCCTGATCGTGTATACCCAGCCATCCTGCCGTGGAACAATTGTACGGAAATAAGAAACCGGTCTCTCAAAATTGCACATTTCGGCCTTCTGCGAGGCTGGGGCTGCGCGGGTAGATGCGTATTGGCAATGATCCTCGACAAACATATGTATGGTTCCGGACAAGTGCATTTCATTGTGCAAATTTGTTGCGCAATCGACTATCAACCCACGCATTCATGATGGTGTGGCATATCTTACTTTATGTATTGTGATGTGATCGGATATGGGTGCCGAGGCGCGGATTGGGTGCGCGAGTGAAGAAAAGGGGGTAGTGGTGGGCTTGTCGAAGTGTACGGCTGGGCGTGCACGTCGAGAGGACTTGGGGAAAACACATATCATGATCCTCCCTGCAAGTAAAGGGAGCTTGCGCTCAACCAAGCATTACCATGGGAATTGTGCTCTGCTTAATGGCGGGCACAAAGTTGGGCGAAGCTACTCCCCTCGCTGTTGTGCTTCCTGAGTAGATGGGTGAGAGAGCCTGGTCTCTGACCAGCCACAGGTCTGATCTTGAGAGATGGGCTTGATGGCGAAACACTGACAGGCAGGGTCTTGCCAATCCTGCGCGTGCCTTCTCGACTTCGGGATGTTGAGCAGCCTTCCATTGAAAAGACCCCACTGTACTGATTCACTACCAGGAGGCAGGAAGGAAGGGCAAGTCTAAGCTACGCATGACGACAAGGGTCCGTCGTTCGGGCAAGTGGTGCCTTGCCCTGTCAATTCTGGGGATGAGCTTGTTTCTTCCTGCAACCCGAGCTGTCTTGGAAACACTCATAGCTTGATATGGTAATCATTGCCCTGTACAGGCCTGTCAGTCCCTCAACCTCCTTTTCCGACCGGGCTGGATGAGCCGACGGGAAGGTTTTAAGCTTCTTTCCTAGCATGCTTTAGCGCTTGATGTGTGGGACACACTCATAATCTCTGTCCAGATATATTGTCTCCCTGCGAGACGACGAAATTGGGGGCTGTTTCCATCTCGCTGACGACCAGGCACAGTGCTGACTGGAATGCTCAAGTGCTATCCGCAGCTTCTAGTGAGCCACTAGAAGCATTTCAATTGATCCCACGGGACAGAGATGGCTCCACAGATACGGAGGTGAAGACAGCGCGAAAATAGGAATATTCTCCGAGGAGCTGGGCATTCTCGAACACCAGCAACGTTTGAGAAGGGTGCTTCCACAGCAGGGGACGGCCCTGGGAATGACCGAGGCTTGAGGCTGAACCCCCCGCCCAATTAGCCTGTGGAGCGCAACGTTAGAGGACCACAGACGCCCTGGTGCCGTGCCTGGGGCGCCCGGAACTGCGACAGCCGCGACCCCTTCCCACGCACAGGACCCCTGCACCCAGCGCTAAGGCTTGTTTCAGACCTGCCTGAGATCTCTTCGGTGATGTGCAAGGCACGAAAGCAGAGGAGATCGCTCTCGAACCCTTCTTGGGAGATCTTCCTCCGAATTTTACACTCGACTGGGGTTCAAGCCATGTTGGTCTCCCTTGCGGCTTGGTCGCTCCGCATCAGCCAGGCGGGCTGAAGCGTCGCAACGTGCAAGAAGGCCGGGATCTGGGCAGGTATGCAGCACTACCGCTTCGCACTGGTAGTCTGCTATTTCTCTAACAGTTATGACTTTTTTCTTCTGTCTGTCCCTGTCTCGAGACTGTACAGACCAGGGCCCTTGAGTTCGGGACCGGCTGTGGCTCGTCCAGGAGTTCCTACTCAGTAGGCCTGGGCTGCCAACCTGCCACCAGCCTCGATCCAGCCATTGACAGACTTTTAAGATCATCTTTTCATGCTTGATCCGAATCGATTACCTTATCAACTTTACCTTTTGCTATTTTGCCTTCTCGTTCTCTGGCCGTTCATGGCCAAGTGCCCTCTACAAAAGCAGTGCTTGACGGCGAGATCGATCTAGGAAAGATCGAAGGGGCAGTTCACTTCGCTCTTTATCTTTGAAACAGCAGCCGAAAGCAATTTCCTGGATGAACTATTGGTCATTATTTCCAGAAATCTGTTTGGACTGATCAATTGATCTTCATTCTTGGCTGGATGGGTCTTCAATAATCGCCCTACTGAGCCCATGATCTTGCGACGAACCATATCCTCAGGACCCCTCCGGGCTCAAAACTTGGGGTCATTGCCATTCGACAAGATATCGACGAGGTGACATCACACGGAGCGCAAATGTCAACATCATCTCAAAGAGCAGGGGCAGCTCAGGTCGACGAATTGTTTTGCCCAGCATCTGCCATCCCAGAGGCAATGTCTAATCGCACAATCGCCTACTTCGGGCAGGGTGGGATCCTGAGCAGGATGGAATCTGTGGTCGATATCTATCCTGTCGGCCAGTCATTAGCACGGAGAGAAAGGTTAAGCTACTATATCGCGCTGGCGTGCGTGCTATTGGTGGTCTACCTTTTGCGGTCAAAACAAGAAAAGCATGTCGATGCGCCCTTTTTCAAGGCTGGGAAGTTCAAATGGATATTCGATGCAGAGACTCAAATTCGAGCAAGCTATAATAAGGTTTGTACTCTCCCTATGCCAGAGAAACTCGGTATCCGCTGACCGATATCAAGTTTTATAATAAGGTCTATCAGATCAAGGCGACGGAGGGCCTTCAAGTGTTGATTCCGCCGAGTCTCGTCGGAGAGTTGAAGGGTCTACCCGAGGATGTTTTGAGCACCCAGGAAGCAGTGCGCGAGGTAAGGAGTCCATGTAGCGAAAATCTTCTTGACCGAGTGCTGAACCGTATGAAATAGGCGCTTATGAGCAAGTATACGAAGTTCTCACCAGGCGAAGATAGTGAAATTCTTTCTGCGCTCATCAGGACGAAGCTTACGCACAATTTGGCACGGCTGGTACCTCAGCTCAAAGATGAGTTGGACTTCATCACCGCGTCCGAGTTTTCAGAATGCAAAGGTGAGTCCTGCTGCTCATACTGTATGGCTCCATTGCTGAGACTGCCACCCAGACTGGACACCAGTAAAACTCCAGCCGTTTGCACTCAGGACGATAGCACGCTTGAACGGTCGAGCTTTCGTAGGCCCATCATTGAACCGCAACGAGGAATGGCTGCAGACCAGTATCAACTACGCCGTACACGTATTCTTGGCTGTAGTAGAGCTGCAATTCTTCCCGGCGTGGATGCGGCCTATTGCACAACACATTGTCCCACATATACGGCGGACGAGGCAGAACGTTGCGAGGGCAAGGGATCTTTTACAGCCAGTCTTGGAGGAGAGAGTACGGGATATGGACGCGCCTGGGTTCGAAGCCCCTGACGACGTTTTGCAATGGGTTCTGAAAGCACTGCCCGAGGGGCGGAGAACAGACTACCAGGCGCAGACGGAACTTCAACTCATCTTGAGCGCAGCATCAATCCACACGACCAACAGTCTTCTAGTAGACTGTTTCTACGATCTTGCCGCACACGTGGACGTCCAGGAAGAGCTACGTCACGAGGCGCTAGAAGTCACCTCAGATGAGGAGGGATGGGCGAGGAGAGACTGCATCCCGAGGTTGAAGAAGCTGGACAGCTTCATCAAAGAGGTCCAGCGAACCTCGGGCAACATCAGTGAGTCTCTTTGGTTAATCATCACTGCTGTCCCATATGAAAGATCTAACATGTGTTTACAGCCTCCTTCATCCGCAAGGTGATCAGACCCATCACCCTCTCGGATGGCACGTACCTACCACCTGGAACCAAGCTGCTGGCCCCTCTGGCCGGCATCTCCCACGACTCGGCCTACTTCCCGGACCCGGAGCGCTTCGACGCGCTACGGTTCTACCGCCAGCGCGAGTCCGGCGGCGACGAGGCGAACCGGCACCAGCTCACCTCGCTCAGCGATGCCGACCTCAACTTTGGCGCCGGCAAGCACGCGTGCCCGGGCCGCTTCTTCGCGGGCAACGAGATCAAGCTCGTGCTGGCCTATTTCTTGCTGCGCTACGACATGAAGCTGCGGGACGGGCGGGCGAGGCCGAGCCCCGTCACCATGATGATGACCAAGACGCCGGACCCCAACGTTGAGGTGGAGTTTCGGCGGCGCGAGGTCGAGTGAGATGCCGGACAAGCGGGAGCTCGGCATAGACTGCTCGCAAGGGAGTTTCAGTCCTTCAAGAAAGCGGACTTTCACGAGACGATAGTGGCAAAAGTGGACGGGGGGCCGGGAGCCCCCAAGAATTCACATTAATGGACACTCAACTCTCCGACAGACATTCAGTACGGAGAGACGAGTTGTCGATATCGGGCAAAGTACCCGAGGAGGGCAGACATGTACCGAGACATTAGACCTACACTCTCTGTCATCTAGACTCTGTCACATAGAGCCCCGAACTTAATTACATCACCTTAAAGCACTTGCAGTGCATCTACGCGTATGTGCATAAATGATGACAGCTCACCGACCGCCCCAGCCCTGTCACCTGTCAGAATAGAGTTGTGCAACCGCATAAGCGCCGAAAGGGGGTTTGGTATGGAGCCTTGTACGACGTGACGAGTCTGAAAGGAAAAGGGGGTTTGTGGATGACAAGACGACAGCTCCACCCACTGTGTCGATTCAGGGAAGGTGGTATTGCGACGGACAGACAGCCTTTTGCGTGGTCACCCGAGGTGGTGAGTATGGTGGCCGATTCGCCCATGTGCAGTCCTGTTATAACCCGAACCGACGGGTGTAAAGCTCGTGGGCATGCCAAAATTAGACACCGGGATCTTTGTCCGGCGTGACACACGTCTTACGCCGCGACTCTATTGGACTGTTTGCGATGCTTAGATGGTTTGTCTTGCGACGAGGGACATGTGGCACGTTGACAGGTATGGTCTTGTCTGTGAGAGCCGGGCTCCTGGCTCACGGTTGGCTTACTGATACCAGGCCGGGCGAGTTACACAGATAGCCTTGCCACGACCGTTGTGCAACTCTGTGGCCGCGCGTATACGCGCAATAATGCCGAAAGTAATATATCTTGATGATAAGACAATTATGTGCTTTGAAGTACGAATCATTGAAATCTCTGCGACACCTTGCAGAAGGTCATAGGGCCAATACGGACATGTGATAGGTGAACCTTGTGTATTGATATTGCCTAGGATATCAGACATTGCTTCTTTACTGACCTTCGAAACAAGGAAACATGCAGCTAATGGAGGGAGGGCCGTCTATGACAACTATAGCCAACTGATAAAGACACTTCTGGACAACATGTCGGGGTAAATAACCGTTCACACTTCGCTTCTACCCCCAGAGTCGCATCACTCCCTGTGAACCTGGCTCCCATGTCGCCAGAAAAGAGATCAATGCACACTTAGCACGCGAGATAGACTGGTCTAGAACCTGTTCCAAGACCTTAAAGTCGCAGTATCTCTCCCCATATCTCCTAGAATTATGCTGTCCCGTCACTCACACCGGCCGGGCAGCCACTCATCCGGGGGAGAACAAGAGCGTGCGCAATCACAGATGCCGACTTCATATCCGGGAATAACAGTCATACGCTAGCCTTTCTCTCTCTGAGTCCGGCCCTGGGCAAGCCAAACTGCAACCCTACTGCAGCATCGGTCATCTGACCACTTTCAAATGTGACGAGACAGCCCTGGAGCGAAGAGCACAGGCGCGCCTGTGTAACCTAGTGTAACCACCCTCGCACTCACCTTCTGAGTTGTCAAAAGACTCTCTTTAGCCGCGCAACTCCGACTGGTGGAAAAGTCTCACATGCAGCAGTCAGCATGCAACACCCTCTTTCTCTTTCGTCTCTTGTCTACTCTTCCGCAAGAGGAAAACGAGTTCGTTATCGAACCTAGGCCCTTCAATTCGCCAAGGGATCATAGCTTATGCTTTCATATTGCTATTCAATATAATCAAGCTCAATGTGTGTTTGTGTTTGTGTGTGTGTCACCGGAGGCGCTTGCGCACGAGACAGACAGACGCACCAACGCCGTTGCAGGACTCTCTTGGTGTAACACTGGCAACTCTGACATACATACAGACAGACAGCACAGGGCCCTTGCGAGTGCATACGCAGAACAAGCAGCCTTATCAAAACCTTGCAGGTATGGCGATGGATCGTTACACAGTGGCCTGGGCAGGCTTACCTTGCATCTATCTGCCTCGAGAGAGGGCGCAGGGTTATGCGCGTAATTTAAGAGATAAGCGACGACAGAGGTTGTCAGTCATCGGAGGCGTGTTACACGGAGCACGCGAGTTGTCTGACAGTTGTGTGTGTAAGCGAGGCCCGAGCGATGGGTTTATGATAGCGGGGATGAGGCGTATCACAAGCGCGAGAGAAATAGAGAGAGAGGACAAGTGCCGTCAGCAGTGCAGATACTACCGTCGGCACCAACCTGCGAGATTGTCTAGTCAATGCTTCGGTCAGTGATGCTCGAGCAATTTGCTACTAGGCTATGTCCTGCACAACTCTCACGCCGCATGCGGCCAATGACCGAGATCTTGGAAAGTAAAAAGACAGAGAGAGGCATGTAAGCTCCGGACTACAGTAATACAAACAGAGTCCGAGCTCACATTCAACCTGCACGGCAATTATTATGCTTAAACGGCAATCCCAAGTCAAGCAGCGGACCCGGGCACCCGGACAATATCGCCAACGATTCCGCCGCCCCCTCCGCCCCTTGTTTCTCTGTCATCTCACTGCCAAGTCCGCACTCAGCGAGTTTTGTCACAGACATGTAAACACAAGTATCAATACCTTCAAAACACACTCGATACTTTTCAATTTCGGTCTTGCAATTCCTCACAAGAAATCACACGTTCCATTGAAGCCTTGGCCGCGTAGATCAGGATCCTCAATGCCCCGTCAAACAAAGTCTCACATCAGAGCCTCTTAATGTGTGTCTATTCCTCCTTCAGAAACTGTTTCGAAGCGAGGACCCGAGAAAGAGAAAAAAAAAGGCATAACCCTGCCCCAAGATAGTAAGGAGCCGTAGATCATTTACCCCATTCCCACTGCATATGGATCGCTTTACACTTTGACACGTCCACGGGAATGGAGGGCTCCCCAGGGCTGTGCAGTAGCTTTTTTCTTACGTAGGAGCCGCATACAGCAAAGACCAGGCCTTTTCCCATAAGACATACTTTGCCGATTACGGTCACTTCCTGCTCGTCGGTGTTTGAACCAGACGCCAGTCCCCGGGACCTGTCATCCCATTCAGGGTCCATCCAAAACGGGTCCTTCCCATCGAACATGTAAGCGCCAGTGACGGGCGGACCGCCGCCGCTTGAGCCACACGCTGATCGACCGTATTGTCCGTATTCTCATTTACACCTTACTTTTGACCAGGGTGAGCATGGCTAACGGACCCCAGGGCAAATCGGGAAAACCCCATAATCGACGGTGGGATGTAACTTTTCCCCAGCCCAATGGCAGAGGGCAAACGGTCCAACTAGACCTGGACAAAGCGCTTCGGCGGTCTGACATCGGGCCGTTCATGACGTGTTCAGCTGGCCTGCCGGGGCTGCTCAGCCACCGCGACCCCTAAACCCAAAACCACCTAATCTGGCGAGCATGTAAGACACGAGGAAAAGGACGACCATTCAGAATAGCAAAGAAAGGACCCAAAGTACCGTACAGCATGTACAAGCTGGCAATGTATCTATTTGGCATTTTGCAGTTGGCCAATTCAGAAAGGGGAAAAAGAAAGTTTGACATGTTGTTCGATTTACTCCGCAATTGATCGCCAGCTACTGCACCATGTAAAGTGTGGTGTCACGCAAGGTGGTCCATCGAATAAGCAAATATACATACTACGGGCTATGCCGAGAGCTGTATCCAGCAAATCAATGCACTTTGTAAGGTCCAGCTGGGTGCGATTCAAGGCTGTTCCTCTGAAAGGATCAACCCCCAACAATGACGACTTACGGGTCTATCAACGACGCGCCGCGAACTGAACCACACCGCCTTCCGAGCCGCGTAGGGCTGGGAAACGGACGCTTTTCGGTTGGCGGATAGGCCAGCATACCTAAGGGGGAACTTTCCTTTTGTCTTTCTAGAAGAAGGCAAAGGAATGGCAGAGCGGGAGAGCTCATTCGGCCCGCCCGGGAAGAGGTCTCTCCCAATCTTCATCAACCAAAACCTGGGCCTACCAAGCGGCAGCGGCAGCGGCACGGCAGCAAACACCTGTACGTCAATGCTACCGGGGGCTGGCTGAACAGCGCGGCACGATTGGCAGGCATGCACTGCCATTCAGGTGGTCGCACAAGAAAGGACAGAAGGGCCAGGCCTTAGGCAACGGAATTCTCTCTATCCGAGGACGCTTTCTCTTTCATTCTCGCTGGCCTTACACCGGTCGCCAGGGGCGAAGGGGTTTAGGCATTGTTGCGCAAGGAAAGGTACGAGGCGTAGACACATGGCACGCGGCTGGGCATTGGAGAGGGTTCCTGGGCTGCGGGCACCAGCATCGGAACCTTTTCTCTTGTTCAACCGGTACCTGATGCTGTCTCACGCCTCGATTTGCTCAATCTGCTCGACCGCCAGACGCTGTGTAAGGGAGGTAAGTGGCAGAGTGGGATGGAAGTGTACATGAAAGCAGCGGTAAAGGCAGAGCAGGTGATCAACTTTGAGGTGCACCTACCCATCCCCGTCATCCCAGGACACCGCTTAAGCAAGATCTCAACGAGGACACTCGCGTCGATTCCGCATAAGGCCTCGAGCTAGAGCGATGCACGACGCTCAGTTCAGCCCGGACAAGACTGGTTGCATTGCAGAGTGGGCAACCCAATTCCGCGATGTAGGCAATACAGGATAAAAAGCCTCCTGCAGGTATTGTCGTGCAGCATTCGACAACAGAGCCAAGATAAGGTAACGCAAGGAGTAAATGGTCCTGCTTCCTGCACGTAATACCGCCTTTTGGCCCTTTTGACGAGATGCTGTCTTTTCCCACTTTTGCTTTTCTGCGCTGCGCTGCGCATGTTGTGCGATGCGACCAGCTTGTATTGATGCCGGCGTAGCAGGAAAGTCGACCAAAGAGGGCACGGGAAGAAAAGGGGGGAGGGTGTCGTTTCGCGACCGAGAGCGGTCTACGAGATGTCCTGCATGCCAGCACTCGGAGCGTAGGAGAGAAGAATCGCGCCGTACTTCGTAGGCAGCGCAACGAGAAAGTCACTGGGCTATGGAATGAAGCGATGACGAGGGGCTGAGCGAAGCGCGCATCAGAACATCACGAACGAGTCTGATACTGCTGCTGCTCCTTTCGCCGCGCGTGCGGCACGGGCGGATTTCCCCTTGCCTAACCCCCACAATCCTACCGTGCGCGCCGTGCGCCGTACCTGTCAATCAGATCAGTCGAGGTGGATTGGACCAGGAGGTTCTGAATAATCACAGACAAGACCCTGCGGCCAAGGGGGAACATCGCGTCAGAGCCAAACTGGCAGCCTTTACCTCTTCGGGGATCAAGGCAAGGCCCGAAGGATCAGGACACGCGTTCGGTAGGTAAATGTCTCTCTGTCAGCATCTTGTTGTTGTTAGCCTTGGTCCAGTCAGGTACAAAGAGCGGAAAGATCTCTCAGGGCTCCAATGCGGAGCGAAACACCGGATCTTACAACGTCATGTACTTGTAGTTGTTTGGTGGTGTTTGCAGTGTATACCAAGCGAGCTTGGATGGTGCCAGCACCTTGCTCCGAAAGGCCCATGCGGCTTTGTTGCAACGGTGCTGCAAAGAAATGCCCAGAGAAGCAAAGACGCCCAGACCGGCCAAACGTATTGCATACCTAGATAGGCAATATCGAAACCCGAAAGCTCCACCAGCGGTGATCGTCCTTCGCCTGGCTGCCAGCCGCATTCCGACCGAACGGGTGGTTGGCCGAAAACGTTCTGGTTGGCCTGTCATTCGCTTGCGTGAAAAGGCCGTGGGCAGCGATTCATCACCCTGTCGCCCATGACGCTTTTTTGTCTTGGCCGTGCCCGATGCATCATGGGGAGAGAAGGAATGTAATAGGCCTTTCTTAGGTCACATGGTCGCCGAGATATGGAGCCGAGGGCCCGGAGAAGAGCAGAGACCAGACATCTCACCTTAGGTAATGCGTGTAGCAAGGATTGCCTCTTTGGGAAATGTTCAGGGTGCGGGCGTGTGTGGTGGTGGACGGTGATGCATGCATGCCAGAGGCCGACCTGTGATGGTCTAATTTTAGAAGCAGAGGCATAAAGAACCACTCCGCACCGCACCATGTCCTCCCGGCGAAAGAGTCGAAAAGAAGCAGAAGCCGAACCCAGGGGTCATACCTGCCACCTGTTGGCACTCGAATTACCGAGTATAGCATCGAATCATTATGATTCAAAGTAAGCTCGTGTCGGCCCTTTAATTCAGGAAATACAGGTGAGACGAGGAAAGAGGTAAAGATCAGAGCAGAGAAGCTGCTGAGGATTAAGTGCTTGGCGAATGATGAACGGTTGCCCGCGTGTAAATGTCCAAAAAAGATGCAAACAATGAAGGATTTCAGTTTGAACCCTGAAGTGCCAGAAAGGGTACCTACCATCTTCGTACCTGCTCAATGCTTGTTCTCTCTTCATCTTTCCTTCCACAGAGCAACAGCAGCACAATGCGCTCCTCGTCGCACCGGCCTAACCACTCTTCCACATTGCATCGAGCAAGCAAGTCTGGTGACAAGGTGCTCCGTCTGAGTGCGTGGCAGGGGCTTTTCTCTTGAGTGGAATGCGGTCCTTTTTCTTGTTCTTTCCTTTTTCCATGTCGATTTCCCCTCATCTTTGCTGTCGACACCCCTGTCGAGTCAACAAGCGAGCAATCAAGTTGGCAATTCGGTATTTTGGCTGCTCTGTTTGCTGGGGAGCTGCTGTCGCCGCTAGTGTTGGATTGTTTAGTGTTGCTGCAAGAACAAGCACAAGCATGCCCCATGCATTTGCAGGAGAAGCTACCGTTAAGAGCGTGCGCTAAGCACGACTAGCCTGCCGCGCCTGCCCTGTCCCAAGCCAGAGGGGGCATATCTTGTATGTATGCGCCCTGTAGGCCTGTTGGCCGACTGAGGTCATCATGGTCCGATGTCACAGAAGCAACCCCGCTTTATTATTCTCTAGTCCTTCCATACCTCCTTCCATTTTTTTTTTTCAGCTGTTTTAGGCAGGCTCCGGCTTTGCGACTAACAAGTTTCGCCATGGACTTATTTTTTTTTTGGTGTTATCGTTTTGTTTGACAATTTGACACGACTTTGCCGCCCCCTCCACCTCCCGGCCCGCTGGGCTCAAACTACCAGTGACAGCGCCCTCCAGCCGGCTCCGAGCGCCCCGGGTCAACCGGCTCGCTGGCCTGTTACTGTTAGGTAATCAGGACTAGCAACGCCAGGTGGGTTTAATTGGGTTGCCGAGGTTGTGTCGCGACTTGTGTGAGAGATCGAAGGGGGAGAGAGATAATACCTCTGGTGATGTCAGAGACAGGTAGGTTGCGAAGTGACCAAGAGGGGGAGCAGGCCGCACAGAGAACCAAAGTCTGTCCGATCCCGATCGCGTGTGGACTGTGCATGTTGAAGATCAACGGAATTACATCCGGAGCACCTCGCCCATACCCTACCCTTTCAGGCCTCTGTCCCGTGCTTCACTTGCACAAAGAGTTCCCACCCAGAATAATTGCGAACAAGCGATGCTCCGCTCTTGCCCCGTAGCTTTCATCTCCACATCGTCTCAGCCAAAGCTTGCAGCCGTGCAAGAAGATAGGGACCCCTGGGTCAGCCGGAGCTGTGATGGGTTTCCACCCTTGTCAACATGGCTCCAGCTACCTACTTCGTACGGCGTAGGGCAAACCACCAAAGACCCCGATCCAACGTGTATCACAATTACCTGAGACTTTTACACCACCAGCTAGCTCTTCTTGGTTTTGTCCGGCGCGGGGAGCGGTGGGCTACCATGTCCAAGTCGCATTGGAAACCACATGAGAACACTGGGCCTGACCGCCTCCCATTCGGCACCAGGTTCGATCGAGCTTAGCCGGCTAGGCTTGGTGTCCAGGCAGCCGAATTCTTTGGCACTGGTCCCCCAAGCTATCAGGCCCGTCCAACGCGACGCTACAGGGACCCTTCCTCCCTCGACCAATCCCATTCCGAGCCCGCACATCCGCGTCGAGCGAGCGAAATGATCGTCACTTACAAAATTGTGCTGCTTTCAAGAGCACGGCTAACGATGCCGTTTCGTTGGGTGTCGTTTTGCACCACGACCGACGCGAGGCTTAGCTGATGATGATCTGACCCTCTGTGCCTTCTCCGCACGAGAATGTTGAGGCCAGGGAGGAGGGTCCCGGCAGTCAAACCCCCAACCGCGCCGGATATGACGTGACTGTATGGTTGCTGACCCATCTGATACACTGGATCCTAGACATGCTCCAAAGTAGATGCGCGCATGGCATGCACATGGTCTCAGAGCGTTGTCCTGTTCTGATAGGATGCGCCGCCTGTAACCGGTCTCCAGTTTCGAGATGTGACCTCGGGGATCGGGACAACTACCCTCGAGCCTTTCCTGTATAGGCTTTGGCTAATGAATGCTTTTGGTGCATGCGAGGCCAGACTATTGAACTTGTGCATCTTGACCGACGACCTAATCTATCTTTGTTCGGCTTGAGCCGTTGCCTGGGACCCTAGCCTAGGGCTTAGAATGAAGGCGGCTTTTGACTTCTCGACGCTCGGCCGTTTGCCGTATGTACTCCAGAACTGAGGTCATAAAAGAGGATCGTGACGGGCTGTAGGCAAAGTCAAAAGACCAATTACGGGAGGCCCACGCCTGAACAGCGCAGGACTGGCGTCTGAAACGTTGCAGTGCTCATGAATTTGCCGGTCTGAGTAATCAGCAGGACGATTGGGGCAATTTTCGGGCTGTGTTCGAGCTGAAGCTAAGCTGGTGGGACTTAGAATGGCCTCCTCGCGAGATAGACCGCTAAATTCAAATTTGTTTGTTGATCGCCTTTCCCTATGCCACGCTATGCTTTTCTTCCATGCCAATTGTGCTTGGGGCTTTCTCTGAGTGGTAGGTAGTAAATTTTTGTTCGCTGTAGTGCGGTTCGGTCACCTTACCGAGGCTAACGAACGTCGCCAAGGCCGCCCTAACCAGAAGGTTAAGGTTAATAATAGAAACAGATCTGGCCTGAACGGGCTTAGTGGGCAGAGATGCAGAGATGGGTAGCCCCAGGGCAATTGAACATGCGATTGTGGAAAACCTCGGGTTGAGATCATGCCGCTGTGAGCGAATGCACTAGGTACAACGCCACAAGGGCCCTCTGCATTGGACAAAGCTCAAATCTATGTCATCTGACCGTTATTTCAGCGGCCTGTCGCGTTACTCATCGAGACGATGTCGTGATATGTGCTCTACTCTATTTGTACGTGCAGTAAATTTCGAGGTGCGAGTATCGGCGTGGCAGTGTCGGTGCCGTGGGCGCCGATGCCTCCCAGGAAGTCCGCGGTGACCGCTCACTATGCTGGACGGATTGCGAGGACAAAAATTGCGACCGGGAACATCTGAAAGCGCGCACCGATGACAGGACATCTTGAGAGTGCCCCATGGCAAGATGGTCCGAAAGTTAATGCCAAGGCTCCCCACTGACATGGAACATGATGATGCTGCTGCTCGTAGGGCTTCGTTACATTGTCCGGTACCTTGAAAGTTGAAACATAGCCTTTCTTCGATGACCGACGTGATCATCTGACAGGGGCTTTGACCAGTGCGAAAGTCGGAGGGCATGGGGAAGGCCGCCTTTGATTGGTGAGACAGGGGAATAAGTCGCCGGGCAGGGTAATGCGGGAAGATTGTGATACCTAGCTCACCGGTCCCTGGTATTCCAAAGCGGTAAGGCTGGTGTCAGGATGCCTGCGACTGAAGCCATACAGCACGTGGATTGCATACCATAGATTACTATCCGTATTGTGATACAGGCACAACGGTTGAACAAAGTTGTGGGAATAGTGCCTGTTCCGCGCTGGAGCTGAGGTTCGGCGAACTAGGCTCTGCGACTGGCTGGAAATCCCTAGCTATGCAGGGATGGAGACGCGCACGGGGCATGGAGAGAATGCGGGAAGCGCAGCCAAAAAAGGATACGAGAAACTGGCGTTTCATCCAACCAGAACGAGTAATGGACAGACGTTGATAATCCGATCTACCAGGCATGTCGACCAGGGGGCCTGCACGACAGCAAACGGCAGCTCTCCAGGGCCAAAAACCCCTGGCCCTGGACCAGGATCTTCATGCGGGGCGGAACTTCGAGACTAGGGTCTCAGGCTTGGTAGAAACCTCAAAAACCGGAGGCTCAATCGTGAACGGCAGGCCATCCGATGGCTTTGGTGACAATATCCGCCGAGTTCATGCTGACTTCGTATTTTGAGAATGATTTCCCCCCTGGATTGAAAGCGCCGGTAGTGCCTATGTTGAGAACTCATATTTGTTTTCTTTACCCAGGGCTCTGGCAAGCTCCTAGCGCTGGCCAGCCTCCTCTGGGCTGAAAAGGTGTCTCAGAAGTACTGCTCCACTCATAGAGTAGGCCGAGGTGGAGGTGGATAGATACTATGGTTTTAGCTTCCGCTACTAAGCTGGGAACCCCTTCACAAATAATGACATAGCAATTGCTCATCGCTTGGCCTCAGGGAGATCGATGACAGGATGATTGTGTCGCTACCGGATTTCAAAAACCGAACCAGGCTAACACTGTCTCTTACTCACGATCTGGCACGTCTTGATCATGATATCCGAGGCTGACTAAGTGGGGAAGATTCAGGAAGTAAAGCTGTTCAGACGCGATCCGGCACTTGTTGATCATGACTTTGAAAGGCAGCTGTCATGGTATGGTGAGATGTGCATTGCGGAGTTCATCTGAACCCTGGACTCTGGACATGACGCTGGCACTTTGAGCGAATTCCTGGTGCCGCGGTGAGCAGATGTCTGGCTCCATGATTTTTTTTAAGAAATGTCGTCTCGGGACGCAATTTGATAGGCGAGCAATGGGTTGAAGGGGCAGGCCGTGGGCTAGAGAAGACGTATTTGGCATAGCAGACAAGACTGGAGTCCCACGACGATCTCGGAAGACTTGAGGTTTGAGAAAATACCAGTCATGCACAAAGAATGGTGCCATCAAGCCCTCCAAGGAGTGGATCTGGTGGGACAAGCCATGCCTGATGCCTCGGAACCCAATTTTCTGGGTTATGCTGGAACCTATCAAGAACGCGAGACGAGGTGTACCTGCCTCGATAATGGCCCTGACGCCGGGAGTTATCCTCAGCTTTGACAATGGCGCCGCCTTGTCCTCCACGAGTCGCGTGTGAATAGCTCATTGTGGGCCGCAATGATCCTGGGTCAGCCTGCGGAAACGATGCGGCAGGGAGAGCATCCATTGCGGCGGATACCCTGTAGCCACTCGCCAGCAGTGCCAGCCCGGGGAAAAGAGGACGGATGCCACAGTGTACCGTGACGCCACATGTACTGAAGTCTTTGTCTGATGCCTCGGGTGCTTCATAACATGAGTGTCATATCCTGCGTGCGTCTCTTGCCGGTGCGGCTGGGAGAGGGAGATGTCAACCAGACCAGGGATGGGTTCCACCTCGGAAATCGCGGAATAACACGATTGTCAGAGCGGGTGACATGAGGCATGGTGCTTCTAGTGAAATGGGACGATGTGTCCTGCTCGGTCATGGTGCAGAGGCGAGCGTTCGAGCACTCTAAATTGAGATGGTCCATTGTCCTGCTGATCATGTTCAAGAGGTGCCAGCAAGCTGCAGGCGGCTACCTTAGCACTGCATAAGGGATTTATCGGGTATTCTGCTTGCTGAAGATGATGAAGGCGGTGAGCGTGGGGGATTAGCGACACCACATAGTGCGAGAATGTAAGTACATAGAATTGGCCTGGGCTGGGTGGGAAAGAAGGATTATTCTGGCCATAGCTTGGGTAAGTGCTTTGGGTAGGACGCTGGACCCTTCCATGTGCGTTTGAAGCGAGCAAGCAGGTGCGCGTGCGACTCTGTTGGACCAATCCTAGTAGAGAAAGCAGTCGGTGATGATGACGCTGGAACCTGGCCCGGGCTACAGGTACTTTATTCGATAGAGGCGAAGCGGTTTGGGTATAGATGCATGCCACCACACCATGAAGGCAATTCTTGAAGCACCAAGATGCGGTGCAGTGCCCCCTGGAGGTCTGTGCCGCAATGGTGGTGCTGTCATTCAGAGCCCGTTGTTAGTCACAGGGAAGATTTCCACCAAAGAGTAATGCCGAGAACGAATGCAACAGCATCTAGTCTACACTGAATACCTCCCCAGGCACTTATTTCTGCAGCGTGTGGCGGGTGCTATACTGAGGACCAAACATGCTCGAGGCGGCCTGAATAACTCAGCATGACGGCTGCTCATGCAAATGTTCGGGTAATAACAATGAAAGCCAGTCTGGAGTCGCTGAGAGGTAACAAGCCATCCGGGCTGACGTCTGAGACCGCAGCAGGATACGGTAGCCGAATGAACGGCCTTCAGCCAAGAGCCCGCGCGCTGGTGGAGATGGCCGGTCCGCAGCCAAAAGCCACCATACCGTGGCGTCCGGCTTGGAGCCCCCTGACCGAGCGCTACGAAGGTTAATGCAGAACTTTTTGCAGAGTAAGGCCGAGATGGGTGCTGAGTGGTGAAGGGCCGTCAAGGGAACATCTCGGCGATGCCATATTTCGAGAACGGCAGGAAGTTTTTTCTCTCTTTACTTTGTAAGTCCAGTAAATCCAGTAAATCCAGTCTCGGTGTCAATAACCCTGGTGGGAAGAAAAGCTTCAAGCCCATCGATCACCATGGAATCCGGCGCTGGAAACGTTGTTTCAGACTAGCAACATTTTCGGCGTCCCCGCCCCGAACCGACTAACTGCAGGGTCGACATAGCACCCTTCAACAGGGTCCTCTAGGGCCTGACGGCTGCGATATTGGAGATGTTTAATACGGCACCACGAATAGCGAGGAGCGGAGTTTTCTAGGCGGAGTGGAGTAAGACCCGTCGGTTTTGGAGTTGGGAAAAAAAAGTAGGGATTCCTCACTCGAGTCCCACGCCAGCAACCATTGTGTGTCAGCGTGAGCAAACCTTATCCGACCAGGCGAGGACATTCCCAGACGCCAGATCGATGATGGATGGGTCTGTTGCAGATCTCTGGCACCAGTTGTGCTCCATGATCTGAGCTGTTGGTGTGGATAGAATTCCACTTTTCCTCTAGTTCACCCTACCTATCTGGCTAGGAGTGTGTGTGCACAACTGCACCTTACGGTTCGGTTTTGCACCTTGAGAGTAGGGAACAAGATTCTATGGAGCGACCGATTGTGTGGTGCCGTCGTCTATGTACGATCATTCACCCATAGACGTATGTCATCATCAGATCCAGCCAAGCCTGGAGGTATGAAGGTTTGTCAAATAAGGTAGTCAAGGGAGCGCTGGCATTAGATACCTGGTCGGGGTCGGTCGGTGTCACTCTAGAGTCTGGAGATGCCGCTGCAATATTCCTGCTTGTGCATACGAGTAGCATCATTTCCGGGTGATTATTGATGTGACTCTTTGCTTGTATTGTCGTCAGGTCCTTGTAAGACGGGGGGAGTATGGTTCAGGGTTTGGGTTGTTCACGACAGCTCGCGCCGTTGCGCCACTGGTGTGCCGGTGTCGCTTCTTCTGTTGCTTGGAGATGGAGGAGGCTGCCGATGTGCTGATGCTTTTTGGGGGTGTTTGTGCTTGTTTGGAGCTGGTGCGGCCGAAGTAGTCCCCGGTTGCCCCATGCCGCACACAGGCAAGCCAGGTCGAAGTCCCAAGGCACCGGCTCCCTTGGCCGTTAAAAGTGGTTATTTTTAGAGACTCGCCTAACCTGGGCTAAGGCCTGTTGCGGGTTAGCAGCGCCGCCTTTTGCCCGCGTCTAAGCATACCATCCCTTTAGTCTGCCCATCTCCACGAAATGCAAATGCAAATGCAAACACAAAGGGCCCTCTCTCTGGCTGTGCTGGAGCTACGGCGCCTTACTTGCCTCCCCATCCAGCCAATCTTGCATTCCACCTACATGTTTCCATACTTCGTACATCCTTACATCCCTGCCCCCTCGATGCACGGTGAGTTCCCTATCTGTCTATGCTATAGCCTCATGTTACGTTGGCTAGTCCGGTGGGACCTGGATTAAAGGTCGGAATTATCGTCTTGACCCTCTGTCACGGTATGAAGACATCCCACCGGGACAGCAGAGTGGAGTTTGGACTAAGAGACGGAATAAGTCGATGCTTTTCTCTGTACTTACTAGATAGAGAACCAACGTGAGGGCAGGGTCAACAAAGAAAGTGCAGAACAAAAAAAGAAGCGCCAGAGGGTTCCCACATCCGCCACGGCCGCCGTCCACTAGGTGACGGCAAGTATCAGAGGTCTCTTCGGAAGGATATACTTACTTGACTTACAGCAAAATCAGCAATGTCCATGGAAGAGATAGATATTCTACTACAGTATGAAACATGTCGTTTGACATGGATGAAGTGATGAGGCATGTTCCTTCTTCTCGTGTCGGCAAAGTACCGTAGCTTCTTTACCCGCGTGCTGGGATAACATGTCTGCCAGGCCAGTGCAGTAGAAAATAGGAACGGGCTAAAGAGGTACCTCTGTCAATTCCCAGCCCTTTTTGACGACAAAGTTACACGCCCCCCTTCGCATTCCCATTTCTCATTCCCATGCCATCAGCAGCAAAAGCATTGGGTCATCTTGCATCCCCACACCTGCAGAAGGGCAGAGGTACCTGGAGTACCTGTACCCTGCCCAAGTTGACGCACCCAAAGAGCCACCCACGTCCCCTAAAATACACCCCTAGTCAGGTGCTGAGTGTGGGCACCCGGCCACATCCACCATCATCCATCCCAATCCAACACCGCAACGCCAGCGAGCGCGCGCGCGCCCAGCATCACTCACCCCCCTCTGCCTCATGCTCTCCACCATCACCCACCACGCCAGCCCTGGGGGGGTCCTGGGTCCTGGGGCCCTGCCACTGGAAGGGGGGAGTGGCCCCCCCCTTCTCTGTCCCGTCGTCGCCGCCGCCTCCGCCTGTCTCTCTAGCAGCGAAGCATGTCCACGGGTACCTACCCTACTACCCTACCCATGAAGTCACTCTCTGTCTCGCTAGGCCCAACGGTACTCGGGGTTCCTCTTGCTACTCTTTTGCTTTGTATTTAATTACTGTCACGTCCCCTCCCTCCAAAGCCACGGCCCTCTCCTCCCCCTTCTGATCGATCAACAGATTCATTATCTCAGCCACGTCGCTGCAACGTTCACCACTCACCTTCGCTTGATTCCCAATCTACTCTAGGAAGTCCTCGTTGACTCCTGTCACTCGCTTTTAATTTTCTTTGATTACGGTTTGGAGACTTGGAGAAGATAGCCGTCTTACACAGACCCCCGTCCTCTCACCCCAAATCCCAACACAGCTTTCCATAGGTATATTCCTTGCATCAGCCTGTCAAGTCGCATATATCGAGTCCTTCTGCTGCTCCTTGCATCCGCATACAAGCACAGAGAATTCCCAAAAACGCTGGTCAAGACTTGCCTTCATACCTGCTACTCGTATGGAGAAGCATATCTGGGCGACATTCTAAAGTCTTTTCTTTCCAAATTATTTCAAAACTATTATATACGATCGCTACGTCCGCAAAGGAAGGAAGATTCTTACTGAGGAGGAAAAGACACCATAAAGCCACCATCACCTGGCAATCTACCTGGCTATCCCGTCCTCCCGACTCCCATCTACGGCACCGCAACTCGCCAATTCGGCTCGTCTTGTCTTCAGCTGTGCCTCTGACCTGCCTCTATCCCAGGCCAAGAAAGTTGTCTCACTCAGCTCATCAGACAGCTTCCTCAGTGTGCAGCCTTATATAATCTGACCAACCCTCTGCAACTCGTTCGCTACCCCGGGCACGAACGTCGTTTCGTGTCTATCTTCGTGTAAGTGAGCCCACATCGAGACATGTGCTTGTACCGTCCTTTCACTCCCTTGATGTCGACATAGTAGCACATTCACTCGTGTATCAAGAGGTTCACGTAACTAATCTGACACCCTGACTCTAGTTTCTCTCGTTCAAACCAACAACCGAACGCAGCAATGGCTGGCCCTGGCGGTGGTCCTCCTCGACGGAGGTGAGTAGCTAACTCCTCAATGGTCTTGGGACGAACCCGGTGCTAACGTTGACCTTTCCAGCCACACCAAGTCCCGGAAGGGCTGTGATGCGTGGTATGCAAAAGATTTGCCTGTGACCAGCCTTGCTAAGATGTCTATCATGCTGACCTCGAATTTAGCAAACGCCGCCACATCCGTTGTGACGAGAACTTCCCTCAGTGGTATGTTGAAACCTGCCCCAGACATCTTCCCCCTGGCCAGCCACTTACGTCTCTACAGCCGCAACTGCACCAAGCACAAGATTCGCTGCCCCTACAATGACATTCCTGTGCCCGATGACAGGTCTGCTACTCCCGACAAGCCGGATCTCATGTGGACCCCCGAAATCGAGGCTGTCATTGAGCAGTGGCAGCGCACTGGGCTCTTCCCCTTCCCGAGCCTCAACATCTACCCGGCGCCCAATCCTCAGCTCTTCACCGTGGAGCAGCTGCGTCTCATTCACCATGCCGCTTCCATCAGCCACCAGTTGAGGCTCATTGACGCTGATGGTTTCACCATCTGGACTCGCCAGATTCCGACGTAAGGCTGAACCCAGGAGGCTGCTAGTGTTGTTAAAAGTCAGGGGCTAACCAACCCTTCCAGAATCATCAAGATCGGTGCAACCCAAGGTTATGTCATGCATGCTCTGCTCGCTTTCTCTGCCATGCATCTTGCCTTCCTCACCGACTGCCCATTGGTCGGTAACATGGCCTACGAGCACCGCGGTATTGCCCTCAAGGGGTTGCAGGAAGCCATTGGCACCTTCTCGAGGGAGACTTCTGATGCTATCCTTGCCGCCTCTCTCGTCCTCTCGTGGCAAGCTACAGATTGGTAAGCAATAATCTGCAGCCTTCCGCCTCAGCGTAACAAGGACTAACCTCGATGCAGGCGGAGCTGGACCCAGTTGATGCAGGGAACCCGTTCGGTAAGTCGTACAGAGTACAAGATGTGGCGCACAATCCCTGACTTGAAATTACATCAAAGGTTATCGAGGCCATGGACCCCTGGAAGCACGAATCTCAGTTCGGTGACTTCATCGCTGAGAGCAGCACGTTCCCAACTGCCCCGCCCTCGCCCACTCCCGACCACAAGCCGAGCCAGCCGCGCCAGGAGGACTTGGACATCTTCCAGCACACTCTTCTGCAGCTTCAAAAGGTCGAGACACATCTCAAGCAGCAACGCGGGGATACGAAGGCTGTGCAACAGCTCATCACCTTTGTCAAGGGCGCGCGCAAGGTCAGCCCGACCCTCTCGGTCGCCCAGCAGTTCGAGCGCCTGCGGCCGTTGCGGACCTGGCTCTTCTGGCTTCCCGTCATGTTCCTGCAGCAGACCGGAGGATCTCCAAGCGCCTTGCTCGTCATCGCACACTACTACACGGCTGCGCTACTCATGGAGCGTCTCTTCCCTGAGATTGGCGCCGCCTACTTTGGTAGTCTGTCCATCGGCCCTGTAGAGGAAATCGCCCGGCGACTCCTCTCCATCAATGTCTCCGGAGGTTCCGAAGGCGAGACACAGAACGCGCTCACTCTCATGGAGTTCCCCATCGACACTGTCAACGGCTTCCGCCAGCGAATGGGCTGGGTCCAGCCGACCCGCACGCCGTCTTTCCCGCAGTTCAATCCGCCGAACTTTTACCGCGAGGACTCGGCCCCGACCCAGATGCCGCCAACCTCGGAGTATCTGCCGTATGCCGACAGCCCTGCCTTCAGCTACAGCACCGAGGACCTCTCGCTCCTGAGCTCAGACCCCGGCCCGAGCAGTGCCATCAACCCCCTGCACTTCGCCAACCCGCAGTACCTGAACATTCCGAGCCCCTCGTACGGCGGCTACAGCCCCGCGTCCAGCACCTTCGGTGACTTTGCCGACGGTGCCTCGATGGGCTACAGCGACAACGAGGACTTTGCTACATATGACATGGCTTACCCCTCTACCGATTCGATGATGGGAGGACCAAACAGCTATGGTGCCGGGTTCGTCACTCCAATCCAGACCGTGTGGATCTAGAGTCTAGATGGTACACCACATCGGCCACCTCAGTCGGTTCGAAGGGGCAAAAGTGATTGACCGTTACGCCCAGGACCCCTTTCATGACAAGCACACCCACTTATCCGCCACCCGAGGACCCGTCAATGCTCCTTTCTACCTCGCTGCCTGCTGCTGCACCCTCGCCATTTCTGCGGTCTGAGCCCTTCAACATGCTCCCTCTCCCCGAGTCGCCAGTTCCGAGCATGGGATTCCCGCGACTCCCGGGCCATCGTCACAATCTCTCGACCTCATCCGCTCCGACACCCAGCGGAGATGGTGAGAAAGGCAAGGACAGAGCGACATGACCTGCTCCTGCGCCTCCTTTCTCCCAATGACTCTTTCTCTTTCGAATTCACAAAGTCCAGCCTCTTTTGAACGCACATGCAACCCACGCTCCTTAGCACCCACGATCGTTATACCCGACAGTACCACACGTCAACCAACTTTACGACATTCCTTAGACGATTTTCCAATGGCCGAATGGCCAGGTCTGATATGAAGACCTACGACGCTCCTTTGTCCACACCAATGATACCCCGGAATCATAGACGCTCCTTTTTGTCTGATGACAACGCTCATCACATATACCACATATAGACGCTCCTTTAACGACACACCACGACTGCATTTTCGGCATAGACAACACCATTACACACATACGCTCCTTACGGACATGATGATCAAGATACCCCACTGCATAGCGACTCTAATCTAATTTTGCAACGTTGAGCGTTCTGTTTGTCCCGCCGTCACGGGGGACCCAAAAGTACACACAAGGGAAGGAAAGAAAAACACGCTGGTGCGTGTACAAGGGAATTTGCATTGGGCGGAGTTAATGTTTGGGATATTGCAAGATGTTTTTGTTTTTGCTTTTTCACGATCTCGTTTTTATCAGAGCGATTTCCCTAATTTCTATTTGAATATCTTTGGTCTGGATTATAATGCCACCCTCTCAACGGCTAGGGGCGAAGGCAGATGGTTATATTACAGGGCCTGTCATGTTTTCTGTTTTTGCATTTGACGAAGTATCTTGCTTGGAATCATGAGCGGGCTTACCACTATTAGAGTGATGTTTAACGCTTAATCAACAATGAATATTGCTCTTTGCCCTCATACACGAAGTACACATTTTATGCACCTTGCGTGAATATCTTGGTCTGTATGCTTCAGCATGCCGCCCATACCCTTCGGAACTCTCAATCTCTCCGTCTGGCGTGCTCCATTTCTTTGTCTAGTGGCGCCTGTCACCGTCACGAGCCCCAAGGAGCCCCTAGGAACCACACCCACCAGACGGAGTCGAGCCGATCTGGCGTCGGCACGTGGAGAACAAGGAAAAGGCAGGAGGAGGGCAAGGAGAGACGGGGCACCGAGGCTCTGCGGGTCCGGCAGGCCGTTCTGCGAATAGTCTAATTCCAACCTCTATTTCGTCAATCTTTTTGGCGGGTCCCCTTTTCTTTTCCTCTCTAAGAAAAGACTCGAAACATATTTTTGTTATCGATCTCTTCCCGTATTGACACGTTCCTTTTGATGGACAGGGGATCCTGAGGCTGGGGAGAAAGCTTCTCTGGTTACAATCTCTCCACCTTTTGGCCGGCAGAGACAATGCAGGTCATCGTCATGAGAGATCTTTCCCGGCCGCGGTTGTTCTGTCTCCACGAGACTCCCTTTCCTGTGCCTTGCCTGCTCCAGACTTGCTGATAGGCCGGCGTGTTCTGCGTAATGTCTGTCTGTATGCATCCATGGGGAGACCGTTGGGTGGGCAGCAGGTGATCGATAACCTTGTTTTCCTCCGTGACAAGTTTGGGCTGTGCCACCACCACGTCAAACCAAAGCGGTACCTGAATTCTGGGTAGGTAGCTGAGCGCTGGTACACCCGCGCCTGCGCCCGCGCACAACACTCCGCCTGTTGGCCACCAAAGAGAACAAGAGAAGAGAGGAGAGCAGGCAGGGGTGTGGAGTGACCGGCCTGGATGGCTGGCATGACAGCCTCGTATTCCACGGGTAGGGCAGTTGAGGCCGACAGGGGTGCGCACGCCAATTGAAGGGGGCCCGCTCCGCCTGCGCTACCTAGCGTGCAAGTGCTTGCAGCCAGCAAACCAGGGAAAAACCAGCTTGTTCCTGTCATCTTTTCCGTCTCTCTCCATCTCTTGTTTTGCCAAAAATAGGACACTCTCACGATGCTTCGAATCGATTTGATTTGGTACCGCCTAGGTAAGTTGCTTGTTTTGGTAGGCTGGTGTACGGGCAATGTCGTACACCGCAACACCCCGGCCGGTCCATTTCCGGGGTTTGGAGTGAGGGCGGGAGCTTATGTTCCCTTCCTCCTCCTCCTCCTCCTGCCCATCGCGGAGGGAATTCCGTAGATGGACTTCTATTGTGTCCTTTGGTGTTTGACGTTACGAAGTGGACGAGCATGACGATCGTACCTGGGGCTTTGGAGCAGGAGGATTGCCCGGCACTGCTTTCATTCTCTCGTGATACGGCCCGTTTCGTCTCGCCCTGCACACACGGCGGCTACGCACCAAAATACCCGTAAATAGATACGACATTCGAGGATGACGTCCATGAAACTTATGCTTAATTCCATCTCCCCAAGATCTCGTTCATCTCTCTTCTACCCTTTTTGCCCTTGCAGTGTATCATTGCCCTGGAGAGTAAAAGTCGAGTGGCGGGCGCCGCCGGCGCCTCTGCGCGCGTTGCCAGACTAGGACTGTTTCGCCCAGGAGTGACCTCGTATTCAGTGATGACCTTTTTTTCTCCCTCTTCGCCTCACCAACCACAGAGGCCAGATCAGCAGCAGAGTATGGAATGAGATTGTGAATAGCAAAATAAGCTAGATACCCGCCGTGCCATCGTGAGATTCAATTTCCCGTGGTCAATATCGTGCAGTGACAGCGATGTGCTCCCATGACACTTGACGGTGTAGATACCACTGTCCACTCAATAGACGATCAGTTGTGCGGCCCTTTCAGGATAATCGGCACAGAGAGCATGACACCCAGTCCGTCTCTCTACCTCTATCTTGCGAAATAGCCGGGCAAAGTCGGCAAGTCCATCCTCGACTCACCTGCAAGAGTACAGGAGGGCATCACGCATTAGAACATCGACCTCCCCGAAGCAGATTAGGATAGAGGCCCTCTCACAGTCCCCACGCGCGCTTCCCGCCGAGAACTCCCATATTGCATGATAACCGTCAAGAGATATTCATGATCATCCTGCCCCGAGTGCAGCACCAGAGCCAACCTAGTCCCACTCAGGGGGAAAGGGGAGGAGCAGCAAGCATGCATACCGCGGGACAAGTCGAGCCAAACCAGACACACTCCGACAATGAACCCTCTATCCTCCATCGACCGCAGAGTAGCAGTCCCGGCATACATACCCGGTACCACTTGGAAATACCCAGTGTCAGCAGCGCACTCGAGGGGGTAAACCATCACCCACACACCCCCTGAGATCAGGTTTGTCGAGTAGCCGGAGGACCAGTTGTCCCGTCGCAGCTCCAATGACGACTCCCTATGCCATCTTCGGCTACTCACAATATAGTCTTGTCTCAAGCTAAGTCTGCTTCTCGTCATGCCCCTTTACTCTTCTCAGCGGACGGATCTGTTCGGCAGGCCTAAGCGGACATCGTCCTAACCACGATTCCCACCATGCCCCAGTCAACCTTGCCCATCCCTTCTAGCTCTTGACTCAGTGCCTATGAGACACATCTCCATGGTTCGATGTGGACTGGAGCAGGTACCTCTCTTTCAAAGTCAGGAAAGCGGTCCAAAGGGTGTGTTCGCAGCGGCAAGCCTACCTGTACTTGGCCAAGGTACCGGTACATCTGCTGGGTCATCGACAGAAGAGCTGCAGTAGCCATGCCAGAACGAGTATAGGAATGCATAAAGACTTTTCATTTTTACTAACCTAGCATTGCCAGCATACCGAATGTTTCCACCCCGTCCAATAGTGCGCCCCTCTCCCTCTGCTCGAGATACTTGCTCCGACAGTAATCAATAAAATACCACCTCGTCATGTCGACGATCCTTGTTCCCTCCCTTTCCAAACCGAATAATACAATGCTTCCGCAGCCCGATGTCGGCTTCTCTTCATACACTCATACACGGGCTGCTACAGGGGTTTCTCCTCAAGTAGCGCAGGCGATAGCAAACTCTGGAATTGGGCCACGAGCGTGCTTTCTCTTTTCAAGGCGCTTTGACGACTAGCCAAAACGCATCAGACTATCCGCTATCCCATGCCATCGCCCCTTACCGTCGTCATGGCTACCCAGGTGGTTCGTCCGGCATTTGCGAGGGCCCGTGTTGTGCGAAAATACACGGCGGATCGAAAGTGAATTTGTCAAGACCGTCGCGAATGGGCCCTGCTCGGAGCAGAGAGAAGACGGCGTGTTGCCATGACGGTCCATTAATAGTTCTGAGCTGTATTTGGTGCCGGCCTTTTCCACAGTGTTGTCAAGATTGTCGGAGGTTGTTCTCGCCGCTGTAGATGCCGTATTCACGGCCGTGGCCTGTGATGACTTGCCGGGACTCGTAGAGGTAATTGAATTGCCGGCAACGTAGCTAGGGCTGGTCGCCTTACCCTTCACGGATCCAAAAATCGCCGCCTCGGCGTCGATTCCCCAGCAGGTATTTGGTGCAGAATGATCGTTCAAGGTCTCATCATGGCTGGGAGCTGGGCGCGACCGAGTCACTGGATAATAGCTTGCAGCACCGTCGGGCTGAACATGACGAATGCTACCCTGAGATTGAGATGATGTCTTGACCCCACACGTCGAACGAGGACTATCTCGCTTGTTGTCAATCTCTACATGAAAGAGTGTCTTGGAGCTGCACTGTGAGTCGGTGGACTCCCTACTCGGCTCAGCACTGGTGACGGGATCACTGTCAAGGGTGTTGACAGGTCTTAGGGGCACTGCAGAAGCCACACGCCGAAGTTTGCCTGCCAGGCTGTTCATGTGAACCGGAATGTGTGAGCGCGGCATCGTTCCAGCGGAAGAACAGACCCCACCGCCACGAAGGCGCGGATCCCCAGAAGAAGATCCAGTGGCAAGTTTGGAAGAACGCCCCGAATCAGTTCTGGTAGAGCCAGAAGAAGGACCGGAGGTAGGCCCGGGTTGAGATGCACTGGCCTGTCTAGAAGACCCTGCTGAACTTGATTCAGGCGTCGGTCCAGACGAGGACGTTATTCCAGGATTGGAAGACGACTCGGCAGCCACTTCACGAGACAGTATATGAGACGGTGCAGTTGCAGGTCTCAAAGAAGTCCCGGGAGTGATTCCAAGAGCATGCAAAGAACGACCCGATGCAGGCCCCGTTGAAGAGGTATTTTCAGGTCTGGAGTCTGA
Source organism: [Phialemoniopsis] sp. UDSM-2020 (assembly GCA_018873225.1). Classification (NCBI taxonomy): domain Eukaryota; kingdom Fungi; phylum Ascomycota; class Sordariomycetes; order Thyridiales; family Thyridiaceae; genus Thyridium; species [Phialemoniopsis] sp. UDSM-2020. The sequence continues at coordinate 4,300,800 of JAEILZ010000003.1, forward strand.
CCCGGAGGCAGTTTCGTTGCCGGAATTCCCATTGGCGGAACTTGCATTAGAAGCATGTGCAGAGGGAGGCGCGGAGAATATGTCGGCAGGATTTGCGGAACGATCAGGCTGAGTTCCTTGAGAGAACCCACGGAAAAGTCCACCAGCAGCTTGCTCAGAAGAAGACGAAGTCGCAGGTCTTCTGACGGCAAGCACAGAGGCAGCGTCGCTGGAGAAGGAAAAATGAGAACGAAGTGCGGGCACAGTTTCAGGAGATGCAGCGGTGTTCGCAGGAGTATCAGGAACCTGGGTAGAGCTATTGGCATAGCTAGGAGCCCGGGGAGGAGAGTGCTCCGGTGGTTCCACCCAAGTCCAGTACCCATCCGGTCTGCGATTTGGACCTCCGTCGGTCTGTGTTGCGCCGCTCGCATAACGTACCGAGATGGAAAGGTTGGGATCTCGAGGTTGAGGATAATTCGGATCTACATCTGCCCACTCTCGAGTAGGCGATCCAGAAGACGAAGTTTGTATAGGCAACTGGCCTGGAGCGCGTGGACGTTCCTGATACTCCGGATAGGAAGAGCCCTGCCTTGGGGGAGAAGAGCCCTGCTGTTGGGGAGAAAAGCCCCGGAGTTGGAGAGAAGGGTTTTGTTGTTGGAAGGGAAGTGGGCCAATTTGTGGTCGAGAGGAGCCCGTTTGAGCTCCTGTACGTTCTACAGGCCGGGGTTGCAAGCCACCTTCTCTGAGGATATCATCTAACTGTCCCAGAATTTGAGATCCAGTAGGAGGAGACACAGACTTGCTTTTCTCAGCACTAGGGAAACGTCGACGAGTTCTTCCCCGGTTGAAATCTTCTTGGCCATCATAGCCTGTCTCGGGAGAAGAATCTCCTGTGGTCCAGTCCGGGCGCGGGGGTAGAGTGAAGCCGGTGGGTGCGTCAGAAGGTTGGGCCTGGGCCATGTCCATCAATGACGCTGCCGCCCTCTGCTCCTCTTCCGCGGGCTGCACTTCGTTTTGTGCTTGCCCATCGGTCGGCTTACTGTCCTTGTCGGCCACCTGCTGAAGAGAAGGCCTCTTGAACACCTTCTTGGCACCTTTGCTGATGGAGTTGCGCATTGAGCCAAGGAATTTGTTGCGGTGCTTTCCTTGCTTGGGGGCAGATTGGGTCTCTTGACCGGAGGGAGCTAAGTTCTCTTGTCCAGAGGGAGCTGAGTCCTCTGGCCCGGAGGGAGCTGGGTTCTCTGGCCCGGAGGGAGCTACTTTCTGTTTCTTGGAGGTTCTTGTGAAGGGAAATGGCCCTGGTTTGGCGAAGCGAATTAAGTTTGGTGGAGGACCGGCTGATGGCACAGATGTCGATCCTCCTGTAGGATTGACTACGGGCTGAACGTTCTTACCCGTCCCAGCCTCAGCCACTGGAGTAGGCTCTTGCCCATGAACTGTCTTGAAAGGGTTCTTTCTAGATGACCGAGGGCTGATAGGACCCTTGGGTACTTCGGCAGATTTGGTACCGGCGCGCTCGTCGTCCCCCTCTGAACCAGTAGTGTCGCAACATTTGCATGTGGGGGAATCGATCTCCGGGCATTTGCACGGCAGGGGACACTTGCACCGAGGGTCGCAGTAACATGTATGCACATACGACCGGGTGGTTCCCGTTCGAGAGACTTCTAATCTCAGTCAGAATAAGTAGTTCCCTGAGGGGGTTCACCACTGCATGAGAAACGTACCGCCACTGCCAAAACCATGGACGGCAGCCTGACTGGATATGGACACGTCAGCTTGGCTAGCTCCCGTTTCGGACTCCTCTGGTTGGTGTTCTTGTTGCTCCTGCGACCCTCTAGATCGCTGCTGGCGGCGACGGAGGAATGCGAATGTGCGGAGCGAGGCATCTTTGCCTTTGCCAACCTTGTTATCGCGAACCCCCATGTCGGAACAGGAAGCAGATTGACCGACCAGGTGAGGACGAGTAGAATAACAAGGGTATCGGGTTGACCGGAGCGAGCAAAAGGGGGGAGTGTGTGTGTTTGTATCGAGACGATGCAAAGTGGAAAACGTAGTCAGTTGCTGAGAGGAAGAATGAAAGCCTTGGCTATTCCAAAAAAGCAGACGTGATTACGGCGTAAGAGAGGAATGCAACACTCTCTATCGATGTTGGCCTGCAAAAAGCATGAAGCACCCAAAAAAGAGGATGGGAATGTCGGCGAGAGAATGAGTAGATCGGATGGACGAAGAGGACGTAATGGCAGTAATCCAAGTGGTCAGGATATTCTATGTAAACAATGCCTGCTAAGCCTTCCTTTCTTCGATTGGAAGGCTGCAAACGCTCGAGGAAGTGTCGAGTGCTGGAATCGCCATGGCTTGAGGAAAGTAGTGAGGGCACGACCAAGAGGGCATGGTGCTTGCAATCTCTTGCTCAATCCCTATTCGCGATTTCCTTCTCTTAAAAGTGTGGACTGAATTGAGCAGTGACATTCGAGTGTCAGTTTTAGGCGGTGCAAGACTTGATGATAAGTAGGTACTAGGTATCGAGCTCGGTGTTGTTGACAGGGATCACCAAGGCTGAGGATGTAATGGTGCAAGTTCAGCAGCATCGTAACATGGACACACGGAGCGGCCCCGAGGGGAGAAGCGCTAACACAGCTCTTATTGTTGGATGTATGCAAGTTTTGCGGGTGATATGCTCATCCATATCTCCCTCGGGCTGGACGAATTCGTCCGGCCCAGCTAGCTACGACACACGTCTCTCTCCTGTTGGTGGCGGCCGATGTTCGGTCAAGATTGTTTCCGCCTGTTGTATGAAATGGACTTTCTCTTCACAGGCGTACCTGTGCTATCCTCCTTTTTCCCCACCCCATGTCTCTCTTCGTTCATGCATAACCCATTAGAGACGCCAAATGTTGTCGAAAAGCAAAACTATCTAATGCGGTGGCCTCGCTGGCCTTGTTGAACGAGCTTGCCACCACGCAGGAACCGCCTCTGGACCACGAGGAAAGGTGTCGATTCTGAAAAGGTTTGCCGAACCCATTTCGCCCCCCGTGCACTCCCCAAAATCTATCGAGGGGAAAGAAGGTTGTCTTTCGCAGAATAGCTTGAGCCCGTTGAGGGGGCTTTTTTCTCCGAATGAAGTCGGAGACCCTTGCTGGTCAGTCCCGAAACTCTGTGTGAGACCGTAATCTGCCTTGGATGATAACCGGGGCCGATGCGGCCAAGTTGGGTCCGGCAAGCCACAAAGGTCAAAGAAGACAATGCGGTCAGGGCGGCACCGCGTAACTATCTACCTATGCTATGTATTTCTGTGACGAAAAAGGAAAAACGGATCTTAGATGGTGTAGTCGGTCTTGAGCACCTCGAGATCTTGGGGATCCATCTGCTTGATGAAATCACCAAACTGAGGGATCATCTGGCGGTAAATGTTGATTGCCTGGAAGATATGTTAGAAAGAAGCTGGGAATGGGCAAGGAAAATGAAGAAACTCACGTTCTGAAAGACATCGTGCAGCTCGTGCTTGGCAGGGTTGCGCAGCTTGATGTCCCGGTATCGCGCAATCGCGTTGAAGTAGTGTAGAAGCACGCTCTCCATGGCCTGCGGGTTCTGACCGACGACCATGGTGAAGCCCCTGAAGGCAGTAGCCTTCTCCTCCGAAGGGTCGACATCGTCCATTGAGTTCAGGAACTCCTCGGCAAAGGTTGGCAGGTGCGGGGCTAGCTGCTCATAGTTCTCGAGACCGAGCCTGCCAAGCGCAATGGCAGCGTTCTCGTTGACACCCTTAGGGACGCGAGGGTTGGACATGATCTCTACACATCGCTGCAGCAGCTCTTGGACGTAGGGAGCCATGCCCTTGCCATGCTGCATGGCAATCTCACCCGCACTCCAGCATGCATTGTTCACCACGCTAAAGCCCGCGTCAATCTCCTCGTCCAAGATGTTATCGAGGTCGAGCTGCTTGAGCAGGATAGGGAACAGCGTCGTCAACATGGGCTGCAGCTGGGGGAAGATGAAACGCGCGCAGTCGCCGAGCAGGGCGTACGCAGATTGCCTGACCTCATCGGTAGGATCCTCCATACAGAAGCTGAGCAGCTCGAAGAAGGCTGGCTGGGTCTCGTTGACCAACTCGCTAACCTTGTTATCATCGAGGGCCTGGATGACGGCACTGAGAAGATCCAGACTGGTCACAAGGAAGTCCTTGTCTGGCTGGTCGAAGGTCGTGTTGCTCGCCGCCGCTAGCGACTGCTCCAGGTTCTGGTGGATGATGTTGATGCATCGTCTGAAGATGGGCTGGGCATAAGGGGTGAAAGAGTCGCCCAGCGCCATGGCGACATAGGAGAAGCACTCGAGCAGGGGAAAGAGCTCCCGCGACTGGTCAGTCACCTTCTGCCACCTATCTATCAAGGCCGGCATCAGCTGGCCAGACAGATCGGGGTTCGCCAGGTAGGGGCCGATGCACTCAGCAAGAGTCTGAACGCAGTCGTAGAGGATGTACATGTTGCGATCCTTGTACTTGCCAAAGCATCGCACGAACTGCTGGATGATGGGTCCGCAATAGGGCTCCAGAGTCTTGCCAGCCTTCTCTTCCAAATTGGCCATGGCTGACGCTCCGGCCTCCTGCACCTTCTTGTTCTTGTCAAGCATCTTGTGCAAGATACCCTCCATCATGGGAACGAAGTAGGTGGCCTTCTGACCGGGGTCGGTGAGCTCTGCCGCCCATGATGAGTATCGGCCCAGCGTCCAGCAGGTGATTTGGCGAACGACAGGCTCGGGGTCTTCGAGGAGGCTGATGAGATATGGGACAAGCTCCGGAAGATGGGGCGTGACTGCTTCGATGCAGCCCTCAGCGACGGCTCCAAGCGCAAGAACAGCAGCCTCACGGTAGGGCCACTCTTCGTGTTTCAGGTTGCTGGTGAGGTACGGCAGGATGCACTCGAACACGGGATTTCTGAAGTCTCGCGCGAAAACGTCGAGCGCGGCCGCGGAGCACTTACGAATTGTCCACTTCTCATCAGGGTTCTCATCGCCGTCATCGAGGTCTTCGTCGTCGACTTCGCCCTCTTCGAGATCCTCGTCCATGTTTGCCAGCTTCTCAAATGCGTTACCATTCTGAGCGGGGTCTGCGGAGGCCTCTGCGTTCACGTTGCGCTTCTGCTTTGCCTTGGCAAACTGAGGCTTGATATCCTCCTCCCGATCATCTTCATCCTCGTCGTCGGATGCGCCTCCCAGGAGGGCGATCTCGTCACCGCTGTAGACCATGCACTTCAGCAGAACGGGGATGATTCTCTGGATATAGGGTCCTAGTGCGGCCCACAGCTCATCGTGTTCACCGACAGAGAGCCAGAACTCGGCTGCCTCACAAGCAAGTTCCTCGTCATCACTCTGCTGTTGAGTGATGATGTAATCGACGAGGCCAGAGATATGCGGCTGGAGCTTGTCGGGGCGAGTCTCGACCAGCTGGACAAACGCGCGGCACACCTGTCGGCGCACATCGGGATTCGTATCGCTAGCAAGAATGAAGAGATGTTGCAGAAGATCGTCTACGCAGGTAAGCATAGCCTGCGACTTGCGCGGGGTGAACACGTTGATGGCAGACAGGGCCTGGGCGCGGACCTTGGGCAGGGTGTTCTTGGTGGCTTCGATGAATTTGGGCAACATGAAATTCAGAGGCCGTTGGCCGTTGTGCTCCCGCTCCAGCAGCTTGGCATTGTCCTCGCAGATCTTTGCCATGGCAGCCATGGCGCCCTCCTGCGCTTCGCTGGACGATTGGCCATCCTCGTTGCCAAGCATCTTGATGAGGTCTTGCAGCAGTTCCGGCCAGCTGTAGAGACCTCCTCTCCTAATCACCTCGGTGGCAATGTTGCCCGCATAGCTTCGAATCTGGGCATTCTTGTCTTGAATTCCCATCGGTACAGCGAGCTTGATCAGAGTCAAACTCTGCTCGGGGATTTGTTTGTAGTGCGTCTTGATGTTGTTCTTGATCATGATGGCAGCGGCAGACCTCACTACGTGGAAGTCTTGGCTGGAAAGCGTGACGCCTTGAGGGGGCTCAACACTCGAGAACAGGTAGGCAAGGTAGTTATTGATATCGGGCGAGGACTTGGCCTGTCCGAGCATCTAGACAGGGAGGCGCACAAGTCAGTCGTGGATCGCAAGACAAGGGGACGATGGGTGTCACTCGGGACAGAAACCTACAATCTCGGCCTGCTTCTGGGCAGCCTTGTCGAAGCCGCTGAGGGAGTCCTTGAGACATGTTGCCAGAGTCCGCAGGGACTCGGGCGCGGGTTGCCATGCCATTGTGGTCGAGTATGGTGATTGTGCGGAGAGGCGGGACTCGGGAAGCCGCAAGGGCAATCGGAGGGGTTGGCAGCAGCCGGTGGAAATCCAGCGACGAGAAAGGTACTGGCAACAAGGCGCAGATACCTTGGGTTGGTGCCGCTGGTCTAATTATCGAGAGAAAATTGATCGTGGTGTTTTCATGGGGTGAGGTTTGGTTTTGAAGTACCCCAGGCTCATCACTGGAAGCTCAGAAGAGTTGGCAACAGGTCAAGTGGGGGATTCACCCCTCTCAGCCTTTTTTTCTGTCCTGGGCTTGATAAAAAAAAGATGGGCAAATTTTTAATGGAGGTACCTAAGTACCTCCTCAAGCTTAGTACCTGTCCAGTTACATCTGGGGTCGGAAATGCAACCTAAACACCCCCCAAAAAGTGAACGAAGGGTAAAATATCTTAATTTGTCCAATATTTTCAGGAATCTAGCCAGTTGTATGATTTAAATAGTCAGGAGAATTTCGAGGTGCAATGATGCCGGAATAAGGCCAGTTCCTTTGGATTATCATTGATGACACCTTCACATATCAGGTACCTGCGGAAATGCAAGCAATAATATGGTGACAGCGGGGAACAGCGCCAAAAACAAACTGATATCCAGGGACTTTAGCTGCTAAAGGCTTAGCGGCTCTTGGTCTTGACAGAATTTAACCTAACCCAGGGCTTGCATTCTTCTGCTTTTACATAAAAAGAAATCATCGACCTCCAGGTAGATTATCTGATGGATTAGATGGCCAGATGGTGTACAAAGAGTAACGTCTCCAGTATGTACTCACGGAGCAGATAAATTGGTGTCCAACATCATCTGCTTCTGGTGTAAATCAATTAGACCCAGAGCTTCTGCACTGACCAGGTTTGGACCTCTATTCTCGCGCACACCTGAGACATGCAGACTGCGAGAAAAGGTAGTAGAGCCACGACTACTCCTTTCGTGGACAGACTCTCCCAATCTCTTTTCATCCAACAACACTCAGTAAATCTACTGACGTTTTTTTGTGTACCACCATCTCACTCCATTCCTCCAATTCTTACTCGACCTGGCCACAGGAGAGGCAGTGATACCCTCCGGCTTGCTGTCAACAACGGCAGACTGCCGTTGACAAGGTCATACGGTGATCACAGACACACCGGGGCTCCTCACGTTCCCAAACCGCTAAGGAAATTCTTGGGAGGGAGCCGCAGATCAAACTGTTAAGGAGTCCCACCTGAAGCTGGGGAGAATCTCTAACAGCAGGGGTAGCGTTTTACTTTCTTCCTTCAAGATAAACCGAGAAACTAAAATGTGTAACGTCTTTCTTTTTGATACGGAGATGCAGTCTGGCGGACTCCGTGACTAGCAACATCGTAGAACAGGCCCTGAGTAAATGGTTCACTCTAGTGTTTGCTTACAAGCGACTGTTGACCTAAGCTCAGGCCGTACGTAAAGTCAAGTTTGCCTGTCCTCGTCCAGCCCAAACGCCCACATCTACACCTGCAGTGCTGCTCTCTATGACCAACCGATACCCGCCTGTGACCACCCGGTCGCACCGCAGCACGCATCTGCTCCCGTAAGACCCCGTCGCGTCTTGAGGGAGACTCGTATTGCGTCCTTTGCAGCTCGCCACCGGCAAGTTGTAGCGACGCAGCGAAGTATAGGTAAAGCATCTCCCAAAATAGCTTCCGTCCTGTCCGACTGGTGCCGTGGGGGTGAGGACCATACAACACATCGGTCTAGCCCTTTCCTCAGATCCCGTGAGCCTCAAGCACTGTTGGCACCCTAAACGGTCTCAGTCCCACGATTGGAGAGCTCATGCTCGTGGTACACCTCGTCCGAGTTAGTCCATTGAGGTCTCATGAGCTGCTCACCCCGTTCGGCAAGGGGGCGGCGCCCTGTGCCAGGTGCTGAATCCGGGGCATGACAACCTCGACCACCTTCCGATACGCCTCCATCTCCTCCTCCATGGTGCCTCCCAGTCCCGTGCTGGCGAGGCTGATGGAGTTGCTCACATACGTGGGCAGCTGCGTCTTCTTGGCAACGAGCTTTGCGAGCCTTGAAGTGAACTCTAAAGTCGGTTCGACTGTGTATAGTGGGGTAGACAATGGTTCATTGGGGTTGAACCTCTGGATTTTTTTATCAGAACTCGCACATGATGGAATGTTTTATAGCGAGATACTCACATCAGGGAGGGCGTAGACGAAAGATCCTATGGGGGTTGGCGTGCCCGTCTCTTCGGCGGAAGCCGTGGTAAGAGAGACCATGACGGCCTTGGCTTGGGTCGTTACTCGGACGAAGATCCTAGTGTCGACGGACCGTGGCAAGGCTACAGACAACTCGGCCGTCTCGCTCATCTTGTAAATATCAAGGACTCTGATATGAGACTTGACCTGGGGGATAATCCTGGGAGTGGGCTTCCAGGCAGTTCAGTTCAGGGTGTAAACGGTAGTTGATGTCGACAAGAGTGCGAGGTCGCTGAGTGGGGCTTGCATTTAGCAACACTCTTGACTTTCTGCAGTGGGCCGCCGCCGCTACAGGCGACTTATCACAGAGATAAGATGAACTCGGAGAGTTAAAAAATCTCATTACAAACCAAACACCTTGAGAACATATTTCAGTATTAAAGTCTTCTGACTCTAATAATATGTAAATGTTTGTGTCGGTGAATATGCAGGCTACTTCTGTATTCTTCACAGGTTGAGTTGGCTGATCACCTCATCACCTCGACATCTCGTCTCACCACTCATCCGCCTACACAATACTCCCGCTTGGCGAAACGAGTCTTTACAGTATCAAAATGGCCGATCCGCACCCTGGCCAGGAATTGGCCGACGATAGCAGGTGGAATGGCGTTGACGATGCAACGGACGATCCGGAGGAGCAAAGGGTGATCTTCTGTGCCATGGACAGCTTCCTGTGAGTCCCTCTTACACGCCAAGGTCTTGTGTCCTATGATAAGGGCACAGTTCACTCTCATGAAGTCCATATAGATACTAACGATATAAACAGCCAATACGGCAAGGTCGCCCACTTCAACTGCACCCATCTGCGCCGGCAGTCCTTCTACGCCCTGCCCCAGGCGCACTGGAAGATGCTCGCCGACCCGCCCTTCTCCTACCTCGACACCCTCGACAAGGTCGACGACGCCATCGAGTCCAACGCCGACCTCGCGCGCGCCATCGTCAACTTTGGCCTGCCCGACTTTGTCGACCCGGCCGCCGCCCCCGCGGGCCAGGAGCTCTCCCTGCCGGACGAGTGGGTCGGCGCCGCCCGCCAGAACGACATCGACAAGGCCCGCAGCACGGTCCGGCAGTTCTACCGCGACTGGTCCGCCGAGGGAGCCCGCGAGCGCGAGGTCTGCTACGGCCCCGTGATGCGCGCCCTCGACGCCGAGCGCGAGGCCCGCCGCCCCTCCGAGCCGTCGCACAAGCTATCCGTGCTCGTGCCCGGCGCCGGGCTCGGCCGCCTCGTCTTCGACCTCTGCCGCGCGGGCCACGATGTCGAGGGCAACGAGATCTCGTACCACCAGCTGCTCGCCTCCTCGTACGCTCTTAACGGGACCGTACGCGCGGGCCAGCACACCGTCTACCCCTGGGTGCACACCTTCTCCAACCATGCCTCCCGCGCCAATCACCTGCGCGGCTACGCCGTGCCCGACGTCCACCCGGCCCGCGAGCTCGAGAGCCTGCCCCCTGGCGCAGTGGGATCCATGGCCATGTGCGCCGCCGACTTTCTCTGCCTGTACGGCGACGACGCACACACATCAGCTTACGACGCTGTCGCTAGCGTCTTCTTCCTCGACACGGCGCCCAACCTCGTGCGCTACCTGACTACCATCTACCACTGCCTGCGGCCCGGTGGTCTGCTTATCAACGTCGGCCCGTTGCTGTGGCATTTTGAGAATAACGCGCCTGGCAATCACGGGCATGGGGACGACGGCGATGGCGAGCACGACCCCGGAAGCTCGTCGGGCATCGCGGACCCGGGCAGCTTCGAACTGTCGGACGAAGAGGTGCGCGCGCTGGTCGAGAGGCTCGGATTCCAGGTCGAGAGCTGGGAGACGGGCATCGAGGCGCCGTACATCCAGGACATGGATTCGATGCTGCAGATGTCGTACCGGGCGAGCTCGTGGGTGGCGAGAAAGCCGGTGAACGGGCCTGCGGAGGCGCAGGTGGAGGAGCAATTTACCTGACCTACGATTCACATCGCGAGAGGGAGTTTAGAGACATACATTACAAGGTCTTACTAGGCTAGATATGCGCAGACAGAAAGGACAGGATAGGTTGGCGTTATTGGAGCGAAAGCGGTGCATAGATCGAGGCGCAGAGGGGATCTGGTGTCCAGGATACGGACGGGAGAGCAAGTGTGCCTTCAACATAGAACACAATGAATTCCAACTCCAATATGACTTAACATGACTTCTCTATTTGGTATTCGGACACACGGACAAAACCCAACACCACCACCTTACAACTTCGCCTCAGTAACATTCAACTCGCCCCTCGCCCACATTGCTCCGCCATCAATCGTCAGCGTCGCCGCGTTGACGTGCGATCCCGCCCTGCTGCAAAGGTACACCACCGCGCCCGCGATATCCTCCGGCTTGCCAAGGCGGCCCATCGGATTCCGGCGCCCCAGCTCCGCCGCGCCGCCGCCGATTTCCAGAAGTCCGTCGCTCATCTTACTCGGGAAGAACCCGGGCGCGATACTATTCACACTGATCCCCCTCGGCCCGAGCTCCAGCGCCAGGTTCCGGCCCAGGTGCAGCGCAGCCGCCTTACTCGCGCTGTACCCATAAGTCCCGTTCGCGCCGAGCGTGCCGACCCCCAAACCGGCCACGCTCGCCGTGATGATCACGCGGCTCGGGTCCTCCAGCTTAGCGCCGGAAGCGCCGACGGCCTTCTCGAGCAGCGGCGTGAACAGGCGCACCGTGTTGAAGACGGCGCGCACGTTGAGGTCGAGCACCTTGGCGATGGCGGCGTCCGGGTGCGTGTCGAACTTCTCGCCCCACGTGGCGCCCGCGTTGGCGAGCAGGATGTCGACGCGGTCCGTGTGCGCGCGCACCTGGTCGACGAGCCTCTGCACGCCCTCGACCGTGGCCGAGTCGGCGGGCACCGAGATGGCCTTGGCGCCGGGGGCCAGGTTGGGCAGGGCGTTGAGGGCCGCAACAGCGGCGTCGCAGGCTTTCGCCTTGCGGGACGAGATGAAGACCTTTGAGGCGCCGGCTTGGAGGATGCTGGGTTGGCGTGGTTTTAGCTTTTTGTCATATCTAGAGATCTCGTTTGCTTCTATGAAGGGCAAAAAGAAACCTACGCTGATGCGGCGTTCAGGCCGAGACCTCTGGAGCCGCCGGTGATGACGGCGACCTTGCCCTTGAGGGAGAAGAGCGAAGGGAAGTCCTTGAGCTGTGTGTCGGCCATGATTACTTTTCAAATCACAGATTACTGCTATTAGGGATACGAGGACAATTGAATGGAATGAAAGAACAAGTCAATCATAGAAGGCAATGCTCAAATAGGAGGCTCGATGTTAAAAAAGAATCGCCATTCTTACCAATCCGGGGTGCCTCGGCCCCTTGTCCCAGCTTCCAGCGATTAACTTTTGCGGGGGATATGAGCTGTAAAAGGTGCCGAGGCTCAGCGGTGCCGCTGGACAGAGCTAAGCTACGTCAGGTAGAGGCGACCGAGGCGGGCGGTCCGACTCGATTAGGAATTTGGAGCGGCGCCGAAGTGAATGCCAAGCCAAGCGCCGAGCTGAGCGGAGCCCTTGAAGCACTGATCCATAGACACATACATCTAACTCATAGACAGATACGGGCTTCGAGAAAAGAAGATGCATATTGGGTATTGCTACGAGTGCTCCGTATCGAGCAGTCCGAAAATCTCTAATCTAAGTGAGGGTGTAACACAAGACTTTTACTCTAGACAGTATCGTCTCTCTTCCTCCGAAACAGCTGATCACCTTGAAACATGTCCGTCTAATCCTACACATCGATAAGCACCCCTTCTCGTTGAGCGGGCTCTCCATTCTCGGCGCTCTGCGGTGCGTCTGCGCCCTGCTCTTGCGTCTCTGCCTGGCCTTCCTCGGCATTCTCCTCTGGAGCTGCATTCTCAGCAGCAGCAGCAGCCGCCGCCTGCGCAGCCGCCTCCGCCTCCTCTGCCCGTCTCCGCTCCTCGGCTTCCCTCCGCTCTCTCTCCTCTCGCTCCTGCGCCTCCAAGTTCGCAATGTGCCGCTCCGCCACGCCGGGCGCGATGCTGGCAAGGAACAGAAGACCGGCCCTCTCTGCACGGCGCACCTGGTTCATGAGCCAGTTGGCGTTGTTGACCCTGTGCTGCGCCACGAGCCTGTCCGCGGCCTGTCGCGGATCCGGTTCCTGCCCCGCACCCGCCCCATCGGCCCCGCCGTTCTGACCCGGCCCGGGGGCGTTGCCGTCCTGCGGATTCCGTGGCCGGCCGTGGTTGTCCATCATGGGGAGCAGGCCTTCGAGGTGCCGCCGGACAGGAGCCAGGGCTTGAGGGGCGAAGCCGTCTAGCAGTCCCGTATTGAAGATAAAGACAACCGTGGCGAGGCCGACAACCAGACACCACCGTGTCCAGCTCCAATGCGGCGATGTGAAGCACCAGATCACCACAGCCATTCTGATGAGTAACCAGATATGCGGCCAGAGTGCGGCGATGGCGCCCGCTCCCGGGTTGTTAACCTGTAGTGGGGGTCCAAGCGGCGGCACTGCAGCCTGTTGTTGTTGCTGCTGCTCCTGAGCTTGTGCCTGAGCCTGTTGTTGGGCGGCATGTTGCTGCTCGGCGTTCTGACGCCACTGTTCCAGGATATCATTCGCTGGATGCGGTGTGCCTGCTCGCTGGGGCGGTTGATGAGCAGCTACTGTGATCGAAGGTGAAGGTACGGGGTAAGGATGTACGTGCATATGCATAGGCGATACAGCAGGGGCTCGAATCGCGGGCGTGTAGAATGCCTCGGCATTGTTATTGATGAGTAGTGCCCGGGGTCCAGTAGGTGACGAGAGAATATACACTTCTGGGCGCCCTGAGCTGGGCTGCGCGCGTGACAAGGCGCTCGACATGGCCTGGGCGGGCGTCACGAGCAGGTCGGGTGTTGCGGTCCTGCTTCGTACACCGTAGTGGTTACCCGGGCGCAAGCCGGCAGGCACAGTGACTCCGACTGGCAAACTTCCGTTGCCCATGCCAGAAAGTGAAGCGCCCGATGCACTGCGGTGCATAGCATTCGTCATGATCTGCGTGGCCTGACTTGCATCCGCTCCGCGTAGGATATTTTGAATATCTCCGGCAGACAGCGGTCCTCTAGGTTGCTGAGAGGCGTTAGGGCCATGTGGAGGTTGCGGCTGTAGACCTGGAGCAGGGGCAGGACTTCTTCGAACTTGACTTGCCTGCCCCTGGGCTCCAATGACACCTCCATCTACAGTGATTCGCCATGATCCATTAGGCATGACACCTTCCCTGACCACTGTATGGTGCTGAGGTTGGATCGCTGGGCTGTTGCGGCCGGTGTTATCGGTCTGCCCGCCGGGAGCGGTTCTCGTCGGATCATTAATACCATTGAGGCCCATTGCCGCTCGCTCCCTTTGATGCTGAGCTAGCAGCGGTCCCAAGTTAGGCTGGCGCTGTATCTGATTCACCCATCCGAAGGCGTTCTGCATCATCTGTTGCTGCTGGGCTAGTATTTGTTGTTGTTGGGCAAGAATCGCCGGCGAAAGATTTGGGTGGGCCTGCCCTGGCTGCTGGGGTCTCGCGAACGCGAAAGGATGCTGATGGACCGCCGGGGGTGTTTGTCCGCCCACTGCAAACTGAGGATTGATATGTTGAGCGCCGGGAAGGCCTTGTACATGGACGTGTGCATGAGCGTGGGCGTGTCCCGGATGAATATGTGGTGGATGAGGTTGTTGAGGATTATTTGCTGGTGCTGGCGATAGGGTCGTAGTCGAGGCTTGTGGTGGTGCAGCCGGTGCAGGTTGAGATGATGTCTGGGCGGAAGGATCTCGGAGAACAAGATGCAAGGTCTGGGACTTGCTTTCGGTAATCTGAGGAAGACAAACATGTTAGTTTTGCGCATTCCCCGTGTGGCATTTTTAGATATGAGACAGAATTGTACGTACAGACGAAGCGCCGAAGATCTTCTCCAGCGATGCGCGGTCATGATCCAGCACACGGCCCCGATGTATCAGACGAAGCTGGACATCCGGTCGATTTCGGTCGCCAGTCAAGCTGTGACGAAGCTTCTCCTTGAGCTCGCCGACTGTGGTCGCGGCAGGCAGATCGGCAAGGACCAATGGATTCGGGACGCCCTGTGACGGCGAGACGATGCGCAGGTCGATGGCCAGGGGTTGGTCATCGCCGGCTTCGCCTGACTGCGAGGATGGCGGAACAGTCGGTTCAGCCATCGCGCCAGATTGTTTCGGTCACCCAGGGAATTATAAACCGAGGATTCAATCCTGTGGCCTCTGGCGTCGGCGTCGGCGCCGCTATCGTCACACTCGGGTGCCTGATTCGAGGTCTGGCACGAGGGGTTGATGATGTGAGCGCAAGGTACGTTTACAAATCGTGGAGCTGGGCCCAAGGGGTCACGTTTGCGGGATTGCGAGCTTCAGTCCTCATGCTTGGTTGACCGGCATGGTCTTGCAATGCCTGATTACTTTGCCTTTTGTTCCAAAGTAGAATGCCGTACTGTAAGACGACGGAGACTCTGTTGACATGGCCCTCCCTCTGGTGAGAGGTGTCCTTTGCTTTTTTTTGACAAAGAGGGACGGACTGGGTAAGACGGAATGGGATGTACCTGACTGGGAATAGATGAAGCTCCAACTTCCACGTATCCAGGTCGCACTGGATCCCCTAAGTAACCACTACTCGAGTTTACGGGAGCCATTCTACAGGGGCTCTAGTACCGGGTACATGGTGTGCTTGGCAGTCGTTGTACTGCATTACGGCGTCCAGAGATTCGGGCTGGGCGACTCGACACGCATCGGCGGATTCCTCCGCCAGACTAGCGTCGTCCTTTTCGCCATTCTCAGCAGCCAAACCTGCACAGCTTTGCGTCATTGGACACACCAAGACCTGCAAGACCTCCCTCCATCACCAATTGTGCTAGCAAAAGCCGGTAGTCTGGTGTGAATGAGGTCCCCTTAGGTTGTTTTATTAGCTCGACGGTCCCCCAATTGCTCCCCGCGTCGCAACAACGACCCTGGCGGCCCCGGATTGCGATGCTATAGCCGACTCTCGCCCCATCTTCCTTCCAAGTATACCTCTCTGCGACGAAACCATGGTATCTGTGATCATGACACCTGGGTTGAGCGGGGCGAGAGGGCGCTGCACCTCCTGCCTTGCTCCCCAAGGCTATCTTTTGACCCAGCGGTTCCAGCCCCGAGTCCAGACGACCGCGGCCCGTCGATTGCTGTCGCAGCAGTCTCCGAAGAGGCCCAAGTTCTCGTCTCGACTGAGAACCGCGCTGCGCAACTCCAAGACACAATGGTACCAGATACCAGTCGGCTTGGGCATTGGCTTCCTCGGCCTGGTCCAGTTCTACAAGGTCACCTCGCGGGAGAAGGAAAAGCAGGAGCAAGCTGCGCAGGAAGGCAAATCCGAGACACGACCTAAGAAGCGTCCTCGGATTCGCCCAGATGGACCATGGTGAGCATCAATGCTGCAATATCTAGGGATGGACACATGCTGACAACCTCTCCAGGCAGGTCCAAGTCATGTCTACTCTGCCCTTGAAGGCGCTCTCCAGATTATGGGGCAGGTTCAACGAGCTGACCATCCCCTATTATCTCCGTGTCCCCGGTTTCAAGTTATACTCTTGGGTTTTTGGCGTCAAGTACGTATACATGCCCCATGCGTTTTCTTTAACAGGATGCTAATCATGAGCGCACAGAATTCATGAAGCGAGTGAGGACGATTTGCATGTTTACCCTAATCTGGCATCCTTCTTCTACCGACAACTCAAACCCGGCGTTCGGCCCCTCGACCCCAACCCGCATGCTCTCCTGTCACCAGCCGACGGTGTCGTTCTACAGTATGGACAAATCGAAGGCGGAGACATCGAGCAGGTCAAAGGCATGACATACAACATCGACGCACTACTCGGACAGACCACACCCTCAACCTCTCGAAGCTCTAGCGGATTCTCGACTCCTTCAGACAACCAGGCCTCTCATGACGAGAAGAACCTGACCGAGGATGAAGCACTCGTCAAGTCCGACGAGGAATTCGCACGCGTCAACGGCATCTCCTACACCCTGCCCAACCTGCTCTCCGGCCCGACCATGGCCCAGTCCACCGACGAGGTCATCGACCAGTCCATCAAGCCCTCCCCCGTCTCCGTCTCCGAGGTCCGCGCCGAGCTCGCCCTCGGCGAGAAGCCCTGGTACTCGCTGCTGTCGTCCGAGTCCAAGACGGCCCTGTACTACGCCGTCGTCTACCTCTCCCCCGGCGACTACCACCGCTTCCACTCCCCGACCAACTGGGTCGTCGAGCGCAGGCGCCACTTCGCCGGCGAGCTCTACTCCGTGTCTCCTTACCTGCAGCGCACCCTGCCCGGCCTCTTCACGCTCAACGAGCGCGTCGTCCTGCTGGGCCGCTGGCGCTACGGCTTCTTCAGCTACGTGCCCGTGGGAGCTACCAATGTGGGCTCCATCATCGTCAACTTTGATCGCGAGCTGCGCACAAACAGCCTGAACACGGACACGGCGGCCGACCGCGCCGCCGAGGAGGCCGCGGCCCGCGGAGAGGCGTACTCCGGGTTCGCAGAGGCGACGTACGAGGGCGCGAGCCCCGTGCTGCACGGGCATGCGCTGAGGAGGGGCGAGGAGATGGGCGGCTTCCAGCTCGGAAGCACCATCGTGCTCGTCTTCGAGGCGCCCGTGGCCAAGCCCGACCCCGATGCGCCCGGCGGCGAGGTCGGTGGGTTCCACTGGCAGGTCGAGAAGGGGCAGAAGGTGCAGGTTGGACAGGCCCTTGGCCGGATTGATGAGATTGGGTTTTAAAGAGAGATCTGTGTGAAATACGAGTGTATAGAAGACTAGCTGTCTAGACCATATGATGTTTATGTAAAGGGGGTGGCATAAAGATTGTCACTGCTCCTATGAGACGAAGTGGTTGTGTAGATGAAAGCTTGTTTCGATCTGTACCAGAGAATCACCACTTCACGACATGTGCATAGGTTATGAGAGTAATATTCTGCGAAAAGCACTTCATTTATATTTGGTCTAGTTGTCATCTGTATGATCAAGGTCTATACCAGGTCGCAATGTTTCATTTTCAAAAAGTATTCAACTCCGGGTTCCCAATGCTATCTTTCAAAAATGTTCATAAATGCTCCCGCGCGATTCAGGCGCCGTAGCTCTTGTACGTCTCGGAGAAGGGCTTGAAGGTCTTCTCCTGGCCGGGCGCGCCGGGCGGGCCGTTGCGCGCGCCGACGACGAGCTGCGCCGTCAGGCGCCAGCTCTCGGGCACCTCCCACTCCTTGCGCACCTTGTCGTCGATGAGCGGGTTGTAGTGCTGCAGGTTCGCGCCGAGCCCCTCGGCCTCGAGGGCCACCCAGACCGTGTGCTGGAGCATGGCGTTGGTGTGCCCCGCCCAGGGCGGGAAGCGGTCGGCGTAGATGGCGAACTTGTCCTGCATCTCTTTCACGGTGGCGTCGTCCTCGAAGAAGAGGACCGAGGCGGCGGCGCCCTTGAAGCCGGCGATGCGCTGGGCCGTCGAGGGCCACTGCTCCTCGGGCACGATGGCCTTGAGGGTCTCGCCCGTGATGTCCCAGAGCTTGTCGTGGTGGGCGCCGAAGAGCACGACGACGCGGTTGGACTGCGAGTTGAAGGAGGACGGGGTGTGCTTGAGGGCCTCCTTGACGATCTCCTCGACGCGCGCCGGGGTCAGGTCGCCGAGGGACTTGGTCAGGCCGTAGTAGGTGCGGCGGTTGCGGTGGTGCTCGAGCACGGTGTCGGCCGAGAGCTTGGAGGCGGACATGGCTGCTGCTGGTGTGGAGGAGAAGGTGCGGCGTGCGGTGGTGAGGGGAGTAGTTGCGGCTTTGATGGTGGTGGTGCTGGGTCTGAGCAAGGGGAGTCTGCGGGAGAGTGTGGTTCGCAGGGTGTTCATGAGGTGTTCAAGAGTGTGTGATGTTGTCTTGAGGAAGGGAGGCAAGAGAGCACATCTGCCGAAGGAGGGAAGAAGGTCGGTGTCTTTATATCCATCGTCCCGTTCCCTCGGCAGCAAGCCAAGTCTTCCATTACCTACCGTCTGCTCTGACTTACACTGGGGACAGCTTCGGTCTCGACATCGACCCACTCGAGGGGCAGAGGGATTGCGTGCGAAGGGACTAGAATACGCGCGCGGGGAGGCAACGAAACCATCATCAAAATCTCCAAAGGAGCGCAAAGGTACCACCACCACCCCGCCAACGCCCGAGCCGAGTCAGTTCTAGGCCCGCAAATTCCATAGTGCCAGGGGTTCCCGGCGGGCGGAGCTAGTGGTGGTCGTAGGAGAGAAAGTCGCCAAGTTCTAAACGGTTCCATTATCCTAGCCACCCGGATATCTGTCTTGTTTGCGTGGCAGATGGAGAGCGACAGGGACTGCAACAGGAGGGGTACCAATTCTCTCGGTGGATATCTGGGCTCCGTCATCCGGGTCTCGGTCTTCTAGGCACACGCAAGCGCACTTGATCCGATCAGAGCAATGATGAGTTAAGCACGACAAATCAGGACGGGTGGAGCCGAGCAACCGCCCGTAATGTAAGTCGAGGTATTGCATCAGGCTATCTATTAACGGGTCTATGTTGCGATCATGTTGAGTTGTGGTGTTATGTCTTCCCATTGCCTGATTGGGCTGTTGCTTGAGGTGTTGCGTTGAGTCCCCTTGACAGTTGCAGCAAGCTCGCGTGCTGCTGATAATGGTGGTGATGCATTACCTCGAACGACAAGCTCAAACTCACCAACTTGACTCTTTCTTTTCACTGTCTCGCCGAAGAGTCATCACCGGCGCATAGCTTTCCAATTGCAGATTTACCCGTCCATACACAGACATGACGCTCGCCGTTGCTGCACTGCTTATCAACATACACGCAGCCGGTGTAAGTTGATCGCGCGGGTCAATCATGCAGGCTGGGATCAATCGAGGCTGTCAGAACCTTAAAACACCGACCCTCGAAAGAATGGCTGAAACGATCTCTCGCGCGCGCGCAGATGCCACCAGTCCTTGCCCAAATCGGCACACCACTGCCCACGCTAATACCCACAGACACCATTCCCTTTCAGGACGCCGCGCGCTCTGCTTACAAAATTTCCACTACAGGATAGCGACTGCATTGATCAGCAAGCAACCAAGGAGTTAGGTGTTTATCACCACTTCCAGTCGCGAATACTTGCGATTGCACGCATTTGCCAACTACAACCTAGTGGTTTGTTTCATAGTTGCCCATGTAAGCTGTACATGTACTGGCGGCGATGAGGTTCTCGTGAGGAGAAACTTGATGTTCCCTGGCTTATCCACCTTACCAATCCCTTCTTATACATGCGCAAAGTAGGTCCTTGCAAAGAGGGGAAGGGTGCGCTGTTATCGTATTGGAGACCGGCTGCAGAGCTGACACACGGGACGAGGCTTGAGCCATGTCCAAAAGTCGATGATTTCTGGAACATGGTAATCCGGGGCAAAGGTAAGCCGGCCCCCAAAACGGTAATTGCAAGTCCCCTGTTAGGTACTCCACCACCGCCATCACCCATCACATCTGATGCACCGAGACGACCGGCAAGGGTCAGACGGAGTGCCGTGCAGGAGATCAAGACCCGGACAGCGGGTGCCCCGGATGCCAAGCCGGAGTCCAATCCAATTCTAGGTTATAGAGACCGGCGCAGGGCCCGGCCTTGCTCCGTGAGAACCAAGCTGTACCGCTGCCATACTAATCGAATGGCTTCAAGTTACACCCGCTCAATTTTATTCACATAGTCCAATTCGCCACATGTCACACGTCAAAACCCAAGTCAATGATATGCTATGATCTCATTTCAATTCCCTCGTCAAAGGCTATGAACCGCTATGAAGTTGAAGCTTCTCGCTCTGCAAGGCGTTCCCGCGCAATCCTCGGTAAAGAAGAGCGAACAAGGGGGAAGGAGGCAATCAAATTATATACAGCGCGCCATGCAAAGCAGAAGTGATAAGAAGGCCAAGGATAAGCAGCCAGGCCCGACCCAGGAAATAAAACGCCGTGCCAAGTAATATCCTTCGGCACCCATGCTGAATGGGAAAGGCGCGTGTAGTAAAAGTGTCGTTCCGTTCAAAATATTGTTCTAATGCAGTGGTAGGGTAAAAGGGAATTCTGCAATTGTTGCACGCGCGCTGAGTGCAAAAGGTAGGCACAGTGATATGCCCAGCAGATGTTGATGTGAGGGTAAAGGGGATCAGATGCTGAAAATGGGAAGAAAGCAATCCCGATACGCCGCTCAGTCTAGATGGTATAATTTTTCCCTCTCTTTGATGATGACGATGCAAACCCCGACTTTTTGGAAAGAAGTTCTTGGGTGACAGAAAAGGGAATAAAAGAAAAGAAGGAGATGATGTGGTGGCAGATCCTGAATGGCTGCCCCACTGGGAGAAGACGACGAGACGAGTAAGCAAGCTTTGGTTTTTACCACGTCTCGGCAATGTACTGGCCAGCCTCCTTCTTGAGACGCCAGTAGTTGCGCGCCTCGTCGCGGCCGAGGTTGCCCTTCTCCATGGCCACGTCGATGAGCGCCTCCTCGACGCCCTCGCCCATGCCCTTGCTGCTACCGCAGACAAAGACGCGGCCGTCGACAGAGTTGATGATGTACCAGACAAGGTCTGACTGGTTGCGCACCTCCTCCTGCACGTACTTGCCCTCGCCGCGGCGGCTCTGCACGACGCGCTTGACCTCGTCCTCGTGCACGCCCCACTCGCCGCTGTAGATCTCGTCGACGAGCGAGTCGCGGATGCCCTGCAGCACCCAGACCTTGTTGGCGCAGTTGGCCGTCTTGAGGCGCCGCTGCACGAAGCCGCGGAAGGGCGCGATGCCGACACCCGCGCCGATGAGCAGCATGGGGCCGTCCGAGATGAACTCCTTGGCCAGCGGGTTCGACATGAGGCCCTTGAACATGGGCACGAACAGCTGCGGCTCCTTCTCGCCGTTGGCGCGGGCCTCCATGAACTTGAGGGCCTGGCGCTGGAAGAAACCGGAGCCCACACCGTTACGAGTGCCGAGCTGCCAGTCGTGGGTGGTGTGCACGGTGACAGCAATCTCGATGATACGGTGCTGCTTGCCGTCGCGCATGGAGAAGGACTCGTGGGGGTCGTTGGAGAGCGAATAGAATCGGGGCATCAGCTGCTGCAGGTGTGACAGAATCTCGTCTAGCGGGGGCTTGGAGCTAGGGAAGGCTTGCAGGAGCTGAGCGAGGGTGATGTGGGGGCCCGTCCTGAAGTCGCAGAAGACGCCCTGGCCCTCGCCGGAGCAGAGGAAGAACAGGACCTTGCGCTCGTCCTCGTCGGAGGCGTGCTCAGCCAGGATGCGCAGGATCTGCTTGGTGGGAGGGTAGGAAGCGATGTCGCAGCACCAAGTGAGAATGTCCCGGCGAGTGGTGACCAGCTCGCGGGGCTGGTCCTCGCCCCAAACCGTCGGCCACCGACCCTTAGTGGTGCGCAGGAGAACTGGCTTGTTGCGGAGGAAGCGCGGGATCATCAGCAGATCCATGATCTCGTCGACACGGGCGTCCTCATTGGGGGCAGTAATGCCGATAGCGCCACCGACCTTGAATTCGCCCTTCTCGAGGTCAGGGTAGTTGGTGATGTCGATGTCAAAGTGGAAGGTGCGCTTCTCGGCGCCCTGGCGCGTCAGCTCGCGGGTGTTCTCGATGCGAGCAGGGAAGACGTTGTACGGAGGGTGGGGCTGCACAAAGGAGGGCGGCTGGATGGAGGTGTCGAGATCCTCGAGGCTGAGGTTCTGCAGGGTCTTTTGCGCCTCTGCGATTGGGGTCTCGGTGTCATTGTCGGCTTCAAGGGCGATGCCAGAGTCGGTAGGTGAGAGGGAAGGAATCGAGTGAGCCGAGGGTTGGCGGATCGACTCGAGGAAGACGGTTTGTTCTGGGTATTCGGCGACATTGGTGAGTTTGGTGGGGATCTCGTCGATCTTAAGGAGCAGAGATCGGAATGCGTCATTGTCGGGCAATTGCACTCGTTCGTAGTCGATGCCTTCCTTTCTGCCCTCCAACTTCATGCAACAGCCACCGCCGCAACACCGATTGATCAATTGAGCAGTAGACTCGCCTGTTATGCGTTGAATATCTGCTGCGCTCTGGGCAATGAGTCTGGTGGAGGCGCGTCGCCGTCGTGGGGGTTCAGGGTGGGGTTCCTCGAGGTCGTGCTCGTCGGCCGACTCTGAGTATGTGAGGGAGGGGGCGAGCGAGGGAGAACTGGGCTCCTCGGGCACGCTGTTGGCCGCATTCTCGGCAAGAATCTGGTCCACGCGCGAATGCATGGCGGCCGTCATTCTCCCAAGAGTGCGAGGAGGGGTGGTTGTTGTGGGAGTGCGAAGCGCAGATGAGATGGAAGAAGAGGTGGTGGTAGTGGTGTGCGCTGCGGTCCAAATGCGTGAGTCGAGGTGGTGGTAAATTTTAGCAAGCTGAATGCATGACCGAGTAAGTGGTTGTGGTGGAGAGGGGTGGCGGCCCAGGTACTTGAACAAGTGAGGCGATAGTGACGCTGCCAGATTGCGGTCGTTTCGTTTCAAATTGGCAGTCAGGAATTGGTCAAGCAACTGTAATGAACGTGAATTACAGATGCTGAGTCGTCGAATTAATAAAGAAACTGTAAGCCCTGTACCTGTTGGGTTGGAAGGGTAAAGGGTGTGTGAAGAGAAGGAGAGGGAATCACCAAGAGACGGGACGAAAAGTCAGGAGGGACGTGAAGAGGCTCTTTTGAAGTCTAGTAATGGATGAGCAAAGGCTTTGCCGAGCATTACCTCAGTGGATCGGTGAGAATCGCCCAGATGTACAAGTGGAAAAAACCGCTTTATTAGCTCGTTTCTCTTGGTTCAGCAACCCTGCCTGATGAAATAATAGTGAGAGCACACCAGCAAGCCAGACACATCCTAGATCCTGGGGTCCGGTCCAGGCCATGAATTGGGAGCTGGGCCGAGCAATCAGATGGTCTGAATTGGGCCACAACCCGGCGCTTTCTCTCTTCCAGAGGGGCTCCAGAAGGGCTCGCACTGTGTCTACGGTGGACGGTGGACCCGAAAATGGCCAACAAGTGCGCCCCATTCGTTGCTTGGCATGCCAGTCTCCATCTGATAACAGAAAAACTGCCACTAGCTCGTCTGCTGGCTGGGACTGGGCGACTCTTGGAAGACCTGCATTTTGCGGGGAGTTGCTCCGGTGCCAAATGTCACCCGCACGTGTCTTTTACGTTTATCATTTCAATTGAGCCGATTTCGAACGGTGAGGAAAATAACTCCTTTCCGACCCCGGCATCCAGGAGTGCCCAGGGATGACACATCTACACAACAAAGTACTCGTACGGGATGAATCGACTTTCGTTTCTTTCGTTGGGGAAGCCGGGGCAGGGAATCCGGTGTGTGCAACGATGGGGTGATGTCGGGAGGAGCTCATCTCATTGCCACCCGATGTAGGCCAGCCAGTCAAGCCAGTGCACTTCCATTTCTCCTCCCACCACACCACACCACCGCAAAACCCAAACTAAAAACTCAAAGCCTGCCCAGGCCACACGAACCCAAGCGACTGCCACTGCCGAACCGAACAGTGGGTGAGGAGCAGGCCATGTCATGAAAACAGGCTGGGCTGATCCGAGGAACAAACATCCTCCCCCCTATTCTTCCCCCCCATCTCCCCGAAATCCCCATCGCCCATACCCCATCTGTCCTCTATGCGAATCGGGTTGCATGAGCGGCGGGTTTTGGACAATTTGGGGCGTTGATGATGACATGCCTGCATCGGTGGTCAACTTGAATGCCGCCGCCTTTTCCCATTCCACTCCCGGCCTTGAGAGAACCCCCTCTTCCATGGAGCAAACAAAGAATGAACTGCGTAGTTTCTGGGCGGTGCATACCCGCCTGGGTTGAGAAGCCGACTCGTATTCCGTGCGGATTACGTCCTGCTTTCTTTTCCGGCTTCCCAGCCCGGGTCAGCACATGGTCGGATGCCAATGCGCCGCTAAAGTTACTCAGCCAATTTTGCTCAACCATCCCCAGTAGCAGCACCACATAAAATCATTCCACCTCACTACTTCCTGCACTCCAGGTTTTGCTGTCCAGCGCGCGCTGGGATAGTTCTGGCAATATCCATTATTTCGCAGGGTCGGTTTGGCTAATCTCCAAAGCGGGATTAATAACGGTACCTGACACCGCTTGTGCGGTATGTGCATATGTGTGTGATACGAAAAAGGCGGACAGCTTGTGCTGGTCTGTTTTCGCACACTGTCCTCGATTGATTGCATCGTCGTGGAGCCGAATACATGTCCAAGAATGCAGCCAGTATTTTGCAGCCGGATGGTGCTACCGACAGAGCCAAGCGAAGCCAGTCCTCCGAAATCGGGTGGTGTTGGGAGCCCAATGACCAAATGATCGACGGTGCTTTGCGCGCACTGGCTGGGGAGGCCAAGGAAGAAAACCGCCCGCTCGCCCCCCAGTAAAAAGTCAAAAAACGCCCGAGGACCCAAGTACGGTTAATCAATCTTATCGCTCGCTATCTCATCCATCATATCTCATCTAATCAATCTGACTCCCCCCCCTTTTCCCTGCCCAAAACCACATTCCACTGGGACGCCAGGCAGGGGTCGGGGAGTTTTGGCCGGATCTGATAAGATTGGATGGATTCCAGAAAGTCTCCTTTCATCATAATTCCTTTTCCCTGTCTCAGTCCCATCCTAGCTAGCTCAGCCCTTTGGACCAGCTTCCGTCTTGGCCAAGCACTCCATTAACGGAGTCCATTTCTCTCTTGCCCTTGCTCTCATGTCCTTCTTGTCGGTCTTCTACGGTAGACTACGGAGTACGGCGACCGACGAGCCCCATGAGCAAATTTTAAAGAAAACCACCCTGCGTTTCCATGTCCACGAAACCGGAAACACTCCTGTTTTCCAGTTCCTCCCCCTCGTCCTCTCCACTTGGCGCAGTGATCCTAATCCCGCGGAAGCGTCCCGGTAGCTCGTGTTTGTCTGGCTGGAAACTACCGGCATGGGAGCCCACTGGTTGCGTGACATGACGTGTGTGTTTGCTTAGCTTCAGGAGAGAGAGGATCAGATAAAACAATTCGTGGCCGGCCCTCCCTTGCCCCGTGTTTGGTGACTGATCGAGCGATCAGGCTAGCGTTACATTTTGCTGTGCCTACCACTAAGAGCTTGCAGGTGCCCTTTCACGCGTGTTGCGTGTGTTTGTCTGTTATTGTGTCCTCGTTTGTCCTGTGTGTAACTTGGCCCTGATTGGAGGCTTCTGGCCAAATCAGGATGCGGCAGCCTGCATCATCATCAGAACCGGTATGTCGCCGGTTAGAACCGCTTCGTAAATTCGAGACCGGGCATAAGGGGGACATCAACAGGGACAAAACGAAACATCGCGACCGTGTCACGACCAGGAGGCGTAGACACCCCTGTGCTGTTCACTGGAGAACGAACCACCGACACGGAGCGACTCAGCTCTCCCAGCAATCCAGTTACCCCTGGCAAAGCTAGCCTACCTCCCCTGCGAGACCACACACACGCACAACATCCCAGGCTCCAATCCACCCAGTGCCTGGCACACGGTCCTTCCCTGAGCCTCAACGTTTGGAATGAGTAGGCAAACCGGACAGCTGGGTTTCGCGGTGGATAGGCCTTCACTTCGGCTGCTTGGCTGCCGGGCCAGGGTCAGATGGGTAGATTTCCCACATTCATTCACTGTTTGAGAAAGGAAAAAGGGGAGGCTGAAAACAGGTCTGACTCTGCGCCTTCGTGTTCGTATCTTTGAAAGTATTCTTGTCGCTTTGGTCTTGTTGAAACATTGTGGCTCGGTACATCATTGGTACGTTGACGTTGCATGTCTGATAGGCCTCGTCCCGTCCGTTTGATGACGGACGGGAGAAACAGGCTCGTGCATCTTCGCGGTCCGAGCATACAAGCCCTCGTAATTCCTTTTTGGAGTACCCGAGGTAACGAAGGGACTTGTCAACAGAAGAGTGTTCTTATGTGTATACAGAGGCATGTCGGGATGAACAGGGGCGCAATGGATTGCCGATGGGTTCCCATCCGGGTGAGGCGGGCCATGGTATCGCGAACAATCCCGGCTGAGTCGATGAATGCTCGCTTACGCCTTGTAATTACTGCCGTTGCAATCATTGACTCCCGAGGTCGTTCGTTGCTCAGTTTGATGTTTGTACAGATCTCCCTGCGAGTTTCACTCGAACAATGCGACGTCCTCTCTGCTGTAACCTCCACTGAACTAAATCGGGCCAGTACTTTCACGAGCACAATGATATTGACGTCCACGAGTACCCATATAAACTACTGTACTCGGTCTTACAATGGATGTCACGCTTTTCTCCCTTGGCTTTATACAACGATTATGACTCGAAGGGATCTTACTGAGGAGGCACAGGTGAGAAGACATCCCATCCCCGGCAAGTTTGCTCGGTATTCGGATGGGTAATCCATACGGATTGAACACAGGGAAGTATTCACACTACTTGTTATGTACCTATAGGTAGCCTACCAGGCTGTCGCGAGATAAGTGCTGAAGCTGGGCTTCCTACCAATTTTTACCCCTGAGGCTGGCTTACTCGCTTCTCGTAACAACTCCATCGAGAAAGCCGATCATCGAGACGCGTCAATCGTGTACCCCAGGTAATTAACTGCGCTCTGCTGAACCAAAAGGCTGCAATACGTCTCGTTTCTCGACCTCGATTATCCCACGAATGCGATCTCCCCAATCCCCACGACGCGCTCGACAACGCACGCTTTCCCATCATTCTTTCAATTCCTCCGAGAAGCAGCATACCGACGTGGGTGACCACTCACGCGCGTCATGAAATGTTACATCGAGCATCACAGAGAATACCTTGAACCACTTCCATTCCGAATCCTCGCAGGTAGGGCCTTATCAACATACCCAACCGCCATCACGGCGACTAGCGTACGAGTTTCTCATTATAAGGTATCAAACGATCCAAGCACAATTCAGGTCTGGTTATCATCACTCCGACCCATGCCACCACATCGTAGTGATCGCCATCTCGGCCTAGAAGACGGTGGTTGACTGTCCTCCTCGGCCAAAAAGTACCTGCCGCACAACAAGACGTGCATGCAATATTCCTCTGCTACCCTTATCATCCTATGAATCCGTTTCCCCTCAGGTATCGCGTGTATTGTCTATGCTCATTAATCTTGTGATAGCGATGTCTATGCTAACCATGGTTCTGCTTTCGCGATCAACTATACGTTCAGGCCTCGCCTAGCAAAAGAGCGCGTACTCTTATCTTTCCACATCCCCGACAGACTCACAGATCATGCTACATTGGCGATTGACTATCGTTAAATACGGGATCTTCAAGAAGTTCTTTGGGGATATTCTTTACGTGTCGTGACATGTCGTGACTTTCATGGTAGCGGACGCGAGATAGCCCAGTACCGCATAAGCGCCCCCCGAAGAGAGGAGAGTATGTATTGCATGTGAGCCCTTAAACAGAAATCCCAATTGCTTACTCCTTTTAACTACAACTTCAACACAATCAAAGTATCATTACATTGGCCGAGGGATATTACAAGAGCACCAGATCCCAATCTGGATGGCAACTATAGCTCATGCGCGGTCCAAGAGCATACGCATATCAAAAGGACAGGGCCGGATTGGCACTCTTCGTACAGTAGAGGAACATATGTAGCATTGGTCGAGTTAAAGACAGCGCACATGTATGCTTTGAGTTCAATCTTTCTCAATTCTCATGTCAGCTCTCATACAGAGCCGCTATTCTACACCCCCTTTGGCAACGATAGCCCCGATTGAGAGCTACCCATCACGTACGACCAGGAGAAATGAGCTTGGAGTGACAAAAAGCAGCCAACAATAAAACTCCAAAAAGGGGAAGCAAATTCCTAGTCCCCGATCCCGATCCCATTCCCAATCCCTTGCAAGCCCGCACACGAAGGTGGGTAGTATCAGTGTCCAGCAAAAAAGAGCTAATTCCAGAATCAACTTTGCCCTTATCAAGGCTGTTCTTTCCCCGTAAACTCCATTCCTGATAGAAAGACGTGAAAGAAAAAAGCACAAGGCTGCCTCCCATTTTTGTGGGTGCACATGTCTTTGATGACATGGTATCGTCTCCTGGTGGTCCCCGCCGTGTCGCTAATGCTCCGTTGGGGTAATTCCAAATGCAAATGTGTTGTCGACCGTGAAAAAGCTAAGGAAAATCAGGTTGTAGTGTGGTATCATGGTGGTGTATATCGTATCGTTTTGAGGGTATCTGGCTCCCCGGCTCGTGCTGCGCCGGAGCAACGGCTTGGCCTCCGGTGCCAGCAGCTCAACGTTGCGCAAAGCAAGACCCGCTCGCCCTTCCATGGTTATTCGAAGATCGGATAGCTCGAATCGTTACGTCCGATTCGATCTTGCGCTATCGCTACGATCCCGTCCTGCCCCTTGCCGGACGGCATCATGGTAGCTGGGGATCGGAGGACCGTCAATGTGTGGCGTCGTGGTGTTTGCCCGTAGGGTCGCAGCCGAAGTACCCCTGCTCCGTCCGCCCCTGATCAGAGGCGTGCTATCGCTATCGGAGCTGTTCCGACGGCTACCGGCCTCGGACTGTTCGGGGCTCGTGTACTCGGGCGGAGGAGGGTGGCTCGGGTCTTCGACTCCGAGGCCCACCACGGCTGTGCCCCCTTCGCCAGCGGCGCCACCACTAGGCTCACCGGGTTCGTCGTTGGGCATTAGCTGAGCGAGCGAGATGTCGGTCGGGCTTCGAACCGGCCCCGGACTTGTGGGCGGCAACATCCGGAAGTTTCCTGACCGGGAACGGCTGTGAGTATGGGTTTCTGAGGGGTTGGGCTGGGTGCGGTAGGTTTGGAGAGATTGGCTATGGCCATGTCCTCTAGCCGGTGCGCCGGTGTAGCCATCCTTCCTGCCCGACTCTAACAGGATGCTGCCCTGCTCAGAGCCATAGGGCGGTGGCGGTGCGAGAGAGCCTGTTACAGGCGCCAATCCCCACTTCTTAACATTGGCCTCGATGAACACAAAGCCTGCTTGTCCAAAGTTGACATGGATGGTCGCGGGACCGGTGGCACCAATGGCCGGGAAGAAGTTCTGCGACTTGAGACCGTGGACGACATCCTCAAGCTTCTTGCCGTTCCGCGTGAAGAAAATGGTTCCGGTCCTAGGTCGATACCCTACACCGATGACATCTCCTTGCACGTATTGCGGGCCGTAAGAAACTGGAGTGAATGGTTGGTTGTAGCGGCGGAACCCAGAAGAAAGATAACCGACGGATTGCTTGTGGAAGCCTGGACACAAGTTAGCACTAGACCAAAGTAAAGATGGATGAACCGTATACATACCGGGTAGTCTGAACAGCGGGTAGGGTTTCGTGGCCATGCCGATGCTGATCAATGTTGACTCGGGCTTTTCGTATAGCTTTGCTTCCCAGTAGTAAACTTCGTTCTGTTTGGGCACCGGCAGGTTGCTCATGACGGTGCACTCTGAATCGAAGAATTCGATCTCGGTGCGGCCTTCAACAAAACAATTGGCGATCTCCAACTCTGGCTCAAACTCCCAGGCAGACACGCCCTTCTCTTGAATAGCGAGATACTGTGACAAGGAGATGTCGGTCTGTGACGACTCGGGTGGGTTTGCTGCAATGAACGCTGTTTGTGAACGGCGAGTTAGTTTCTCGAGATAAATGCAGCCAAATAAGGGTAATGTTTGGGACTCGACGAACCTTTCGCTCTCAAGTATTCCGTCCGCTGCATCTCATCCATCGTCTCGAGTGCCTCCTCCTCTTCCCGTAAGAATGCTTGCTCGTCATCGTACTCGCCCGGTCGGCCGATCCTGTCAAGTAGGATGCGTCCCGACTGCGTGTAGCGGAAGAAGTAGATGATCAGGAAGATGAGGGCGATGAGGATTGCGGAGCCAAAGGAGGATAGCAGGCCGATGACGACGCCACTGAGGGCGGACCCCGTGTCGCCGGGCCGCTCGTACGGCGGCATTGCGATAGGTTTCTGTATAGAGAGTGGCGGAGGAGAGAAAGAACCGTCTTGTTGTGTTGGTTTCGGACAGTCGTCGTAGTCGGGTGAGGGTACAGTTGCGTCACCGGCAGAAGTCGGGCATGCGAAGCGGTGGTTGGTCGTCTGATGACGGCGATAAGGTCAGGCAAAAACGTAGGGTATTCGGTCTATTCTAGGGAAGCTCGACGGCGGGATTGAAGTGTAGGAAAAGTCGGCGACAGTGATGTCGGAATTGTTGGTAGGCGGTGGTCAGGTGTGATGATCAGGTTTCGGTCGGGGGGTGGCGGTTGCGCCTCCAAACACACAGGCCGACGTCAAACTCTCAGACAGCGACGCTGTGTCAGTTCTAGACTGCCTGGCGCGGATCCGAATCCTCCGCCCGCAGCGAACCAGTCGACGCCTGGACCCGTAGTGGATTGATGGCTGGGCGCTCGAAGGTGTGTCGTCGTTCAACAATTCGAGGTTTCGCCCCAACAGCAATGTGCAAATGTGCAGAAAGTAATAGGAGAAGGGGAAGAAAACAAACGAAACAAACAAGAGTATGTGTTGTGTGTGGTGTGTGGAAGGTTCGTCAAGAGGTCCAAGGTAAGAAATGCT
Source organism: [Phialemoniopsis] sp. UDSM-2020 (assembly GCA_018873225.1). Lineage (NCBI taxonomy): Eukaryota > Fungi > Ascomycota > Sordariomycetes > Thyridiales > Thyridiaceae > Thyridium > [Phialemoniopsis] sp. UDSM-2020. The sequence goes on from JAEILZ010000003.1 coordinate 4,331,879, forward strand.
GTGCAATCTGCACTCCAGGCGGGAAAGACATGAGGAATGGAATGGGGAAAGGGAAGACGGAATGGCCGCCCTGGGAGCTGGAGGAGTGGATCATCTGTTAGACTGACTCTGGCGCCAAGGAGACGCCGTACACTGCGTGTGTGCTATTTCCCCTCTAAATTGAGGCGGGCAGCAGGTTAGCTGCAGCAGGGACGGGGTCTTGGTTGTCGAGTATCAGATACTCGCTATCGTGGCAATGGCCGATAACTAGTGAACCCATGCAGTCTAGTGCGCATTTCCCTAACAGTTGAGAATCGTAAGTGGAAGTATCTTCTACAAAATGCCCCAGTGTTCTGGGCCCTGAAATTCCTCCCACCTTCGCAAGGCCCGCCCGCCGCCTCTGACGGATGACGCTGCTGATTGCGACGATCCCTCCAGGGCTCTCCGCAGTCGTCCCGTCGCAGGTTTGTCTGTTCAAAGTCAAGGCAAAGCAGGTCGTTGATATCAGTCAGCCCCAGCCGCTACTGCGAGAAGCCGTCTAATCCGGGCTGTTAGATAACTTGATAGTGGATTCAAATGGCTAGGGCGGACTGCTCGAGATGAAGCAAACCTCCCTACTGCGCGAGTATTGCAATATATTAGTGCATCATGAGATAACTGGCTGCCCTTACTCACGCAGGGAGGAGGAGGAGGAGACCACACAGCTGAAATGACCTGCTCAAATCATTTGGACTCGTGAACCTCCTAGGACGAATATCACGCAGACCATTTTTTCCTTCTCTGCCATTATCCCCGTGACACATCCAACTCCAATTCCAACACCCTTCTGGATTCCCTCGTGCATGTTGTGCGTCGCTTGTCAACTCATAGCGCATGAACGTAAGCCCCCGTGCATGTGCGACACCTTAAAAAAAGGCGGGGACTCTTCCCGCCAGGCAGGGTCGCCCAACAGCCAATCGTTTCAGATGCATTGCAACCAACTGCTTCTCCCTTTTAATTACAATACCTGTGTCTAGAGCTTGTTGATCACAGCAACTCCCATTTTTTAGAGCAAAACGTACGCTATCGTGGCCGGGCCTCTCGGCTTCCTAGAGGCTTGCAAAGGAGTCTTGATGGGTACTCTAAAAAAAGATCTTATCTCCAACCTGGCTGGCGGACAAGGTCCCTTCACCCCGGTCTAGATACACCGCTACCTTCCGTCAAATGAACCCTTGCGAATCACGTCTAACCCCGGCAAGCTCTGTTTGGACCCTGAATTGTAGCATGGCGGTCGCTCAACAAGCTTCTTGGGAACCCGATCTGTCCGAAGGCGTTGCTCAAGTCAACCTACGTTCATACTATCGACAGGTGAACCTCACTTCGGAGACTTCATATCATAGTTAGTCCCAAGTATTGTTACTTCTTCCCTATGTCGAAACCAATCACCAGCCCATCTCTCGAACTACAACCCGCTTTCTGGCTTCTCTTGTCCCTCATTCAACAGACGTTAATTCTATCAATGCTCACACAATCTTGACTGTGGTTACTCGTGCACGTCTCGTTATAGCGCTCTGTGCCTCATCGCAGTCGCATGTCACCAGTCCTAGGCGGGTGTAGATATCTCCAGATCTGCCCAAGACGAGGAATGCGCAATGCCCCTGCCCCATAGGTAGGTCCCGGAGGTCGACCGCCCTAGATCTCTGTGCATGACCCAGTAGCGTGGCCTCTGTCCGGTCTGCGGTCTCTTGCACTCGGGAAAGCAGCGTGTCGTTCCTTATATCGGAGCAGTCTTCATCAGACGTGCTTACCCAGCTGCCGTGTGAAGCAGCGTCGTGATCGGAGTCGAGATGAGTTGAGGCTGATGAACTGTCGCTACTTTCATCATTGTGGACGCCTACGAAAAGGCACCACACTTTCCCTCCCTTGGGTGTCACATTCGACTGATGCTGTCGTGTTGCCCTCTTGACATTCTTGCCGTTCCTCTCCAAGAGACAATCGGCGACAAAGATCCCAAACCCCCCAAAATCGTTATCCAACTGACTTCGTTTCAGTTCTATGAGATAATTTCTGCCCAATTCCTTCGAGCCAGAATCGTCTTTGAGCCAACCAGAAAACAGAGGCCCTCTTAGAACCAAATGCCCATCGCTGACCATGCCATATGGGTTATGTCCTGGAACAGTGCAGGCGGCATCGATGACAGCCAAATGCTTCTGAAACCTCCCAAGGGAAGCAACTGGCCATGATACGCCTTGCCTGATAGACGCCCATGTCCATGAAGGCCCTAGGTATTCCTCGGGTTGTGGCAAGAGTGTTGTCGTCCGAGAAGACGGCGACCGGAGTTGCCAGCACAGCTGCGCGGGCAGGAAATCTTCCCACAAGCCACCCAGGTATTTTGAACCAGTCCTTTCAGCATATGCAGCCGCCAGGCCGCTTATTGCCGGTAACCGATCTCGAACTTGAGTAAGATCTCGACCCGAGTATTCTTGGATGGCTCCCCGCCAGCCGATCTCCAGATCCGTGCCTGATGATGCCAAAAGAGTCAGTGTTGAGACTTGGAGCTTTGTACTTAACTTTCCTCCTTATGTCTTGATATCCTTTCTCAGAATTGTCCTTTGTATAAGTACTATGGTAAACGAAAAAAGTAGGCTGACCTGGCGAGAACATAGAGTATGGCAACATATACCTGTAACCTAGGACTGCGTTTGGGAAAGTGTTGGGTCCTACAGCGTCTTCCCGGCATGTCCAAACCAAGTCATCGCAGGTGAAGTGTACAGTCCGCGGCGCCAGAGTGGACTCCTGGAACGCCCAGCCCCGTGAAAAGAGTTTTCCTGCCGTTGGGTCAAGGCTCATGGATGGTCCGAGCCATCTCACGAAGATCTTTCGTGATGTTCCACCGATCCGAGCAGGGAAGGACATGGGCGACCGTCTGGGCTCACGTTCGGTATTGAGAAAGGGAGTATGGTGATTCGGAGAAGACGCAGTGGAGATATTGAGGAATGAACCCGAGTAATAATCGCCCATCTTGGCCGACTCTTCCTCCCAGTCTTCGACCTGGTCCTGGATGATACAAAGCGAATCGATCCAGACAAACCCGATATCTAACTTCCGCAGCAGGGTGATCGCTTGGGCAAATACGACTGGCAGCGTTTGGAAGGGAATTCGTGAAAGCATACTGTCTAAATTAGATACCGTCGTCGTGAGTGGCTGGGAACCTGGGTCTCCCCAGCAATGGCTAAGCGTTGCATATTGGGCCTCAAGGCCGTTTGTCTCGAGCAGCCGTACGTCCGAATCCCACATCCCAATGTCGATAATGCGCCGTGGCATAGGCCGTGAAATACCCTTGCAGCATTCATGATGCCACTGGCTGCAAATTGAAAGCTGTCTCCTGATGAAGAATATTGAAGTCTCCAGGTCTGCCTGCCTCCGGTATGGGGCGAGGGACGGTAGCAGCCTGCACTGAAAGGGTGGATCAGCAAGACTCATATTGATGGGCCAAGAATACTTACAGGTTGAACAACGTATAGAGTGAAAAGAGCCTTGTCACTTGAAGACTGGCTGGAGATTCTTAGAAGTAGGTCCCGAGCGCTGACTATCTTGAACTGCTGCAATTCCGCCTCAGGCGTACCAACGAAATGGCCCTCAAGCATATCAACGAAATTGTAGGCGGTCTCTTTTATGATCTGGCAGAGGGTACACTCGGCATTGGGATCGAGCATGCATGGCATGACCTTTCTGCTAGGCGTATATCCTGCTTCCACGGCGTCGACGAATGCATTACAGTCCTGGCAGCAACCCTCTAGGTGGGGCGTAGGATGCCCGATCTCCCACGCGAGAGAACAGAATGGCATGAGATGTTCGAATGCATGGGACAACTGGTTGTATGTCTCCTCTCTTACAAAATACCGCGGCATCTTGCAGAATGGACAGTCATATTCGGCGTGAGGGAATGGCGAGGCCACTCGTTGATAGCGCAGAGTTCTGCTACGAAGTCTCTGACGAGTGCTGGGGCGAACTTTTGCCATTGTGGTACCCCGGGGAATATAAAGAAAAACGTTAGAATTAGACAGCACAATTCCTACCGCCGCTGCTCGGAGATGAGACAACTTGTACAACGACGTGATACCCCAGGGCTTATATCAACGATATGGGTCGAGCCTACAGAGAAGAGGCATGGTTCAAGTGTCTGTGTCCACTTGCACTGCCACCATGGAGACCGACATATCACGGGGCACCATGCGAGGTTGACTTTGAAATTGTTCGTTAAATGTGGATTATCATACATGCATAAACCCCGAAAAAGCGGCCTGACCAGTCGCCAAAATCTTTCTTTCTATCTCGTTCGAGTGGCACCAGCTTGATAGACTTCCCTCAGACATTGCCCCGGCGCCGTAGTAAACATGTCTCCTCCTCGTAGAAAGAGACAAAGATGAGATATACAACCAATATGAATGGAAATCGGCGTGATAGTCGTGAGCATTCTAGCCCTCCATCGGCGCAATCGGCTTTCCGGCGTCGACAATAATCTGCTCGTCAATCTTCTTGTTGACCTCGTCGCCATACTCAACTCGCTTCCACGTCGTGATGCGCGCCTCGTTAAAGTCAAAATCGAAAATTCGAAGCTTGCGCAGGAAGCCTCCGTACCCGCCATACCCGCCGAAACCAACCCCTCCTGCGTAGCACATCCAGAGCGCAGGGAGCTGCTTCTCCTTGTTCATTGACATGGCGCAGTATTCGTTTGCGTGGTCACTGGGGAGCATGTCAGCATCAACTTCCGGCAAACATAGATAAGCTAGAGCCACTTACTGTCCGCAGCTGACCATCACCACGCCCTGTTCGACCAGGGCATCCCGGAACCCAGAATTAAACGCAGGCGCCGTGACGGCCTCCCGCCAGGGACCCTTAAATACCTGGTCCGGATCCCTGTATTCGGGAAGCGGAATGTGGATGAATGCAACGTCCATGTGCATGTGCGAGTACTCCTTATGCTTCGGCTTCAGGCTGTTGGACGTCTGCTTAAACCAGTCTATCTGGTTCTTCTTCAACCAGTCGTAACCATGGTACTTCTTCTCATCAGGTGAGTACGCGTGGGTGTCAAGTAGGTAGACCGTCAGCGCAGAGTGCGTTGTCTTACCCCGGCCAAGGACCTCAACGTAGTAGTTGCCCACGCCGTCGAGATCCTCCGGTCCAGCGCGAGACAATGAGTAAGGGAGAGTCTCTATGAGAGACATCTGGGCAGCTCTCGGCATTGAACCCTCGTCATCGTGGTTGCCAAAGATACATGCGTATGGGATCTTGCGCTTAATCAAGAGCGAAGCGTATTTGAAGATGGCCTAGAGAAGCATTAGTATCGCTCGAGCATACGCAGGGAGTTGTCAGTAATCTACCGATTGCGCATCTGGCGCGGTATCACCGTTGACCTGATCACCACTAAGAACCACCATATCCGGACGTTCCTCATCGAGCATTTTGGTGACGAAATCCAACGTCCGCGGGTCGGCCTCGCACTTTCCACCGTTGTAGCTGTCCGGCACGGGCTCTCGACACGCACCGACGCCGGTGCTCAAGTGCAGATCTGCCAGCTGCATGATCTTAAATTTCCCATTGTCCCGGATACGTGGCTGTGGCCTTTGGGCCGGCTTCTGTGTGCCCCGGTGGACGGTGATGTGCGCTGCCGGGATCGATCCCGAATCGGTGAGCAGGTGCACGCCGACAATCTCCCACCCGTCGCGTGCTTCCACAGCGTCATCGCCGAACAACACATCGAGACCCGTCACTGCCGACTTTGAATCGCTCGCGTGCCGCTTCGCCGACCTCTTGATCCACAGGCCCGATGGTCTGGACTCCCACCTCTCGTCTTCCTGACCCTTGACGCTGGCCCCCGGGTCGAGCCGGCCTACGGTGACATCCATGACGACCTTGTCCTCAGGCGTCAGCTCCTCCTCCTTCTTCCTCTGAATGTGCACGTATGCCGTCGACGCGAGGGCCTTGCCGAGGAACAGGTCCTTCTCTATGCGGTGCCAGCTGTCGCCCTCGAGCTTGCATGATGAGAACGGGTTTAAGCCCGAGCATTGTGTTATCGTTATGTCTGTTATTAAAATCCCCGGATGATGCTGGGGTAGGTATTCGTGTATTGACGAGGGAAGAACGCGGAAATTGCGGTCGAGGAAGAAGAGGGTGACAATGGTGACGATGGCGGCGGCAGCCACCTGCGTGATTGTCCGGAACTGGGTGGAGAAGATGCATGTCAGCGAGAGGCGTCGCATACTGGGAGCTCGCGCCTTTTCATATCGCCGAGAGCCAGTCTGGAATACTTACAATGCGCCGCGCCATGGTTTTTCAAACTCCCAACGGCTCAAAGAGCCGTCGCGCAACGCCCTCGCGTGGGCAGTCCGGGTAGTGAGGTAGCGACGTCGTGGATGTCAACGGTTATGACTGTCTAGCTAATTGTGCCGTGATGAGGCCCATCGACATATCACCTCATGTCGAAAAGGAGCGAAAGAGTCTTCCCGATGCAATAGCAAAGATGTATGAGGGAAATCGAAACGTCTCTTCCAAAAAAATGTCGAGATGATGGCAGGGCTTAAAACAAGGTTAAGAGAGGAGAGGCCGTAGGGCTGCGATCTGATTTGCTAGGTGGCTCTTGGCAAGGTTTACATGAGCAGATTTCGCTGGGAGTTTAGCATGTGCCAGCTCTGGCTGATCCATTCAGGGGCCCAGCTACAGTGGATTCCGGGTTACTGCATCGCCGCTCAGGGGACAAATAGACTCTTTTACCGCCTGCCTGAAATGGCATAGGGAGCCAGTAGCGTTCTAGACCATCGCAGGCAAGCACTCAAAGAGAAATCTGGGGTACCCGCAGGCCCACTAAAAAGAGCAACTGGCTACAATTTTGCAGGGATCTGAAATACCTGCTCGGGCTCATGATACATGCAGCCATCGAATGTCTCTCAACTTGTTGAATAAAGTAGAAGCGAGTTAGTACCAAGTGGTAGAAAGTGGGACATTCGAAATATCACGAGCCAAATTCTGGCGCAAACTCACTGCCAGATGTTGTCAAGAGCTCAGAGAAGAGCCTTGACGGCGTCCACGACACCCTCATTTCGGCAGCTAACTTCACCAACGACAACGTTCAGCATATCCCGGGCATATTCGTTCCCACGAACAGTACAAGGTATGAAATGAATTTGTTTAGGGCAGTGCCTCTTATAATAGGAGCTGTGTCATAAGAGACTTCACCATCTTCGAGCAAGGCACTCCTTAACCCCTTGCCCTTAACCCCTTTTATGTCCCTGATGGAGTGCTAACCTGGGTACGATTCTTCAGAAAATGATACTGTATTTTTGGAAGCCCCCTACAAGGGCGGAGAATACAGACTTCACCTAGCCGGTCCGCTCAAAGCCGACGAGCCCGTCAAGCTCAAAGATGCTAGACGTACCAAGCTCAACGCCGCCGACATCATCGGCAAGTCGTCTCGCGATGTCATCAAGACTGGCAAGGGCTTGACATTCCGCGTGCAAGATCCCTCCCTGGGGTCTTTCATGTTGTGTGCTCCCCGAGGAGTCACACCCGTAAGTAATTTCTTGCTCTCCTGTCGCGACACGGCTCAACTAATCAAGTCGATCACAGATATACCCCGGAGACGCTAGCTTCATCGTCAGCCTTTTGGACATCAACCTCCCTGTACCCGGAGAGGACCCCGAGGCTGATGCACAGCCGCCCTTCGAGTGAGTTACCTGTTATCAAGCTATAGTAACAGCTTGCTCATCAACTTGTCTAGAATATTCGAAGCCGGCACTGGCATGGGCTCCCTGACTCTTCATCTCGCCCGCGCCATCCACGGCGCTAACCCTCCGGTCCCTCCATCACTCAGACAATCCCTCGTCGAGGCCCCCTATCTACCATCCCCAGACAACCTCTTCCATTCATCAGTCTCCCCTTCATCAGACCCCTCTGAACCCCCAACTCCATCAAATCCAGCAACACCAACAGACACCATCGCCACCCCTCCCAAACCCCCGTCATCACCGACCTCCGACCCGCACCCCCTAGCCTTCCCCTCCCCCTCCGAAGCAGAAGCCTACGCATCCCACCTCTCCGCCCGCCGAGCCGTGATCCACACCCTCGACAACAGGCCCGCCCACTCGCGTAACGCCCACCGAAACGCCCGCCGCTTCCGCCGCGCCCTGTACCTCCCGGACATCGACTTCCACGTCGGCTCCGTGCAGGAGTACCTCTCGGCCCGCCTTGCGGCCGCCTCCCCCGATAACAAACCCTTTCTCGCCCACGCTGTGCTCGACCTGCCCGACGCCTGGGACGCCGCCGGCGCTCTTGTGACGCGGTGCCTCCGCCCGGACGGCCTGCTCGTCGTCTTCGCCGCGCAGCTGACGCAGGTCGTCCGCTTCGCCGCCGAGGCCGCGCGCTCCAGCGCTCCCTTGCGGCAGGAGCGTGTCGTCGAGCTGGCGACGAGTACCGTGACGGGGGGCGCGGGGGGTGGCGACGGGACGCTGTCGTCGAACCTCGCTGGCGCGGGCGGGCGCGAGTGGGATGTGCGTCTCGTGCGTGGCGTCCGGAAGAATGAGGAGAACGATGGAGGGGTGGTGGATCTGGGGAGCACCGAGGAGAAGCTCGTGACGGTGTGTCGGCCCAAGGTCGGGGCGTTCACGGCGGGCGGCGGGTTTGTGGCTGTGTTTAGGAAGCTTGAGACCGGGAGGGTGTGGGTGCCTGAGCAGGACCAGGAAGTGAAGGAGGTTGGGATGGAGGAAGAAAAGAGGGACGAGGAGGTCGTTGCCAAGGCGGGATGATCATCGTGTCTTGTGTGTATACATAACTGTGTATGATGTTGCTGTATGAATAAGGAGTGTATAAGTACGCGTCGGTGGTGTTGCCCATGAATCACCCCCTGAATCACCTTGCCGTCACCTCAACTCCCGCCATCCACCCCTTATCACTAGCACCACGACGCCCAGAGCACCACTTCTCCGACCTCACAAAACAACACAACCCTTATAGCTCTGAATAACCACGCCCATCTTCCAAGGGAGGCGGGGATGGCGTAGCGGTAGCTGGCTGAGATAGGACCAGAAGCTTCGTATCATCCCACCGTAGTAAATGCCCCCCTTCAACAAAAAAGAAACAAACAACAAAACGGATTTCTCACGAGGTCCGAGTTCGATTCCAACGAACGAACAAAAAAACAAAATCCACTACTCAAACACAGTGAGCAGTGTCGATACCGAAGTAAAAACTCGAAAGGGTTTTTCGCAGCTGGTTCCCCTCCTCGAAAAGGTGAGCCAGTGAGCTTTTTGGCCTTTTTTTTCTTGGTGGTGATACTGCTTTCCAGAAGAAATTTTTCTTTTTAGGTCTTTTTAGACGCGGCTTGTGATGATTTTATTTAGACATCGAAGTAAAAGGTGTCATAGGTCTTGTTGGACTGTTCCTTCGTCCATCTATATAAGATTTACATACGGTCAAAGACTGGTCTCACAGCCATGTATCGCATTACGTCCAGAGAACGATCTGGCATTGTGTTGCAGACGTAAGGCATTTTCAAGATATCTTGTATTCCATGCGTTTGCTATCCTTCTTTACTAAAAGGGGGGTATCACTCAGATGATGATGCTCGCTGCGTAGTCGCTCGCTTGCTCGCTATGAATACCAGGAAAAGAAAAGCAAACCCGACAAGCAGGCCCATATCCATCCGTTCATCCACAAAACCCATGCCCTTCCCCTCAAGACCAGTGACCCGACCGTGTCCGAGGCACCAAATTGCACTTCTCAGAAGTCTCTCTCTCTCTCCTTCTCCCAGAGAAACGAAAATATACCCAAGAGGCCCACATCAGCCTGTATGTGAGAGACCACAAGAAGTGCAATGGAGCCAGCATTGCCACCATTAGAAAACCCAGTTTCCCCAGCTTTGAACAAAGACATTAAGTTCCCTTGCCGGTTGAAGGTTCGACAACCAGCCTGTAAGCCAACCAGTGACATGACAGATATGGAAAAGTAGACGACAAGGAAAAATAAAGGAAAGCCCAGTCTCCGGGAGGAGCACATGGACAAAATTGTTTGTTGAAAGGAAACGCCGCCGCTTTGCCCAGTCAAGGGGTCCCGCGAGGGATAGCGAGGGGCGGTCACAGGAAGCCGTGCTGTTTTCCCGGGCAGTCCTGCAGTCTTGTTCGTAGGGAAATTGGTGAAAGGAAGAGCTAGCTCTTGCCTTGTCGGGGCGCCGTTGAAGGCTGACAATGTATAATAATTAAGAGGTCCTCGGGCTCGCGCCCTCTCTGATCTTGATTCCTCCTGTGAATCTCTTCTGAAGCAAGCTTCAAGTAGTATAGAGTGCATCCGACCAAGAATAGGATGAACAGCCAATGCATAAATATGGCAAATAAGCAGTCGCGAGACTCGAGTCGTGTAGATATATCGCTTGGATGAAAAGGTAGAAAACATATAGATAAACATCGTAGGTCGAGGCGCATGATCATATAATGCGCAAAACGTCGCTTGCAGAAACGAGGTTCGTGAGTCGTAGTGTCGTAGGGTCGTGTGTTGTATAACGTAAGGTTCATGAATTAAATGCTCGCCACCCGCTTCACATCGGGAATCCTGGCGTGGCAAACGGTAAGCTTCAAGCTCGTCCCCCATTCCTCACACTCAGACAGGAGAGACCTGTCGTTCCAGATGCTGCCGGCAATTGTGCCGACATTGGAAGCAGCTGTCTCGTAGCACCGCGCATGCCACCAGCGACCGACCTTGGCGACCATGTTTGTGATGCTCTCGTCGGCCACAGGGCTCTCATCACTCATCATCTCGGCCAGGCTGCGGTCATCCTTGGGCTTCTTGTCTTTCTTGGAGACTGCCTTGGCAGTGCCCTTGCTCACTGACGAACGAGTGATGGGGCTGGCAACAGGCACACCAACACGGCAAGACTTGATGTCGGAGAAACCTCTCGTACCCAGAATTCGGATGATCATATCGGCACAGGAGCCGATGTTTGTGTCCGGTGACTGAGCATGGATGCGCTCCTTGAGTTTCCGCACCGCGCGACGAGTACGAGTTCCCATGTTGTTCAGGTCGAGATCGAGGATCGACAGTTCCAGGTAGCCTCCAGGCTTGAGCACGCGTCGGGCCTCAGAGATGATATTGCGGTAGTGATTCTCTGGTGCTGCAGCCGGGAAGCGGAAAACAACAGTAGTGAAGCTCTCTGGTGCAAAGGGGAATTTTTGCGTGTGCGACGTGTATTGGATCTGGTGGTGGTTAGGCGGGCTCAGCGGGAACGTGGAGGCGTTCTTGTGCTCTGCAGGCAAAGGCGCACGCGGAGAGAGGTTGAAGAAAGTTGCCGCTGGATACGTCTCGGCGGCATAGAAAGACCAGTCGTCGTTGCCCAAGCCGTCGATGACCAAGATTGAATGACGCTTCAGAGAACCAATCACTGGCACGAGCTCATCTCGTGCAGGACTGAAGAGAACGTGCCCAAATGTAAGCCACTTGCTGACGGTCATTGAGCCAACGCGGAGGTTGACCTGTGAAAGCGGCGAGTTGTCCTCGGAAGACTGTGAGCAAGAGCTTGTAGTCGAGACATGAGACCTTCGCTTGGTGCTAGTTGAAGCACCACTGTTGCGCTTCGACATCTGGCTTAAATCGCCGCTATTGTTGCGGTCACCGTATCCGGACACAAATTCACCCACTGAGAATGGAGTCAGCTGGCTCTTATCCTGATCAAGAGCCTCGTTGAGTTTCGAAACAACCTCGGCCTCATAGATACTAGATGTTGCCAGGGGCTTTTCGGCCATCATAGCATCCACGCTCTTCGTTGGCTTGGGTGGTGCGTATGTTGGGGACTCAAGTGGTTGCCTTTCCTCTTTTGCTAGCCTTCGACCATAGCCTTCAAGATGGAATGGCACTCCTTGGGAGGACCCAGCAGACGGTGGTACCTTCAGGGACTCCTCGCCGAGGAGGTCGTTGTACTCGTCCCAAATCTCATCCTCAACCAAGGGAGCGTGGGCATCTCGGATGATAGCTGTTGTATCAACGTAGCTGAGCATACCAGAGCTGCTTGACGTAGTGCACGTTGTATCCTGCGAGTCTTTCCGTGGAGAGAAGCTCATGAACTCGTTGGGGACTCGGCCATTGGCGAGGCTATATCCAGCTGGCACAACTCGGTGGCTGCTCGAATCGCTCGTGTCGACGGTTGCTGTTGAGCCGTCCCGAGTAAGTTCCGGCGTTGATGGTTTTGGTGGGCTGGGACCTTTGGCCACAGATTCCGAGTCGACTACAAAGCTGGGCTGAGGTGGCAGCTGCAGGCTTATGCGGTTGAAAGGTCGTGAGAAACTCTTCGACGAAGAATGTTCTGGTCGTGCGCTAATAACCTTGGGAATTCTACCCACTTGAGGCAAGCGGCTAGGCCGGCCCGTTCGAGGAGGTGATGATTCCATGCTTTCCGTGTGGCCTTGGGTGGAGAGGCTGAGCTGAGGGCTATCAGTTCCGGCAGTGCCCTGCCTGATGAGCGGCTCTCTGACATTGGCGGGGCTTGGGGCGGCCGAGTTGGATCTCTGTCTCATGAGGCTTTCGTCAACACTGGGAGATACATCTCGGTCACCCGTCCATTCCTTTGGCGGAAGGTGCAATACTTGTGCTTCCCGGAGGACCTCTTGAACAGCAGGGATATCAAAGTCCTCCTGTTCGGACGAGTCCATCATCGTGTAAAAAGCAACAGGCTTCGGCTCCTGCTTCATCTGCACCACCTTGACGCTTGTAGCCACTCTTGTCGCCGCCTTTGGCTTTTGCTGCGCGACAGCAGGCTGGCTTTGGGAACGACCAAACAGGTTCCATTTCCGTGGAGACCGTGCCCTCTTCGTAAGTTTCTTTGGGGTGGTGGTCTCCTTCCTGCCACGAACTGGCTCGGGAGCAGGTTCCAGGATGGAGTCATCTGACATAATGCCCGTGTCCAGACTACTGATCGAAGGTTGAGGAATACCTTGGGGCGGCCGGACTACAATCGGCTTCGGCAGACGGATTTGGGGTTGGTCAGGTGCCTGGTTTAGACGTTGGATAGATCTTCGAAAAGCCAAAGTCGACTTCATAGCAGCTCCTTCGGAATCGCTGCTATCAGAGGGCCTTCTTGAGCCAAGGGACGGTGCTGTTGTGGTTCCGCGTGGAAATGCAGATGGCCAGAGCGTGTTGCGTCCTTCCCGGGATGACAGGGAGACCTGGGAACCGTTTCGAGAGTCGACGCTGGGTCGACCGAAGGGAAGGCTCTGGTTGCTCTCAGTACGGCTCAGCTCTGAGCTTGTGTTTCTGTTCTCAATCACTTCGCCGCTGGAGATGACGATGGGATTCATCCTCTCTAGGAGGAAAGGATCATGGGACTGAACACTGCTGAGGCTCTCCTGAGACGAGCCGGGCAGCTCGCGAGACGCCGAGCCGTTGGTGCTGCTCCGCCTTCTATGGGAACCGATGCGCCCGTAGCCTTCGTGACCGGTACCAGCAGCAGGGCCCTTGCGAGCTTTCTTTTCTTTCTTCTCAACCTGGGGGATGTCTGATGTAGTCTTGGTACGCCTACCAAACAAAGGGAATCGAGTTCGAAAGGTTGATACGCTTGGGCTAGGAGTTCTCGTCGTCCTGCCGGTCTCCTGGTTCTGGGGCTGTGAACCATCCCTGGCCGGGACTATTTCCTTTCCTTGAGGCACTTTCGAGGATGTCTGAGGACGATCCATACCAGAGGACGGCGTAGCAGATCTACCAGCAGGGCCAGGGGATGGGCCGGTACTCATTCGCCTGTTGTCCGAGAATGAGCTGGAGGACAGGTTGCTATGAATCACTGGCAATGGAAACCCGAATTGGGTATGGAGATCCGGCGTGCCATCTCTGCTTGGGCGAATAGGCGGTGTTGCTCGGGGAGAAGTGACAGGCTTTTGCTTCGGAGCCGGAGAAGATTGTGGCGGAGGAGAGATGGGAAAAGGCTGGCTCCGACCTCGAACGTGCTTGGAAGCAGGAGAAGCATCCTTCGAAGGGCTGGCCTTGAACTTCTGGGAAGATTTCCTCGGAGGTGGACTGGGGGGTGGAGGGGACAGTCTCTTCTTCTTCGGCTTCTCCTTCCTATCCTCGGCTCGCACAGTTGAGTTTGATGAGGAACTAGTGGATAGTTCTCGAATAGTTGACAAGTTGGCTTTGGTCGCTTCATCTTCCTCATTTGTGCCCCTTCTTTGCCGGATCTGTGCAGGACTTCCATGCTTGATAGCCCTGGGCCCTGGCGTTCGCATCGGTGCGACTAGGCAAGGAGACTGAGAGGAGATTGATGTCGGGGTAGTATCCCTGGAGTAAGGCCCTGGCCCAGGGGATTCCGAGAATCTGGTGGAAGGACTGCCACTGAACCCACTCAGCTGGCTACTGGTGCCCGAAAATAGGGGAGTTGGAGGCGGCAGGTCTTGCGTGGCAAGCCTGTAAGGAAGGTCGAGGCCTAGGCCATCCGAGGCTCCAAAAGGCCTGACGTCGCGATACCTATCGAGCTCGGGGTATATCGTGACAGTGTGAGCCGAAGTCGCCGGTAGCTCAACCGCCTTTGCAACCCGGATTTCCGTCGGACTGGCGGTGATAAATCGATCGAGCGTCTGAGAAGCAGATGAATCGGGAGTCGCCTGCGAGCGGGCCTCGGCAGATGAGCCACTGCCTCGTTCTGAGCTCGACTGTGAGTTTTGTGGTTGCGCGCTCGTTGGGCCCTGGAACCAGTTTGCAGACTTCCTCCGCAGAACGTTACGGGGTTGTTTCGTCCGCGATTCGTTCGGACGTGCCGGCGATGGTGCAGAGGGAATGGCAGTCTTTGCCGGGGACCTGGAGGAGCCACTGCTGCTGGCAGAATTCCAAGACTGGTTCTGATGGGTAAGTGGTGGCCTGGTGCCCTGGCTTGGAAGAGATGGACGTCTCTGCGAAGGGGCCTGCGGGATCCGGCTAGTCACACTCGGCCTCCTGGTATCTTGCGTGGAAGGCCGCGCAGTTGCCATATCTTTTCTTGGTCTTGGTTCCACACTTGAGAAAGACCGTTCTGCTGTAGCATCTGGATAGCCCGTCAAGTATCGCGACTGTTGTCCAGACCGCGACATCTTGGACGGCTGTAAGCCAGGCCCACTCCTGGAAGCCATTATATATCCCTATTCAAAGATTTTCAACAGTGTCTTCCAACCATCATACAGTGTTGCCGGTGTATTAGACTCGCATCCTGAAGGGCAATCGATCTGCGAGAGGCCTACAGCCAGAATATCAGTATGGACACAGTAATACGACAAGAGGCTTGTAGTACTGCATCAGAGGAAGAGACACCGAGGATGGGGCTCCTTACGTGAACGGCGAGCTGAAGCCTCGGCAAAGAAAGTTCCGGACGATTGTGTGACTTCGCAGCGGCTCGAGACGATGTGCGAGCGGCTTCTAATCCAGTTTACTAAGCCAAAACCGCGCGATCCGGGTTGAGGCTGATATGTCTATATACGGGGTGGTCCCTGGATTGTGCGTGTGTGTGTGTATGTGTATGTCAGATCGTTATGTGGGAGGCGAGGCGAGGGGGAAATTGTTCCTCAGCAACGGCGAAACAACATGCGTAGGTGGTGCAGATATGAGGAGCAATCGATGCTGTATGCCCCGAAGAACGGCTCGGATCCTGATGGAGGGTGACAATTTCTTCAGCGGTTGGTGTGGGTAGGCTCGTGGTGGTGGGTGGTAGCACGAGCAGTCGGCAGAGGACGTGGGCGTCTAAGTGGAATCCTGCCGCTTCCAAGCAAGTGCTTCGTCGTAATTCGTGATGTAAGCCGTACTTTTAGAAAGATAACCGTTCGAATGGCGAAATGTATATATGTCTCGGAACACAAGAGAGTCGGAATGGCAAGGGAGGGCAGTTCAATGACGGGTTATGGGAAATCGAAAAAGGAAGTAGGTAGATATCAACAACGAGGCAACGACATGCCATGAGAAGTGCGACTATATTGGTTTATACGACGACTACTCCGTGCTCGGCTTGGTCTCGCCCGCCTGCTGCGTAGACCCAGCAAAAAGTACAATGGCAGTCAAAGGTGTGCGTCTATCATGGCCCAAGAATATGCATGGGGTTGAGGCCGGGGTCAAGACGTCGATGAGTGCTGCCGGGATGTACAGTACCTCTCTGGGTCTGGCAGACCCCAAAAACAGATCAAAGATGGGAGAATGACAAGCGTGGCGTTGACCACCCTTGTCCGAAGGCAGACCAGGGCCATGTAGCGGGCTTGCTGGGGATCACGCCTGTAAGTCAGGTGTCTCCGGTAGGAAAAGGCACGGCCGGTACGACGGTTGGATTGGTAGAGCACTCGTGCATGTGGGAGCAGATCAGACAGAGAAGTCCCACCCTTTGAGTCACCCGAGAAGGGCCGGCCTAGAAGACCAGCCTGTCTGGTGTGTACAGTACAGTAGCAAGGTAGTGACTGGCCGTGTCTGTCGAGAACTGAAGAGGGGCGCGGGCCGTTGAGGTGGAGACAAGGGACTACCCTGACATTAACAGCCGTTCACTAAGAACAAGAGCACCGGCGGCCAACGCTTTGCCGTTCCGACCATAGGTTGGGGAGACGGCGTCCTTTGAGCAGGCGAAAATAGGATACGCACGCTGCGCGTGAGTGGTGAGCGTGGGAAACGGGGCGGATCAGCAAAAATCTCTTCAGTCGGTACCAGAGGCACCAACCGCGCTCACCAGTCCGTGTGGAATGGCTTGCTCTGCAGCAGCAGCGAACTGCGCCGCCATGCGCGTAAAGCTAGGCCCTTGGAGATGCATATCGCGATGCCCTATGAGATCGCTCAAGTGGTGCCTAACGAACGCCATTGGGCAGGCGAGCCCTGTAACCTCGCAGCGACCCTTGCAAGCGACCCTGAGAAGATTTCTCGAGAGGCCTCTGGTGGCTGCAGTGAACTGGGAGTCAGTCTGTCGAAGCGAGGAACAAGAACGTCATAACGGCGATTGCGGCACTTTATGCCATTGCATCTTGCGGTGAACGGTATGTTCAGAGACAGACTAAAAGAGATCACTTGATCAAAGTGAACCCGGTAAAGAGTCGGTGAGCGAGCAATGCCACATGGTCAGGCTCTTTAGCTCGGAGGGCCTAGGGGAGAAGAGGAGGAGTAGAGAGCAGGACGAGGTGTTGGGAGGGGAAAGACAAGCTGTGTGTGTGAGTGGAGAGGCAGCCATGGAGCTGGAGAGAAACACATCAAATCAGGGAAGGTGTTGGCGGAGGAGGGGGCGAAAAGAAAAGTTGGCCTGGGCTTCGGCGGGTATTGGCGGGTCCCTTGGAGCGACTTACACTATGGATGCCCTCTAGCGTCGCTTAAACCAGCGCCTAAAACAACTTCAGCACCGCCAAACTGACCTCACCTAACCCGCCGTGGGAATAATTCATGTTGGCACAATCAATTCTTCAAGCCATTGATCAGCTCCGGCTCTCGAGACAACTTCCAACATGCTGATTGCTCCTTGCAGCAATCAACTGCTTGGCTCCAGATGGCCGATCTCTATCTCTTCTGCTGGAGCTGCAACTTTCGTGAGCGATGAATGCATTACTGGTCGACGTCAGCCAGTCGCGCAGTCCCTTCCAAGATGGCGTGTTTACGGTCATGCAAGATCTGGCGATTGCTGCTGAGAAGCGCGTCCCCTCCAATCCGGATGACTGAACGACGATGCTGCAGGCTTCATCCATGCGTCTGGCTGCATATCTGCATGTCTCACTCTGGCAACCACCCGACCGGTCACTTTTAGCACATACGGATGAGCTTCCTAGCCTGCATATCCTGAAAGCTAAGGATCAACTTCAACGGCGCTTGTCGGGCTAGCATCAGTATGCGAGCAAAGACGGATTAAACTACCTCACTTGCCTTAGGTAACAGAGTCGTCAGCATCTAAAATACTGTAAGTACGGAGTAGTGTAAAGGACTCTGTGAGCAACTGCTGATCCCAGCGGGGTAGGTAGCAGGGGCAAGGATCGCAGACATGGGTGCAAACAGAACGGACACCATTGCACGCACGTTGTTGCCCACCCCCTCCCGCACACAGGTGCTCTTCGGGCCAGTGTCTCTCTCACTTCACTAGAGACATCGTCTTTTTGCGGCATCCTGAGCTTCCAATCCGCCGCGGTTGCCGTCCTGCCGTCGGCGTCCGAGCACCCTATCTTTGGGGGAAAGGATGTGCGGGGAGTTAATAAGATCCCATACTCTTGGAAACCAATGCCTCTTCAGAAACGCTCCCTTCGCAAACGGCACGACGCCAAACAGGATGAGAAGGACGGGTTCGTTCGACGACAGTGTTCACACCCTCCCCCACCTTCTTGATGCTCCAGAAACCAACGTCTAGGCGCCCGCATCCACAGCCACGCACTCCCATTCGTCGCCTGTCCAAGTGGCACCTTGTTTACTCCCCGTTGATTTTTGTGATTGGATCCTTTGCTTCTTTTTTCGACCAATCGCCACACTTGCTCTGCCTCATTTCCTCGCTTCCCCTGAGTTCCGCCGAACCGGTGTCTCAAAGGGCTCTGCCATGCAACTGCATGTCTCTCCTTATCTACAGAAGGATTTTCAGATCTGCTCCTTTGACCAATACCCGGACAGGTTCTCTGTCTCAAATCTCACCTTAATCTCGAGGACCAACATGATCAACATCACGGTCTAAAGGGGGTGAACGCTATCATAACTCTGATTCTTAGTCATGCTTCAATATGCCTCCACGGATCCACTGAGGAAGGTACTTTGAAGCCGTCGAGGCGGAAGGGAGCCGGATGCACCATTATATTCAGCAAGCGACAAGTCAATTTGGTCTAATGCCACTCAGGGTGCGAACATAGGACGGGTGGATGCAATCCGTGCTTTGCTGTTGAACCGTTTCGATATGTTCGGTATGGGCCACCAACACTTGCAAGCATTTCTTACGACATACTGCCTTGTTCTCGAGACGCATACGCTCCAGCAATGGGAAGCGTGGCATAAGATGGCGTGACCGAAGAGTCCCTGATGCAGCCTGGGACAGAAATAGAAACCGCTGCACGTTGATTCGCCCTGAGAGCATCTTGGGAAGTCAGAGAAATACTGGTAGGCATGCAGGTGTTGAAGATCACGCTGTCTTTTGATGGCAGTGTCCTGCGAGAACTTGTTTTGGGATTTGCCCGGAGGAGGAGATATCCGTTTCTGCCAATCTGTTTTACAGCTGCGGGTCGAAAGGACTGTAGACCTTGCTCACCTGGCAGAGCAGGGCGAGCTGGGTCAGCTGAAACGCCGCACTTTAGCGTGGCGAGATTGATGCGTTGGCAACGGTGAGGCAGCTAGTTATGATTTTCCTTGTTCGTTTCGCCCTGCTTGTCCCTTCACCTGATCTTAGGTGAGAGGCCGCTTGGACCCTAGCCCGGCACAGAAAAAAAGCCAGATCAGAAAGACAAGGATGGCCCCGATCGCAAATGCAACTCATCTGCAGCATTACCATGTTTCTGGGATCGCCGAAAGAGTTCTGTGGCGAGTGCCCAAACCCCTGGTTGCCTGCCAACAAACACCCTGCACTCCGCCACAACCTGGGGATACCGTCACTGGCCATTGCGTCGTAATCGAGACGAATAATGGAGAGGTGAGGCTGGTGACGTGGCAGGCGACCGTGGCTGTTGAGCCTGAGCGATGCACGCCGCCGGCGGACCTGCATGGTACATTGCAGATGGGCCCTCGAATCGCATGCAGGCCTCACCGAAGGCAACGCGTCTGCCTGCTCTGCGCAACAACTTGATTTTCCTGTCATCGAGAGAAAGAGGAAAAGAAAAGGACAATCGACGATGAGTCTTCTTCTGGATTCAACGGAGGAGAGATATCGGCTGCTGCTTCTGTGGTTGCCAACGAGCCGAATTCGCAACACAACCCGACCCCCCTGCACGTATCCCGGACCCTCCATCCCCCAATGATAATCGCCAAGGACGCCTCGACCAGGGGTCAAGCCCAGGTGGACAGGGGTCTTGTAGATCTCATTGGACCTCCGAGTGAAACACCAGCGGCAGGATCTTTTGGTCTCTGGCGTCGCTCAAGGTAACGTGATGGCGAGGTGGTGTGAAGGCATCGACGTTGGCAACGAAAAAAAAAAGAGGCATAGGCGAGCGCAATGACGGATCTCTGAGATCTTACGCTGGCCCATTGTGTGGCCACTTGAGCCGACCATTTGACTGGGCTGACGGGCGTCCTATGGGAAGGATCACAACGGTTGTCACGCGGCGCAGAGCTACACGCATTCCTTTTCCTGCCAGCTTTCAGTCGCTCAGGAAGCTGACGGCGGCGCACGAGGACAAGCGCGACCTGGTCTGAATGCGGGATTAGCGCGATGCTTTGCCACAGCTGACGGGAAGGAATCGCTCCTCGAGAGGTCGATGCTGCTCGTCTCTAAGCAATGCCGTCTTCCATTCATGTCTTGCTTTCCTCCTTCTCTCCTTTTCCTTCTGCTCCCATGACATCAGACAGTCTAGTATTTGCTAGTCTGCCAGAAGCCACTGTGTCTTCAGCTGGACAGGCCCGTTTGATGAGTTGTCAAACATCTCTTGCTTCTTTGAGATGAGAGGCTTCGAGCGAAGTCCCCATACAGTCGTTGAGCGGAAGTCTGCTCCTTACCAGCGATGGCCAGGAATGACTGGATATCAGCGAGGAACATTGCAGACAGTCATGATGCTCCTGCTTATCATACGTTCCTGGCCAGTCTTTCCAAGGTGGACCTCCTATCCATTAGATATGCCATATAAGCGCTCCAGTGGAGCAGCCACTCCGTGACATCTCGACGAATAACCCCTCTGAATAACCTCTCTCCGCTGCTACCGGGCTTACTGCGCGCACGCCCTCTTTGGCCGCTGTACTTCCGGCCTGGGACAAATCTTGCTCGTCCTTCTCCAGGTCTCGTAGACGACGGGCCCTCCCATCTCCCGCCCGTGGAGTCTTCCTCTGGTGATCGGCATCCACAGGTCTCCCGAGAACTGTCCTTTTCCCGCCCGAACCTTGTTCCCGCTTGGCTTTTTTGCTCTTGTCCCCACCCGAAGAGCAAAGGGAGGAGAAGAAGGGAATCACACCAAGGAACGACCCGCGCCGCTTCCCGCTGACGGAGGAAGAGGATCCCAAGTGGGCCGGGGGTCATCGTGAGACCGGCTGCCCTCGTTCCCTTCCTGCGAAGCCTATCTTGACTGCGGTAGGATGATGTGAAAGTGTGCAAGGGGTCGCACGCAGCCACTGGGAAACTCTGATCTCGTCACGAGCCTCCTTCTGGATTCGGACGAGAGCGCATTCGGTTTTGGTCATGTGGTCCCCCTTCTCTCGGCCCTTTCACGAGCGCATCGAGGGTCCGATTGCCCTTTTGCTCTTCATCGGGTTGATATATTGCGGGATTATTTGTGTTGGGCTGCGATCAATGTTGTGTTCGGGCTTTGTCGTCGTCTCATCACATCTCATCCTGACCTGAAAACGTAACATCGGAGGAGTATCGGAGTATTACGACTGTCGCATCTGGCGGTTGCTGCTTCCTATTATACGGTAGCTCTACTTGTGAGAGCTTGTGTATCTACCAAGCTTTATGATTCTATGCAAATAAAATCTCACATTGTGATATATCTCTATCGATGAGTGAAAGAACGAAAGGCTAGAAGTATCCATCAGGAGACGGCAGTAGAGCACCATTAGCACCGGAAACAATTTATGAAAATACGCCGGCGTCCATAGCAAGAAACTGGGGAGATCAGTGTCAAATCATCTCTGCCTATGTTACAATTACGAATCTTTCGTACCCTTTGTCTTGCCAAAAGAAGGTTACTTGCTATCTTGATGACAAGCCGGTATCACCGCACTTGGCCCTGCTTTGACTATAAGATCGGAAGGAAAGAGCCATGATGATTCGTACAATATTACATGTGAACAAAGACGAGGTCGTTCATTTCAGAGCACATTTTCTCATTTTCTGTACTACAAAACGCCAATGTACAAGTCTTTCCACAACTCCGCGATCCAATGGAAAACTCCAAAGAGGCCAGATATTTATCAAAAAAAGAGAATTCTTGATGAAATTGGGTTGTTTTCCCTTTCTTGAAGAACAAAAGGATACCGTGATGAGAACCTGAGACTAGTTGAATAACATCCTGTGTCTCCCTCCCTTTCCTGAGTTTCCTGTGGTGCTTTGATAATGATACAGATGTCCCTCCTCCTTTCTCTGTTGGTCTTGCCCCTATCGTATCCTTCAATGGCTGCCTTGCCGTTCTTACATCCGACCAATCGCATGAGCAGGGTGCCAGAACATGTTGCGCTGGTTCAATTGCTTGTGAGGTCGCTTCGACGGAATCGTTATCTAGCTCGCGAACCTCGCAGCCCTAGCCTCAGCCTTCCTCTTCTCCTCGGGGTCGGTGAGGATGTTCCTCTTCTGCTGCTGCTGGCCCTGACCACCACCGCCACCACCTTGCCTCCTCTGCTGCTGGTTCTGACCTTGACGGCCCCGGTTGTCCCGGTTGTCCCGGCGGTTGTGGTTGTTGCGGTCGCCAAACTGCCTCTTTTGGTCCCTGCCACCGTCGTCACCGCCACGGCCGCGCTTGCGCGACGGCTTCCTGTCGGGCAGCGCGCTGTCCAGACCCTTGACGTTGGGACCGCCGGCGGAGCTGCCGTTGGTCTCAGCAGCATTTGCCTCGCCGCCGAAGCGGGCCGCGCGCGCGGCCTTCCTCTTGGCCTCCTCGTCCTCGGCCGCCGGCTCGACGTTCTCCTTCTTGGTCTCCTCGACTACCAGACCGAAGCGCTTGGCGCGGGCGGCGCGCCTCTTCGCCTCCTCGTCGGCGTCGGTGTCGGCAAGATGCTGCGAGAGCAGCTCCTTGGGGGCCTCGGGGATGGCCTCCTTGGTCTCGGTGGTAGCCTCGGCACCGTCCGCTGCCGGGGCGGGTGCCTCGGCCGGCTGAGCGGGAGCAGCAGCAGCTGGCGCAGGCTGTGCGGCGGGCTTGGCTGGCTCGGCGACGGGTGCCGGAGCGCTCGCTGCGGGTGGCGCGGTGTCCTTCTTAAGTTCATCGTCGTCATCCCAGTCGATCTCGTCTTCGGCGGGTTCAGCTGCGCGTTGAAAAAGCAATGTTAGCAAATTAATCAAGTTCTCAGTGCGATCACCAATCCGACGAAACTCAATATGCGACGGGAGGTTAACGAAAGAGATGTAAAACGTACCTGGCTTGGCGGCGGCAGCGGTGCCCTGCTTGTTCGTGTCGTCCTCGGTCAGGCGCGCGACGAGGTCGGCCTTGATGCCGGTCTGAGCGAGGCCACGGCTGGCCAGCAGCTCCTTGAGGTCGGCGACCTTCATTTGGTTGTATGCGACCATGGTGAAGGTTTGCGTCGAGTTGCGCGCGGAGACAAGGCTGTGCTGAAGCTCGTGCGATGGGGTTTCGCGAGGAGAGGGAGGATGCGACGCTTTCAGGGAGAAAGCGTAGATGGCGAAAGTCGGAACTGTAGACGTGCTATCGCATCAAGGTATTGATTAAGAATGCGAAGAAAGTCGAAGCTCGAGGCAGAGTTGAAAGGAAGTTTGGAAAAGGGAGGGTGATGGGAGGGAGAGGGCGAGGTTGTTGACGTCGCAAAAGCAAGGAATAAAGAGCTTGCGACACGGGCTGGCGCGCGATAGAAGAAGCGATAAGGGAGGTGGCAGGGGCGGAAGCCATTGAGCTCGACCGCAAACAGTAAAGCACGCCTGCCCGCTCATTGGTCGAACCAGTGATGCAATGCTGACTCATCGTCGTCGATGACTAACAATAGCTTCGACCCAGTCTTAAGTCCATTGTCGGCCGAGGGCTGGCTATTGTGAAGAGCAGTGTAACTGGAAGATCTGGAGAAGATGCGACATCATAGTAATACTTGAGATAAGATGACTGAATGTCCAGATTCCATGTCTGCATTTCGGGGCCTCTATGGAATCGGTCTGGCATTAAATGCTTGGGCTTTCGAGAAAGTCTCTACTTGAAGTTGTCACCACAGAAGAGTAAAAAGGTTGAGTGTGTACTTTAGCAATGACAACGCAGAGGATGCCCCCGGCCCGCCTTGTATTGATTATATACCCTCTTCTTCAAGTCCACCTCCTTTACTCGAATGCAAAACGACAAAACACCGTATTTCTCCATCGCTTCGCTCTCGTGTAATGACCAGAAACAAAAAGGAAAATATGTAAATGAGGACCGCAGTAAGCCTCCCAAAGTCCCTTCTATACACAAAACCACCCACACCAGAGACAAAAAGAAAAGAAAAGGTATATATGTATTGCATGACACGGCGCTCAAGAGATCATAACCTCCTGCGCCACCAGCGCCAGAATCCAGCTCGCCTCGCGCGCGCTCGAGCACTGGAAGCACCACTTCTTCACTTTGCCGCTGAGCGCGCCGGCCTTGGGCACCATGCCGACCATATTATTCTCGTCGCGCAGGTCCTCCCACACGTTGAGCACGATGCCCCGCGTGCCGAGGCGCCCGAAGCACCGGCTGCCCAGCACGACGTCGAGCACGACGAGCGGCCGCTCGCTGTCCTTCTTGGGGATCGACGTGACGATGATGCGCTTCTCCATGCCGTGATATAGATTCAGCTCCTGCCGCATGCCCGGTGGCGGTCGCGTGATCTGCAGCATGCAGTTGCCCTGGTCCTCCCACTTGGACGCCGAGACGGCGAGGTGGCACCGGATCTTGAGGTTGTCCGACCCGAGCGCCTTGAGGCCGCGCGTGCTGCCCTCGGCGAGGCTGACGGACGGAGAGCGGGGCGGCGTGTGGCCGCTGGCCGAGGACGAGCCCGACGTGTACAGGCTGGTCCCGCCGCTGCCGCTTCCGACACGGCTCTGCTTGTCGACCGACGACTTGTCGATGTTGAAGGACATGTTGCCGCCGCCCGTTAGCCTCTTGAGGAAGCTCGAGGCCGACACGCTCGAGGAGCTGCCCTGTGACTGCGAGGGGGCGCGGGTGGACGCGCGATAGCTATTCTTGCGCCCGAACCAGCTCCGCCTGCGGCTGCTCGTGTCATCGCCCTGATCCGTCGACGCGGCGGGCGCTTGACCGAAAGACCGGAAGCGCGCCTCCTCCTCTAGTGCCTTGAACTTGGCGTTGTTGAGGCGCGCCTCGTGTACTATCTTATAGAGATCGGCCATTTCGCCTGCCGAGAAGGCGCGGAAGCGGAAGATCGAGCTCTCGATTTGGTTGAGTTTGGAATACGATCGAACGGGTGACCGGATCTCGAGGTCGAGGGATGTGCTCTGTCGAATCATAACGACGGGTGTAAGGTCCAATGCGATGAGCGGCCGGGACGCGCTATCGTTGTTTGCAGTATTTGGACTCAGCGATTTGCGATTGGAGTGCGAGGCATCGAGGGGATAAACCTCGAGAAGGCCGGGTCTTATGACGACGGAACAGGGGACCTCCTTTTGATCTTCGTTGCCACCAATTGGCTTCCAGGCACCCTTACGGCTGGACCAATACGATGGCACGGCGACAGCCTTGGCTGTATATTCCGTTTCCCCCTCAGCAGTCCTGTTTACACCCACCTGTGACGCCGAGTTGGAGGGAGTGATGCTACTATCTGAGATGACAGATTCAGTGGCGAATGGTGGCTCAGTCTTCTTGATGCTAATACCTGGCAGGGTATCGGGGATGTCATCCTCTTCAAGCTCGTCACTCGACGAATCCTCTGACTCCGACCCGGAGCCTTCAGAGCTAGCAGAGTCCTCGGAGGAGACGTCAGATGGACGATATTCGTGTTTTAGTGGTGATGAGGTCCGGCGCTTGACGCGAGAGCTCGAGGTCAGTTCCACGGGAGGTGAGACGGAGGGGGACTTCTTCGGTGTGAGAGTGCGGTGAATTGGCGGTGGCGGTGCTCCGTCCTGGCGGAACGGAGTGCTGTTCGGCGACGACTTGGAAAGTTTAGCTGCATCGGGTCGCATGTCTTCCCGCAGCGGTCGGCTTGCATCATCAGAAGAAGAGTGGCGAGAGTCATGCGCAGCAGGAGATCTGTGATATGTTGACTGCGTCGGTGTCTTGTCAGGCGAGATCTCTCCATGTGGATGAGATTGTGGCGACGTAGGAGTAGTCGGGCGACTCTGTCGGCGTTGGTGATATCGGCTCGGCGTTTTGGGTAGCCTTTGTCCATCCGGGCCAGGGGAAGACATGGGCGAGAATGAGCCTCTCGTGGGTGAGGCCTGTGGCTCGTCGATTACACTAGGCTCTCCCAGAGGAATATCATCATCAGCCAGCTTAGGTGATGCGTCCTCCATTCTTAAGAGGTCCTTCGCCCCCGGTGTAGCAAGCTCGGGGGGTGTCGGACTCGTACCCAGGATGTCCAGCCACTCTGTGGCGGCTTCGTCATCGTCGGCGGTGAGCGTAAGGAGCTCGTACCATTCCATCATGTTGTGCGTGCCCCGTATCATGACGACGAGCGAACGCGCTGCCTGTCCGGTCCGCGCTGAGATTTGACCCGCGGGCACAGGAGGGAAGAGTAGCCATGATTGGCCGTTATGGCCAGTCTCACGGATGAGGACATCACCAGGATCTCTTCGGTCGTCTGCCTTGTCCCTGAAGACGAGTTCCACTTGACATTCCAGTCGCTGGCCACTGGAGTGGGAGAGGTCCAGTGAAAACCAATCCTTGGCATATACTTGGCGGCTCCTGTCGATGTGGACGGATTTGATGGGGGCCAGACTCCTGAGGTCGCGCGCGCGCGTTGAATCGGTATTGTAGGCGTCCTCATCCGCCTTGCGGGCCATCTCCTCGCGATGGCGACGGCGGGCCTTCTCTTGCAGCGTCTCCAGTTTGTTCACGATTTCCCCATCAATGAAACCGCCAAGGATCAATCGCGCTCCCTATTGTCTGTGTGTCAGCCTTTGTACAAGATCAGCTTAGAGGATAGCATTGCAACGAACCTTGGCAAACTTCAACATCCACTTTATCCTCACAAGAGGTCTCTTCAGCAGATGTGCCACATCTACCCTCTCGCCATTCTCATCGAGGACATCCCCCTCCTCGTTCAAAGGCATGGCGCCGACCAGCGAGTCCTCATCGTCAAACCTCTTAATCAGCGGCGCAAGGTTAACAATCAGACCCTGGAACCCAAGGCGCCAGACATCGAGATAATTGTCGTAGACTGGATAGACGCTCTCCAACCACGTGAGGAGCGCTTGTGCGTCATGGAGAGGGACACGTTTATGGAAGTTCCTGAGCTTCTCCAATGCTATGCCCATATTGACCACAGACTTGGAGAGACCATCAGCCTTGTGCGATCCGGATTTCGGGTCGAACATATCGGTATGCCGTCGCGAGTCGCCATGCACGAACTGCGTGAGAAGGACAGGCACGACGCCGTCGACGAGTGTCTTGAGCTCTCTGGAATAGAGGTTCTCGTCTTCAGCAAACTCCCGGAGCAGGTCATCCAGCGTGGCATTGTCGAGTTTACTGGTCTTCCTGTGAAGGCTCCTAGCAACTCTAATGCTCCTTGCCCGCGCTGGACGTTGCGAATCGTCGGGCAGTGAAAGCACAGAGACCAGGTCAGAGTGCTTTGTCAGTCGTCTCTTGAGGCCAGACTTGTTGCTCTTTTGCCGTGACAGGTCAGTAGGTGTCAGGGCGGTGGATTGGGTGATAGTTGTCTGTGAGACTGTTGACATCGTGTCCGACTCGTGTGTGCTATACGACGCCTCAGACACGATAGTAGACAACTCGTGCATGCCGTTGGTGGGCGGCTTCCGTTTCGGGTATGTAGCGGGTAGAGAAGAATCTGTGATGGTTGACTCTGTAATCGTTGAAAGCGTCGGGTCAGGGGATGGAGATCTCCCCCTAGAGCCCCCTGAAGAGCGACGCCTAGACGGCTCGTATCTCTCGGAGTCATCTTCGGCCTCAGGAAGTGGGTCTTCTTGGACAGTATGATAAGTAGTCGGCATGAAGTTGTGACCTCCAGACTCGCCCCGGAAAGCTTCCCTCAATGCCTCTTTGAATGTTTTCTTGGCGCTTCCCGTCTTGAGCGGTGAAGCGACACTCCTAGTTGCCATGCTTCTCTTCAGACCGCTCGTCGATTTGGGAGTAGTAGAGACGTGATCATCCTTCTTTGGCGTCTCCGGCTTCTCTTCCTTCCTCTCAGGTTCCTTCGGGCTTATGTTCTCCTGGTTCTCAAGCTCTTCGGACTCCTTAGGTTTCCTCTCTTCCTTGACAGCTTTGGGCCCCGCTGGTGGCGGTGGTGGTGTTGGTTCTTTCGTCTCCTTCGTCTCCTTCGGCTCCTTGTCTCGAGAAGCAGACGTAGATCGCCTCTTTGCCTCGTGCTTCCAGTCCTCCTCGACCGAGTTCTTCCTTGGTGCCGGCGCATCGACGAATGGATCAACAGTGCCGCTGAGCCAGCTTTCTATACTCGGCGGCTGGTTCACGACCGGCTTAGGCGGATCAACCTGGTTATGTATGATCTTCTTGCCCTCGCTCATCACCTTCTTCAAGACCTTGGGCACCGCCTTCAGACTAGGGTTGCGTTGCGCCTTGGGTCTTCTGCTTGCGCTGGCTCCGTGCGGGAGGTCGAGCTCACTGAATGCAGAATAGCCAAATGGAATGTCGGCGAGGGATTTGCCAGGCGCGCTGGACGGTTCGTATGATCGGCCATCAGAGCTGTGATCGCCCACTGACGAAGCCGAGTCCTCATTTTGTCTTGTCGTCGCTTCCGTAATGCCATCTGTTTGCGTGCCCGTGAAGCTAGAAGCAACTTGGCTTTTCTTGGATCTCGATGCCTTCCGGGACTTGGGTTTCCTCGTAGGAGTGTCCACTGTCGATTCTGGCTCCTCAACCACCTCTATCCGCTCTGATGGCGAGCGATCTCGTCTGGTACTAGAGACACGACTGCCACGCTCCGAAGTTTTCTTGACTGATGAAGCATCGTCGTTTGCCGACTTCGGGCCCGGTCGTATCCGGATTCCATCGTCTGGTAAGCTGGAATTTGAGGGCGTCACCCGAATCCCATCATCCTCGTACGTCTTTGTGGGCTTTGGACTTGATTTCGAGACTTCAGCTTCCTTCGGGCTAGTCCTCTTCTTCAGGACTGGTCGGACACGGATACCCTCATCGTTGCTCTTCCGGCCACTCTCGGCGTCCTCCTCGACCGTCACTGTCTCTCCATCTCTCGTGCTGTACCTCTTCACCCTGGGGCTCTCCGGAGGCTCGACCCTGATCGCCCAATCCTTGATTTTGTTCTGCACGGACGGGTTCTGGGCAGTGCGCTGCAGGAAGTCCTTGGGTATGGGACTGCCTTCGGGTTTTGCCCTTGGCGGCGTTGCTCTCGGTGGACTTTTCCTCCGCTTCTTCATCCAGTGCTCGTCACTAACGATCCTCTTCTTCGGCGGGCTTTTCGTCCTTGGTGTGTGTTCCGGAACATCGTCTCCTTCTTCTTCCTCCCAGTCGTCGTCCACGTAATCCTGTCCGTCCTTGGACTCTTCGCGGCTCCCCTCGCTCTTCACCTTGTGGTGGACCTGAGGCGCAGATCGTCTCTTCGCCCTCTGTCTCATCTTGATCCGTATTCGGTCCTCCTCAGTGACGCTGTCGTCGTCCAACTGAACCCCCACCTCGGTCGGCTCGGTTGGCGTGGCCTCGGGATCGCCGCTCGCCATGGCAGCAGCATTATTCTTCTGCCAGTTCTTAACCCGGTCGCGCACACCACCAGGCTGCTGTAGCTTGCGTACTGAGGCCTGGCGCATTTCCTGGCGCAGCTCGGCCCTGACGGCCGCGGCGTCGACGCTCCTGCGCCTAGCAGCAGCAACGCGCGCGGGAGTCTGTCGGCCCAGCAGGAAATCGCTAAGCAGGGTGGGTTGCGGCTTCATCGTGCTCGAGCGCTGTCTGTTTGCGCCGGCGCCGGCGGGTGCCTTGCGACCGTTGGATGACGAGGGGGTTGCGCCGTCATCGTTGTTATGGTTAGGCGTGAGCTTCTTTGCGCCGGCCGGGGAGGAACGGTGGGGTGTGGCAGGCCCCGGCGATGGGTCGTCGTCGGGAGGTGGTTTGGGCGATGGCATCTTCTGGATGTTGGGTTTGTGCGGGTTAGCTACATTCCTCGGGAGGAGAGGTTTGCGATCCGGAATGCTGAGGTCGAGGAGCCGGCCGGCACCTTGGAGACGATCACTTGGTACGGGAGCCGATCATCTGGGCGTCGAATAGGAAATTGGGAATCTCGGAGTACAATTGTTGGGCAGAAAGAAAGACGAAAAGAAGCAAAAGTAAACCAGATACACACCTAGGTGAACTGCATGCTGCCAGGCTGGGATTTGCTGATCGTCGCACGAAGTGGTCGCTCGCAGTAGCAGTCGGAAAGGAAGGCAATCGTCCAGAGCCTTGCCTAGCAACCAGTAGCGCCCGCAGTGGTCGACGACGTCAGTCGGGCTACTCGACTTCGCACAGGGCTGGCCAGATAGCTTCCGTCTTCTCTCCTGCAGTGTCGTAGGTTTGGGTTGTCTGTGTCGTTCATTGGGTGAAAACGGTCCTGCTACAAGAAAAGCATTTGCATCTTTGGTGGGAGGAATTATTCCCTTTGGACGAGAAAAACAGCGGCGGGCAGGGCTGCGGGTGCGATGTGCTGTTCGGTACTGTGCTGTACTTGCTGGGCTGTTGTGGGAAGACTGGAGCAATCAGGGAATCAGGGAAGCTCAATAACATGGTTGCCTCGACCAATTGCAGGCCTCGGTTGGCCCAGACATAAACAATGGCCATCAGATCGGGGCATCCTTGTCTGCGAAGGGGGGGTCACCCAGCTCGAGGTGCTCCAGCTAGTGCATGCCGCTAAACCCCCAACGGCTTAGGGACCTCTCACAGCAGACCATGGTACCCGCGACACGGCCGGGCGGGCGATGCCATCCCTGGAAGCTCCCGGCTTCTGGCCCCCCTTTGGTACCACTCAAGCCCGCTGGACGGTGCCCACAGGTGGACCATCCATCTCGGCGGGGCGCCATTTTCAGCAGCAACCTCCAACCGAATCCAAGATATTCTTGAGTTGAATCTACTGATCTGCCAAGTTGGCGTTGATCTCCAAGATTTGGCCATTGCCAATCCGGAAAGTTTATTGAAACTACCGAAAAGCCCTGCTTTGTGGTGTTACACATCGGTAGTGCTCATGTGTGTTGTGCTTCACTCGGTTGCTTGTGTGGCTTTCATTTCACAGACCAGCCAACTACTGCCTCTACGTCTGATACAAGCCACCCACCCACCCATCAGCGTCAGAATCCCTCTTCGAGATGTGATATGCAGAAAGGATGAAAAGCCATCACACACTCACGTAGGTATCCTCGGAAAACGCACCATGCGAGGAGCCCGTCGCCTGAGCCGAGCAGAACGCTGCATGCAACTGCTTCTCGCTCGGTGCCGCCGCCGTAGGCCTTGATTTGTTGTGATAACAGGCTGTGCTAAGGGAGGGCAGGTCCGGGCTGACATCATCCAACTACAGACAAGGATCAGCACATACTTGTACTGGGGAAGCCCGTAAGACTAAGACAGGATATCCTGGGCAGCATCCAATATCGTGCCGCGGACCAAAGCAACCTCCCACTGCCCCCCGCGACTCATCCTCCCGCTGACAGATTTCGAATCTGGTGTACCGCACGGATGGTGCATCAGCAGCGCGGGCGCACGGTGCTTTGTACGCCATCTCGACGGGGTGGCTGTTGCGGCGGAAACATGCAATCTCGGCGTGCAGCAGTTATTATCCTATCTGCGCTGACGACAGGTAAGCTTAAATCAGCGACTTCGCAGACACCCAAGTAAGTACATATATCGTCGAGCAGTTTCAGCCAAATGAGGATGTTTCAGATTATGATACTAAGCAACAATAAATACATGTATGAATGATTACTCAGAGTAAACGACATAACACAATCCAACGCGAGGTGTGATTGACTCCTGATGAACGCCTCCCATGCAGGCCTGTAAAGATGAATGCAGCGCTGAAACCGATGCTCCGAACCAAATGTATGCCAGAACGCCATCCTATGCAATGTTGACCAATCTTGTGCTCCTGTCCGATCCCACGGCCCACCATCATATCTCCTTGACGGGCAGTACAAAGCGTACTTTCTTCTTGGGCTTTGTAACTGGTGTCTCAACAGCCGCCTTTGTGGTGTCTTCCACGCCACCCATGTCCACATTGTCCTCGGCTTCCTCTTCGATAGACCAAACATCGGGACTCGGCTCCCGCCAAGCCCTCGGAGATTGCCTGATGGGTAGGCTTTGAGTTCGCTCGCGTAAACCGATTGAGCGCCGGGATCCAGGAGGTGCTGCTCCAAACCGTACGGCTGAGCGTCCTCGTGAAGAGGCGTAGGAACTCGAGGTAGGCATGGATGACGATGCTGAGGCTGGGCCAGGAAAGCTAGCGGGTGAAAGGAGGGTAGGCCGGGATGTCTTCGCTGCAGCGGCCCTCTTTTTCATGCCTGTAAACTCGCGGAGACTGAAGGGTAGGTTGAGCGGGAGCCTATAGCTTGTGCCAAGACGAATGTACTCCTCGCCATCGTCGTCGTCATCGGTTGTCGAATCCGGGTCGGGCGACAGACGGCACGGTGGAGACCGGGGAGGTGTAGGTGGCCGGGCCGGCGGCCGGCTCAGACCTTCTAATGACGAAGGACTCACTGATCGGACGATTTGTGTTGGGTGATTCGAGTCCTCTATTCCGGCATCCATATCCAGATCCATCATGTCGTCCTCTTCCATAGCAGGCGCCGGGGTGAGAAAGTAGGTGAGAGGGTCGTCATCTATCAGAGATAGATCAGGGTCCTCTTTATTGATGTCGTCTCCCATATTGCTGCCGATATGTACTTGAGTAGGAGGCCATGAGTCTCGCCGTGAACGGCTGTGAGACGTTGGCGTCGGCATCTTGTTCGAATTATATCGATGTGATGTTGATATTTGGTGTGAATGTTGCTTCAGAAACAGCAGGAAAGCGAGTGACTTATATATTGGTCATCCAGGAGTGTCATTCACAGTGGTGACAGGCAGCCATTCCTCGGTGTAGGTATGACTGAGGTATCAGTGCCCGCCTAGACAGGGATGATAGCCTTGAGTAGATCTCAAGGGTTGGGACCGGGATGCCCGACTTGGGAACAGATATCAGTCCTGATGAGAGGAAAGAAGCGAACCATGTATCGGCCCGTGAAAGAAAAAAATCACACTGCACAGCGGACGACTACCCCGACGTTGTGAAACCATGAAAAAAAGAGAAAACCCCTACCGATTGCAGCAATTCCAAGCGCCTACCCGAAGGCGATGCCGACAGTATTATATAGATGCATGCGTCGAGAGCTGCAAGCTCATGTGCTCACCCTTCAGTCTGCTGTTACATGCCAGTACGTGCCCTCGTAGAATGGTCGCAGTCACCCGTGAATAGAGGACCAAAGGGGGCGCATTCAGCCAGCCTTGTAAGGGCAAAAGAGGGTGGTCACCGGCGAACCATCCCAGCTCCAGGTCTCACTTTGCGGGGCAACTGCTGATGAGCCATCGCACGTGCAAGGATCCAATAAGGCTCGATGAATCACTTTTTTGGTATCCCTGCGCCTCCCTGCCGAGGACGAGGTGGTGTCCAGAACGCGCCAGCAGCTTTGCAAGCCAAGGAGGTCATCACGAGCTGAAGCGGGGTTGCTTATGTTGACCATAAGGAAATCCTGCTCCAAGTAGCCGGATTCATCCATCCTCCAGGGAAATCAATAGAGATTTGTGATAAGAGCCCACTGGGACTTCTTGTGGGCAACCAAGGTTGTGATGGAGCCTCAAATAGTGCGTCTCGTCCCGGACCCGTGACAGCCTTGGATGGTCGGATTACTCACTAAGGTGAGACACGAGACAGCCACCACAATGCGCAGTCGTCCCGAACAGTTAGCCATCTGACTGTGCTGCCCACCACAAGCCACTCAGGAAGCGCCGACTAATCCGGATTTTCGATAAGGGTCTGTTGAGAGAGACAAATTTCCCGGCCTGGTATCATGGGCATGCATCCAACATGAAAATGACCTGCGCATTTAATTCGCTTCAATAAGCAGATGCCGGACAGCGACCTGTCAATGGGGAAGGCAGCAGAATGTTCCTTGCATAATGTGCCATACAGTCGTAGCCCAAGTTTGCCAGATCGTCGTCTGTTCCTTGCACAGCGGCCGATCTGGTTCGAGGATCGAGCTGGTGAAGGAGAGAAAAGCTGCACTTTGGGGCAGACTAGAAATTCAGGGACTTCCGCACTGGGTCACCTATTAGTCAGAAGGGGAACCTCGGGGGTTTGTGATATTCTTGGAAGCCATGATGGTTGATCCATCACGTGCACCATGCTTTGAAACGTCGTCACCTTTCATAGCACTTGTCGATGAAATCAATCGATGAGCCGAACATGATATTGCACATTTTCTGTTGACAGAAGCCTCGTGAATACACCAGTCGTTCAGATTCTGCGAGCGAAAGCCACCGCGCACATGCCCATGACTTTTTGACCCGCGGCTCTGCCATCTCCAAGCCACCTTTGAATCCCGACCACCATGACACAATTGGATGTACACGAGCAGGTATCCTTGCGATTCATTACATTCAATATACGATATGCGACGACAAACCCGGTAGCCGATGAGAAACCATGGAAAATTCGCTGTCCAAGGTTATGCTCCCAATTGAACTTCATCACGCAAGGCCACGATAATGCCTTTGTGTGTCTTCAAGAGGTCCTTGAATCCCAACTGCTTGACATTCAAGAGAGACTGGGTGATTCATGGGACTATATCGGTCAGGGGCGCGATGACGGCAAGGCTGCCGGGGAGTTCTCCCCAATCTTTTACCGCCCAGGTAAATGGCAGTGTGAACGTCAGCAAACATACTGGCTGAGCGAGACACCAAATAAACCATCTCGAGGATGGGATGCCGACCTCAATCGTGTTGTCACGGTCGGTCTGTTTCGCAGCGAGGCCAATGGGGCTCGCGTCATTGTCATGAGCACACACTTTGATCACCGTGGTATCAAGGCTCGAATTGAAAGTGCCAAGTTGATCGTCAACATCGCAGAGAGCTGGACACAAGAATACCAGGATGTACCTGGCTTCCTCGGCGGAGACTTCAACAGCAGTCCGGAGGATGGCGGCTACCAAACCATCACCTCACCGCCAAGGGGCATGAAGGACTTGTCGGAGCTAGTGTCTAGCGAGCAGAGATACGGGAACCATGATATCACGTATACTTCGTTCGGGGAGCCGAATGAGATGCCTAAACGAATCGATTTCCTATTCGTCAAGGAGGCTGACAGCCGAGTCGACGTCCTCACATTCGGAATCCTCGCTAATCGGTTTGATGACGACATTTACCTGTCGGACCACCGAGCGGTTGTCGCCGATGTGTCACTCCGTGTTTAGGGGACCGCTTGCATGTCCATTGCAGTCTCATGTTCCGGCTCACCCCGGGCATTAGTTGGCGTTGCCAGATATCATAATGGCCAAAGAAAGAGAACTCGGTGGCCTAGGCATCAGGAGATTCCTTTGTTGCTGGCCAGTCTTCCTTCAGGTGCTCAACACGGTCATCCATTGCATACCTACGGCGCAACCCCTACTTCACCCGCCGCCGACAACTACTTGTCCTCTCGAGTGGCGAACTCGTCTCTGTCGTGGGCCCCCAAGCTGGCTATCGGGACGGCTCCATGGCTTTCGGTCTTTGGGTACGCACTTTGCGGCGAAAAGGCGGTGTAGGTTCTTGCATCTTCGCCGCTCTCCAAAATCTTTTAGTGCCGATCAAATTATCTAGATGCAAGCTCTTTAGCAGACCACTCTAGGAGCTCCATATGAGCTAACCTTCTTTGCCTGGCTGCATGCACAATCATCATCTTACCAATTGCAGAGTAGCTTAGGACAACGTTTCGGAGAAACGGTGCGATCCTACAAAGGTGGTGAGAGTAAATAACACGCCCCTGCAAGGTATCAGACTGCCGGAATTAGGTTGTAGGATGAGTCGCCATCCAGCAACCTTTACCTTGCAAGTGATCGAAATTTAAGCCAGCAACCTCGAGCATACGAAGTGCGTTTGCCAACGCAGTCAACACTCGATACGGGTCGAAACGGACCAGCTGTATGCTCCGTTCCACAAGTGGGATCGTGAAGTGTCTTAATCATGAACTCACAACTCAGATGTCAGATACCTTCAATGAGTCAAACCCTCTCTCCATACATGCATTTGGCTATAACCACAGCAAACCGCTGTCGAGTATCTCCAGGTCAGCATCTTTACATAAGCAGACATGAGGCACGGAGGCTCATGGAGAGCTGGTGGTGGGTGTCCTCGCCCTCCACACCCTTGCAAGCGCGTCAATGCCTTATATGCAGTGTTCCCACCCAACCGTCGAGAACCATCGCCATCCACGATTTTTCTCCAGGTGCACACACACCACTCGTGAGTCAGATCGTAAATCTGAATAACTTGCAAAGTTTCAGGGTCATTGTTTCAGCAGATTGCCAACAATAGCTCGGTGGTGAAACACCAACTTCCCCATAATACAGTTGGCAGTAGAAGCCAAGCATGTGGTCATTTCTCAAAACACATTTGTAATGACACTTGGGGGATGGGACCAGCATCACTGCCTCGGGAGGATCAAGTTCGATAGACTAGACGCAGCGAGCAGTCTAGCTTCGGGCTCGTCATTGCCGGCTCCGGGAGATTGCGTTTGTGCTTCAGCTTACACCAACGTGATCACATGGTCAAGCACGATAGCGTCATCATCTAAAATGAGGCTCTGTTCCTGACGATGAACCGAGCGGAGCAAGACTTGTAGACCGAGCACATGATCGTCACCCGCTGGCCTGGCCCTTCTACCGGAGAAGAGACTCAGGCCGGGTCCTTGATGGTTCGTGTCAGGGAAGGGAGACACGCAGAGGCAAGCGTCAAAACTAGGGAGAGTCTACTATCCTCTGCGTTACCTTCGGTTAGCGAGTGCTCACAGGTGCTGGTCCTTGATTCGGTGGAGATGGTCCGGAAGAGGATGGCAGCGTTCGCTTCTGCGCTGTGATAGAAGGAGAGTCGGAGTGAATGATGCAGAGAGCTGCACAGGAAGACGGCAGGCCCAATGGGAGGGCTAGTCGTGGCCTGGCGACATGTGCGAATTGCACTACGAGCCGTCGCTGCCTGCACTCCGAATGGCTGCCTTCGGTGGGCCAAAAGGAAAATTAATCATTTGATAAGGATTGGGAGATGACGAACTCTGCCGGAAAGATGCTGACCATGCTTTTGCACAATCATCTCAAACTGCTCCCAGGAATCAAGGACCTTGCTTGAGGACCAGCCAGCAGCCAAAGGGAGATCGACCCGAAGCCGACGCGTTCGAAGCAAGCGCAGATCAATTTCCTGCATTTGGCAGTTCGGCGCTTCACGAGGCACCATTGATACCCAAGAAGGGCGCTGAGACGAGTGGCATCGGGCGCTGAAGCAGCCAGCAAAACCGCTGGTTACAGGCCCACGACACACATACGCCGGGGACTCCCTGATTCCTCAACAGGTGCTCCTCTTTTGCAACCCCGGTCGACGTTCCCTCGTGCTGCACTGCGGTTCTTTTTCGCCTCCCACGAGTGCATCGTTGCTCGACACCAACCCCACAGTCCCTCAGTCTTAGCTCTCGCGCCGGCCCACCAGGACGGTCCAGGGCCAACAGATCGCGGGAGACAGAGCAAGCCCAGTTGACGCCTTACGAAGCTACGAGGTTACGGGGGGGTCCTCCCACCCACAGTCGACCCCCGGCGCAAGCTGTTCTGAGGCTGCAAAGTACCTTGCAGGCTTACTGGACTAGCAGTGATACCTCGCACTGCGACCCTTGCCCTGGGAGGAGGGCGATAGTGTCCACTGGACGATTGGACTTCATCGCAGTGATCGTCCGCGAGCGTTACTGTAAGTAAAATCCCGGTCGATTTTCAATGCCAGACATAGACTCGCC
Source organism: [Phialemoniopsis] sp. UDSM-2020 (assembly GCA_018873225.1). Taxonomy (NCBI): domain Eukaryota; kingdom Fungi; phylum Ascomycota; class Sordariomycetes; order Thyridiales; family Thyridiaceae; genus Thyridium; species [Phialemoniopsis] sp. UDSM-2020. The sequence continues at coordinate 4,369,748 of JAEILZ010000003.1, forward strand.
TCCGCAAAATTGCTCGGGCCAGGAGAAAGAGCAGATCCTGTCCCGACATGGCAGCTTGCAAGGTGAATTTGTTGTCCGGCGGCGAAGAGCAGATTCCAATCAATCCACGTGTATGCAAGACACTGAAAAAGGTGCGAAAAGACAGCAGAAGGAACAAGAGTGTGAGGAGCAAGAAAAGCGACCGTTTCTGGAGCAGCACAAATCGCAAATCGGCCAGAACAGCCAGTGGGGTCGTAGTTTGACCCACCAAGCTTCGTCCCGCGTCCCGTCCGTCCATCCATCCATCCATCATCGCAGTCTACCTACTTAGTAAAGTAAAGTAGGGGGAGCCAGCAGAGAGACAGCGAGACAGCCAAGTGAGAAACGGCGCCATCTGACACCTGGCAACCGTTCCTTGCGTGGTGTCACATTCCCCCCCATTTGCTCAGGAGGCAGTCTAAAGTAGCAAATCCACGGGCAGCTTGGCTTTGGTTCCCGCCCGTCGTCCCACCCCCAACTCCCCATTCCCCCCTCTGGTCTCTACCGGTACCCTAGAATAATTTATTAATTATTCCTGGCGCTGCTCTTCGTTTCGATCCAACATCCACCTCTCGCTCGCACGCACACACCACCACTGCCGCCACCACCAAAGACTGACACATTTGGTGGTCTTGTCGGAAACCGATAATCCTCCTGGGGAGAGCCGCCTATTCTCCCTTTTATTAATAGGATCGCACCTATTCCATAATCCCCTCAGGACCTCCGTCGCGATCACCTCGCGAGCCCGCCAAAGATCCAGTTCCAGATCTTTAGCCCGGCTTACGCCTAAATCTTGATCGCATCACATTTGTCGGATCATCCCCACTTACACACCCATATCTTATCACTGATCTACGCCCAACGCCCATCCCACCACCAGGCGATCAGAGATCCAGCGCTCACCAACGTATCCTTTCCCGAGGCTTTTGCCTCCTTCTTACCTCAAACCTCCGTCTGGTTCCGACCTTGTTCCCTCACTCTTTCTAGCCCCGACTCTCACAGTCTAGACGATACTTTGGCGCCATGTCTAGAAGAGATAGCTACAGGACCGGCGGTCATGTAGCCTACGTTGAGGACGCAGACGAGACTGGTAATGCGATCGAGGGTACTGAAACGTACGCCGCTTCTGTTGTGCACAGCCCAACGAAAGAGAGACCGAATACCAGAAAGTCGCGGAAAGGAGGGTCATCGCCCCCAGGTCATGGCTACGACGACTCTGACTCGACCGCACACCCCCGTCACGTCACGAGGAGAGAGTCGACGACGAGACCAAGAGACAAGGAAAAGGAGAGAGCGGTGGCTTCCAATAGCAAGAAGACCGTGGCGGCTCGACCTCCCAACAGACACTCCAAGACTACTCCCGTGCCTGTCATCGAGAGCTCCAGGAGAGCGCGAGATGACCCTTACTACTACGGAGTTGACACTGGCGCCATCACCACGCCAGCTTCGTCTCGCCCGCGGGCGCATACATCGAGCCAACGACCTAACAGCTACTATGGGCCGACGTCGCGGCCACCGTTGACTTATAACAAGTACTACCCTCCGCCACCGCCGTCGGCCGTGCCGCCAACGTCGTTCCCGCCGCCATCGTGGGCCGCAGCTGGTCCCGTCAGCTACCCGATGCACCCGCCGCCGCCACCAATGAACGGTCACCCACCCGACTACTTCGTTCCCCGTTCACACAACAACTCGCTGAGCTCCCGTTTCCAGTTCAACCGTCCTCAGTCGGCTATGGCTCACCGCCCTTCGGCCTCCATCGGCTATCCTGATGACTATGAGCAGGAAAACGAGAGAGGCGGGCTTGTTAGACGGGGCTCGACTCGGAAGAACAGAGAGGAAGAGGATCGTGCTCGGATGCCCCCTCCGCCCCGGCCCATGTCGGCTCGTCCTTTGTCAATACGGCCGTCTCCTTTTGCCCCGCCTATGCATGGAGCCCGATCCAGGCATGTCGCGCATTTTGATGACGACGAGCTCGATGGCGACTCCGATTTGTACCAGGATGTTTCTCCCTTGGCAGCCCAGGTTTACGGCTCCCGCCAACGACCCAGTCTTGGCGCGCCGGCTGTCTCCTACGACGTTGGGTCCTACTCAACAGAGGTAGCAGCCTCTGGCGGTAGCCGAAGGAATTCCTACTACAACCGACGTTCATTATCGTCAGGCAGCGGACTGGAGGATAAGCTCCGGGAAGCCGCCGCGTATCAAGATGATGTCAGTGGGGGGCCTACCCTGCCTCTGACGGCAGAGTCATTACGCCAAGCTGGCAAGGCAAGCCAACATAGCCGATCGACAAGGAGCTCGGGCAGCCACGAGGAGAGTGACTGGCGACAGTCTGCCACGACCCGGACGACGCGGTCCAGCAACGACGAAGATGTCACCATCCGCGTCAAGGGATCCGCCGTGCTCAAGGTTGGCGGTGCCGAGATGCAGTGCCAGGACGGTGCAGAGATCAACATCACCTCGCGAGACCGACCCTCGGTTCGTGGTGGCAGCAGTGACAAATCGAGCTACATCGACATTGACGACCGGCGAACCAGGTTTGAGCGGCCGGCCATCAAGGCCCGCTCGTCCTCGCAGGCAGGATCCTACGGTCGCACGGCACCAGTACCCATGTACGAGCCGTACGGTTACCCTCATGAGTACGCACCACGGTACGCTCCCCAAGAAAACTGGCTCTAGAGGAGTCATGACTGGGACGGCCGTGGAAGGCCACGATGGCCATGGCCATGAATTGCTTGACGAAGAGCATAATACGACGACATCACATTCACGACAACACCCATGTTTTTACACTTTTGCATATTTACCCAGCGATACGTGCGAGCGAGCGGTTATTTCTTTGGACACGACTCATCTCATTCGAATTTTTTGTTCGGCATGGTACCAGAGTGACACGCTTGACGTGTCCTACATATCATCGCTCGACTTCCGCTTTCTTCGATCCTAATGCTTCTTTTTTGTTACCTGTGCTACCACTGCTATATCTTGCGACACAATTGCGTCATTGCCATGATAGCGGCATGTTTGATACCCCCAAACGAGAGCACAGGCACTCAAAAGCAGGAGGATCTGGCTACGTTTTTACAACCTATCGCCTATTTGCCTTTCATCTCCTTATTGGGTCATAGGTTTTCTTTTGGTCTGTACACCCCAGATTGACGAAGGCAAGATGGCGGCGACTTCAATACGTCCGATAATTCCGGTGTCTTGGAGATCAAAACGCCGTTAATCTTGTTCTTTATTATTCATTTACTTGTTTGCGTTTTGTTTTGGAAGGTCTGCAAGGACACCCGGCGATTCCGGGCCCTCCTTGTTTGGCCAGCTGCTCATTTCTTACTTTTCATCCCCTGATTTCTTTCGGCGGCGACAATATTGTTACTTCTCGGGTTCTCCTTCCTCACCACGGGCTGGCTGTGCCACGCTCGGGGTGTCGGAACCTCTGTACTGAAGCTTGTCTTGACAATTTCGGCATTGGCGCAGACTTTTTTCTCACTTGGGGCTGGATATTACTATAGATCTGTACGGCAGTGAAGTTCACACTTCTTTGTGGAAGGGCGGGTTTCTTGCATTGCAGAACAGGGGATTGGCATGTCGCCTTCTCGTGTGGAGAGACTTGGGCCTGTGTCTCCAGGTCGGGTGGTCACGCAGAGGAGCTGTTCTTGGAGCTTCTTCGAGAACGATGGCTCTTGTCACCTGCCGAAGTAACACACGCTCGCAGGTGATGGAGCTTTCGGCCAGCCACCCGTCTTGGGTCGACTGTTGCCAGACTAAAGGGACGCGCGGTCTTGTGGCTGCTCGGCACAGGGGGGCATGCATTCACACCCCATTTTCTACATTTACTTTTGATGCAAGGAATAGGGAATGAGAAACTCATTGTCGGGATGGATGGGAAAGCTGGGGGGATAGGCCAGCTTCATGATTATTGACGTGGAACAAGGGCATTTACACACATTGGAGATTGAAATAACATCTTGAGCGATATAGGGGCAATCTTTATGGAAGCATTTCATAGCTAGCTACACTAGGTGACTAGTTGGAAAAGCCCAAGAAATGAACACCAGGTGCTTGACTGCTACCTGCTTCGAAATAATCATATCGACCATAATCAAGTGAATTCGTATGTGACTGACCCTGCTTGTTTTGTCTATGTGAAACGTGGGAGGAGATGGCGTTTATTATGCAGATGGAGACTTCCAGGGATGGTTCTAGAACGTCAAGCCGAACCTTGGCTATAATAGAAAGGCCAGACATGACCCGAATTGTTCTTCTCTATTATCAAACCAAGTCCAATATCATACATCAGGACATCTTGAAACAAAGCGTTTTGGCATCAGGGGTTAATCAGAGAGCTAGGCCCCACGATCTCTTCTGACATAATGGGATTTGTTCTGTTCTTTGAGAAGAACGCATGTCGTCAATTCGGCTCGGCAGCGGAGCCTCGTGGATTGGACACTGAGAAAACTTTCGATATTGAGTTTGACGGTTCACGACCCCGACACTTGTCAATCAATTTAGACTTCACGCGGGCATTCGGCAAGGCCCGACCCGCTCTTTCTGTCAACTCTTGACGACATCGAATGCACATAGAAAGAGAGTGCAGAACATCAGTGCTGAAAACACCTCTTTGGTGCCGATCAAGTTGGCAGGTGGAAGTGGATGAGCGGTGAACATTGCCTCTTGCAGCTAGAAGCCAGCGAATGGAGCAGCTGAACCTCGTCACGTAGGTAGTTGGGGCCACGAGGACAATTGAGATTTCTTCATCCAAATGGTCTGCCCCGGCGTCACGTTGATTGTAGAATGTCACGCATAATCTAAAAACCGCTCATCGGGAGGAGCTATTAGAGCCTATCTACCCAAGAGAAAGGATGGCCGAGTGCGCCGGCCCCGCCGCGGGCAACGCCGACATGTACGGCCTCGGCATCCGCGTCGGCTTCTACGCGCAGTGGTACGGCGCCATGTTCACCGAGGCCCTGCTTCCGGACGAGGCGCGGCGCTTGCGCGACGGCAACACGCTCTTCAGCGCGGCGACGCTCATCGCGCTCGTGCGCCTGCGCGACGAGCTCGACCCCGTCGATATATACATATCGCTGACGCTGTGCTACGGCTCCGTCGCGTACCTCTTGCCGTTTGTCGTCTTTGATACGCCGACTTCCTTTTCGGGGAAGGGTTTGGCGGAGGGAGGGAGACGGATGGTCACGATGCGCCCGGCGCCGCGCGCGGTGGCGGACACGGCGAGTAAAGTGTACAGCGTCGTGTGGGGGATGCTGCTGGCGGCGGTCATGGCGGTCATGCTCTGGTTCTGGGGGGTTGAGGTGCCGCGCATCGGAGGCGAGGACTGCGTGCGGTATGGGTTTTGGTTCTCGAAGCAGCGGTTGGATAACCCGCACTTTCGGGTGTTTAATCTGGTCTTTGGGTCGCTTGGGCTGTGTGCGGTCGCGATGTTTCTGTTCAAGATGCTTTTTGCCCTTTTTACGAAGGAGGAGAAGCATAGAGTTTGCGACGAGTAAGTGCTATTCTCCCCTGGAGGGGTTGGTCATGATCTTTGACACTTTCGCAGGGACGAGATGCCCTTTCCCATGGCGAGGGCCAGCTTTCAGAACGTATTCCGGCTCGCCTTTGCCGTAATTGGCACCGCAGCTGTCGAGTCGACCATCTCGTGGAACAAGATGGAGGGCGTCACAGACCTCAACTCCGCGGGGCAGATCATCCCGGCCATTATCGGGTTGAGCACCTTGTCGACCTTGGCCAGCGTCTTGCTTTTTGAGCCTGATAAGAGACGCGAGGTCATCAGCCGCTTTCTGAGGAGAACGCCGCGAGATGAGACGATGCTGATAGGACCACACGATTAGATGGATAACATGTGCAAATATCGATATACAGAGGGGCATAGCGAGATCAGAAGGTCTAGATCAACGTGGTAACATTAATAACATCGTGACTGTGCTATGAGCCTCGCATTCAGTACCTAGCTTCCATGGCCAACGGTAGATTATGCACTCAAAGCAGACCGTTCACAACCAAAGTCAGTGCTCATTCGACTTACACCAAAAGCCATGGCAATTGATGATGTGGGGTTGCCGGATGGATCTGTTACAGAAAGGGTAGGCCCACCACAGGTGCCGTCTTAGCTAGCGCGGGTGCTGAAGGGTGGTGGGGCTGCCGCCGCAGAAGCCTGGAGGGAGTCTGTTGCCCTGCCAGCCACGCACTTTTTTGTTTACATCGACGTCACCTCACCTTTCATCTCTAGATCGTTTGGTGCTCTCTAGGGTCTCGAAGAAAACGATAAAAATCAGTAGAATAGCATTCATTAGGATCTCAATACATGCGAGTAGCTCATAATCCGGTTTGGTCTCAGTTTAAGCGCCTTCTAAGGGCTGACAATCATTTTCGCCGGCGTTTTGGGGCTCGTGTAAAAGGGAAGGAACACCCACCCTCGCTGTGAATCCCAGCCCACCAGCCTCGCCCATTTCGCCTGCGGTTTCTGGGGGAACAAGAACACCACGACAACCGCCAAGTCGTCAGCTCACCCAAACCTCTCCACCTCCATTCATCACCTCCCGCGCTACTCATCTGCTCGTCAATTCAATCTATTGACGACTGCATATCTTGCATCAAGCGTAAAGAAGAACTTGCGCTTGCATCACGACATTCCAGTAAAAGGACGATAATCTACCGATTTCAGCTTTGACAGGCGCCACTATCCGACGTCTGTCTGATCTGTCTCTCCCACCGTCGACCTTGGCTGGTCGACCAGCTTCAAACCAGCCAAGTTCGGACTAAACTCCATACTTTGTCCATCGCATCCATTCCAGAGACGGCGGGCGCACCCGTTGACACGACGAACACCCCCACATTCCAGTCGTGATCTCCTAAGACATTCGAGCCAATTCAGACATCATGGCTCCCGCACTCTTCACCTCCGTCATTACCCACCTCTCCTCCCGGACCCCCGATGCCGCTTCACTCGGCCCACTAGCCGCTCACGCCGTCCTGACAGCCCGCGACGGTGGCAAGGAGCCGGACCCGGAGAGTGGTCTCGTCCACCCGGGCGACATCAACAACAACGCCCTCTTCGCCCTCTTCGGTGTCATCGGCGCCGCCTTTGTCTGCATCGGCATCTGGTTCTTCTTCTGGGCCCGCAACGGCGGCTTCTACTTCAAGGAGAACGACTGGGACGACTACAAGTCCACCGTCCTACGCCGAAGAGGTCCCAACGGCACCATCCTTTCTGGCGCCACGCCGTCCACACAGCTTGGCGGCGGCAGTATCTACAAGGATGTCGACGACGGTAGCACCGAGGCCGACAACACGACTGTCATCACGGCGACTACGGACTCTACTGACCTGACCGGCATCACCGGCGGCGTCAGCGACTTTGCAGGCCGCGAGAAGCGTCGCCGCAAGCGCGAGCAAAAGGAGCGCGAGAAGGAGCGCCGCCGCGAGGAAAAGGCCCGCGAAAAGGCCGAGCGCAAGCACCGCGAGAAGTCTGGCCGCCACGTCAACGACGAGGGCGTGCTCGTCGACGAGGACGCCGAGGCCGAGGCCAAGAACCACCTGCGCAAGTACCGCCACGAGAAGCCCGCCCGCGTCGGCGGCATCAACAAGGAGGCCGAGGGCAGCGCCTGGGACGGCTCCACCAACCCGAGCCACTCGACCGCGTCCGCCACGGAGAGCACCGTCACCTCTGACCTCATGAGCAACCGCGAGCGCACGCCCACGAGCACGCCGACCAAGAAGGGCGGCATCCGCAAGGTCTACTCGAGCGCCGACCGCACCGCGGAGCGCGAGAACGAGCGCATCCGCGCCGAGGCCCGCCGCCTGCAGGAGAAGGGCCGCGCGGCGGCATCCAACTCGGCGGCCGGCGCCAGCAGCAACGGCGGAGGCAGGCGCGACTTCAGCTGGCAGCGGGCGGACGACAGTGCGGGCCTGGGTCGCATCGAGGAGACGCGGCCGACGCACTCGCGCGGCAGCACGATCCCCGGCTCGTGGGCCGAGAGCGACGTCGGCGGCGACAGGCCGGACACGTCGCACGGCACCAAGTCGTACCGGTGCGTCATCCCAGGCCTGTCGTCGAGCTCGGCCGTCGACTCGGCCACGGCGTCGGAGGCGGGTACTGCGGTCAGTGACTTTGCGTACCAGGAGGAGAAGAGGAAGAAGAGGGGCGGTGCTGGGTACCGGAGGAACAGGAATGGTATGGAGTGAAGAGAGATGAGAGGGGGTTTTGACGGTTCGGTTTCTGCGCTTTTGTCTACATCATGATGGATGAGTCAAGGAAGGAATGTATCATGTACTTTTGCTTTTTGGGAGGAGGAAAGGAGATGGGAGATTCGTCAAGGAAGAGCGGATACACAATATCCTCTCTCTTCCTTGGCGCTGACGATATACATTGCTGGGCGTTATTGAAGGGACAGTCTTTTCTCAAGTGGCGATGGTTATGTAGCGATGCGATCATCCTCGATTAGTACATAGAATGAAACAATATTTGATCATGACGAGTGCCCTTACCAAAGTGTGTATTTACTATACTATGCCATATGTGTGAACAAGAGCATGTTTGAGCATTGAAAGCCATAGCATAGTATAAATACCAATATAGTCAACATATATGTACTCTTGTGCTTCCAGTGACTCGCGCCCATTCATCGAGCCCTTTGCCGTGACCTTTCCCTATCGTCATTGTGTAAAATCTCTTGTGATGATGATTTGGCTTCCAAAACATTCTTCCTATTAGAATGAAGTTATGCGCTCTCATCTTCCAAAACATCATCAAGAATAGGTTTGGACGGATACATGGTCTGCCCAGATAAGGTTCGGTTGAATATCAGGTCGGACCACACATACTTCAACAACAAGATGAACGGGCTAAAGGGTCACGAAGTGACTCAACACCCATAAATGCATCACACAGACTAGCACACTGATGAATCCACCTGCTGCTGAATGCTTCGAGATATCACTGCTATGACTGGGACAACACATTCACCAGTCATGGGCACTGCCCGGGGCAGTATTTCAAGCTTCTCGGAGCTGGAATGGCCTCTCTTCGACAGCGAAAGCCAACAAGAATCAAGTTCATCATCTCTCGGCCAGACGTGTCTTCTCACCAAGAACAAAATCAAGGACCTTTTCATCCGGACGAGCAGTACCAATATCAATATCATATCGAGCCGGATAGTGAATATGTTCGGATTCACGAAAAAGGACAACAGGAAGAAAGCGGAGGACGAGAGAGATAAGCTCGAGAAGTCGCCGCCGGAATGGGTCCGCCTCAGCGATCCAGATCAGGCTTCGAGCATCGAAGAAGACTGGAGTGGCAATCTCGTCCAGCCGACGCCCAAGCCGGCTGGCCTGCTGGCTCGAGCCATGGGATTCGCCCGCAACTTGGCTGCCAAGATGAAGGTTGGAGGTCCTAGCGAGGAGGCCACGGTGTCGACGACAACGAATAAGAGGGGAGGCATGCAAAAATAAAGAGCTGGATTCCGCGGTCGAGAGAAAGTTTGCTGCTGGACAAGACTTGAGATGAATCCGAGACCGTATCGGAACGATGTCAGGTATTGACTCCTTGAGTCACCTCCGCCCCTTACCATGGAACATACTTCAGAAGTGGCGTCCGGAGGGGGCCATGTGCTGCAAGTTAACTTTCGGTGATCCACGTTTTGCGAGGTTTTGATATTTCTGGGCAAGTCTAACCATCTCAGGAGCGGTACTGAAGGTAACATATCAGCACGTCCTCATCCTGTTAGATATTGTTAGCAGACATAACAAAATGTTCCCGCCAACATACGTACCCATGGTCGATTCGTCTTTCCAGATCCGTAATTTAGAACTGTGGTAGAAGGCACCTTCCGTGAACTCTGTGTTCCGGCCGCCGGCGTGACATAGTATATAATGCCCTCAATCTCCCCTTCCCATGCAACTTCGAACGCACCGTCACACTTTCTCAGAAGCCTCAAAGTCCGACATACTTGCTGGTCATATCAAGATATTCCATCGCTCTCATCAACAAAGGACACTCTTCATCAAAGCTGAGTTGCAAAGAGACGCGTAGGAACATTTCCTGTGGTAGACAAGGTAAGTGACCGAAGCTTGGAAGGGATACTTGGGTATGAAGGATAACCAACCAGTCCTTCCAAAAAAGATGCTGGGAGAAGGAGACAATACCGATATGGGCTATGACCCATCTTACGGCCAAAGTTTTCGAGACCTTCTGGATGTTGCCCCGGGTGGCGCCATAGTCGATCCTCTGGATGACACAAATTGGGTGTACCTGGACCCCGAGTACAGCCTCGAAGGCCCTGGGGACGACGACGTTAACCACGACGCTCCCCAAGAGACTCCCGCCGACCCTCCACCGCCAGGCCCTCCGGCGGCGGCAACCCGAGACAACGGCGGCGGCAACCGTGACAGTTTCCCGCAAACGGCAGGCCTGGGCATCCCGAACGACGCAGACGTGTATCCGGTCTGCGGCTGCCAGGCGTGGGACTGCATCTGCCGGCCCGGTGCGTGCGGCGTGTGCCATTACCAGTGGCACGGCGGCAACCGCTTCCCGATGCCGCACCTTCCTGAAAAGCCCGAGCCTGGGGTGCCCGACTTCTTCTTGCCCGAAGGGCCCTGCCTCGTCCTTCCCGAGAACTTCTCCTCCCCGATGCCGTCATACTCCTTTATGCCAGCCGGTGACCAGCCGCAGGATGAAGGGAGTTCCCAAGGGGCCACCTCATCGGTTGATCTCTTCTCCTCCCCGACGCCGTCATTTCCCTTCTTCTCCTCCCCAAAGTCGTCATTCTCCTTGATGCCGGTCAGGAACAAGCCGCAGGATGAAGGGGGTTCCCCATGGACCGCCTCATCGGCTTCCTTTTTCTCCTCCTCCTCCTCCTCCTCCTCCTTCTCCTCCGCCGCCGCCGCCGCCACCACCACCACCCCCTCCTCCTCCGATCCGGAGCCGGTCACCCCGTCGGAGGAGGAGGAAGACGGACGACAAGGGCCCGGAAGCCCCTCAGACCGCGACAGTCCGGCGTCGCGGATGCTCTTGGCCGCCCCCGACTACGTGCACAAATCCTCGCGGGCCATAAGGCGGGAGTTAATGAGGAGGGTGTCGCAACTGCCCTTGCCTGACCAGTCAGCCCTCTGGGGAACATTATTGTCACGGCACCAGATGGGCTGTGACATCTATGACGATGTGCCGGGGCCGGTGCTGACATGTGCCAAGGGGATGGGTTATGGTGAGGTGTCGAAGGAGAGGGAGGAAAAGATGGAGAGGAGGGCGCAGGGGGAGGGTGGGGGAGAAAATAAGCGGAAAAGAAAGAGACCGAGAGGGAGTAATCTGAGGGGAGGACAGAAACAGAAGGAGAGAGTGAAGAAGAAGGAGAAGTAGGTAAAGTAGGCAGGAGCGAAGATATATGCAGGGAGCAGGGCAAAGGTGTCATAACGAGGGAAAGAGGATTGTAAGATAATTTGTAGTAAATCTAGATACGTTCGAGCCAGGAAATCTTTTTACATCTATCTATTTCTAGTCCCACAGTCATCACAATGTTCATGTGATTGAGATGCCAGTTTGGTTTTCGATAAACCACGTTCATATTAGAGCGACCTGTCAATTGTAACCAGGGCCTTGAAGCAAAAGTCTGTGCTCATGTATAGGATTGGCATCAGTACAACACTGGTACTCGTTAGAAGAGAATATGTAATGCATTGCTATTCGTGTTCTTAAGAGCGAATACGTAGCTGTTTGTGCCCATACAACACCGGAGAGACCAAGCGGAACCTGTCTAGTTGTATGTAATCAATACAAACAAGTTGGACAAGCGCAATGGACTTAGATATGGATAGTCAAGTAACACAAGTAGCCTTAGGTAACATACTTAGGATAGACATGAATGAATAGACTGGTGTCAACCTCGGGAAAAGAGTCAGGTCCAAAGTGGCCGTGTCTGCACGGCTGTCAGAGCCCGAGCAGTACAGAGCCTCACCCTTGTCCCAATCTCGTATCACACATATGCCAGTGACAATCATCGAGTACTAGGTAGGGTCTTGCTAGCTATACCAAGTAGTATTAGGGCGCGTAGAAAACTCGACTCACCCAGATCTATCAATGCCTTGGTGCTGGTGAATGACTTTGGCTTTTGATCGCCTTCGAGCCGGGGAAACTCGATATTGGTCTGGAAACTATTGTAATCGTCCTTGCAAAATCGCCATGGCGTGAGATAGAAAACCTTGTTTTGGCCACGCTACCGAGATCATGCGTGAAGCAAGAGACTTTGGAATGTCCAAGCTTGAACAGCAGCTACGTCAAATACATTGCGCGCTGCACCCGAGGCTGCAGCCGCTCATTGATTCACTAACGGTTCCGAAACGGCTGGATGAATGGTTGTGCCACGTTGAAGTGAAAAGCCCTGCACTGAGAGGCGCTGTCCCGCCGCAATGACCATCAACGGCTCAATTCCACCGCAGGTGCCTTGTGTCGATGGAGAATCTCGGACTCTGAGTAAATCACGGTTCTCAGTATCTCTGCTAAAAATGAAGATGCAGGAGATGGCATCTCTCCATATAGAACATGCGAATGCTACAATCTGATGCATCATGTGGGCTGAAAAAGTCACGCTTTTGTCCTTTCACTCAGGGTGAACATTGGAGTGTCACAACTCTATATTCTAAATGCAACGTGGAAAGTGGTAGTTGATTGTTCCAAGACCCTAGGGCTTACCCTTGGGGTGCTGGTGCCTTGATCCTATGAAGATGTACTCAACAGCTGTCCGAGTCCTCCTGCTTGTCCTGGCTGCAATACCTGATAGTGTAACCCCCTCTCCCTTTGTGGGCAAGACATGAAATGCATTTGATCCTCCGACTTTTGGCTTGCCTTCTTTAGACGACTCAAGGCTGCAGCATGGTGTGGTAGTGGAAGAACTGGGTCAGAGTGAGACGGCCGAAATGGGCCCTCATTCTCATCTCATTGGGGATCTTTTGAGAACGCCTGCGACCTCATCAATGCCTTTCTGGAATCGGGCAGCATGGTCCGATAAAAGAATTTGCGAGCCTCGTTAAAAATCTGGATCGCCAACTCCCGAGTCGGGCAGACGATAACAACGAGCCGCTTGGCTCGATCCAGGGGGCGGAATGTGGACGACCCATGATGGCGATGACCTCTTGGCGATTGCCATGAGGAAGAGGGGGACACTCTTCAAAGACCGTCTGGTACGTAGAGGTGACAGGGCTAACCGCCGTGTCCTTTAGCTCTGAATCGCTCACCTTGCTCAGCACACGCCAGTCCGGAATGACGGCGATGGAAAGCTGCCGCAGCGATGTGAAGGACGCCCAGAAGTCATGATGCTGAAGATGAACGAGACTCCCAGGAATCCAGCGATAGTAAAGTTGGTGACGTTGCAGAAGATGTCCTTGCAATCGATCATAGCAATGACAAAGGACTGAATCAGTGCTTCTTGGGCCCACATCATCTCTTGCAGAAGCTCTCTCTGATTGATGGTATCCATGGATTTGTCCCAAGTCTCGTAAACCGACAGTGGCATCGGGGACTTCGCGCTGGAGCAGCCAAGGACGCACATTGTGTTCGATCGGCGTGCATCGAGAGGTGCACGGGTAGCCCAAGTTGAACAGGTAGTCGTCGAGCTCGTCCGCCGTACGCTTGTTGTTGACAAATACAATCGTACGAGCAGGAGGCATTGAGTTGACCAAGCCAACCAGAGCACGTCCTCGACGTAGATGATCGACTGGCGGATGTTTTCATGGCTGGATCCAGCGCGACCAATGTGGAAACGGGCATGGGTTTCGGCGAGGTGAGTCTTCGCCAAGTCTCGGGGAGAAGAGTAGATACTTCATGTTACCTTCCCCTTGTCCTAGGGTACCGATTAGCAAAGGCAAAACTGGGCAGAGAGGTTGAGGGGGTTTGGCTTACCACCGCCAGAGAGAATCTTGTTAAACTCGTCCTCCCAGTCCGCGTGCAGCATCTCGTCTGCCTCGTCAATCACCATGTAACGGACATGGCGAAGGGTGAGGATGCCAGGTCGCTCGATGAAGTCGATGAGCCGTCCTGGGCTGGCAAGAATAGCGGGCGACTTGTCCGGGAAGTACTTGCTCATGTGCCCCCCCTTTCCCCAACGGCAGCAGGTCATCGGGATCGAGCACTGGCAGGGTACTGGTACTCGTAGTGATCGTCTCCATGGTCAGGTAGAGTGCCCGTGGTGTCAGATTGACGATCGTCAGCCTGCTCCAGGTCGGTTTCCCCGATCTGAACATCGCTGTCCAAAGTCTCGAGCTTGGGTAAATCGACCCTAGTGTGGCTGTTAGTGCTTGTCAAAAGTGTGAAGATTGGAAAGTACGAACCAAGTCCCGCCTCAATCGAGACAGCTGCGATCATCACTGCCTGCGACGTTGCCCTCCCAGTTCTCCCTGAGGAGCATCACCGTACTGGGTGTAGTCGTAAGGGACTGCTGGAACCTAGACAACAGCCTTCTTCTCACCCTGGTCCTCGTTGGTGGAGGATGCTGGCACCAGAATCGCGTCCTCAACAAGCCGGCCGCTGCCACCCCAGGTTGAGAACCTAACTTGAGCAGACGGGATAGACTGTCAGGGGGGGAGAGACCAGCTTGTTCAAGATGGGGATCAGATAGGCAGCTGTTTTTCCAGAGCCTTGAGCCGGGAGGTTAGTCCAAGTCGTCCCAACAGATCGGATGACGCTCAATCATGAGTGCGTACCTGTCTGAGCGAGACCAATGCCACTGTAGCCATCATTGTGGTAGTCAGACAGTACATCTGAATAGGAGTCGGCGTTTAAGACCCTGCGAACTCAACATTATGATGTGCTGAATACTTGGGTACAGTGGTGTTAGGAGGTTGAGCGTTGAAAGGAAGTGGACAAAATCAAATAATGCAAATATATATAAGCAACAAAGGAAACGTTGAGGAAGGAATATGGTGATCTAGAAGATGAGGTCGAAGTTGATGTGTTGTGTTGTTGCGTTGGGAAAAGAAAAGAAGGAAGGGTTCAGGGGAAGGAGGGGGGGACGACGGGGTGCTATTTATACCTCAGCAGTCGCGTCTGCGATCACGGCAACGCGTGTGAATCGATCTGGTTGGGAAAGTGAAACGCACGTCAGGGCCTTTCACCTGCGGTCTGAACGGCACCTCACTTTTTGATCAGATGAAACTCAGGTCAATGCCAGTGTTGTTAATGGTTTGGCTCCATCACTACGACTGGGTCTTCACGAAGTGATCACCAGCGCCCCTCGAATAGACGCAAGAGATCTAGTACTGTGCCCGGTCAAATTGCTTTGTGAGGGGATTTGAATGTGTTTTTGTCTATCTCTGACCCTTATAATACACTCTATAAGATCGGGCATTCACGCACCTGTGCCCTGGAAATGGCGCTGGCCATGACCAAACCCCAACCAATGCCCTGTAGTCTCTACACAATATCATACAAGCCTCAATCGAGTCTTAGTCCTCGTCCTCGGGCCTCAAAAGGGTATTGCCGAGTTGCCTGTAATGTCGATCAGCATACACCAGCCCAAACTCATCCTCGCCCTCTCCCAGCGCTCCACCCTCCACGATCTCGAGCACCTCCCCAAGGACAACGACATGGTCCCTTACGGGCACCAACCCACCCGTAGGCTCATCCAACAGCTTACACCGCAGCGCAAACAATACCCCGGGACCCCTGAGAAGGCCCTCCTCCCCAACTTCGCATCTCGCCTCCTCCAACCCCCGCCTCACAGCGTCTGCGTCGGCATTGCCCTTCCTATACACCTCGGCCACCGCGGCGCCCTTCTCATCCCCCCTGAGGACATGTACCGCGAAACGCCGTGCCTCACGTATCGCCGCCTCGGTGCGGCTTGGCACTGCGATGTTGAACGAGACGATGGGCGTGGGCTTGAGGCTGAGTGACGCGAGCGACGACATGGTCAGCCCCAGCGGCGGGTCCCGCGAAGGGTCAGCTGCTGCTGTCGTGCACACCGTGACTGAGCCGGCGACTAGGCGCATGAGCGCGCGTTGTTGTTCCGGCAGCGGGAGGTCCGATGTGCGCGAGCCGTGGGGGTGGACCGAGGGCTGTCTTGGGGGCGCGGCCGTCCATGTTCTTTGCCGTCGTAGTGGTGTGGTGTGTATTTCTCGGCCTGAGTATGTAATTAGCTTCTATTTCCGTTTGCCATGATGACAATTGACCAACTTACACCAATGCAACACCCCTACTCGGCCTCGCGCCATGTCATTGTAAGTCGCCGCGGAGCCGGCATGAGCCGACGATCGTAAAATCGCTGCTGCGCACCCGGCCGCGGAGCCAAGCACGCTGCGGCTCAGCATCTCATCTCCCCATCAATCAGTGCAGACAGGTCGTAGAAGAGAAGAAAAGAAAGTGAAGGACACACGAGAGGGAGTTGTACGTCCTCGGCATGTCGTCGGTTTACTAGGGAAAAATAGATGTGACGTTGATGGACAATCGGACTATGATAGCTCGTTATCAGCCCGTTATCGTCAAGCTCGTGGTGCGATAAGAATTGGCGCATGGGGCTCGTCCCGACCGCCGTAGCAAATTTTCGAGGACCACCGAGCCAATCGCGACGCCTGCAGATCCATCAAACTGCCCATCACCAGGGGACGAATTCGACTTCGAGGGACGGACAACAAACCAATCCACCAATTTTGCTTCCAACAAACACTCTCGCCGACCGAGTCCTCACCCACAAAGGAAGCAAGCGCACGCCCAGCGCTCCCCCAAAGCCAACAATGGCCGCCCTCCACCCCCGAGGAACCCTCCTCCTCCTCCGACGCACCCAATCCACATCCCTCCTCCTCACATCATCACCACAAGCAACAACAACACCCTGCAGCCACACGACGCCCTTCTCAACAACCCAGCTCCGGCACGCGACCCTCGTCCCGCGGCCCCGGCGGCCCTACCACTTCACCCAGCTAGTCCAGCTCTCGGACGGCAGCACCTACACCGTGCGCACCACCTCCCCCGTGCCCTTGCACCGCTCGACCAAGGACACGCGCAACCACATCCTGTGGCAACCGTCCGAGAAATCCCTGCGCAACGTCGAGGTCGACGAGGCCGGCAAGCTCGCCGCCTTCCGGGAGCGCTTCGGGCGCGGGTGGGACGCCGCCGAGGCCGAGGAGGTCGAGGACACGACGACCCGGGCCGGCAAGAAGGCCGCCGCCGCCAAGGCTGCCGCTGCAGAGGCGGAGGCCGCCAAGGCTGAGAAGGTCAAGGAGGAGGAGGGGGATGCGTTTGACTCCCTGGCCGACTTGATCAGCGGGTATGCCGCGCAGAGCGAGGTGCAGACCGGCGGTGGCCTGAGCGCCAAGGACCAGGCGAGGAAGGACAAGGCTTCCAAGAAGAAGAAATAGATTTGAAGATGGATGGCGATGATACGGTGGGGAGACCGTGTGTATGATGGTAGAGGACGATATGTATACCTACAAAAGCCCCCAACTTGTACTAACATGGGGTCCATTAAGGGGGGGAGCAAATCCCCCGATGGGAGATATCTGTACGCATAGCACTCAATGGAAGGATAGGAAAGGCTTCAGGGTGGTTGCATCCTATTTCTTCTATGTACACTACTTCGAAAAATAATACAACCGACCAATCGAACAAAAGAAGGACAATGCCTCCCTTTTCCTCAGTGCCTGCATGTTATCCCTTTTCTAAGAAGCAAGAACGGCTATGGAATATTGAGCTGATCCGACAGTCCAGTAGGTGAACTGCCCGGGGGTGCATCATGGCCCTCGTTCCACCAACAATACGAGGCGTTCTCAAATTCGCTAGGCTCCTCATTGTCACGGGCTGGAGACGCCTTGCGCGTCGATGTCCTGGACGGAGAGTCTCCCTGCTTCTAGTCAGAGTCCTCGTCGATCCTCGCCCGCGCGCGGTCAATCGCCGTGTCGCCGGCCGGCTTGTCCGCGGCCTGGAAAACAGGCGGCTTGTAAAAGGCCGTGGCGTCGTCATCAGCATCAAGCTGCATCAGGAACGTCTCCCACTTCTCAATCAACTACGTATCGTGTATTAGTATCACACCCAGGAACACCTTCTCATAAAAAGAGAACTTACCTCCTTCTGCGCCTCCACAGCGCTCTCCAAGAACGTCTCCACCCCGCTCTTAAAGTCCTCGACCTTCTCCCTCTCGAACCGGTCCAGCTCGGCCCTCATCAGCCGGCCCATGTCCTCGAACAGCAGGCGCGCCTGGTGCACTTTCCGCTCGGCGTCGGCCACCTCGGCGCTGACCTGGTTCAGGCGGTCCTGCTGGCTGCGCCCTTGCCGCAGGAGCTTGTCCTGCGCGGCCTTGCGCTTGTTCATCTCCGAGTCGGCCGCCTGCCAGCTGTAAAAGGCCTTTTGGCGCTGGTTGAAGGCCTGCTTGACGCTGCCGATCAGCCGGATGTACTCCTCGATGATGATGCCGAACGTCAGCACGTCCTGCTGCGCCTGCCGGTCGTAGACGTCGCGGATGGTGAGCTGCAGGTCCGACAGGGCGTCGAGCGGGCCCGACAGCGTGGGCGAGAGCTCGACGGTGGAGAGGGCGTGCAGCGACGAGGAGAAGTCGCCGGCGGACTCGGCCATGGCCTTGCGCTGGGCGACCATAGCGTCCATGGCCTTGAGGAGGGTCCTAAGCTGGTTCTCCAGGGCATCGAGGTAAATCTTGCGCTCATGAAACCACTATTTCCAGTCAGTAAAAGCCGCATTAATCAAGGAGAGCGCAATGTAACTCACGTCATCCTGCTCGACAAATTTGTTGCCACCGCCGACATTGATGCCCAGACTGCTAAACATGCCCTTGCTTTCGCCGAGGTTCGGCTCCTTGCGCTCCTTGTGCTTGACGTCTACGTTAAAGGCCTCGCTCTCCAGGAACAGCTTCAGGTCCGCGTCGTGCTGCAGCGTCGGGTGGTGCGCCGTCTTGTTGAGCATCTTCTCGAGCGCCGCCCGCCGTGACTCGACAAAGTTGCTCTCGAACCGGCCCATGGCCTGCTTCTCGGGCGGCGGGGGCACGACCACGCCAGGGTTGTTGGCGTGCAGCTGGTTGTAGAGCCACAGGAAGTCCTTGTATCTCCTCGGGACGACGAACTCGCTCTGCTTGTATGCCTTGGAGGTAGTCTGTCGTAGTGCAAAAAAACAAAACCGTCAGCAAATCTCTATCCCTACCCAAATAAAGCTCCCCCAACCGTGGCGAGTATAACGTACCTGCGTCCGCACATTGTAGACCATATGCGCCGTGCCCGCAAAGTCGCCGACCTTGTGCGGGTCGCTGACCGAGATGATGAAGCTCGGCTTGGCCGCCTGCTCCACGCTGACGCTCGGCCTGCTCGTGCTCAGCACGCCGCTCGGCGTCGCCGGCTGCACCGGCGGCGGCACCCTCCCTCCAGCAGCAGCAGCGGTAGCACCGGCCCCGTCGAACCGGCCTCCCTCGTCGTCATCTCCGATATCTTGCGGGTCTCTGCGGCCCTGCTGTTGCGCGGCGGCAGGGGGCATCGTCGTGCGCAGCGGCAGCTGCTCCTTGAGCGGCGGGGCGGGCGGCGCTGACTCGGCACCGGCGCCGCCCAGGGGTCCGGCGTCGTCTGCACCGCCTAGCGGGCCCGCGGCCGGGGCGCCGAGGGGTCCTAGGGGGTCATCCTCGACGGCTGTGAGACGCGTGGGCTGAGCGACGAGGCGGCGCGGCTGGAGGCGGGAGGCACGGGCGGAGGAGGGCGAGGAGGAGGATGTAGCTGCAGCGGCACCAGCGGATGTCTTGTTGCTGGGAGTTTCGGATTGGGACTCGTCCTTGGAAGTCTGGGCGGGAGCGTCTCCCCAGGGAGAGTCGTTCAGGGGGTCCATGTTTCGATGTGGAATTGAGGAACCTGAACCACCGGTGGTTGTTGTGTGAGGTTGCCTGATGCCAATTGCGGCTCACCTGTGATGGGGAATACGTAAGGTGGTGGTGGGGATAAGCTTGGAAGCTAGCAGGTGCAGGTTGACTGGAGGAGGTGGTCAGTGCGCCGGTCTCGGGCTTGGTAGTATTTGGAGAAGGACAACACCAAAAGGCAACATGCTCATTCAAATATCAGCTCATTTCATGAAATATGCATCTTTTTCACGTAGCTTTTACTTAAATCATTAATTGTGGAAGGCTAGTATTGATCGAGAGATCCATTGCGTTTCAACCGCTGGTTTTATTGTCTTGCCTGTAGCCACTAACGCCAGTCCCCCTGAGTGCAATCCACGACCTAACTCCTTTGCAGCTTTTCGCTGCGCATGGGTGTTTTCCCCAACTGACAAGAACGAACACAAATTTACAAAAGGCTGCCTCCTTCATGCATCCCAGCACCTCATGGGTCAAAGTAACCACCAGCCACCACGAGGTTCATCCTAGTGAACTCCACGCTGAGCACCGGCGTCTTCTTGGTCGCAAAGGCGGAAATCTGATCAGCAGTAATCATCACCTCCTTCCCCTTCTTCTTTCCCGTTCCCCCAGTCGTCGTCGCCGCAGGAGCCGACTGCGCCGGTGCTTGTCCGCCACCGACAGTAATGCTGTTGCGGTCTCCCGTGCCTCCGACAGCGATCGTGTCGCCAGGGGCTCCAGCTCCATCGGCCTGGGGCTGGGGGGCTACCGAAGAAGGTCCTCCGATGGTAGGAACCTTGGATGCATCCTTCGGTAGGTCGATGTCCCATACACGAATGGTGCCGTCCAGGCCACCAGAGACGAGAACATTCGACTCGGCACTGAAGCTCAGAGACGAGATGCCGCCCTTGCCGTGGCCGCGACAGCGCTTGATACGGGTGCCCTTTTCGATATCCCACAAGATGATGTTGCCACCGGTGTCTGCGCTGGCGAGCAGCTTGCCGTTGGGCGAACATTCGAGGGCGCTGATGTAGTCGGCGTGGTGGTTGAAGACCCGGACGCACTCTCCCTTCGGCACAGACCACATCCGAATAGACTTGTCCGTCTCGTCCGACGCCGAAAAAACATATGTGCCGTTGGGGTGCCAAGCGATCCTGGAGATGGGCGTGTCATGCCCGACAAATATCCTCTGCGCCGAAGCATGATCCTGGCTGTACACCCGCACGGTTCTGTCCCAGCCTGCCGTAGCAAAGTAGTGGCCATGAGGCCCCCAGAGGACTCGGAAGACCGGTCCGGTATGGCCCTTGTAAATGCACAGCTGACTCCATGTCTCGAGAGACCAGAGACGTACAGTGCCGTCAAAGCTGGAAGAGAGAAGCAATTTGGCATCAGTCTCGAGGGCTGGTTTACTGTCGCCGAAAGGGTTGCCCTCCATCGCAGAGACCGAGTCCGAGAATGAGATGCCCGAGATCGGACCGGAATGGCCGATCAGCTTGCGGTTGTTGGTAAGGTCCTTGTCCCCCAACGCCTTGGACTTGAGCGGCTTGCCATCTATACTCCAGACACGGATGTAGGAGTCAGACGTGCCACAGGCGATGAGTTTGCTGTCCTTGGAGAAGCCCATGCAAGTTACGCTAGGACTCGTTAGCATAATGATCAACAGCTACTACAGGGCGAGAGATGATCTTACCTGCCGCATGTGTTGTGCAGGGTGAACATGCAGACAGAGACGGGAACGCCCACTCCTCCTGTGCGGCCCTCGATCTTGAAGCGATCGCGGTTCTCCTTGATCTTCTGCATTTCGACGACGACGTCCTTCGCACGGGATGGAGGCAGGGGCAGTTCAGCTCGGGTAGGGCCATCCGCACTCTCCTCTCTCTTGATCTTGCGATCGAATTCGTCTACGAGGTTGGGCACTCCATCTGCGGGCGGATGCCTCACATCTTCGTTCTCCAGCTCGGCACGGACATCCTCCCTGAGCTCCTGTTCCATAGGCATGGGGCCCAACTTCAAAGGTGCATTCCCACTAAGGATGTCCCTATTGCTGACTCCAGTGAACACACCAGGAATGCCCTCTTGCGCATCGATGTCGTCAAGGTCGAAGTTCTGAGCTCGCCGGTAGATCGCCTCAAAGCTATACTGCTCGATAGGTCCTCGCGCCGTAGAGTCAATGGTGCAGCGCTCTTGAAGGATCTGGGAGATGATAAAGCCACCGTTGTCGCTCTCTCGCTCCAGAAAATTGAGGAGTTGACCTGCTGCGTGCTGGTTCAGAGGAATCTTGTACGAGTTCTCTATGTACAGCTTGGTCGTGTGGTTTTCCTTGATATGGGGTGGTAAGGTGACGGATGCTAACGTCTTGAGATCGTCCGCATGGACATTCTCAAAGCCTGGTTTGAGCTGCTCGAGGAATTTCTTGGCTTCGGTACCACAGTTTTGCGATACGAGGTCTAGGTAAGAATAGACGAACATGGGCCAGAGCGTTTTGGCGAGTTCAAACTTGAAACGGAAAGTCAGTATGAAAGGTTGGACGGCGTGCCTGGCAAATATGACGTTATTACCTTGTAGAGATCCAGACCATTGTCGATCCAGTCTTTCAGAAGGTTGAATGCCTTCAAGTATCGCTCGGGTCCCATCTCTTGGATAGTTTTCCTGATGGGTCTTCCATCGGAGCCTGTGTGAGCCGACTCTTTTCTGAAAGTCGCTTCAGTTTTTGTGAATCCCTTTTTCAGGAGGTAATCGGTGACCTGGTGTCGATAGTTAGATTCCATTTGAACGAGGTCTGTTGGGCGAGTAGCCATTTTGAAACGTGAGTTTCTCGGGATGGCGGCTCAACGTGGCGATGTTTGCAAACAGAAGAGGAGAAAAGAGCAGGAGTGACAAGAATTGACAGTTGATGGTTGAGCAAATGGCCTCGACCACTGTCGGTCGATAAGGCCACAAAGAAGATAAGAACGGTGAATGCGAAATTTGAAATCATCCAAGAAAAAGTGAATTAGGACTGACAATTTTGTTCAGATCAGATGCAGAGGTGGTGGTTCCAGACGACCCTCCACCGGCGGCGGTCCCTGCAGCCGCATTTCCAGCAGCATTGTGTTGCGCTGAGCCGGCATATGAACCGGCAGGGGCCCCTCCAGGCGGCCCTGTGCCTGACATGGCCTCGAATCGATGGTTCGCTTCAATCTCGTCTTCCTTTGCTGCTCAAGCTCTGTGTTTCGTGATGTACCGTGCCCCGAAGAAAGCTTCTTCCCTTGGTTCTCTCCCTCGTAATCGGGTGTGACGAAGCTGTGAGCGTTTGCGCGTTGCCAGTGTTTGCTGCCTCCGTACCGAGACACGTCTTTTCAAAAGGGGTGCGAACAATTCAACGAAGCGTCGCGTTTGAGATGTGTCCCTATCAATGGCGTATTGGGTCAGTATTGATGAGATTTTGATATAATATTTGATGAGAAAGGTCGACATGAGAGTATGAGATGCGACTCTGTTGTCGCGCGCCCGCCAGATGCATAAGTGGGGCAGACAGGTCAAACTGCACGCATGATTGGTCCTTCTGCTGCTGGGCTGCAGCCTAGTCCACATCCGAACATTGGTGGACCCGTGCTCAAATGCTCCAGCATCGATGTCAGTCGCAACCAGACCAAGCTCGACCAGGGGAGCTTCAATGCTAGGTGGGGTGCCTCTCTACGAACCTCAACTTTGTAACCTTCCACTTGTTGACACCGTCGCTTGAAGCTGAACCCAAGTTCAATGCGACAACAGACTAGAAAGGTAGTACGGACAAAAAGAGTTTGCTAGAACCATCACACATAGCATGGAAGACTCCCCGCAACCAGAGCCGGCGCAAGGCGTCCACGAACCTTTCACCAAAGCCGAGCGCATGCAGCAACTGAGCGAGATCGACTACGTAAGTCCACTCACTCCCACGATACACGCATTTCCATAGACTAACATCATCGCGCAGGACATCACCAAGCTCCTGACCCTAACAAGCGACGCCCTCAAAGTCCTCACAAAGCAAGACCCACCAGCAGCATCGACGACTAACCCCTCCTCCTCAGACGGCGGCGGCGGCGGCGGTGGCGAGCCCGAAAAGTCCCCCGAGGAGCAGACGGCCGCCTTCAAGACGTCGATGGACGCCTTCCTCTCGACGCTGCACTCGGTCGACGTGCGCCTCAAGCGGCAGATCATGGGCCTCGAGGAGGCCGGGATCATCTCGCTCAAGGAGAACAAGGCCGGGCGCGCCTCGCTCGAGCCCAACGGCATCGGCAACGTCGGCAGCCTCGACGTCGGCTGGCTCAACAGCCGCAGCAACAAGGTCGAGCGCGACATGGAGGCCGAGCTGTGGGAGCGGGCGCGCGAGCATCTCGAGGGCATGTCTCCCGGCGGAGAAGGGTCGTCGACGACGAGGGATGTCAACATGGACGGCTGAGCTCCTCCCGGAATTTTGATAGCATTGGCATTGGCGAGGCGTTTATATGGGTTAATGAGCATTTTCACGGGGACAAGGGCAGGTATTGCATCAGGGAATCAAGAACTTTTCCATTACGAGAATGCTATCTCGTTCGCCGTCGTTTCCGTCTACCTACTGAAGTCTGTCTCGCACCACGGTCCGTCATGTCGTGTTCAAGCCTTGGTCGCGTTGCAAAGCTTGTCAAAGCCACCGACTGCGAGGTTGGCAGGATCGCTATCCTCAACAAACAGAGACTCGTCGAGCCTGGGAGAACGGTTAGCACACAGTCACTGCCATCGGTGGCTTCTGGTACTCACAGGGCATCATAAGTGATGCAGGCAAAGTGCTCCTGGCTGGTGCCGATTTGGACTGTCGATAAGGTTAGAACCATATCGTTTGGTTAGGATCGGCTGGCTGGCTTCTCACCGTAACGACCAAAGTACGAAACGCAGCCCTTCTCGCCATTGCAGGAGTACTGGCACTTGAAGGCGCCGTAATCATCCATGCCACCGCCGGCAGTCAGACCGAGGTACTGTTCAGCGCAACCTCAGATCAGTTCTCCTACTCAATAAAGAGTGCATCAAATTCTCACGGGAGACTCACAGTGGTGTGGAGGGCGTGCTTGGCAGCCCAGGTGCGGTCCGGCTCGTAGTTCTTGTTGGAGAGCGCGGTGGGCAGGGAAGCGGAGACGTTGAGATACTTGATATCGAAAGACGGGACGGAGGCAGCAACACCGGTGGTGCAGGTCGCTCCGACGGCCTCGGTGCTGGCGGGTGCAGCTCCGGCCTGGATGATGAGGCCGGCGGCCAGGGCAGCAAGAATGGTCTTGGCGAACATGATTGCTGATGGAAGCGAAGTTTGAAGGTCAAGCGAGCCTAGCTGCGAATGTTTGATTGAAGAAGCTGAGAAGTAATGATCAGAAAAAGAAACGCTTTTTGTACTGCGATATGGTGTAGAAAATTCAACTTGGATGAAGGTGAAGACGATGCTGAGAATGAAGGTCTGGTGAACGAAGTCTAGTTTGTGAGAAACGCAGATGGAGATTTAAATACTCTCAAGGATCTCTGATTCACCTGTTGAACAATACGCCTACACTTTTCTTCTCATTCTTCGCAGTTCCTGCGAATAGGACCTCAAGGATGAAGTCTGACTTCCATCCGGTGTCACCACTGAGTCTCATCATCGCCGAGATCCATCCCTGTCTACCCACCATTTCCTACGCCCTCAATCTTTCCTCGATAGAACACATAGTTCAGATGAACGTTCCTTATTCTTCCCCAACCATTGTTCCAATTCTGTGCTCTTCCGATATTTACGTGGTGTGGTGGCCTACTCTTTTTGCCGGCTAATTGCATGCCACCAACTGGCCATCAAGAAGACAGGACGACGATCCCGGATGAGTTGTCCGGTTCCTGCAGCGCTTTCTACAATGTCTCATTGTTCTTTGGGAGAAATAGCATATAGAAGAAACGGCAGCACATCACTGGCCGTAGGCCTGCTTACCCGGTTTTAACACCGGGATGTGTGGACTGAGCTGCACATTTCCCATTCCGTGCCTCTACCGTTTCTTAGGGTATTTCCCCCTAGCATGATTGGTCATTCTTCGAACATTCAATAGATGTGACCATTGTGTCAATGACTGGATTAGTCGGTGTCAGCTTGGATGCCTGCACACTGAGAGGGACAAAGCATGTGAGGTAAGGTGCGTAGACAGTGCTAAACCAGCGGCTGCGCAAATAATTTGACAATCTACCAGTGTTGTCAGTATCTGTCAATGTGCTACAAGGACCCTTGATGACTTAAGGTGTGAGTCCGACCTGGAATCCGGGATAGCAAATCCAATCAGAACTCCAACACCACAGATCTCACCACCATCAGCTCACCGGTACACAAGACGACGACAACTTGATAGGCTCGCACAGAGACCCCCGAATTTGTCATTATGTTGCTTCCTCTTCCTTCAGCTTCAGAACAAGCAAGCTATTATGTACTGTGCTAATCAGCTACCACTGGGGCAGCCATAAAGACTAATGCATGTATCCATAAGGGATTCCAAAAAAGGAAATAATCACACAAACACCAGCCTTGCCAATCAATGTCCCGTATGCTGAGGATACACTAGGAAAAGTACCGTCTTGTTCTCTCACCTGTCCTTCTTCCAGATCCTGGGAGAAAGCTTACAACATGAAGCTCTTCCTGCCCTCCACGAGCCCAACCCTGCGCTTCGTGACCCGAACCCACGTAGGCGCGTATTGCCAGGCTTCGTCCAGGGCGGGGATGACGCCCTTGGTGTTGGCATCGCTCCAAGAGCAGGTCACCGCACCTTCGAGACCGCTCTCCCGCTTCTTGAGCTCGTCCGAGTTGTTGTCGGCATTAGACTCACCACCTGCCTCGACCACTTCCTCCAGAGCTGATTTACCATCCTGGTCGTCCCACTCCACATCCACGATCCACGTCTTGTCCCAGTCCCTGCGCCACAGCATGAACTCATCGATATGTCGGCTGTCAACCGGTCCATACCGAGAATCCCACTCCTTGTCCGATCCGTGCACGTAGACACTGGTGACAGGCTTCTTGAAAGTCAGGAGACAGGCCCGCGTATCCAATGCATCGATCATGAGCGTAGCCTTATTGTGCCCAGGCGCAAATGTGTTGATCGTGATCAGTGAATCGTAGCCTTTCTGCGGCGGAAGTCCTGGGCCCACGTTCGGATTCAGGTGAGGCGCCACATCGGAACCATCGTAGCTGCAAGTGACGAGGGTGTCCGAGCCGTTGCCGTGGCGGCAGTCGATAAGCTTGCCCGACGCTGAGGGCATTTCAGCCATGACAGGTTTGACATACTCCTCCAGACCAGTATAAACAACCTTGGTCGCGCCGGTGTCGAGGTCGAGCTCTTGAGCGAAGTAAATTTTGTAAGGGTTCGCTGGCGAGAAGGGGAAAGCAACCAGGTTGTAGATTAGGGTGCCGACGAAGACGCAGAAAAGGAATAGCGGAACGTGGTGGGTAACACGGTGGATGAAGGGCGTGACAGGAAGCAAAAGCAAGATGCTAAAGATGGCAACGAGCAAGTAGGGAAGCAACAGCGAGCTCCCGTCCTCGCCAGTTTGGTTGATGCTATACGACAAAGCCAGAGCCAGTGGAGCGGCGAGGATGAGGGTGAACGGCCCAAGCAAAAGGAACTGCAGGATCCAGGCCGAGCTGGGCAAAGAGCCGGACCAGTTTTGCTCGTGTAGATAGGGCTGATTTGGGCCCTTCTGAGTGTCGCGTCGGCTAGGATCTAGCATGTTGGAGAGAGTGCGGCGGTAGCCGGTCGAGAATGTGGTTCTGGCATTCTCGTCGTTTGACCGCCCGACAAGGGGAGTAGTCTCGGTAGGCCCCACGTCTTCGTCATCGTCATCACGAACAGCCGACTCACCCTCGACCTCATCGGCGCTCGGAGCAATAAGAGAGTCGCTGTGGGGAACGGCGTGTAAGTGATCACGAACTTCGTCATCATCCTGCGCATCCAAAGCGAACGTCTGTCGCTTGGGTAGAGCAAAGAACTCGAGGGCTCCAACGAGCGCGGAGAGGAACACCTGCGATTGCCAGAAGACGGCAACGTAGCCAGAGGCAATGTTGAAACGGTCCTCGAAAACGGTGACAACGACAAGAACCGCCCATCCAATGACGAACAGCCAGAAGTGTGTGTATGCCCGGTGAAGAGCGCTGGGTCTGGCGAAGTCGGCACCCCGCATGATGGTCCAAAATGCAAAGTAGAAAAGTGACAACGACATGGCCCACACAGCATACGAGCTGCTGTGCACGATCAGAGGGTTGACCTTCCTAAGCAACAAGGCGGCGCCGATCGTCAGCCCGCCGGCAATGACCAAAGCAAGGGGGAACCGGAAGAGGCCTCGTAGTCCTCCGGTAGAAACCTTCTCTCGATCGGGTTCCTCGCCAACCCAGACATGCGTGCTGAAGATGTAGTTCTTGTCGCTCCTATGCACAAGATAGGTCACGAGCAGCAATGCCAGTGGGCTGA
Organism: [Phialemoniopsis] sp. UDSM-2020; assembly: GCA_018873225.1. Classification (NCBI taxonomy): domain Eukaryota; kingdom Fungi; phylum Ascomycota; class Sordariomycetes; order Thyridiales; family Thyridiaceae; genus Thyridium; species [Phialemoniopsis] sp. UDSM-2020. The sequence continues at coordinate 4,398,045 of JAEILZ010000003.1, forward strand.
CAATCAGGATAGTGAGAGACCAGGCGAACATCGCTCTAAGACGGAACAATACCAGCTTCTCGCCAAACAAGTCGAACCAAACTCCACGGGTAGGCTTTCCGTTCGCGACCATGTCCTTGCGGCCATCCGGACGAGGTCCAATAAACGTCTTGCCCGTGTCGCCGGACAAGCCGGTGACCGTCGCCAGGGATCCAGAGAGCATGTGCCACAGGCTCTGCTGAGAGGCATGGCGCACGTCATCCTGGTTCGTGTGGTAGAGAGAGCGGGGACTGTAGAATGCCATGTCGAGACCCCTGTGGCCGAACTTCTCCCAGATGACATAGTCCGTCTGGCTCCTGATCATGCCCAGCTTGAAGCTGTCGCTGGCGACGACCGACGAGAACGGGTTTGGCGCGTTTCGATAAGCATTTGCAACCTCCGTGTCGGTGGCCCGGAAGAGGACAGCCCGTCCTCCAGCTCCAGCGCCCTCGAGGTTCAGAAAGGTGTGGATGAACGGGAGAAGCGGGGTCTTGCCGAATGCTCGAGCACCATTGAGGAGGTCTTCCTCTCCATTGTTGAAGAGGACCACAATGCCTCGGCGCGGCTTGTTCTGAGGCACAGTGAAGTACCGGATCAGCTGAAGACAGGTGATGACTCCCATGCCATCATCGGTAGCGCCATAGCCAGTCGATACCGAGTCGTAATGCGAGTTCACCAAAACGCCTCCCTTTCCAAACGCCTTTGCACGGCGCTCCACCTCGGCGTACGGCTGCTTCCACCAGTCGCCTGCATCGTCGTCCTCACCGCGAATGTAAACCATTACATTGTTGCCCTCAAAGTACGATGGGGGCTTCCCGGTTTCGTTGAACGTGATGTTTGACACAATGTCATTGAAGACAGTCACTTGGTGATCAGCGCGTGGTGCAACAACCGGCTTGTCTGTCTCGCTGGACCAGGACACGCCGTTGGAGTCGAGTATCTCCTGTGTCCGCAGCAACAGCCAATCGCGCACCCTGTCGTTTGCGCGACTGTTGTAGGGGTGGAACTCCTTGGTCAAGCTGGCGAGATCATGCCATGCTTCCGTGATGTTGACGCCGTGAGGGATCTTCTTCTCCGAGGGGACGGAGGGCACTGTGTTATGGACGACAAGAATGGGGATAAGCAAAGCGAGGTAGATGATGGTCGTCCAGAAGGTGACCTGGCCGGGCCGGAAGGCAATGGGATTGCTCCACGCCATGCTTGCGGAAATGCAAATCAAGTCCAGCAAAACATGCAATTGAAGCGACTCCCCTTCATCTACACTGATACAGGATGTAAGGAGTTGTTCTCTATGGGAAGAGTTGTAGGAGATGAGGCAACAACATTGAGTGAGGTTGGTGGTCCCCGCGCCGATCGGCTACTTACTGAAGGATGGGGCACGGGATCCATTCTAGCGCAATCCGACGTCACCCACTGCCTATATTGGTACCCGTTTTAGGTGGGGCTACTCCAAGAGCAACGACTTCATGTTGTTGACGACTTCACATGGGAACCTCATGAGTTGGCAGCCAGTGAAGCGGTAACAATTCATGCTAGATACCTCTTTGTTCACGTCTAGAGATTATAGATTAAACATTGATGCCTGGCAGGGATTGTAAAGTCTTAAGCTGCGACCTTCGTACGAAAGTTGCTTCCTCCGCGGGTGTTCTTGGGTGCTACTTCCCGTCAGGCTTTTTTGCCCCAGCAGCGCGCAGTAATTGAACAACTTCATCACGCTCGGCTTCGATAGCCGCCTGTAGCGCGCTGTTGAATGGTCCTCCATGCAGATTGACACTAGCCCCCTTACCGAGCAGCATCTGAACGATCTCAACTCTGCCTTGAACTGCTGCAGCCTGCAGTGCCGTGTTGAGAAGTCCTCCTTGAGTATCGACCTCTGCGCCCTTCTCAAGAAGTATCTTGACAGTCTGGACATGGCCATGAAATGAAGCAGCCTGTAACGGTGTGCCGTACTTGTCACTTTGAACATTCATATCTGCACCATTGTCGATCAGGATCTTTACCATCTTCCAGTCCCCCGACAGAACCGATGTCGACACTCCGAGTAATGCTGTGCCACAATCGCCATTTAGTGCATTGACTTCGGCGCCGTGATCCAGCAGAAGTTGTACGACTTGATGCATGCCTCTCACGGCAGCGCGATACAGTGGGTTTTCTCTTGCGCTGTGCGGATTAGCATCGGCCCCCTTTTCTAGCAGCACTCGAGCAATCTCGACAGAATTTGACTCCGAAACAGCCAGCTGCAACGCTGTTTCGTCCCGCTTGTTTCGTATATGAACGTCAGCGCCTTTGGCAAGGAGTATTCGGGTGATCTGAAGATGGCCCCCGATTGTAGCGAGATGCAACGCCGTCATACCGTTTCGATCTTGTACATTGAGACGAGCACCTTGCATGGCGAGCACCTGAACAACCGAAATCGATCCTCGGCGCGCAGCACAGCTTAGAGGAGTCTCCAGTTCCATGTCTTGCATGTTGATGTCTGCGCCGTTGTCGAGTAGCAACTTCACAATGTTGTACCTATTATGCATTGCAGCAGAATGCAGCGCTGACTGACCATTCGTGCTCTGAAGATTGATTTCTGCGTGATATTCAATCAACAAGCGTACTAAATCTTCTCTGCCGACTCCTGAGGCACCTATGAGAGCCGACTGGCCATCCGGACCACCTCGTAGGTCAATATCAGCGCCGGCATCAAGCAAGAAGCGCGCCGTGTCCGTACGACCTTTGGATGAGGCGATATAGAGCGCAGAGAAATACCCCAAGCTACTTCGCTCATCAACAATGGGACGATCATGAGCTAGGATATATTCAACAATCGACTGGATTCCCACGAAACTTGCCAGGGCAAGATCAGTCCACAAGTGTATGGCAAAATCGGAACCATTATCTCGAAAATACTTTGGCGCCCAGCCCATGACCACTCCGCTGCTTAAGTTACAAAGCATGCGCATGTCCTTTGTAAACTTGTCTGTGGCTCGATGGCTTGCAGACCTGAAATGAAGGGGCCAGTTGCTAGCAGCGTAGGGTTGGAAGCGCGCATGACAAGGGGGATCAGACGGTTGTTCTTGAATTTGAGGTAGGCCGCCCAATCGCAAATAACTGAGGCAAACTTGTAACATCGTGATATTTGCCGCTGACAAATTCAGACGTCCACCCCACTGGCCGTGCTGTTGAGAACCAGTCAGGAACTCTCTAGCTGTCTGATGGATGAAGAACAGTTTTGAGTCGTAGACACTTATAAAGAGGCCACAGAAATTGCGGACGATAATCTTGAAAGTGTTATCTGGCCACAGAGCTTCGTCAAGATCTGCATATAGTGATATTGGACTCTTCGCAACCGCTAGCGTCCAGGCAATGTTCGCCTCGTCCAGAGTCAGGGGTCGCTTTGCAGCAAGTACAATCTGGAGAAGGAGGCTTGTTTGCTCCTGGTCCTTGCTTCGGCGCAATATATGTTCATAGGCATCAGAGACTTCAGAAGGTATTGTGGATAAAAGGCGTTCAATATCGCTTCGTCTTCCATACACGCAAGGGTTCTGCTGGATGATGTCGAAGGTAAGATACAGCCAAAGATACGTACGATTTTGTTGACTTTTTAAACGCTGGGATATCGCTTCTTTGTGTTCTTTCTTGAATCCGCAAGTGATATCATCAAGTTTGGCATCGATGACGCGATCAATATCTTGCGCGATGTAGTCAGACTTGTCATCGCCGTCAAGGCGAAGATATGACGCAACGGAAGAAATTCTTCTGAAAGAGGCCTCGAGGTCATCGTAAGGCCGACTTGTGATGAGAAATTTGACCCAAGAGGGTGAAGCATAAGAGCTCGAGCTGCGACCCCACGATTTGTATTGCTCCAAAAGTTTTTCGATAAGTTGTTGCCTGCTCTTCCTCTCGCACTCATCAAGCGCATCTAAGACGCATATAATCCCAGAAGCGGAGGACTGGGCGCATTCGATTAGGATGCTCCATAGCACAGAAAAGTTATGTGCTATATCTTGGCCATGGGCTTTGTGATGGCCTAGAGCAATGTCCATGAGTTTGCTAGAAAGGTCCTGCGTGAGGATCTGGTGAAGAATAGCCCTGAGAGCGTCGGTACTGAACATCTGGTCTTCATTCCCATCCTTGAAGAAGAAATAGCACACAATAGGCATGCTGCGGCTCGTAGACAATCGCCAAGGTTCGTCAGCCATGGCCCGCGATAGTACTGACTTCCCACATCCCGGGCCAGCAGTGACCCAGAGGAAACTGGACGTTTCAGAGTGTTGCCATCTGCGGTATGTGGTGTTGTTGAAGAACCATTCGCATGTTCCTTCAACCTTTTGCGGATTGAAGTCTTTATAATCTTCATAGCTACACGCCAAGCTCTGCAGGAGCTCGTGCTTGCGCCGTTCCTTTTCGAATTCCGGCTCGCGTCGTACCCTCATGCTCTAGGATGGTGGTTAGTTCTGGTGCTGTGGCTATCTTCACAAAGGCGACTGGGTTAAGTGACTAGTATGTTTACCATTTTGTATTGCCTCTCTGATCATCATCGATTAGACACCCACGGTATCACAGAAAGCTCACTACTCAATCGCACAGGGTAGCGTTGAGGTGTAATGAAATGCACCAACAGACTGCAGCAGAGACGGCAGTCCTGCAATTAAAGTAATGAAAACTTCTTAGAAAGCTTCGAGGAAAGAACGAACGAAGTCTTAAAAATGATTCGCCGAATCAATCATGGATGGTATCGCTTGAGAGCGCGCGATTTGCAAAAAACCAACGAAGTGTTCAGGGCATTACGTTGGATGCCTCAACTCAACTCGCGGGGTACGCACAAATCCCAGCAGGCTGCATTGGGTTTCCGGCGGTTGGGCGACCAATCACGCCTGCACTCGAACCTTCTAACTGCGGTTCATGTGACCAGAAAGAAGAGGCAGCTCCCTTGTTGTAGTCATGGGTGAGGTGCTGTTGCACATTGACGACCTGCCTCGTCCAGTAGCTTGGAGCGCCGACCTGGCTACTTCGATATGGACACCCGAGGAGTTTCTTAGATTGTCCAGCCAGTCCGCAGCAGCTCAGCTTATAGGAGACAGATTTCCTACTCTCTGTAGATAGTGGTCTCGGCGGGCAGAAATTCACAATGCAACACTATATATGGAGATGTTTTGGGACATCTCGCACCCACAAACAATAAACCAACACAAGTAAAAGCACATCGTATTCCTATGTAGCGCTACAAGAACCTCCAGCCTATGAAAACGAATAACAAAGGTCAGGATTGTTCATCTACAATACAGTTAGTTGCAAAACTAGGCGTCGTGCCGGCCGAATCAAAGACGACAAAAGTTGTTGATCTCGTCGCTGCCCCTAAAACAGGTAGTTCTCTTTCATTCTTTTGTTTCTTTTTCGAGTGAGTATTCAATCCTCGGATTGCTTCCAAGTCTTTTTTGTTAGACTTCCAAGGGATGGAAAGAAAGAGCAGCCACGAAGAAGGTGGCACCGCTCAAGAGTCGGGAGAGGTTAGTCCGCGTCAGTATGCCGTCCTCAATCAAGCTCCGGGAGGAGGAGGCGGCGGGGGTTGGTCGCTGGGCGGCGGAGGCGGAGCGTCGCCGGAAGGAGGAGGGGGTGGTGGAGGAGCGCCGCCAGCACCACCAGAGTACTGAGCAATGAGCGCGTTGAGGTTGCCAGGAATACCTGGGGGAGCACCAAGGCCAGCTGCTCCAGGAGCAGTGGGCAGACCTGGAGGAGCGCCCATACCGGGAGGGGCACCATAACCGCCGTAGCCAGGGTAGCCGGGGTAGCCCCCAGACTGCGCTCCGGGAGCACTCTGCTGCTGTTGCCACGGCGCGGCACCAGGGGCAGAACCGCCATAGCCGTTGTTCTGGCCACCACCATAGTAGTCATCGCGAGGGTTGTCGTTGTTGCGGTTGTTGCGGTCACGAGCCCAAGGAGCAGGGCCGCCAGAGCCACCGCCACCACCCTCGCCATCACGGTCAGGGCCACGGCGCCAGGGAGCAGGACCGCCGGTGGGACCACGCTGCCACGGCTTCGCGTCACCACCACCGTTGTTGTAGGAGCCAGGTCCGGCCTCGATACGAGCCGGAGGACCATCAGCGCCACCTCCAATCTCTTGCATGAGTTGCTACGGTGATGTTAGTATTGACACATGAGGGTTATCATAGGGAGAGGAAACGTACCTCGTACTCGCGGTCAACGGCATCACCGCCACCAATACGGCCTGCAGGAGGTCGGCCACCTGGTCCGTCATTGCGCCAGCTAGCGCCTCTCTGCCTGTCGGGACAATCGCGGGCCATGTGACCAGCATTACCACAGACACGGCAGATGATGTTGGCGGTGTAGTTCTGACGCTCGGGGCAGTCATATTTACGATGACCGATCTGGCCACAGTTCTGACAAGCCTGGTTCTCATCGTCACGCAGGGTACCGTTGAGAGCAGCAAGCTCACGGAGCTGGTTGCGCTTCAGCTCGTTCTGGCCTTCGGGGATGGAAGCAGCCTGTTTTGCAGAGTTAGTATCATTCAGCTCGGAAAAAGAAGAAGGGGAGGTGACATACCGTCTCGATAACGTTGTGGATAAGCTTCTTGGCCTTGTTGACCTTCTCCTCGGTGTCGGCCATGATCAGGCAGTGCAGATCCTCCTCCTGGTTGCTAGAATGAGCGGCATCTGAGCGTCCTTTACCCTCCTTGACGGAGCCTTTACCACGAATGGCAATCTTGGCGCCCGACTCCGACTCCATCTTCTTGAGGGTGTTACCACGGGGTCCGATAAGTAAGCCAACTTGATGAGGGAAGAGCTAGTGTTAGTATCTGGTCAAGTGTGGGAGTGACAGCAGTCAGGTGAGATTGTTCAGTCTACAGTGCAGGCCTGCAAGGCAGCGCATTCGAAAATTACGTGATGCCTGGCAGATCTCCAGATGGACAAGAACGAAAGGATTGAGGTTAGAAGGGTTAGAGGGTTAGCAATCATACTGAAGTTAATCTCCGGGTAGTCATTAACCGGCACGTAGACCTTCTCCTGGGTCTTGGTCGGCCGTCTGTAATCCTGCGGTGGATGATAGTTAGGAATGGTCTTCATCGCCTTCTCGATGAGCTTGTGGCGCTCATCTTCGAGGCGCTTTCGGTATCTGTATTCTCTTGTGTTGACACGGCGACCATGGTTGTCGTACTGGGGTGCGGGCGAGGGAGATCTGGAGGGGACAGTTAGTTACCTTGTTGAAGGCGTGGAAGGACTCTCAAGAGTTTACTCACCTGTCACCGTCCGCGGGAACAACATCGTCGATCTTGAGCTTCTGGCTGATCTCCTCGATACGCAGATGTAGGGTGTATGCCTCGAGCTGTTCGCTGGTCATGTTGGCAACAATAGCAGTGGGTAGACCCATCAGGCCCGCTGCCTTATTCTCAGCTGCATCACCCCAACGATTGCGCTTCTTTCGGCGGCGAGGGCCATCGGCTTCGGTTCGTGGTTCGGGGCTTCGGCCGCGCTTCAGCTCGCGATCTCCGTTGGAGTAGCCGTTGGACTGGTCGTTGCGATCGACCTCGGGTTCAGCATCGCCACCAAAGCGGCGCGCCTTGCCCAGGGGAATGTTGTTGGATCCGGTGATCCCTTGGTTTCTCCACGACATCTTGGGCAGACGTTTGCAGTGCAGCACAGTCTGTAGGAATGCAAGATGAGATACAGAAATCTTTGTCTCTTGCGAAGAAGAAGACAGGAGAGCAATTATGGGGTCGAGACCAAGGGTCAGCAAAAGCTCAGTCGCGCCCAAAACCTTTCGCCTGGAGCCCGCCAGTCACGTGGCGATAAGAGAACTTGATTTCGAAGTGTGGCAACCAGGACCACATCAGTGACCACATGTGCAGACAAGCTGGAGAATGCACTTATGTCGTTATCGCCGATAAGCCCCTCATCTCATGCTCATAGAGCTCACTCAAGGTCTGATCACAGTGTGTGCGAAGTGCTCAAATGGATCAAAATGTGGTATTGATATGGTGTGAATCATTGTGAATGGCTTTTGCCTATTACTTTGCATCGGCCTTCATGCCAGACTGCACCCAGGCCCTAGACTCCTGCTCCCGCTTCTCCTCCTCCTCCTTGGTCAGTTTGTCAAAGGCAGTGTGCCTCGTCGGCACGTTGCGGCCCTTCTCGAAGCCCGGGCGCTCCTTGAGCTTGTACAGCCAGGTCTTGAGGTGGAGGAACTCCTCGATGTCGATGCCCGCCCAGCTCGCGGCGGCGACCCAGCCCCAGCTGGCGACGTCGGCGATGGTCAGGCGGTCCCCGACGATGAAGCCGGACTTGGACTTGGCCAGGTGCGTGTCGAGCGTGCGGTAGAGGCGGCGCGTCTCGTTCTGGTACCTGTCGATGCCGTACTTGATCTTCTCGGGGGCGTATCCTGTGTGCGCGCGGAGTTGATTAGAAAACGCCTGCTCCTTACCCTGTCTGAGATGAGGGATGCACTCACTCGTAAAGTGGTTAGCCTGTCCCTGCATGGGGCCAAGACCACCCATCTGCCAGTGGAGCTACGCATCTGCGGGTCAGCACCTCTCCGAAACCCATAGAAGCTCATTGTACGTAGAAGCGCGTGCGCGAGCAAGCGACGCATCGTCACAAACATACCCAGTTGTTGGTCTCGTAGTACTCCTCGGTGCCCGCCGGGTACGAGATCTTGTGGTCCTTGTCGTACTCGTCAACAAGATACTGCAGGATCGAGCCGCTCTCAAAGAGGCGGATCGTCTTGCCGTTGAGCTTGTCGGTCAGCGCCGGGATGCGCCCGTTGGGGTTGATCTCGAGGAACCAGTCCTCCTTCTGCGTGTTCTTGCCCAGCGAGATGGCCGTGACCTGGTAGGGCAGGCCAAGCTCCTCGAGCAGGATCGACACCTTGATGCCGTTGGGCGTGCCCGTCGTGTAGAGGTGAATGTCGGATTTGTCAGCCATTTTGAGGAATTGCGATGCCAGTTGTCGAAGGCGCTGTGTCATGCCAGTTCTACGGGATGTCTGAGGTCCAAGAGCTAGCTTAGCATGGACGGAATAGCTGATTGTATTTAAACTCAGCTTTCTATATCCCCCGTTCCCGCGGGGTCTCCGATTTAGCTATTGCTGAGAAATCACAAAAGATGGCGTCATCTTGGCTTAATGCATGTTTCGTTTTGGGCGGGACGGGACAGCTTCGGTCTGGGTACCATCCACTGGACCAGTCCACTTTCCGTTGGAGATCATGTTAGTCTGTGTCTTGATTGAGTTTCCCCTCATGAGCGACGCTGGATCTTGTCACCCAAAGCTGTCGGTAGCTAGTTCTAGGGGCAGTTCGTAAAGTCGGGTGGGGTAAACCGCCGCCCCAAGACCGAGGGTAGAGGCAAAACTATTTTAATAAGTTATTCCCCGTGTTGGTCTATGCCTATCTCCCCGAGCTCATGGGACCCAGAGGGGCTTTGTTGGAGGTCTCAAGATACTAGGATATCAAGTGTTAGGAACAAAAGGACATAGATAGGCAGGGATTGGCACCCAGTGACAATTTAAGCTTCTGACATGCAGGTCTGACATCCGGTTCGCTCACGGAAATCAGCCGAACGTGGGAAACATCTCGTAAGCTTTCAAAGCTTGCCTTTATTATTCAGCTCTATTGCTAATGCATATGTCACTGCCTTCAAGAGCAGACGACGCTGACCCGTAGGCTTCACCGATGATATCGGGTCCAAGCTGTGTTACTGAATATCACTGTGCCTGAAACGTCCAATAGTGGATGGCGTTCAAGTCATCCTGGCTTCTCTTTGGCCCTCAACAGCCCTGATTTGCACCCACGGCACCGAGGAGACCTCCACGGACCTCCCTGGATGGCTTGGTCCTGTCTTACTCGGCGCTGGTGATCGTGGCATGCTTCAAACTTGCCGGACTGGCGCTGGAGTCTCAAGTCTGGAACTCGGCGTGCCAGAGTCTTGGTCTTTGTAGTTTCTTGATCTCGATCCTGTTCGTCCAACTGGTTTCAGATCTTCTTGAATCTGCCCTGAAGCCAGCACCGATGCATCTTAAGCTTCTTCAATCGGTTGACGATCATCCTGCGATCGACACCGAGGTTGACGACCTCAAACTTCGCAGCAGATGCAGTCTCGTCAGATCCGTTCGACTGACCAGTCCAGATGCCGGCCAACTCGTCCTTGTCAAAGAAGTAGACGCGGGTGCCGTCGCCGCGGATGTAGAAGTTCTCTTCGAGGTACCGTCCTTTCCTGAATCGGACCTGAGCAAGGTCTCCTCTACCATAGTCGCGGAAGCAGACTTCGCCGCCGGGTTTGAGGAGCCGGTGCACATTGTCCACGGCCTTCTGCCACTGGTCGGGGGCCAGCGCCGAGAAGATGAAGACCATCACGGCAACGTCTACAGAACCCTCTTCTAGGTCGGGCGGCAGTACGTCGCTAGCAACGTCCCACACATCGGCCTGGATGAACTGGGTATCGTAGTCCGCGTTTGCGCGCATGACGGCGACTGCCTTCTTGGAGAAATCGCAAGCATGAACTTTCAGCTTGGGATTCTTGTTGTGTGCGAGAACGGGAAAGGCCGTGTTACCGGCACCGGCGCCAATCTCCAGGAGAGTCTTGGGCCCAGCATCCTCCTTGACGATTTCGCCTAGGACGGGGAACTCTTGCTGCAACCACTTCCGGTCCTTGAAGAAGTTGGCCGTGTTGTTCTTGTAGAACAGGTCCCACCACTTTGCAGGGTCACCATTGAACCGTTCTGGATAATCGTTAGCAACTCCATTCCCATACAATATGGTTCAATATAAGGAAAAGAGGTGATAAGAAGCGAGTCAGATGGGAGCGAAAGACTTGAATGCTACAGTTGTCATCAGGTACTCAGATGAACTATGCTATAATGTGTAAATCATCACACACGCCGTGGGGACGGCGCCGCTTCGAAGGAATCGAGGTAAAGTAAGAAAATCTGTAGCAACTCACTTTTGTCAAAGTCAGAGACGGGAGACTGTCGCTGCATAGCGTACTGCTGCTCAGCATACTCCTTGTAAGTATCATCAGCCTCGACATGGTCCCAGGCATTGAACTCAAACACATCATCAGTCTCGCTCAGGAAGCGCGACCCGAACTGAAACGGATCGGTCCGCTTCTGATTGTACTGAGGATCATGAGATCGATGAGCTGGGACATTTCCATCAGCAGTTGTGCCAAGCTGGATAGCCGCCACGTCCTCGGCGAGGTTTGCAGTCTCTGCCTCTGCAGGACGGGTCGACACCGCCTTGCTCGGAATATTGGGTGTTTCCACGACCATTTTTGCGCGTCCTGAACAGGATAAAGCCTCGGCTGAGATCAAATGTCTACAGAGCAGAGCTTGATGGGCCGTTACGGGTGCAGAACGGCATATTCGCACGCGGAGACCGGGCGCGTTGCGTTGAGGCCTGAAGAAAAGGAAGGATAAGAAAAATTTTGAGGTGAAATTTTGGTGGAGATTTTGGGGGGTCGCGAGTTTGTGGCTGAAAAGCCCATGCTGGACCCGCTACAATTTTAGTGTGGCTTTATCTGATCCCTGTGAATCACCTCGAGCCTTCGATCTAAGTGATTCTCTGGACAGAAGTATGATGCCCGACCAAAAGAAACCTTTTGAAGCTCTTTAATGGTGGATCTCATATGTATTAAGATTTCAAGACGATTCAGCCACGAGGGAGTCCTACACTATCTGTGAAGTGGGAATTACGAGGCAGTCGTTCCACAGCCTTAATCTCGAGGCTTCAGCCCAGCTCATTTGTAACAATGAGCGAGCTGGAATCCGGGAAGGCGATGAAGTTTGATATTTTGAAAGCCTTTGGGAATGGTCCGAGGCTGGGCCGTCTAGCCGTTCCAGGTCGGAAAGCTATCGATACACCAAACTTCATCGCGACCACCTCACGGGGTACCGTACCTCATGTCACTCCCGACAACCTCACCAAGCATGACCTGGTTAACGCTTCATACTTTGGCCTCGAGGACTGCAAGTCGACCACTCTCATACCCTTATCAGCATACTATTGTCCTAACAGTATCCACAGTCATAGAACTCCTCCAAAAGAGGCCATCAGGGCAACCAGCAATATTCGACGCGCCGCCCAGCAAGTCAGGCGCCTCGCCGCTGTACGCCTTCACCGGCACCCCTCCGTCCACAGTCTCCGTCCTGGCACCACGCCGCCTGCCCGCCGCCACGTCGCACATGGGCAACGGCCGCGACTTCGTCTCGGTCTTCACCTCGACCGGGTTCCGCAACCTCACCGTCGGCGACTACGCCGCGGCCATCGCCGCCGTCCGGCCCGACATCGCCGTCGCCATGGCCGACCTCAACTACGGCGAGGCCAAGACGAGGACGCCCATGTCCAAGCGCGCGCTCCGCATGGCCGAGCGCACGGACGAGTGGATCCACGACCTGGCCAACGCCACGTCCGGCGTCGCGGCGCTCTTCGCGCCCACGCTGCCGGTCCCCTTCTCCACGCAGTGGGAGTACCTCGAGACCCTGTCCGAGATGACGGACAGGATATCCGGGCTGGCCGTGTACGACATCGACGTCGTGCCAGACTTAAAAGAGTACCCGTCCCTGACCCCGCTGCCGCGCCTCTCCCTCGACACGCCCGTCTCGCCGCACCACATCCTCCGCCAGATCGCCCTGGGCGCCGACATCCTCGCCCTCCCGCTCCTCAACACGACCTCGGACTCGGGAGTAGCCCTGACCTTCACCTTTCCCCCTCCAGCCGGAATCTCCCCTTCCACCCCGCTCCCGCTAGGCACAGACCTCGCCCAACCAGAGCACCAGACCTCACTGCAGCCCCTCGCCGAGGGTTGCACGTGCTACACCTGCACGACGCACCACAGGGCCTACATCAACCACCTCCTCTCGGCGCGCGAGATGCTTGCCTGGACTCTCCTCCAGATCCACAACTATCACACCATCCAATCCTTCTTCACGGCTGTGCGCGCCAGCCTCGCCACTCAAGGAGAAGACGGGTTCGAGGCCGCGCGCGAGGCCTTTCTGCGCGCGTACGAGCCCGAGGTCCCCGCTGGCAGCGGCAGCAGGCCGAGGGCGAGGGGCTACCACCACAAGAGCATGGGAGGCGACGCGAGGCTGAACAAGCCGGCGTGGGGCAAGTACGGGGACGGGTCGCCTGGGGCGGGGACACCCGGGTTGGGTGTGCCGCCGCCGGTGCGGAGCACGACGGAGACTCCGCTTGTGCCGGAGGGGGATGCGGCGGAGTTGGATGGGAAGGGGTTTGCTGAGATTGATAGGTAGCAGGTGTGCTGATACCACATAACAAACATATGGATGAAGACTACGAGATTCATGTCCGACTTCGAGGCAAATAAGTTCATGAGACAACATTAAAGTGCTTTATATACGTAATGACCGTCATGAACATGCTAGACCTATCGAAAAAATCACAATAGCGCCCGAAGTTCTCTCGTCTAAACTACCAGAATATTCTATCCCTAACCAGCCCCCAATAACACCAACAAATCGAAAGCACATAAACACATCTCTCACAGCTCCCTCTTCATCTCCCCCTCCTCAACCTGCAAATCCCTCTTCGCAGCCCTATTCTTCACCCTCGACGGCCCAGCCTTCATCTCAACCCACTCCCCGCCCTCGTTCCATATGCCGGCCTTGGTATAATCCCAGCTCTGGCTGCCCTCCATGTACGCGAACCGGAAGTACTCGTTGATCTTGTCTTCCGCCCGGCGCGCCCACACAAACTTGTCCTTGCCGGCGCTGCCCGCCACCGAGTCCTGCAGGGAGGAGTCGTCGTCGGCGAAGTACGTCCGGAAGCGCTCGACGTCGTTGACCAGGACGCTGATCCCGTCGTACCGCGGGCCCGGCGGAGGGGCGCCCCACGTAAACGTGATGGTGGACAAGTTGCTCGCGACGGCGGTCGCTGCCGCCGAGGCGAGGTTGATCACGGGGTCCGCGATCTCGGGTAAGGGCGACCCGGTCTGCGAGTCGCCCTGCAGGGCATACGCCGTCTGCAGCAGCGAGTCCCACCCCCAGCGCGTGACGCCGTTGATGAACAGACCCACGAGAAGGCCCTGGTACAGCAGGCTGGGCCTCGTCTGCATGCTCGTGCCCGGGAGCAGCAGCAGTGCCAAGATGTAGTGGTGGATGCGCAGGTTGAGGTCCGGCAGGGCCAGACACAGGAGCAGGCCCACGATGAAGAGGATGTACAGGCGCAGGTACTTGACCAGGCGGCCCTCCTGCCGGAAGTACCAGATCTGCGACGCGGCGACGCAGACGAGGATGATGACGATGAAGGCGAGCGCGGCTTTCGCGCCGGGCTGCTGGTTGAGGTCGTGCGACGTGAGGCGCGAGATGGGGATCCAGGAAAAGGACACGTTCTCGAGGGCGCCGAACCAGCAGGCGCCTAGCCAGAAGAAGGTCTTTTCAAACTGCGCCGTGAGGCCCGTCAGGGCGCGCCGGACGCCCATGCGGTCGTAGATGACCCAGGCGGTCAGCATGGCGGGTAGGTACTTGCCGATCAGGCCGGACAGCAGGGCCGGGATCGTGCTGTGGGGCGGCGGGTCCGAGGCGAGGCCGACGTGCCAAAAGACGCCCGAGAAGATGCTGAAGAAGAACAAGGGCGCGGACGACACGAAGACCGAGAAGACGATGGAGAAGGCTACCGAGATGCCGAGCAGGGCCCAGCGGTTGTCCGAGGCCTCGCAGTCGATGCCCTGCTCGAAGGTGAAGGCCAAGGGAAAGTACGAATCGAAGCCGAAGCTGCTGGCGCCGTTGCGCACCGAGGCGACGAAGCCGCTCTGCTGGCCGACGAGGGACACGACGCCGCAGCCGCCGCGCGTGTTGGAGATGACGCCCGCGTGCACGGCGGCGCCGCAGATGAACGAGTCGCCCCTGTAGACGGGCGGGGAGCCGTCGTCGGCCGGCCCGCCGACGATGAGCGGCGCGTAGTTGACCTCCTGGTCGCCGACGGCGCGCGGGTTGAGCACCTGGTAGCTGAGGCAGCTCGAGGGGCAGCGGAACGCGAAGCCGCTGCCGTTGAAGGGGCGGCAGTCGTTGCCGTTGATGCCGCACCCGTTGCCCGACACCCAGTACGTGTTGCCGCAGCCAATGTCGCCGGGCTCGCCCCAGCCGGCGATCTCGGTGGCCTGCAGGCCCGCGCGCATCACGAGCGCAAACGTCATGAGCCAGAGGCCGAGCCAGAGGACGACGAGCCCGACGCGGTGCGCCCGGCGCGGCACGTGCTTGTCGAGCAGCTTGATGGGCCAGTGCTGGATGTCCGGGAAGATCGGGGTGATGCGGAAGGGCCGGCCGCCGTCGTCGGGGCCCTGGGCCCATCGGGCGGCGGCGCGGAGGGCGCGGCGCACTGGGTAGGGCACCCACTTCCAGCGCTTCCAGGCGCCCTCATCTTGGATGAAGCGCGGGGTGGAGGGCCGGCTGTCCTGCTCTAGTTCCGAGAGTGCACCGGCATCGTCTGTGGTGGTGGTGGTTGGGCCGATGGGGTCGTCCGGATGTGTGTCGGTGGAGGATTGGCCATTGCTGCGGTGGCGCTGCTGCTCGACGTCCTCAACCGTGGACTCGACCGGATGGGAGTTGCCGCCCATTGTGTATGTTTGTATGAATGTATGGGTGTGTCTTCGGTCTGGCTAACCGTTCCGACGGGAGAGAAAGTTCGGTGGCGATTGAGAGAGATCTAAACGGTATGTGATGGGGTACTGCGATGTTGGTGCGGCTGTTGGACCCCGCGCAGCGGCTGGTTCGGAAGCGATGCTCTATGCGATTCGTCTATGAATAGTTGTCGTTCTCTTCTCCGTGGGGTCACTACCGATACCTCTGTGACACGCCCGGTGCCATTGTAGTAGTAACGGGGAGAGAAACAGTGTTGACGAAGAGGTGAACGAGCATGAGTAAGTAAGTGAGAGGTGAATCCTCCAAGTAGGAATCGAGGCTGACGAATAGGCGGGCCAGTCTGAGACACACGAATCGAGACGGGCTGGCGATTGATCCCTGCAAGGACCAAGAACCGTGGCGGACCCGGAGAGCTAATTGGGCCAGAAGGGTCCGCTCTCGCATGGGATCGTCCGTCTAAGCAACAAGAGGTCCCCGCCGGGCTGCAAGGATTGGACATGGGCGACAAGCAGCCAGCCCGAGGCTGTGGGAGCTATTTACTCCGATTTTCGAGATGCCTTCAATGACATCGTGGATTTTTAGACAAGGCTATTGCGCTCTACACTTTGGGACCTGGTTTTCTACTCAGACTTAATTGACCTATTCACTCATTGATACCAACCTACCCTCTCTTTACAAACTTTCCAATTCTCAGAGTACCGAAAAATAATACACCAGAAGTAATGCACTAGACACAAAATCAATCCTCCAACCTCCAAACCTGCGACTCTCCGGCCCCTCGCCGGCCAACCCAATCCCCCAAGATGCCACCACCAACACCGCGCATCCTCCTCCCGCGCGCCCGGCCCCTCGCCCAATCCTTCCTCGTCCAACACCGCCCGCGACGACAATTCTTCTCCCTCCCCAACCTCGCCGGCGCAACAACCTCCTCGGAGCAGGCCATAACCGCCTCGCGGTCGCTCCCCTACCCAGCGCCCGCCCTCTACGACCTCATAGCCGACGTCGACGCCTACTCGTCCTTCCTGCCGCACTGCCACGCCTCGCGCGTGACCGAGTGGTCCGAACCCCTCACCCTCAAAACTACCACCACACCCACAGCTCCGGAGCAACAGGCGCCGCGCCGCTGGCCCCGCAAGGCCACGCTGACGGTAGGCTACGGCCCGCTGACGCAGACCTACACCTCGAGGCTATACTGCCACCCGGGCGCACACATCGTCGAGGCGGTCTCGGGCCGCGCGGGGCCCACGCTCACGGCGTCGCAGTTGCGCGACATCGGTCTCGACGCCGAGGCCGAGGCCGCGCGGGGGCGGACGAGTCGGTCGGGAGACACCTTTGAGAGCCTCGTCACGCGGTGGAGCGTCATCCCTCCACCTCCCACCAACACCAGCGCCCCTCAAGGTCAGCAGCAGCAGACGACAAGGGTGGAGCTGGGCATCCGGTACAAGTTCGCCAACCCCATGTTCCAGCTCGCGACGGGCCAGTTCGGCGAGGAGATCGCCAAGCTTATGATCGAGGCGTTTGAGAAGCGGGCGAGGGAGATGCTAGGCGGTAATGGAAACGGTGCGAGGGGGAGGTTATGAGGCTCGTCCGAGAGAGGCAGGATAATGGGGTTAGATGTATCAACAACATAGAGCCATTGTACGATTTCAGCAAAGGCCAGGAGAGGACTAGAGAGAGCATAGAAAGCGCATCATTGTACAGTACTGCATTCTCGGCGTCGTTTCTCAGACAGGAGTAGATGGATCTAGATCTCAGTAGATATAGACAGAGCGAACCACTTCATCTGCATGCGAGCTTCCCGTGCCCAAAATTCCTCGACTGTTTGCCATTCATAGTATCCAGCAAAGCACAACATAGCTTGAAGGTAACATGGAAACAGGTTGTACAAATTCTCTCTTTGCATTTTTGTATTCAAAACAGTGAGCACATGAAAAACGACACCCTTGTAGAAGAAGCGCTAAACCCCCAATACACATATCTTCTAAATTGGAGCGGAGCTGACCCACGGAACTCCCCGACCTCGAGACCTCTTCCAAGGGGTGATGGACATTGCAAAGCTTGATCATCCATAATGAAGTACGCCCCGATCCTTGGTACCAATCCCGTCGTTGTCGGCCAAATTTCACATGTCTTTGTGCCTACCCGCTCCTGGCCGACCTGCCCCCGTTCCCCAAAGCATATTACCTACTCCGCAGAACAATGCAGTCAGAGTAACAAAGAAGATGAACAAGAACAAATTTCATCGAGAACTAAAAAGCTGCAAGTGAAGGGGGGATATCAACGGTTTTAAAAGACATCAAAAAGCAGCCCAGATTTCCCAAGAAGATCCCAGAATAGTGGTCCAACAAAAAGGTGTATGCAGAGAATGAATAAGTAGTATCGTCATGTATCTCGATGGTCTCGTCGTCTTCGTCACCATACAGGCTGGTTCAAGACCGCTCTAGGTTTATTTCGGCTTCCTATAGGTGACGCACGTTAGAGATCTTGCCTCGCATACGGTCGCGATCGGGACTTACTTCTTGCTCGACGACTTCTTCGGTGGACCAAACATGCCACCCAAAATGCCGCCGCTGGACTTCTTGGCCCCGGCCTTCTTCTTCCTCTTGTCGGGCCCCTCTACGGTGACCACTTCGATGTTACCACCCATAGGCCGCCCAGGCATGCCGCCCATCGGCCGCATGTTGCCTGGCCAGCCGGCAGGCGGCATCGGCCCGCCTGGGGCTCTCCCGGCCGGCCGCACACCCGGCGGCATGAATTGGGCCCGCATGCCGTGCGGCATGCCTTGTGGGGGGTGGCGGCCGTGCATGCCGGCCATCTGGGGCGGGACGCCCTGAGGGTGGCCACGCAGGGGTACCTTGTCCATGGGCCACATGTGCATGGTGATGGCCCAGTCCGGCTCGACGACCTTCTCCCACACCGTTGGCAGAATGATCTCCCCGTTGGGGCCGATCAGATCATAGTGCCCTTCTTGGACGTGAGGGCCGATAACGTCGACGTGGAGGAAGGCCTGCTTGATGAGATCCTCCATACCCTGTAGCAGCTGCTTAGCTTATGTTCAACTTACTCACAGCTGAGAGAAACTTACACTCCAGGTCTGGCACAGATGGTAGGGGAAGCTGAACTTTCTCCCGACAGCGTCCTTGAACTTGATAGGCGCCTTCTCCTTCTTGGTGGCGGCCTCCTCCGCCTTGACCTTGGCCTCCTCCATGAGCCGCTTCTTGAGCGCCTCCTCGGCAGCCTTCTTATCCGCCTCGGCCTTGGCAGCATCCTCTGCCGCCTTCTTCTCGGCCTCGAGTTTGGTCCTGGCGTCGACCTCGGCCTTGAGCTTGGCCTCCTCCTCGAGCTTCTTGCGCCATTCAGCTTCTTCGGCAGCCTTCTTGGCAGCTGCCGCCTTGGCTTCCTCTTCGGCCTTGATGGCAGCTTCGACCTTGGCTTTCGCCGCAGCTTCGGCAGCCTCAATCTTGGCCTTCATCGCCGCCTCGGCAATAGCTGCCGCCTCGGCCTCGCGCTTCTTACGCTCGTCGTCGGCTTTCCTCTCGGCCTCGAGCTTGTCCCGGGCCTCACGCTCAACGCGGGCCATGGCCTCCTCATGGAGTTTCCGCCTCTCCTCCTCAGCCTTGCGCTCGGCCTCGATCCGCTCTCTCGCCGCTCGCTCCGCCTCTGCCTTGGCCCTCTCAATTTCCTTCTTGGCCTCTTCTTGGGCCTTTCGCATCTCGTCCATACGCCGTTGGAAGGCGTCTTCAGCGTCTCTCCTAATTTTGTCCTCCATCTCTTTCTGCTTCACGGCTTCGTCCTTCTTTGCTTGCTCCGCCTTGTACAGCTCTAGCTGCGCCTTGATTTTCTCCATCTCGGGATCCGGTTTCGGTTCTGGTGGAGGAGCCGGGGTCTGGGGAGCAGCAGGAGCTTCTGTGGGTGGCGGAGGAGGTACTTGGTAATATTGTTGTAGGTGTGGGGGTAAGCCGGGCTGGTACCCGGGGCCGCCACCGTAATACTGCTGCTGTCCATAGGGCACCATATCATATGGTGATCGTGGGTCGCCGCCACCAAAGTAGCCGGCACCGCCGCCGTTCGACATGGGCGAGAATGGATTGTTGCCGTAGCCGTTGTTGTAGTGTACCATCTGCTGGGCACCTCGGCCGTAGTGGCTCGGGGGCGCATATCCGCCGCCTCCTACATGGCTGGGCGCATAGCCCGGTCCGTGACCGCCATGACCGCCATAGTAGTGGCCGCTTGGAGGCGCGCCGTAGCCGCGGGAGCCAAAAGGCGGAGGACCGTAGTCCTCGGATGGGTCGCTGCTCATTGGTGGCGGATTAGGTGCTCGATACGCAAAGGGTTGCTGCACCTGTGGTCGCGAGTGATGTCGTGAGTGTTGCCGCTGAGGGGCTCTGGGATGAGGGCGGCGGGGAGGGGGAGGGAGATCTGCACTGGCGGAAGCCGAGTCAGAGGGCTCAATGTCGTCGGCCTCGTCCTCTTCGTCGTAGAGATCGTCCCAGCTGTCTTGGCCCTCACCTTCGGCCGAGCTGTATCCCTGGTGGTGGGGATGCCCGCGTCTCAAGTGTCGTTCGTCTTCCGAGACTACTGAGTGTGAACGTGACGAGCTGGTGGATATCGGCTGGTGGCTCGGTGCGGCACGACTTCCCCTTGTGTGAGGAGCAATGTTAGCAAATCAAGGTCACAGTACAGTGAGGCGTGTATGTGTAGATAGTCAAAGATTTGAGCGGCAGACGGTAAGGAAGTGAAATGCAGGAAAATAAAATGAAAGCAATCTTGTCTCTCCACGGGTCGTAACTCACGACATTGGATTGGGATTTGCGGGGACGACCCTTCACTCGCGACAGCCTTCACAGAGGGTCGGAGCAAAGGTAATCCTGGAAATGGGGAGGCGGTCAGGTCCCGGTAGGTAGGCCCAAAAATAAAGAGGAATCCCGGTAGCCAGGTGAGGAGCGAGATGGTTGTCAGCGACTTTGTCGAATCTGGGATCGCGCGCAATCGAGGAAATGGTATGGGTGTGCGGAAGTGCGCAGTGTCGCAAAGGAGGGGCGCCGAGGAATTTTTGTGTGGGAGAGAGTCTGAGAGCGAGATCTGCTCTGAGAGTGAGTGAGTCCACTGCCCTCTTTCCCAAAGTCGCCCGAGTCAATAAATTGTACTCTTCTGTATGTGCCGACCGAAGGTGTCACGGGCAGACTCAAAAGGATGGTCTGCTGATGCCGGGGCTTACAAGAGATCTTGGGGTTTCCGGCGTCGAAAATGATGTTGATTTCACAGGACCAGCAGGCAAGAAAGGGCGATCAAGAACGGATTGGCACCGTGATGGCCCGGCAGAATATTTGTCTCAAGAGGTGTGTCGTTCCTTGGCCGGGCACACCCCCTCCCCCCCTTGCAAGAAAATCAGCGCTGGCGGGATTGGGCGCAAAGCAGGGGTGTGGATTGGGTATTTGCCATAGATGCGGTGAAGCTGGATGGTTCGGTGGGTTCGAGGTTGCTGTGGGTGATCGCCGACGCTTCGTCCAGAGTAAATAGTGAACAAAGCGGATCTTTTGCCAGGACGCACAGGATCGTGCTTATTAGGCTGCAGCACTTGCCAGAGGAAGCCTACAGTAGCGCGTGGTGGCCGGCCGAGTCCAAAGAAGGGCCAGGTCAAATCGGAAGTCAATCAACCCAGTGTCTTCCTTTCTATTTCTTTCCTTGCCCGAAGGGCGAGGAGGCAGAGAGATGAGATGGGGTCGAGTTGATGCCTCTCCCTTGGCTCGAGTACTCAAGCTTGAATAAGGTAGGCAAGTAGCGGTAAGTACAGTCCCCGAAGAAGAGGTGCCTTGAGAAGCTGAAACGGGAACGGCTTTCCTGATCTGTTTGTATCCTGGTTCCGTGGTCCGTGTATATCTCCTTGGGTTTATGGGCCGGTGGTCCAAAGCAGAAAATCCAGTAGATTCCGGGGTAACGGCGTACAGCCCAAAATACAATAATGAGGCCTCAGAGACAAGTCTGTCAAGCAAGCAAAGACCACATCCTCACGACCACCAGGACAGCGACAGCGACAGCGAGTGAGGGGTCCGGGTCTGGCTTTGTGGACTGGTGAGGAGGGGCATGCGCCGCGCTACTGTGCGTGGGGACCCAGGTCGGCCAGACCATGGATGACAACAACAAATGACGACGGCAGACAGCGGGTTATCCCAGTACCTAGCTAAAGTAGGTACTCCGCCAGTCTAGCCTCAGCCCGGCTCCACGTCTTGTTTGCTGTCTGGGCTGGCACTGGCACCTGGGCTTTGCTTGCTGCTCGGATGCACGGGCGGGACTTGCCTTGTCCCACTAGGAACCCGGCAGCACCCACTGGTCTCAGATTCGAGCCGATGCGAATCCTCAATTGTCTTGGTGGAGGATAGGCTTTGTCGAGCCATATGGATATAGCAAAAGAGAAAATTGTAGAAAAAGTTCGTGCAAAAATAGCCAGCGCACGTGTGCGGGTAGTAGATTGGCACAACCGCCATAGGAATGCGACAAGCATAAAAAAGAAAAGTCGTCTCTTACCTCTAAAATTGGTGGAATGGCGGGTTTGTTGATGTGATGGGGTGTTGTTGTGGTCTGTATTTTTGGGTGGTGATCAAAAATGCCCAGCCGGCGCTTGGTGGATCTCGAGTGTTTTCTGGACGGTTCTGAAACCCCCCTGCGAGTCTCTCGGGTCGTCACTGTCCCAATAACACTTGACAGCCGGGCTGCTGCTGATGTTGTTATGGAGTCTGGTCGTGTGGCTTGCTTTTTCCTCCTTGGGCGATCCAGGGGCTGCTGATGGCTGCTGCAAGTAATCAAGGAAATCTCTTCCAGATCCTTCCTGGATCAACGGTGCGACCGTGGAATAATTGAGAGAAAGCGGATCCGGCTTGTCTATCAACGTCGTCGCTTTATCGTTGTTGTTGATCTTGTTGCTGCTGCTGATGCAAGTCGCTAAAGTAAACAAATCGAGTATATGCACCTAGATCTGCTTAAGAAGCAAACGTCGAAAAAACCGGCAGGTTGTCCTTTGTCGGCAAAAGAGGCGGACAGGAAAGAAGCAAGCAAGGCTCACTTGGTCGCAAAGTTAAACGTATGTGTGAAAAAAAGAAGGCTTCTCAGGAAAAGAAGCAAGGAAATCTAGCCTGCTGGGACAGGGGAAAGGATATAAGCTGTGACTGTCAGGTTGGGGGCGATCCGGGCTTGATATGTAATTGTGCGCTTTGTACGTCTCAAGTTCTCAGGCACCACGAGTGGTGGCTCTTGTGGTTGGCGGTTAACTTCAAATGGCAGTGGTGGTGGTAGGTGGTGCCTATAGCGAGTCAAGGGGGCCAAAATAACAAGCAAGACGCTATCGTTGCCAGGGCAGATTTGCCGCCTCTTTTGGGCTGGGCGGCGATGGATTGGGATGGGCGAGGGATGATGAGCAGCACCTCCTCACGGACAAGGCAGTGCGTTGCGTGCGTGGGTTGTGTACACACTGAGCAGTGTACCTAAGTATGGAGTAAGACAGCTAGGTAGCCATTTTACTCCTCTTTTTCCCATCTCTTTTTACAACTCCCTTGCTCAACTCTTCACTCCCTGTCCCTGTCCTCGTCCTCCTCTCTCCACAACACCGACTGATTTGATGATATTGATGCCCTGTCATCTGTCGTCCGTCGCGAGAGCTTCCCGCTTCGACCAAGGTGGAGAGAGGACTGCTAGATACGGTCTAGCCAGGGTCACCTCAAGGTCAGGTTCTACCCCATCTCCAAGCCCCATCCACGGCCTTTCGTGCAGCCAGCAGCCGCATCAGCATCCCGTCGCAGTGCAGACGCCTCGCTTCCGTGCTCCGTGCTCCACCTCCACCGAGAATTCCAGCGATACTGCAGGTGTAGCAGAAGTCGTTTTTCTCTGGATATCATATTCCCGGAGCTCCAAGTCCCTCGCTGTTTGATTCCCTAGGCAGTGTTTCTCCTCTTTTGGACATCTACACATAACGCGCGGCGACGGTCTAGAAAAGCTGCTGCAAGACTCACCAGATGTTCCCGTAGGAATTGTGGACTCGGTGGAGAACGAAGTAGAGTCTGGACTTGCTGTCTTCTGTCTGGGAGATGTGATAATGCAACGGTGAGTCGGTGTTGTCTCCTCTTCCTCACGGTATGCCACGGCGAGCGCGACCTCTGTCTTCCTGTCTCGACCCTTTCACTGGCTGTGAAGTGATTCCGAGACGGGCGCCTCGCTCATTGCTGCCACATGGATCCTTGTGAGTCAAAGGGGGCAGTTCGGGACGTTGCTCAAGGTCAGGAGTGGCCGGCCGGTTCGGCTCGATATAGATGGTCTTGCAGGGTTTCTCCGTGTTAGTCGCGTGTTGTGCCTCTGCTGCTGCCCAGGTATCTCGAGTTGCGCCAGACTCTCACAAGCCCAAGACGGATGGCAATGAGTCCTTGGACTGGACGGTTTCTCTCGTGTGTCTAGTTTACAAAGTGCTACAGAACCATGCCTTCCTCCTTGCCCGGGTCCACGATGCTTAAGTAGAAGGGGCGCGTATCCTCCAAGCTGTCACTGCGTCTATCCACCTACCTTTGCGGATTGGCGATTCTGCTGGCCCGCGTCGCCGGCAACATTGGGCCATGCCTCCCCCATCGACAGACTGGCAGGGCGAGCGATGCCAAACTGAGCAGTCGTCGCGGCGGTCAAAGCGGTCTATCTCCATATTGTGGTGATGCTCCTGCCAGATGTGCATGCCGCGGAGCAACAGCACATGCCTCTACAGGCGACGATGGACGGCGGACGTCATCGAGAACCGGAGAGCCTGAGAGTCCACAGGGACCGGAAGCCAGGGGACGTGCAGCCAGCCCGCCATTCGGATGCTGGTCGGCACTTCCTTTCTGTCTGACATACGAAGGCGGTTTCTGCCCAATGCACAATGCGGCTTGGCCCGCCGACGAGCTGCAACCAGTCGTTATTTAGAAAAGGGAGTCTACTGGTCCTGTACTGGGTATTTTCTTCCTCAAACTGATCCTCCTGCTCCAGAAACGGAACCACTTGGTGTTACCGCAGACCCACAGGCGAGCGCCGCGCCGAAGCCCAAGTGGAGCCAGCGCACCTCCGAACAATGCCCAAGCTTCTCCACCACTCTGACTGCTCTCTTGTCCATGCGCGACCAGCCAGTCTGCGATATAAGGCACCAATGACATCTCCACCGTGTCCCCCTTTGGATGTGTATTTGCATCAGAAGCTGCGCACCTCGTACGTGCTTAGCTCGATGTTGCTGTCTTGTCCTCCCGCTCCCTTGCCCTGAGCCCTGACTCATAGCTCGACGTCTATCCGATGCTTTTTGGCAAACACGCCATCCTGAAACTTTCCAAATTCTTGTCGTCGTCGTCTTCTCGCACAGCCATCCCGGTGAGCAGGTATCACCTCACGACGTCAGCGGTTTCTCTAGCAAGCAGCTCTCGGGCTGCCGCAACCTCAGACTGCTCATAGCCACGCCACCGGTACTCCTGTGCGGTGCTGTGACGGACAATCTCGGACAGCTTCTTAGTGGCCAGCTCACTCAACCGCTGGATGCTAGCAACATCCGGCATAACAAAGTCGTCCGCATCAAGTTGCTTTGCCGATTTGCTAGGCTCTTTTAGGAGCCGAGAGGTAACCTAGCCCTTTTGTCAGCATTTCGAGCAGCTGGTCGCTTGGCGCAGCATGCTTACAAGTTTAAGCCCATAATATCCACGCAGATAGTCATCGCAGAGTTCGATGCTGCGGGAGAAGCGCTTCAAGGCCTCCACCAGGTACTTGAGCGTACCGTTTTCCGTCGCACCAGGGGCTGTGGCAGCCATGTACTCCAACTCTCCCAGTCGCGCGTGAATCTGTAAATTGTCATTAATACGACGAAATGCACCGGGAGTGACGTTGTACCAACATTCCACGCATTTGGTGTCAGGACCAGCACCTCCTCCAAGGCATAGATTG
The DNA here is from genome assembly GCA_018873225.1 of [Phialemoniopsis] sp. UDSM-2020. Classification (NCBI taxonomy): domain Eukaryota; kingdom Fungi; phylum Ascomycota; class Sordariomycetes; order Thyridiales; family Thyridiaceae; genus Thyridium; species [Phialemoniopsis] sp. UDSM-2020. The sequence goes on from JAEILZ010000003.1 coordinate 4,423,589, forward strand.
CTTGCGCGTACATTCCCTGCGAGAAGTACAGATCAGACAGCTCCGACCAGGTCTCTGCATCTGTCGGCGAGAAATCAAGGAGGGCAATGCATGCGGCAATGGCCTCGGAGGTCTTGCCAAGTGAGCATAGCAGCGCAATACGGCGCTTCGTAATCGGCTTCTCAATGGTCAGTATCGCTGTATCTCTAGCCGTACACCCAGGTGTCCTCACAATGTTTGTGTCGTTCTCCTTCAGAATCGCGTCGTACTCTTGCAGCACCTTATCCATTGCGGCCGGCGTATCGGCATGTGCCTCATTCAACAGCCCCTTGAGCGCCATAATCTTCTCGTTGTCGTCTCCGAACCGCTTCGCTAGCCGCTCCAGGCACTCGCGTGCAGAGGTTTCATCGCCGGTGCGCAGACATGACAGGAGCAGGTTCTCGTATTTGACCCAGAGCTCGCCAGATTCGGGTGTTGAGAAGAGGGCGGCGAGCGGTGATGAGCTGATGGAGCTCGGTGAACTCTTGAGAACAGTTGGCGCCTGCTGCGAGAGCTGCAGCGCCTCGGCCGGCGAGAGATGGCTCGGGGGCTGGAATAGTGACGGTGCCATCTCCAAAAGTGTTTTCCAGCTGTATCACGGGGTAATCCACGGGAAGCGACAGAGCAATGGCTAGGTTCGGTGGGAGGTGGCGGAGATGAGTAGCTCTTCAGGAGACAGATTGGTTGAATTGAAGCTATCTGGAATCTCGAAGGTCGGTGGTCGATTAATCCGGGGCGACGTCAGCTCAGTAAAAAAAAGCTCCACAATTCTCCCCCACAAGCGCTATCAAGCAGCGCAAGCCCCAGCCTTCAGTTGATGAATCCAGCAGCTCGTCCATTACGTGGGGCATTGATTTCGTCAACAGCCCACCTAAACCGTAATCGTGACCATCTCCAGGGCGGAGACCAACATACAGCCCGGTCAACGACGAGCTGCGACCAGGCCTATAGAAGCTCCAACGGATATTCAGACATGGCTACTCTGCAACTCTGCTGAAATCCTCTTAGCCTCCGTCTACAACCTTGTTCCTCCCCGTGTTCGGAGCTTCAACGGTGAAGTCGGCCTCTTGGCCGCACCTTCGCGACAATGTACGCCTCTTGCTCTACACCCTCGCCGCGCCCTGGACGGCACTGACAAAGTTTCACAGGTTCGAAAAGTCCCTCTACGACCTCATCCGAGGCCTGCGAAACCACAAGGGCAACGAGAGGGAGTACATCCAGAACAGCCTCAAAGAATGCCGGGCCGAAGTGCGCAGCCAGGACATGGACCTCAAGGCCACCGCCCTGCTGAAGCTTATATACCTTGAGATGGTCGGCCACGACATGTCATGGGCATCCTTCCACGTTCTTGAGGTTATGTCCTCCCCGAAATATCACCAGAAGAGGGTGGGATACCTCGGAGCCGTCCAAAGCTTCCGGACCGACACCGAGGTTCTTATGCTGGCGACAAACCTGCTGAAGAAGGACATCGCGGCGGCCTCTACGACGATCATCTCCCTACCGATAGCGACGCTTCCGCATATCATCACTCCGTCTCTGGCCCTCTCTGTCATGCCAGACCTTCTGCCCCGCCTCAGCCATACCCACCCTGTTATCAGGAAGAAGACCATTGTCACACTCTACAGACTCGCTTTGGTCTATCCCGAGACACTCCGGGCGGCGTGGCCAAAGATCAAGGAGCGTCTCATGGACAACGATGAGGACCCGAGTGTGACAGCCGCGATCGTCAACGTCGTCTGTGAGCTTGGCTGGCGGCGACCACACGACTTTCTCCCACTTGCGCCCCGGCTCTTTGAGTTGCTGGTTGACGGAGGTAACAACTGGATGGCCATCAAGCTCATCAAGCTTGTAAGATTGAAACCCGTCTAGCTGTGTCTTGCAAAGCTAACGCACGCCAGTTCGCAACCCTGACGCCTTTAGAACCGCGCCTGGTTCGGAAACTGCTCCCGCCCCTGACAGATCTCATCCGTACAACCCCCGCGATGTCGCTCCTATACGAATGTATCAACGGCATCATCCAGGGTGGAATTCTTGGGAGTGCAGATGATGTTTCTGGAACTGAAGAGATTGCCTCCCTATGCGTCAGCAAGCTCAGGGGCATGGTACTCGTGGATGGAGATCCGAATTGTAAGTCCAGCGAGCCATTATGGATTATCCGCATAAGTATTAACAAACGCCAGTGAAATACGTCGCCTTGCTTGCTTTCAACAAGATTGTAGCGACACATCCCCTGCTCGTTGCCGAGCAGGAGGATGCGATACTGGAATGCATAGACAGTCCGGATATCACGATTCGGATCCAGGCTCTCGACTTGGTGCAGGGACTTGTCAGCAGCGACAACCTAGTGTCGATAGTCAGCCGCCTGATGCGACAGTTGAAGCTCTCCGATACCTCGTCCGAACACAGGATCGAGGCGCAGCCCATCGAGTTCCGGGCCGAGTCCGACGACGAGGGCGAGGCTCGCGTCACGCCGCCTCGTGGCGACAGCGAGGCTCCCCCCTTACCACTGGACTACAAGGTCGATGTGATTGGGAGGATATTGACCATGTGTTCGCAAGACAACTACAGTAATCTGGTCGACTTTGACTGGTATATCGACGTTCTGACACAGCTCATACGTACTGCTCCGACGGCGCCCCGCCGGGACAACGATCTCGATGAGAGCAGGTCGAAAGCGACGTCTGTGGAAATATCTGAAAGAATAGGCGACGAGCTAAGGAACGTGGCAGTCAAGGTCAGGGCAATCAGAGGTGCCACGATCAGTGCCGCAGAAGGTATTCTGGCGCAATTCAACTCGGACTCTGCTGTCAATTACCCAGCAAGCTCGGGAGCCCTCCGCCCCATCGCCTGGATACTAGGAGAATACGCAATACAGCTGTCGTTCCCCGATGACACGCTCAGTTACCTCTTACAGATGGTTCCCAGGACGGAGTCTCACGAGGTGCTAGCCGCTTGCGTACAGGCCATAATCAAGATCTTTTCGGTCGTCACTAGAGATGAGAGGGAACTGTGGACGCCGGAGAGAAAGTCGAGGATATCTCTCCTCATGGCACGGATCATCCATGTTCTAGATCCACTTACTTTACATCCCAACCTCGAGGTCCAGGAGCGAGCCGTCGAGTTCTCCGAACTTCTCAAACTCACCGCAGAAGCCGCATCGGGCCAGGCACCGTCCACAGACGAGGTCCAACAAGACGCCCCACTGCTCCTCACCCAGGCCATCCCATCCCTCTTCAGCGACTGGGAGCTCAACTCCGTGGCCCCTGCCGCGCAGAGGAACGTGCCGCTGCCAGACGGCCTCGACCTCGACACCGCCATCCACTCCAACCTCGCGGGCTTGCTCGCAGAGGCCGACTCGCTCGGCTACCTCGCCGAGGACGAGGACGAGTTCAAGGTGTACTACCACCAGCGCCAGCAGCCGACCAGCATCTCGTCCGCCGAGATGCCCGCCATCACCAGGCTCGAGGACGCGTCGTCCGAGGTCGCCGGCTCGTACCAGCAGTCCGCCGCCGCCGCCGCCCCGGGTGAGGAGTCGTACCTGGACCCGGACATCCTCGCGCGCCGCAAGGCCGAGCGCCGCGAGCGCAACCGCGACGACCCGTTCTACATCGGAGGCGAGGCGTCGTCGAGCCGCAGCGGCAGCGGCCTGGCTGGCCGCTCGACGCCGATCCACAGCATCCTGCAGCGCGAGAACGGCCCCGATCTCGACATCGACTCGATACCCATCATGCAGCTCGACCTCAACAAGCTCAGCAGCTCCCTGCCCTCACAGCAGGCCGCACACGCCCCCAAGCCGAAAGCAGCCCCGGCGCGCCAGCGCCTCGTCATCGCCGCCGACGAGACGCTTGCCGGAAGCAGCGGGGCCAACACCCCCGCGCGCAACTACGAGTCGGAGAACAACTCGGACAGCTTCACCAAGTCCCGCGCGCGGCGCCTGCGGCAGCAGCAAGGCGGCTTGCTGCAGGTCGACTCGAGCCACCTCGGCTCGCTCAGCCTCGACGCCGCCGATGGGAGCTCCGCGGCAGGTGCAGGTGGCGTGGCGCCGTACGACTACGAGCTGCAGCAGCGCGAGGAGGCCGAGATGGCGCAGGCGATGAAGGAGGTCGAGCGCCTGCGGCTCGAGATGCAGCGCGCCAACGAGAGGATACAGGTCGCGCAGGGGGTACCCGCCGGCGGGACGATGGTCAAGAAGAAGACCAAGAAGAAGAGCAGCAGTAGTAAGGCCGCTGCGGCCGCCGAAGGAGGAGATGACGGGGCGGGGGCGGTCAAGGTTAAGAAGAAGAAGAAGAAGCCTGCTGCCAGTGCTGCTGTGGAAGGGGACGGGAAGGCCGGTGTGATTGTGGATGGTAATGGTGATGGTGGTGGTGAAGGAGCTGCCATAGCGATGCCAGAGGAAGGATCTTCAGCGGCGGTCGTCAAGCCCAAGAAGAAAAAGAAGAAACCTAAGGCACCGGTCGACCTGCAAGAAGGCGAGGGCGAGGGCGTGCAGGCTGAGTAAATCAGACGTGGATAATCACAATATACAACAAGAGCCAAACATACTTGCAGTCACAAACGATATGGACCTGTGAAACACAAACACATACTCATGACAGTCTGTGCATACAGCCTTGGTATCAAAAACCTAGATATGACCTTTCCTGACTCCAGCGCATAATAGCACACCAGAGCTACGTAAAAAGGTACGCTTTCGTTACATCGTTTCTCCTATGCTAGATATGTGTGCTTCTCGCACTCTATCTTGAAGTAGCATTGGGCCCTTTGCCCTTCCCAACCCACCTTCTAGTTCTCGTCTGGCATTTTTAGACGGTCTAAAAGTACATGGAAACCACTCAAATGGCTCTATGCTTCTTGCACGTCCTTTCATAAGGCGTGCCGTGCCTATTCCCTAAGGCAGATTGCCTGTGGATATCTCTCCATCCTCGATGCACCCATCATCCCAAAGCAAATATCTCCTCATTAACGTCATGACACCTCCTCACCCTCCGCCTCTTCCCTAAACTTAATTCCACCCTCGACCTGAATCCCCTCGCGCACCCACGCCGAATCGCCCACCTTACCCAGTGGCCAACGGCTGCGCGCTCGTTTCAGTAGGTTCTCGGTGATCTCCATAGCGCCCAGCAAGCCCTTATCCTCAAACTTCTTCAGGTCGCCCTCGTGATCGCCATCATCGCCTGCGTACTCGACCCAGCGCCACTCTACTCGCGCGATACGATGGCTCGTGCGGCTGCGCATCCGGTGGGCATCACTCATGCCAGGGTGAGGGTCGAAAGGTAGGCGTGACTCTAGCAGCGCATACAGTAGCACACCAAGTGACCACGCATCGATAGCCTTTCCGTCGTAAGGCTGACCCATAATCACTTCCGGCGCCGCATAATCATCAGACCCGCACCGAGTCTCCAGCTTCTCGTCATCAGCAACGCGCCGTGACAACCCCAAGTCCGTCAAAGTGGAGACGCTGTACGGGTATGTTGCCCAGTCTATTGACTGGTCTGCCAGCTCAGCTGGGGGTATGTTGACGAGAACGTCTGTACCAGTTGTTAGTATGCAAATTAGAAACATGAAACAGTAGTCAGAGAGCACATACTCTCTAGCTTGATGTCACGGTGGACAATGCGCCGCTCGTGCAGGTACTTGACAGCGCCAACAAGCTCAGCGAATATCCTCCTTAGTAGTGACGGCGAGAGCAGCTCTCGATGCGCAGTCGCTACATCGAAGAGATCTCCGCCGGGGCAGTAACTGAGCACGAGGATGGCCCGTGTGGCTTCAATATTCCACGCCTTGAGGTGAATCAGCGACGGGTGGTTGATGGACTGCATGATGTCGAGCTCCCGCTTCAGGCTCATCTCGACGCGGTCCTCAGACGCACCACCTTTCGGTCCGTGCTCGCAGACTTTGACAGCAACAAGAGTGCGAGGGTGGTACTTGGTTTGCAGCTCTGGAGTCAACATTCCGTTCGATTGATGTGTCTCTTCATCCTCGGTCGGCGATATCCGGCTCGTAGCCAGCATCACGCGGCTGAAGGTACCCTGACCAAGGACCTTGACGGCCCTCCATCGCCTCTTCTTCCCGTCGAAACGTCCCCTGGCCTCGAAATACTCGTAGCGCTGTTTGTCGTCGGATGTTCGGCCATCGCCGGATGCCGAGTCGCTTGAGCGAAGCGAGGATTCGCTCGGCGGCGGGGTAGGCGGTTTCTCAACCGGGGTCAAGCCCCGTACTTCGGATAGGTGGGGCTCGCGACGCATATGCGGCTCGAGAGCTTCTGACCCAGCTTCTACCTGTACATGAGAACCCGAGACGGTAACCATGCGCTTGGGGATGGCCAGCGGATCCGGAACGTAGTCACTTATACTCCTATTACGAGTATGAGGCTGAAATGGGTCGGAGGAGCCGGGGGCCGCATCGTCGCCAGGTGCGAGACCCGCATAGTTCTTCCTCTTGACTTGGTTGGCGAGCGCCGCGGATATTGACTCTCCAGTGCTGGTTACAAGAACCGCGCCCTCGGACGGTGTGATCATGACGGGCGCGTCACGAGATGGAGGCCGACCAAACCTCTTCCACGGCCCCGGCGAGTCACTCGAGAGTAGTGGTGAAGGTAGCGGGGTCACGTCGCCCATGGCAGTAATCACAGGGCTTGGGACGGTCGAGCTAGCCGCCGAGTAGCCACCAAATGCGGCTTTGAGGCTCGGTGTGCGCGAGATGGGTTTGAGCGATGAGTTCGAGGGCTGGCGATGTAGTGTCAGGTTCGAGGGGCGATGAGAGCCGGGGGTGCTTGTGAGAGTCGCGTTGCTGTTGAGACTATCGGTCCGCGGGGGAGGTCCGGGATGGAAATCGGTGAGGATGCGCAGAGCGTTGCTACTCAGAGGGCTACGCTGATAACGCGCCGGCTCCTCGCTACCAGGGAGATCCAACCTCTGAGGGGTCGACGGACCGGGCGACGTCTCGGGCAGCGGTGGTGAAGGCGCTATCGTATGCGTTCGGAACTGCAGCTGGCTGGTTGGGTACTGCGGAGGCGATACGTCGAAGATGGGTGTTGGGAGATCGGAATCGTTGGAGAGGACAGAGTTGTCGCTGTTGGTGTTTGCTGTCGCATTGTGCCAGTCGAGGTTCTCTTGAGTAGGTTTTAGGTTGTAGCCATGGTACTGTCCGGGTTGGTCGCCGTGACTCTTGTCTGGAGACTGGGAGGGTGGTGGCCCTGAGGTCATGACTCTGTCGCACAGCTGCAGTGGGACCCCGAGCTCATATAACGGATGTCCACAGAGTGGGTGTCTCAAGAAGGTGAATGCAAGAGCTAGGCGCGGCGAGAACGGGTGGTGCAGGGCTGGGATGCGCGGCGGAGCTGCAGATGACCGTATCCGGGGACAGGCACCTCTGGGAAGGTGGCAGCGTTGGTAATTGGAGGGCTAACGTCAGAACGAGCAGCACAGATATCGTGGGTCGGTCTGGCTATGCGGGGCTGGGTTGCCTGTAATGATCACCCAGATCTGGCGGGTGGTGCGAAGACTTGTGCCAGAGTCAATCTGGTCTCGCAGTGCTGTGAGCAGTCGAATCGTGGTTATGCGTGCAGCGGTGCGCGGGTGGTTACAGCAGGCGAGGCGGCGGCAGGCAGGCAGACTTCTCGTGCGATTGAGGCGTTTCCCGCGTCGGTTTTTGCAAGACGGGCGGCGGCCATGCGTCAAAAGTAACGTAGCGAGCCGGGTGGATTATGGAGAAGCAGTGTGCTGCTGGTATTGGTGTTGGTGAGTGCCGCAAGATGACCTGCTGGGTACTAGACAGGTACCTGCTTCTGCTGCCAGGCATGGATTAGCATCCGCTAGGCCAATCGGGTCGAGGACAAGAACGTCTTGACTCTGGTCGAGTCTACCAAAGGAGTAAGGACTAGCCCAGCTAGCGAGTAGCTTGGCCTTGTTGGTGGAGGCACTCACTGCGCTTGCGGGCGTAAATAGCGATACCCGTGTCAGGTATCGTCGGCCGCGTGGTTGGCGCTTCAAGTGCTGTTATCTAGCCGGTTAGTACGTGAAGTAGACTGTATAAACTTTCCCCGGCCCACCTTGATAACTGACAAGCTCCAGTGTAATTTGACCAAGTCGAGAATGGCGTCGTAGATATTAGGTCGAGTCAGGATTGCAGATCGCTTCCTTTAGGAATTGGCCCTATGTGGGCAGAAAGTGGAAGCGATGCGATTCACAGCAGATGGCCTGCAACCGAGGACAGGTGATGTCAATAACGAGTCAAGTCACCAATTGGTACTGTGATTTGGGTTGAGAGGACGAGACTGAGAGTATGTGTCAGACACAAGAAAAGACAGAAAGCTTGGGAAAGGTGAAAATAAAATTGTTGATTGGAAATTTAAGATGGTGACGAGTAGCAACTCTAATTTGGGAAGGAACCGTGAACGCGACGCTCCGTGTGGGAGGAATGTATGGGCGTCTACTGGTGCCTACCAAATTTGGGCAATCACTGGAACGAGCCTGTGCCTCATTTTAACAGCACACACCGTATTACATTCGTATGTACAGGGCAAGGCTGTTCTCGAAGGGGGGCTTTTGATGACTTTGCAGGTAATACGGACGGCAGTCATGTCAGCTGCTGCACCTGTGAGGCGCGCGGGTCACACTCCCTTCGTCATGGTGTCGTCTATGATTCTTTGAAATCCAAGTGCAGGTTACTACTAAGCATGACGGCCTGATTCCCGAGTATCCAGTGGCATGCACTGTTGCCTGAGCATTCGTCAACACGGGACAGCAGCGGAGGGTGCGGCCCGCCTGCATCAAGCCCGAATTGCGGGGAAGCCCCGATGTCGAGCTGCCGCCGTTCCGGCCCCTGTTTCCGGGGAAGTCGGACCTTCGGACAGAATGAAAAATATGTAAGAAGGGCGGCAATTACGTTGCGCTGAGAATTACTTGTGCTGGTCGTCTCCAGTAGCTATAAAAGTCGATATTCTCTTCATCTCCAGCTACCTTACCTGCCTACCTAAGTCTCCTGATCCAAGTTCAATAACACTCGAAATAATGCATAGTTGCGCGTGAAGCAAAGCAAGCAACAAAGACAATCCCATCGTCTCGCCGCCGGCACAGTTCTCGCGATCTTCTTCTTCACCTTTAATCCCCATATTAATACATGTACATAAACAAGGGTTCAGTATTCGCAGCTTGTCTTGGTAGCGTTTTGCACAACCGAGATTGATGCCAAGCTCAACACGGTTACCCGTGCGTTGTTGGGCGCAAGGTAGCAATTTTTGACTACGTTGCTATTGAACTGTTTGGATAGCTCCGGCGACGAAGGTCAAAAAACCAGACCCTTGTCCTTTGCAACACACAGCAACCTGTGACACAGGCTCTAACTGACTTCTCGGCATGAAACGCTCAATACTCCTCCTCCCAGCCGCCGTCGCCGCCTTCGAGGTCACAGGCGTCGACGAGCTCTTCCCACCTGTCCCGAGCGGCACCTCCGAAACATGGCGCTGCGCGGCCGCAAACGTGACCTCCTACTGGGGCATGCCCCGACCAACCGGTACGCTGTCCGCGGCCCTCTTCTCCTACGAGGTGGAGCTCTACCAGACCTGCACACTCACGGGGCTTGACCGGATTGACTGTCCGTCGCCCGACCGCGGCCAGTGGTGCGGCTTCACCACCGGCGCTCCCGAAGATCTGGTCTCGGACTTCTCCGTCTTGGTGCACAGCATGTCGGAGTGGTGGGCGCCAGACCGTCTCTCGTCCGCGGTAGAGGTTGCCAGGATGTGTCCGATCCGCTGGTACAACGAAATGATGAGCTCCGGCCCACTATCATGGCTCAACGATACTTTTGCCTTTTCCGCCTGCGCCGAGGATTGGGCTACGAAGGATGCCACCGCTCGGCCGACAACGACGACGGCGCAGGCTTCTGCCGGAGTGGGCGTATCTTCGACAGGTCCAACGTCGACTGCGGCTGCAACAGGGGTACCCAACAACGTCGCTCGGGCTGAGAGCGCAAAGATGTGGGTGTATGCAGCGGCGGGACTAGCAATGGCCACGGTGGCAGATATGGTGCCTGTACTAAGGTGGTAGAGTTCAGTAACTGTAGCTCTATATACTAGCAATAGTACTATATTTATGTCTTCGGTGAACATATATCACATTCGTCATGTGGTAAGAACTTGTGTTGAACGTACTGTATCGGAGTTGGTGATCCAGCTGTCTCAAGTCCTCAAGAGGCTCCAACCAGTACGACAGCAGTACAAAGAAGTCCTAGGTATTGTTCGGTGTACAGGTCTGAATCCGGTGCAGGTGTCTAAGGCCTTATAAGAAAGGATAATGGTCAGCTTCACTAACGGCGATAAAGACCTGGCAATCTGCCATAGTGGTCGGGACGAATGAGATTGTAACTCCTGTGCCTATGCAAGCCAACGCTGGGTATCTTGACGACTGCGGTTCGATCCCAACAAGACCACTATTTCGCCTATTCTTTTTGCCTCTTGGTGGAAAGTGGTCTTGTTTTTGTGCGGGCTAGATGCTACGGAAGTGAAGAGCAGGTGAAGGTTGAGTGACGAGGTACCCCTAGATTCTTATTCGCTGATACTAAACGGCGACATCACAGAGATACCCCTGAACTTGCTCGGTGTACGGGAATCCGCTAAGTGCAATGCTTGTGGTCGAGTAGTACTATCACTGCTTCTAATGTCACGACTGGGACAGGGTAATATGGGCAAAAAGGCGGTAACTGAGATGAGTCTCGTTTTCTTAGGGATGATTCTACTACTAGTATTCTATGCCAATCAAAGTAGAATACCCCCTCCCTCTCCAACTACTCCTTCTCGCAGCCTAATCTCAAATCAAGTGGAATTCCCCTGGCGGTATCGAGAGGGTCGATGATCGTGAGCCATCAGAGGCCGGTCGTTCCGTTCTAATTCCATTTATTCCACAGGGTTTGAACAAGCTCCTCGGTGTCTCTGATGAGCTTATCATTGATATCGACCAACTGCACGTAAACGCTGTACAGGACGCGGACCACGAAAGTGACGTAGCGTTTGACGACTAGAACCCCAAAGAATAGGCAGGCGATTGGGTATATATCGCACTCTTTAGACCGAACCTTGCAAATCAAATGGATGTAGACGTAGGCCATACACGCTTGGAGGAACGAGAGTATGCTGAAGAAGACTAAGCGGTAAGCCTCCACCAAGATTGTGCGATCATCCCATACAGAGGTAGGACCCTGAAGGATATCACGGCTGTCTGATGTTTGCTTGTCGAGAGAAGAGTTTTGCATGAGATGACGGTTAGGGATAGCCATGTTGAAGTAATGGGCGATTGTGGCACTCTAGATGGTTGCGGCGTCAAACGCGACAGTGTGACGACTGTTGGTTCTGAGAGGGCTACTGTCGGGCGAATTTGAGTCGATGCTGCAGGAGTCTTCTGTAAACAAGTCATTGTTGCTCTTAAATAATATTTCAGACAATGAGGAGTTGTGGTGAAAGCATTGAAAAAACAACAAAGGACGACAATGTTGTCCCTGCTTGTCTATAGTAAGACAAAGAATCGTAGGTCTTGAACTTGAAGAACAAAGCAGCTTGTACCCATACAACGGAGCGAAAAAAGGGTTGACATACTTGTCTCTTATTTTCTTAGGCCAATAAACTACGCACAGTTCTCAGCCAGGTTGTGATCCGAGGAAACAAAGCATCAATGCCAATGAGAACGGGTGGGGAAGCCAGTTTTGTATGTTCCAGCACTAGTCTGGAGTCGAGCAATCGCAAAAGCTGACCTAATGATGAAATAGCACTGTTACATGAGGCATGATGCAAGGCATATTGCGTACGAAACCATCAATTGAGTTACTGGCATGATAAGAGATACCCGAGTAGTCAAATTTTCCCTCAATCAACTTCGCCATACCTTCCTCATCGGTAGACCGAATTTAAAATAGCAGAACCAAGGCTCTATTTGACAAGTCTTAATTACAAGTTGACCGCTATGGTAATGTAGAATGACCATCAAAGAAGGCCGTTCCACGCCCTGAAGCACTTCCTTCCTTCATCCTCCCAATCAGGTTCTATGTTCTCGAAGTGTCGTCGAGCCCATTCCCGCTGCCCCCGGAGAATAAGCCAGCGGACATAAAGTATCAAAAGCCCAGCCAATTCCCAACTCAAAATCAATGGGAGGAAAGCCAAGTACCGGACAATCTGCATTGTGGTCTGGACTGAGGGATCTTCCATAGCTCGAACGTGCTCGAACAGGATACGCGTGCCGCGTACGGCGATGACGATGGCGACCATCAGGTTGGTGAGAGAAACCATAGAAAAGACAACCGCTGCAGTGCCGTGAGAGAAGAACCGAGAGACATTATGCTTGGCAAGGATACATATGCCGACGTTGACAGTGTCGATCAAAAGCAATCGGATCACCTCTATTATTCGAGCCCAGGAAGTTTCGTCGTTAACAGGCATAGTGCTGTTCTGAATACAGGATGTCGAAAGAATGGTGACTGTATAGGAAGGGAATGCTCTGAGAGATGGCCGAAAAGATACTGAAGACGATTAGCAATTTCGAGCTACGAACGCGAATGGGCCTCGTTCTTACTTCTTGCTCGACCAAAAGACGTTTTCTGGCGGTCGCGACTGTTCCGAGATTCGAAAGAGTGGAAAACGCCACTGGCTTGATGACGGTCTTCGAGAAGGTTGTTAAGTGGAATTTGTTCATCTATGGGAAGACTGCGAATCGAAAAAACCATTAGAATGGAAATGAGGTTGAGAGAAACTCTTTTTTCAAACTTCAATTTCTTTCTCACTTTTGACTCACCACCAAAAAGAAAGAAAATAAGCGGATGGAGGCTCATGGTTCCCAAGGTACTGGGAAAGTCAATCGCCTTATCGCGATAGTGTTCCAGTATTGAATACCATCATACTGTTTCTTCTTGAACACGGATATAGTGTTCATTGTGTCTCTGATAGTGTCATGAAAAGGAAGGGTACGAACTCGCCTCCATCGTGGAAGCTGAGCTCAAGATCATCAAATAACATTGTCCCAACCGCCCAGCCAGTAATGATGTATGGTGTGAGTGAAAAGGAGAACAATATCTCCAGTACCGAGACTTTGCCATGAACCGACCGTTCTAGTCATGTTATTGCCCCTCAAAGAAGAATGTTCCGGGCTCTCAGGCACTTCCTAATTTCCTCACCCAAGTCGAAATCCATATTGTCCCAGCGGTGCAACAAAGCCTGCTCCGACCAACGCAACAACAACAAAGCCAAAACAAATAGAAGCTGGGGTATCACAAGGATGTCGTGTATCAAAGTCTGAATGAAAGGCCGCTCCATAGACCGAATGTTGTCGATGCAGAGACAGACGATGCATGCAACAACGAGCCCCATGATCGTCAGCGTTGCGAAGTAAACAATTGAGAGGATGGTTTGCGTAGTGTCGGGAGAGAAGAAGCGGGGGACAAGGTATTCGGCCAAGACCTTGGTTCCAGTGCACATCGTCTCGATCAACAATAGGAGGATTGCAGACCTCAGCCGCTTCTCGGACGCATTATCGTCGGCAGGCATCGTGCTATTTCAAAGTCGCAATCTACGATAGCTGTTCAGCAAGGCTGACGACAGTTAGCAAAGCCGGACCACAAGTGTGATGCTGTTAAGTTGAATCAACTTACCTAATTGTCAGACTTACGTGGAAAACACCACTGTCTTGAAAACTCTTCTGATAGTTGTGGTTGTCTGAAGGAACCTCCCAAATTGATGAGAAGATCAAGAAACCCAACGTCGATTCGTTGAGGAGAAGCAACAATCGAGTATTTGAAGGCACTGAAGCTGGACATGAAGACTGCGAGACAGAGAGCCTTTATTCACCTGTCTCCCGTCCTGACTGCAATTCACTGCATGGCTCAGTAGTGAAGGACCATAACTCAATCCCCAACTTGAATTCACTTGAAGGACAGCAACTCGAGCTTGGACATGAAGACAAGGAATCTTCACTACTCTTCAAAAAGCAAGAAACATCCCCTGCCGCAGCCGGTCTTTCCGTTCAATGAATAGGTATAGACATGCCTCAAGCGTCGCCGAACCGACCACAATGAAAGCTCCACAAGGTACCATGAGTAGGTTATTATGTACCACATGTAACGGACCAGATACCATGCATATAGAGTCGCCCACCAAGTGTAAATAGCGATCCATTGGGATGTTGCTGAATATCGAAGTCTCCACTGAATATGAGCCATAGTGTATGTAAAATCGTCTTGTACTGTATGTCGACATTGAGGATCAAGCTTTTGTAGAAGTTTGATGGGGCGTATCAACATGCTGCTGGAGTGGACTGCCGCTTGTGTCATCTTGGGGTATTGATGGACAAAGGCAACAGGAATAGCATGCTGAAGGAAGAAAAGATATTTGAGAAGAAGTACAGTAGTAGCAGCAAGGTATTGAAGAGTAGACAAGAAGCTTGTAGACTGCATAGTAGTGGCGGGTATGGTGGTGTGTTGACGTTTGGGGTTCTTGTTGATTGACTACCCAAGCCTAATACTTGACAACATGATTTAGCTTTGATGACGGACTTCATCTCAAAGCTCAAGTAGTCTTATTGGATTGGCGTAGCTTAAATAATGTTTGATTGATGGTTGCCTATATAGTCGGTAAAGAAAAGTATCTGAAAAGCCGGTTGCCTTGGCATGAGTGCCCTTTGCCCAGATATGGTGTTACAAAGTGGATGAAACGTTCAGGATAAAAACACTGTACTATCGAAGGCATCATCAAACGTTTTGAATTGCTTCTGGAGATGTAAGAGAAAGAGTGTCATAGTTGAAGATCTGTGATGTTTGTTATTGAGGTGGAATGGTCTTAGTCAACGGCGGAATTGGCATTCCTATTTTCAGCGAGTGTTTTTAGATTGAGTGGTCCGGGGTAATATTTGACGCTACGCCCTGTCAACTCGACATGCCAGGCCACGGGGACCACCTGTCGCAACCATTGGCTGCGCGCGCAGCAAGGACCGCCGTTTCATCGAGCCGCCTGGGAGGGACTTGGGAGGTACATTGGAGTGAATTGGGATCAATAGGGTGCGGCATGCGGGTACTTATTGAATTGAATTGCTGATCCATTGCGATTGTCGATCTGCAATTGGTTATGTGTTGCTTTCTCTGGTGAGATCGCTTTAGCAGGTCAATGATGCAACTCTCCTTACTAGGCAGTGAAATAGGAAACAGTGATCAAAGACCACAACTGTGTTTGTTGATTGCGGTGATATGGGTGACAGTTCTTTCAAGCCGCTTGATGAGCTGTCATTGCGTCGTTGAAGGATCACAGGCCTTGCTCTGTCTAAGACAGCAAGGCAGCACGGCTTGCGGATCCTGCCCAAGCAAGCGAGCTAGAATGTTGGTTCGCAATGAGACAAACGCCTCCTAGGGCTCCACGAATTAGGTAGCTACGCAATACTGGAGCAGTTCCGATGAATCGTCTGATCTTCGCCCGGACGGAGCACTCACCGCGCGCCCGGCACAGCCCATGTATCGGTCTCGGGATCAAGCTTGACCAGGCCCGGCCCGGTTCGCAGTCACTAATTCGAACGATCGGAGTTGCTCGCAACCCCGACGCAGCGGATGGCTCACTTTGATCGCAGGCGGAAACAGGCAAGGATGGAGAAAACGGCCTGCTCGGCACACCGGCAAGACTCGTGATGTCAGCCAACGCGGCGCGGGTGGATCGGAACAGCACCTTCAAGCTTCGCCAAGCTTGCTGGCTCGAGCTTCAACGCTCACAGACACGAAGAAGAGTAGGCGCTTGTTCCCCTTCAAAGTATCGACGCTCGTGCTTCCGAGGCATGGCCCGTCTGCAGCCTCCTGCGGCGGTGCGTGATCATAGATAGTCAAACGTCGTACGTGTCGCATGCATGCACCGCCCTTCCTGTTACGTGCTGCCTGTCGTCAGACTCGAGTAGTAATTTTGACGTCGCCCAAGATGCTAGCGACGGCAGCTTCAGGGCAATGATCAGCAAGAAGCTGCCCGCAATTCGCACCAGGATCCCAGCCTGCGAATAAGCGAGAAATACGGGGGGGTTTTCCAGGCACCACCACCACCCACTCCCGGCTGGGTCGGCGGCGCGGCGTTTACCACAGGGCCAATCTTGACGGTTCTAGCGCCGTTGAGCTCCTCGCGTGGGACCCCAACATCGCCAAAATGACGTAGACTCGACGAACCTGTCAAACGGCGCCAGCCTGTCAGCTTCTTGCGCGCGCTCCTCGCTGTGGCTGTTTTGGGATTCGATGGTAGGGATGCAGAAGAGCTACGTAAACACTCTGATACCGATCTGGTAATCTAGCATCATCCCATCCCATCCTATCCTGTCCACATCATCCCATCAATACTACCCTGCAGTAGACCGAGGCAACAGGCCCGCGCCCCTGACTGGGGAGGCAATGAGGGGGAAGAAATCGGCGATATCTGCTACCAGAAGATAGGACAGGGTGTTCGTCACACCTGCAGGGAATCAGAACATGCCCATATGACCATACATTTGAAGTGAATTTCTTCTTCTATGTCGCACAAACTTCGTCGACTTACTCGGATTCCTCGTTTCTATCTTCCTAGTAGCTCAAGCTAAGGTAGCTCGTCCCAGCTCTTATCAAACTTTAGCGTCATAACTTCCCGAGCCGCATACCTTTACGGGGGGAAACAGGACCCTCACTCTTAACACGTCCTACTAATTTTCATCCCGTCTTTCCTTTCCAGCTCCTTATTTCCTTCCCTGAGGCGGTTCGTTTCTCAGCTCTCAGACATTTTGCGAACCGCTTGTTCATTTGTTTCTGGAAGCTCGGCCGCACTGTCGCTATTAGCTGCATGAACGGGTGAGAGGCAGAATGGCCACCGCCGTCGACCCCCTCCCCAACGGCGTGCACGATCACATCCTCCGCCCCCGACCCAGGAAACCGGTGCACTCACAGCTGTCACAGCTGAGCAATGCATCCTCAGAGGGACCCGTAGACGGCATCGCCACCGGTGCAACGAGGTAAGTACACATGGCAGCCTCTATTGCGCCCCTTCCCGTTCTTCAAGGCAATCCGAGATCGCAAACAGAGACTGACCACCTTCGCCACCAAACACAGCGGCCGCTCGACGCCCGTCCCCAGCGATGCCCTCCCCTCCGTCAAGTCGCTCTCCTCGGCCCGCAAGCAGGTCCGCGCCGAGCAGCGCCGCCGCATCTTCCCCACCATCGAGTTCGCCAGCCGCAAGTCGCACTTCGACCCGGAGTCCGACTACCGCGACTTCCACGGCTTCTTCAACCTCTTCTGGATCGGCCTCGCCATCATGGGCATCACCACCATGCTGCGCAACTGGAAGGATACCGGGTACCCCTTGCGCGTCCAGATCTGGTCCCTGTTCACCGTCAAGCTGTGGCACCTCGCCCTCGCCGACTTCTTCATGGTCGCCTCGACCGCCGTCTCCTTGGCCTTACACGGCCTGTCGCGGCGCGCCGGGCCGGACAGCTTCATGACGTGGAATAGAGGCGGGATAGCCCTGCAGAGCATCTACCAGTGCCTCTGGCTCGGCCTCTTCGTCGCCCTGCCCTTCGCTCTCAGCTGGACGTGGACGTCGCAGGTCTTTTTCTTACTGCACTCGATGGTCCTGCTCATGAAGATGCACTCTTGGGCCTTTTACAACGGGCACCTATCAGAAACGGAGAAACGCCTGCGCGCCCTCGACGACCCCTCGACGGCCTCCAAGGCCCCCGCCTACCTCTACCCGACGCCCGAGAACCCAGAGGGCAGCTCGCCGGACCCGGCCCGCCCGGAGGCCAACGGCAAGGCCGACGAGACCGCCGAGGACAGCGAGGAGGACGACGAGGTCGCCCAGCTGCGCGAGGACCTGGCGCGCGAGCTGACGAGCCCCATCGGCAACATCACCTACCCGCGCAACCTGACCTGGCGCAACTACGTCGACTACCTGCTCTGCCCGACGCTGTGCTACGAGCTCGAGTACCCGCGCACCGACAAGATCGACTGGCAGTCGCTCATCGCCAAGAGCATCGCCGTCTTCGGCTGCATCTTTTTGCTCACCGTCATCAGCGAGGAGTTCATCCTGCCCGTCCTGGCCGAATCGTCGGCGCGCCTCGACGCCGTCTCCCTGTCGGCGGCGCACCCGGCGCTCGAGAAGCTGCTCGTGCTCGCCGAGACGATCTCGTGGCTGCTCTTCCCCTTCATGCTGACCTTTTTGCTCGTCTTCCTCGTCATCTTCGAGTACGTCCTCGGCGCCTGCGCCGAGATGACGCGCTTCGCCGACCGCCACTTTTACAGCGACTGGTGGAACAGCACCGACTGGATGGAGTTTAGTCGGGAGTGGAACGTCCCCGTGTATTCTTTCCTCCGGAGGCACGTCTACAGCGCCTCGCGTCCCCACGTCGGCAAGTCGCAGGCCATGATCTTTACGTTCCTGATCAGCGCCGTGGGCCACGAAATCGTCATGGCGTGCATCACCAAGAAGCTCCGGGGTTACGGGTTCGTGTGCCAGATGCTGCAGCTGCCGATTGTGATGCTGCAGAGGACCAAGTGGGTGCGGGGCAAGAAGACGTTGAACAATGTTTGTTTCTGGTGCTCTATGATTTTGGGGCTGAGTTTGGTATGTTGTTCCTCTCCTCTCCGTGTGCTGGGTCCGTATCGGGATTTGACTAATCATTGTGAACAGATCTGCTCGCTGTACGTGCTCGTATAGACATATAACCATGGTGCTAGGATGGAGCGGTGGTAAGCCACCGACCTCTGAGAGGGAAGACTCGTGGAAAGGCATGAGGCCGGTCACAATGACAAGAGTCACTGTCGACTTAGAAGAGGAGGAAAGCATGAAGACCAAGATACCCCAACACGAACAGACTTGGGAGACAAGTCCGTTTCTCTACACATATACCGATTTTCAGACACAAGACTACATAGCATTGCCATTATCATTCAATACATCTAGCTCATTGAGCATGTCCTCGGCATGGGACACTGCTTGTATTTGTACGTTAAACGTAAAGACTACATCTATTCATCGCATGCTACTTGTAGTGGCAATTCTTGACTTTTGTGTGTTCTCTGGGCTCTCATCTTTATCTACGCTTGACGTTGAGATTCGAACAGTCTTCAATAATACGTTGGTACAAGTTGGTACTTGTGAGTAGAGTGTGCCAAGTGTATGATGTACACAGACATGCAAATTCCAAAGTACAAAAGTCACATTGCATGCAACGCGCTCAAGTGATATGTACGTAGTAATGATGTTCATATTTCATAGTATTCATCAAAGTAAATGCCATGTTTCTCGTATAAAGATTCTCCAAAGCTATGCCCTCCGCACAGAGATGAGCCAAAACTCGAGAAAATCCAAGATGATGTTTGTGATGATAATGGTTGTTCATGATATCCTTCGTCAAAAAAAGTTGAGACACGCGGAGAAAAGACAAGACAAACCGTAAACCAAAAAAGACGAGCATCATACTCCCAAAGGTTGGGCACCACCCAAAAAAAAAGAGACGCCGAGGTGATGATTCCCGTATTCCTCCCAATGATTCAAAAGACAAATAGATCCCTTACCATGGACCGCCCTCCCATTCCCATGCCGCCGGCAGAACTTTGTTGCCCACAACTGTGCCCTTGTCGTTCTGTTTCTGTTCTGGGTTATGTATATGATATAGGTATATGTAATGTGTTTGTAATAGTGATATAATGATGATGATGAGAGCTTAGAAAATGTCATGATGGCCGTTAAAAAAAGAACACGCGAACTGGTCTATCCCCCCTGAGGGATGCCGTTCTATCAATACAACAACAAACAACCTGCCCGGCATGGCCTGGTCTGTGCTTATTCGTCCGCTCTTCCTCGGCTCGACTTCGCATGAGTCTGCGGGACTTGGACTGCTTCGCCGCAGAGCCTTCTCGGCTCGGTTCTCGCGGGACTTGGCAGGCCTTTGAGGCACAGAGCCTCACGCCTGACTCTCTCCTGCTCCGTCAGCAAGCGGCAAGACGATCTCTACGCAGAACTATCAAATTCCGCGGATCACGTTCTAAAGCCTCATATTGCTGGTAAGAAGGCCAGGAAGTCGAAGTCCTTCGCTCAACAAGTCGTCTACTCTCTCAGCCAAGTATTTCACTCAGTACGCGTACGCGCTAGGGTATTTGCTCTGAATGACGTCGTCCTGAGTGTAGTACTTGCCCTGGTAGACGTGTTCGTAACCCTGCGCCATCTTGACCTTGTCGAACCCGCTCGCCGAGCGCGAGGGCGTGTAGTACATCTCCTCGACGGGTACGTAGCGGCTCGAGCCTGCGCGCCGGCTCCCGTACTCGTCGCGGTCGATCGTGTAGACCTTTTGCGACGACGAGCCACCGCGGCGCGGCTCGGGACGTATCTCGCGGACCACATCGTACTCGTAGCTGTCGCGCCTCGGCCGCCGGCTGTCAGACGAGTGCTTCGAGTAGTGGCGCGACTCCGGCGCCGGGGCGGCGGGCACCTCGGGCGGAGAGAGGCGCTCGGTGGGCATGGTCTGCGCGCGGCTGAGCATGGGCGGGCCGCGCGGCGAAGATGTTGATGACTTGGGCATGGCCATAGTCTGAGCTTTTGCCAGGGGCGGCGCCCGGAAAGAGCGCGACCCACCGCGCGGCTCATCGTCTTCGTCCGTCTCCTCCTCGACCGTGGCCGTGAATTTCTTCTCATCCTGCGAGGGCCTTCGGCTCCGAGGCGGGTCGGTTGCGGCTCGCTTGAAAGCAACTTCCGGGTTCGGGTACTGAGGGCTGAAGGAGACGTCTGGTGCGGCATATGGCGAGGGGGCAGACTTGCTGCCTTTCCTGCGTGCAGCCATCATATAGTCTGCAGCCTTGGCCATGTCGAACTCCATCTTCTCCTCGGGCTGTACATCGGCCAGGCGCGCCTTGCGCGACGACTTCTCGCGGCTCGGCGTGTCCGAGTGCTTCTTGCTGCTCGACGAAGACTTCTTCTTCATGAAGGCCCGCACCTCCTCGTCCGACTCGTCGTGGTGTTCGACGTACGCCGGTTTCTTGACGGTCCGGTACTTCTCCTGAGCATCGACACGGCGTTGCTTATCGCGCTCCTTCTCACGGGCCCTCTCGGCCTCCTTCTTCATGCGCTTCTGCTCGGCCCGGATCTCCCTCTCGCGAGCCTCGAGCTCTAGGGCCTTCTCGCGCCTGTCGCGCTTCTCCCTCTCCTTCTCCCGCTCTCGGGCATCCCGAGCATCGCGCTCGGCCCGCCGCTTATCTCGATCTCGTTCCCGCTCTCGATCCTCGTCTGCGGCTCTCCGGCGTTCCTCGTCCCGCCTCAATGGCTTCTCGTAGCTTGCCGTGCGCCGCGCTTTGCGGTCCTCCTCGTAGACCGGTTTTGACGACCGGGTCGGAATTTCACGTTCCCATGATGACGAGAACTGCGGGCTGCTGTGTTGGTACGGAGAATATGGCGAGGCGCCGGGAGGCGGGCCGGGCTTGAAAGACGGTGGGGGGTCGGTTGTCCTGACGTTGACGTTGGCGTAGTAGTTCTTGGGTGCCGGCCTCGTGGTCGACGGGTGGGGACTGCTCATGTATGCCTCGTCGCGAATCTTCTTTATCCTCTTCTCGTCATCGTACTCCTTGCGCTTGGTGTCGTTGCTGAGGATCTCCCAGGCCTGCTGTACGCGCTGAAACTCTTCCTCCTTGACAGCCTTCTCCTCCTTGCCGAGGTTGGGAAACTTGTCGGGGTGGCAGGAGAGCACGAGCTTGCGGTAGGTGGTCTTGATCTCCTTGAGATCGGCATCTTCCCTGACGCCGAGGGCTTTATACGGATCCGGCGGTAAGGGACCCATGATGGATGTGTGTCGAGTACCTGAGAGTACGCCGTTGTGGCTGCTTCAAGTGGAGCTCAGATCTAGCGAAAGATCTGGTGCAAGTCCAGGTGAAGCAAAATCGGCGCAATGCTTCTCACAAGGTGAGGGGGGCTCGATGTTATGAATCGAGAGGTCGTACAGTCGTATGCTTCATAAGAATTGGGGTGCTGTCGGTGTAGAGAAGGGTGTGGTTACAGTCGAGTTTAAGTATTGTACAACTGTCGAAATATACAGCAGGGATGTCGGTGAATGAGTCGTCCTCGGCCGTGAACTCGTGTGCAGTGTCGGCAGGCTCTGTGCCTGTGAACAAGGCCGTTTCGTTACAGGCAGCGGCTGACAAGGGGTCTTTTGACGGATCGAGGGTCGGTTCAGCCTGTTGGTGTAATCACTACCAGAGTGAGGCGAGGCTGGTCGTGTATCCCGATATCCCAAAAAAGGATCAACTGATCGTCGCAGAGGACCTTGTGCTCTTTTCCAGGCGGCAGAGAGTAATATGTGTACAGACCTGCTGTTGTAGGACGGGAATGGTGGCAGTGATGGGTGGTTTGGTGGTGATGAAGTCACTTTGTCTTAGTGCTGGGTGCTGAGTAGGTACACACTCCTGGCAGAGAGAGAGGCTGGGGGCCAGATGCCAGAAGAACAGGCGAAGAGGGGGGCGCCCGGGGGGGTTTTGATTTAGAAGCTTGGGGACCTTGGAGGAACCTCTGGAAGGGGCTGACGGGCTGATCGGAGCGTTTTACAGCGGGTGGGCGGGCCCTAAAGGAGCGGAGGGTACGGGAGTGGTACGGGTCCAGCGGGTGCTGACGGCGCGTGCTTTTTAGGGTGGGCGAGGGCCGGGGCGACTTTTTAGGCGTGGCGTGGTCGGCCAAAAGTGGTGTGGTAGCCCGTGGGTGGTGGGTGATGACGCTAGTCCGCTTCCAAGTTGCTCACTGTGAACTCACTCACACTCACACTTCACCCATCAGAAAAAATGGGACACTGAGTGGAGTGTGTTTTGGCGGCGTGTGTTAGTGGACGTTCGCTGGTGTCTGCGTGTCTGGTCGAGGTCGTGGTCGTGGCCCAGGTGGATTCCTGGCTCTGGCTACTGGTTCTGGTCCTGGCTGGCTTTCCCTTGGCCACGGTCCGTTTTAGTGCGAAGATAGCGATGGCGGCGCGAGGCGGGAGTGGGTTTTGGTCCTGCTGTGCTGGTTGTCGTCCTGCTCCGTTTGGTGCTGGCTGCGATGCGTGGTGCTCCTGCGTTCTGCAGGGATGGGGTGACAACAACGACAGCAAGCAAACGACAGACTCGACGATGGACAATGAAATCTGGAGATCGACCGCAACTTTTTGAGGCTGCGGGGATCCGGAGCAGATGACGACGTGCGGTCCCCTGCCGTCTCTTCGTTTTCTTCAACAGGGCTCTTTCTTTCTTTCTGCCCGCTGTCTCGTCCTTGGAGGCGGTCCCGCTTGGCTCTGGGGTTGCGAAACGGCTATCGCGTCGGAGATTGGACCGGGTGACACTTGCAGCTGCACCACTGGTACCGCTGCTTGCTTTTTTCCCTTACCACCCTTCACTTTGACTCCCTTGCCTTGTATAACGGCAAAGACGATGGTAGGCGGGGTTGCGGCTTGCACTCAGATGCGCGGGTGTGGGCAGCAAATCGGCTCGCCCAGACTGTGGTCCAGTTTGACCCGGTCCAGGATATTGAGCAGGGGGTTTGGTGGAGAGCGAGCTGGAGCGATTGATCGAAGCGATCAAAAGAGAGAACCTTCCAGTTGGGTAGTCTTTGGCCTGTCTTGCTTTGGTTCCTCAGCAAGCTAATAATGGGATGGTCCTGCAGGGAGGAATCGTCCGGCGCGCTGCGGGTGGGAAACAGATTGGCCTGGACCAGCAGGGAGACGAAAGCAGGATTAAGTTCCTTGGAAGAGAGGGAATTGATGCAGCAAAGCGTCCTTCTTTCTGGTAGAGGAGACGCGGGAAGAGAAAAGGGACGAAACTAAATTCCTCTTTCCTTTCCAGAATATTGATCCAGCCGGGCGCAATGACGTCGGTCCGAGCCGAGAGATGGCGGGAAAGAACGTGTACCTTTTGGTGCCTTTGTCTGGATTGCGATTGCCAATATGCGCTGGCGCTGCTGCTACTACTTTGTAAATCAAACTGCTGGCGTTTGAGGATCGACCGAAACCAAAGCCAAACGCTCGCTGAAGATGGAAACAAAAGGTGGAGAAATGGATCAGACAGTGGCAGATGCGCAATTTGGAGAGAGGCGTTTGCAGAAGGTGAAAGTGTTGATCAGGCCGCGCTTAGAAGAGGGACCGGTTGTCCTCGAGGGTTGATCCTCCAAGACGGAAAGAGTACCAGAGGATCTTCAGGGCCGGCTTCTCCAAAGAAGTATTGTTAGAGGCGAAAACGACTCATGGGCCGTCCCGCCTTTCGGAGATTGAGGCGCGAGTCGAGGGAAATCCCTATTTTGCCTCGGGGAGGCAACTGGCGATGCGTGTATCTTTCAAAGTGGCTGGGCGCCGGCTCACTTTTCTGGTGGTGGTGGCAACAGGAGGCGGGCGTTAAGGCGACTAATACGCTCCAAGGTGAAGGCGTAGCCGAAGGGGGGGGGCGATGCCAGGTAAATGAGCCCAACGGCTTATTCGAGGTGAGCAAGCGTCTAAGTAGGTGTGTGTGGTAGGTACTTTATGAACAAAACGTATCTTGCGAGGGTAAAAAAGCAAAGAAAATGGATTGTACAGCAGTACAACTGAATGCCTGCCGTGAAGTGAGGGAGATTGCAAAACAACGATCTGCCTCGCCTTGTTACGAAGTAATTGGCGGTGTGTAAGAGGTCTTGTTGCTTAAGTGATGAGGAGAGCGACGAGAGAGCCAGAGGGATCTTGCATGCGTCTTCTCGTGCGTTCTCTTTACAGCGTTCGAGCCTTTTTCGCTTCGAGGCCGCATAGAAATATGCCGTGGTCCCCGAGCTGATCAATTGACTTTTCTTTTCTTATTTCTCTCTCTGCTGCTGCTGCTGCTTTCGTAAGAAAGGGTTCCCGATATATGCAGGTTCGCAGGTAAGGTAACGTTGTGGTTTCGTATAGGTCCAGAGAGAGGTCAGCTTTTACCAATGCGAAAAAGCCAGCCCAATGTGCGGAACCGGGCGGTATAAGTGAGCGAAGGAGGATGAAGGCCGTAGAAGCCCAGCAGCAGAGAGCCTTCTATTTCCAACTCCGGGCTATTTGATGACATAAACCTCGCCGTCTGGCCTCTTTTGGGATGTACAAAAACAAATCAAGACCCTGTCCTGCAACCTTGTCCCTTTGCTCCTCGTCGCGGGCACAGCAACGCGCGATAGTCGGCCGACTAGACTGGTCACCCGCCGGGTCCCCCCTTCGTCTGGAGAAGACAACCGAGAGCCCACAGGCCGGATGGACCCCAAGAAGGAATGAAGCTCAGTGTCGGAGGCAGACAAGACCCAGCACAGGGACCCACGAGATGGAGGGAATAGTACGCAAATCCTGGCTCAACTAATGCAGCCCTCAAGGGAGGATAATCAGATCTGTACTGGAGTGTACAAATGTACAGCCCACCAGCAAGACGGGCGTGATACGAGCATGGCTATCATTGGAAATACCTGCGGAGTATGGCTGCACTGTTAGCCGGGCTAGTTGCGGAGAGAGGTGCCAGAGCCATTGCTTGGCTCTGCCGAGAAGTCTATCTCTCTAACCAACTAGATCTGTCCCCGCCCTTGTCAAGAAGCTCATCAGTTGATCCCCCCATGTCTCTGTCTCGCAATCAACTTGTCGCCGGAAGCGCAGCGTCTGAGTGGACCATCGCGTTGCGGGACAAGGGCCACACGCCAGCGGAGTTGCAATCATGAGGCCGCCTGTCTTGTCTTGAACGGAATGGGGAGAGAGCTCTACTCGTTTAGTCAACGGCTGATCTGCTGTTTTGTCTGAGCATCATCAGAGGGTTCCCTGTACGTGTCAGTTGACATTCTCACCGACAGATTCCTACTAAGGTCTAATGACCACAAGCCTCATCTACTTGGACGTAAACGGCAAGGAATAACAGCTTCCTATATCTGTCGCCTTGTCTTCGCCCCCAAAGGACACAGCTACTGGGAAGACATAGGATCCAGGCACATTAAGAGAAGCAAAGTCCATAAGCCTCCCAAACCCCCCACCAAGCCAAAATATCACCCGGCATCCTGCTGGCCTTCAAAGGAGCCAGGCGATGGTTGCCCTTTCGCAGGAAAGCAGGTACCGCGTAGACGATCTGGGGCCCACGGGTCGGCCCTGGAGGCGTGCACGTTGCCAGCGGTGCTAGGCCGCGCGCCTTGAGGCCAGGCCAAGCCCGCGAACCCAGGGGCCAGGCCAGATGCGGGCGCCATACAGGCTCGTCCAGCCAACGACACCACGGATCACCCCGATTGCTGCTGCGACTTTGACTTGGCCATCGCCGTATGGGTTCGTTTACTATTCCCCTTTGGACTCCAAAGCAGCAGACAACGAAAACGCACGAACGCATCCCCCACTCCCTCTCCCCGATTTGCAAAAGGAGTAGCTCACGAGACTTGGGAATCTAGGAACTTGTTCGCGCCGGCTGTCCCATCCCCAAGGAGGTGCGATGCATGATTCCCCTGCATCTGGCCATTCACGAGAGCGCTGCTAGTTGTTGCTTGGTGGATGGGAGCAGCACTGTGGTGTAGAAGAGTGAAAGGGCTCCGCTGTGCTTCTGTTAGCTGCATGATACCATTCAGGGGTGGCACAGGCGATGCAGCTTCTTGTCACAGACAGATTGGTGGAAGGGTGGAGGTCCCCGTCTGGAGGGGCTCTCTCTCTCTCTTGTCTCGTTATCGATTATCACCCTATCCAACCGAATGATCCCCCTCCAGAGAGGTAGGTAGTGGTGGGTTCGTGCCGAAGCAAGCAAACCAAACACAAGCGTGAGGTCAAAAGGCGCACTATGGGGGAGAGGGTTGATGGTTTGAGCATGTAGTGTTGTGCTCCATGCGGCCATGTCCAGACCCGCGAATAACGCAGGTACATGCCTGACAAACAGGAAGACGCCCATCCCGAGTTCCCCATCCCCTCCATTACAGCCCGTGAATATGGGCCAAGCCCACGCGTGGGTGGTCGTGTATTTCTGGCCTTTGAGATATCCAAACCAAAGAAAAGCAAGCGAGAGCTACAGTGGACACACAAACTACACACCAGTCAGCTCGGCCGTGGCTGAGGCCCTTAGTTGCCCCGTCCGTATTGCGCGTTTCGTCAACAATCTACCTCTTTTGGGACTGGACCGTGGGTTTCTTCGTTTCCAGTCTCGTCTCTCTCGAGCAATCAATCAATCTGGCGGTGACCAGATGCACGCTGGCTCGCTGGTATGCCTTGACCGTGGGTCCCCGGGGGGGCTCTCAAGACGTCTCCGTTTGGTCCCGGGCGAATCACAGGCCCCAGGGCGGGTCGCTCCGAGCCACTGGCCGTGTCAAGACGGACTGCCAGCGCGGGGAGCCGCTGGCTCTCGTTGGCTGCCGGAACTGGCACATCCCCGCCGCTTGTCCCTCTTCTTCGTCCTGCGTTTCAGCACCACATGGTTTGGAGAGGCAGAGATGAAAGCCGGCCGGGACAAGATGGCGGTCAAGAAGAGTCCATCTGTTACAGTTGATAGGTTCACGAAGGATGAAAGTAGGTTAGTGCATACGTACAGAAAGGGTCCCTTACGCTTCCTCTCGTGCTCCATCCGGGCTGTGTCTACTGCGGGTACTGTATCTTCCTACCCAAAAGAGGGAGCAGGGATCGCCTGTGTCCATCGTTCCCTCACTCAGCAAGTGATTGCCGCGGGGCACGCTGCACGCCCCCATCCATCAACTGCGTGTGCGCGCGCGGCGGGCGGTAGATCTGCGATCCAGTCATCGTCAATCCTCAAGTGATCTGCCGAGGAGCCGTGATCAAATCAGTCGCGTCCCAATCTGGTCCCCAGATCAAGCCGTAGCATAGCAGACAGGTTGATGTGCACACAGTACGGATATGAATGCGTGCGTGCGCACATACTATGAGTGGTGCTAGGTTTCAAAGATGGCTGCATGTAAATGTGCTCCAAGCTGCCCGTCCTGTGCTTAGCTCTGCTCTGGTTTCTTGGACGTCTGTTTTAGTCGAATGGCACCTGAACAAAAAGAGGAGGCCGCAACAAGTCTGTCGTCCTGAGGCACTGGTGACGGCGATGGAGAAACAATGCTACTTTGTACCTACATCTCCAACCCGGTTCGTCCAGTCCGTTTGGCGAAGAGGCGTCAAGTAGTCCGCTGCAGAACGACCTTTCAGGAACCACTAAAACACCCTCTTGAATCATGGCTTTGCCCATTAGTCTACCCCGCCGTGGATACGCTCGTCACTCGCTCTGTCTTTGACCGGTCACCCCACGATCCAGGTTGTGTACGGAGGTACATATGCCTGTGTCCTCTATTCCACAGCCGCGAAATCAACCGAATGGATGACCCGTGATAAAGGACCTTTGTAATACCTGATTCCTTGACGATTACACCCTTACCCGTGGGCTTAGGAACACTGATATGACTCAAAGGAAGGGGATCTTCACTGCGCGATCACGAATCAGACTGTCAGCACCTAAAGGTTACAATCAGAGTTTCGGGAAGCATTTGCAAACTTTTGGGATGATGCTGCTTTGCAGGGTCCCTGAGGGTGTGGTAAGAATAGCTCCGGAAAAGGCCGTCTGCCTCTTACTAAGGTTAATCGACCGAAGAAACGATGACTACTGCGGCAGCTAAGATCGGGGATCTGCTCCTCCATGACGGGCGTCAAAGAGCAAAGACGTCTGCCTTGTAGATAGTATTACTTGACCTGTACATCCTTTTGCTGAGCGAGGTATCGTGAGCTGACTAAACCCCAAGCTCGTCTGCAAGTTCGCTTCCCCACGATGCACTGCCCGCTTACACTTCTATTTTCTGCTTCCGACACGGTCGTACACGCTTCCTCACCTTCGGTAACCAACAAGATGCTCCCTAGATGGTAGAACAGAGGTACAACTTGTGTCTGACGGAAGGAAATTGAACTTGATGCCATTCAATGTGCATCCCCGATGGTCTTTTGGGCTGATCGCCACCCATTTCTCAGCTTCTGAGGCACATGTGCAGCTACGACAAGCCTTTCGGCCAAGGCGATTCGTCCGTTGCTGCCGTCGTACTCCGGTGGTTCTCCTGTTTGGTAAAATGGCGCAACCCCAGAGTAGAGTACCTGAGGCATCGTGCCTCTTTTCTCCTTCTCTTTCATCCCGGTGCTTTGCTGTTGTACCACCCTCCATCTCTTGGCTCCAAACGCAGGCCAATCGACGATTCCAATCAGGGGAGAAATCGTGATTGGCCGCACGGCAACAGTCCAGAAGCGCTAGAATCCGTGATGGCGGAATCAGGTGGGTGTGCCGGGCTTCGCGGGGGTTGGTGCTTGGGGAGTACCTAGGCATTCTGACCACCCGGCTTGGGCTGTTGGTAATCTGCATTCAAGATGGAGGGTGTCTTACACCTTGACTTTTCTTTTGCACATGTGCTGAAAGCCGTTTTTTTACAAGTTTAGAAGCTCATTGGGCAGGGTTCTTTTCTGACAGGTGACTGCTCTAGAGTGCGACTAGCCGTTTGAATGTGACGAGCTATAAAACAACGAGTGTAATACGCAGGCCGCCGGTTGTCGTCTGACAAGCCGGCGCTTGGAGGCGGGCGCTCTTTGGTGAAACAGTCTTCCAGCGCTCGGTGTGCACAATTGCTGCCTATGAGGCAGGCATCTGATATACCTTATCTTCCTTTGATCGAGAGAGAAGTTGATATTATCCTACTACCTAGATCATAAGCACCCATTATTCACCTTGGGACCTCGGATTGATATTAGGTCAGATGCAACCTTTACGGTGTGGCACACTTGATCCATATGAATCAAGGACATCCCCTTTGGGCATGTCCTTCAGCGCCGCAATGCGGCGCTTGAGATCCATACATATCAGACAAGTGACGTCTGAAATGTGATAGATCGGGAGGAACAGCTTGCTGCCTGGCATGAGACGACGTAGTTGGGCAGAGATGGAGTCAAGCACGTGTGTGCTGCCCTTAAGCCCAACGCCAGTATTCAATATGGCCCTGGTGGATCATGGTGACGGCATCGAATATACTAGATCAGTGTTCCCTGGTCACGTAGCCACAAGCACAAGAGCTTTTCAGGTCACCAGAAGAGGAGTTTGGTTGGAAATGGGCATGTCATGGCTCGGCCACGGGCAGATCTAGATCCACCACAATTGGCTTGTTGAGTTTCTTGCCCCCGACGTGCGGGTAACTACTGCCCATGACGGCACAATTGACGACGCAGGTCTCCTTCCGGCCCATACGGCCACTCAGCGCAGGCTGATCACACCGCGCCGACGTGTCCGGATCTTCGCCCAGCCCGCGGGTTCCACTTCCGGGACGGGCCGCGTCCGAAGATAGTTGCACATCTTGTAGCGGGTGCCCATGACTCATGCGTAGATCGCCGCTTTCCTGCCCGACATCTATCGTCACTACAGGCGAAGAGCCGTCGTTGTCGAGCGGAGTATTCCCATTGCGTGACGTGAGGTCCAGAAGTGACATTTTGGTGTTCTTGCCCGGCCCAGCGCCTGGATCCTGCCATGGCTCGCTGGACAGCTCCCCGTATCGCACATTCGAGCTTCCACCCGGCGGCCCAGTGATGTCCCACCTGACACGCTCCGCACCGCGACCCTCGTGGACATGACCGCAGACTGCAAGCCGTGGCCGTACGCGCCATAAGGTGCGGCGAAGGTCTTCGCAGCCAAGGGCTCGACGCTGGGTGGTGGCTTCGTCACAGTGTAGGTGCGGCGGTGTATGAGTGACGAGGATATCCGTATCAAGAGGAACTGAAGACCAGATCTCCTCTGCTGATAGCGATGCTCTGTACTCCTGAAGGGCTGGCAGGACTTTGCGGTTGCTCGATAGCTCAATGTCTGGTTTCCAGGAATCGGAGCGCTCGTAGCTGAAACCCCAAGCGCCGCATCGCGGACTGTATGGCGACCCAAATACTTTGAACGTAGTCTGTGGACCGCTTGGATTGCACAAACGGACAGTTGTTGAGGTCTGATTGAGGTATGTTATGGTAGGGCTGGACTCGAGTAGCTCGACGCACTCCGGAGACGACCTCGC
This sequence comes from [Phialemoniopsis] sp. UDSM-2020, assembly GCA_018873225.1. Taxonomy (NCBI): domain Eukaryota; kingdom Fungi; phylum Ascomycota; class Sordariomycetes; order Thyridiales; family Thyridiaceae; genus Thyridium; species [Phialemoniopsis] sp. UDSM-2020. The sequence goes on from JAEILZ010000003.1 coordinate 4,454,577, forward strand.
GTCCTGATTATTGTGGAAGTATGCCCCATACTCGCCGTAGAATTGAGGATCCAAGCCAATATCATGGTTTCCTGGGCAATTGGAGTTAGCCTTTATCTTCAACGTAGTGACTATGAGAAGGTATCCCTCACCTGCGATGATGATCTTGGCCTCGAAATCAGCCTTCTCAAGCCACTCTACTGCTTTCTTGAGCTACAACGAGGCACTTAGCAAAGGCAATCACTACAGCGTTTTGAACAGCAGTTTGAGAACAGAACTGGCTGGAATGCCCAAACCCTACCTAGGATTCGGTCTTGCAATCAACTCACCTCTGTGTAACTCCCTTGGTTGGTCAAATCTCCGGCATGGATGAGAACGTCGCCCTTGGGGAGTTTTACAGTACAGTTGTGTGTGTCTGAAACACACACGAACCTAGTACGTCGTAGCTTCTTGGAAGACATACCGCTCGCCCGGGCAGGAATGTCGTTGACCATGAAAGAAGCTCACGTGGCGACCATTCGTGGTTTGTCCCGCGATGTCTCAGGAAGGGACATGTGCTCGTGACGGTCGCCGTGCCGGTAGTCCATTCCAATGGTAGAACTGATGTCAAGACAGGTCTTGTCCACGAAGTACTAGCGAAGAGTCCTCGACCACGTTTGTGGGAGATGAGGTTCAACCGATTATGTGGGAGATGCGAAGTATATTAATGCCATCGAAAGCAAGATTGATTTTACGAGGTCCTGGCTAACAAGAAACAAGATGACGTAGTTGCTACTTGATTTGTATGTTCAGCAGTATTTGGCGTATCGACAACTCGGAGTGGGAGATGAGGACGAGAGGAATGAGTTCATTCTGGGGTTGAGTCATGATGAGAGTTGCAAGTTCTTAGTGTACGATCCAGCTTCGAGCTTTCCCCATTAGTGCCGGCATCCGGTGTTACCTGTACGGCAGCCACCTAAAATCTCTCAATTGGCCTCGATCTTTCCTGTCCGGGCGGTATGATATTCATTTTCGAATGTTGAAAGTCGGCCTTTCAGGACCCGTCTCAACATGAGATGTTCTAATGAGATCTCAGTCTCATTGTGGCCCTGCTTCTCTGGTAGAACGTAGGGTCGTATTTTGTGAGGCTGGATTCACCAATCGCGGCATTGAGAGCGGAACCCCTTTTTGGTCTCACCCATTCATAGCATGCTCCTTAAGCTTTTGGTGGGGATTCATGTCATCTTTGGGACCAGGACCCCTTCTCGCTTGTTGAAGGTGACCAGTCAGATGCTGTGAGCCCCTTTTTTCCTTTGATTATCTGGGAGCAACCTCGTCCAGTTGGTCGTGGTGGTGTTTTCCCCGACGACAATTACTTTTGGCAAGACATGCTTTGCATGCTGCGTGCGTCAAAGGTGCAGCTGAATTACGGCGACGGTAGATGACATTGCGACGGGAAGCAAGCTGAACTCACCGCCTAGCGGGATGGTCTAGTGGCGTTCATAGACGTAACCAAGCCAAGCGTACGTACTTTGATAGTGTGGAGAGTAAAGCAGGAGACGTGAGGGACTGGACAGGACTGGAGCGAGTGAAGTGGGAGTCGAAGAGGGGGAAACGCATATGCATATGCAGGCTTGCGATCTGATCCCCATCGAATCGAACAACCTTCCCGTTTATTCTTTACATACTCACTGCTGCCGCGCAAAGGCTACGCACGAGCAGTCCTTTGAATTTGTGTTTTGAAACCTTGATTGGCAGAATACCTGGCAACAACCTGGAAGTGAGAAAGACAAGCAAAAAGCTTCAGGGGTCATCCTTCGACCATTGTTCGTTCAGGGAAAAGGGCAAGGCCCGAGACCCGCTTCCGCCTCTTTTTGGCGGCGCCCCCCAGCGCCCCCCTCCCCTCAAAATTGGTCCTGGCAGGCAGTCCACTGGTGCTAGCCACAAACCACGACCGCCCAATCTCGCCGATTCCGATTCACTTTCTTCAGTACTCCAGCACCGCGACTTTCGCTTCACCACTCATTGCCAGGTCTCTGCCGGCCAATTGTTCCTTCTTACAGTCATTGTTTATCGCGTCTGCTCGTTTGCCTTTGTCTGCGGCGCTTTATCTTCTCCATTGATGGACCGGTAGCACTTGTGGGAAATCCGGCCATTCACCACCAGCCATCCCCAGGTACTTGCTCTGGGAAATTGGATGGGATCGCTCGGGGCTTGTTGACAAGAAACTTTCCCATAAAATCGACAAAAAGACTGGGCCAAGACTCCAGCCGCTGGCGACTGCCTTCGTACGCTCTTCGACGAGAATATCTACGCGATTCAAACCTTCGACACTGTCTGCTATCCTTCGAATCCGCCGTGCCGCCGCTATCAGCAGATAAATTTGGCCGGAGCACGGGATAGCCCCTTTGCTTCCCACCGACCATGGCAGCCATATCTGCCGCTCCAAACACAAACACAACCACCCTCACACCACCCAGCAGCTCTCACGGAAACGGCTTTTCGTCATCATGGGACATGTCGGCTTCTGGTCACGGAGAGGTAAGAATATACAAGTAATCCTTTTGCGAGAAAGGAAGGAACGGTCGCGTCAATGGCTCCGCCGCGGAGCATCTGGCGTGTATTTCCGATATGTGCTGTGCTAACTCTCTAGCAGGACCCGAACACGACCAACATTGATGGCGCGAACGGTTATCCCCGGCCCCCCTTCGCCCAGCACAATGGCAATGCTTCACCACAAAAGCGCGGTAGCGGAGATTCGCACAGCAACGCCAAAGGATCTTCGATGCTATCGCCCCCTCATCAACCCGACAGCAAAAAGGCAGGAAGTATCAAAGAGAACAACAGCCCAGCAGATAGCTTACTAGACCTCTACGGCGGCAACCGTAACGCGACTGCCGCTGGATCCGACTCGCTCAAACGCAGCAATGATGATCTCTTCGCTTTCGACCATGACAGCTCCAAGTGGATTCACCGAGACAAGTTGGCCAGGATTGAGAGCGAAGAGTTGCAGGCCGCGGGCATAATCATTCCAAAGGGCCGCGCTCGCAGCAAACCCCGGAGGGAGCATAGCCAGGAACAGATGGGCCGCCACAGACGGGGAACAGATACCGAGAGCCATACCGAAGGTCGATCCAGGAAGAACTCGGCCGCCACCGTCGACCCCAAGACTCCCGAGTTCACTGTCCCTAGTTGGGACCTGCGGCTTCCGGAAGAGGCTGCTGAGGACGCAGACGGCTATTTTATCCCCAATGGCGGTCTCAAGGGCTCTTCGCGGATACCGGTTGCGAAAACCAGTCCGGCCCCTATCGCACCCGAATTTATCGAGAGGGACACACCGATCACTCGCAAGCGAGATACCAGCCCCAGCGCTGAGGAAACCATTACATATCCCAAGACTCGCTCACGGACCGGCAGCGACAATGCTCTGGAGACAGCCAATGTGAATCTGCCAGGCGTTAAGCGGTCTGCGACGGAGTCGTCACCGAAGAAGAACACTGCGGCCACACGGAAAACCTCGGCGCCAGCCAAGACAGGAACGGGACCGGGGCGACCCAAGACCCGAAACGGAACAAAGGAGCTCTCAGTCGGCAGCCAGACGAGGCCAGGCACGCGCTCCGGGGAGCGTGAGCTCTCTCCGGGGGCACTTTCCCCAGGCAAGCCCATCAAGCAGCTTGAAGGAGACCCGCCATGGATGATCTCGGCCTATAAGCCCGATCCGCGTTTGCCTCCAGATCAGCAGTTGCTACCCACTGTTGCAAAGCGTTTGCAACAGGAGAAGTGGGAACGCGAAGGGAAGTTCGGGAGCGTATACGACAAGGAGTTCCGACCCCTCAACGACGAGACTTTCCTGAGACCACCCGAGCCAGCGGCGTTGCCAGCTGACAGACAGTCAATCAAGGACGACAAGGAGAAGCCAGACGAATGGCCTCTGAAGCCCGAGGCTAGGAGCCCTACGCTGAGCCAGGGTCGCACGGGATCCTATTCTACCATCCCCAAGATACAGGAGAAACCCAATGTGAGCCCGCTTCCAAGCCCGAGAAGCCCGAACATGCAACAGGGTCAGTTCCAGCCCGTGGTCCGGGTGCCCGATGCGCCGGAAGAACCGCCACAGCAGGAGGAGAAAGAAAAAGGCGGTTGCGGTTGCTGTATTGTCATGTGATCGTACCGTCTGCTTTTTCTGGATATCCTCAGATCAGCTCGACCCGGCTCCGATGCGTCCCCGAGACCTCATGTATCCCTTTTCAGGATACACCGCCAGAACTATATCCTGCTCCGTGCACCCACCAAACCCCAACCTGCCTCGCCTACTACACATAACGACGTGACGAATTTTCTTGCAGTACCCCCATCTTGTATTCGACAGCCTGTAATTGCACAGCATACCAACTTTTAAACCCTACCACCACATCCAGTCTACGGACCGGCGCCGACACAGTACTACTATCCCTTTGTTTCCGGTATTTGGACCTCGTTTCTAGCGTATTCAGTTCGACTTCAGCACACCGACCGCCCAGGGAGGCGCGATTTGACCTTTTCACCATTTGACCGACCGGCGTTCATAGGCGCACCTACCTGTTTTGTTATCCGGTGGCTTTTTGTCTGGGAATAGTACTCCAATTCTGGGATCTGATTTCTCTCTGGCATTAGCCATGCGACTTGAGGATTGCTACCTACCCGACATTACTGCTCCCGAGCAGATCTCTCATCACAACACCCCTTTACCTACGCAGCTCCTCGCAACTTCCCGAAGGATACAGAGTATCATTTCTCGTACTACCAGAGTCTACTGAGGAAAGGAAATGAGCTCCTCAGATTGCTGAGTCAAGGTCATGTCGGTAGTTTCTCTTCCGAAGCAGGACAGGAAAGCAAGGAGGATTTCTTATCTGGGGCTCTACCAGTGGAATATACAATACTACATCATCTATTCTTTTATTCCGCTAATACCCATTGCCCAGTCTTGTGTTCATTATCAGACGGGGCTGTTTTTACATGGGAGAACTCAGTTCCACGAATGGAGGAAAGGAGGGACGAGAAGGAGTTTGGAAAGATGCATGCCCCTTCAAGATGCAGATATGATAGAGCAGAAGGAAGAGACGAGACAGAAAAGAGATTCTTGAGTGTTTTCGACGTGTTTGTTCTCATGATGCGTGCCGGGTGTTTATTGGCCAAGTGCCGCAGAATACGATGCTCTCTCATGACATTACAGTGGGCAGATGATGTCCTAATTTTGTACAGAGAAGACTGGATCGATGAAAAGGGAAGACTGGACTGCTGTGGCACGAGAAGGATACGAAATTCGATTCTCAATGGTCATCATATATCCTCGAGCTTGTTAAGAGGGGAAAGCATGTGGTTGTGTCTGGGGGACCAAACCTGGGTCGACTGTGACTTCTCCACCCCTGTCTGATTGATTGGCCCACCACTTTAATGGGCTCCGTCGCGTCAAGTCGCGTCTCCCGCACTACACACCCTTTTACACCACCACGCTACCAAACCACAAAAAGTTGCCTTTGTCAATGACCAAGTTTGCATTTCTCGAAAAGCACAACCGGCGGTCACGATGATTCGAGCAGAGTACAACCGCATCGAGCCCAAGAGGCGAACAACCTTTGACCACCGCAAGAAGCAGTTCGCCGACCCGTCCTACAAGGAGACGCAGTATCCCACGCGTCTCAACTTCTACTCGGCCCCGCCCACAGCCGACATCACCCTCGAGCAGTTTGAGCAATGGGCCATTGACAGGTTACGCAGTACGTGTGCCCTCTAATGTCTCTCTCCTCTTCTCTTTCTATGTGTATAGCAGCTGACACGAGACCTCACTTCTCCCCTCTCTAGTCCTCGCCGAGCTGGAAGCATGCTCCTTCCGCAACAAGACGCCCGCCGAGACGGCGACGCACATGAAGCCCCTGCTCGACAAGTACCTGATGCTCGAGTCCAACAGCTCCTCGTCGACGCAGCTCGCCGCCCAGCGCCAAAGGGACCACTACAGCCACTTCATCCTGCGCCTTGCTTTCGCGCAGACCGAGGACCTGCGCCGCCGCTTCACGCGCGTCGAGACGATGCTGTTCCGCCTGCGCTTCAACGCCGAGGACGCGCGCGACCGCGCCGCCTTTGTGCAGGGGCTCAATCTCGACTGGGACATGGTCTCGGACGAGGAGAAGCGCGAGCTGGCGGCCGAGCTGGGCGCCACGAGCGGGACCTACGGGCGCAGGGCCGGCGCGCCGTCGCCCGAGGAGGAGAGCTGGTGCAAGGTCGACTGGGACCGCGTGCCGGACCTGGTCGAGGGCCGCAGGGTGTTCCTCCGGGCGGGCAAGGCCTATGTGCCGGCGCGAGAGCAGGCGAGCATGGTCATTGCCGAGTTTACGTCTAGGTTGGAGAGAGCGCTCGAGGTAAGGATCTCCTATCACCGCGGAAAATATCAGGGCTGCCAGAAGAACCATTGTTGATGACAATCCATTTTTTACAGCTCACGGCTCGCGCCCTACCCCGGCTAGACGAGGACGACCGCCTGACGCCCATCCTGAACCACCTGTCCAAGAACTTCGTCACGCCCGACGCCTCGTACAGCGACAGCGCCAGCGGGCTCGAGGGCGCCGAGATGTCGGCGCGCAACGTCGACTCGCTGGCGCAGCACATGCCGCTGTGCATGCAGAACCTGCACCGCACGCTGCGCCGCGACGCCCACCTCAAGCACTTTGGCCGCCTGCAGTACACGCTCTTCCTCAAGGGCATCGGGCTCAACCTCGAGGAGTGCCTGCTCTTCTGGCGCCAGGGGTTCAACAAGATCACCGACGACACCTTCAACAAGGAGTACCGGTACAACGTGCGCCACGTCTACGGCGACGTCGGCGGCGACTCGAACCGCCGCGGCGGCGGGTACAGCCCGTTCAGCTGCCAGAAGATTCTCATGGAACACCCTCCTGGACCCGGCGAGGCGCACGGGTGCCCGTACCGGCACTTTAACATGGAAAACCTGTCAGCCCTACTGCAGCAGGTGGGCGTTACGGACAGGAAGGTGCTGCAAGGGATCAAGGAGGACAGGGACGCGCAAAAGCCCCATATGGCCTGCAACCGGTACGTTTTTTTACTCCCTAACTGTGCAAGAGAGAGCTCATCCAGGCTAACAATCTACAGTGTCTTTGAGCACGTGCACAAGAAGGAGATCGAAAAGGCCAGGGCGGACGGCGTCATGACGGCCAACCAGCTCGAGACGATTGTGCATCCCAACGAGTACTTCAAGCGGAGTTACCTACTCAAGAACATGGGCAAGAACGGGGACGACGTCAAGATGGAGGGTTGAGGGAGTGACGCGGTTAATGAGAGCATGTTTGGTTTTCTTTTTGACGCTTGGGAATACGATGCATGACAAGGCATGTTGCACGTTGTTTTACGAGTCTTGATCAAGTTTTTATAACAGGATAGGAACTGGCGTTCAGGGAGTTGATTGTTACTCTAGGCACGCTGCTAATACAAGACATCTTAACACAACCGACAAAGGCAGGAAGGAAATCCAAAAAATAGCCCCGTGAGAATCGGGGAGCTTGGGTGTCCTCGTCAGTGATCGAACGGTGTGGTGTGCTTGAGTCGGCTCGTGGGTTTTACGCGACTCGACTGTGAAGAAGTCGAAGAAGAGTCCTGGTGACCTGCAGACTGCGAAGAGGGAGCAGATGAGACGAGATCCGGTGAGCTGCCCGGTGGCATCCTAAGGAGTAGTTCAGTGTCTGCAGAGGTATGTCTGGTGTGCTGCGGTGTATTCACCTATATCTCAGCGGCTTTGTGAGGCTCGTTGGGGTCGATGTTCTCCTTTTCCATGGCGAGTTATTACAACCCGGTCCAGGAAGATTAGGTAGTAGGATAATCTCGCTACCTCAGCAGGCCGCCATGCCCAACACCGTGGTCAAATCCCATCCGGCACCACGCCTCTGGAACCACTGATAGAGTTACAAATCTCGAGCCCTGCCATCATCTGCGGTCTTTCTCTGAGCCCTCAGTATGTGACTAGCCGCGTCTTCCTCGTTCTCGTCCTCCTCGTTGTCCTCGTCCTCCTCGTTGGCGGCGTTGGTGGCGGTGGTGGTGGCGGCAGTGGTGGTGGTGCTGATGATGATAGTGATGATGGTGATGATGGTGATGATGGTGATGATGGTGATGATGGTGATAGTAATGGTGGATGTGGTGGTGGTTGATGGTAGTGGTGCGATGGTATGCTTGTTTCTTGTGTTTACTCTTAATTCAAGAGTTAGCAGATGGGAGCATATTGATTGCATCGTTTACAGCGTATTGCAAAATGGCGTAGAATACTGGAGTACAATCCATAGGGGCAACAGCCCTGACAAAGTTCAATATGCGGCGACATCAACATGAGTCTTGTAGCCACGTAACATACCTTTAAGAAGGGCTATCGTGCGCCCAAGTTTGCTTGCCATGGCAAGACGGTGGGTGGCAATCGAAAATAGAGGGGAGTGGTAACGCTTTTATTTAATGCAGACTAAGCATCAGATGCTAAGACTTCCATCAAGTCCATCATAGAGTGCACCAGCGAATCAATTCTCTCATCGATTCGATATCGAGACCTGCACTCGACATGTGTAAGGCTGCAAGAATATTTCTTGCCCGAGTAGCTGTAGACAATATTAGCAAACTAGTCAAGGGCAACTCATCTCAGTGAAAATACCCGGGAAAGAACCTAGGAAGGTGGTTGAGATACTAACGAACAATTTTGCATCCTCGGAATTTCAGAGTTTTTGATACTATGGGAGTGCTTGGACGTGCTAGGCTCTCTTGAGGCGCTTCTGGCGGTGGTGTTTGATCATGCAAGGCATGTAGAAAGATATATGAGATAATGATACTCTCTAATCATGATGTTGCCAAGAGAGTGGTGATAATGATGCTTTGCAAAAGAGATGTCTGACTGTGGAGAGAAGTAGGAGAACGGGACTCATTGATGAGAGCTAAACAGCATTGATGTCTGTCAGCAACTTGTTCCTTCCAAACCATTTGCTATTACAGATCTGTACATCTTTTTGGTAAGAAGACACAGCCCCAAGCAAAAGTGAAGAGCCCTTGACGAGACAAAATTCCTGAAAGGTGGTCCCAGAAGGCAGTAGCTGTCTAAGTATCCTCCATGTTGAGCAACAGTGGCTTCCCTGGGCTGCCTGCCCTCCGAGGTTGCCCTGAATAGGCAGAACTAAGTAGTAGTTACCTTTGATGTCTAGATACACACAAAGAGGATGATTTCCTTGGCATCAGAGATGAGGCCGAGTGTGTTGAAGTGCATTGACCAGAATCTCAGCAGCTTTGTGATGATGGTCGGGGCCGGCGTTCTCCTTGTCGGTGAGGAAATGATGCAATTGGTTCATTCAGGAAGATCAGTGATATTTTCAAACAGATCTCTATGTCCAACACGTGGGCAAGCCCCATCCAACGATACATTCGTGACTGGCCGCATCGTCGTCATCATCGGTGATGATGATGGTGGTGGTGTTGGGTGGCAGCCACTATGTCCCCTTCGATGTTGCAAATCCTCCCACACAGAGTTACTGAGCGGATCAGTTCTCGCATCGACACCGCATCAAGACCCGCACTGGTCAATTGTAACGCTTCCAGGATGTTTCGTGATCGAGTTGCATCCATCGTGCTCAGCTCTCATACCAAGCGAGGGAAACCTTCAATCTCAACATTAGTCGGCAATTGTCAACAAAGGGGCAAGAGTTGCATCAAGCAAAACATACTATGCCGTGTCGTTTCTCTGCTTTCGTGCGAAATTGTCCTGGCGAGTTGATGTACGGTTGTTAGCCGTAGTGTGGTCGTGGGCGGTTTCTTCCTTGACCGAAGGAGTCCGGCACTGTGCTTTCGAACACCCCGCGGCCCATGGGCTTTAACAGCATGATGAATATATGAATAGATACATATTAATGATACTCTATAAATATGAGAATGTGAAGAGAGGATAGTCAATAATGCTTTGCCGGAAAGAAGGGCCTGATGGACGTCTAGGAGAGAGGGTGAGATAAGACGTTTGTCGGAATCCAATAAAGTTGCTGTTTTGATGGAAGGTCGTCCTTTCCAAGACACTTGATTACACGCCTCCTCGACACAATTTTAGGCAAGAAGAAGCAGCCAACGAAAGTGAAGAGCAATGTAGAGGCCAAGATGCTTGAAAAGTGCAACCACAAGGTGCTTGCTGCCTATGCTCCAGCCCAAGCAACACGGCTCTGGCCTACCTGGGCACCTTGCCTGAGCTGTTTCCTCAAGGGGTCTGGTTGCTATCCAAGGCAACTCAGAATGAACAGAGCCAGTTACAACCTTCAATGTCTGGTTGCATGAAAGAGGACATTAGGTACCACTTGGCATCTACGCATCAAACCCCATGCACCTATTGCGTTTTGGTAACAACTCATGAAAGCTCACAAGCAAGGAGGTCTGGCTCCAACATAGTTTCCAGCGGGTCGGGATCTCGAATACTTCGAAACACAACGGACTTCACGTTAAGACATAAAGTCTGGCAGAAGATGTTCCGCCAAGGCGCCATTGAGTCCAGAGGACATCAAACGTGCACGCTCTAGAAATTGCGCGTCTCCAACAACACGGCTTACTCCGTCCAAACCCCAAGATCTCGGCCTCAGGTCACGGCCGCCGAAGATCGGTTGCTCCATCCAACCCAGCCGCGCCTGCCGAAGTTTTTGCGTGCAGTCGAGGTAACACAGCAGAGTTCCTCGAGAAGAGCCGTCGAGCACAAGGGGCAAAAGACATGGAAATTCGCCACTGGCGCCCGTGGGGCCCGGGGCCGGCGCCGCCCAGGGCTTGTTCACGTCGTACGATGGGCCTATCTAGAACCTCGACCTCTTACATGGCTGGGGAATGCAAAAGACTATCTGATCGACATGCATGGATCCTTTCCGCACTCCCTCGTGTCGCATTCCGGGAGGCTTACGGCAATTCCATGTAATCAATGCATGGCTACGAGCGCGTGTCTTTGGGAATAACTTCACAATGAAGAAGCGGCATTGACGGGGGCGAAATAGGTCGGGCAAAAAGCTCCGGTCTTCTCTACTGCCGAGGCGGTCGAGACCGGCCTGGGAGCGGGGGCCGTGGAAGGTGAGAGAAAGTGAAGCTATTCAGAGAAAGAGCGAATTTCCGCAGGCCCAGCCCGTCCGTCACCTTGCAGATGTGGGGGAGCATCAAATGAGTCCAAGTCTTTCTCTCTGTCCCGCCCCAATGCAGTAGCACCATGGTTTCCCTGGTCGTTCGACACCGCATGTGTGACGACTGGGTGTGTGTGTAAGTGAGCAGACGAAAGCACGACCCGACGCCAAGGTGATATCACACGCCCCCCGGCTCTTAAGACGATTCTTCGTCCCTGAATAACAGGAATGAAGGGCATCAAAAGCAAAGGAAAAAAAAAGCAGACCCTGCGTCACTAATGGAAGCACGAAGGGTAAAAAAAAGTCGGGAGGTAGGTGTCGCGATAGCGAGAGACATCATGGATGGGGAACGACGAGAGGGCATCGTGAGCCAGGGTGGTCGTCTTGATTCTCACCGTTTTGCCTTGATTCTCGTCGTTCCTGCTCCTCCCATTGGCTCGGTGGGCTGCGCCGGAAAACGGTGAAAGAGAGGGGATCGTCGCCCAAAAAAGCCAGTCTGCTCATGCGCCGACACTGGTTTTGCCCGTTTTACAGCCAAATTCTCGATCGTGAAAACCTGCCCTGGCGCCGTCTGATCGGAGGATCCTGGGCCATCGGCCAATCAGAAGCGCAAACGGAGCGAAATAAGGGAGGGGGTGTGCCAGAAAACCTGTCATGTCAACTCTCTGCTGGAATAAATGGCAGCCAGAGAGACAAGACAAGTGCCAGCGCTTTTCCCGGGACGCGATGGCGCGCCCGGCCCGGCCCTGTCAGAAAACGGAATGAGTGCCCAGGACGGCGCGCTGCAGAATGAGGTCACAGGCACGACTTTTTGGCTCGGTATTCGCGCTATTAGCAGACCGCACGCTTTCTAACCGGCGTTACGAAGTATTGGATGGGACATGGGACGAGGACGGACGCGCGAGGGAGGCACACGCCCCCTCCATGTTTCTGACCGATGCATTCCGAGAATTCTGCGAATGCCCTCACTTTTCGTGCCGGTCATGGGGGTTGGCTCTTTCCCCATCGCGCGCTTACTATTTGCCAGGGGTGATTTCCGTCCCGGCTTGGTGACGGAGATTGGCGCACACCCACCACACCCATTGTGGGATGGGCTGGATTGGATTGGATGTTGGCCAGCAATTCTCCGAGGAGTTCCCCCAACGGCGATGCACGACATTGCCCACCCATTCCCCCATTCTCTCCATCGGTGCTGCCGTTGTTCTACTGCTGATCAGTCAGGAGAAACTCTCCAAATCCAAGACAGCATTTTTCCTCGTTTGGTAACTGCATGGAAGAGAAAGCCCACCCCCGATCTAGATCTGACCTGTCGAGCTGAAATGTGGAACTCGCTATCAAACTCTGAGCTGTCGGGTGCTTGACACAGGACACACAGCTTTGCTGGCAGGCACAAAGATGGGGTACAGAGCACAGCACGCTGTTACCAGCGTACGGTACCCGCACGTAGCGTCGTTTTTACAGCTCACCTCTGCTGCTAGGCTGCTTTGCTCGACGGGAAATTCCATCACCCACTCACACATAGACAGACGAGTTCATCAATCCCAACAACGTCCAAGGGCACACAACTGACGCAATTTGTTCGGGATGCCAAGTTAGGTCTCTCTCAAGTGCTCAGGTAGGGTAGGCGTCTGTGTATCCCCTCTCCCGTTTGGCACAGGCCTGGTGCTCACTCCGTATGTGCGACCAACCTCAGTGGTGCTGGCCCCCGCCCAGCAGAACGCTCCAGACCGGATCGTCGCCTGCGCTTTATGGGAACGAATATCTCTTATTCTCTGCACACACGCCCCCAATGACATCGTCGTGCAGGGGCACGCCCACAATGGGACTCGGGAGCAAAACCCCTGGATCTGCAACCCATCGTCATATTAACCTCTCGGCCAGAGTTCCACCCTTATGGAGTCGCGAGGGTAGCATCGCGAGTGCGGCGGATAAAGGGCTGGTATGTGAGAGAGGGAGGGAGTGGGAGGAGCTAGCAGCAAAGTGCAGTAACTGACTTCTTGGAGCCATTGGAAAAGATGCAGGTTGCATGCATGCAAGCTGTGTGGGATGTGGAGAGAAACGGTTTGTTCTCATCCTTCTCTCGTGCTTATTCTCATTGTCAACACCACCCCATGTTACCAAACAAGTCGATCTTTGCCCTGAGAGGGTGAGTATCTGGTCCTTGCACCTTGCCGACACGAGGGTTTTTTTCTCCGTTCCCTACCTATTTATTTATGGCACACGCGACCTGGCTACGTGCAGGGCCGCCGTTTGCGTGCTTGCTCTACAAGTACCTAATACAGGGACTTGCTCCGAGGCCAATTATTGGCCCGATGTGTTGAGGAAGACTAGTTTACTGGTGATCTTGGAAGCGCCAATGCTGTCATTCTACATGAATAGCTTCGGGCGAGCAGAGTACGAGTCCGACCGAAACAAGAGACCCTTGTTCTTCTTGTTCATCGACAGGGACAATGGCAAGCCCTGCATGCGTGCCTTGGAGAAAAAATATCTCTCACGTCCGGCAATCTCGCCAAGGAGACAAGAGTGAGTTGTCTCGGGTGTTGTTGTAGGGTATGTTGGTGGCCTTGCGTCGTTGCATGTGCGGCTTAAACTGTTCCCGTCCGTGCATCGAGGTGTGTGTTGCTGCGTTCGTTTCCGTCGAATGAGATGCCTCGTGGCTGGCTGCATTGCATCTCTGCGCACTGCACTCATTGCAGAAAAGAGACAAATTAACGGTAGCACACCATTACCACCAGCATCGCGCCGTGTCCTCACTTATCACTTGCATGCGGGCTTTTTTTTTTTCTCACACTTGCCGTCCAGCAAAATGCAAACGGACAGACAAGTCACAAAGCCAAACGAAAACGCTTTTCCGGACGCCCGCCGGCACCCGGCTTCAATCTCACTTGGTCGCCTCGCGCCGGCAGTCGAGTTGGCCCTGTCTACGAAGTAATAAGGGTTCTCTGTGTCAAAAGCCACTGCATTCCAACTCCCACTGAACCCTGACTCGTAGTAACGGACAGCTCAGTCCTCCCAGCAGGTTTGCTTCCCCTTGCCTAGCCCCGGCAGTCCCTCCATCCGGGGGTCTGGTCTGCGTGCCAGCTCCAGCGCCCATTTTCTGGCTCTCACACACCGAGAAGATGCTGCAGCAGCACAACCCGGACCGGCGCGGTGAATAGCGCCGGAAGGCCTCACTTGCGCATTCCCACCCCCTTGTTCCCATCTAGAGACGTAATTTATTTGACGAAGTTGGCAAGCAACAAAGCTATAATAGTGTCCAAAATTGCGCAATCCACCAAGCTACTCCTACTGACGTTGACCCCCTTGCTCCCGTGACGTATCGCGAGCGCAGTCTAAGTCCCAAGAAAGCATGGACAGAGGGGACGGCGCGAAAAACAATCAAGGTCTTGTTAGTCTCGCGCATTAGCTAGTTGGCTGCCAAACAAAACACACACACCCCTTATTACCCTCGGCGGTTTGTTGACGACGACCAGGGCTACTGCCGGGAGCGACGGTTATCCGTTTCGTGGTGATGTCTCCCGGGGGATACCGTATCACAGCAGTGCAGGACACATCTTGTCTTACCGACAAGCACCCCGATGCGGAGGGTGTGACACTGCGGAGGAGCTTCCGTACCCTGTGAGAAGAAAAATATCAGATGGATGGAACTTGCCGTTGCGCCTCCATGCCACAGCACAGGTAGTCGAACAAGCCACTTACTTAACTCTGTACGCTTGCTTGGTCCTCCAGCTGGACGGCACATGTAGACCCTGACTGTGATGCCATCCTCATCAGAGGACCCCTTCTCCGCCCCCTTAGCTTACCTGACCTCTTGTTGTCCCTGCACAACTATCAGGAGGTAATTGTTTCTAGCTTCAAGAAGCTAAGACGTGTGCTCTAATTGTACGCCTGACCGTTGCAAGCAGTCAGTCAAGCTTTCCAGAAGTGACAGGTCAGCTATCAAGCGGTCAGACTCACCTCGGGGGTCACATAAGCCGCACAGCACATGTGCGAAGGCAAGCCAATCTCATCTCACTCATCAATCTAGAACGATAAGACCGTACATGTGGTTTCTTGTGTGATTTGTTTGTTTGATTCATCTTCTCCATTCTTCTGTCAAAGCCTTGTCATCCAAGACACAGGCCATAAGGGGTAACTAAAAAAGGTATCTAGTCATGATAAGTAAAAAATGAATATGCGCCACCCTCGTGTATATTGTGTGCGCCATTTAAGTTCCCATGAAAACCCATGTCGAGGTGTAGATCCCGCCCAATGTTTGTGTATCGCGTTACAGTGTAAAAAAAGACGACTCGGCCTCCCCATGATTTTATATCCCTTTTGCGAAAAAAGACGGAAACAGGAAAATGACAACGACTCATAAGATGCTGTGCAAAGATGAAATTCGTTTATCCCTTCGTCGATATTCAAGAAAAAAACGCCTCGCTAAAAGCAGTTGGGGGTAATAGTAAAATGACAACAATCATTAAAAAAGACAAAGAGAAATGCCCGCCACCAGTCCGGGGCAAAAATGGCTCAAAAACGGCGTAGTCCCAGCCGTAAATGATTCAAGTTGAAACAAGTGAGGAGTGGGGGGATTCCACCGCCCCAAAGAGAAGCGCAAAGGGTTTGAAAAGAGTCAAGCGGAGGAACGAGGCTATTCCCAAAATTCCATCGCCCTGTCTTGCCCGGCTCCACTGCCAAACGCCCTGACGTGCAGGTCGTTTTGCGCGAGTGAGGAAAAAAGCAAGGCGACGTCACCGCGCTAAGTCGAACGGCCGGGCGAACTAGACGCCAGAATGAGTCCAGACAGGTCGGAAAATGCCACAGCCGGTGCGTGCAGTGAGGAATGCCAGTTTTCTCGGAGGCGTCAAATAGTGCCAACGCCTCAGCCCGCGTTCCCCAAACCGGGATGGATGAGGGGATTGGAGAGAGATCAAGTCTCACCAAATTGGACGGCGGTGGCGACGGTCTCGAGTCGCGGGCATTGCGTGCATTGAGGCAATTCGTGACCAAAGAGAATAACACAGCTATTCGTGCATTGCAGCATGTCGTGCGATGCGAGCAAAGCTCTCCGAATGGCCTTACACCGAAGAAAAGGCAGGGCTGGTTGTGAAATGAATCCAAATCCATCGTATTCCGCAAATAGAAAACCTGGGTGGAGAGGCCAGCAAGGATTCGGACCAATTGCTGAATCCCCACGCACTGCCACCCCAGTAATGCCGAGAACCACAGATCTGGTGGATGATGCTGATGGTGATCCCTGCGTTTGCGAAATAGAGTAGGGCTTTGACAATTGTTGCTTAGAGTCGTCGAAAATATTTCATCCCGAGTGAAATCCGTGCCGAATTGGAAACCCACGTTGGTCAACAACGTGATGCAGTCCCAGGTGACAGGTGAATGTCCGAGCGGAGTTCGGTACTGCCGAAGGAACGGGCGTGTGTAAGAGTAAGCATCTGCATCTCCCGGATGATCCGTCATCCTTGCCTGCATGGCCGATGCATGCAGCTCTCGCAAACATATTTCCTGGGCGAGTAGCGAGGCAGTCGCTGTTTCCTTGGGCTCTGCTGGCCCGGAGACTCAGAAGAGTCGAGGTTGAAGTGCCAGAACTTGACAAGACCGATTCTTGTTCTTGTCGAGAATAGTCGAGATGGCCAAATGTTCCTGCTGCCCGTCTCCTACGTGCACCGAATTGTTGATCGTGCACTCTCTGACACTCCCTGTCAGAGGTCATCGTGTTTCGTCGTACTTGTAGTAAAAACCAAGAGTCGTGATAGTTGCTTTCCCCGTTTCGTTCGTCCTTGGTGCCTCAGCTCTTCATTTGTAGCCCACCATCTTGGCGCAGCGCTGGCAGTAGTAAATGTTGGTCCCGACGCGTACCATGCCCGTGGCGCTCACGTCGTCCGTAGAGACGGTCTCGACGGACCGCGCGCACCGCAGGCAGCGGAGCACCTCGACGGAGACGGCGGGCCTCTGGGCGGCTTCCATGCTGTGCCTCATTGAGGATCGGGATGCTGATGTAGACAGGTCCGAGTCGGAGGACGAGTATGCTGATGATGACGATGACGAGCTGTCGTAGTGGCTCTTTGGCGTCGGTCTGATGGTTCGGGATGAAGACATGGTGTTGACAAGATGGATGGGAGGGGCGGGAAGCCCATACATATAAACGTTAGTGGTCGATGGCAGGGTGGGTGAGGGCCGTGTTTGAGCTGGAGCCTTTGTGTGAGTTGGTACGGACTAGAATGGCCTAGACCAGGTGCAAAGGCAGAGGTCGAGATTGAGGTCTGTCGAGAATGGGCGGGGCGTTTTGTTTGTTCTGGAACAGACCAGGGATAATTGAAGGAGCAGCAAGAAGAAGGGATTCTAGGATGTGCCGGGATGGAGTGTGTTTTATGACAATAGGGAAAATCCGAGCCAGAGACGAGCGAGGATGGCTGAGCAAGAGATAAAGAGCAGATCCGGCTGTGTGCATCTCCAACGACATGGGGACGGGGGAGTGGGAGGGGGGTGTGAGTACGTATGCAAGTCTCTTTTCTAGGAGCACCGGCGGGCAGAGGTACCTAAGACACAGGCAGAGACAAGACGAGACACAATGGCGCCGATGCAGCTCGATGAGACGACGCAGACTCACTCACACCCAGAACCCACCACGTCCACACACCCCCCTCCTCAGAGGCTAGTCAACAGTCATCCGCCCGCCGCCTAGAGGTTGCGACACACGGGACAAGACTGAACCTTGTTGACAGGGGTGCAGGGGTGTGCGCAGCAGCCCAGATGAACCAGGGCAGACGCCAGAACCCACACGCCCCCCTTGGCCAGAGGGAAGCCAAAAGCCAAGGTTTTTGTCAAAACGGAGCTTCTCGCCCACTTGGCACTTCCAGCCCACAGAGCGAGCCGGCCAAAATGGTCAGGCCATCGAGATACGGTGGCTGACGGAGGAGAGCACCGAGCCCAATCCCTTCCAATCACAGTCTCCAGTTCTTTCTCTTCCCACTGAGTTCGCGCTTGTCTCATACCCTAGATCTCGCTAGGATCACAGGGCATTTAGTGTCCATGCCTCACCCCCTTTCCTCATTGAAGGCGCAAAAATGCCCACTGGAGCACGCCTTGGACGGCGCTAACACGACAATGATTTTGGTGCCTAAAAGGAGCAGGAGAAGGAAACCGTGGTGGAGCTGGCAGTGTGCAGTACCTGGTGTTGCCAGCTCCGGGAATGCACAGTCTGCCTTCAGAATCGATATTCATCGAGATGAGAAAAATGGAGAAGTGCTGTTGTTACATGCATCTTGGCCCGTTGCTGAGGGACGAGATGGACGAGGATATCTGTGAGAGTATTTACCATCGCGCGCACAAGTCAACGCGTCCGAGATGGCGCAGGTAATATTCAGATCATGAAGGAAAGTCCTGCAAATGAAACGGACATCGGACAGGCAGATGGAGGGGGACCCAGCACTGCTGTATGCGCCCAGAGAGGGAAAGCTCCCTGTTTCACCGGAATTGCGTGCATTTCCTACCCCTCTGTCCGTGGTCCAGTGTGTCCAGGTGGTGCCTTTCTGCTGGTCAGGGTGTGCTGGGCAGGCCTTGGCTATCGAGAATTGTGCTCTGTCATCGAGCCAGCTTCCTGCGCCAACGGGTATTCCCAGGCCATCCCAAGCCAGGGCCAAGTCAATCTCTTAGTCAACCAAAAGACCTTTGCTGGGCATCGGCAGAGCATGAAGGAATGGACCACCGGATGTCAAAGTCATGGACAGATAACGCAATAGCTGCATTGCATCTTGCATCTACCATCAAAGCCCCTTGACATGACCGTGGTCCCATCGGTCCCTCTCCACAGAACTGTCCAGACGTGCTGAAAGAAAGCTCCGTCCAGCTCGGTCAGGTACCTGACGGAGGAGCTGAATGAAAACGGAGCCCAACTGTGGAGAGGTCCGGCCTGGGCAGGGGCTTTGTGACCCATCAGACAGGGAAAACGGAGGGTCCTGAGCAGAGTCGAGCCGAGGCAGCAGAGAGAAGCTACTGTTCCTACACCCCCCCCCCCAAGCAACACAGGACACAAAGAAAAGAAAGTCGCGGGAGAGAGGCCGGATCGTCCCAGAGACCAACCAGGCCGATCCGTTCGCGACCGTTCGATGAGCAAATGGCATTACGGTGGGGCAGCTTCCCTCTGGCGATGCACTCAAGCACTGTTGTCGAGAGGAACAGAAACTGGGCAGACGGAGACAGGTCCGACCCGATTAGGCCTAGCCCCAGGTTCCAGACCTGTGATCCATGGTAGAAAAGCCCGATCTCGATCGCCATGGGCCCTGTACAGTGACGATCCCCCAGGGTTGAAGCAAGCCCCAGCAATTGCAGCCGAGGAGGAGAAAATAATGGATGGCGAAAAAAATTGATAGGACAAAACTGCAGAGCAGTTGCATGCAGCAAAACTTGCAGCACCCCCAACGGCAACTCAGCCAAAAAGGTCACTTGAGGCAGGCCCTCAGGAGGACCCTCCTGAATTCGGAGCCACAACTGTTTTCTTGCCTTGCCTCTCGTAGTTACTGCAATGAAGACTTTAAAACCCTTGTCCTTGTCACCGCTGGGCTCTGGCGCCTTTAGAGGGCCGTTGGGCTTCTTGGCTTGATTCTGGACAAAGGAGCCTGACAACCCAACGGTGGTGGGCTTTAATCTCTCCCGTTCCGCGAAGGCTGTTGAGGGTTCTAGAAAAGGTACGAAACGGGATGAAGGCACCACCTCGTCAACGGGAAGATGCGTGTCAGGGCACTGCCGTCGTTGGCTAAGGGGAATTATCCCGCCTAAGCGACTCCTTCTCCTTCTCCCTTGTGGTGGGAGTGAATTGACAACTTGCATTACAAAGTGGTGTTGAGGCGTGTCTGTCCTCATTGTAATACGCGGAAAACAAGATCGGTTCCGTGACTGATCTGCTGTCATCGAGATCCAAGATATGAGCTCTTGCACATGACTTGGAGAGGATGCCGCACCCTCTTCCCACTGGCCAGCTGTCCCCGACAGGTGCTTATCTCCATGTCTACGAGTGGCTTACAGCAAGCAAAGGTGTGTGTGCCAGCAAGGCCAGGGAGTGTTGTGTGATCAGGAGGGAGTTTGTGTGAGCAGTAAGCCGTTTTGGTCAGGATCTCGATAACTCTGGGTAAATGCCTCCGGAATTCCGCCTCGCAACGCGCAAGTCCTTATGGATACACATTGTTGTAGCTGGGACAAGTGCAATCGGCAACTGATGGAAGGACAAGAGATCGCAAATCGAACAAAATCGAACATCGTTGCCCTGCAGCACCCTGATTGTCGATCCCGATGACTTCAACGGAGACGGATCATTTGGTCATTGATCTGCGCTCAATCCACCGTTTGCCTCCTCCAAGCTTCTGGTGCTCCCAGCCGTAGGGATGGGTTGTGGGGGCGACATGTGTCTTTCATCGATGATCACCCTCCGCGTAATGCCCGTTTCAGACGTGACAAGCTTTGACAAGGGAGTCCGCCAATCCGCCAATCACTGCATAACATCTCGATATTTTTGTTGATGAGGGTCTTGTGCAGGGGATCATCTTCGTGAGTAAACCGACTCAGCCAATGCCAGCCCAATGAGAGGTGATGCGAACATGTTCATGCCCTGATACTATGTTTAAAAGGGTACACCTTGCGCCGCCAGCAGCCTCAAATATCCTTCCTGTGGCGTAAAAACCCTTGAAAATCCTGAACGCTATTTTTGTATCGAAATCTTTAAATGTGGTGGTGAAGATATTTAAACCCGCAGGGAAGTTCCTGGTAAGCTCGAGTTGTCGGGCTGAGCTCTTGAGCTCCTAACGTTTCAAACATGGCACCACAAAAAAAAGCTGGGCTGGCTGGCTGCTGTTGCTGTTGGCTCGCAAAAGTACAGTTCTATCTATTTTTCGCTTTCATCTGCTCCGGTTCATTACTCGGCCGGCAATGGGATTTTCCATTGTCGATTCGACATCGATCGAATTTTGTACGAATCCGCATTCTCCCTTGCACGGGACTACATCTGACACGAAATCACCGTTTCTCCTTCGCAAGCCAGCCCGGCTCTTTTGTTTGACAGGTTTCGGCTACTACACCCGGAGAGGGGAACGGGAGAAGGACTACGCGCAGGCATCGTCAGCCCGGTGGGGGATCGGGCTGAGCCCACCCACGAATTAAAGGCCCACGCCGCGCCGCTTGTGCCTGAGAAAAAAGAGGTCCTCGCTCCCGCGGCAGACCTCCGTCCAGTCCGCCCGACAAAGAAAGTGGGCTTCCGTTCTGCTGTGCTCCGTTTGTTCACATCATGAACAAGGTCTTTCTCCTGGGGGCTTTGGGCTGTGCCCCTGCTCTCAACTCCACAACTAATCAATCTGTTGCGTGCTGTCTGCTGATTCCTATTTCCATCTCTTCTGTGCCACCGAGAAAACGCAAGAGTACGATATATTTGGGACGCCAAAACGAACGATTCACGTAACTGTTTACCGACCCCGTTTGGACGATTGTTTCACGGCTCCACAAACCTGGTGGATGCATGGCTGTTTCTCCCTCCGACAACTCTGGACTGAGGCGTGCAGCTTCGGAGCCGAACAACGTTTCCTGTGGTCGCATCTATCTCTCTGACAAGAAAGACATAGGGCCGGTCTCAACGCTGACTGACAGTCCGAAATTCCCAAGGGTTGGGTTGGGTAAGTAGTAGCGGTACCCCTCTCCACTCCCCGGCCCCGTTCAGGCGGACAAAAGACGCCAAGAGGGGGGCCACGCACCCAAGCTTGCATTGATCTTCAACGGTCTAGACCGTCTGACACATGCCCGCGAAAAAAACACACACCAGACCTGGGCACCAGCCCATGATCCGAGATTCCCGCCCAGACTCTGCGATGCGCAGGCAGAGTCTTGTACATTCGAGAAAATTCCTAGCCTTTCGAAGGGAGTGAGGGGACGCTTGTTCTGCTAGGTCCCAAACTTCCCTTTAAGCTACCAGCCTACGAGAGCCCAAGCAGCTGCTAAAGCTGCCTTTGCCAATTTCCACAAGCTCAACGAGTGCCATGTGCCGAGACCAGGACCCTGGAGGCGCAGTGTCTTTGGCAACTCGGCCGACGGCATTTACCGTTTAGCTCGACAGACGGTGTAGCAATTGGCGATTGCGATCGCGATGGAACATTCCTGGCCCCTGGCCAAGCTCCCTTGGATGGGAAATCTGCTGGGACTCAAAAAAGCATCGGCGATGTCTATTTCATTTAAAGCCTACCGGCCTTTCCCCCATATCTTCCATCCTCTCCCTTCCTGGTAGCGTCCTCCGGCAACGCGATGGGGATTGGCCTGACCGATCCCCGTGGCACTTCTAGCTTCCGTGACTCACTAGGACCTCCGACCCAGGAAAGAAAAAGGCACCCTTTCGATAGAGGGATATTTAAACGTGGTCGAAGAGCTGCCGGCCCCTTCCTGCCACCCAAGGCAGGGGCCGCTACTCATATGACAGGCATCGAGCAGACTGCTCGGCATCGACAGGAACCAGAGTTTTCGACGAATGCAAAAGCACCGCCAGCGGTATTCCCTCACAACAGGATGCATTTAGGCTACAAGGACGAGGGCGTCGCTGTAGTAGGACTCGGACCTGGCTGACACGTATCGGGGGAAGAAGGAACAGCGCCCTGGCGACATGTTGACCGTTTCCTGGGATGTGCACAGCCATCGAACGACATGCATCCGGAGCTTCCACCAGCTGATACCGAGATAGCCTTTCCACAGCCCTGAGGGACACGCACGCAAGCGAAAAGCTGAGTGATCCTACAACCGACACTTCCGTAGGAATTATGTGCCCTTGCCATTTGTCTGATATACGCTGTTACGAATATGGCACCATACAGGACGGATCTCTTCGTTCCCGATGCAAACAGCTTTGCGTCCGAACGAGCCGCAAGAGACAACGTAAGCATCGAACACGCCACCACAAGATGAGAGTCGTTCTTGAAACGAAACGAGCAAGGATAGCAGGAAGCAATCTTACTGTGTCACAAGAAAAGCCTACAATGAGCCGCCTGAGCGCGCGGTTCAAGCCACAAGAAAGGGTCTAGAACAAATCTGCTGCCTCTCAGAGAAAACCCACACCCCGGTCGCCGTTCTGACCCTGCATATTTTCATGTGCATATGCCATGCATGTGTGTGTCCCGTGGCACTTTGTCAAACTTTGTGAACCTCACGACAAGACTTTCCATTCCGCGCGACATGCGTATGGCCTCGTGAATTAGACACCACTGATTTTCAACTAGACATGTAATAATTCTCCGAAGCAAGGGCGTTTATTTTCCCATTCACTAGTGTCATGAACAGCCCAGAGGGCTCGTGGCCTGTAGGGCTAGCCACGAGGTGGTCCAACTCTGGAGGCTAGACCGCCGCCTCTTTTGATGGCAAGGCCTAGCGACCTGCCGCTTTATCGATAGGACGGGCCGTAGTGCATACCCCGTAGCGTGTGCCGCATAGCCGGTGTCGTCTACAGGTAAATAATGGAAGAGTAGGTATGCTACGGTGGCTTGAGTACGAAGTAGAACGCGAACGCGAGAGAGGAAGAAGGAAGGTTCGCTCCTTTCCACCATAGGACGCCAAGAGCCGAGCGTGCTTCGTTGGTGCCTGACCTTGACTCGGTAGATATGGATAGAAGAGGGAGGCGGGCGCTACGGAAGGATATTGGGTGTCTAGACATCGCTTCATGGCTGGGGCCCAGGCTCTCAGTAAGAAGCACCGGTCCGGGAACGGGAGATGAGAGTACTGGTGCCTTCCGGCCAGGAACGCGATGTTGATGGCATGCATTCAAGCAACAGACGCCCAGGCCCTCCAGACGCACGCCACGGCAGAAGTATATTCAAGCGAGGGCGCGGAGATGCCTTTCTTTTCTTTCGTACAGGTAATTTAACAGTCTCGCATTGCTGCACAACAACATCCTCCCAGGCGGTCTAGACCTCCATGGGCGCAGCCAACTTGCCCTGTGCGGCCAACCCCAAGCTTCCTCGGAGGCGGCGCAGGCAAGCAGGGTAGTATTTGGGGGGGAAAGGGTATAATGCTTTTTGGATATGGAAGACGAGGAGCTCGGGTCTGTTGTCTCGTGAGCAGACGGACGACAGGCGAGCACCCTGACTGTGTCTGAGAGGCGTGGGCGTATCTAGGACTGCGAGAAGCATGGCTGGCCGTCGTACGGTGCCGGCCGAGTCTGGCTCGAGACCGACCGTAACGAGAAGTCGAGGACGGGATGACCGACCGTTTTCGCGCCTGGTGCGTCTTGATAGGTGCGCAGTCCTAGGTTGCTGTCAGGATGCGTGGGTAACTGCCCAATGCTCGGGTGAAGAGGTGCATTGTGAGAGTTGACCGCCACCTCTGGGTTAGAATGAGGTCCCTCTATCAATCCTCTGTGGCTCGGTTCTTCGCGGTCTGGGCCTTCCCGTTCTCGCCTTTGCTGGTCTCGTCCGCGGTGACCTCGTCCTCCGTGAAGTCGCTCTCCGTGAACTCTCCCTCCGCGCTCTTGTCCTTCGTGCTCCCGCCTTTGTGAAATTCAGGCATGGATTCCATCAGATAGCCCTCGAGCCTCAAGAGCAGAATCTGCAGGCGGAGCGTCATCCTGCCAGCCGCAAGGAACGACGCCCCTTCCTGTATCAGAAAGGGGCCCTCCCTCAAACGGCGCACAAGCTCCTCGCCGAGCAGCCTCGTAAGGTCGTAGACCGGGTACACCCTGCCGCGCAACACGCTTTCAATCTCCATCGTCGCGAACGGCCCATACCGCCTAGCTTGCATGTCGTCCCCCATGACCAGCACGCACCCGCGCGCCGAGAGGCCCCTAAACAGCCCATCGTCGCTGAACCTCTGCAGGGGCGCCAGGTTGTGCGGCCTCCGCTCGATCTGCGCCACCGTCTCGATCTCGGCCGCGACCTTGTGGCGCAGCTGCTCTAGCACGAACTCGTGCATGTCGGCCCGGAAGACAGCGGGGCCGAGCTGCTGCGCCTGCGACCGGCCGGGGCGCCGGCCGACCTTCTTGTGCGCGCCAAAGTACCGGCTGCGGTGCGCGTCGCTGACGACGGCCTCGAGGAGCTCCCCGCGCGCGACCATGTAGGGCCCGTGGGTCGGCCGGGTGGCGAGCAGGGCGGCTTGGGCGTGCTCCTTGCCGAACGCCGGGAAGGTGGGCAGCCACCACGCGTCGGCCGTTTTCGGGTGACCTACGGCCTTGAACTGCTGCAGGAAGAAGTTCGGCAGGGTCGTGTTGGTGACGGAGCAGTGGCGTGGCGGCGTCGCCAGGGCCTGTGCTGTCGTTTGCATGCCGGTTAGCCATTGTCTGCACTCATCCATGGTCTTGTGCTCTATGAGAAAATGAAATGAAAAGAATCGGCGGTCAACGATACCGTAAGGGTTTGCCGCAAGCAGCCTCTGAAGGTTGGTCTTTGGCGGCGCATCCGGGCCGTGCTTGGGCTTGGGCGATTTCCACTTGCTGCGCTGCTCCGTCCAGGACGGGTCCATGAGAGGGGATGCTGGCAGCGGGCCGGCCGTTGTGACGACCGTCTTGCTCTCCGGGTCAACGACTGGCTCGGGCCGCTCGATGCGAGGCTCATCTCGCGCTCGCTCGGCGGCGGTCTCTGTAGAGCCTCTTCCATGGTAAGTCTGCTTTGTATTTCGTCGTGCCCGCGGCACGCCGACCGTCTTGGGCAATCGTAGCACCGTGCCAGGCCTCATGGCCAGCTCATTATCCAGTGGTAGAATACCAAACTTCTGCGTTTTCGTCTGACTTTGTCTTTCGAGAGTGTGAGGAGCTTGATGGGTGGATGTCTGTCTTGTCTAAGGCCGTTCCCACAGTTAAAGGCATTTTGACCCCGTATTTTGAGAGCTGTAGTGGAGCTCGCGTCGAATTTAAGCGAAGCGCGTCACTGCATTGGCTGCGCGAAGTCGGCGACGCCCACACCCAGACTCAACCCCACAGGAGCTTTCAACGTCATTCAATCCTCCCAGCATAAAGCATACACGAGACACCCTCTTGTCCTTGGCATTGAGGCTTCGATATCTATCTTTCTGGTGTCGCGGTAGTCGTCAGCAGGGATGAATTGCCAGAGGACAGCGTGGAGGATCCTGCGGGCCACTGCGCCCAGGCAATGCCGCCGCTTCTCACAGTTCCCGCCTGGGTCCTCGTCAAGGCCGCCGACGGCTTCGATTCCCATGCCGTATATCACCGAGGTCACGGTAAGACATATGGCACTGGGATTTCCGTGGTGGAAGTATACTGACAGACTGTACAGGCCGGTGGATGGCGAACATGTTCGTGCTCAATTGACCGCACCACAGCCCCAGAAGAGACCTGCTGACATATCGATACAACAGCCGACATCTTCTCCAAGCTATTACAAGTGCGCGCCTCCTCTCCCCGGTCGCCTTCGGATCTACAAATACATCTATGCTAACATACGTCACCGCCAGGAGCGGATAATATGCCTCAACGGCCCCATCGACGACACCGTTTCCGCCGCCATCGTCGCCCAGCTCCTCTGGCTCGAGTCCGACAGCCCGGAGAAGCCCATCACCATGTACATCAACTCCCCCGGCGGCGAGGTGTCCTCGGGTCTCGCCATCTACGACACTATGACCTACATCCGATCGCCCGTGTCCACCGTCTGCGTCGGCGCCGCCGCCTCGATGGCCGCCATCCTGCTGCTCGGCGGCGAGGCGGGCAAGCGGTACGCACTGCCGCACAGCACCATCATGCTGCACCAGCCGCTGGGCGGCACCAAGGGCCCCGCGGCGGATATCCTGATCTATGCCAACCAGATCCAGCGCATACGCGAGCAGGTCAACGAGATTGTGCGGCGGCACCTCAACGCCTCGGTCGGCGGGAGGGACAGGTACGACGCGCGCGCCGTGAACGATATGATGGAGCGGGACAAGTACGTCACGGCCGAGGAGGCCAAGGAGCATGGCATCGTGGACGAGATCTTGTACAGGAGGGCGTCGGGCAAGAAAGGGGATGACAAGGGTAAGGGCGGGGAGGGTGGTCAGAAGAGCTCTTGAGGCGCGGTCCGTGGTAAGGAGTAGGACTTACCGGACGATCAAAGGTTGAAGGCCAAGGCATATATGTAAACATATCGAAAAGGAGATGTGGGCAGTTTCTGCTCGAATAGATACCCTGAGCATGATCCCAACACTCTAATGACAGCGTGATTGAGGATAGCTATCGGAGTACGTGATGATTGGCGCCAATGTTCTTTGTCAGCTAGCACATCGTCTCAAGGCCTCGATACGAGGTACCTCTTGCGGTCTTGTTCGTTTAGATATTAAACTCACTGGGCGAAACCTCCGACCTCTATATATATTGTTGGGACAATTTTGTAACTTGACTGTCGAGAAAGGGAGTCGCTACAACTGAGAATTGTTAGCCGCTGACCAAACGCATCCATGCCTTTGATCGTATCTCTAGCAATGTTCCTAGAACGGGTAATTCTTAAATAGCCGTATAACCGGCATCAGACATGATAGTTCTGCACACTCTTCGTCAAGGCCGCATGTAATGATCAGTTCATATAAGCGATCTATATAAAGCCATCATCTGGAATGGGAAAACCATCAATGCTACCACTGTCGTAGGAATGTCAGACGCCTCATCAAGGTGTTTGCTATAGAACCAGCATTAGGGCAAATCGAGGCAGACAGCAGGTATTTTTGAAAAGTAAGGACGAGGATATATAGTTCATCAGGATCTGAATATATGAGATCATAAAGAAAGCCTTGATGGGAGAAGGCTTGAAAAAGGATTGGCAACACGCTTTTTAGTAGCTAGTATACTGATTATGACGAGAAATATCAGATCCCTAGAAAGATATTCACATGGACAAGAGACAGTGAATGTTGGCTCATACGAAGTACGAGGCTCTGGGCTCAACCCACAAAGTGGATACTTGGGTGACAGGCTCACACATGTTGAGAAATGCTCAATGCATTTTGGCGTCCATCATTTTCTGGAATTGAAGATTTAATGAAGCTTCGATAGTGCTGAGTGCTTTATTGTGGTGATCTTGAAGATGGTTCATATTCGAGACTTTGAGGCAGCTCGTTGCATGGATGACTCTTCGCATGGTGGTTGGCCGGCCGGGGAAGCTAGACTGTCTCCGATGCAGGCCTGGGAAAGCGGGAAGCTCTGGGAGAGCTCGGGCCAATCAAAGGCCTGTCAATTGAATTGGCAATGAGATTTGCGGGGTGCCCTCGCATTTTCTATGGGCGGTCAAAATTATTTTGGCTGGGAGCCGACTTCGCTCTCATAAGCGACTGCAGTCCGAATCGTCGTGTCCCTGTGACTGTCCCTGTGATCTCGAGGTTAAAATACCAAATTCGGTCAGCGCGGCCTCAATTGACCCCGTTGAGTCACTCTCAACACTTTCATTCTCTGGCCCCCGGCATTTTTGAAGCAATCGGGCTTCATTCAGGGCCGCGAAAAAAGTCTGAGCAGCTTCGAAGCTCTGGGCATCATTGACTCAATTGCCCACCACAATAATCCATCATGTTCTCGACGGCTCTTCGCAGGACAAGGGCGCCGCGGGCTCTGTCCCAAGGCAGCCTGCTCGCCTCGAGCTCTTCGGCGTAAGTTTTCCCTGAGCAGCATCGCATCGCCATGGTGTTGCGACACAAGCTAATGACTCTTGACCAGTCGTCTCCTCTCCACCACCGCCTTCCGGGCCGCCGATGAGCAATTGAACAAGATCTCCTCCAAAATTACCCAACACAAGTCGCAGGGTGCCTCGCAGGCCATGCTTTACGGTACCGGCATGACCGAGGAGGACATGAACAAGGCCCAGATTGGTATTTCCTCGGTGTGGTTCGAGGGCAACCCTTGCAACAAGCACCTGCTGGGCCTCTCGGAGCGCATCAGGGATTCCGTCGCCAAGGCCGGCCTCCAGCCCTTCCGCTTCAACACCATTGGTGTCTCAGATGGTATCAGCATGGGTACGAGCGGTATGCGATACTCGCTGCAGAGCCGTGAGATCATCGCCGACAGTATCGAGACCGTCATGAACGGCCAGTGGTACGACGCCAACATCTCCGTTCCCGGTTGCGACAAGAACATGCCCGGTGTCCTCATCGCTATGGGTCGCGTCAACAGGCCCAGCATCATGATGTACGGTGGTACTATCAAGCCCGGCTGTGGCAAGAGCGGCCAGCCTCTCGACATTGTCAGCGCCTTCCAGGCTTACGGCCAGTACATCGCCGGCGAGATCACCGAGGATCAGCGCTTCGACATTATCCGCAACGCTTGCCCCGGTAGCGGCGCCTGCGGTGGTATGTACACCGCCAACACCATGGCCAGCTCTATCGAGACCATGGGTATGACCCTGCCCGGTAGCAGCAGTATCCCTGCTGAGGATCCTGCCAAGAAGGCCGAGTGCGACAACATTGGAGAGGCCATCAAGAACCTGCTCAGGGAGGACATCCGACCTTCTGATATCCTTACCCGCCAGGCCTTCGAGAATGCCATGATTGTGATCAACATCCTGGGTGGCAGCACCAACGCCGTGCTGCATCTCATCGCCATCGCCGACTCTGTCGGTGTCAAGCTTACCGTCGAGGACTTCCAGGTTGTCTCGGACCGCACCCCGCTGCTGGCTGACCTGAAGCCCTCCGGCAAGTACGTCTTTGAGGATCTCTATAACATCGGCGGTACCCCTGCTCTCCTCAAGTTCCTCCTCAAGGAGGGCATCATTGACGGCAGTGGCATCACCGTAACCGGCAAGACCATGAAGGAGAACCTCGAGAAGTACCCCGACTTCCCCGAGGACCAGAAGATCGTCCGACCTCTGTCCAACCCGCTGAAGAAGACTGGTCACATCCAGATCCTCCGCGGCACCCTCGCCCCCGGCGGCTCCGTTGGCAAGATCACTGGCAAGGAGGGTCTGCGCTTCGAGGGCAAGGCCAAGTGCTACGACCAGGAGGACGACTTCATCGAGGCTCTTGAGCGCGGCGAGCTCAAGAAGGGCGAGAAGACCGTCGTCATCATCCGCTACGAGGGCCCCAAGGGTGGCCCGGGCATGCCCGAGATGTTGAAGCCCAGCTCTGCCATCATGGGTGCTGGCCTCGGCAACGACGTCGCTCTGCTGACTGACGGCCGTTTCTCCGGCGGTAGCCACGGTTTCCTGATCGGTCACGTCGTGCCCGAGGCTGCCGAGGGCGGCCCCATCGGTCTCGTCCAGGACGGCGACCACATCATCATCGACGCCGAGCAGCGCGTGATCGACCTCGAGGTGTCGCAGGAGGAGATGGACAAGAGGAAGCAGGCCTGGAAGCCCCGCGAGCCAAGGGCGAAGCGCGGTACGCTGAGGAAGTATGCCCAGCTCGTCTCGGATGCTAGCCACGGCTGCATCACCGACGGCGGTGCCCGGTAAGGGGAGAGAGTCGGGAGGTAGGGTGAGAGCTGATGTAGGGTTCCAAAATGGCCATCTAATCTGATGTCTGTTCAAGGCTTGTATTTTCACGGGCAAAACGGGAAAAGAAGGGCGCTACTTGTGTGTGTTTTTGCACTGCTTGGATACTTCCTTGTTCTCTGGCGAATCATGTTTTGGGTCAAGACTGTAGTACCAGGAAGAGATATCAATCAATATGTTCAAAGTTCAACTACTGGAGATGCTGGGGCAATGAATCTCGCCACGATGATCTGAAAATCGACAACGCAGAACCAGGGCCTACTCCACGCAATGCGAACCGAAAGCTCCTTGCGGAATTCGAGTCAAGATGAATAAAGAACAAACAACACATCTTTCCCAAGTGAACAAGTGCAATGAGACCTCTACTTTCGCCACGCCTCCACAAACCTGGCCTTGTCTTGTATCGTCAAAGCTACGCGCTTGTTGCGGCCCAACCTGGCCAGGGCTTCGGCAACACGATCCAGCACAAGCTGCTCCTCATACGTGACATCGGACGCACTGCTGCTCGAACCCGCCGCGCCCGCACCGCCATGCGACCCGACGCCGTTGACGGCGCTGCTGGTGTTGAGCACGCCCTCGGCGATCCTAACGCGGACGAGGTGCGTCGGCCGGCTCAGCAGCTTCCAGAGGAAGGCGAACCAGGCGCCGGGCACGGGCGTCGTGATGTCGGGCGGCGTGTAGCGCATGCTGACGGGGAAGATCTTTGTCTCGGCGGGCGCGGTCAGGAGGCTGGGGCTGAAGGGCAAGATGGCCTTGCCGTTGGTGGTGCCGCACTCGGGGAAGACGGCGATGACGCGGCCCGGGTATTTCTTCAGCAGGGATCGGAGGTCCGTCAGCCCGGACGTGCCGGCGGGCGGCTCGAGCTGGAGCTGCGCGCTGCCGAGGGCGTGGGCGATGGCGCCGCGCAGGCTCACGCGCCGGACCTTGCGGCTGTTTGGCCAGGAGACGGTGAAGATGGGGTCGAAGACGGCGGCGAGGTAGAGGGCGTCGACGGGGGAGGTGAAGGAGGCGGCGATTATGGAGCCTGGGTGCGGCACGCGCGAGGGGGGCTGCTGGGCGAGGGAGCCGCGCTTCACGCCGTCGAGCTGCAGGTCGACCCACCATATGCCCGGGATGCCCATGCCGCCCCAGAGCAGGAGCTTGCGGGCGACGACGGGGAAGGGCAGCCAGCGCAGCAGGAGGAGGTAGACGGCGACGTAGGCGATGAAGAAGGGCAGGCGGAAGAGGAAGATGAAGACGCGGGCCAGGGCCGAGAGGAAGGTCGAGGGCGTCTTGATGGGGATGAAGGGCGAGATGCCGGAGCCTGTGATAGAGGGGGGGACAATTAGCTGGCGGTTGCTTGAATTTGTTGGGAGGCGGGGGAGCAGGCCGGTGGTGGGTAGAATTCTCGTGAGTGTGTAACGTACCTCTGTCCCGGAACTGCGAGTACTTCTCCATCGCGGGGTGTGTAAGATGGTCGTCGGTCTGGCTTGTGATCGGACAAAAGACGGCGGTGGGTTGAGTTGGTGACAAGAGGCGACGGTGCGTTAGGGATGCATCAGCGCGAGCAGATGTGTCCTTTATGGTTGAGGAGCTAGTTTTTACTCAAGAGAGCGAGGAGGTGCCGGCGGGTTGGCGAAGCTGGTCTGACTCTCGTGACATCTGAAGAGCGTAATTGCGGTAAGCTTTTCTCCCACACAGTTGGGAATCAAACAAACGAGATGTCATACACCACAAAAGCACAGACGGGGCAGGGTTCCACCAAAAGTCGGCCCAAAGCATGTGAAGATGTGGCTGCCGTCCCGAAAACGGCATAGAGTCATGTTTTGTGGCTGCTGTGGCTTTGCTCTACCTTAGTCAGCCAAGTACCTGCTTTCGACTCGACGCCACGCACAGACCAGGCCATCTCGTCTCGTCTCCAGTGCAACGGCGATAGTAAACAAACGTTCGGGTGGATCACGAAAGACACTCCAACATTACCGACCCTGGCTCGTGTACACTGCACAAAGGAACGCATCTGCGGCACAACTCTGGCTCTCATTGCACCGCCCTGTGCGCCCCCCAATGCCCGAAACAGTCTTCCCAATCGGGATAAGAGTGTAAATACATATCCATTATCGCTACTGGTACTCGCTATCCAAACCTTCATCACGACTCCAACCACATCGTCTGCGTCTGGGGCATCGCTCCTCGCTTCCTACTTTCTGTTCCAGCTTGTTCTTCGTCCGCATCGACGACCATTGCCCATCATGGACTCAGAAAACGGAGTATGTGCTCTCATATTGCGCAGGTACATGCTTGGTAGGATGTCAATACTGACCCAGCCTTTGTCAACACAGGTTGCCCGCTCAAGACTCAAGCCACCTGCAATCAAGACTGCTTCGGCCCTTCAAGAAGTCACAGATTCCCAGAACAATGCTAGAACACAGGCATCTCTATTGCCCACTGGCATTGCTGGCCTGAAGCGCCAATACCCCGATCCGGGTAAGTAGCTTGTTGACGTATGCAAGGCAATTGTCCACCAAGCGTATGCTAATGTACGACCCAGCAGTCCGACTGCCCGAACCAAAACGTAAGACGACGACCGATCGAGCAGGAGACTTTGGCGCGCGCTCGATCGCCGGCCCGAACGCCAGGACCGCGCCGAAGGGCATGAGCCTTGCTAACCTCAACAACCCCGGCGCTGCCCATTCGCGCCAGCTGTCCAATGCTTCCCGACCATATTCGACGATGACGACGACGACCAATCATGGCAGGAGTGTCGGCCCCGGCATCGCGCGTCCCCTCACATCCCATGGCGAGAGACAGCAATCCTTCAGCAAGTCTACGACCGGCAGACCCCGATCGACTACGCGCGGGAGACCGGTGACGGCGATGGGCAACCGTGCCGTGGAGGACGAGCCGGAAACTATCGGGAAACAGCAAAATGGTATGATGCCACCACCAAGTTTTATTCCTCAGTCTCAGCGCTCCAGCACCGGACCTCTCAGGAGGTCCATGTTTTCTCAGTCTCTTCCTTCTTCAATGTCAATGCACCAGAATCCCAGAAAAAGCTCCCTCGCAAGTTTGACCGGCCAGTTCAGCCGCCTACACATCAATGAACAACAGGCAGATGAGACATCTGCCCCTGGATAGCAAGTGATTCCAGTAAAGAACAACAAGGTACAGTCGGAGGAAGCAGACCCCTTTCTCGACAACGTCACCGTGCGCTCAAAGCGAGTCGAGGAGGCAGAAAAACAGCCTTCTCCCAGCGAAGAAGAGAGTCATCCAAGCATAGTAATACCACCTCCCACGACACCTGCTCCAAAAGTCAGGAAGGTCATGTATGACCTTGAAACAGCAATCACTGGATTGACCCCCAGGGATATTTCTGCATCTCCATCTCCCACAAAGTCAAAACAACCGTTTCTTACTAAGGAATCTAACACACGTGGCTTTACAGCATGGGACGTCGACGAACGCTTGCACGAGGTCGAAGCTCAATTCAAGGCGATGAAGGAGGTCATGCACGGATCCCTGACCGACAGAAAGGCTATGGAGGAGGTCATCGAACTTGCCAAGACGAGAGGTGAGTAAAGTCAAACCTATAATTGACGTTCGTACTGTGGCTAATGGGTCCTCAGCGAACGACATGGAGCGCGAACGTAACGACCTGAACCAAAAATACTCATCTCTGCAATCGGAGATGGACCAGAAGCTCTCCTCTCTGCAAATGGAGGTGAATGATTTAAGACATCAAAACCACTCACTAACACTAGACCTCGAGTCGGAACGGAGGAGTCATCAGTTCGACCTGGAAGGAAAGAGCCGGGAACACCAGCATGAGCTAAATGAGCTTCGGAGAGAACTTAAGGACGAGACTGAACGAGCTCAGAGGGACCACCGCGAAGCCCTGGAAGCCCTGGAGAGACACTACCGTGCCGAGTTGGAAGACGAGAGGAGCCAAAAGTCCAAAGAAGTGGACGCTTTGCGGACAAGACTCGACTCGGAACAGCAGGACCTGCATGTGACCTTGCAGGGCAAAGACCGTGAAATGCAGCTTGTGCAAAGTCAGCTTGAGATGCTCAAGCGCGATCTCGAGCAGGAACAGGCCGCCAAGAAGAGCCTCCAGCAAAAGTTCGCCGAGCTATCCACGACCAACATGACGTTGGAAGACCGCGGCCGTGCTCTCCGCGCTCAAATTGACTTCCTGGAATCGGACAGCAAGCAGCAATCCGACTCCTTCGCCAGCATGGAGGCCAGGCTGCAGGAGGCTCTCAAGATCGCCGAGGAAGCGCGTCAGAAGCTCATCAAGGAAGAGACTGAGCGACGAGTGCTGTTCAACAAATACCAGGAGCTCAAGGGCAACATCCGAGTTATGTGCCGTGTGAGGCCAGTACTTGACAACTCCGAGGGTGACGAAGCCAAGCTCCTGTTCCCCGATCTGAAGACGTCTGCTCAAATCGACGTGACCGGACCGGAGGAGAAGAGCAGCCTCGGTGTTGTCAGCCGAAAGACCATCCCTTTCGAATTCGATCGCGTGTTTACACCTTCCGTCCAAAACGAGGACGTCTTCGGCGAGATTTCGCAGCTCGTCCAGAGTGCCCTCGACGGCTACAACGTGTGCATCTTCTGCTATGGCCAAACAGGCTCAGGAAAGACATACACCATGTCTTCTCAGGACGGTATGATTCCAAGGGCCACGCACATGATCTACGACACCATCACCCAGCTCAAGGAGAAGTCATGGTCCTACACGATGGAGGGAAGCTTCGTCGAGGTGTACAACGAGGAGCTCAACGACCTGCTCACGTCTAGCAGAGAATCCGACCCCAAGAAGAAGCTCGAGATCAGGCACGACGATGCCCGAAAGTCGACGACCGTCGTCAACTGCAAGACCGTGCGGCTTAATTCGCCCGATATGGTCGAGACGATGCTGTCGCAAGCGCAAAACAACCGGTCAGTGGCCGCGACTAAGGCCAACGAGCGATCGTCACGGTCGCACTCGGTCTTCATTCTGAAGCTCATTGGAGAGAACTCGGCCACGGGGGAGCGCTGCGAGGGCACGCTCAACCTGGTCGACTTGGCGGGTTCGGAGCGGCTCAAGCACTCGCAGGCCGAGGGCGACCGCATGAAGGAGACGCAAAACATCAACAAGAGCCTTGCGTGCTTGGGCGACGTCATCGAGGCGCTGGGTCGCGGATCAGGACACATCCCCTACCGCAACTCGAAGCTCACGCACCTGCTTCAGTACTCGCTGGGAGGTAACTCCAAGACGCTCATGTTTGTCATGGTGAGCCCGCTCGAGGCGCACTTGAAGGAGACGATTACGAGCTTGAGATTTGCTACAAAGGTGAGTAACTGCCCCTAAGATCGTGCATGAACGAGAGACTAACGGTGACGCTCTAGGTCCACAACACGCATATCGGGACAGCCAAGTCAACGAAGAAGCTCAAGGAGTAGCGGACTGTGGCTCGATGAGATTTTGATGTTCATTTCTTTTTTTAGAAGGCGCCACGCTTAATGATACCAACGAAAGTGTATTTTCGAAACATTTCTCCCGCGTGCCTACACGGTTTATCCTGGATCTTGGCTGGCAAGACCTTGGCCCCGAGGTTGCTGGCCGTCTTCTCCTCTCCTCCAGGACTGAGTTGTAGTGGTTCTTTTTATACATTTATTGTGGGAATGGGAGTTGGATGGCGTTGGAAGGACAGACTTTTGGCTGAATTCTGTTCCGTGTGCGTAGTATTGTCTATCTAGGTATCCGCGAGGGAATTGACAACGTTGTATATGGAGAAGGTGTCGCCCTCGGCTGTCTGCTCGTCGGGTGTGATACGACCGAATATCTGCTTTGTTGGTTAGCCGATTCTCTAGGTTGATTAAACCTTTGTGTCTACCACGGTATGACTGGAGTGGCGAGCTTGTGCTTTCCATCAGCTGTTATTTTTGGGAAGCCTTCTCTCGGTACCACTGTCCAATATTCTTTGCGGAGAGCCTCTTCTTCCCCCCGGCCGCATCCGCTCTCGTCATCCTGAACACCCCAAAACAGCATAATCGCATGAAAAAAAGTCTACAGATTGAACTGGCGATCTCAGGCTCAGGTAGAATTTCACTAACAGCATGTCTAAACACGACTCAATCACCCCTAGAGAGACGAAGGATCTCGTGCTTCGTACCCAACTTCGCGGACCCGGGGATCCTACCACGCCGCGGACAACAACCTCCTACCCCGATGGCTTTCCACTGGCCGGTGCCGACAATGCCAGAAATGATGCCACTCAGAGCCCTCAACCAGGGATTCAGCGTCCTTCAGTCTCTGCTGATGCGGAACCCGAGAGACCTTGCTTCTTGACGCGGCTGCCACGAGAAGTGCTGCTCAACATCATGTTACGACTGACCCCCGAGGAATTCCTCCTCCTCCGGCTGACCTCGAACGCAACCTCGAACGCATTACAGCTATCAAGCGACGAACGATACGGGATGTTCAAGCACCTCAACCGTTGCGACGTCCGTCTGGTCCGGGAGCGCCTTCGGCCGGGCCGGTTCTGCAAGGCGTGCCTGGACGCCCGGGCCAGCGGGCTCGTGCCCGCGAGGAAGAAGAAACTGCTACACTCAATGCTCTTTTGCTCGGCGTGTCACACCAAGCACTGCTTGTTGCTGTTCTCGCCCGCGCAGCGACTGCTGTCGTCTTCAGACCGGATCTGCATCGGCCACGAGGGCAGGGTCCGGCTCTGTCCTCACCGGTCGATCAGGTGGACCGATGTCGAGAAGTGGAAGCGGGACGCACCCTGGCACTTCTCAGCGTATCGGCGGCCGCCGGAGGCAGAACGGTGTTCCGAGTGTACTCGGTTAGGTCACGAAGTCAAGGCGTTCACGTCACTTGCATGGGAGACGCAGCCCGACTCGGACGACGTGGTGGTTACGCCCCTTCGCGTGGCCGAGACAGAGATGAAGACCACCGTCAGGCTCTTCCGGATCGGCGAGGACGAGGACATCGACTTTGCTCGTCTGAAGTCTCTGTTCCGCGCTGCCGTGGACGGGGGCGTCTTTGACGGCTTGTTCTGCCCGCACGTCCTCGCGGCGCGCGGCGACAGGCTGCTGACGCCGCTTGGTGGTTCCCACTGCGTGTGCTTCGGCATGGCACCGGGTCATGAGGCGTTCATCTCGAAATGCTGGGAGCCCTATTGCTGTGCTATGTATCGACGAGACCACACGCCGCCCTCCGATCCGGGGTTCTTGCGCTACTACTCCGGCGCGCCGGAGTACCACTCCTACAGGTGCCGGGTGTGCAACATCGAGTATGGCTGGTCCCGAGAGGAGGGGAACGACGACGAGGACTGGATCGCCATCACGTGTAGGCGCGAGCTCGACGTCTCTGAGGGGCCGAGCGGGTCAGGGTGGGTGCGGATGTTGGATCCGGAGTGTCTTGGGCTAAAGGACGACGAGGAGGATTGTCGTGTAATGTGGTGCGATGAGGAAGGGTGCGCTACGCGGGAGGGGTGGGCTCGGTACGGGAGGCTTGTGACGGAGGCTTTTGGGGCGGACAGTTTTTGAATATTGAGTGAGGTCTTGGCTTTGAGGCGTGCAAGGGATGGAGGTCCATGGTAGGGGCCCGGGAAAGGGACAAAGGCAAGGCCTTTACCAGAAGACCGATGAAATAGAGTTCCAGACTTAGTAGATCATAGAGCACCGCATTGTTCGTATACAAAGGATCTTAGCAAAGCATGGCCATTATCTGCTCTAGACACTTCAGCCTTTAAGTTGAAAGTCAGAAGCTGATACCAGTTCCCCGACTGATGTATATAGCAGAAGACATTGAACTTTCCACCCTTCCAATCCGAATAACTTCTGTCAACTTTAGTCTCTGAGGAAGAGACAACCAACGCCCGACACAGTAGTACAGCCAGCATAGTCTATACGACACAATAAACACAAGACCCATGTGCAAAAGAACCGTGTCCAGTACTTGAAAACATAGTATGGTATCTCATTCGCTTATAGATTGATCATTGGACAACAAGAGATTGGTGACTCAACCTCCCTCTCACGGCGCACCCTAGCGACTTGACTTGTGCCATTAACCTGGAGTACATTGTCACTTCATTCTCACTTTACTTTTACTTCACCTTTCCAATAAAATAAAGAGTCTTTACTT
Source organism: [Phialemoniopsis] sp. UDSM-2020 (assembly GCA_018873225.1). NCBI lineage: Eukaryota > Fungi > Ascomycota > Sordariomycetes > Thyridiales > Thyridiaceae > Thyridium > [Phialemoniopsis] sp. UDSM-2020. The sequence goes on from JAEILZ010000003.1 coordinate 4,493,195, forward strand.
CAATAGATTTGAACAATAGCAAAGTGACTGTGCCCAATCTGAGAGCCTTTAAATATCGATCTCCTCCTGAGCTTCCTCCGTTTGTTCCCTTTTTCCTACCACACACACACACACACCCAGCAGTTTATTGGCAGATGTCTTCGCACCACACTTCTACCTTGACTGCTTCAACCTCAATACTATCTTTCTGAGTATCTGACCGACTTGTCAGCAACTTGTTGTTTTACTCGAGACGGCAGAGATACTTGTTACAAACCACCTTCTTCAAGACACCCTCACCCTTTATCGAAACCATTACCTCTTCCTTTACCTTTGCCAGAGACTTCATCTTGGCCTTCACCTTCCGCAAAGATGGGCGCCAACCAGAGTATGCAGAGGCTCGTTGCGCACGACGGCGTTTACCCTCTGCCCAGCGGTACCACGACCAACAAGCGGCCTGCCATCGACGACGGCAAGTCCCTCGAGCTTCCACCGGCCAAGCGACGCCGCCTCGAAGAGCCCACTACACATAAGGACGACTGCACCGGAGCCTGCACCGCTCACGGCAGCAAGCGAAGTCTTTCCGATTCCGATAACGAAGATGGTCTCCCCCCGGCCAAGCGTTCTCGTATGGACAAGTCCCCAGAAGTTGAACCAGTCCCAGGCGAACAGCCCAGCAAGACCTTGCTTGACTTGCCCCAAGAGATCCTCTACACCGTCATGAAGAAACTGGACGCCGAATCTCTATTTCTCTTACAGAGAACCTCACGGACATTCTTCCACATGTCATTCGATCAAGCTTTCAGCAGCCACTTTCACTCAATTCCTGATGTCGTGTCAGACCTTCCGACCTGGGACGAGCACCAACCGAACTTTGACAAAGACGCAGTAGCCAAAGTAATCCAGGCTGAGCGTCTTTGCAAGCCATGCTTGAAATTCCGAACTGTTGCCAACGTCAAGGAGTTGAAGGAGACGCTTGTAGAGACACTACTATATTGCTCGAAGTGCAAGAGACGACACAGTCAACTCTTGTTCTCGGCCCAGGAACGCGTCAAGCCAGCGCAGAAGAGGATGTGCATTGGTCACGAGGGCTGTATTGCACTCTGTCCTCATCGTCATATCGCATGGTCATTCATCGAGCAGCTCAAAGCGATGAATTGCGACAAGCCTCTCCTGTTGGGCGAGTGCAAGGAATGCGACCCTAACCTGATTGCCGAACAGTCTACTACTTGGCATCAAAACAACCCATTTACTTCGAACACAGCAGGCTTTGTGTCCGTCAGCCAAAAGATTCGCGTCTTCCGCTACAGCGAACATCAACCGATCGACCTGGACACTTTGAAGAACCTGTGGCGCTCGTTCCCCCGAAAGAGCGAGCTCGAGGGGGTTGTCTGCCCGCACATCGACCTGGAGAGCGACCAGCTCCTCCAGACTTTCGGCGGCCAGAAATGCGCTTGTCTGGGTAAGCCGATCGATCACAAGGAGCACGATTTCGATTCTATCTGTTGTGCTTGCCTGAACAACGCCAACAACAGCGCGGGAAAGTTCCTTGCCAACCACGGATACCACTCTTTCTGGTGCCATATTTGCAGGGCGCAATACCTGTGGAGAAGGTATGGTGATTGGATCACACTGGAGAGCAGTCGATCCATCGGCACGGAGAAGCCGTCAGACGCTTCCTACATTGACGCTCTGTATCCCTACTCCTTCTCCGTCACGGAGGACGACGAAGCTCAGCATGTCCTCTGGTGTCCGGACACGACGTGCGCGACTAGAGAGAGATGGACTATCCTGTCCAAGTACTTGTCCAAGGCAGCAATCAAAGAATACTTGATGCCAGACGACTCTGAGTCGTCGTCCGACTCATCCCAATCAGACGGCGACGATTCAAGTGGCGACACTCCCGAGGACAACTCATCGGAAGAACATTCGTCGGAGCCGGACGAGGGCTCGTCACCGTCGGATGCGAGTTCGTCATCACCAGCGGATGAGGACACCATGGACGAAGAAGACTCAGACGACCACGATTCGGACATCTCCGATGAGGAAGACTCGGACGAGCATATCACGGAGGAACGTGACTCTGCTGAAAACAATGTGCACGAGTACGAGCCGGAGGACTACGCTCTGGACGGGCTTGATGAAGATGAGGATGACTTCAACCCATATGGCCGGGACTGGGTTGTTGAAAACCCGTGGGGCGGTGAGAAGGAATCCGAAGAGTACCGGAACAGCGAGGAAGGCTAGATTGGTTCTTTCTGGGTTAGGTTAGATGGGAGGGACTTGTGGGGTTGGGACAGCTATGGAAAGCATCGAGACATCGACTTATTCGATGAAGGAATACCTTGTTCTTCTGGCCAGAAAGAACAGTTTTTCTGGACATGCTACATTACGGACCAGGGGCCGATCACTCAGGGTCTAAGACGTTTCATCCGCTAAGGAGTGGATTTGAGGTTCTCTGAATGGAGGCACATTGGAGTTGACGAGGCTGGGTTACATGAGGTATCCGCACCTCGCAAATGGAGAACAATGGCGCTTCTGTTAAAGACACTAAAGAGAGCATAATTCAAAGAAGTAGGCTGGATGACATTCAGTTGAAGATGCGCTTGATTTTCTGCAGCATTGATGGCACACGAGGTTATGGGTTGTGAGGTGGTTTCGAGTCGAGAAGCACGATGTTCACTCTCACTTCACTTTGTCAACAATAGAGGTTCGCTTCAATAATCGAACAATAGGGCTGCCAATAAGTGAATACAATAGCAGAATTGAATTTGCCGAAGTTTTCCCCTTTGAGGGTCAAGTTAAATATTTGATCCTGTCCATCCTTTTCTTCCCTTCCTCTTCTTTCCCACAACATCACCGTTCGTTTTTGACAAAAGTCACCAGCTTCGTCTCAAAGAGTTTCTTGATTCTTTCAACTATCTGGAGAAAGCTTCTGACTTTACTTAAGACGACATTCCTGCTCTATCCCTCTTGTCAACCTCTGGTTAGACACCTTCTCTTGCAAGTCCTGTTTTTCGACAACGCAGTTTCGAGTCTATATACCTCGACCTGTCCAAGATCCTCAGTGTTCTCAATTTCTCGACCTTGCCTTCTCACCGAAATTCGTTCTCGTTCAAGAGCCATGTCTATGGAAAACCCTACTACCACCGCTACACCTACTACCACCGCTGCCCCTACCACTACCACTACCCCTATCACTGCCACTACCACTACCACTACCCCTATCACTGCCACTACCACTACCACTACTACCAGAACCATGGGTGCTCACCTGAGTCTCGAGAAACCGGCCGTGCTCGACCACGTATTCGCCCAGGCCAACGCTACCACGGTCAAGAAGCGAGCAGCCACAGACGACGAGGTCATGACCCAGCCTCATCCTGCCAAGCGCCTTCGTGCATCCCACCAGAAGAACCCGGATTTGTCTGATTGTTGCTCTGTCAAGTACAGCAACACCACGACCAAAAAGAGACCTGCTACAGATGACGACAACAGTGCCAAACTACCCCCTGCCAAGCGCCAGCGCATCAAAGGCCCAGATGAATGCCGAGAAGAGCCTCAAGCGAAAGAGACGGACGAGCGCTGCCATCTACTCGAGCTCCCACAGGAGCTGCAGCTCAAAGTCATGGATCACCTGGACACCGGAGATCTATTTGTTTTCCAGAGTTCCTGCCGACACTTCTTCCACATGACGTTTGACACCAACTTCAGCGAGCACTTCGAGGGCACCGACCAGAAGACTATGAATCCCCTATGGAAACCGCATTACACATCCCCCTTCGACAAAGACGCGGTCGCTCCGCTCATCCAGGCTGACCGATTCTGTCAACCCTGTCGACAGGCTCGCACCACCGGCATCGTGGCTGCGAGGCGAGAAGAGCTCGTCAAAAACGAACTCTGGTGCTCGACCTGCCAGGAGAACCACTCGGAGCTGTATTTCTCGGCAGAGCAGCGTGACAAGCCTTACTTTGAGCGGACTTGCATCGGTCGGGAAGGTTCCCTCAGAATCTGCCCACACCATGTCGTGAGATGGGAATACATTGAACGGCTTAGGGAGGCGAAAGTCGGCAAGTACACCATACCGTGCGCCGAGTGCGACAAGCTGCTAGGTTCGAGAAGAAGGCCTGGACCTCTACTGAGCACCCATGTTCGTTACAACAACGGGCATTTAGATCCCAACAGTAATTGGCCCAGGGAAACCATACACATTAAGCACCAACATCGCTTGTTCTACTACAGCAAGGACAAAGAGATCAATCTGGCGGTATTGCAGTCCCTCTGGCACTCCCTGCCCAACAAGGACTTGATCCAAGCGACATTGTGCGCCCACGTGCGCCAAGATACCGACCAGCTCCTGGCGGCTTTCGGAGCTGGACGTTGTTCCTGCTTGGGTGCGACGCCGGGACATGCTGGGAAGCACGGGAACCACTCGTTCTGCTGCGCCTGCACCGCAAAGCAACCAGGCAAGCTACTGGCTGGCTCTGGACTCCACAATTATACGTGCGAGGAGTGCTTCGCGCAATTCAGCTGGTCGAGAATCGGAGACTGGATTAGGCTTGAATGCCACAAGTCTATCTCGCTCGGTGATGGGCCTGCATCCAAGGACTGGCTGAGAGACCTGGACCCGATGTCCTACTCGATCATGGACGACAAGTCAACGAGGCATGTCTCTTGGTGCGTCGACGAGTCCTGCGCCGCGAGAGACCGATGGGGCGTCATGACTCGCCTTATCGTAGAGGCAGCTTGGGAGATGTCGAGCAAGGAGTTTTGGCGCGAGCGTGAGGCGCAGCGTCTGGCAGAAGAAGACGACGAATGATGAGCCTGAGTGTTTATGGCTTGAGTGGGAGGAGGACACGGCTTAGAGTCGGGATACCGCTGCGGCCTTGGATTTGGGACGCGGGAAGAGAGTCTTCTTCTCTACAAAGGACTTGACTCCCTGAGATACGGGAACATCGATTGTTGCACGAAGGAGAAGATCATGGGCACGTGAGATGGAAGGATCGTTCGTTGTGTGGATTTCTCGGCGGTTGCTTTACTAGGGACATGATGATGGATCTGCAGAGGACTGGTTTCTGTAGAAGAGGCAGAATTTTCCGCCAATGGTAGAGGTAGCGACGGACAAGATGTTCTACGTCGCTGACCCATTATTTCGAATCGAATAAACCCAATGTGGACTTTGATGATACTTGAGCATGATATCAATGCTTTGCGCGCTTTTCCCATACCAAGTGAGGTGAGGTTGTTGGTCGCCTAAAACGGCAATGATTGTTAGTGGGCCGGCACCCACTCTGGGGTGACCCCTGGCGCTAAGTTGAGACAGCTGAGCCGCAGTGTCGCCCCCACCAACCGCTAAAGTCCACACCTGTGCCGTGACGACATACCCTGTCGACTTTGTTTCCTCAAGTGCTTTGTTTTCCCTTGTTCAAACATATCACCAGCCATTGTCACCGCACAATCCTTCCTTTGCATTCGCATATACTAGTGGTGCTTTTTATCAAGCTCATTTTCATTCTATAGGCTGAGTCCTTGTCATATAAGAGCGCACTTCGTCCTGCACTACGCGCACGCGACAGAAGCTATTCCTCAATGATGCGACACCCACTCTGACCACCACCAGCCGGTCTGCGCACGCACAAATCACGAAGATGACAGTCCGCGGCCTCTCCAACTCGCGCTGGGCGGCCTCGCCCTACAGGACACACTCCCTTCCACCCTCAAACCGCCTCGATGTACCCTCAAACACCCACACACCATCCAGCAACCCCTCCCCGCGATCAGCCGGCTCGCCCGCACCACCACCGTCGGAGGGATCCTCTCACCTCCCAAACTACATCACCGCCGCCGCCCTCCCGCCCGCCGCCGAGCTCGCCCGCTACGAGAAGATCGTCCGCCGCCTCAAGTGGAAGCTGCCCTTCCTGGCCGCGGGCTACCAGCAGGCCGTCCTCGCGACCGACGACCATCGCGAGCCCGAGCTCATGTTCAAGCTCGACTTCTTCGAGTACTACATGCTCTGCGAGCGCGCCCTCGTGCACCTGCTGTCCGTCTACGGCCTCGCGCCCTCGCGCGGCAGCGCCCCGCAGCACAGGTACCACGCCGCCGTGCTCGAGGCCCTGGCCGACGCGGCGAACCCGCTGCACGAAGCGCTCGGTAAAGGGGAGGTGCGCAGGCAGCTCTTCCGCGCCAAGGACCTGCGCAACCGGTGGAAGAACGCGGACGCCGACGGGGAGGAGGCGAATAATGGTGTCAACGGCGGTAGTGCGGCGGTGCCGTATTTCAGGACGCCGGCGCAGAAGGAGAGGGATGCGGCGGCGGCGAGGCCGTCGCTCGAGAGCTTTGATCTGGAGCACATACTGCGGACGATATTCGACGGGTTCGATGCGGCGTATATCGTTGCGGAGAGGTACGTCGCTGTGCAGCGGAGCGAGGCCAAGCACGAGCCTGCTGGCGAGGAAGCCATGGACGGTCTGGATGACCAGTGGGATTTCATGGTGGATGCTATGGATTGGGAGGCTGTTTAAGAACCTTCGGGTAGCGTGTTTTTCATTTGCTGGGGCCTTAGCATTGGAGTTTCGGAGTCTTGGGGCATTTTGCGGCCGTTGGCTGCCGAAGGAGTCTACGGGAAGCGTGCCACTTTTCGTGCCCTTGATCAGCGAGGGCGTCGGCTGCGTGGGCAGCTTGCATTATATTAGCCCTAGAAGGAGGTTGGATCTCAAGATTCCGAACGATCAAAATTGACATTTCGTGGCATGAAATTACGAAGCCACTCCATCACCAGCAATTGTCCTCAACCTATCACAATGTGCACACCGTTCATGAATCTTTCAATAAGGCGCTTTTGTCTATTCTTGTCTTCTAATACTGCCTCGGTGTATATTTGAGGTACCCAGGCTCGTCAGGCAAGTGCTGCAAGGCCCAATTCTTATCAATGACAGGTAACTTCTCCGTCTTGTTGCCCTCGGCGTCGACCAGCTCAAAGTCAAACATGCACACGAACAGCGCCGTGATGAGCGCCACCTCGAGCTTGGCGAACCGCATGCCCAGGCAGACGTGCCGGCCCAGGCCCCAGCCCAGGTACGACAGCGGCTCTTTGCGATCCTCGGCTCGCGGCGGCAGGAACCGGCTCGGGTCCCACTCGTCCGGATCGGCGTAGACCTCCGGGTTCATGTGCACGCTGGCGATGGGCAGCGTCAAAAAGGCCTTGGCGGGTACGACCTGTGGGCCATCTCCCAGGACGACATCGGTCTCGGTGCTGTTGCGCCGGATCATGGCGCCCGGAAAGGTGTGGCGGATGGTCTCGCGCAGGCACAGGTCCACGAGTGGGAACCCGGACTCCCAGTCGTCCACGCTGAGCGTCGCGAGGACCTCGGCGGGCGTCTGCGACGGGGATGTGCGGTGCTTTGCGACGCGGGAGTCGACCTCGGCGCGGATCTGGTCGTACCAGTGCCGGTCGCGCGCGAGGAAGAGCAGCAGCCAGGCCGTGTTGACGCTCGTGGCGATGTAGCCCGCAAAGAGCGAGGCGATGTTGTACTTGAGGATCTCCATGGTGTCGGCGCCCGAGTCGACGAGGATCTGCATCGTGTCCTCGCGGCGGTCCTTGCCGCCCTGGCCGCCACCATCGCGGCGCTTGCCGATGATGCCGCTGAAGATGGAGTACAGGCGGGCGCCGGCGTACATGCGGCGCACGTGGCCCGGCGTCGGCATCCAGGGCAGGATGACGTTGACGGAGCTCCCGCTGTTCTCGATGATGTTGAAGAGGCGCCGCACCTTCAGCAGCAGGGCCTCGTCGTCGGCGATGTCGTGCGCGCTGAGGTTGCGGATGGTCAGCTTGAAGACGAGGCGGTGGACGTCGTCGAAGGCGTTCACGATGCCACCTCCTGCGCGTGCCTCACCGCGCTCGGCGATGGCGTCCATGGCGCCGCGCGCGTCGTCGACAAACTGCGCCAGGTGCCGGTCGAGGTGCTCCCGCGAGATGACCTGGCGGACAAACTTGTTGAACTCGCGGCCGTTCTCCTCGTTGTTGCCCGTGTTGGGCACGCCGACGAGAAACACCGAGATGCCATCGTGGAAGCTCAGGTGGCGGTCCTCGAAGAAGGTCCTGCGCGCGCCGGCGGTGGCGACGTTGACGAGGGCGTGCCGGCCGTACCAGTAGGTGCAGTCTTTCTGTCCTGCGAGGCGCGACAGCTCCAGGAGGAAATCAGAGCGGTCCTTGAAGAGGCGGTGCATGCCGACGATGGGCCATGACCCCTTTGTGATGAGCGCTGGTGCATTGGGTGGGAGGGGCAGGCGGCGCGAGCATGAGTGCAGGATGTAGACTGTGAGTGCGAGGAGGGCGGCGAGGAGGAGAGCGAACAGACTGGCCGGTGAAGCCGATGTTTGCGGCAGGATGGCCTGCGCCGGGACGGAGGTGTTGGCCGCGCTCATGATGGCGGAAGGGCGGCCAGAACGGGCGTAGGAGACATGGTCTTTTTCTCGGGAAGACGTGAGCGCTTCAATTCATGTCGTACAACGCAGAAAGAAGCCACGATAAAACCCTGTCTGCGGTCCAGCTAGGTAGATCCTGGGCCAATGTCTGAGGCTTGAGGCTATGATCCTGTCAACGCCTTTTGCCTGCCTCCAATTGGCTCTAGGGCAGGGGGTCAAGCTGCTAGCGAGGGCAAATTAGCAGCGAGGTGTCAGCACTAAGCATTTCTGATAAAGGAGAAAATGGGTCTAGACTGATGCTGGTCTCCCTCTACTTCGTAACTAGCTGTGGACCCTTTTAAGCTTGTTTTCTAGCAACTGACACCAACGGACAAAAGAGGTCTCATTTTCTAACCACAAGATCACGCTGCCTAGGATAGGTGCACCTAAAGTGCCACACAGCTTGCTTTCCAAGTACCACAGCATCTACTCTCATGTTTGTCAATTCAGTCATGTCTCCGTCTCCGTCTCTATGTTCACCAAAGCAAGGTCTTTCTCATGAATGTGTGACAAAGACTTGGCCATCACGTGCTTTTGGAAGTGGCCGTCGGGAACGATCACCCTCTATCGACATGAGAGGTCTCAAATACTGAGCATTTCAGTCCTCCTCCGGCTGATTGAGCTCGGCTGACCCTTGATTATCCGCGGCCTCGGCTTCACGCCTCTCGCTAGCTTCGTTTTGTTCATCACGGGCCGACTCTGACTTCTTGCTGTCCGCACCATCCTCGTCTTGCTCATCCTCCTCATCGTTCTCCCCGTCAGCATCATCACTACTCGATAACCATGGGTCGGACTCCCAATCAGAACTTCCGCCCGTTTGTGGTGTAGGCCGTCCAAGGACCAGGTCTTGACAGAGGCAGTCTTTGAACTCTGGAGGCTGTTGGGGCTCAAGGGCCTTCGTCAGGCATAAAGGTTTTCCTTGCGTCATCGGGGCTGGGTAGACTCACGCCAGTGCATCTCCATACCACGCTTGGCACCAGGTCGTCCCCGTGGTCGTCGTACTTCTCCCCACGGTCGCAGTGTTCGTCGCAGAGGAGCATCCTTGGATTGCCCGGCCCCGGAGGGCAGCGCTCCGGCATGTTGAATCCCTGTTCATGATAGCCATAGCGTACCGGGTCTTGCCGCCCGGCCTTGCGGCGCGCCTCTCTTTTCCTTTCTAGCTCTTCCTCAAACTCAAGGTGACAGAGACAGGGGTCGATGGTAGGCAGGGCACTCGGAGTCAATACGGTCGAGTTCGGCATTGCAATACCAAGCGGCTGAGGGACGCGCAGAACAATCTCGTGCCGGTAGTCGCGCAGAGGCGGGATGCCCCGGAGGTTCGCGCAGGGTGCGGACGCCTGCACATGAGCCCTTAGCATGGCTAGCATGCATATAGGAACGGCCAGAGCTTGCCACATATTGATGATCTGGCAAGACTTGAGGTACTTGTGATTCAAGAAACAGGGGAGCAGTAGGGTGGCTGGCTGTTGGTTATATATCTAGATTTATTGGTTGCTTATTTGTTGGTTTCAGATTTGCTGTTGGTTGGAACCCCGCACCGCCCCAGGGCTGTGCTCTTCCCCATCAGTACTATCGCTATCACTGCCCACTCGCCAACATCAAGGAGTTCAAGGCTTGTCATCTCTCCGCCTATCTAGTAACATGAGTTTGGAGCACGAGCTCGCCCGCCTCAACCGATTTCTGCCGCCTATCATCGTCCTTCTTCTTTCCCCTCCGCGCCAGTGTGTAGCCGCTGGACTCTTTTCGACCATCGGGGCGGTGGTCCCCGAGCAGCGCGAGCAAGCCAAACATTGCTGCACCAATTTGAAAGATCATCGGTTAGTGTCACTTCTCCATACGCTGCAGTACTAGCCGATCGCTACATACCATAGTCGTCTGAGTTGTGTAAAGATCCCAGGACACTGTTCCTGCGAACCTTGTCCCACCCGTAATCCGGATGACCAGGCTCGACCTCTTGGTTATCCTGCAGAGCATACTCTGGAATATGCGTCATCTGATTGAATATTAACTTCCGCGGGTCGGAAAGTAGGAAGCAAGGGAGTTGATGAGGACCCAGAGACTAACCTCGTGCAGGATGATCCTCGATAGAAGTGGCTTGAAAGCCTTCAGCCCACTTTTGAGCTTCACCCAGCTTTTGGTGTGGTCCGACGCTTCCAGGGTGTGTTGCAGGGAGCTATCCTTCTTGAGTCCGAAAGCATAGTCAAAAATCAGAATCACCGATCTGCGTTCTTTCTGTGCCATGTCGTCCCAATCCCCCGAAAGCGTCACGCCTCTGATCTGGGTTCCTCCCGGCGTGAATGAACAGCGTATGCCATGACTGGCATGTTGCCAGAAGGTTGTTGCAACTCCTCCCCTCACTTCGTCTGTTTTCTCCCAACTGTCTCCATTGTCGCACATAAATCGGACGTCGGCATCTTTGTAGTTTCCACTGTGCTCATGCCAGTCATTTCCAATTGACGACAGAATGGCTATAATTATAGTCTCCGATCAGCCTCGTTCTTTCGTTCTTCAATGCAGGGAATGTTGAAATTACACAAAACCATATTCTTAGGAGTGTCATCGCCTTTGTCTTGCGGGTCATTTCTGCCTACGTGGAAACCCCTCCATTCATCCGTCCTTCGATGCCTTGTATTGTCATCACGGGTCGCGTGGAAGATTTCTTCGAACGTAGTCGCCATGTCCGTATCAGTATCGCTTCTCAGACGTTCAGTGGCGCGCTTGGCCATGGCAAACGCCTCGCTCAAGGACTCCATGAATCCCGGCTTCGCTCTGCATGAAGGGTCGATCCAGTACGAAACGGCACAGACGCCATGGCAGAGGCTTAGCAACAGAACCAGCCAAGAAGTCGCCAACATGTTTGGATGTATTGAATAGTAGAATGCGCGCAGTGTAAGTAAGGTACTGTGCGTCTTGTTGTGGCCCACCCGCACATATTAGAACGGGGTTCTATGACATCTTATAGACATCGTGCTTCAGTTTTCTTATGCTGTTCTCTGTGCAACTCGGCAACGATACAACCGTCCTTGTCACCTTGGCAAGAAGCAACTTCGGGCAGCTAGTTTCTAAAATTACACTAGAGTTGCATCGGGCGACTTCATGTGCTGGTTTTCTTCGAGCCAACTTGACTGCGTTGGACAACACCATGGATCTCACTTGCATGCCGCATTGCGAACTCACGAGCCAACATTCGGTAAGGATCCAACGTCGTCACTCGAATGATCGACTGTGAAGACTTCAATCTATCTTTTCTCAAATTCCGCATAAAGTTTTACCCTAACATTAGCATTTAAGCCGTCCCAACAGGAGTCTGTTGACCAGTTATTGGGGGCCTGTTGGCTTGGTGAGTGTTTCAGTTGGTTGGGGGTCACTTACAATTCTGCCCCCAAACTGCAACATGCATCAACGCAGCTGGACTTGTTACATCCCACCAGCCAACATTGTTCACACGATTAGGCGCCCACGTTGGTAATACTCTGAGGAGTTTCTGATTGCAGCCACAAGAGGCGGCCTTCTTGGCAACCGCCGCAGGCCGCAACATGGGCCCGATCGCTGCATCCAACCTTTTATGCAGGAGAACGGCTCGCAACTCCAACCACTGCCAACAAGATGTTCAGTTGATCATCCAAGGAACGGTAACAACCAACTATCCGAAACACTCAAATCACATTGGTTAACAGATCCTCCATCCATCGTTTCCAACACTATGGGGGCCGGCGTCAACGGAGGGCATGTTGGTCAGCGATAATGTTACTAAATTGAGGATGTTGGATCTGTTCAGATTGAAGGGAGGGCTCCATGATTCTATTTGGAGCTGGAAGCGCAGATTCACGCGAACGGATCCCGAGAAGGGCAGTCGATTCCGCTGCTATCATTGCAACCACAAGATCTATAAAGCGTGTGCCATCTCAGCATTCCCATTCCGCAGCAAGTACTGAACGAGAACCGCAGCATCCTAAGTTATCAAGTCTTTCACAATGCTATTGAACTCACTCCCCTCCAGCGGTTTCGTCTATTTCCTCTTCATTGTGTCTCTTGTCCACTCAAACCCGCTTAATCCACGTAGTCCTGTAGGGAAAGACATCGGCGCCCTCGTGGATTCTTCGCATAGACTACTGAACTCTGATGCCAAGGGCGCACCTATTGCGTGCCGTGATGCCGTTGGTGGAAGTCCCTGGTCTTGTGCGGACGAGGCTTGCGGGGGCGAAGACCCTGCACGGAAGGGGTTCTGCACCCGCAAAGACGTTCATGGGAATCAATGTGCATGTAAGTCATCGAGTCTATTCCTGTGGTCATGCGACTATGCCTCTAACACATGCCCCAGGTGCTGAAGGCCCCCCCGGTCCGAAGCCGACTGTGACAGAGGTTGCAGTCACTGGTGCCAACAGCGCTGTGGCTACGGTGACGTACGTGCAGCAGACGATATCCCAGTACGCCACTCTCACCAAGCCAATCACTACCACCATCACCGAGACCGTGTCCGCAACGGGCGACGCTGCTGGCGCCGTCAGAACCGCAGTTGCTGTCATTGGCGCTGGCGGTGTGGTGTGGCTCTTATCTGGCTTCGTTGGCGATGCAGCCGTGATCGAGGCCGTAGACACCGGAAGCTCTTGCCCCAATGTATCCCCAAAGTGTGGCGAATGTATGGGTATAGCGGGATTCTGCAACTTGCCTCCGTCTTGGGTTGGCTGCCCCTGCGATGAGGATAAGAAGTGCGACGTTGAAATCAAGTGTTCGGACAATACCTGTCAGGGAAAGGATGGTAAGAGCTCCTGTTTCCACGTACACCAATCGCTTGGAGACCACGCTGACCCTGCCTATTCTTCGATACAGGGAAGTGTAGCGTTGGTTCCAACAAGGACTGCGAGTGTCAGGAGGACGAGAAGTGTCCTACAGGGAGGGACACGTTGCAATGTACTGAATGCGGAGGGGGTGGAGAATACTCTGACGTTTGCGCTGGCGTAAGTTCTCGTGCTCTAATGTATATGAAGAGTAGAGTCTGACTCAAGCTACAGCTACGAGACCAAAACGATCGTTTTGAGGGGTGTCCTTGCGTGGTTGACTCCCGACCAACCGGATACACTGGAGATGACACGATCACAGACGAAGAGGTGTATGCGGACTGGGCACAGCTTCCTTTGTTCTCCGATATGGACTTTGCAATGAACGAGGATCCCATATGTCCCAATCAAGGATGGAGTGCCCCTCAGCGAGACGGCGACGGCGTCGAAAGCGTGCAGAGCAGCATCGACAAATGGTGCGCCGATATGGACGGCCACAAGGTCTCCAAGTCGCCCGGGGTCGACACTATTTTCAACATGTTCCGCCGCGACACGTCTACTTCGGTCTGGCTATCTGCCTCGAACTATTACGAGGCGCCAGCTCTATATGGGTGCGGTAAGGACGCCACTGTCACCAAGGCCGAGTGTACTCGCGTGTTGACGCAGTCGATGGTGTACTGCGACCCTAACAGTGGCGACACCCACGGAGCCACTGGCCTGGGCGACTGTATCAGGTACAACATCATTCTGGATCCAGAACATGACCCTAACAGCCCGCCGTGGAACCGGCTGCCCCGCGAGGACCAGAATGGGAAATGCGACCTCTCGAGCAGCAGTGGAATGCAGGCCAACTTTTGGTCTGGTATCTACCCCAAGTTCTGCGACGAGGTTTCCAAAGACCCCACTGCTAAGATCGAGAGGTCATACACCCCGAGGGACTTTGCTGCGCGGCCGGCCGGCCGTCGTTTCAAGAGGACGCCGCCTCCAAGTGCCGGCATGTACGGTCCTAAGTATGGGAGCGAATGGACCCTCGGCTTCCGGTGGACGGGGCAGAAGGGCGACTGTCGCCAGAGCTGCTACGAGGCGTATAACGCGCTTGCCAATGGCCCGTGTGAGTTTCTTGGCTGATTAGACACGCGTTGCGGATAGATGCTGATGCAAGCTCAAGGCGGAACAACGGGTGGGTATAGCAATGCTTTGGCATCCAGCGGCTCACTCAATGTCGGATGCGGCACATATGACTTTGTCATCGAACGTCCCGATCCCGTCTCGGTAGGCTGCGGCGGAGAGAGCCCTACCACCTTTCCGAGGTCCGCCGCCATTGATGCTATCAACCAATTCTGCACCGACGACACGGCAGTCGTGTCCTCGCCGTTCATCGATCCGGGGTTTCTCCAAGATGTCTTCTCGTACCGGGGCAAGACTGCCTGGCGATACTACCGGGAGGGCGACAAAGAGATCGGCATCACTGCCTTTTTCAGCAAGGATGACCCTCGTTTCGACGGCGTGGAATGTGATCATCCGGACATGACCACCGAGTTCTCGGTCAAGAGCTATGCTGATGAGTGCAAGAAACTCTTCATGCGGGCTGTAGACGAGTGTGAGCAAGCTCCGTTCTCAAACACGATTGACATTTAAAAGGCTTGCCTGCTTTCAACTCAAGCTAACACCTCATCTCATCTAGGCAATACCGAAACGGTGGAAGGAAAAAAGGGCAGTTATGCGTACGAGCATGCGGCAGAGCATGGTTGTGTCGTATGGCATATAGAAGGTTATAACCCCCCCTCACGGGGCCAAACGTGAGGCGAAGTAGATTGGATATGGGTGTGGTGGAATTCCGATCCGACCCTGAGTACTTTACCTTTACTTCTTACATGTATGATGTTTGAATAGAAACCAAGCCCAACAATGAACTTTCGAAACTGGTTTTACAACACTGTAGACAACATGTTCGTGCTTCAAAAGCTCTTCGGCGCTTGCCAGTACTAAAGAGGACGAGCTCATATCAATGTTAGGTGAGCTGGTTCAACCGGCAACATTCCTCCAAACGCGGTACAAACGCAGTGCATAAGATATCAGCTCAGCTACAGGTACATCATGTCAAGGGATAAACCTTATAGCTAATACTGAGAAGAATAATTATAACGAGGTTCATTTATAATACGCAACTCGTCTGCCAAGCCCGCTTTTCAAGGCTTACATAAGCTGTGCCATCCAACCCTCAAACGACCAAAAGGGATTTTAGAGGGGTTCGGGAGTTAGGGCGATTTCGGCGAATTTCGCATCTCTTATGTGAGAATCGCTGGAACCTCTTTTTTTGTTTGACATGATACCCGGCCCATGCCTCAACTTTAGAAGATTTCTTCGGTATCATAATCAAGACCATTAATAGAAGACCAACCCGAACTGGATCGACATAAGGGCATCCCATCAGCGCGTGCGCACCCGCGCGAAATTGCCACAGCCGCCACCCGCTAGTCAAATGCCCTGCAACCTCTTCGCCTAGACAAGCGCCGCACCCGCCCCGGTCCGGACCATATGGAGGAGAAGCACGAGACCAAGAGAGATACCATGTTCGACTCCAACCCAAACCTGGTCCAGGACCCAATGCCGGGCACCGCCGCCTCGCGCGCCACCCCGCTCGTCCTCTTCCACGACGGCGGCGGCACCGTCTTCAGCTACTACCTGCTCGAGGACCTCGGCCGCCCCGTCTACGGCATCGCCAACCCGCGCTTCTACTCGGGCGAGCCCTGGGAGGGCGGCCTGCCGGAGATGGCCCGGGCCTACATCGGCTACATCCGCGAGGCCGTGCCGCCGGGACCCATCCTCGTCGGGGGGTGGTCCCTCGGCGGGCTCCTGGCGCTCGAGGTCGCGGGCCAGCTCGAGCGCGACCGCGATTACGCCGTGGCCGGCGTGCTCATGGTCGACAGCGTCTGCCCCGTCCGGTGGCGGCAGCTCGACGTGCCCATCGTCGCGCGCGAGATCGAGTGGTCCGCCTCGACCAAGGAAGAGACGAGGGTCGCCGTGACGCGGTGTTTCGACCAGGCCGGCAAGATGTGCATGGTCTACGAGCCGCCGGCCTTCCGCGGCACGCCGCCGCCGGCGATACTCCTGCGCGCCATGGAGCAGGTGCCCGTGCCGGAGGAGAAGGCCGGCGGCTTGCTGAGGGTCGACGTCTACCGGGACGACCGGATGCTGGGCTGGGATGACTACAGGCCGGATCTTTTCCACGAGGTCATCGACATACCGGGGCACCATTTCAACATATTTGCGTTTGAGAACCTCGAGGACGTGCATGAGAAGATGGTCGAGGCGTGTCGGACGCTGGAGGAGTTGTCGGATCTATAGACGGGGAGGATGCATCATGAATGGACGATACTATGCAATTTTGAAGAGCTATGAGGATTGAATAGGTCCGGGTAACCCCATCATCAGGATATTCCGTGTACCCCTGGGCAATATTGCTTTTAGACATAGACAGGGTATTGGAAGCAAGCACACCCTTAGTTGGCTTTGTTGTCTGATTGACATTTTATTGGCGCTGTTGCGCGGATCAAGGATGCTTCAGTCAAGAATAGGAGTGGCAAGAGGAGTAAGGGAGAAAGTAGACCAGAATAGAAACATCAAGAGAAGAAGTCTAGGCTATCATAACTTCATAAGTCGTCCCTCATAATCATTATAGGGCAGCGTCGAGGTCTCGGGGAACAACCGCCTTGCTTAATAAGGCTCCTGCGTGAAAGTGATTCTTTTCGTTCATGTTCACCTCGTATACGGGTGAGCCGAGCAAAGATATATCTGACGGGTGATTGCTATGGTTTCAAGGCTCAGGCTCTCTCGACGAGTCGACTGGCACGCGGACTGCTGCCAGCCCACGGCTCCCATATCGATAAGTCGCGGCCCATATGATGCCCAGGACACCCATCAGCAGGAAGCATAGCAGGAGGAACAACTTCAGTGCTGGCTCGCGGATATTCCATGCACCTAAGCCTCCCTGGTATCTGTCAAAATCCATGACATCGCTGCTGAACAGGGTCTGCGATTCGTGATGTTCGTCAGTATGCAAAGATTTCCTGTATGATACGGTGACGCGACTTACCGAAACAAACGTGCCTGGCAGGAAAATAAGAGTAAAGAAAGTAATCACATGCATCGACGTGGTCTCTTGCTTCGTCTTGAGGGCAATGTGGTGCATGCTGACAGTCAGTTGCTCCATGACGTTACTAGAGGACCGCGCGCACTCGGCAAAGCGCTGTCCAGCATGCGTATTGCGGTGCTCGAGGATCGTGCCAAACTGATGATGATTAGTCCCCTGGACAGCAAAGGGAAGGGCAGAGGCAGGGGCCAGGGAGGGAGACAAACCATTGCAGCCTTTCGTTTCAACTTCTCGTCCAGAGCCTCGATTCGCTCATGGTAGCCCTCGAGGTCCCCCAGCACGACATGAATCTGCTCTACGAAGCCGGTCACTCCTTCTGCGAGGTACTGATGTCGCTTTCCCAGCCGTTCGTACCTGGCGGCTAGTGCACGTACGACACGTAGATCCTCTTGCAGTGTCATACCTGCCTCACCGACGCTGTCCTGCAGCAGGTTCAACTCTTGCAAGTTTTCAAAGCTGAAGGAGTCTGCCAGGTGCTCATCATTAGCATCGTCCTGCTTTTCCTCGCACTCGGCCATCTGATTATTATGATGCGGGGGAGTGGTTCTTGATGCGCCGCGGTTGCCGCCGGCATTGCGACCATTCAGCCAGCTGCCAACCTTGCGAACCGTCGCGACCGTCATGGTCGACGCACGCGATAAGCCCGTCCCGCCACGGCTCGGCGGGCCCATGGATCTAGGGGTGTGGCGAGGAGGCCCTTGGGTAGGAGGTGCAGGGCTGAGAGCGGTCTTGAGCTGCGCCGCGTCTTCGGCGTCCAGTTCGCTGATCTCGACATCGTCGACGGCCGAGACCTGCTCGCGCGCCTTCTTAACCAGGTAGTCGATGTACTGGGGCCAGGACTCCAAAGCCCACTCGAGCACGAGCAGGTGGGCATCGAGAGCGGTGCGGAAGCAATAGCTTGCGGTATCGCCTTCGTCAGGTCGTTGGTCTTCAAGTCTCGTGGCGGAGACTAGTCGGTCGTGCAGGAGCGTGGTACCCTTGACGACGAGGAAGAGTGATGCGCCTGTAACGGTTTCATAGGCGTGGTAAAAGGTGGCGGCGCGGCGTTTCCACGGGTTAGAATCCCCGAGCCCGGCGTCTCTATCTTCTCTTTTGATCTGCAACTCGAATGCAGAGAGGTTGAAAGCGTGCTGAGGCCGACTAACAACGGCATCGTCGATCCGGAAGCGGCCCGTCGGAGGCGACTCGTCCCGCAGGCGGAGATCGAACATAAAGTCCAGGATGGCAGGCATGACCTGGTGGTGCGTCAGGAGGTATGAAAGCTGGTCATGCGAACAGCAAAGGGGTCCCCTGGAATTGGTCGTCTCGATGAAGCTTTTGAAGGAAAGACAGCAGAGTTAGGAAACGACACCAGTCATTCACGTCAAAAGGTGTGAGCGAGCGCACATGAATCTACATCTTGTCTGCGGTGACTGCACGCCCAAGTATTTTTTCAATTGATCTAGGTTTTCTGTTTTGATCTCTGTTGTTGCTTGAGAGTCAATTGATTGCGACGAAGATCAAGGAAGGGAATAGAACTCACCATTGTAACCGTTCAATGGATCCCAGAGCGATACCAACCACTGGTCCTCTTTCTTGACGAAGATCTTTGTCGCTTCTGCGACGAGTCGGCTTCGATAACTCTGCAGTGCGGGACGCGACTTTTGCGTTCGGGAAATGTTGGTGGGATATGCCTGGAAATCCTGTGCCTGCTCGGTGGTTTGACGCCGGGAATCATCTTGGACCGGCATTGTCGCGGCTTGTGATTCACGTCTGCAGCGTGCACAATCATCAGGTCATCTTTTGTTACCGAGGTCCTGTGCCGGGCAGGGTTACGCGCGGTGTGGCAAGAAGTTATACTAAGCAAGATCACTCGAAGAGGCTCTGGACGGTTGCGACGGTGAGGTGAGAATTTTCATTGTCGGGCTGAGACCGCCTCGGGAGCGAAAGGCAGATCGTCGTTGTTTTTCAATGACTGGGCCTGGGATCATCCGAAAGCCCCTCTGGGGTCTCCTTACTGCAAGCCAATGCATGTCTGAGCCCGAGGAGGGGTGGCCCAAATCTGCCTTGTCTGTCACCGTCTCAAAAAGTGCATTTGACAGCTCGACCAGCGCGGGCGGGCGGTGGCTGTGCAGCGAGTGCCGGGAAATCCAGTAGATTAAGATAAAGTACTCCGTACCAGGTCATATCACATCAGACACTAAACGTAAAGACAGGGAAGCCTCGCTAGCATGGGTAGCGAAGGCAGAGACTGGGCGCCAAAAAATGCAGATACAAGGAAGAACAGAAAGCAAAACCCAAGAGGACACTGACGCTGCCAGAGAATTAGACCAATATTGGAAGCCCCTGTTGATACCGAACACAGGCCATGGAAACCCAACCATACACAATTCTAGTGGTACGGGACAGCAGAGGCTGTCGATCCGCATCTCGCGGTCAGCTAGTCCATCACTTCGTATCGCAACTCAAGAATCGCCGAGCGCTCGTCCTACAAAGCAGTTAACCGTGTGGCCATCGAGGACCAGAATAGGACTTACGTCGGTCAATCTTCGCGGAATAGTCAGGCGGTAATCGTTTCCTCGTCGCTGAACAACCCTCCAGCTTAGCATCATCTTCCTACTCTTGCAGGCTAGACTACCAGGCTGCTGATGTTTGGCAGTGACGGACCTTGATCTTGATGTCGCGGGATGGAAACAATTTCTTCAGATAAACAGTCAGGTCCGCGGAGAGGAGATTGTAAGCGACAATGTGGTCGTTGATCATGGCTAGCCGTGTCCCACAAGACGTCGTTTTGGATGGCGTCACGAGCCGGGCTTCATACTAGTGTCAGACTGTGCGATGGCGATCGCAAGCAGAAAGAGAGGTTCAGTGCGGATGCTCAGCACTGCAAATGATGGTCATGAGGAGAGTATCCCGCCCCGCGAGAGAACAGCAGCTTTGCTTCGTTCATGAAGAGAAGGTCGCGCACACGACGAGACCCTCTCTGCTTGCTCTCTGACTCTTCGACGTGTTTAGAGCGGCAAGCGACCGAGTCGTAGGTCCGAGTGGACAGTGTCAGATTCGCACAGGTAGGAGGGGACTTTCGTAAGAGCCTCAATCCGTTCCATCGTACCGGCAAAAGCATCCCAGGCGAGTTCCCAGTCCTGGCAATCCTGGCTGGCCCACCACACACGCACATCAGAGATGCCGAACGAACGTGGGGTGAAATGGCTGTCTGGGACGCAAGCGGAGGACAAGAGGACGGCACGGCTCGCTCGAGTCCACCGAAACAAGCCATCATGCAAGTGTGACCAATTGAATCGGCCAACCACCATGTCGGCCAGTAGGATCCAGAGAATGATCCCATAAGGTGCATGGTGCAAGATACCATGTCGGTCGCTAGTGGCTGGCAATACTGCGTGATAGGTGCGAAAGAGACGGATTATGGCAGTGCGATTGGGGAGGCGTCCGCTGTGCACAATTATCGTCCCTGATGGTGGTGTCGTAAAGTCACCTTGACACCCCGGATAGGTCCTTCACTGACGGTAACCGCCTGCCAGCTCTGGCAAAAGCGGTTATCGTCTTTGAAGCCAAGGACTCGTCGCGATCTCCACACTCTTTATGAAACAGATCTTGGCCTCATGTTTTGAAGGCAAGGCTGTGTGAGGCTGGCATAATTACATCCTGGTCAGTCTCGGGAAGGTAATCTGCGAACTCCCGGGCTGACCACCATCATGTCATCATGGGTGGGCGCCTCAGACCTCTTTGTGCATTTTCGACCTGCTAGGCTTAGCCTGATGCAATTGGGGGAGGGCCGCAATCCAGCCTATGTCGGTATCAACGGGCCTCCGTACTTGCTTGCTTTTGGCCGCACCATTTGGAATCTGCCTTGCTTTCGACATCTTTCTTCGGAGCGCGCTGAAAATGCAGCAACGATAGAACCTTGGTGTACGCCCGGCCTCAGCCTGCTTACATGCCAGTCGGCCTTCCCCGTTGTTGAAGCACACAGGTTTGCTGCCTCAGGAGCGTGGCCGTTGCACTATATTTCTCCATGAACTGGGAGGCTCTTGCATGCACACTCAGACACTCTCCTTTTCACGTTACGTACCATCTTCTTGTTGTTTGCAGCCCGAGTACATACGTTGGATGCACCATGGAGAAGCTCAAGAACTTTGCTCGGAACCGCGACGAACCCCTACGCCGAGACACGCTTCCCGATGAGACCAATGTGCAGCCTGGCCACGACTTCCACATCTTTGTCCGAGATACTCAGCAACGTTTCGTCGGCCTAAATGGTCATAATGAAGCAGCCAACTTCGTCCCAAGGAATGAGCTCGATACCTACTGGAAGAATGGCACCATACGCGACGTGTGCAAGGCTTATAAGCCCGCTCTGACGATTCCGAAAGAATCAATAAAGACGTTGTACCTCAAGATCTTCAGCATTCTGATTTACGTCGGCCAAGGCCATTGCATCACCCTCTTCACAGGCAACAACATTACAGATGCCCACTTGCCATTCATTGGCACACCAGAACCGCTGAAGGGGCCTAGGTATGATGATCTGATGGCTAAAATCAAGGAGCACCAGTGGTTGTTCTGCCCGCTGGTACTCAACTACGCAGGGCTGTCAGAATCGCAGCTAGAGCCGTCACATATCTTGCCATTTCATGAGATGGAGGAGCTAGCAAAGGGTGACTTTTCAAAGGTCTTTAAAGTCAGAGTCTATACTGCTTGCGAAGAGCTGAGCGAAGTTGGTCCACACCGTTTGTCTTGGCTTGAGGGTAATAGACTGACCCATTCTTAGAAGAAAGATTCAAAGACAGGGAGTTCACGTGCTGGCGGCAACAATCACGAGGATGATAGCGAGCGAACCTACGTGATCAAAAGTTACGACACAGCAGCAGACGAGCAGACGCGCAAACTAGCGCGCTGCGAGGTGAGAGCCCTGACATCGTTGAGAGAAAGCAAGAACAAGCACATCATTGGGTACTACGGCTCCTTCACCCAAAAGGGGCGCCATCATCTCATTCTACAATTCGCAGACGGTGGAGATATGTCGCGGTTCTTTCGGACACAACCCCAGCCAAAGACGCCACTCGATATTCTGCGGTTCTGGAAAAGTCTTTTCAACATCTTCCAGGGCTTGCACTGTGTACATCATCAGCTCATGATCGACCAAGACCACAAGGACGAGTTTCAGGGGTCAGTACCAGTCCTTTCCGAGGCATATTTCTATCGACTTAGTTGCTAATTCTAGGCGCGTCTAGGATACATCAGGACATCAAGCCGGACAACATCCTTCTGAACAGAGCTGTCAACGCATCGACTCCTTTTGACTTCACTCCGATGCTGGCGGACTTTGGGCACAGCGACGTGCGGCCCGTGAATCCAACCCAAGACGACGGATACAACATCGACCGGCACGGCAACCAAGTTTATGGTGAGTTTCACCACGCTATTCCTAAGCCCACCCCATACTTAACTCGTGTTTGCTAGGCTCGCCAGAGAGTAGCCCCCACGCAGACTTTGCCCGCAGAGTTCCGAATCACATTACACCAGCGGCTGACATCTGGTCTGCCGGCTGCCTTCTCAGTGACGCGGCCAATTGGATTGTTTTTGGATACGACGGACTTGAAGAGTATGAAGACGAGCGCTCCCTCGAGACGGAAGCCAGTAAACTCTTTGAAGGCAACCCCAGCAATTGCTTTCACAACACCATCAGGATGTTAGAAGCCGTTAAGCTTCGGCACGGCCGAATCTGCAACGAGGGACTGCCAGAGGATCTCATCACGCGCAAGGTGCTGGATCTGGTTGAGAAACATATGCTGTTGGAGCACCCCAAGGACAGAGTCGACGCCCATCAGCTTTATCAACACTGCATGGATATATTACCGCAGGACAACAACGATCAAGCCCGACAGGGCGAAGACCTCGAGATAGGCTCCGAGTCGCAGCCACGACAGCCACCTCCATCTCCGGGCGCCCAGCTGAGCAGCAAGTTGCAGGGCGTGCTCAATGCGGCACAGCCTCAGCTAGCAGAGGCGGCCCAGAGGATCTCGACTGTGAAAAAGGTCTTTCGTGGGCGGGGCAAAATCTCGAGGCACCTAAGTGTAGGGGCTGCCACAGATTCAGATGAAGGGACCGCCGAGGTTGGCCAGTCCCAGCCGCCCGAGCTGCCACGCCGACCCGGAACCTTACACGACTTGCATGGGATCTCGTCCGATCCAGTTATTCCTCCTGGCCGACATGCCGGTGTCTCCTCGCCTATGTCGCCTATGTCGCCAGCAAGCGCCAAAACTCTGGATGCCGACTATCTCTCGCCGCCTGGTCTGAGCCCAAGCCCTTCACGCAATAGTTTTGTGGGGGACGACGATGAGAGCATCGCTCCACCTGGCGACGAGCCCGAAGACCAGATTACGATGGAAGAGGCTCTACGCTGGTTTTGGCAGTGGAAGAATTATCAACAGTACGACAGACGGGTCCACGAAATCGTACGCTCGCTGCGGCATCACTTGCAAGGCCGCGAACACTTTTTCTTCATCGACGACTCCAGGTCTATGCGCCAACACCACAAGGCCATTGTAGATGCCTTCCAACTGCTGGCTTACATTGCTAAGCCACTTGAGAGCAGCGGCAAGAGCAAAAAAGGTAAAGCACGTGAGCGAGGACGGCCGGTATCTCTTGCTTTTGCCTCACACGTCGACAGGGAGCAGCCTCATGTCAGTTCAGACACGACCAAGCTCCTTGCCGAGGTAGAGTCGTGCAATTATGTGCAAATGGCGCGGCTCATGGAGGACAAGCTCTCGTACCTGGTGGAGAACGTACTGCTCGCCAAGTTGCCGGAGCCCAAGCGGGAAGGGCTGTCACCGCCGGCGAAACAGCGTTCGAGCTTCTTTGGCAAGTCATCGCCGGCACCCGCAACCAAGCCCGACAGCAAGATCAGCCTGGTCATCTTTACAGATGGACGCTGGGGCGACGATCCGCACGGGGCCATGGGCGTGCAGAATCCGATCAACAAGCTCATCGCGCGGATCAACGAGCTCGGGCTGCCGCGGACTCACGTAATGATACAGTTTGTGCAGTTCGGAGACGACGAGGCCGGGACGCGGCACTTGCGCTTTCTGGTGCAAAACGGCGAGAGGCAGGGCTTGTGAGTTGTACACCTGCATTGAGAGGTTTCATTTGAAAGCTAACCAGTCTATTCGTTCAGAGACATCATCGATACCCAGCCAGTCTCTGGCAATGTCAACTCGATGCTCATCGGAAGCATTAGTCGTGGTACGACGGATTATTTTCAAGGGTCTACCTGGTCTGCGCCATCCGAGTTTGCATCGCAGTCTGATCATGCTTCGCAATCCGATGCTCAATCGCACGCGGAGACTCGCAAAGACGAGTGATTGCATGATCGTAAGGTGTTATCGCAAGCAGGAGGGTGACGAGACTACCGACTCATCCAGAACTCATCACCCCCTTTCGGCGTGATTATCGCCACGGCCTGACAGGTAACTTGTGCCGTATATCAGGTCGTTAATTATTTTTTGTAATAATTCAGTATTCACACAGGCTCCTCGAGCCCAGAATGGTTTGCTTCTCTAGTGGTGGTGTTAGTTTCGTTGCGGGCGGCTTAAGACCTTATCCGGCCCATCCACAAATTACCGGCTTGCTCTGCCGGAACTGACAAATCCCTGGGTGGTGGGTCTCCGAGAATGAGTATGACGGCTGCGGAGAAACACTTGTACACAATCATGCATGTACTGAATGGGGAACCCAACGATTGACTTGGTGAATCTAAGACTACTTCGAACTAGAAGGGACATATTTCATTAAACTATACAATACCTGTACCTACCGGCAGGGACTATCTCGTCAAATCAAGACCGTTATATAGCTTTTGTGATCATCATCCAGAGGCAGCGTTAATACGTTGCACAAGTTCACGCACTTTAGTCAACATGCCGAATTTACACACACTCCCAAAAGGGTCACGGCCAAAGAATGCTATCCGCAACAATGGCCCTGACAACTTGGTGCTGGAAAGAGCAAAGCTGAGGGAGCTTGCAGAGGGTTGGCCGTGCTACAGGTGATCACCAACAAGCCACGATTATTACCGAATCACCTGGATTACTAACATACAACCTGTCTTCAGAGATGCATGCGAGTGGGAGAATTTCGCCTCCATATTCCACCCAGGCGCCTACGTCTTCACCACCTGGTCCGGCCGCGTCCTGGCGACCGACTTCATCAAGGCGTCGCAGGCCGGCATCGACAAGGGCGCCTTCATCATGCACCGCTGCCACGGCCTGACCACCGACGTCAACGCCGAAGCCACGCGCGCCGTAACCAAGATGAAGGCGACCATCACGCAGCGCTTCGTCGTCGACGACGGCACCTGCGAGATTGACGTCGAGTGCGACTGCCGCTTCTGCTTCTTCTTTGAAAAGGACGCTGCGGGACGCTGGGGCGCGCGCTTCGTGCGCCACTGGTACGAGAAGGACAAGGTCATCCCGACGAACCCGGCGCGCGCGCCGCGCATCGACGAGGACAAGCTGCGGACGTACCCGCCCGGGTACAAGTACCTCGCCTACTTCCAGGAGGCGACGATGGGCGTGAAGGTGCTGCCGGATATGCCGGGCCACAGGAGCCATGCTGGCACGGTCAATCTGGAGAAGCATGACTTGCTGTATCGGCAGGCCAAGGACTGGGTTGAGGGACGTGATGTAGATATCTAGTCGAATGCCAATGACCTTTCAAATGCGCACTGAATCCACCCCTGTCTGTCTGGGTATACATCTCCCTTCATCTTCATTCTCAACTGTAAGCTGAGAGTCACTCGCAAGCGTCAGAACAGCAGTGGTATCAATATCTTTCATGAATTGTCATCTAGTCTAGACTAGGAACGACCAACCCATCTATAACCTCTAGGTTATCCGCCCCATGCTTCTTCAATGCTTCCATCGCCAGCTTATCGCGGAGCTCAGACGTCTCCTTGTCGCTCACGAGTACAAAGTCATACCTCATTAATCTCGTTGATGGCGGTACTCCATACTTTTCTGCCAGGCCTTCCACATCCGAGACTGTCTCCAGGTTCACAACCAAAGACTCCTTGACTCCGAATACGGCATCTGATCGCTCATAGGGATCGCCTCGCAAGTACAAAGCACTACAAATGAGGATCAGCACTCAATATCACAGAACAAGGGAGGAGCAAGCAATACTTACGTGATAAGCTTGTCGTAACCCGGCTTGTCGAACATGAAATGGAAGTGACTTGGGCGGTACGGATGCCTCTTCAGCTTGCCCAGCAGCTTGCCCACGGGCCCGTCATTTGGGATAGGATACGGCACCGGTACGATCGCCTTGCAGTGAAACATGCCGTTCTCGTCGCTCCGCAGCACAGCTCTGCAGTCGGGCCCGTCCCTCTCGGCGTACTGCACGTCATAGAACCCCTTCGAGTCCGTCTCCCAGACGTCGACCCTCACGCCTGCAATGGCGTTGCCCCGTGTATCTTTCACCGAGCACACGACAAGCATAGGCTCCCCTTCCTCGTCGTGCGAGATGAGCGTCCCATTGTCCACAAACTTGGCCTCGTGCGAGTGGAACGGCCCCAGGACGGTGCCCTCTGTCGATGCGGGCGGCTTCGGGTGGTCGATGGCGTCGACGAGCAGGGACAGACCAAGCACGTCGGAGAGCAGGATGAACTCCTGGCGCACGTCGGTGCAGATCTGGCCCACGGCCGTCAGGAACTTGATGGCCTCCTCCCACTCGGCCGTGTTGAGGCGGGTATCGCGCGCAAAGTCGTGCAGGTGGACGACGAGCCGCTCGAACAGAAACTTGACGCGGCGGTCGTCGCAGCCGGCGTTGATGGCGTGCACGTTCTCCGTGATGTTGTCGATGGTGAGGTCCTTGAGGACCGGCTGCTGGAATCCGCCCATGGCTGAGCTGGTTTGATGACTGACAAAAGGTGCTCCTTGTTCGTTCTCCGACTTGTGCTTCCTTGCTCTTTTGTTGGCCCTTTTCACAATTTCTGATCTCGCCTCGATCACAGGTCTTACACGGATGATCTTCACAAGCAACACACCTCAATCGGCTGTTTTCGAGGTAGTGGCACGATTCCGAGTCACACGTCGGATGACAGAATTCTTGATAACAGACTATCGTACGCGTCTAGCCCGATGTCTAATCGATTTGTAACATGCCCTCTCCCAATGGTGCGAGGTAGTGTGCTACCTATTCCGCGGTGTTTCGGCGAATGGGCCAGTGAACAGGTGCCGGCAAAGACCTCAGCCGAATCAGGTCCCACAACCCGAAACTGATCCGGCTTGATCTAGTGCATCCCCACCCGGTGGTGCATTTCCCCGGCATTGCCCATTCAGGGCAGGCTCTATCATCTCTTAGCGGCTCTAGGGCGTCGTTGTCATCGCTTACAAGCAGGCTTGGCGCCGCCGGAATGCTTCCGAGGAATGGATATCGGGCGCCGGGATATCCCCCCGCATCCGATCAACATCTTCCAGCAGCCGGGAAATCCGGATCTTTATCGTTTCTCCAACTCTATACTGTAGACTATAGCGAATTTCGAGACAGTATTGAAGAGTTGTGCAAGAAGCGAAACCGGTGTCGTGTACACTACTGATATCGGATCCATTACTTGCATTCTCCTCTCGCTCATTTCACAACAACTGGAGATCACTCGCTCTTATAGCACCGGGAGAGCACCTTGCTTGACACAAGCATGGACTCCTTCTTATACACAGCCAGCCCAGCGAGGGTCATCTTCGGTAGCGGCACAATCAAGAAGCTCCCGGAGGAGCTCGCCACCCTCGGCCTCTCCCGGCCGCTGCTGCTCTCCACCCCGTACCAGACGGGCCAGGCCGACGACCTGAAGCAGATCCTCGGTGGGAAGATAGCAGGTCTCTTCTCCGATGCGACGATGCACACCCCCGTCGACGTGACGGACCGCGCCGTCGCGCACGCCAAGTCGACGGGCGCCGACTGCCTCGTCTCCGTCGGCGGCGGCAGCACCATCGGCCTTGGCAAGGCCATCAGCACGCGCACGGGGCTTTATCACATCGCCATCCCGACCACCTACGCCGGCAGCGAAGTGACGCCTATCCTAGGCGAGACGGCCGACGGCAAAAAAGTCACACGTTCCGACCCTTCCATCCGACCGGGCACAGTCATCTACGATGTGGACCTGACGCTTACGCTCCCCACCGGTATGTCCGCGACGAGCGGCGTCAACGCCATCGCGCATGCCGTCGAGGCGCTGTACGCGCAAAATGGCAACCCGATCATCAACCTCTTGGCCCAAGAAGGCGTGCGCGCCCTGGCCTCGAGCCTGCCGGGCCTGATGGCGGACCCAACCTCAAGGGAACTCCGGTCGGCGGCGCTGTACGGCGCCTGGCTGTGCGGCACGTGCCTGGGCAGCGTGGGCATGTCGCTGCACCACAAGCTCTGCCACACGCTGGGCGGCAGCTTCGACCTGCCGCACGCCGAGACGCACACCATCGTGCTGCCTCACGCGCTCGCGTACAACCTGCCGAAAGTGCCCGGCGCGGCGGCCAAGCTGGCCGAGGTCCTGCCGGGGAGCGATGGGGACGCGATCAAGGGCCTGAATGTTCTGCTGGAGAAATTGGGCGTGGAGCGTGGGCTAGCGGCGTTTGGGATGAAAGAGGCGGACATTGACAGGGCGGCCGAGCTGGCGGCGGGCAACCCTTATTGGAACCCGCGTGAGGTTGAGCAGAAGCTGATCCGTGAGGTTATTCGAAGAGCGTGGGCTGGGGAACCTGCGAGGGCTGATTTGTGATGGGTAGTAGAGTATTTTGGCTAAGGCTGCATTATGTTCTACATAGGACACTTGAGTGATGCGGTGTCAATTATAGCTATAAACAGGCCTCGTACTGGGCGGAGACCAGCGTGACCAAGAATAAGGCTGTAATTAGGAAACGGCAGTATTGCATTGATCAGGACAGCACCAGGCAATATTCCTATCCCGTCTCGAAGCCCAAGTTACATTGCATTGTTCTGTGGTACCGGGCTCAAAGTCGCCGGGAACGACGAGATGTTCGCTTAACATATAGTCCTGTGAGGCCCAACTTCGTGAAGAAGTGAACATACTGATTATGCACCCTATGAAAACATTATGTTGAACGCGCTCAGCCCAGACCGCTTGGACTCGGCCGAACACGAGCGGCGCAAGGCCCTGTCGACGATGCGGAGTAGTATTGCGCGGCAGCAGAACAACAGCGGGCGACGTGTAGGGTGTGGCTGGATGTACGTACGGGCTGAACAACCTGTATCTGTTACACGATGTTCACGGGTCTGCGCATCAAGCCTCTGGGGCACGTATAGTCGAAAGGCTCTGCGTACAAATAGAGGATCGCGCAATTGGGGGTTCTACGAGCCGATCTGGATGGCATCGACTTACTCCGGATATCGTACCAGGAGTAGTGGTGGTGGCTTCGACACAATCATCATGTGTTTGACCGTTTGCTGGAATTGCCAAGGCTGGGCATTGGCATCGACTGCAGGGATGCGGCACCATTTTCTGAGTGTCCTGCAACTTGAGTTGATACCGGGCGAATCAGATCTCAAGACATGACTCTGTCTCTCGTGGTGTGAGGGCTGTTGTCGTTGGAAGTTACCGTGGATGCTGGGAGGGAGATGGAATGCAAATGGTTCATATTTGTTTGCTTGATTTAGCGCTAAGCCTAGCTAAACCTTAGTTATGTGGGTGCTGAGAAAGCAGGGGTTCAGTCAGGGTTCCAGGTTTATTTTAGGGGCTGCAGCTGGACCCCTTCAGCCCAACCAACAGCACTGAGACCCGTGCTGAGTTATGCACGTTGAGCTTACCAAATCTTATGCCAATATAAAGGGTTCGCGCCGCGTCCCCCCACTCACTCGACCCCCGGTCTGCGACATCCTCCAAGGTCGAACAAAGACACGACATGATTCAAAGCTGCACCATCTGATTCGCTCGCTCGGAAATCTTGCCTCTTACGAAGGATCCTTCCCGTCTGCATTCGTTCCGTAGGAGCTGTCGCGCGACGAGCGTGAATATACGCCGCGCCTCCTCCAACCTCAATCCAATCCAATCCAATCATGGCCCGCAACCAGAATGGCCAACGTAGAACCAAGGTGAAGACGGGTTGTGCAACATGCAGGTCAGTCTCGCGTCCCCTTGCCGATCAGTCAGCCCCGAGACCGAGGCTTCAGGCGAGCAGCTCGGCTCTGCAGTCCTAGGCGGTGATGGAATGGCTCACACATAGCAATAGAATAAGAAAAGTCAAATGCGACGAGACCAAGCCGTCCTGCCAGAAATGTGTCAGCACTGGCCGTACCTGCGACGGCTATGAGTCTCCTTTCAGGTTCTCCAACAGTCGATCTGCCAACGGCGGTGCTCCTGCTGCCAACGGTGACAGGTTCCGCGGTGCGCGGGCACAGCCCATCCGGATGCGTCCCACTATGACTAACGGCACACCTACCGAGGAGATGGACATTGACCTCCTCAACCGTTACTTCTCCACCAAGACCATGTTTGACGTGAAGCTGGACTGTGACGAAGAAGCCAAGAGGATCCTCCAAGCCAGTCAGACTGACCCGTCGGTAAGACATGCAATCTCATCTCTCAGAGCCCTGCGGGAGCACCTCGAGGTTACTACGGACGTCGGCGAATCTGCCGCTCGGCGGACTCCTGACAACGGCTACGAATACGGCATCTCACAGTACTGCATGGCCCTTGGGGGTCTCGCGTCCAACCTATCATCTCCCGGCTCCGACGGCTTAAAGTCGGCGCTGCTCTGCTGCCAGATCTTCATCAGCATCGAGCAGGCGCGGTGGAACTTTGCCGTCATGGCCCAGCACATGATTCGCGGCCTCAGCATCATGCACGAGTACCGGGCTAGGCCAAGCTTCATCGCCAGAAACAGGCTAGTCCCGGCGAACCACGAGCAGCTACCCCTGCTAGACGTCTTCATCATCAAGCTGTTCATCGCTCCATGCGGCTTTGCGGAGCCGGCAAAGGGCGATACGAATGGGGCTGTTTGTCCCTTGTCGCCCGTGTCCACTCCCGAGCATACGACAGAGTCGACGCGCAACCTCCGCACAATCAAGCCAGACATGCGGACGGAGCTTACGAGGATAGCTCACTCGACGCTTGAGTACCTGGACAAGGTCTCACAAATCAGATCAGCGAAAGATGGCCTCCTACTCCTGCCTGAGAAGGCATCCCTGTTGAGCTCTCTGCAGACGTGGCTTTATGACCTTGAGAATGTCAACATAGATCTCAAGCCTTCTGAACCCGAGCCTCTTTCAGTGACTTTTCAGCGTCAATTCCATCGGGCACTAAAAATCATTGTCTTGGGGTCTCTTGACTCGTCACCTGAACTCGATGCCGACCTGCAGGCCGAGAACGATCGGTTGCAGGAGATTGCTGTCAAGATCACCGAAGGAGTAAAGGCATACAGATCATTTGGTGCAGCGCTCAGTGGTCCCAAAACACGATAACGTGCTTGATCACTTCAGTACATTCACGTTTGACACGCGTTCGCACGGAGTTCATCACGCTGCATTTGGTTTCGGGTACTTGCGATCTCGCTTCATGAAATCGTTTCGCATTTCTTTCAGACTGAACCAATCTATAAGGCCTTCCGGGTTTGGAAAAACATCTACATCCACCACTGCCAGAACTCATCAGTTGCTGGCGACCTCGACGGCCGCCGGCTGCTTGTACTCGCCCATCATCTGGCCGAGCAGGTCGCCCGCCTTCTTGGTGGCCCTCTTGGCCGCCTCCTCCTCCGAGATGAGCCCCAGCGAGCCGTGCACCATGTTGAGCGCCCGGCCGTCGATGACGTCCGAGGTGAAGTTGTCGATGTTGACCGTGTCCTCGGAGCGCACCATCTCGCGCGCGCGCACCGTGTTGAGGATGTGCATCTCGTCGGCCGTCAGGTACGCCTCGAGCTCCTTGTGCGTCTTGGCGCTGCCCGAGATCTGCAGCTCCTCGACCTTCTTGAGGATCTCGTCGCGCCGGGCGGCGTCGACGGGCTTGGCGAAGGCGTTGAGGCAGAAGTCGACCGTCTTGTTGACTTCCTCCTGCGTGAGCTTGCCCGGGGTGTCGGCGGTTCCTTGAATGACTATGGTGGCGGTTTGTTAGTATCTCATTTTAGGTTGAAAGGCGTGGGAACCTTTTCTCAGCTACTTACTAGGTCGGAAGTGGTCAAAGGCGCGCTCAAAGCCAGCCTCGTCCCAGTCGCTGAGCACGGCCGTCTCCGACTCGCGGATCTGCTTCAGCGCGCTCAGCACAATGAGCAGGAACCGCGTGTAGCCCTCGGCGACCTTCTTGGAGTGCCAGTCGAGCGCCTCGCGCTCGCTGCACTGGCCCTTGATGGAGGCGCAGATGGTCGCTGCCGCGGACAGGCCGCTAGCGACGGCGAGATGGACCCCCGACGAGAAGAAGGGGTCGATGAAGCAGCCGGCGTCGCCGACGATGCGCGCGTTGTAGCTCGCGTAGGCCGACGCGCTGTACGACCAGTCGGACGCGGCCTTGATCTCGTCGGTCACGAGCTCGGCGTCCTTGAGCATAGGGCCCAGGATGCGCGGCACCGACTTGAGCATCTCCATGTAGAACTCCTTGCCGCTCGGCGAGCCCATCTCGCGCTTCTTCGCGGTCGCGATCTCCTGGTTGACGACGACGCCGACGGAGACGGTGTCGTTGTGCAAGGGTATGAACCAGCACCAGCCGCTGCCGTCCGACAGGGCCTCGAAGTAAGGCACGCCCTCCTGCGGGGTGCCGACGCCGTACCGCCCGGCGTTCTTCCAGTAGCCCCAGCTCGCGACGTTCTTGAGCCCGGAGTTGAAGTGCCGGTTCTTGAGGTACTTTGTGCTCATGATGCCCTGGCGGCCCGAGGCGTCGACGACAAAGTCGAACTTGATGGTGCCCGTGGCGCCGTCGGCCTTGCGCGTCCAGGTCGCCGAGACGGGGCGGCCCGGGTCCTGCGTCTTGGCGTCGGCGGTGGTGGGACCGTCGTGCGGCGCGAACTGCAGGGCCGAGACTTTCACGCCGTCGAAGGCGAGGGCGCCGCACTTGGCGGCGTGCTTGAAGATGAGGTGGTCCGACTCGGAGCGGATGACGTTCCACGAGTAGGCGTTGGGGCCGCCGGCGCCGATGAAGTCGGTGACTAATGAGGGAGGTTGTGTTAATGGGACTGAAAGCCGGGTGCGCTTTTTGGGAATGGGTATTTTGGGCTTACATGCTGGTTCCTTCTTGTTTAGTACAAAGGCTGCGCCGATCTGTGCGACGGAACAAGATTGTTACTTTTCTGTTCTCTCCAGACGCGCATTAAATCACTATTTCATCAAACGTACCTTCTTGTAGAAGCCGTGGTTGACAAAGGTCTCGTCGAGATCGACGAACCTGAAAAAGTGGCGCAAGGAGGGCAGCATGCTCTCTCCGATGTGATATCTACAAATAGTCAATGTCAAGAATGCTTCTTTCAATTAAATTCCATTGATCTCATTCTACTGACCTGGGGAACTTGTCACCCTCGAGGACGACGCAGTCAATGCCTTCCCGGGCCAAGGCCGAGGCCGCATATGAGCCGGCGGGGCCGCCGCCGATAACGAGAACTTTGGTAGACTCCGGGATAGACATTTTGCACAACTTTTGTATTGATTGAATAAACAGATACGGAAAAGCAAGTTAATCGCGTACAAAATATTCTACACTTTAGCTGGCCTGTCGCATCTTTTATGGAAGATTCAGTCGACATGTGTATAAGTCTCACCTCTTGAACACGCCACTCGATGCGAATTCACCGAACCAGAATCCCGCCAACAGCGGCATCCGAGAGCTAGGATCACCAAATCCCAATACCCTTGATAAATCTATATTTACCTCTACCGGGGTGAAATAAGCGTTGGGGCGGCACTTGTCAGCTCGATTGCAGGGCGAAGCTGCGTCGGTACATTCCGCTCGGTATCCGTTGGATCCCGGTAGATCCACCCCAAAGCCCTGTGCGACGACAACATCGAGGCGTAGTCTTGGCAAAATCCGCCTATACGTAGTTAGTTCGAACAGTTTCTATACAACTAGATATTCGCAGTGTTCGTTCGGAACCACAAACGCAATATTTGGAAAACAATGGCCGACACTAGACCACAACACCATCCTTCTCTCATCAAGATGGAAACCCGAAGCTTCACCTCGTCCGCCCACAGCAACAATACCAAGGTGCAGCAAGGGGGCAGCGATGTGATGCTGCTACCGCCGCTCCGAGACGGCTTTGCTCCGGTCTCGCAGGAAGACCAGACTTTTCCGCAAGAGCAAAAGATGCAGCAGTTCAACGAGTACCCCGAAGGCGGAGCCAAAGCCTGGCTCGCCGTGGCCGGCGCGACGGCGTGCCTCGTCGTGTCGTTTGGCTGGGTCAACGTTATTGGCGTGTTTCAGGAGTACTACCAGGTCAACCAGCTGCGCGACTACACGCCGTCTGAGATTGCGTGGATTCCTTCGCTTCAGAGTACGTGTAGTTCCGCAATCTTCCCCGGAACTTTGAAGGGTTTAGCGTTTGTTAACTGTTCTGAGCACAGTTTTCTTCATGTTTGCTGGTGGTATCTTTGCCGGAAAGGTCTTTGACGACTTTGGTCCTCGCTACTTGCTCGTCGGCGGCACGTTCTTGCACGTCTTCGGCCTGATGATGACCAGCATCTCCAAGACGTACTACCAGATCCTGCTGAGCCAGGCCGTCTGCTCGGCCATCGGGTCCTCGCTTGTGTTCAGCCCTGCGTTTTCAAGTGTATGCCTTTCTCGAGAGCCCTCCCATGCTTACAAATAGAAGCTAACCGAGTCTTGGTCTTCACAGGTATCGACGTGGTTCATGAAGAAGCGCGGCGCCGCCCTCGGCATCGTCGCCGCCGGCTCGTCCCTCGGCGGCCTCATCTTCCCGCTCGTCATCATCAACCTACTCCCCAAGGTCGGCTTCGCCTGGACGCTGCGATGCTGCGCTTTCATCATCCTGGCGCTCCTGATCTTTGCCAACTTCACCTTGACCAGCCGCATCCGGCCCACGAAGCGGCCGCTGCAGTTTCTGGCGTTCGTCCGACCCCTGAAAGAGCCGGCATTCGCCCTGTGGACCATCTCTGTGTTCTTCTTCTACTGTACGTGCCATCTAGGCTTAAAGTCGCCTTTCCTGCAGCGTTTCTTACAACAGGCTAACATTATCCTCCCAGGGGGCATGTTCGTTCCCTTCACATTCATCGTTGCCCACGCCACTGCGCACGGCATGTCGCCTCACCTCGCGCAGTACCTCGTCTGCATCCTCAACGCCACCAGGTAAGGTCAACAATTCAAATACAACCCAGCACACTTCACTAACCTTATACACCTAGCCTCTTCGGCCGCACCGTCCCCAACGCCGTCGCCGACAAAGTAGGCCTCTTCAACGTCATGATCGTCATGGGCGCCCTGACCTCGGCCCTCATCCTCGCCCTCTGGCTCCCCGCCGCCGGCAACGCGCCCATTATCGCCTTCGCCGCCCTGTTCGGCATCTCCTCGGGCGCCGGCATCAGCCTGACCCCGGCGCTCTGCGCGCGCCTCTCGCCGATCCGCGACATCGGCGTGCGCACCGGCACCGTCTTCACCATCTCGGCCTTCGCGGGCCTGACGGGCTCGCCCATCGGCGGGGCGATTATTGCGAGCAGCGGTGGCGATTTCAAGTATGCGATCGCGTTTGGCGGGACGGCGTGCGCGATCGGCACGGTGCTTTTCGTGGCTACCCGGGTTGCGTTCGCTGGGTGGAAGCCGGCGAAGGTTTGAAGAGTGACGTTGCTTGGATAAGGTGACACAGTGGCTGCTTAAAGATTGTAATATTTCTTTTGTCAATAATTCCCGACGAGAATAACTTGGAGTCGAGCATTTGTATTTCCTGTACTACATATTGGATCAAGCACATATACCCGTGCATGCCACATTACCTTGATTTTGAAGTTTTACCTACCGTATTAGAGGTGAGATGATAAAGCTATGTTTACTTCACCGGCTCAGGTATAGGCTACCCAGCAGACGGCCGCAGTCCCTTCTCAAAACCCATATCTCTTTGTTACGAGTGTCTCGTGGGTACTTGAGAACGCTTCAGCGCTTGTGAGATAGATACCTTTAACAAAGTCCTTGCGCACTTTTCGCCTCCCTTCGGAGCTGCGTAGCAGTCATCACTTGGCAATTGTTAGGCGGAGCTTCAGAATATTAATCGAAATCCAACTTTTCGATTATTTAATATCACAGTTTACTATCGCCCTACTTCCGCGCAGCCATCGCAGCAGCCATCGCCGCCTGGTCAGCATCCAGCAGCTTCTTGATCGCCGGCCTGTTGACGATGCGCTCCCACCACGCAGCCACGGCCTTGCGGCTCTGGATCGCTTCGCCGAAGCCGCAGGCAAACAGCCTCTGAACCAGCGGGATGTAGTAGATGTCGGCCAGCGTGAATTCGCCGCCGGCCATGTACTCCCTGCCCTGCAGCTGGCGCTCGGCGACGTCGAAGAAGGCCTCGACCTGCTGGAGCGCGGCGGCGACGACGGCCTCGTCGGCCGGCAGGCCCATGAACTTCTTGGCGAACTTCTCAAAGCCGATGCGGCCCGCGGGCTCGGCGAAGTAGAGGATCTCCTCGGACAGGGCCTGCTCGAAGAGCGCCGTGGCCTCGAGGTCCGACTCGGAGGGCAGGAGCGGGATCGAGTACTTCTTGGCCAGGTACTTGGCGATGGGGCGGCTCTCGTAGAGGGTGAAGCCGTCCGGGAAGACGATGGAGGGGATCTTGCCCCAGGGGTGGCGCTTCATGTTCTCGGGGGACTGCGGGGTTATAGTGGTGTCAGCGCTCAACAATTCGCTTCCCTTGGCATTGGAAACGGATATTACGCACCTTTTGCTCGCCCTTGCGCAGGTCAACAATCTGGAGGTCATAGTCGGTGATGCCGCCCTCGGCGAGGGTCAGGCGGACGCGGTCCGTGTTGGTCGAGCCACGACCGCCGTACAGAGTGAAAGCTGGCATATTGGAGCGGTGCAAGAGTGTGGACGTAAATCTTGTGCTTGTGGTGGTGATGAGCCTCGACATGTGCAGACTGACAGTGACAAGTACGGAATAGCTCGTTTGAAGCTTAGGTTTGTCAGAGAGAGAGATTGGGTCAGTCAGCCACATGCACTCGGCGTTTTAAAGTGCAAACGAGACACGCGCCTTGAGGGGTCGGGACGCGGGGGCTGCAACGGGCAGCTCTAGCTATGCGTGCTATGTCATACCGAGCAAACAATTCATCCATGGAGGATCTGAAAGCTCGAGGTCCGGCCTGGTTGAAGTTGCACGTCTGATTGGCTGGTTCGCTCATGCGCCCAAATGCGGTCTAGCGTCGGTAGTGCGATTTCAGGCACCGGCGCCGGATTCGCTTGGCGTCCCCACAGCTTGGGTGCCGGGCGGGGGGTCTGATTTATTGGTGTCGCCGGTCATGACAAATGCCTGCGTTGCTCACGGGTTTCGCATAGCTTATGCGGATGAACTCTGCACACCGCGTCGCTCTCGCCCTCGCGCTCGCGACGCGAGAATGCGTGACCTGGCACGGGATCATCGCTCTCGGACAGACCGCATTCACCGTCACATCTGGTCGTTGGGATGAACGCCGTGGTTATTTAACATGGCCACTTCCGGCATTGAAGGAACGTTTTAGATACCCGGTTCACTTCCGTACCCGTACAAACCTCTGGGAAGGCCTTTTCACAGCCGCCAGGTGTCTTTCTTAACGTTCCGCCGGTTCAGTCTCGGGTCTACCAAGGCAACATACTTATTTCGTTGGGCTCATAGGCGGCGCCACGCATCTCACCATCTCAAAATTCCGGGCTCGCCGAGTGTGTTCCCAACTTACATGAGCAGCCGTACAAGAGGTAGAAGTCCAGGTCAGAGCTGATGTGGGGCCACCATGCCGGGTCGTCAAGTGTGGCCTCAACGGAGACCGACAGGATCAAGAAGCCTCCCTGGCTCTCATGCAAAGCCGTGGAGACTCTATAGAACAAGGCTGATTAGGGCCTCCAGAACTATTGGGCTAATTAGCAGGAGCTAGGGAGGACAAGCTTCAAGGGATTGGCTTGTCTGGGGTTTGATAAGGCTTATACAAGCCTTTGTGGCTGAGCTCGCTTGTCGGGTTCCGACAATTTTGGCAAGCTCTGTGCCCACCTCGCTGGATCCTTCAAGTCGCCCCAAAGATAGTACCATTAGAATTAGAGTTGGTTGAAGAAAGTCAAAAATCTGAAGAGCAGCCTGCTGGTCCAAATCCCAATCGTAATCTTGGATGTTGCAATACTCAAACTGATTTCGTCGTTGCTCCCACCTTCAAACACATCATTTCTGCAATTCAACATGGCAACACTGGCCAACGTGAAGATCGACCGCGAGTTCTGGAGAGACTACCTCTCAGCTCAGGCCAGCCAACTGCCGCACCTGGACGACGTAGAAGATGTCACAGAGCGCGTTGTGAGGGTGATGGGTGGGAACCCTGGAGAGATGCAACTCCAGGGAACAAACACATTTCTTCTCGGCACTGGCAAGGAGAGGATTCTCATCGACACTGGCGAGGTAAGTGCAGGAAACAATACTAGCTTCACATAATGTTCCATGCATGTGCGCTAACTCTGCATGCGCAGGGAATGCCGGTATGGATCGAACGAATGGTCGATATTCTTAAGGAAAGAGATCTCCATATTTCTCATGTCCTTCTGACACATTGGCACGGCGATCACACGGGTGGTGTACCCGACCTTGTGGCATACGATGCGACCATCGCAGATCGCATCTACAAATGCAACCCTGACCCAGGCCAACACGACATCCGCGACGGCCAAACCTTCACCGTCGAAGGTGCTACAGTCAAGGCACTCTTCACCCCCGGCCACGCTGTAGATCACATGTGTTTCCTGCTTGAAGAAGAGAATGCTTTGTTTACCGGCGACAACGTCCTAGGACATGGCTTCACTGTCGTCGAAGATCTCGCTCTCTACCTCCAAAGTCTCGAGCGCATGGCCGAAGAAGGCTGCAAAATCGGCTATCCAGCCCACGGCGTCAGGGTCGAGAACCTACCGGCTAAGCTCACCCAGTACATCCGGCAAAAGAGGGGCAGGGAGAAGTTGATCTACGGAGCACTGCTTGACAGCATGTCAAAAGGGGGCCGGACAGCGTACAGCAAGTCCGGCCTGTCAACAAGGGAGATTATCAACAAGATTCACGGCAATGTTCCGCAGCACTTGCTGCAGAGTGCCATAGAGCCATCCACCATGGAGATTCTCCAGATGCTTGCCGACACTCGCAAGGTGGGCTTTGCTATGCATGGTGGCACGCAACGATGGTTCGTCAACCAACGGTGCAAGGTGGCTTAGAGTCACAAGTTTAGCTGGCATTTTAGACATGGTGGAATGGAAGTTTTAGCTAGGCGTAATGTGGTCAAGGTAGAGGCGTTAGATTGTCATTCGTAGATTATACACAAACATCACAAACAATAATAAGTTTACAAGCATCTCGTGAGCGACTTTTCAGACCGTTTTTACGAGACGATTTCGCAGGTCTTCAGCACGAAACTACCGAATGCTCGACTATGGTGAAACAGCCGACCCAGCAACTGTGGACAACAGACAGCATTTCGCTCCTCATCCAGCATTGGAGCCTCCTGGAACATTCAACAACATTATCCTCGCGTAAAAGGGGCCTTTACTGGCTGTGTTGGTAATCTTCTCATCCTGGGGACGTCATCCTCTAGCCTTCGGGGCAGTGGCCCTCGTCGGTTCCCGGTGCTATATATAGCAATATACATCTAGCCGGACCGCCGGACAGCGTGGAAATCACACCGATGCCGATGCTGACTGGTTCGGCATCCTCCGAACTCGTTTCACATGCTTGTTTAAGGTTAGATATCCGAGTATATCCTTTCGAAAAAGACATCAACTTCGATTCTTTTTGCTTGTTCTGAATATCACTCATCTTTTACATCATCAACGTTCCTCTCCCTCCCTTCCTTCCTTCCTTCAACAGCCTTTTTCCCTAGCATGCTGCAATAATGACCGCTACTCCCTCAACGGAAGGTCTCAGCGACTTCACGTCGCGTCTGCTGTTCTTCAGCAACGAGTTTCCCAACGACGACCTACGGGATCTGTTCCGCCGCCTCCACACCCACAGTAAAGACCAGAAGTTCCGTCTCCTCGCTACATTCCTGGATGCTTGCAGCGATGTAGTCCACGACGAGGTCGCGGCATTGCCGCTGCACTTGAAGAAGCTCGTTCCTCCCTTCAAGTCTATCTTGTCTCTCGCCGATGATCCAGACTTCCGACAGGGTCCCGTAGGTGGTGCTCTGGAAAGCGCCCTACTCTGTGTGTTGGAGATTGGCATGTTTATCGGGTAAGTTGCGACACGAGATGAATAACACTTCGATTGCGATAGCATACTAATCTGTTTCACAGTCACCATGAAGTTGAGAATCTGTCTCTGGATCTGCCGACTGCTAAAACAACGTTGTCGGGGCTTAGTATTGGCCTATTCGCCGCTGCTGCCGTCTCCGTCTCCACCTCACTGGCAGAGGTTGCCATCAATGGTGTGGAAAGCGTGAGAGTTGCCTTCAGACTCGGTATCCACGTAGATGGTGTATCTGCAAGACTCGAGTCCCGCGATCAGGATGGGACCTACGGTAGCTGGGCCTATGTGCTCACTGGCCTGTCTGTCGCAAAGGTGCAAGAGGAGCTCGATCGATATAACACAGAGTCGGTGAGTATCGCCTTTCTCATACTGGAACAACAGTGTTTAGACTAACGCTCGGTCTATAGTCGAACCCTACGCCGACAAAGGTCTTCATCAGTGCGGCGGACAAGACCTCAGTCAGCGTCACAGGTCCGCCGTCTCGCCTGAAGAATGCGTTCAGGCACTCCGAGGCTCTGCGTTACTCCAAGCATCTCCCCATGCCCGTCTACAATGGACTGTGCCACGCGCCTCATCTCTATACAGTCGACGATGTACGATCTATTGTCCAAGGTTCTGCACCCAAGTGCTCTCACTCTCTTCGCATCCGGCTGCCGCTCTTCTCGCCACAGACGGGCCAGCCATATCTCGCTCGCAACGCCGGCGAGCTATTCGAAGAGATCACGGCCGATATCTTGACTGGTGGCATCTACCTCGACAATTTGAGTGGCGGAATTCTCGACTCGATCTCTGATTCCGGGGCGGCCGAGTGCGAAACATTCCTGTTTCGCTCATCCCTCGTCTCCAAGAGCATACTGGCGACTGTCAGCGAAGGTCTCGCCCAAGTGACAATGAAGCACAATGACTACATCGACTGGGCTTTCAAGGATATCGCTCCCAGCGCACCGCGCACTCCGCATCAGTCTACTCTAGCCATTGTCGGCATGTCCTGTCGGCTCCCCGGCGGTGCCAATGACTGCAAGCTCTTTTGGGACCTCTTGAAAGAAGGAAGAGATACGCACACCGAGGTTCCAGCCGATAGGTTCGACCTCCAAGCACACTTTGATCCGACTGGCCAGGTCCCCAATTCGACGCCCACCCCTTACGGCAACTTCATCGACCAGCCCGGCATGTTTGACGCCGCCTTCTTCAACATGTCCCCTCGAGAGGTGAGTCCACCCTTCACATTGCATTATAATTTTATGATACTAACAGGCTTGGAAACAGGCTGAGCAAACGGACCCCATGCACCGTCTGGCCCTCGTCACCGCCTACGAGGCCCTCGAGATGTCTGGCTACGCGCCCAACCGCACGCCCTCGACGACCCTGGAGCGCATCGGCACCTACTACGGCCAGGCGAGCGACGACTGGCGCGAGCTCAACGCCGCGCAGAACATCGGCACGCACGCCGTGCCCGGCGGCGAGCGCGCCTTCGCCAACGGCCGCATCAACTACTTCTTCAAGTTTGGCGGGCCCAGTTTCAACATCGACACGGCGTGCTCGAGCGGCCTGGCCGCCGTCAACGCCGCGTGCTCGGCGCTGTGGGCCGGCGAGGCCGATACCGTCATCGCGGGCGGGCTCAGCGTCATCACGAACCCGGACAACTACGCCATGCTGGGCAACGGGCACTTTTTGTCAAAGACTGGCCAGTGCAAGGTTTGGGACGAGGGTGCTGACGGGTACTGCCGCGCTGACGGTATTGGCTCCGTCGTGATCAAGCGTCTCGAGGATGCGATTGCAGACAATGATAATGTCATCGCCACTGTCCTCGCCGGTGCGACCAACCACTCTGCCTACGCCGCCTCCATCACCCAACCCCATGCCGGTGCGCAGAAGAGCAATTACGCCCAGGTCACACATGCGGCGGGCGTGAACCCTCTTGATGTGGGATATGTCGAGCTCCACGGCACTGGCACCCAAGTCGGTGATGCCGTCGAGTCCGAGTCGGTCTGCGACTTCTTCGCGCCCCTCGCACCGCGCCGCCGCGCCGACCAGCCTCTCCATCTCGGCGCAGTTAAATCCAATATAGGCCATGGTGAGGCCGCCGCTGGCATCGCCTCGCTGATCAAGGTGCTGCTGGTCTTCCAGAACAACGAGATCCCGCCGCACGTGGGCATCAAGACGGCCATGAACCCCATCATCCCCTCGGATCTGGCCAAGCGCCAAGCCGGTCTCACCATGGATCTTCAACCGTGGCCAAAAGAAGAGGGCAAGACTCGGTATGCCGTGGTGAACAGCTTCGGTGCTCATGGTGGCAATACCACGTTGATGCTCGGAGACGCGCCGCAGCGGAAACTCATGGGCTCCGACCCCAGGTCAACCCACCCGGTGGTCATTTCTGCCAAGAGCAAGAACTCTCTGAAGGACAACGTGGCGGCCCTCATCGAGTATCTCGATAAGCACCAAGACACGGACCTGTGTGACCTGTCGTACACAACCACTGCTCGACGGATCCATCACAACTCCAGAGTGTCGGTGTCAGCTTCTAGCATTCCCCAGCTGCGGAAGGCTCTGGAATCTGCTCTGCCTACAATTGGAGAAATCCGACCTGTCCCAGCCAACGCACCCTCGGTGGCTTTTGCT
Source organism: [Phialemoniopsis] sp. UDSM-2020 (assembly GCA_018873225.1). Lineage (NCBI taxonomy): Eukaryota > Fungi > Ascomycota > Sordariomycetes > Thyridiales > Thyridiaceae > Thyridium > [Phialemoniopsis] sp. UDSM-2020. The sequence goes on from JAEILZ010000003.1 coordinate 4,536,574, forward strand.
TTCACCGGCCAAGGAGCATTCTATCTAGAGATGGGCGCGGCGCTGTACAAGTCGTTCCCGTACTATCGCCAACAAATCGACCACCTGGACCACTTGGTGCAGGTGTTCGGTTTCCCCTCGGTCATCCCGGTCATTGAGGGCACCATTGAGAACGAAGATGTCTCCCCTCTCACGACGCAACTCACCATTGTCGTCACTCAAATCGCCCTAGCTGAATTCTGGTCGCTGCTCGGAGTCAAGCCCAGCGCTGTCATCGGCCACAGTCTAGGCGAATACGCAGCTCTCGTCGTGGCCGGTGTGATCTCGGCCGCTGACGCCATCCTTCTTGTTGGTAAGCGCGCGGAGCTAGTCGTGTCCAACTGCGAGGAGGGCAGCCACGTCATGCTGGCTGTGCGCGCGAGCGTCGACAAGATCAAGAGCATTGTGACCGACGGAAAGTACCAGGTGTCTTGCGTCAACGGAATCGCCGACACAGTCTTGGGCGGCTCTCGGGAAGACATCGAGGAGACGCGGAGGGTTCTGGAGCACGAGGGCCTCAAGTGCACGCTCCTCGACGTGCCATTTGCCTTCCACACCAGCCAGATGGATCCCATGCTGGCGCCCTTTGAGCAGCTGGCTAAGCATGTGACTTACAAGACGCCGAGAATCCCCATCCTCTCCCCGCTGCTCAGCACCTGTGTGTTCGACGGCAAGACCATCAACGAGAAGTACCTGAGCAAGGCCGCTCGCGAGCCGGTCAACTTTGTCGGCGCGCTCGAGGCTGCGCAAGACTTTGGCATCATCGACGAGAAGACTCTGTGGATTGAGATTGGGCCTCACCCCATCTGCGCCTCGCTTGTCAGGGGTTACGTTCCCGAAGCCCAGACCGCCGCGTCTTTCCGCCGCGACGAGGACAACTTTGCCACTCTGTCAAATACCCTTGCGTCGCTGCACCGCGCCGGCGTGTCTGTCAACTGGAACGAGTACCACCGGCCGTACGAGCGGTGCCACACCCTCTTGCCGCTTGACACGTACAAGTGGAACGAGAAGAATTACTGGATCCAGTATGAAGGCACCTGGACACTTGACAAGGCGTATCCCAATGGCAACCCGAATAAGAAGCCGACGGCACAGAGTGGTTCCGCGCTGCGGACTTCGTCCATGCAGCAAATTGTATCAGAGGAGATCACCGAGACCACGGGCAAGGTGGTGATTGTCTCGGACATCATGCAGCCGGAACTGTTGAGTGCCTTGGACGGTCACCATATGAATGGACATGGCGTTGCAACTTCGGTAAGTGGATAATTCCTTCAATGACACTTTGTAAAAGTGCATAGCTAATTCTCGGTATCAGTCCATCTGGGCAGATATGGCCCTCACCGTCGGCGAATACCTGTACAAGCGCATGGTGCCGAACACGACCGGTACGGTACCAATGAACGTCTCTGACATGCTCGTGGAACACGCCCAAGTCGTGAACTCGAACCGGGCGGGCGCGCAGCTCCTCCAGATCGAAGCCCAGATCGACCTCGAGGACATGGAGACATGTGTCCAGTGGTACAACGTCGACAGCACAGGCGCTCGCACCGAGGAGCCCTACGCCACCGCCACAATCAGGTACGAAGACCCCGACGCCTGGGCCGCCGAGTTCTCCCGCATGTCGTGGCTCGTCGACAGCCGCGCCGACGCCCTCGCCGCGATGGTCCCCTCGGGCGCCGCGAGCCGCCTCGGCCGCGGGCTGGCCTACACGCTCTTTGCCAACGTCGTGAACTACACCGAAAAGTACCGCGGCATGCAATCGGTCACGGTCCGCGGGCTCGAGGCCTACGCCGACGTGGTGCTCACGCGCGACCGCGCGGGCACGTGGCACACGCCGCCGCACTGGTTCGACAGCCTGTTCCACGTCGGCGGGTTCGTCATGAACGGCAGCGAGGCGTCGGACACGCGCGACTACTTCTACGTGACCAACGGCTGGGCGAGCTGCCGCATGACGAGGCCGGCCGTCGCGGGCGGCGAGTACCGCAGCTACGTGCGCATGGCGCCGTCGGCGTCGGGCGAGGCGAATATGTGGGAGGGCGACGTGTATGTGATGCAGGGTGGGGAGGTCGTGGGAATGATGGGCGGCATGCGGTTCCGTCGCGTGCACCGTATCTTGATGGACAAGTTCTTCTCACCCACTGATGCCCCGGCGGGTGGTGCTGTCGCTCGGAAGACTGGAGCATCCTCAGCGAAGGCTATTGCTGCTGCCCCTGCGAAGGCCAAAGTTGCGTCGGCAAAGCCCAAAGCCAAGCCTCTCGTCGCAAAGGCTAAGCGTCCTGCACCGGCAGCGAAGCCGGTTGTGGAGCAGGTAGAAGAGGTGATGGAGGATGACGAGGAGGAGGAAGAGCCGGAGGCGGCGACCCCTGCCTCGAACAACGCCGTCGAGATGGTGGGAGGAGTGGTGGGCGATGCCTTGAACCTCATTGCTAAAGAGACGGGGCTCGACCTGGCTGATCTCCATGATGAAGCTACCTTTGTGGAACTGGGGGTCGATTCTCTGACTTCGCTGGTGTTGGCCGAGAAGTTCAAGCAGGAACTCTCGATCGAAGTCAAGAGTTCGCTCTTCCTCGAATGCCTCAATGTCAGGGACTTGAAGGAGTGGCTGGAGCAGAATGCCTGAGTTGCGACAGAAGGCTGGAAGACATGAGAGCCAAGTCGTCTTGTATTTTGCTTTGGTTTTGTATAGAATGATCTACAGCAATAAGGCGTTTGTCACTTCGGGGCCAGTTTTAATCGATATAGGCATTTGAGTACTTAGGAATCTAGACTGTAAATCACTTCATGATTGTTCTGCATTGTTTTTAAACTTGTTCTCGACGGTGTCTTTTGATGGCACCTGTGGCCCGGACTTCTAACATGAATGAAACATAAAGCTCGAGTCCTCCGAAGATCATATACACATTCCGTGTTCCAGCAACCATACTATCTATAATGAACTAACAAACATATAAAGAAACGCTCAAGAGAGTATATGTATAACGTATGATATCTATCTGTGGTTGAAAAGGCAATACATAACCGCTGCCGGCTAGCTGACTGCTCGAAGAGAAGCAGGCGCAGCGCCGCTCTCGAGGAAGCGCCTCGTCGTCTCTTCGGCCATGGTCTTGAGCGTGGTCCTCAAGGAAGCGGCGAGCAGCAAGAGCGCCTCAGGTGGGCGACTGACCTGGGTGACACTGTATCGGTGGGTAAAGAGGGTGACAACCTGGGAGATGTTGGGCAGGGTGCCAAGCGCGAGAAGCGTGTGCTGTTCGTCGTCCAACGCGCGGCCGGCGGGCTTGAGGGCGCGCAGGGCAGCGTCGGCGGCATCCAGGATGGCGTCGGCTAGCGAGGCGGCCAACAGCGCCGTGTCCATGTCGGTCGAGCACGGGCACACGAGAATACGGGCGGCCTGCCTGCACGCGTGGGGGATGTGGTCGGCGAGCACTTCGGCGGCTGCGGTCGTTTTGGCGGCTTGGCCGTCGAGTCCCGCTGTGGCGAGTCTCTTAATGGTCGCCAAGGCCACGGTAGCGCAGTCATATTCGTAGGGATTGTGCTGGACCTCGTCCACGCCCATCGCCGAGGGCTGCTCGATGGTGTTGCTGATGATACCATCTCTGACCATCAAGCTTGTGGGCTGCGAGGTGTCGATGCTCCTGGTATTGCTCCTGCCGCTCACACTTGCAGTAGTACTAGCGGGTGCAGTCCATTGGCCCTCATCAGAGAGATTGTCCGGCAACGACTCGTCGAGATTCAAACTTAGGTGCCGTGGATGTGATGTTTGCTGGCTTCGTTGGGACGGGACTGGCAGACTTGAAAGTGCTGCGTAGTCCTTGTTTGAGGGACCATCGGTCATGACGGCATCGGCATCATCGCGAACGTCTCGCACTTCCCGAGCTGGACGAGCCGCGACCTCGTGCTCTGGTGAGCGCCGGGAACGGGGACGAGGTCTGCCAATGCGTCTTGCCGGGCTGTACACGCAGTTGTACGACAGCCTGTCGCACCGACCGCACCGCGGGTTGCCTTTGTCACACTTGACTTTGGCTTCGCTGCACGGGTCGCACGTCTGACGAAGTTTGCACGGATTCTTGGGGCGGGCCGCTTCGGCAACGGTGATTGTGCCGTTGCTGGTGCCGCTACTCTTGTTCTCGGCCTCGACTCGTTGTGTCTTGAGATCCATTGTTTGGTGAGCAATATGCGTTGCCGTCAAGTGGGTGTAGAAGTGATATACACGAAACAATTTGTTATTATCTACGTAGATGGCCCGATTGTACGGACGGCTGTTAGGACTGGTACCCAATATACATGCAGTTGATCAACGCAGCCGCAGGCCTCGACGGCTCAACACTCGAACCGACCCGGATGCTGGAGCAATTTATTTTAGGTTAGGACCCTGACTACCTTGTAAGCGCTACTGCACCACGGGTTATTATCTCATTCAGGGCCCCCTGGTCAGCCTGCCGGGCGGCACCATGCCGAGGAAGACCCTGGCTCTCGCCCTATAAAACGGTTGCATCACAGCTCTGGCCCCCAACGGCTGACTGGCTGGCTTGCTAACTGCTGACTGACAACGGCAACGGCGGGCTGATGGAGCAAGTCTCCGTAGCTACGAAAAGGACACGCCATATCGCGCTTACGGGCGCCTCGACGACAGCGATTGGCACAGACTCGACTGCAGGACACACGAGACGGGTTGGAACGCTTGCGCCCCTTTCACATAACGGCACAGATTTCTTTTCACAATGGCGATCTGACCAACCACAAGTGACAGTTTATCCCAGGCAAAAACGCCTCATCCGAAAACGGACATGCTTCTGGCAGCCTGGGTCTAGCCCGGCGTACCTTGAGCCACACGAGCTGCCGTCAGTACGACATAGGCGTAAATCTCGCCCAGCTCAGGTCGATCCGGCCCTTTTCGAGCAACATGCAGAAGCCAATCTTGGGGTTGCAGCCGAATCCCGATGGCGTAGATAGGTCGCCTGTCTATTTGTTGCTCTATCATTGGTGCTCGTAAGCCACAGCATCTTTCCTAAGACTGATCAATTCGTCAATGGGGCTTAGTGAATCATAACCCCAAGGCGGAATTGGTAACGAACCCCAAAGCGATGTCTCAAAACGGGGGTCTTTACAAGGATTTGCCTCCCAAATAAAAATCACTAGATTGTGCTTGTGCAAAAGCAAAAGAGTTAGGGGACATCGAGTTAAGCGACTCATCCTTCGTGCGTTCTTGCACCCTGACACCGCCTGCACTGCCACCTACCCGACGTGTGCTTATCAAGTGCAATCCTTTTTGTGGTTGTGATAAGCACACGTCAAATACTGTGCCCCATTTGAACCCTTCCCCAGGAATTAGCTCTCCCATGTCATTCATCCTCTCAGCTGGTGGGCCCGGCTGTTGTCGGTCTGCGACAAAGCTTGTCGCTCGGATTCCGGCATCGAGTTTCGACTATAGAGACAACAGTATACAAGTTGAGATAATCAATCGATATGGATAGTCTTGACTATGGATAATAATGACCCTTTGCAACAGATTTGTAAATTGTCTGGATTTTGAAGAATTATCTTTGCTTAACAAGAATATCTAGCAACATCATGACATCGGCAACTGAGACCAGCAAGCTCCAATGGGCAAAATCATCCCCGAGGACGTACGAGCGGTCGCTCGACGACATGGAGATGTTCTTCAAGCTCGCAGGAGAAGGAGGAGTGGGCGCAACTGACGGTCAACACTGGCATATCGCCGTGATGGCCAAGATCAAGCCTACGGGGATTGACCTCCGGAAGGACATCCCAGCAGCTTGGAAAGCCCTACGACGCATCAACCCTTGCTTATCAGCCATCGTCAAGGATGCCCGTTGGATCTATACCGTCGCAGACGAGCAGGAGCTCGAATCTTGGCTCAACGAGACCCTTCATTTCCACGATACTCCCAGCACGACTCGCGAGATGTTTCCCATCCGAAACTTCACGGGCCGTGCTTGTCTCCACGTCCTCCTGCAGACTCAGGAGCTTTACCTTCTCGCCCCGCACACTCACCTCGATGGCATCGGGGCCTACACCGCCATGAGCAATCTGGTCCAGGCCCTGGCCGACGCCGCCTCTCGTGGCGAAGGTCCGAAGCTCAATGGAGAGGAGGCTCAAGCCCTGGCGCCCCCTCTCAACGTCATGGCCGACATTCCCGTCGCAACAGACGCTCACAAGGAGGTCTTCAAGTCCATGCTCGGCAAGTGGATGGGCGGTTTTACCGGCGTCAACGTCAAGCACGACAGGGACTCAAAGTCGCCGTGCGGCGAGCCGCGCATTCTCTACGCGCCCTTCGACGTCGCCGAGAGCAAGCGCATCGTAGCTCGGTGCAAGGAGATGGGTCTCACCGTCACCGCCGCCGTGCAGGCCGCCGTCTCCACGGCGCTGCGCAAGCAGACCGGCAAGGCGGCGCCGGCGGTCCAGAGCGCCGTTACGATCCACGACGTGCGCAAGTGGATCGACAAGTCCAAGTACCCGGCGGCCGACCTCGTCGGGCCCCTGGCCGTGCCCGTCCCGGCCGTCTTCAACCTCGCAGACGACTTCGCCGAGACGGCGCAGCTGGCCAAGCAAAAGTACCGCGAGCCGGAACAGACGGACCTGCTGCGCAGCCTGCCGCGCTTCTGGGGCAACGACATGGTGGCCATCATGACGAACCCGCCGCCGGGAGCTTCGGCGCCCAGCTCGCTCGGCCTGTCGAGCTTCGGCATCATGGACTCTTACCTCAAGCCGTCGTATCAGGGCGCTGCTGACAGCAAGGCCTTGGTACAAGTTGAGGACGCCTGGTTGGGTATCACTCTGTACTCACCTGACATTCTGCTGCACTTATGGACGCTGCAAGGTGAAATGAAGCTCCAGTGCGTATTCAACGAGGCATACTTTGATAAGGAGACAGTGGCTGCCCTGCTCAAAGCCACGCGGGAAGAGTTGCTCCGTGGTCTAAGCCTGGTGAACTAGGAGTTCACACGTGCTGAAGTGTACATTACACTGGGTGTTCCGCACGCCTGCGTTTGCTAGTACAGTCAGGGAGGCTTCTACTAGTACACCTCATGCTAGAAGTATGGGGATTACACAACGTTTGTGCCCTAGCAGCAGTTTAAGTTTCTTGGTTGTAACAAATAATGAGCATATTGAGAATGTCCTACGGCTATGTTATGTGGTCTATATTAGAGACACGGTTCGAACTGTTATGTGATCTTAAAAGATGTGCCTGGGCATGGACTGTATCGGATGTCTGAATAATCACATGTTACGAATCCAGTCATAGCGTCGTAGAATGGCTCTGTACACCTCCTTCTTACTGATCTGGGGATTGAGGCGGTCCCAAGGGGCGTCACCTCATCGGCGATCGGGGGAATCGGATTAGCCGCTGTAGTCTTAAACGAGAGACGGAAACGGGTGTATGAGTCGGGCAGGAGAAACACAGAATCCCGATACAAGCCAGCGAGTCGAATAATTGTCAATTGCTCGTGGAGTTAGCGGCTGCAAGGCGACCAACATCTCGGACTCAGCTTGAGCTGGATGTATTGACATGCCTAATCACCGTACGAGATTTGGACGAAAATGGTTCAATGGTGTGGAAGTTAAAGCTGAAGCTATTGGCTATCATGTTGAGCTCTTTATCATCACGAAAGCTTATGACAGAAAGCAGTTGCATGCGGCGGGCTGAGCCGGCTGACGTTGAAACTATACGCTTATACGCCGATTCAACGTCGATACAAACGCTGGACGATTGAGCTTTTGGTCTAGCCGTATTGGTGTGTGTACGGGCTGTTGTCGGAATGATACCGAATAGGCAACGCTACATGGGGATGTGGCCGGAAGCCGACGAGCACAGCCGTTAGGCAGGTCAGATGCTGACACCCCATGGGTCTCTGCTTAACCCATAATGACATAGATACACTCCGTTATATTGCCATCAACAACCTCTGAGCTTATCAAGAGTACTGATAGTGACTTGCTTTAAGAATGTAGGTTCAATCATCTGTATAGTTGAGTTGGTGCGAAATGAGGTCGCATCCTCGAAGATTGGAGGCCAGCATCAACTCGTGGAAGATGAGGTTCCATATGCCAGAATAAAATAATTCCATACTCCTCGTGACATTGCTTCCTCCGAAGTGAGGAAAGCCCTATGAAATTCTATAGTATGTCCCGGCGTCATCCTCGCGCTTCACGTCCACAATTAAGTCAGGAATGCAAATAGCGAACACAGGGTTTTCACTCTTAGCAAAGGATCGTGCGAGGTCAATTTAGTGCGTGAACAGTCGATGAGAGTATTGCCCATTCAACTTTTGATAATTTGCTTAGAACACCGGCACAAAGCCATTTCCATTGGCCCAAATACCGGAGACGCGTGAAACATCGTACTATAAACATCTAACAAATGCTTTCCATCAAACCCCTCACAGCTTCTCAACAACAATGATGGAGTTCTTCATGACCGAGGCATACGTCCGGATGTCAACAAGCTTGAGCCCGGCCTTGCCTAGCAGGTCGTGCCACTGGTCGACGGTCCTCTCCAGCGCGTTGAGCATAGTGTACATGTGCAGGTCGAGGCACGCCGACCACCAGTGCACGTCTTTGTTGGGCAGCACCATCTCGTCGATGAGCAGCTGCGAGCCGGGGCCCATGGCGGCGGCAGTGTTCTTGAGGATCTTGATCGAGTTCTCCTCGTCCCAGTCGTGCAGGACAGTGCGCATGTAGTAAAACCTCGCGCCTGCAAGAATTCGTCAGTCTCTGCTCGAAGCGGTGGGTCCTATTCAGTCTTACCTTGGACGGGCTGGGGCGTGAAAAAGTCATACGCCATGAACTCGACGCCCGGCGCGCGCGGCGCCACGTCGACCGTCTCGGGCAGGTCCTGCACGATGACCCGGCCCGGCAGGTTCGGGTACTTGGCGCGCAGGCGCTTGCTCTGGTGGCCGATGTTGCCGCCGATGTCGACGAAGAGGGCCCGGTCGGCGGCGACGCCGGCGGCCTCCTCGGCCAGGTTGACGACGTCGAACCACTCGCCGTCGCGAGGCACGCTCATGAGCTTCTGGAAGTAGCCGAGCTGCTCCGGGTGCTGCTTGTAGTAGGGGAACCAGTCCATGTCCGTCTTGACTGACTGCTGCCACGCGCACTGGGTGCCGGGCGGGGTCGAGAAGCTCGTCTGCTTCATGAAGCCCGGCAGGGCCTGGTAGGCTGGGATGGCGATGGTGTAGCTGATATTTTGGTCAGCCGAGACTTGCACTCATGTCATTCACGTTTGCGAATCGTTTGACAGGTTGCTTACACGTAGTTCAAGCTGCCCTCGATGGCGGGGTCAGCCAGGGACTGGGTGCTGAGGTTGGCGCCGAACTGGTCCTTGCCCGTCTCGGTGATGAACCGGGTTGCTGCAAGGTAGCGGAGGACGCGGCCGAGAAAAGCGGGCTCGGAGTTGGTAGCCTTAGCAATCTCGTTCAGTGTCAACGGCGTCTGGCTTCCGACGAGCATCTTGAAGAGTCCAATGTCAATGCCGGCCTTGACCATGGGAACCTCGAGGGCCTGTTGTTATAATCAGCCAATGATCTCAAACGCGCGTTGCACCAAGTAAAGGCATCGGCGCCGTAACAAGAAGAACTGACCCCGTTGAAAAGACGCAGCATCGTGTCGTTGGGCGTCTCCATGGCCTCGGCGGCACTGCGCAGAGAGTCCTGCAGCTTGAGCCGCGAAGCCTCATCGGCTTGCACACGATAGATGCTCTTAGGCTCGGCGAGGGATCCCATTGTTTCTTGTGTAGATTATGCTGTGTTGAGGTATGTACAGTGGGTAATAGTAATACGAGTGATGTGTCTTTACGTGTGGTAGGTCTATTGATGAAGGTAGAAAATGGTGATGCATAGAAATACTACGTCGCAATCGTGTTTTACCTCTTGTTATATACAGTCAATTGGTTGGAAGTCAGTATTCTCGTTTCAATACTTCCTTCGAGACGGATCCCGACCAGGCGGTGAACGGTCCATTTCCATTCTTCTTTGTAAGTGCGGGGAGGATGTAAGCAAAACCGAGGGTTGCCGATCGGCCGGCTGGACACCGAGCTCACACAGCCACGAACAACACCGAATACTCAGCAGTGCAAATTCAAGATCTCGTTTGACCATCAGGCCGAATGCACTCTTCTGATCTCATGTCATGAATGACTATTTATAGATAATTGACCGCTTGACAACCGAATGTCGGGTGGATTATCTACACATATAAAGGGTATAATCTCCCGAGCTGCTTATGGCAGCTTCACTTCCACTCAACAGCTAAGAACTTCATCGACACCGACAACATGGAGATCATCGTCGTGGGCGCCGGCATCGCCGGCCTGAGTGCCGGCATTGCCCTGCGCAGAGCAGGACATGAAGTCACAGTTCGTCAGGTCCCCTACAATGCTTCCGAGAAACGTGCTGACATAGGTTCAGATCCTCGAGCAGTCCGCACTGCTCCAAGAGACCGGGGCCGCCATCTCGATAGCGCCCAACGCGTCGCCGGTCCTGCGCAGCTGGGGCTTCGACATTGCCAAGTCGCGCATGGTCGCCATCAAGACCGGCAGCATCCTCAACGGCATGGACATGTCCATGGTCGTGCCGAATTACTACGTGCACATCGAGGAGAAGTACGGCTCGCCCATCTACGCCGTGCACCGCGTCGACCTGCACGACCAGCTCAAGGAGCTGGCGGTCGGGGAGGAGGGCTCGGGCCCGCCGTGCAAGCTGCACGTTCGTGCGGCGGTGGTTGACTATGTGAGTCTGCATAGTGGACAAGTGCAGCTGATCGTTATTGACCGGCGATCGTAGGATGCCGTGAATGCAAAGGTCACCACTGCCGACGGAAAAGTCTGGCAAGCGGACCTGGTCATTGCTGCCAATGGTGTGCACTCGACAGCCCGAGATCACATTGGCATTACAGACGAGAGTCTCGCTACCGACACGGGCTGGGCCACTATGCGGTGGCTGGTGCCAACCGAGGAGCTACTTGCAGATCCGGAGACCGCGCCTCTAGTTGAAGACTCGACCCAGAGGTTCTTCATGGGGGCCCGAGGCGGCGGTCTGGTTTGGTATATGTGCAGAAAGTGAGTTTGCTAACTTTCCTGCGCACATAGCCGCATGGGGTTGGTCCGTTACTAATGTTACTGCGCTCCAGCAACGAGGTTCAGAACTTCCTCTACCTCTCACAGTCATTCGCGAGCGAGAACATCACAGAAGGTATTTCCGCCCGAATTTTGCGACGCACATCAAGCAGGCCAGCTAAAGACTTTATCAAATGCAGATTTCCAGGCTGGCATTGAGCCGACCAAGGTGATGGACTACGCAAAGCAGGAATACAGTCCCGCTTTGCAAGCTGTTCTTGCGTAAGTTGTTTATAAAATACCCCGACGTTTTGCCTGGAAATTCACTAACACCATTCTCTTCTCAGTAAGGCAAGAGACGTCAGATTCTGGAAGCTGGTTGCCAGAAGCCCGATGCCCTCGTGGCGCAAGGATTCGCTTGTTCTGATCGGCGACGCTGCCCACCCCATGCTCCCTTGTGAGTCTTCCTTTTCCTCGACCCCGTTTAGCGCGATCTAACATTCTGGTCAACAAACAGTCCAGGCTCAAGGCGGCGGGCAGGCCATTGAAGACGCTGCAGTTCTTGGCATCATCCTTGACCAAGTCCATGACAAGGCCACACTGAAGGCACGGCTCGGACTCTTCGAAGAGATCAGAAAGAACCGTGGGTCGGCGGTACAGACACTCTCCAACTCGGGGCCTCCGATGCCGCAAAGTGTCCGCGATGCTGCTGCCAAGTTCCTCCCTGAGGGGACGAGCTTGCAGAACCAGGATGATGTCATTGACGTCATGTTTGCCTTTGATGTCATTGGTAAGACAAAGGAGATTTTGGCTGCGAGTCTGGCTAAGTAGAGTGGAGAGTTGAAAGCAATTCAGTGAAGCAACGAGGCGTGAGTACTTCAGCAACGATAGTATGACCTGAATGTCACAATTACATGGCAACTACCAATCACACATAATCTCAAAAGTAGTAAAGGATTCCCGCTCTTGTTACAGAATATTAGTTAGTTTCGAGTCGTCTATAGCAACCGCTCGAGATTGCCTTTCCGTCCGATCGCCTACTTAATCAAACAAAAGCTCGGAAAACCGCCGCCGTGCCTCCTCTGGCTCCCAGTCGACAATACGTCTCTCCTTAGACACAGCCATTTTCCATTCCACAAAAACATCCATGCCCGCCCTCTCCTTATCGCTCAGCAAATCTACCCTCGTCTTCCACAAATCGTCTTGTAGCACACCGCTCTCACGATCGCCAAAGAACCTCTCATCCAAAAACCTCCAGTACATGGCATCGAAAGCCCAGCTCTTCCTAGCCCCGTAGCTGAGAAAAAAGCGTCCAGTCTCCCAGCTTTCTCGCATGTACGCAGACAATGGTGCCGGTAGATGATTCGGTGATGGATCATCCGCCTCTACCTTTTCCATGGCTGTGAGCCAGGTCTTCAGGCGCATGTCGTACGTTTCCCTCCAGTCATCCATGCCGTCCGACCACATCTCGGCCGTCTCTATGAGGAGCCACCATGGAGGGTCAAGGATGAACTGAGTAGGCCCCACATAGGTATACTCCCAGTCGATGAGGGCAGCGATCTCATCCGTCTCGGTGAGAAGGATGTTGCCCGCCCGGAAATCGTCGCCCCAGAGTCGGAAGGAGTTGGTGCCAGACGGACTCGGCAAGAGCGTGGACGGTGGAATCTTGGACGACTGGGCAGACCAAGTGTCCTCGGCGAAACCAAAGGTAAAGAGCCGACCCTGCTTGGCCAGCCTCCGGAATAGTTGACGTGCCACGTACTTGTTCCGGCAGTCATCTTCTGAAGTGACGAGGTCATTGTGTTGGAAGACGAGCTGTGCAATGTGCATCTCTGCCAGCGCGATGTACCACTCGTCTGCAGTCTCGTATGTCTTGCCTTCTGATGGGAGAACACAGCGGGGCACGTTGGCAAGTCGAACCATGTCCGTCATGTTGTGGGTTATGGGTCTTCCGGCCACCTCGTGGGAGCCGTCGCTAGCCTCAACGAGCGACCCTATTCTTGGAAAGGTCATCCTGGATAGCTGCACGAGACATTGTGCGACCTTACCCCAGATAGTGGCTAATTTAGCCTCGGATACATCGGGGTCAAGAACATGAGGGTCTGAAGAGTTCTCGCTGGGCCTATTCAGTCTGGCTGACACGCTGCCGCTATTCTCCACGCGATCCATGATAACGAAGGGGCCCAGTGGTGAATCTTCGCCCCAGAAGACTTGGCGAGGCACTGGCAATCGGGTCTCCTTGGCAATCATGGCTGCCGTGGCAGCCTCTTGGACAGTCTTCTCGTTCGGGAACTGGACAAGACTCGGACAAGGCAAGCGAACCATGACATCGGGCGACCTCCCTTCGATGCGTATCCTATACAGAATGTTGAAGCCGCCGAAGACCAAAGGTGGAATCAAATTCGCTGGCTTTCCAAACTTTTCTTGCGCAAGCTCCTCGACCTTTCGGCAAGTGATCTTGAGCCGCATGCGGTTCTGTGCCGCCTCGGAGTCCTCGTCATTCTTGTCCCAGACAAGATTATCAAGTTCTTCTTGGCCATCATACATGGTCCTCGTGTTGCGCCACTTCGGCGAGGTCTGGGCCCTGGTATACAACTCCTAACCTATTCTCGGGAAAGGTTTATCACATTCCGCGCAACTGGCTTGGCTTTTCCTTTGCGGGGAGAGTCGCGGGGTACAATGTCAATTCCGGGAATTAGGTCTGTCACACCACACTGGTGGTGGGGCAAACATCCTACAACTTGCCCGGGTTTTGCAGAAGTCGTATGCGAGGCTTATCCTCGATGCAAAATTCTAGCTTCTAGTGAGCTCTTTCTCTGTTAATCTAGAGTAATGAAATGAGATAAGCAGTTTGATCCGCCTCGCCAAGTTCACAGGAAGATAAGAAAGAATAGAGAGTGATATCGTATGTTCATGTATATTGACGCTTCCTACATGATCTATGATCTAACTATAAAAGTCTCGACACTCTTGGGTTGTCTAAGAGACACTACTGTAAAGCACCGAAACACCTGGAACGCCCCTCATTTCCTGCGCGCCAGCAGACATATGAATGAGTCTAAAGTCTAAAGGAAAAGGAAAGGCGTAGACTGAGGCATGCCAGAGGAGAGGTTGCACCAAAGACTTGGCCCTTGGCCTCGATATATATTACCAAGAAATACGGCTCCTCTATAGAGCCTTAGTCCGACCGCTTAATGCTAGGCCGTCATTCAATTAAGAGACCAAATCTTGGCCCGTGTGTTCTCAAGTCGCGTATGCAGCGACGAGATGATGTGACGATGCACACTATTGGGCAGACTCTTGTTTGTTGGCGCCGAGGTATCCCGCGTAGAGGCAGCGGCGACCTGGCCACTGCCGACGTTGATGTTCCTCGACTGCGACCGCGTGTGCATGGCAGGCGGTGTACTAGATCCACTACCGGATCCAGACGTCTCGCACAAGCGATGTGAAAGTGCGTCGACGAGACCCTCGAGTAGACGCAGCTCGCCCGCCATGACCTGCGCGTGCAGGGCGCGGCCCAACTTGCCGTCGATCTGATGCCCGCCAATGCTAATAGACTGGGGCAGGACCCGCGCCCTCGGGGCTTGCGCGCCGCCCGCGGACTGGGCCATCGCCGCCGCGGCCGAGGAGAAGGGGTCATCGGCCTGCTGCTGCTGCTCGGCGTCGGCGCTGATCATGGCGCTGTTCCAGGCGATGAGGTTGCCGCAGATGCTGAGCAGCAGCAGCTGGACCTGCGACCGGGCCGAGCAGGGGCAGGCGAGTATTGGGCCCATGGCGGCGGCGACGTCCTTGTTGGTGGCCAGCACCGTCTCGGTCTTGCGCGCCTGCTGGACGGCCGGCGCCTCCCTGTGGGCGCTGAGGCACGTGGACTGGGCGATGTGCAGCGTGGTGAGGGTGCGCAGAGCGACCGTGAGGCACGTCTCGGACCTGGTGGACCTTTGCGATACGCATATTGCGGTGGCATGGTCCTGTGCTGTGTGCGGCGCTTGGACGGCGTCGACTGCGGCCGGGAAGCGAGGGGATGGCGAGGACGACGCGGAGGATGACCGTAGAAAGAGGGCCGACGACGCGGACGTTGACCGCGACAGTAATGAGGATGCATTGGAGGTCTGGTAGCTCGCCGGCAAGTCCTGGCCGGCAGCGACTAGCTCGTCGCGGGGCACGGCGTGCATGCCGCCGTCGCTAGGGTTGAGCTGCTGGAGGTCGGGCACATCGGGTATGTCAATGTCGGTGGATCCAAAGTCGGAGAAGTTCATGTGCATCTGGCCCGGGTCGGTGTCCGTGTCGAACACCCACGCCGCGTCGCCATCCGGCAGACCGAGGCCGTCGGCCGGGAGCAAGGAAAACAAGTCCGGGTTGAAAGACATATTATTATGATGGCTCTGGGACAAGAGAGAAGACAACGGCGTAGTCATCATCGAGGTGCGATTCTGTCGGCATTTTGCACGACCGGCGCGAAGCAAGGTGGCAGGAGCTGCTGCGGAGACGCGTCTTCTCTTATGTACCTTGGCTCCCGCCACCCCGCGGAGTATACGCTCAGCCTGTTGATCCATGGCACACGGCAGTTCTTCTTGATTTCAGTGAAGTCACAGCATCAGTGGCTTGCGCTCGCGTGCTGCTTATCTTGGGCTGCGGAGGGGGTCCTGCAACGGCCGGAATGTGGCCGCTTTGCCGCTGAATGGCAGGGTCCTCATGCTAGCTGCTTACGGGGGCACGGGGGAGATGGTGGAATGCACATGGTGGGTGCTGGTGCTGGTGCTGATGAAGGAGCATCAAATTGCTGTCTCAGGCCCCATGGTAGGATTGGACACCCTCTGGATGGGACAAGATTGGCAAATAGGAGGCAGACAGGGCGAGACATGAGGGTGAACCTGGCTGACTGCATGTTTTGGGACACGTGGGCTTATTTGGGACGGAACGAAGGATGCAGAGGAGACCTGACTGCCGTCTAACTTACCGCAAGTTGAGATTTGGGGGCAGGAATGGCGAGCGGGTGAATAGCGAGCGGGTGAATAGCGAGCGGGCTTGCGGCACAAAATTGGCACTGCATTGGGTACTTACCGGAGTGTCGTATCGTGGGAGCAGCGCCGTAGCAACGCAGGGTCCAGTCCTGGTTGAGTGTAATCAATTGATTTGATATTTTCGTCCAGCTTGGTACCGGTAGCCAGCCACGCTGCTTCAAATCGATGCTGTGCTTACCCTATTATTCTCTGCATCGAGGTCGAGCTTACTTTTTCCTTACCGAAATTCTCTCCGAGAGCCGACAACGCCGCCGAGACGCTTCAGTCCTCCCCTTCTGCCTGTAAGATTAGATCAAGCACGTCGAAATGCCGGAGGGCAAAATGTACGTGCTATGGGCCATGATTGGCGTGTGGGAATTTAAGGTTCTATCGTGGCAGCGCGATTGGCTCAGCCTAAGGGTTGACTGGGTTGCCCTTTGGGCTCACGGTGCTACCACACCGGTAGCACTGCAGATGGGGATCTTAGCGCGAATTTAGAGGGTCCCATGTGCTGGGGCAGGCAAGTGGGGACGCGCTGAGAGGCGGGATCAACAGCCCTAGCCCACTAATCCATCCGCCTAGCCCTCCATGGCCGCAGCTATGCTGATCATACTAACGGCCACCGGGGGCTTCCGTTTACGGTATCGTGAGCGAAGCAGCCAATCACGGTACAGCAACTGCCGAAAGGCGTCTCAGCCTCAATATCCCGACCTACCAGTAGCGGACTGACACACGGAACACGACACCGATTCAAAGAAATAGCATGCATTCTTTTTCTCGCTTTTTCATTTCTGGCCGAATGCCGACAATATGTCAGCAGACTCGCTCACCCCGTCAGGCAGGTTCAATCAACAGGAACCCCCCTTTCACATCAGATAAAATGCGTTTCGCAACCTCCTGTCGCTTGTTGTCAGCCTGGGCTGGTCTCGTCTCCTCCACAAGCTCCCAGTAATCTTTCTCCCTTCTCGCCACAATGCATTTCCTCCTTCTTGGCGCCACGGGCCGCACCGGCAAGCATGTCGTCTCTGAACTGCTTTCGCAGGGCCACACAGCCGTAGCCCTCGTCCGCACTACCGCGAGCCTGCCCACCCGCAACGGTCTCACCGTCGTCACTGGCTCGCCCCTGTCCAAGCCCGACATCGAGAAGGCCCTCTCCGCCGCGCCTGGCCTGACGCCATCTGCGGCCATCGTCACCTTAAACACGGTGCGCAAGTCCGACAGCCCCTTTGCGCCCCAGCTATCGCCCCCTCGCTTCCTAGCCGACTCGTGCGCCAACGCCTGCGAGGTCCTGGACAAGGCCGGCATCCACCGCATCGTCTTCATGTCGACGGCCGGTGCCGGCGACTCCTGGGGTCCCCTGCCCTGGCTGTCCAAGGCGTTCATGAGCTGGACCAACATCAAGCTGGCACTACTGGATCACAACCTCGTCGACAAGGAGATCCGGGACACAAACATGGACTGGACTCTTGTGAGGGCATCAAGATTGGAGTACGACAACCCCAAGAAGAAGCCTGTGGAGGTCAAGGAGGTACAAACGCTGGGGAGCATCGGTGAGGGCATGGGCATGGCCGATAGCGTCAGCGTCGCTAGTGCCGCAAGATTCTTGGTCAAGGTTGCTGTGGAGGGGCTATTTATCAAGAGCGCAGTGGTTATAAGGGACTGATAGAACGGAGGATCTCATGAACTAGCCTCCCCGGCGAATCGTTCCAGCGTGTTTTAATTGGGTTATTTTCTTTCGGTTTCGCTGGCATAGTCCCACATATTCCCACACACAATGAACTTTTTAGACCGCAGATTGTACGAACTTTGAAACCTTGCTGTATTGCTCTTAGATTTCGTCATTGCTGATTTACACGAGCGCCAATACGAATATCAGAATGGAGACACACATTGATTCTCACCTTTACTTTCTAATGTGTTTTTGTGCATGACTCTTCTTCCGTATGCGCAAGAGACACGCCCCGTTCAACAGCTCGCACCTGGCGGAAGACCGGTCCGTTCACGACCAAAGGTTGTGGCGACCGTTACACAAGTTCCAATTTCATCGCTTGGGCAGTTAATCTGCATATCCACAGTGCCGGTAGCGTTATCAATGCAGGTACTTTTAGGCAGTCATTACGAACAAGCCTCAAGCAGCTTACTCACTATCTGAATCTGGTAGCTTGAGTCGAGCCGCTTAGAGTTGCATTGCATGCGGCGCTGACTGCTACTGTGACAAGCTAACGGAGTATTCAGCTTACGACCCTGCCAGGGTCCGGGTGCCTTGGCGGTTTGCCCAGGTGCTAAGCCCTAACCCGGGTTCTCGGCGAATGCTTGTCACTCGTCGGGAACCGACCCGGCGCGCTAGCCGCCTTTGCGCCCGTTTCAACGGCGGGGCGGCCGTGGGGTTGACTGTAATCAATATATTGATATGCGTAGGGCTAACGAACCAATTCCGCATTAGAGAATAAGGGTAGAACAGGAGTTGGAAGCGAGCTGACGGCTGAGCCGCACTGCGCCTCGGTGCGATCGGCGCTCTCATAGGACCCTGGGGACCCTCTATCAGACGAAACAAAAGCAAGCCTTTTCCTTGCCTTACCGGGTCCCGACAAAATGGCCCCCAAAAGAGTGAAAATTAGGCGATGAAGGAAGGAACGCTTTTTAACTTTGACAATGACAGGGGTCAAGTTAATCAACTTTAACCTACCTTAGTAGTCAGTCAAATCGGGACTCAAGTCTCAGCTCGAGGATATGCCCGAGGCAGGTTTAGGGGTTTCCTAATGTTCAACATGGTGAGATTAGTTTGACAAGGTTTCCAAGATTAGAAGCAATTAGAAAACAATGCATACGGGGTGGTCACAGTAGGACTCCGGGCAGCACGACCCTGGCCGATGCCGATGCGAGGCAGTTCCTTCTGGTCTTTATAATCACCTATATCCCAGCGCCAAGGATGCCCCTTCCAATACTCTCACGCAGCGACGATCAGTTGCCTTCCATTCCTTTTCCCCATCACCCACAATGTGGTTCCGTCAGAGCCTCCTTGCGCTCGCCCTCGCTGCTCCGGCCTTACTGTCGGCGGTCGACGCCCGCGCGCTCAAGTGTCGTGGCACGCCGAGAACCTTTGAGCTGACCCTCACGTGGGAGAAGCATTCTCCGGATGGCTTCGAGCGGGAGATGATCCTGACCAACGGCCAGTTCCCCGGCCCTGTGCTGGAGATGAACCACGGCGACGATGTCGAGATCACGGTGCACAACAAGCTGCCCTTCAACACTACGGTCCACTACCACGGTAAATCTCTATAATACCCTGATTCGTTCCCAGTCGGAGGTAAAAGATAAAGAAAGAACACATTCATGGCTAACACGAAATTCCCAGGTATCGAGATGCTCCACACGCCTTGGTCCGACGGCGTCCCGGGCCTCTCCCAGCGCCAGATCCAGCCCGGCGGGAGCTTCGTCTACCGCTGGAAGGCCACGCAGGCCGGCTCCTTCTGGTACCACTCCCACGAGCGCGGCCAACTCAACGACGGCATGTACGGGCCCATCATCATTCACCCGGCCGACAGCGCGCCGCGGCCCTTTAGCAAGATCTCGGGCGATGCCGAGGCTATGAAGCGCGCTGAGGCCGACGTCCGGCCGCTCGTGCTCTCGGATCACCGTCACGTAACGTCGGAGCGCGGCTGGGATATCAACGTCGCTTCCGGAATGGAGACACCTTGCTACGACTCGATCCTCATCAACGGCAAGGGCCGCGTCGACTGCTGGGCGCCCGAGAAGATCGCCTCGTTGCTGACGGCCGAGCAACGCATGTTCTTAAAGCTGGGTAACGGTACGGCCTTTACGGCCAAGGGGTAAGTACAATATCAAGCCCGATATACTCTCCGATCAAGTGTCCTCATCTAACGTCTTGGCAGTTGCCTGCCGGCCGACATCATCGCCAACGTGCAGGCCAAGGGAAAGCAGACCGACCTATCCGCCATCCCTCCCGAGATCTTCGAAGTGTGCACCCCGACCGACGCCCCGCGCGAGGTCATCGAGGTGACCAAGGCCGCCGACGCCGCCGAGACGTGGGTGGCCTTTGACGTCATCGGCACCTTCGGCCTCATCACGGGCGTCTTCTCCATCGACGGGCACGCGATGCACGTCTACGCCGTCGACGGCGACTACATCGAGCCGCAGGAGGTCGAGGCCATCTCGGTGACCAACGGCGACCGCTACTCGGTCCTCGTCAAGCTCGACAAGGCCGGCGACTACACCGTGCGCTTCGCCTCGCTCACCATGCCGCAGATGTTCGTCGGCCTCGCCACGCTGTCGTACCGCGAGGATGCGGACCAGGCGCCGCCGCAAGACGAGCCGTCGGTCGCGTACATCAACGACGTCGGCGCCGCGACCTCTGACAGCGTACGCTTCTTCGACGAGTCCAAGACGAAGGCCTTCCCGCCGGCCCCCATCGCCCAGGCCGCGGACCAGACCGTGAAAGTGACGATGCGCGTCAACGGGCAGTCGTACAACTGGGCGCTCAACGAGAGCGTGTACCCGATGGGCCTCGACAGCGCGACCCCTCTGCTCTTCCAGCCGGACCCGGAGCGCCACAACAACGTGACCATCACGACGCGCAACGGCACATGGGTCGACCTCGTCTTCCAGGCGCTCAACTACCCGATGCCGCCGCACCCTATCCACAAGCACGGCAGCAAGATGTACCTCCTGGGTAAAGGGGACGGCGTCTTCGAGTGGGACAGCGTCGCCGAGGCCGCGGCCGCGCTGCCCGCGGGGACGTTCAACCTCGCCGACCCGCCCCGGCGTGACGGGTTCACGACGCCCGCGGCCCTGCAGGGCCCGACGTGGATGGCGGTGCGGTACCACGCGAACAACCCGGGCGCGTGGCTCGTGCACTGCCATGTTCAGAGTCATCTGTCTGGCGGCATGAGCATGGCCATCCAGGACGGCGTGGACCAGTGGCCGACGGTGCCGCCCGAGTATTTGGAGTACAAGTAAGGCTCTGGGAAGCGGGCCACACATTATTGTAGTACTTCAGAGACCGTTGGCATGTACGGAACCATGTATCCTACTGAAAACAGGTATCTTTTTCTACATTACATTTAGTTTATAGTCACCCGTTGCGCTATCGTCGCAACTCCCAGTCTCAGACTCGGCCGTAGGAGTCGCCATTACTCTCGGGCGCCGAGTCGAAAGAGCTCTCGTGTGATGGTGCAGGTTGTCTCGCACCCCCTAAAAAAGAGCCACCGGAATCCGAGATGCAGTCCATCATCTTTGTTTCAGAGCACAAAGGTTGGCCCAGTGGATCCACCGATTCCGGTACCGCCCCAGGACCCCATCCGGTGTATGTAGCCTCATTCGGCATCTTTGTTCTCATGCAACCCAGTACTTCCCCGAAAACTCACCCAGCGAAGGGGCCCAGTCTGGCTGGTGATGTACGCAACCGGTTCGTCGTTCGCGCCACTTGGACATTGCATATCCAACGGATCCGGGCTAGGGCCTCGTAAGATGAAAGACCACAGTCTACATAGGTGGTACTATCACTACGGACAGCTGTTCGAGGCGGGTACCGTTGAGATTGGGCATATGACATCGGGTCAGACCGAGGGAAGCGCTTTTCCGTCATCACGGCGTCACACCTGGTCTATCTCGGCTGCAGATGGAGAGACCATTTCTGCCAATGGGGCAGCCCTCGATACTACCGTTGCGAGTGCGCGCGCTTGTGTGTGTGTGTGTGTGTGTGTGTGTGCGTGTGTGTGTCACTTCTGCTAGCCTCTCCTTTGAACTCCGCAGCCACATCAATCATAGCTTCCAAGGGTTTTGGCATCCTCCGACTCTACCCCTCAAACAAAACACCCGCGTCTTTGTTCTGTGCGTCCGAAACGGGGATCGCTCGTCTCCGGTTGCAATCAATGCTGATTGCGGAAGGTCGACTGCCAGCCCTTGACTGATCATACATCATCGATTGCCCGGTCTTGTCCTGTGTATTTAGATGGCCAGCTCTTCCACCCTTCTTCCACTTTCTTCATCCTCAGAGTACACACGCAGGTACGATAGCTACCCATTGCATCTCAAAATATTATCCCAAACATGGCGGATCACTGGAGCCAAGTCCCAGACTCTCAAGTGTCTCAAGATACTCCACGGCGGCAGAATACTGCGAAAGCCATTGAGGAAAGCGCGCAAGGGGAGATACGTAAGTCTTGACTCACGAATTGTGCATAGGCAACAAAGCCGCACTGTGATTACTGGTCTCTTCAATAACATGGATGCTAAACGAGTAAATACCAAACAGCATGCATTCTCCCATACGCGGCGTCTTGCTTCCCGAAGGACTGGATTTTCCCCGAGGTGGAAAAATACCAGGAGAGTCTCGAACTTCACCTCTTGTCCATCATGCTCGATACACTCAAAGCCCAGGAGGGAGTACTATCCGGCAGGTATCTCGAACGAAACTGGGAGGCAGATGCGTCACGCTCTGAAATCGACGCCCATTACAGTCGGAAAATGCACTACCCATGGCCTGCCTCATTGGGATCGAACCTGAAGACGCTGTCATACAGGCTGGAATACTTGAAGGTGCTGGTCTCTGGCTGCCAGTACTATGCCAGAAAAACCGTCTTCGTGACAGGCTTGACGGAGATCGCCCTCAACCTGATGCCAGTATTGTCAGGCGACAACATGCTCAAACCTGGCTTTCACCTCCACGCTGACGATGCAATGGTGGTGCCATTCATGTTCCAGCCACCGTGGCTCCGGATCAACCAGTCCCAAACGGTCAAGGAGCGCGAGAACTCGTGCTGCCCAGGCCATTGCATGCAGATGACTTGCATTCGATACTGCCTCCACGCCATGCTCGAGTTTGTCGACCGACTTCACCATCCGTACTGCTCGCTGACACCAACGCAGCTCTGGGCAAGTGGCGGGGCCGTCGGCGCCTTAGGCTGCCTGAATGGCCCCATGTATTCGATAGCTTCGTTGATGCTAAAGAGGGTGCTCGGGCCGCTGACCAGGTTCAACCATCCTATCGCCACCCTCGGCCGTTTTTGCACCTGTCCAAGCACTCTTAAAGAGCGAGAGATTTATTTCAGGAATTTCCCACTCGAGCAGTATTGCCCGGACGGTGCAACTGCTTGGGGCATTGCCTACCCCGACAAGGAGGTCAGAATGATGTGGGAAGGGCTAGGGCTCAACGAGGCCTCGTGGTGAAGGATGCAGCAATAATGGCTTCTCGGCACGCAAAAAAAGAAAGTATCAAAGGCGTGGTCTTGCCTGTTTCTCATTCATGCCTGGTTTTTTCTCCGTCTGATTTATCCTCCATTGCCGTCCTTCTCTGTTTCTTTCCGTCTTTCTGTTCATTGCGTCCGTTCTGCCCTATGCTCGAACAGCTCTTCTTTTTAATTGACGCTTATACGAAAAGCTTGTCTGGTTTCAGGATGTCAAAGACCCTTGTTACATGTGAAACATTCTATAGTGATCTGTCTATACCGTCCATAACGCCCATAACACCATAACACTCATAACGAGCACGCGATTCCTTATGATCCCTAGACCTGCTCCGTTTTCAGGATTGCACTTCTCTGTCACAGTACAAATACCATTCGCGCACTGCCGATGGTACCGGCTGTGAAACACTTATGCACCCACTCCATACCTTGTCACTTATGCTGTGCTTCCAGCGGAAAAGCACTTTCCAATCTCATTCCTGTCGAGGAACTCTACGTATGTCCACCAAGGAGGAGCGTCACTATCAAGACTAATTATGATTCTCAGTGTCAGCAAATTTTTAATGTGAAGAGCTGTGCCAACATTTGGTCGAAGACGTGATGGATCTTGCCACAACCACCGTACAGTGATCTCCGAAGACATGCCAAAGAGTGTTTATGAAATCAAAGGGGGACTGACCGTGATTGCAGTTGCAATGTGTTGATGCCAAGCCTGTTCAGAGTCCGCATCAGCTCCGGGTGCCTTCGGCAGGCAAGGATAATCATCGTTGTTCCCATCTGGCGACTTGACCAGCAGTGCGGAGGGGTACGGGCCGTCAGCTGCAAAGTTTTCCTAGGACTTAGTTTGGTGTCCTTTGCCGATGAGCGAAATCGTGCCACTAGCTGCTCATGTCCATAGGAGCATCGTGGCCTGAATTCCGAAGATGCTTCATCATCGAACATCGAGCGAAAGTTGGACCTCCGAAAGGAGTCTAATCGCTGCTCGGCCCAGTCGAAGTAGACTCGTAGGAGGTGGGGTTGGGCAAGATCCGCCGCCAGGTCAACCGGAGTCAAGCCTAGTATGTCTTTGGCAAGCATGTCCACGCCAACCTCTTCCAGCAAAGTCTTGACCATGGCTAAATCATTATGCAAGGTGGCAATGTGTAACGCATTGTGGCCATACTGGTTGGTCCCCTCGCAGTCATGATGGCGTTCCATTCCAATCGTTATGAAAGGCCGATGACCCAGCTCTGCGGCAGCAATGAAAAGGTCCTCGCCAAACTCCCGTGATATTGGACCGCTGGCCCGAGAATAAGTTCCGTAAGGCACATGTTCGTGGTGAACGGGGGGGACCAATATGTTGACCTGGTGATACAAGTACCGCATGCAAAAGTTGCTCGGCTCCCATAACCGCCTCTGGGCCTCTCGAATAGACGGTCGCAAACGCAAGAAGTCTTCGGGGGTACCGTCTATGGGGAATTCGGAAAGCTGTGGAGCAGAGTGCTCTGCGGCGTAACACATGAACGGGGCGTTGATGAGAGAATTCTCGACGGAGGAGCAGCTGTGTTCGGACAACTTCGCTTGTGAGAACTCCATGACATCTGCCGCGATCTCCTTTGTCATGGCGTCGATGTCTTCCAAACTTAGGTCTTTCACGTGTTGGGAGATGTAGAAGATAGACGCCTCGGTCAAAGCCAGCTTACCGCTGCGGACAAGCATGCCATCGTCGAGGCCGTACTCCCGAGCGACTGCTTGGTGTGAATTGGGCTGCAAAAAGGAAACTCGCTGGCCAGAGATGCTGACGTAGTTCAGCAGGCTTGACTGAAGTAGTAGACTCAAGATCTCTTGGCTGCCCAACGTCTCCATAAGACTCGAGCCTGTAGAAAGGGCACGGTAGGCGGCTACGCTGGATGCAAGTTCAACCAGGGTGAGCGGCCGACAGGCGCCCAACATCATGAGAAGAGTGTAGTGGATCAAGTCTCTGTCATCCTGAGGACTTCTGCCAGAGAAATTCTCGTGTTGGATACTGCCTTCGGTTGAGCTTCCCAGGAGCGATTTGTCCTTGCACATGGGTTCGCCGGTAGATGAAGTTGCAGCTGGGGATGTTGTAGCCAGAGGAAGTGGGGCCGCAAGGAGATATCTTTTTCTCTTGGATACTGGCAGGTTGCGGTTCAGGTCAACATCCACGTGGGAGATGAAGAGCATCTGAACTTGGTCCGCAGCTAGCGCCTTTTGAACCATTTGTCCAAAGCCGACTCGGGCTCCAAAGTAAGTCTCCAACGGAATGTCCAAGACAAAAGTGACACGGGTATCAGATGCCAGCTTGCTTAGCGTTATCTCGAAGGCTTCGAGGAGAGCATCTTCATTAACAAGGATGTTTTGGTAGTTTAATACCTGGGGCAGTGTCAGTGCAATATCAGGTTTGCTGCTGAGTATACCGAAGATGAGGGCCGCCATGAGGCTGGAAAACGTGGCACAGTCTTCGGCGAATGCGAAATCAACGACCAGGATACTGGCATTACGTTTTTTGAGAGTCGAGGCGAGGATTTTGGCAAGCGCATGGTTTGCCTTGTAGCTGTGGGCAATAGACAGAATGGATCCGCCGCCCTGTTCCCAGCTATTGAAGTCAGGCTGGTCGAAGAGCCATGTAGCGAAGCCATCTGCAGCGGAGACTTCCTCAGGGGAGGCCAATCTGCTTAGCCTACCACTGTCGAACAATCTGATTATAGCTGATATCCTTGCCGCCACTTCTGCGCTTCCCTGTGCCTCTTGTTGATCGATCCACGTCTTCCGGTCTAGTTGTTCTTCTGCTTCCTTCATCTTGGACAGGAGATCTGCAAACGGATTTGTGTGGATGATCTTCAAGAGACAACGACCACTCCACTCGAGCGACTTGATCTGGAATTCCAACATCAACGAAAACACTTCAAGGAGCATTCCTCGGAGAGGTGGTATTGCGTCTTTTGCCTTGACACTTTTCCGCCGAAGTGTGTGGGTGACACTCTGCTCAAGATACCACTGGGAGTGATGAGCAATGAATTCGAGGCCTTCCAGCATGTCCGCTTCTACAACGATGTTGGACGCGAGGAGCTGCATGTCCTTTGTCAGTAGTTGTCTCTCAGCAAATTGGCATGGGCATTTTCACAATACTTACATTGAGCACCAGGCATAAGCCACCAAAGGCCAGCCCTGCCGGTGGGCTCGCCTCCAACAGGGGCGACAGCTGCTTTTGCAATATCTCAACAACCTTTGCAACAGTCGCGACAGCATTGCGGATTGCCCCGTCTCGGTCTTCATGTGCGCGTTGTAGGTGCATCCGCGTTATTTCTCGCATCAGTCGACGTCTCTTCTCGTTGTCGGTGGGAAACGCGCTCAAGCCATGAAGCGACTCGTCTTTGGACGCACTTGTCAGTCGAAGTCTTGCAGCTAACCATACATCAAACCTGATATCTACACGTACCTTGAGTCGGCTGGTCTTTTTGTAACTTTTCATACGCTTTCAGCGCCTTTTCTTCAAACCTCTTGACGAGCTTCTTGTCTTTCAGTTTCAACGTCTCATATGCCTCATCCCACAAGGCATTCTTCTCTGCATCGGTGCTGTTGCCGTGCTCGTCTGTGTCCGGAGAGTGACCATCGTTGCCTTGACTGAGTGAGACTTCAGCCATGGCGGCGGCGGCTTCCAGAGCGGCGAGCTGGACAAGGCCCAACGGGAAAGTCACCAGAGTGACACGGACAATGACTGATGTGGTGACAACGAGGTGTGAAATAGACGACAGAAAATGATGGAAATTGGAGAAGAAGGAAATTAAAATTCTCGAACGAGAAGAGAAGAGAAAAAGAATGGGAGACGATCTCCCTGCCACATCCACGACGTTCTTTGTTCGAATCATCAGCTGGAAGACAACCCCTGTCAGCCGCGTCGCAGATTTATGTTTGAATAACTTTGTCGCCCCAGCTGTACACAATGCTCAGTTGAAACGAAGCTAGGCCATGCACAGCGCGCGTCAAAGAAAGACGCAAGTGACATGTTGATTTTAAATGAAGATATGTCCGAAACAGGTTCTTGAAGAGGGGCTGCACGAACAACATCGATTGTGTCGAAGCCCCGGCGGCCACTGCTCACATTGAGATATCCGCAGTAATTTAATACATTCCAAATCGGCTCGCAGAACCTCCCAACCCCACAATCAACCTCCAGCATGTATACACAGAGCCTTACGGCTGTCTAGGTTGAGTAGATATCAATTTTTATTATTTATCACCATCCAAAGCGTACAGGATCAGTATAGGCATTCTATCGTAAAGCCTAAGCCTTAGCACGGTATACCAAGTCAATGCTTTATCCTTCTTGGCGTTGATGAGCTCGGTACTGCAGAATAACATGAGTCGACTTGACGTTTCATATTAAAAGGGTCCAAAATATGGTAATGTACCACCCGGTCGGGGAAGCACGCGTCTCTGCGGTCTCTGATGCCTTGTGCAAAAATTACAAGAAGCAATTTCAATGAACAATGAATGATTTGGTGCTCACGCTTGCCCAGTCATTTCATCTCATTCTCTGTCGACTTGAGACAGGTCATGAATGGTTGTTTGATGCTGCCTCGATCAATTATCGTATGGCTGGACCAAAGCGTACTAGTGATTTTGCTGTTGGGCACTCTAGTTGTGGCTATGCATCTCAGCCGCACAAAAGAGGTAAACAGCCCAACTTCTCAAGCCTCTTCACAATTCAGGATGGTCATAGTCTTTATATTGATACTTATCTCTAATCTTTGCACCAAAGTTGTGCAGAGCATCAGTTCGAATGGATGGACTGGAAAATCTCTCTGAGAAGCAGCATAACGATGGGGCGGAGACAGCTGTCGCGGACGGTGAGCACCAGCCGCCGACCACGGCCTCAACCCTGCCACCTGAGGTTCTCGAGATCATGGGCCAAATGCAAACACTATTAACAAACTCAGCCAGCAAGGTACTCCTGACCAAAGATCCCACCATGGGCCCGCAGGGCATGCAGAGACGCTGGACAAGGATTATCTCGCTCCAGCCAGGTGCTCGGGATGAACCGATCGTCTGCCGCCTGACTAGACAGGGCCTGGACGACATGCCCTCACCCGAAACAGCTTATGAGGCCGTTTCGTATACCTGGGGCGATGCACAATGTCGAGGCCACATCACATGTCACCGCGACGCGGATCCTACCAGTGCCAGCGGTGAAGGGACCGAAACCACTATGGAAGTCACCGAGAATCTCCTTGCTGTCCTACGAGGACTGCGTTACGAAGACCGCCCGCGCCGACTGTGGGTCGATCAGATCTGCATCGACCAGTGGGACGAAGAGGACAAAGTACGGCAGATCGGGATCATGGCGGAGATCTATAGCGGCGCATCGCGCGTCCTCATCTGGCTGGGAGACGCCGGCGGGGTGAAAGACGAAGAAGGGGAGAGTATCTTTGCTTCCATGGACGTCTTCGCCCTTCTCTATCGCCAGTCACAAAGCGATAGCGAGGTGTTTCAGAAGTGGTTGTCCGTAACTGAGGCATCAGACTCTGGCCGTTTTGTCGCCGAAGATGAGCGTGCTACGTCTGCTTCGTCTATCAAAGATGAGACAAGTGTAGATGAGCGTCGCAAGCCAATGTCTTTGCAGACAGAGCATGGCTATCCGGATTTACAACTCCTGTTTTACGGTGCCAGGGGCTTCCAAAGATTTCTGAAGGAGACTCGCTGGTTTCGCCGCTCTTGGACCTTCCAGGAGACGATCATGGGCCACGACACGCTCGTCATCTTCGGCAAATGGACACGAAAATGGGACATCCTGTATGACGCGTGCAGGTTCATCGCTTATCAAAAAGCGCTGTTCCCGCCGCGGTACAATCCAGTTGACTCGTCCGCGGTAGCTATCGCGGCTGGCGTGGTGGACCGGGGCAATTACAGACGAGAACATGCACGAACTCAGATCATCAACCGCGGTGCAGGCCATCCAGGCTACCTCGAGGCCATGAAAGAATACCGAAGCCGTGATCACGAGGCCGACCTCAAGCAGTTTCGCCTCAAGAATGTCCTCCCGAAACTGCGTCCCAATGAAGCCACCGAGCCAAAGGACAAGGTTCTGGGCATCATCGGCTTCTCCCACGACGATGGCCGCCGCATCGAGCTCCCGAACGGCAGGGATCAGGTCCCGTTACTTTATCTCACAGTGGCCAAGTATTGGATGACCACTCCTGACGACAGTCTCTGGAGCCGTACCGGCGGTATGATGGGAGGGGCCAGGGAGCAGCTGTACTACGACGAGTGGCCTTGCCCTTTAACCTGTGATAAACCAGATTTGTCTTTCCTCAGTCACATCAACGAACCACAACAAAAGATACCGAGCTGGATTCCGGATTGGAGCTGTCCACTAGCCGTCCAGCCGCTGATCGAGGAAGAGGGATACCGCGCGTCTGCTGGCTGGACGAAGCTTGCGGTCATTGATGACCATCGAGGCTCCTGGCCCAGGCTTCAAGTCAAAGGCATTCGGCTCATGACTATCAACGCCATCACTTCGGACAAGGATGTTGCTGGGGCGTGGGAGTTGTGGCATGCAAGTGACAGAAAAGAGTCTCTGCCGACTGACAACCTGGGATTAGCTGAGGTTTCTCTGTCGATGTCGCGTTCGACACGCAGACCGGCAGAGGGATTTGTGAGCACAGCTGAGCCAGTTCACGACCTGTGGGAACGCTTAGAGCGGGGCTTTCAGAAGGGGGATGAACCGTCATACTCGCAGAGTGACTTAGAGGTGGCGGTTCAACAAGCAGCAAGAACCATGAGGCCGGAGTTAGGGGAAGAACGTTTCTTTCCGGGACGCCATCTCTTCTGGTCCAACACTGGCTTCGTCGGGTTGGCTCCCGCGGCTGCTCAGCCCGGAGATGTGGTGTTGCTTATAGCAGGAACCACAGTGCCTTTTGTGCTCCGTGAATTCCTTGCCGGAAACTTTGAAATTATCGGAGAATGTCTTGTCTGGGGCTTTATGTACGGGGAGGCGTTGGAGGCTGTACCGGATGGCAAGATCGAGGAAGTGATTATGATATAGATGTCACAGAGAACTTTCGCCACACACGGATCTTATAATGATAAAACAAGCTCTCCGGTAGCTGATCAACACTGGTCTGGGTTGCATTTTTACAATGATAGACGAGCTTGCCGTTCGCATGCGTAAGGAGTAGGCAGCAACTCGGGAACTGCAAGGGCCTTGTGTTGTGAACAATGCCTAAATAGACACAACATAGACCTTCAAGGCAGCCACTTTTATCCATTTAAAAGGCGGCTTGAAGGTCCAGTGCGTATTTGAATCTGGATCGCATGTCATGTACAAGCATGCCACCATGGATCGACTCCCAGTGGAAATAATCTTGCACATCTGCCGCTCCCTCTGCTCCCACTGCCACACCCCAGACGTCTTCCCCGACGCCGACACCGCCGATTCCAAGCGCGAAAAGGCTGCCCTCGCACGACTCGCCCGGACCTCGAAGCGGCTCGCCCGTATCGCGCAGCCTATCCTCTACCACTGCTACGCGACGGGTAACCTGCCGAGGGGTCCCCAGGAGGTCATGGGCACCGAGGACGACAAGCTGCCCGCCTTCCTGCGCACCCTGGCCACGCGCCCCGACCTCGCGCGCCAGGTCCGCGCTCTGCAGCTCGTCAGCTCCGACAACGTCTCCGGCTGCGGCGGCGGGTCCGCCGCAGCCGCGCGCCTCCTGCTGCGCATCCTAGCCGGCGCGTGCGACACCGTCGGCATGAACCGCTGGCCCGCGAAGCCGAGGCATAAACCGTACGAGCAGCTGCCCGGGTGGGCGCACAAGTACTACGACGCCGGCTTCGAGCACGAGCCGCACGCGACGCTGATGGCCTCGGGCGCAAAGGGCTGCAAAATTGTGCACTCCTGGCTCGAGGAGCTGTGCATCCTGCTCACGGCGCCGACGCTCGAGGCCCTGTGCCTCGTGCGGGACGGCACGGCGGGCTTCGAGAACCTGGCCGAGGCCTACGCCGCAGGCCAGGCGCCGCGTCTGACCTCGCTGCGCGCGCTCGCCTTGCGCTCCGTCCGCTGGGGCGAGTGGCACCTCGAGCAGTGCAGGCCGCTCCTGCTCAACGTGCCGAACCTGGAGGCGCTCTGCTGCGTGCGCTTCCGCGACGCGGGCGGCTCGCGGTCGTTCTCCTTGGACGACCAGCTGTGGTTCTACGAGCTCTACGCCGGACACGCCTTCGAGCGCACCACGACGCTCGTGCTGTCGGCGCCCTCGCACCGCGACCTGCCGTTCATGTCTGTGATTTTTCCGCCGCTCGAGAATTTCGAGTGCTTCTGGGGCGCGGCGGCGGACTACACCAAGATGTGGGAGTCGCTGGCCGGGCAGCGGCGCACGCTGCGCAGGCTGCGCTTCGGGCGCATCATGGACTCGAACCCGAGATACAAGACGTACGAGGCCGAGCTGCGGACCGACTTCTACAAGACCGCGCGGCCGGAGAAGCTTCTGGCCCTGGAGAGCCTCGAGGAGCTCACGATCGAGCAGGCCGCCTTCCAGTACGGGGGCGCTACCCCCGACGGCGGCCGCCCGGAGAGCGCGGCGGATCGGTGCCTCGCGGACATGCTGCCGAAGTCCATCAGGCACCTGCACATCATCTACGTTTATCGGTCAATGTTAGACCAACTAGCGGAGCTAGTGAGGGCTCACCTGCCACGCCTGGAGACGGTGCGCGTGAGTCTGGCGGCGGGGCTCGAGGATGAGCGTGCGGCTGAGATAGCTGAGATGAAGGAGCGCGCTGGGCTCCTATTCAAGAGCGGGCCGGTGGAGCTGATATGGGGTCCCGTGAGCCGGAGCGCTGGGACCCGGCACATGGCGATCCCGGGCGGGACTGCCGGGACGCGGACGCCGATCCTGCCGGCGGTGGTGGACGGACGGCCGGAGAGTGAGATGTCAGTGCGCGAGTTGGAGGAGGACCTTAGTAGTGATGATGACCTTTAGAAGCAGGCGAGGGCTATAGCTCTAGGCAAATGCGGAGGTATTTTGGGTAGATAGACACTTAGATAGAACTTGGGAGCGAAATGAACCGAAGATCTTGTTACTCCCCTTGACTGCTCGTTACTCATCATCCTCTCTACCCTAAAGAACTACCTGAAAGCCATCACTGCCCAGTCACAAACACTTACTCAAGCCCAGCGAGCTTCTCCCTGAGAATCTCCCCAATGACCTGCGGATTCGGCCCCTCGACGCCTTTGGCCAGGACGTCCTCGCGGCGCACGACGACGATCCGGACGCCGCCCTCTTTCTCGCTACCGCCCCCCACGGCCTCGCTGACCTGCTTGATCTCCTCCTCGGGCACGCCGCCGCCAAAGATGACGGCGCGCGGCACCTTGCGCTCGGCCTCCGGGGCCGCGGCGTTGGAGCCCAGGCCCGATGAGGGCGGGACGCCCGCGTCGCCCTTGACGAGGGGCCGGAGCTCCGAGAGGGCGGCCTGTAGGGTCAGGGCGATGTGGACAACTTTGCAGTGGGCGTTAGCTCTTTCGAGGGATTAGAGGTGTAGTATGTGCCCGGGAGGGAGTAGGAGATGCGGTACGTGGTGTTTCGGGCTCGCATGTTCTCCCAGGTATGTGTATGTATGAGAGCGTTTTCGCCCTCCCATTTGAAACTGACTCACCGTCATAGTCCGGGAGCAGCGAGGCGCGGACGGCCTGCGCGACTTCGGAGTTATTGCCGTAGCTTGCGATGGGGATGGGTCCGGACATTGCTTCTTCTTGGTTGAAGTTTACTTTGCTTAGTCGACTTGGAGACGGCAATGCGATGATGCGAATGCTTTGTCAAGATCTAGAGATTGTGGAATGTCTTCGACGTTTGGTGGCTCTTTCGTTCTCTTGATGTCGTGAATATCTCAAGGCCAGCCAGCCTTATATATCATCAAAATCCTATGAACACCAAGACTATTTTAAGCTACACCTACTCATCGCGCACTACAAAAGACGTAATCACATCCCACGTATACGTTTGACAGCTGTCTAACCAGCACCGCCCCCGAAAAGGTCCGCTCTAGCTCCCCAGCAAGTGCGGGCAGTGGGGGAAGCAAACGAAGGAGATGAAGTTGGGGTAACCCCGACACGCAAACAGTTCCTTCTTCGTGTCTCCTCCGCACGCAAAACAAGCATCAAATCAGGCACAGAAAGGCAAAATAACGACCGAACAGAGTAACACTGTGTGTCGCCTTGCTTACAACGCCCCTGGCGGTAGTGGCATAACGTTCCAAAGTGCGGGCTAGAAAGACGTCCGTCCCTGAGAGAACCCCCGATGGGACACCGTCCGTCCGGTGCCCAATTGGTGGGTTAGGGGAGTTGCAACACCCGAGGAATGCTCGGTCCCGAACAAGAGACCGGGCGATGTCGAAATGAATGCTAGTCCTTTCGACCTTTTCGGCGTCAATGCATGTGCCGACGGCTGCGCGTTTGACAGGTGCCACAAGGGACAGACCGCGACTGTGCATGGCGAGACCGCGCGTAAATGTTTGACAAGTCGTGCTCTAACAGCGCACCCTGTTCCAGCTTCGGCCTTCTCCAACTCCCACGCCGGGACCTTTTCCCCTGCAGCAAACACGGATCTCACATGTGGCACGGCGCAACAGTGTTTTTTTTACAATCTCTTTTCGATTACTCTCACAAAGTACTGCTTGCGTAAGAGCTACCTAATATATAAACACAAGAAAGCACAGGTAATCAAAATCACTGTGTGTATCTCGCTCTTCTTCGCTCCCGTCAGAGACCAAAGCTCATGACCTCATGTTCCTCCCCCTAAATACCTCCGCAGGTATTACTCATCAACAAGAATCAAGGACAAGGTCGCAAAGGAAATGGTTGAGGTGTTCCTCCAGTGTTTGAAACGACAAGACTCCAAACCTTATTCGTTGCGCCGGAAAAAAGCAAGACACAAATATGCTTTCGTGAATGCAGAATGACGTATCCAAAACTTTCCAATGCCAACAGACAGACTCAAAGGAAGTGGAAAAACAAGGGGTACAAAACAAGTAATCCACCATCTCGTACACAGCTTCGCATCGGCAGGGCTCAGAGGGGTGGCCCAATGTCCGATGGATTCGTCCCAGCGAGGAAAACAAAGCTCTAGATCGTATATCAATGCTTGTTCTGTTGTCCAATTCTCGGTAGCATCAGAGAACTCCGACAAGATCCAAATGAGGTTAACATGGTCGGTGGTATCGACATAACAAAGGAAAATAAACGCCAGCTTGGGGGTATATGAGTTCGATTAGACATTGGGTATCGGGTAGTTTGATCGGAACCATCATTTGGTCGGTCGTCTCATCGGACCGGGACTATGTCCCGCCAGTATGGGCGTGCTACCGTAGCGTGTTGAAATCTAATTCGGTTCCCAGCGTGTTCATCCCCATGGAACTGAGCGTGCCCATGTCCGTATTGGTTCGTTGTAAAGCTTGGAAGTCGCCAACGCGGAATTGCTGCGACATGGCATACGTGTTTGCCCGTTGGGGTTGTTGCCGCATCAACATGTTGTTCCCATTTATGCTTTGACTCATGGAGTTCATGCCGTTACTCGTAGCACCGCCAGGACTGAAGACGCCGTGCATCGACTGCGACTGGTCTATGCTCTGGCCATTCAGAATCATGTTCGATGATGGCGACATACTGTGACCCATGCTGTGTTGCATCTGTGCGTTGATACCAGGAGTCATGCTCTGCAATGTCGTCATGGGCCGGTGCTGTTGCTGCTGATGTTGATGCGGGAGCTGCTGCTGCGAACTCAGGCCACCTGGCGTATGGCCCATGGGGCTCATGACCATGTCCGGCATGGGACTGAAGTCCGTCGACTGCAGGCCTTGACCGAATTCCATGCCGGGAGAGACGACGCCGGTTGGCGAGCTCACATACGACGAGCTCCGGTCGGTTGGAGGAGGGCCGCTAGTCAGAGGATTCCCAGGCTCCGTCTTGAACTCGACATTGAACTTGGTCTCGTACTCCTCAGTAGGGAAGCAAGCCTGCTGCTGCATACCGCTAGACTGGCCGAAAACGTCGTCGAAAAGGTCCACGTTGCAAACGGGTGCGGTCTCCGGGACATTCTGTAGCACAGGGTTGACAAGTCCAGGCAGGACACTGTGCAGCTTGCTCAGCAGCAGGGGGGTGAAGTGGTGCTGTTCGCTGCGGAGGAGAGCGACAACGTTCAAGACCTGACCCAGATGCTCGCGAGGAATGTCCTCGTACGACACCCTCGAGGCGGGTTGCATGTTGAGGAATTCCGTCAGAGACGACGTGACATCCAACAACTTTTCAATCTGAAGAAGAGGTCAGTACATGCTTACTTTGAAAACCCGATTGAGTAGTTTCAACTAACCATTCCAACACCCAAAAGGCTCATGCCCTGGTTGGAAAAGGACGATGCCATGGCTAGGGCTTCGCGAGGCACGTCGTACGGGTAGTTCGGATCGTTACGGCCGTTGGCCATCCCGATACGCCAGTTGAGGTCCTTCAGCCATGACTGGTTGGTGTGCAGATCAGTAAGCTGCGAGTTGTTGTTGTTCAACAAGACCGGCACGACCTCGCCGAACTGCTTTTGCAGCGAGCCCAGCGAGTTGGAGCAGTCGCTCATGGTCTTGTTCCAGAGGTTGACAAAGGTGTCGTCAAAGGGACGGAAGAGGTTGACCAGGGTGACAAAGTTGTGAAGCTGGTGCGCCTGGGGATCGTTGGGGTCGTCGGTAATGGTCGGGGCGCTGAGAGTGGCCTGGAGAGTCAGGGGTCTGCCACGCTGCAGGGCGTAGGCCCTCTCGGTGACAAACAAGAGCCAGAAAAGACGCTTCCTGCGAGATCCTTCGGCGCTGTCCCACTCGACGTACTTCTCCTCCTTGTTCATGCCCATCATGTGGGCCAAGGTGGTGGCCTCTCGGAGGTGGTACCAAGCCTTGTCGTGCGACTGCAGCGCATAGTAATAGGCGAAGAGGAAATAGCTGGTGCACATGGCGTTGTGCGATGGCGAGTCGAGGTAGTCGTATCCCTTGCGGCAGCGGATCGTCTCCTCGAGGAGCAGCGAAGCGGAAAGCATGTTGGCACTGCCCATACCCATCATGCCGTACGCATCGTTGCCGGGCGCCAGACCGGGGACATTCATACCGGGCTGCAGCATCATAAAAGCGCACATGGAGGTGATCAGGCAGTAGGTGTCGATGCTCGTGTCCATGTACAGAGTCTGCTGTTCCAGACGCTCGCGGTGCAGGATAGGCATTATGGGGTACATGTTGTTGAAGAAGAAATCGCGGCAGTCCTTGACAACATCGGGAGTGAGCAGTCCCGGAGTGGGAGCGAGGGTGGGAGCGGTAGGCGGGTTGCTGATGCCATTGATGTGGTTCTGAACCTTGGCCGAGAGGCTCGTCTGGCGCTGATTCTCGCGAAGTTCGCTGATGACCTTGGCCCTGGAGCCCTTAGGACCCTTCTTCTGGGGGATGGCGAGATAGGTGCAGCTCAGCTGGGCCGAGGAGCAGTTGCGACACGGGTTAATGCCGTCGCACTTGACCTTGCGACGATGGCAGGCGTCGCAGGCCCTCTTCACCGCCGTGGACGACATGGCGATGGCATTCAATGTCGAACAAGTCGGAGTGGTGGTGGTTGTCTGTCGTGGTCCGATTGCCGTTCGGGGATGGCAATGGACGGAGCGGTATCAGTCGAGATAATATCGTCCAGCGATCAAAAAATCATCTACTGCGCCGGATAGTCGATAACTGGTCAATCGCGGGGAATCTGGAGAGTGCAGCACGTTTCGCGGAGACTCCAGGGAGAAATGGGTGTAGCCCTGGTTTTTAATCGGCCCGTTGAGAAGAGTCGGTATGCAGGCGCGATGAACCCTTGACCAGTGCGAGCGGGGGATCTGCCCAGAATCTGGAGGCTAATGAATGGCGAAATAGTCGAATCCAACGGTCTATGTGACCAGCAAGCGCTCGAGATCGACAGGGCGGGAGACGGTCGAAGGTGTAAAGTTGTTGAGAACGTGGTGATGGTCAGAAGTTTGAAGGACGAGAGTTTTGCGAGGAGCGAGAGTGAGGGTGGCAGGCAGGAGATGTGGATGGCCTGGTCGGTTTGTGTGGTGTGGTGCCGGGTTGGGTGGAGAGAAAAGGGGAGTCGAGTCGACTTTGAGTGTGTGAATGGGCGGGATGGGTGTGTGTGGGTGGGAAGCAGAGGGAGACGGGAGGATGGAGAGGGAGGGAGATGATGGGTGAGTGAGCCAGACACGCCAGACTGAGACCAGGCCGGGGATTCCTGGGTTTGGCTCGAATGGGCATGGCAGGCGAGGCAGGCGAGGCGGTAGGGAGAGGGGAAAACGAAATGAAAGTGTGGGTGCCCCCGGCCCAGACAGGAAGGTAGCCTAACCCACCACGGCTTGGCCAAGTGACAAGGGAGCCACTGCCAATTTGGCCTGCCAATGCTCGTCTCTCTCTCTTCTCTCATACTTTCGTACTCTTTGCCTTGGCTGAGATTCAATTCCACTCATTCAATTCATTTGACATTATGCGCAATGCCATCTACGTACGGACGGAGGACGCTGTCATCGTAGTCGAGTTCAGACCCAACAGAGACACTGAAACAGGGGACTAGAATGACAGGTGACAGGCAACGAACCCACGGCACCGGTGACAATGCGCGAAAGCACTAGCTGGCAGGAATCCCGGTTCAGAATCATGCTGTCTCTCTCTCCCCTCCCTCACTGTCAGCGTCTCTCTCTCGCCGTGTTGTATTGCCTTCTCATGCACCTAATTCCCTACGAATTGCCTGACTGTCCTGCATGAAATACTGTGTTCTACCCAGACAAACACGACACGACACGACACTCCTTCGTAACTTCGGCCAGCACTGCCAAAAGCAGACATGGGATCCGTCCTGCCGCTAACCCGTACACGGAATGGCCTGCCACAGAAGCAGCTGGCACCGCCCTCCAGGCTTTGTGTCATTGGCTCCTGGCACCAAAAGAATGGGGCGCCGTGCCCACCCAAAACTCGATTAGGTTGGGGTCTAAAAACAGATGGACTTGTCCTCTGTCAGCCAACACGCTGCAGATCCCATGTAACCATCAGCGTTCAGTGCCAGTCTTAGGCTCGAGTTCTAGTGCTTCTAGCACCGTTTAGTACCCGTCGGAGTGCCCGGAGCCCTGAAAATCTTGCAATTCAGTGGGGATGGCACTCGTGAAAGAGGCCTCGGTATGCTGATTCCACGCTATCGGTCTCGATATTTCCTCGGCACTCAGTGCACAACTCGCCATGACATCACGTTGCTGGTGGTGTTGGTGATGCGTTTTTTCTGGCGCTGAAGGATTCAATGTCATCTCATCCCGGTCCTGGGATTCAATGCGGTCGATACAGAGGCGGCAAGAGTTGAAACGGCGAGAACCAGGTTCAACCCAGCTCCGTCCGCACTCCGCCTGTCACCGAAGAGCATCAACACCACCAGCAATAGTAGCGGCTCGCCCGTCTTCTCGGTGCAGACACACGCTCTGGCTTGATGACGGAAAGCCTGGTTCTTCAGGCGAACTTTGGTTTCCTAGTGCTGTCAAAACACTTTGCTAGTGTCACCGCCCACTCCGTGCATAGCGCTGCACCTGCGACAGGCGAGGAATGTGTCAGCAACCAACAACGGCGGCGGCGGCGCTCCGCACAATCTGTCACTCTCCCCCATCACCGCCTGTTTCTCAGCTCTCACGCGTGCTCAGCTTCCGCCCAAAGGGGCGACCATGAGGCTGCTGACTTGACATCTACTATATGTTTATGTATGTATTGTATGCAATGTATGTACGCTGTGCAGTACGCATGGCAATGAATGCGCAGTCAGCAAAAGCAGAGAAATACGGACAGATCCATCTGGTGATCTGCTCAGCTCGCCGATCTGAGCTTGTACCACCTGCACGTAACGTTGTCTTGTCCCCGTCCCTGGAAAGGTGGGAAACGGGCAAAGCCACCCGACTGTGAAATGATCTCTCTCGAGGGAATGGATCTGCCAGTCCATGCGAAACATCCCCCATCCTGGACCCATGGCAGACACCCCGGCTCCCAGAATGGAATTCCCCAGCCAATCACATGGCACAATCACCGTCAATAAACCGTCTGCGCTGCGTCTTCGGGCATTCCACACTATCGCAAAAGTGTTCTAGCGCCTTCAAGGCCACTAGACGCTAGGAT
Source organism: [Phialemoniopsis] sp. UDSM-2020 (assembly GCA_018873225.1). Lineage (NCBI taxonomy): Eukaryota > Fungi > Ascomycota > Sordariomycetes > Thyridiales > Thyridiaceae > Thyridium > [Phialemoniopsis] sp. UDSM-2020. The sequence goes on from JAEILZ010000003.1 coordinate 4,576,044, forward strand.
GCTTCCGTGCTTCGGTCAGTGGGAGAGCGAGCATCGTCGCGCTCAGCAGGAGAAGACCAGGTCTCAGAGCCTCAAGCTTGCGGGGAGACTGCTGGTTACGTTACTTGTTTGTTGTGCAATGCTCTGACATGCGTATTTTATATATGGCTTTTCTTGCCTGCGCATCTCATTCTGCAAGGCAGACGTTTATTCTGCTTCGCGATGCGCCGGCTTCCGTGAGTCAATCGAAATGCGTGTCCGAGGGCACAGCACTCTCGTATCCCGACCTGTCGACCCATACACGAGAATGGTGGGCATCTGAAATGCCGAGATGACTGAGCTGTCCAGACGGGACTGCTCTTCTCGAGGACACTTTTCCAGCACGGTAACTTTTCTGTCCCTCCTGGGTCGGGGCGCAGGCGATTCTGCAACCGTTGCACAAGGCACCGCCGGCCGAGCATCCTATCATGACAATTACGTCGCCGGGCCATTTGCCCTTCCCAGCACGGCGGACCAATTCCTCCTGTGCTACTCCGTCAACGATGACCAAGAAAACTTAGGACCTAACAATTATTCCCTCTCTCTCTCAAAGCATTTCGCTCGATGCCTGCCAGATGCACGCGCCGCCAGGCGACCGATTTGCAGCCAGGGGTGTCGAATAAACTCCGCGCCAGACTCCGCCATCGCCAACACTCTTTTCCCCAGATGCGGTTGCCAACGCGGGGGAAGAGTGGATACACCCGAGCGTTGTGTGTGCGAGACGAGTGTCAAAAGGCAAGGCCGTTTGTGTGCGTGTCTCGAAGTTCCTGTGGTAGGCGAGCTAGTAGCGACGCCTTCGGTCCGATAAGGCCACGACCTCTGTGGTCCTGCTTTCGAGCCTCTTGTCTCTAGCTGCGGGGAAGCTGTCGACTGGTGCATTGATCATGATCACCGCTACCATTTGAAGAAGAGTTGGGCTTGCCGATTGCTTTAGGTTGATGTCAGAACTCGAACGGTTCGGTGGTCAATCTCGGCGAATTGAGTCTTGGAGGATGGGCGGCGAGGCTGGGTTAGAGACGGGACTTTTGTCAGCTCCAGCGAGCCCACCGCCCGGGATAGGGGAGGGCACGCGATGTCACGGCGAGGGCATGGGATGACAGGAAAGGATGCGCAGTGATCGATGTCAATATCCTGTTCGCGACGGTCCGACAGCTTCAAGCTTCAAGCTTCGCTTCTCTTTGCCGTACCTGGCCCATACCCCGAGATCTAGGCATCACAAGCGCACCAAAGCCTCCCGCTGCCGTGCCTCAGCGAGGGATCAGCCCTAGCTGCTATGGAGACCCGACGCCGAGTTCCTGCATGAGCTCCCTGGGAAAGGGCCGAGACGCATGACCGCCCGATCTGCCGCCCCAGCATGTGCTGTCCACGCCATCGGCCGCCGCCACCTCGGGGCTACCTCGATGCATGCTGTCAAGAGTAAGAGATCATGATGTTTTGCCCCTTTCGATGATGGGACATCACCGGCTTCGGCACCTCGAGTGAGGGTCTGGGAAAACAACGCAGTTGCATTGACGTGCTTGACGCACGATGCAAGGTACGGGGCGAGCTGAAGCTGCCAAACTGCGAAGGGGCTTGATATCCGAGGTAGGTCCGTTTACTAGGCGATCACCGTGTGAGAATCGGCATAGCAGCTTCGATAATTCTCTCAATACAATATCATGACAGTACTCAATATCCAATCGCTATTACATGCATGCCGCTGAGGAGGTGATCTGATGCCGCCACATCCAAAGACTTCCCCACGCGGCGTGCATTCGCTGCCATCCCTAGCCAAAAGGTGGTCATCAAAAGATCCTCCAGAAACGCCGCCAGGAGCCTAGATACTATCCCATATCCCAATCAAACAAGATTACCCAGCCATCAAATCTCCTCCTCCTCGACTGGCGCCTCCTCGACAGGCATCTCCTCCTCCACCCTCCCCCTCGCCCCCTTCTTAGGCAGATACCGCACCCACGGCACACAGTTGCCCACATCCCCCTTGTCGCCCAGGTCCTGCGCCGGCACAAACTCGCCCGTCTGCAAGCTCCCCTTGACAAAGTACACGTACCACGCCTCGTGCAGCGTGTCCCTCCTCCTGCCGCCGCCCGAGCACCGCAGGACGACCCGCCCGCCGCTGAACCGCTCCAGCGCGCCCACCACGTCGGCGAGCGGGTAGTGCCGCTTGGGGTGCGGCACGATCCCGGCCTTCTCGAGCGCCGTGTACGTGTCGAGCGTGCGGAACAGGGCCGCCGCCCTGACAAAATAGTCCACGGCCTCGATGCCCGGTTTGTAAGAGTCGGCGTCGTAGCATGACGGGGACAGGGTGTTGATGCACGTGCCGTGCTTGTTCCACTCGTGCGCCCAGAGGTGCGAGGGCGTCGAGCCGGGCGCCGAGGGCCAGTAGCGGTCCATGAAGGAGAGGAGGTCGTCTTGCCCGTGCTTCGTCAGGAGGGCGGGGATGTCATTGTAGCGCGGGGACATGCCGCAGTAGGAGTCGTAGGTGCCGTCGCAAAGGTCCGGCCTGGGTGTGGGAAGGCGTAGTGTTAGCAGGATGTAACTTGCATGCGTAGATGGTGGAGGGGAATGAGGTGAGTTACCAAAGCCCGTGAATCGTCCAGTCCTCCTCCGTGCCGGGCTGGTGCGCCTGGCTGTCCCAGAACTGCGTCAGAAGCAGGCGCCCGCCCGGGTGGACGAAGCAGCACGAGTCGCCGCCGGGCGTGCTGTTGCGGCAGCTCGTCGGCCCGTCGATGGGGCACGAGGGCGCGCCGCTCAGCGGCTCGTAGTAGGATGGCGCGACATGTGCCGCAGACTGCTGCTGATTGCCATTACCGCCGCCGAGCAGGTGCGCGAGCGGGTTGGGGAAGTTGTTGAAGGGGCCCGGTAGCAGAGGCGACTGGGACAGCAGGTTGCCTGCGTAGGCGAGGATGGCGCGCAGGGTTGTGGGCTCTTGGGGCGCCATGACGAGTGCGCCGTGACAGGTACGTGTATGTGTGTCGTGTCTATGTTGTTTCGTATAAGCTATGTTTCATGGAGCCATTGCTGGTGAACGCATGGGATGTCGTCGAGCTCTTGTTTCCAAGAGCAGCAGCCGTGCATCGAGGGATGTCGAGGTTGGAGAGCGGCTAATGACGGAGTGGCCCGCTTTCGCCAAGCCGCCCGGAACTTGCCCCACGGGACCTTTTAGTCGGATATGATTGGGCAGGACCCTCACAGTGGAGTTGCATCCATCTCTTCACCCCCGTCTGACTGCAACAAAACATCGTGAGTCTTCTGTCGGTGACCGTTGCGTCCTAGTTACTCGGAAGAACGAGCAGAAGCCGAGACTAGCAGGTGTGACTATCCATCACAAGTGTTGATGTTGTTTCTACCTCTGCCATTCAGCTATCGGCCATAAGGTAAGTTTCATGATAGACCGCAAAGTGGACCGTCTCGAGGGCTTATTATTCCAGACCAACAGTGAGTCATCTTGTTTTGTAGTATTTAAGCATGCTCTGGGCCTTTTTATGCTATTGACACTTAGTTTAATCAAGATATATGTACTGCTTGCCTACTGAACCAAGTTCTTTCATGAAAATTGTCCTTCTCGTTTTTTAGAGTTGTTCATTTTATAAATTTTTCAACTTTAACATATCAGCCGAACAATATGCCTCCCAACACGTCGAAACCCGTAACATCTATTTTAGATGCCATTGGCAACACACCAGTAGTACAATTGCACCGTGTTGTCACTCCAGACTCGGCCGATGTCTTTGTCAAGCTCGAGTCTATGAACCCAACGGGCTCTTACAAGGACCGGATGGCCAAGGCCATGGTCGAAGGCGCTGAGCGCCGCGGTGAGCTCAAGCCCGGCGCAACGGTCGTCGAGGCTACCGGTGGTAGCACAGGCTCCGCACTGTCAATGGTCTGTGCCGTCAAGGGATACAAGTTTCTGGCCTTCACGTCCGATGCCTACGCCGACGAGAAGCTCCTGACGATGAAGGCATTTGGCGCCACCTTGGACGTGACCCCGAGTCCTGGACGAAACACAACTCCCGACTTAATGGCATCCATGAAGAAGCGCGCGGCACAGGTCGGCAATGAGCCCGGCTCAATCTACACAGATCAATTCAGCAACAAGGATGCTCTTCTTGGGTATGCTGATATCGGCCGAGAGCTTGTCGAGCAGTTTCCTGGTGGCGTCGACGTGTTCTGCGGTGCATATGGTACCGCTGGTATGATGATGGGTGTGTCGGGAGTTCTCAGAGCCCAGATGCCCGCAACGAAGATTGTGATGCTGGAGCCTGACACGACAGCATTACTTTCGAAGGGCGCGGATGGTGCTCAGGCCCATGGAATAGATGGTGTTGCTCCGGGCTTCATCTCTGAGCATGTGGAGAAAGACAAGTACGATGAAGTCCAGACGGTCGGAGAGCAGGAGGCCCGGGACATGTGCCGTCGGCTCGCCAGGGAAGAGGGCCTACTGGTTGGTACATCATCGGGCATGAATATCGTCGCTGCTCTCCGTATAGCGAAGGAATTGGGGCCGGGCATGAAAGTTGTTACTGTGGCTTGCGATACGGGACTCAAATACTTGAATGGGCCGCTCTTCTCTTAAGACTAGCAGATGGCTACCAAATACGAAAGAGGTCCGTCATATTCGAACATCCTAGTAGCTCACTCCATCTGTCTCGATCTATTCTGCTCCAACAATTTCTCAATGCCCTTCCATTGTTCGACAACTTCAGATTCGTCCAGGTTAGGGTCAGGCTCAGGATCATCCTCATCCACGTTCCATTCAACCGGCTGAATCGAGCCATAACTCTCACACGTTTCCGCAACCACAAACTTCCGCTCCTTTACCAGGTCTCCCAGGTCGATCGGATAGGCTACGATTTCAAACTCGCACAAACGTGTCGGCCTTGCGGCTATAACCCCATGTATAATGTCGCTCCAGTCCGTCACTTGATTTGCAAAGCAGTTCCGAAGACTGATCTTCTCAAGTGTTTTGCAGTGCCCTGCGAGGTAGCGAGCTAGCTCAATGCTGAAGCAGGCATACTCGAGCTCAAAGACCTTGAGATTGGGCAATTGCACCTCGGTCCACTGAATGGGTTCATAGTTGTCGTAATGCCCCATAACAGCATTTTCGTCCCCAATCACCCTCAGGTGCTCACAGTTTGTAAGGTGGCGGAAGAAAGAGTCCGGCATGCAAGACACGAACATTTCGTGCGCTATCGTCATGCTTCCTGCGCCCATGTCCTCAATACTGTGGAGTTTGATCTCGAAAAATGTCAAATCGTTCAGCAGGGACTTCCACTCCGGTGCATCAAACGCGTGATATTCCGGCGCAGGAGGCAAGCCGTCGATACGCAGGCGTTTGAACGCTCCAGCGCTCTTGCTCAGGGCCAAGAAGCTCTGCTCCAGCAGGATCCTCCACGGCTCGGCGTCATGAGCCCCATAATGGTCGTCAAAATCCGAGAGAGCGAACGGTGTCATGGGCCAAGCGACAAGGAACCATTCGTCAAAGACTAAGGCCACCTCCTCGAGGTTCGGAAACTTGTGTAGCGATGCCAGAGCTTCGCGCACCTTGTCGCTCAGCTTGATGCTGGGGTCGTTCTGGCACTTCTGCGGCGGCTGCAGGTCCTCCCACCCCTTCAGCGGCTGCGGGTCGTTGGGCGAGTACTGTACGGTGCGGACGAGGTGTGCTCGCGGCCCTGCGGCGATGGCGAGGACGTTGCGGCCGCTGCGTTCCTTGTTCTCTTCCATCACGAGGCGGCGGTAGGCGCGATGCTGTACCGCGGACATCATCTTGCGACAGGTCTGACATAGTTGCATGCAGTCCTCGTCGTCGAGATAGATCTCAATGGCATCCTGCAGCTCCTGAGGAAGGCTGATAAGACTGGCCATGGTGGTCGTGTTCTTGATCAGTCGCTGGGAATTATGGGCTGCTCTTGAAGAATGTGCTGTACCTAGGATGCATCTGGCCGGCCATGCGTGTTTTCATAAGCGATGCACGGAGTGAAAAAAGAGCACTCGGCGTTGAAATTAAACAGCCGAAGAGGAGCAGGGTTGCCTAGTAGCGCGTGCCTAGAAGCCCGGGGTGGAGTTCCATATTTCTTGGCCGCAGTTTTGGTCCACAAGCAACATCACGACTAACGCGGCCGGCAGCTTGCTCTCAAAAACCTTTGTCATTTCTGCTTACCGGAGGCACCAGATATTCATCGAGGTGATAAGAGCAGGAAGTCTTTCCGGCTTCAGACCAATTGGTGTCGACGTGTTGATTTAGGCATCAGGCACCGCTAAGTTGTACGATGGGTTATTCAGGCTCATTACCGGAGGCGCGGAGGGGTCGCTTTGAAGAAGACACTCAACTCATTGTCACATGTTGTGGCAGTGTCTAACCAGCTGTTATCATGCAGGTAGGTGGCGTTGGATAAAGTAGATAAGCAATCATCGGGCCGTGTTCTGGCGGTCGAGCAGCATTTTCGACCGTGCATATAATGTGCGTCGCCAATGTTCTGTCCGTTCTGCCGACTTGCACTTCTTTCTTGCAGATACTCTAAGCGTTATTAGGAGGTTGCCCAAGCACGCCTCCTTGCAATGTCGACCTGTCGCTCAAAGGACACCATATCTGCGGGGTATGCCGACGCGCTGAGCACTGGAGACACCTTGCCCCGACCTGGCCAGAAACGAGCTCGATCGGAGCCACAGCAGCCTTACGACACGTTTGAGGCTACATCTAGAGATGACTTGAGCGATGATCAACTCAAATCTACTTTTAACATGGACCCCAATGGAGATCTTCACAAAAACAACAAAAGGACTCGCTTAGCGGAATCTCTTCCGTCACTAGAACAGCACGTCAGCTATACAGTGATCCACCAAGTTAAGTGCCACGGTCAGAAACGATCTTTGCATACACACCATCCGGCCGACGCCACATTTAGCGATGTGCCACGACTCTATGCCGGCGACTGCGCTGCAAGTCCCTTGCATGGCCTTGAGGCCTACTCTTTATCGTCGAACGAATACATGAAAGCAAACCCGGACGTCAGCTTCCTTGCTTTTCGTCAGTACGATTGTGAGACATACCATGGGCCCCTTGAAAGCAGTTTTGAGGCGATGTCGTTACCCTACATGAGCAATTGGCGGGAGGACGACATCGTTCGTCCGTATTACTCGGTTCTAAGAGATGCTGGTCCCGAAGCAACGCCGGACTCTGAATGGATCAGGACATTGTCACCAGAACTGATCATTACCATGCAAAAGCTAGAACAGCAAAATCCGAGGGCTTTCAGTGGATGGAACTCAAATGAGAATCTGCGCGCTCCATATGTGCGCTTTCATCATAACCATCAAGCTATGACGACCCTCGCACGACAGGTACTTACGGAGCGTGAGAGATCGCACATTACCGCTTTGCTCCAATATCTAGACGAGACGTCAGGCTCTGATTATTCTGAAGCCGCTCAACTCTTCGATAAAGGCCTTGTCACTCTGAAGCACCTACCTAAGTTGTTCCGCCCTCATGAGATCATGGTCAGCTTGAAGGAAGACCAGCCCCGGGGGTTCCTGATCACTCACTGCGAGATGAAAGATCAGGCTGTACATTTGCAATGCATGACGTGGAGCTTCAATGGAGCGTTCAGAAGAGCCTCTGACCAGTTCAAGATTGACTGGCCGGGTGAAGCCAATGACGTGATCCCAATGGAAGAGTTGGGAGTATTTCCGTTGAGGTATGATCAGTCCGGCCTTAAGCAGAGGCTTCTTAGTCGGGCGGCAATCTTTTGGTCATGCCGCCACAGGAGATTTGTTGGTTACCAGCCCTCACGTCGGACATTGGAACTTCGAATTGTGAGTCGTAATGATCCTCGACTCTGCAGGTCGCTGATCTTATTGGGTAGGCACACCCGCGCTATATGGTCGATGTCGGCACATACAACGAGCTTCACGATGAGAACGATCTGGCCAACTCTTCACGGAATCAACAAGAAGACTTCGAACCTCACCTATTAAAGTCAGAAACTCTTCCCAATGACGAGTTTGCACTACAACTACCGGCTCATATACGTGGATTTGGTTTGCATGACAAAAAATGGAGTAAGTGAACTTCTCTGTGCGATCAGCCGATGTTAATTTGAAAACAGTCAGTCTAGAGGTCGAACGTATTCAGGACATCCAGTGGAACAAGAAGGCCTTCGAACGACTAGTCCTGGATCCCGACAAGAAGCGCCTGATCACAGCAATGGTTCAGGGGCAGATACAGTCCGATACCTCAGCTGATGTCATCGAGGGAAAAGGCAACGGACTGATTATCTTACTGCATGGCGGCCCTGGGACAGGCAAGACTCTGACTGCCGAGAGTGTCGCAGAACTGGCAGAAAGACCACTCTACCGGGTGACTTGCGGCGACCTGGGTACGGATCCGGAATCTGTGGAAAAATATCTCGAGTCCGTATTATATATCGCCACGCTATGGCGAGCAGGTGAGATTTCCGTGTGCAGACACCAGTGACGCGAATGACTAACCTCTAATTAGTGGTCCTTTTTGATGAAAGCGATGTATTTTTGGAGGAGAGGACTCAGGCTGATCTACAGCGCAATGCGCTCGTCTCAGTCTTCCTCCGTGTCTTGGAGTACTATGACGGTATCATGATACTTGCATCTAATCGAGGTAACTCAGACAACGCCATATTACTGTTGATCAACAGGCGACTAACATGTAGGTATGCTAAGTGGGCACATTTGACGAGGCTTTCAAATCGCGAGTTCAGCTCGCTCTTCATTACCCAGCCATCGATGAGAACGGAAGAAAGGAAATATGGAATGACTTTATTCATGATTTGGAAAATCAGGGTGCAAAGGCCAATTTTGAAAAACTCAAGTCGCAGGTCTCAACCTTGGCAGGGGAAGTCCTAAATGGACGTCAAATTCGAAACGCAATCAGAACGGCGAGACAGGTCGCGGTGCAGGACAATGAACCACTCTCGTATAACCACCTTCAAAGAGCCATCAAGGTTGCCCAAGAGTTTGAACAGTATGTCGTGGAAACTCATGGAGGCAACACACACGAGGAATCTGCTAGGGCCCGCAATCTTAGATGTGACTAGGACAATGAGCTGTCGAGGCGCAATCAATTTCATGAATTAAACGGAGCGAGACTAGACTTGGTTTTTTCTCTATTGAGGAATGTCCTTCGCGGCGCTGCTGCATCCAAGCCTTTCGTCCGCTCACATTTAAGCAACTGGATACCCCGTGATCTTTAACAACCAACTTCAAAAGTTAGCGTCCTGGGCCTATAAAGACAATATGAGGTCACTCGTCATGTTCCTAGGGACGGCAAATCGCTTCTCACCTCTTGAGGCTACTTCGGCCTGTTGCCGACACTTTGACATATGCTATCCTGCAGCAACGTGCGAAAATCCAACATCTTACTCGGCACTTTGATTCGGTGACTCTCCACTCGCGACGCGCTGGTTGAAACCGGTATCACGAGTAGTGTTACTCCCGAGATACAATGAGGCCCAACCGGTCGTAGGAGGTACAGGGGAAAGAGAACCTGGGGAAGAGACGGCCATGAGCCGGCCGTTATTATTGAGCGGCGGCATGTATTTGTCATGTGCCTTGACAAATTCTCGGTTGAACTTGTCAGCGGCCTCCAGGGCGTCCTGAGCCTTCCTCTCTTCCCTCTGCTTCTCCTCTTCCATGGACATTTTAAGCGCCCGTGCAAGCTCCGGGTCCATAGCTGGATCAAAATCAAGACCATCGAAGCTCGTATCTGGAAAGGAGGATGGCGAGTTACGCGAAGACTGCGCCTTGAGCGAGGAAGTCTGTATGATCTTCTTCTCTATAGTTCCCTTCAGGGCTAGCAGGTTTCTCTCCCTCCTCCGTTTGGGGTTGCTGAAGTCGTCGGATATCGTATGGCCATTTTCCAAGCCCTGTTTGAAATTTTGCAATGCCCCACCCACTGACCGTCTCTTCACCAGATCCTCGACCTTTATCGGATCACTGCGGTCCTGCTTTTTGTCATGGACAGGGCCAGCGACAGAAGTATTTGCAGCTCGTGATAGAGCGTCGTGCGCAGCGGGACCAAACGTTCGGAGAGAACTGTTCGAACCAGTCTCATGGGTGGTTTCAAGATTGCTGTGGTTGACGTGTTGATCAGAATTCTGCCTGACGAAAGGATCTGGGACGTATGAGTCCAGGCGGGGTTTATAAAAGAGTCTAGGCGGTGTCTCAGCGAACTCCTTCTTGGCATTGGCCCCCAGACATAGTCCATCCCCGAGTCGCGGCGAATCGCGCAGGACCTTCGGAGACCTTTCATCCTCGAAGCTGTCGACGACGCGCCCCAATTCAGCCACCTTCTCCTTAGAGAAAATACTGTCAAAGTTGTCAGTGCGGTGATTGGCAAAGCGTTTGAGATTGCCGACGACATCGGGGTGCTTTCGCTGTCTTGCACCATGTGGCCGCCCTAACCGCTGTTTGTGGACTTTCGAGCGAAGACGTGGCTCGGGGGAGTAGCGGTCTTTGTTGCTAGGACCAGCGGAGGAGAGATTCGAGAGATGCCGAGACATCGTGGGACGAGAAAACGACCTAAAACGGCGTTACCAGTACAGGGCCCTCGAGTCCTAGCTTGAGATTCTTCAGGCAGGAGATGGGCTCGTCGCAGCATAACCTGAAGCCATCATTGCTGCCTTGTAGAGAACTAGATTTACTGTATCCCCGGGTAGCACTAGAACCATCGCCACAAATCAGTTCCTTAGGCATTAATGCATAATTATCCGGGTGATTTCCATTGGCTCGAACGAAAGTGGGAAGGCTGTGCAGTGCAGATGACAAACCATGAGGCCTCCAGGGAAACCTGCTCCCAATCGCGTGATTATGATTAGTGACGTTTGACGTCAAACGTGAGTCCCGATGACAATGATTTGGCATGCCTTTATTTGAGAAAGCAATGGATGATCCCCGAGTCGACTCATTTGTAGGTCTTTCAGAGGAGGACGGGATTCCGGGTGATGGCATTGCCGAGAAGATGTGGTACACCGGAAAAGGGTCAGTGCTTCCCGGACTCAAACGAGTTGATCAGGCGAATAACTGTGGCCTACTAGACACGACATCGCGAGGAGCGCATACGAGGACGCTATTCGTCAATTACCCAAAGAAATAACATGGATGAAAGAATATGAATCCCTGAGTGACATCATCTCCGAAGCTGACACAATTGGGATGCAATATTTCGATGTGGGCAATGAGAAGCGCGTAGTTCTTCACAGCGTGCGGAAGATAGCCTCATGGATTGTGTATCATGGCAGAATTCTTGATATTCTTTCACAGCACCATCCTGAATATCTGTCGCTTGCGTGGGGAGCAACGAAATTCATCCTGCAAGTGAGCGGCATGATGTGCATCGAGGAGTCTGTGCTCTGATGAACTGACCGAGAAATAGGGGATAATCAACCATGAGAAGATCAACACACAGATATCAGAGACACTGACGGAGATTGGCAATCTACTGCCTCGTGCCGAGCATGATGCTCACTTGTATCCAACAGATCGCCTAAAAGAGTGCATGTGCCGTCTCTATTCGGATCTGCTCCGATTTCTCAGCAAAGCAGTGAAATGGTTTTCTCGCCCTTCTGGAGAACGTGCCATAGCCTCTGTATTCAAGCCCTTTGATCTCAACTGGAAAGATATTGTCGACCGCATCAGGGCCAGTTCGGCCGTGGTGGAGCAGGAGGCCGCCGCAGCCTGTCGGGCGGAGATCCGCGGTGTTCATCTCGAACTACAGCACAATGGAAGCGAGGCAACGCAACTAAGAGAAATCGTGAACCAAAATCACCTCTCATACATCGAACGGTTCAACAGGATCGACGGCAAACTGGAGGAGTTTCGAGCCGAATTCAAAGAGACCAATGTCAGAACAGTCAACATTGTGTCTGAAACGAATGCACGGGTTACCGACCTGCAATATAGTGAGGTTCTGGGTGTACTGAAACCCAGGAGCTCGCCAAAGGAGGAGCTGCGCAAACAAAAAGCATTGATAAGTGGAGAGCCACCCTGGATCCAGAACAATCAGTCTACGGTAGAACTCATTGAGACCCTTGGCAGCTGGATAGTTGCTCCGGTGAGCGCTTTGCTAGTTCTACAGACCTGCCCACGCGCGGCCTCGACGGCAAAAGGGGTCGTAATAGAGTTGCTGGGTGTTCTTGAACCTACCACTACAGCTATAGCCTGGCACTTGTCCGGCGCATCAACAGAGAATGCCTCGACAACCTCGATATTGAAGAGCTTTCTGTATCAATTCATGCAACTGAAGCCAAATAACATGAATCCGAGCATCGAAAGTCTCGGGACAGTCGGCCTCGGTGCTGAGCGCTCCGAACTAGAGTGGCTCGCGATCCTGCATTCGGTTATCACCCAGTTCTCGAGGTGTTTTCTTGTGTTTGAGGCTGAATCGGGCACTGGCGAAGAATCGCAGACCAGAGAGCTTCTCACCATGTTGGAAACGATCACTAAAGAGAGCTCAACCTCTGCACGTCAGCTGAAAGTGGTAGTCATGTGTAGCAATACTGATATCGCGACCGCACTAGCATGCCCCGCGATATCATCGGTCATCACTGTCAAAAGGCCAGAACCACCGCCACCACATCTTCGCAGACAGGCGGCTGGACGGCAGACCAGAGCACAGGCTTGGGCAAAAGTTGCTCAGCGGCTGAAGAACGCATAGGTTGACAATGGATCTTGCTCAGCGTCACGAGCCGTCTGGCATAGGATTGACAATATTGAGAGACGAGTGACAATATATGCTGCTATATCATCTAAGCAATACTGAGCAGTAATTTGTCCATTCTACACTTGACTTTATGTTGAGGGGGAACATTATGGGGTAAATGCTAGGAATGTAGTTGGAAGAAAGCAACCAAGAAACTTTTCAAACCATGTGTTTTGTGCATATCAATGACTTTTGACGAAAGTTTGAGCCTGCTTCGTGAGTCTGAGTGTGTCAAGGTTTTCAGTACCCATGATATCCATGTCAACTTTCTCGCCCTCAACCCTTGCCTTATGTGCCACATCAAACAACGGGAATCCTGATATGGCTGGAACAATGCCTGTTTTCCAACACCAAATCCATAGCAGGACCACCCAAATGAAGACTATTATGCCTCCCTGAAGCACCATAAAAGTGATAAACATGGCGTTGTTGAACTCAATCTTGAGATACGGCTCTACGACAGATGCCGTCGTGTAGAATTGTGAAGGCAGTCCCGCCACCAGCTCATTTGACTTCAATGCTGTGTTGGCCCAGTTGTTCGAGTTGAACAGCCAGAAAGGAAAAGCAATGATGCTGTGAAAGTTCTGCTCTAGAATCCCGTATGTCGAGGGAGTCTCCAGTTGAAGTGGAGCGCTCCAGAAACTTTGTGCAATGGATGATGCGGCCGGGATGTCCGCTGCTGTGTAGTTCAGAAGCCAACGTAAAGTATCCCTGTAAGCACCAATGTCGATGTCTAACACCTGAACAGGGTCCGTGGTGTCCTGTACGCTGATGATACTGTGGTTGGAGCGAGAGGAGACGACCGTTGCTTTCCGGGTGTAGAAGTTCACCCGAGTGGTGATGTTCGGCATGGGCACACCGACTCGGCATGCGAAAAGACCTGATGGGCTTCAGCATACTTTCTGACTGCCTTCTCACCGTTGTTGTAAACTCACCTGCCCTCAAAGCCCCGCCTTCGGCCTCATCTCGTAAGCAGAATCGAATGCCTATCCTTACGCCCACTTGGCCAAATATGTCACAGTCTGCCTCCTTGAAGTCGGTAAAGACTGTTTCAAAGTCCATCTGGATCGATGTGGCGCTATCAATCTTGACCATAGTGAAGTCTGTGAAAGCTGGAGGGTTCCACGGAGCAATCATCTCCAGACCGCCGGAGAGCAGGTAAGAGGCACATCTATCTCCGTCACAACTAACCGGAGAAGATGCGGTAGATATCAGGGGATTGGCAACCAGGAAATAGACTGCTGCGAAATAAGTGAATGGCAGTATAGTGTATGGATCGCCCGGCGCCAGACTCTGCAGGTACGCCAGGAATGGTTGTAGTAGTGACGCGTTGAAAGGTCCCACTCCGGCAGTGACATTGCAAGTACTGGCGGTGTCATAGACTGTTACCAAAGAAGTCTTGACTAGGAACATCCTTTACATTAGATGAAACAAACTCAACTTTGGAGAGCGTGCCTTACAGAATAAGACGAGCCCGGAGATCCACAGTGCGGCAATGAGTGTGATCCTGCAGAGAGTGAGTATAGTGAAACTTTCCAATGCATATGCTGTCATGATACGAACCTCACGAATATTGCGGCCTTTGTCTGTAAATCTGAGACAGGTGAGCACAATAAGGCCAAGGAGCCGCGGTTCATCGTGGATGGTGATAGAGCCAGTAGGTCGTGATAAGAGAGGCCGTGCGAAGAACTGATAAGAACCCACTGAAGGAACAGAAAGATGTCGTCAAGAAGAAAGCTCAAGAGTGCCGAAAGCACGCCCTGTACTGCCCTGACCACAGAGAGGGTCGTACTGCTTCCGATTTTATCGAAATCACTAAGCGGAATTCCTTGCTTCGACCGGAGATTCTAGCCTTTGCCTCACAAAGCAGACATGGACAAGGGCACGTTATCGATGATAGTTAAGGTCACTAGTGGATGCCCTGGCAAGGACGGGACGGTGTGCACGCACTGTTCGCGGCTTAAAGATGCTGACCCACCGAGCTGATCATCTTCAGCTTGTACGGTTCAGGCAGGGAGTAATTAATGTTTTGGGCCCGCTTAGAGACTCTGGAGACTGTCAGATAAGGGAGTCTAGTTGAAATCGAGATGCTCGCGCAGCCTGGTGCCAAATTTGGGCCTTGGCCCCCAGAACCAGCCCCCAAGACGCCTGCACCATATCAGGCTAACTGTTATCGTACCCAATAAAAAACTACCTTTTAAGCCTCACCAATACATCATGCATCTAGGCCTGTCTATCTAACGTAGAGGGCGCAAAGCCTGCTTCAGCCAAGTGCATTTGCGAAGTGGCGAACTGCCGGCCCAACCATTTACAGGTAGTCCCAGCCACCTGTCGAAAGCACCGCCGGCTTCCAATGCATGACCGCTGCTTATTCGAGAAATAGCGGCTCTTAAAATGGTTCCCCATCAAGTGTACATCTTGTCATAATTCATACTCTTCATGTCCAATCACGAAGCAACTCTTGAGCCTCGCCAACACGTCGCCCATCCAGACACGTCGACATCGCGTACCGGGCGACGAATCTGCCTTGGCGAAGTGCATTTGTTCAGTGGCAAGATGCAGACCAGACCACTCACGGGCGGTCCTAAGCACCTTTCAAAGACACTTCCAGCTTGGGAGAAATCCTCAATGCACCACGGCTAATCCCAGACTCAGCTTGCATCATGCTTCAGTGCGCCATTCCTAGGTAGCTACCCAGGGCGGACGCGTGGTTACGTTAGTAACGGAGCTACTTTTTGTTTGGCTGAGGTAGCAAATATTCCCTTCGCTACAAATTAAAGTCAATCTTGGCCCCATTCAATTTATGAAGTGGGAGTACAGCCTTCTGGCACCTGACTGCAGCAGTGGCGGGCAGAAATGTGACGCAGACCGTGTAAGTAGGACTGCAATGCCCGAAGCAAGAACCCTGGTAATGAAAGTATAAACTTCAGGACTTATCCAACCCCCTTCCTCATCTGGCCGTCCCAATACATGGTGAGCGGTGATGTGCTCGAGGGCACGAAATGCCACACCGCAGGAACTACCAAGATCACAGCATCTCCGCAGCTCTCAAACTCTGCCCAATTCTCGCAGTTCTACCACGTGATGGGACTCAAGTACTCGACCTTTTCCAAAGACCCCAAAGGCTTATCTCACTCCTTGATGATTGACGCCGGCGGTGGGTTGTGGGAGTATCGCGAATTTGGATCTTTGTTTCCCGGCAATCCAGCAATGACCAAGTGTGCCGTGGATGCAGTGCCAGGTCCCAACTGGGCTGGCTTCACGACCAACATCTTTTCGACTGAGACTGCCTCGTCTACTATCTACACAGGTGTAGGTTCGACTTCCTCAAAAGCAGCTCCAACGTCTTCTGCAACTCAGTCATCGGCGCTTCCAACCTTAGCTACACCCACGGCTCCGCCCCCGGCCCCGTCGTCTTCCCCTTCAACGTCAGTGGAGATGCCGTCGTCGCATGCAGCATCACCCACCACCTCGACCTCGTTCCCATCGTTTCCTGTTTCAACATCTCCAGTGGAGGTGCCCTCATTGAGCACGGAATCGTTCACCTCATGGGCCACAACATTTCCCTGGTTGTCCTCGCTGTCGTCCTCCACAGCGTTGGAAGGCTCTTCATCTCCGGCACTAAGTGAAGCACCGAGCGCGTCTCCCTCCACAAACTCTACCATAGCAACAACGTCTCCTGTCACCATAACCGCGGGCGTCGGACGTTTGTATAGTCCAACAGTTGGGTTCTGGACATTGCTCAGTGGCATCTACATCATGACCTGGTTTTGATAAGCTCACCTCCATAATGGCGTCTTGAGACACCCTTCCTTTATTGTTAATTTTCGGGTTTCATGTGGAGTAACTGCGTCGGCGGTCTTCTTGGGAGTGAAAGTATCCTTGGTTCTGTGGAGACTGAGAACTTTGACCTGATTGAAAAACCTCAAGATTTTGCAGCCACTGGGAGATTTCTCAGCATTCGTCAAGTGTCACGCTTGCTTGAAGCATCAGAATATTCACTAGACTGTAGTAGCATACAATTTGTATGGATGAATGTACCTGCCGAGCATACGTCGTCCTGTCTCGGGATGAACAAGGCCACTCCGGCCGGTGATGCGGGAAATGTATGTGTCATTTACGTGAATTGAGCAGAGCGTGCGCAGAATAGTCTCCGAGGAATGATATTACAATCGTATTACGTGATAGTGAGTTACAATGTATGTTTTCTTCTATTTCCCTTACCACAATAGTAGGTTGAGTTGTCTCTCTACAAAGGCCATACCGAGCAGATGAATTGCACAGACGAGGTGTCTTCTACGGGTCCCTATCTGATATGGTTGCAACTTGAAAATGTTTTCGAAGAAAAACAAGTTTTCTTGCATGTGGCGATTTCCAGCAGTGTCCGATACTTCTGTCTCCAGAAGGACTCTTGTGAGCTTACACCGAGGACTTGTTCACTTCCAGATGTTCAGCTTGGCTGCCAAGGTCTTTGCGGTCATCTGTGGGATCGATCGCCACACCAGTGACCTCCGTTGCCCTGGCGCGTTCTCGACTCACACGAGTATTCCAAGCCCTGGTATTCGTCGCAAAGATCTCCTCCACCTGCTCCAGAGTCTTCCCAGCAGTTTCAGGCCAGCAGAGATAAAAGTGGACCGTGGCAACGACAAGAAGCGTACCAAAGACGATGTAGACCTTCCACTTGATGTTCACAAAGGCCGAGGGGACAAACCAGCTGAGTGCAAAGTTGAAGATCCAGTTCGAGGCGGTGGACAGCGATGCGGCCTTGCTGCGAAGTCGAAGGGGGAAGAGCTCGGGCGGGTACACCCACGAGATGGGTGCGATTGTGGCGCCGTATGTAGCGACGAAGAGGAATGTGCTAGCGATGACAAGCTTGGACGGAGGGCCGTCAATCTGCCAGGAGACTTGCTCGACGTTGCCGACGCCACCGGGCGGTGCCGGAGTGCCGTAGACGGCCATAAGCGCTCCGTTCAGGTACATCAGACCTGAAAGGATCAGAGCACCAATGATGATGGGCCACCGGCGGCCTAGCCTGTCAACCCAAATGACGGCCGGGATGGTCACAACCATGTTGATAACGTATTGGATCGACGAGGAGTAGAGGTTGACGTCACCACTGAGGCCTGCCATGCTGAAAATGTATGTGATGTCTGCATGGGATTAGCGATGATTCATCCTTTCCATCTTGTGCTAGTGGAACGGTACCTACAGTACATGAGCGCGTTGATTCCGGTCAACTGCGACCAGATCTGCGTGAACATGCCGATATGTGTCCTGTAGATCATGTCTGGTTTCAGAAGATCGAGGTATGAAGTTGTATGCATGGCCTCGTCCTCCATCGCCTGCCGGATCTCCGCAAGCTCGGACTGAACGAACGGAGAGCTGAGATCCCCTTTACCGTGGACCAGTGCCAGTACCTGATGGGCGGCATCCCATTGGTCTTTCATGGCTAGGTAACGAGGGGTTTCTGGCGTCCAGAACAGTCCGACGAACAGGAACACTGCGGGGAATGCCTGCACAGCCCATGGAATGCGAAACGAGGCCGTGCCCTCAAGATGGGAAGTGCCGTACGACATGAAGTAGATGATGACCATGCCCCAGGTCATCGCCCATTGCATCGATGCAGTCACCCGTCCGCGTCTGCTGGGTGGTGCCAGCTCAGATATGTAGACCGGAATGATCGAGGTGCAGATGCCAACAGCGCCACCGCAGATAATTCTTCCGCAACAAAGGGCAGCAATATTCTGTGGAAGTGTCAGCAACGTAACCCTGATCTCCTGGGACGGAAGACTTGTAAAGCTCACCTGAGCCGACGCCGTGACAGCACAGCCGATGCACCAGAGTACACCAGCGACTTGAATTGCCTTCTTCCTTCCGATGAGATCTGCGAGAAAACCTGCAACGATGGAGCCGATAAACGAGCCTCCATTCATGGACGCAATTATTCCACCCTGAGTGATGGCATTGGGGCCAGAGCATTCGACTTCGTCGGTAAAAGGGGGTCCGTGGGGGCCTTGGTTGAAGTAGCATTTGTATTGTTGGGTGCCGAGACTGCAGAAAGACACAGCGTTAGTTGTGTCTTGTACGACCATATTGAGCAGCCTCCTGGTGAGAGTCTACATTGCGCTCATGCCAGCGATGTCGAACCCAAAAAGGGTTCCGCCCATAACCGCGATGGCGGTGATAAAGTAGATATTGCCAATCATGGCGCTGCGCTCAGAGGGACACGGAAGAGTACAGATGACTTGCAAAGCGGAAATGATAGAGAGTTATGAAGTTGTGAAAGGGTGCAAAGAGATGAAGAATGTCTGGCGAGAAACTGGTTGAGATGGGATTGGGATTCCTCAGTTATATACGCATTCTTGCCAAGTGGCCCCGTGGGGAAAACAACGCGGAAATCATGCTCACCCGGCTCCTCCACGGGGTAGACCATGTTGCATGAGGCAAAATGCCCTTCACGACGGATAAGTAATACCAAGAGCCCCCTAGTCTCGAGGCTTAACCCTCTGGAGCCAGCTAGTTTGGCGCGGGCCTCGTGCGGCAAAGATCTTTATCCGCAGGATTAGCTGCGCGAAAAACAACTCATAAATCAACTCAGCATCTTCTGACCAATTCGATTTCATGTTCTGATGGGAATAAACGTTGAGAGGATGTACTGCGCTGGAAACGGTGGCTGAGCCACTTCGACTTAATGGACTCTAGGGTCAAGAAATGGCACAAAGATAGGCGGTAAAACAGTTAAGAAAGCAAATAAAATATTCTCTAAAATTCCCAATGAATCTAAGCTAATACTGAATCTATACAGCCTTTGACTTAAGGGCAAGGGGATACTGCGTGGACTCGATCTGTTCGGGGTACGAATAGCCAGCCTGTGCCCTGATCTCGTCTACCACCTCCATGATAGTAATCGACTCGTCCCAAGGTATGACGCTGCTCTCCAGCCTTCCATCCCGCACGCACCGAGCAGCTTCATCAGCCTCCCAGAACATCCCATGTCCTCCAGCGGGGATGTCGAAATGGACTTCTTTTGACTCGTGCCGCTGCTCTGGGTAAGTGCCGTCCTTGACGGTCTTTGGAATGACCTTGATCCATTCAGGACGATGCACCGGTCCATGTACCTGTATCTCGCCCTTGAGCCCCTGGATACGCACGGTAGCGCCTGTAGCCCGCGTGCCGTCCGGGTCGTTTGAGAGCACCATCGAGGTTGCCATGATCCCATGGGCAGCCTTGGTCCCCGCC
Source organism: [Phialemoniopsis] sp. UDSM-2020 (assembly GCA_018873225.1). Lineage (NCBI taxonomy): Eukaryota > Fungi > Ascomycota > Sordariomycetes > Thyridiales > Thyridiaceae > Thyridium > [Phialemoniopsis] sp. UDSM-2020. The sequence continues at coordinate 4,596,028 of JAEILZ010000003.1, forward strand.
GGAGCCGAGGCGGGGAATTCCACGACGGCGGAGACCATCTGGTCGGTGCCAGAGCTCTCTTCATACGCGAGCATCCCAAAGACACGGCTGGGTTTCTGACGTTGGAACCTCTCGCGCGTATGATAAAGCGTCTGAAAGACCCAGATCAAAGGGTAGATGCCGATATCCAGAAGGGCTCCTCCGGCCAGCTCCTTGTCCAGATATCGGTGACTAGCACCGAGTTTGGACACATCGACGCCGGTGGAGTTGTCCACATAGACTCTCAGGACTTCGCCAATCACATCATCTTGGATATACCGGCGCACAGTGGTACTGAGTGGGAAGAATCGCGTCCAAACAGCTTCCATGAGAAAGAGGTCCTTCTCCTTGGCTGTCTCATATAGCTTCTTGGCTTGTTTGGCGTTTACTGTGAGTGGCTTTTCGCAGAGAATTGGTTTCCCATTCTCCATTGCCAACATGCAGTTCTGAAAGTGATGCGAGTGTGGGCTGGCAATGTACACGATGTCTACGTTGGCATCTTGCACAACACTTTCGTAGGAGCCGTATGGGGAGCATTGGATATCGTCTGATTGTACTGGGGTGATGTGTTGCGCGATAAATCTTTCGGCAGACTGCTTCGATGAACTGGAGGCCACGGCGGTGATGACGTGACGAATATCGTTCGTTCCGCGAGTTTTCGGGTCTTTGAGCAAGTCTATGGCGAACAACCTGGCGATGTCGCCAGTGGCTGCAAAGACTCGTCAGATAGGGTCCATTCAAATGCTGAACTCATATGATTAACTCACCCATAAGGCCCCAGCGAATGGTGGTAATCTTGTCCTGTCCCATGTTTGATGTTGGAGAGAGCAATACTTTGCGAAATTAAGGCCCCTGCAAGCAACACCAGACAGAACATATAGCAGACTGTTATCACGACATTGAGCCGTCTAGCTTTCAGGGGACTAAGGAGTTACAGAAAGTCCAATGGGACTGCAGGACTAGTGCCACATTGTTGTTGTTAGTAATCTCACAGAAGAGCGCCGGTCGGGGTAAAGCCCGGAATTAGATCTTTGCCGGGGTTCCACCAGCTCCGCACGCGGCAACGAGATTGGTAAAGCATTCGCGACCCAGTGTTTACACCTTAGTCACCAGGTGTTACAGAGCAGTAGATTCTTCCGATCCTCGGATCTCATGCATGTTTCTAAACGAAGCCGCTGACTGTGGACTCGGCCATTACCCACCTGGGGCATGTTTTGAGACTTGCTAAGCACCCAGGCGAACTGATACACGTCTAAAAGGCAGTGAGGCTGCGTCAATCTTTTGTGGCGCCCTATTCTGAATACTCTCAGTATCCTTGTTCCCACTATTGCGAAGATTATGGCTCCCCAAAGATTACTCGAGGGACTTGTAGCTCTTGTCACTGGCGGCGGTAGCGGTACTTGATCCACCCACCTCGCTTTTCATCTCTAGTCTGACCAAGATGTAGGGTTCGGCGAAGGCATTGCGCACCTCTTTGCCGAAGAAGGCGCCATTGTTGTCATTCTTGACATTGGGCAAGAGGGTGGTGAGCGGTGAGTACCAAACCTTCACAAGACCCCAACAAGACCCTTTTCTACTCGTACTTACACCATATAGGGTGACAAGCGATATACAAAAGGCAGGAAACATTGCAGCTTTTGTCAAGACTGATGTGACAAAGGCTGCTGACTGGCATGCGGCCGTCGATCAGGCGCTGTCTAAATTCGGCAAGATCGACATCCTGGTGAACAACGCGGGCTGGACCTATCGCCGGAAGGACACTCTTACAGTAACTGAGGTTGAGTATGATGGTAAGAAACCACTCAAGTTGCAAAGTTTACCAGAATTTGGAAGCTGACTACCCTGTAGGTGTGTTTGACATCAACGTCAAAGGCATATACCACTCGATCAACGCCACGATGCCACACTTCCTCAAACAAGGCAGCGGGAGTATCATCAACATCTCCTCCTGCATTGTATGCAAGCCGACAACTGGCCTGCTGTACTACAGCGCCACAAAGGGGGCGGTCGACTTGATCACGCGCGGCCTGGCTGCCGAGTACTCGAGTAAAGGGATCCGAGTCAATGGCGTGTCTCCGTCGCTTGGGAACACGGGCCTCGTCTCTGACTTTGTGGGCGAGGGGTTCACCAGCGACATGGCCAAGGCCCAAGCAACAGAGGCCCCAGTTGGGCGCATGGTCACCCCAAAAGATATTGCCAAGGGCTGTTTGTACTTTGCCACCCCTTATTTCAACGATTTTCAGACGTATGTTGCCCGGGCATGATCTCGTCATAAGGCTATCGCTAACCTCGAGGTCCAGGGGTATCATACTCAGGGTGGATGGGGGTCAATACGTGAGTTATCTTATGGAACATCTTCCAAAGCAGACGCTAACTACATGACCAGTGCTGAGTTGAAAATCATTATAGCTTGGCTTACTGAAGACATTCCTAGATGTATGGTAGTTGCAATCGAGTCGAGCGTACATTGAAATTCAAGTATTGGTGAGAGGTACAAGGATCAGTATGCCAATGTTTCCAAGAAAAGGATGTTGGCTCCAAAGCCTAGAAAGACTACCGTGGTACTTCCTTCCTCAGTACCTTGGAAATCCTAAACCTTAATTCTATTTCGTCGGACGTAAAAACAAAAACACAATTGGACATGGCCCGAGTCGAACCGGCTACTCCTGGGGGCGGATAGTGAGAGCTCGCCCAGGTGTGTGCCACTTACACCACATGCCCATTCTAAGATCTTCGTCTACTGCAATTTTCCTTTCATTCCATCGCCTACCGCCTGTCACTCAAACGACTTCCACCTCCAGAATGATTCTCACAATGCCATCTCCCAGACCTCCCCCGTGGAGCCAGGAGTTGAGAAGTGCCCAGTCTCCTCGCACAGTTGCTTGAAGCCAACCTTGGCGTAAAGTTGCCTGGCAGGACTGAGGATGCTTTGCGTGGAGAGAATCAACCGCTTGTAGTTCTTCTGTCGGGCAAAATCGATTGACCTTTGTACGAGCTGCTTGCCAAGTCCTGACCCTCTGGCTTCGGGCTCGACGAGCAGGGCCCGCATCCTGGCGCATCCCTCCGTCAATGGCTCCTTGATCACAAAGACGCAACCTAGGAATCGTCCGTCCCGCTCTGCGATGAACGACCTCTCTGTTTCTGGATCGTAGTGCTCGATGAAGGTGGCCATTATTCTAGCTACCAGGGCCTCGAAACTGGCATCCCATCCCAGCTCGTTGCAGTAGAGCATGCCATGTCTGTGAATGACCCATCCAATGTCGCCTGAGCGATGTGTGCGAAAAGTAATCTCGCCGGCCGCCATTCCTGTGGGGGCTTGGCCAATCAGAGAACGGGCGAATGTCCGTAAATGTCGGGAGCTTAGATGAGTAACTCAGAATCAAGAGATAGAATCAATATTATCTGCCAGATGAGTTGGAAAGGTTAGTTGGTTGGTGTCGTCAATTGCACCACGCCCTTGAATTGACACATCTGCCCCGCCCCCACATAATGAGTCAACTCGTTCCGCCAAGACATCGGGGAATACGGAGTACATGTGGATATCAAACACTGGGGAACAATGGAAGATAACTACTAGAGTCCCAGACTATCATTCGCTTTATCTAATCGTGCTTGATGTATACCGACTTGATCTCGGTCCAATCCAGCACAGAGTTGCTTCCCTTCTGGCGACCAATCCCGGAGCCCTTGAAGCCACCGAACGGCAATTCGTACGCACCGTCCGGCGACGTTGTGTTGACACCCACATTGCCTGCCTCGAGGGCACGCGCAACACGTAGACCGCGGTTGATATCCCTGGTGAAGACCGAGGCGTAGAGCCCATCTGTAGAGCACACGTTAGTCCAGTACAACACACGTAGAGGGATACATCACGCAACGCACACTCAGTATCATTCGCCCTGCGAACAGCCTCTTCTTCCGTCTCAAACTCGTGCAAGACCATGACGGGGCCAAAGATCTCCTCAACATTCAGCTTACTCTGATCAGACAAGCCGGTGAAGACGGTCGGGTGGATGAAGTTGTAGCCCGTCTCCGTGGCCCGCTTGCCTCCAACCAGAGCCTTGCCGTCCTTGGCGCCGACCTCGAGGAAGCTCGCGACGGCGTCGGCCTGCTTCTTGTCGGCCTGTGGGCCCATGTCGGTACCCTTGTCTAGGGGATTGCCTAGTCGTAGGGCCTGCATGCGCTGCGCGACGAGCTGCTTGAACTCGGGCGCTGCGCCCTTTTGGACGTAGACGCGGGAGGAGGCGGTGCAGATTTGGCCAGAGTCTAATTGGCCTGTCAGTACGCCCTTAGACTTGGTTATGTATGGCTTCACTTACTGATGGTAATGGACTTGACGGCCGCCTCAGCGGTCTTGGGGAGATCAGCATCATCAAAGGCCACCAGTGGCGATTTGCCTCCAAGCTCGAGAGACACGGCCTTGAGGTTGGACTTGGCTGCTGCTTGCATGATCGCTCGCCCGGCCCTGGCCGACCCGGTGAAGCTTATGCGTCTAGATTGCGCGGAATAATTAGCTCAGTCACATGGGATTGCTCCTTCAGACGACAGTAAACACACCTAATCCTCATATGAGCAGAGAGCAGAGCGCCTGTCTCGCCAGGTCCGGAGATGACATTGATGATTCCTGGTGGGAAGCCAGCCTGAAAGGCCAGCTGCGCAAGCAGAACTCCCTGGAGCGGATGTTAGGCTTGAATGCTTACTCAACTAACGCCATGATGACCTTACACTCAGGGGCGATTTCTCTGACGTCTGTACAAGGGTTAGAGGGTGGGCGTACTGTTACTATCACAGGATGTACGTACCTTCAGGATGACAGCATTACCAGCTCCAGCGGCCGGGATAACATCATGACACCACTAGTGTTTGTGAGGTTCATCAGCACAAATACCCCTTAGGTCGTTGTCGCGGAGATGCTCACAATCATGGAAGGGAAGTTCCAGGGGATAATCGAAGCTACCACCCCGTATGGCTGCCGCATCGAGATGCTCAGCGTCTCGGCCGAGTTCAACGAAGTCTCACCACCGGCTATTTCCACAAGACCGGCAAAGTAGTTAGAGATGTCGCATGCCTCTTGGATGTCGTCTAGACCGTCATGGAGGGGCTTTCCCATGCAGATCGCGTCAAGCTGTATAAGCCGTAGATATTAACAACCGCACTATGCCTTCGACTTATTGCATTTTACGGCTTACCTCGCTCAGCTTATGCTTATTCTCGTCCATGAGCAGCGCAAACTTTCGAATGACGGCAGACCTTTTGCGAGCCGGGCACCGAGCCCACTGGACCTGAGCCTTCTCGGCTGCCGCGACGACGGCATCGACATCCTCTTCACGAGCAATAGGGATATCGGCGAGGAACTCGCCCGTGGTCGGGTTCTATGGACTTGTCGTAAGTATGGCAGGCAGGACCAAACGTGGCATAGCAGGCTTACCAGAAGAGGGAATGTTTCCCCTTTCTTGCGGTGGACCAGGTGGCCATTAACAAAGAATCTGGACTCGTAGGTAGGCATCGTGTTCTTGTTTAGCCAAGTTAAGCATCAAATGAGTGATCACCGAGTGTAGAAGCCTTCTTTAATGCTCGCTTCCTTGACTTTGATCAGTGCACGATTGATATAAGTGCGCACCAACCGAACCTCCAAGCTCCCCACATCTTGTTGGGTCACCCTATCAGGGCTCTCCAACAATGTATTATTAAACCTCACCCAGGAACCGGGGTCCGGCTAAAGCCTTCTACCGGAAGTGGGTCTGGGAACTGACTACCTGTGCCATCTGCAATCAGCAGCATCACATATTATTGATAATGAATGAAAGGATAGGCTCCATTCTAAGCAAAGCTTGATTTGTCACAGATTATCACCTCGAAAATGGCAGGCTAGCTTTGCGAGAAAGGGTCGTAGACGTGGCTCAACTCTGGGTCCAGCTGCATCTCACCATGCTCAGTGAAGCCTAGGTTCCTCGTGAACAGCTCCTCGTTCCTGTGTGTGTTGTTAAGTGACCTATGTCAAACAAAGTAGGTTCGGGAGGACTTCTCCATACCAGTCAGCTGCATCCAACGCTGCTAGCTCGTGTGCCGAGAGTGAAGTGTCACCTAGACCGACAATGACTCTTGCCGTGTCTTGACTTTCTGGAGTCTGCACATGTGTATTCGTAGGCGGCTGCCGCAGGCCAACTTGTTGGATCCCAGACATTGTTCTCGACTGTTGTACATAGCTCAATTAGAAACTGCAGGTCATGCAGTAAAAGCAGTGAACCGATGCTCACCTTGTGTCTTTTCGCCCGATGTCCGGCAATCATATCGTCATGATCGACTGCAAGTATCGACGCGTCCTTAGGGGACATCGAAGACGTTCCATTGTCCGCCGTGACGGATCTTTCATCCCTAAAGTGCTGTATCCGAGAAAGAACTTGAGTCATAGACTCATGAGACGGGTCGTCAGTACTGAGCAAACGACACCCTACTGTTACTGCAACAGTAAGCCCTATAGGAGCTGCGTTCATGGGGAACGCTGAGTCGTATTTAGTCGCCAGATTCGTAGCGGCGGTACATATTCTGCGCAAGGCTTCGTTGTAAAGCTTATTGTTTCGCGGATCTAAGGCTGCGCAGCGGATGGCCCAGTAGACACATTGTAGGTTGATCTGGTGCGGGAGTGTGTTCTTGCGTGGATCTTGCGACCACAAGGAAGGATTCGTCTCGTTCAGGTGGTGCAACCACGCAGACAACTCCGGAGGACCTTTCGCACTTTCTGTTACGACCTCTTGGCCTTGGTTTGGAGACGAGTTCGAACGGACTGTGTTCAAGATCTCCACCAGCAATACTGTTTGATTGAAGGTTGACAGAGCTCGAAAGGGCTCTCGACCAGAACGGATCAAGGGCATCAGCGTGAAGCTACACCCGGGTATGTCCCAGGTACTCCATTCTTCCCATCCCTCCGCTTCGAGTTGTGCCACGTCTCCAAGCGATGTCGAGCCGGCAGCACTTGATATTGAGCCTGAAACGCTTTTGAGCTGGGGTGTGCGGTCGAGGATCGCGGCAATGAGCCCCTCTACCACGAAACATGCCAGGGATGTCCGCCGGCTTGTTGATGATAGGTGTTGCCCTGGACGCAAGGCAGTAAGGTCCACCACCATTCTCGCTGCAAGTCCTATCATGATCCACGATAGTTTGTGATTGCCGTACTCGAGGTAGAACAGCGCCAGCAAGATCAAAGCCTGCGCATGTTCCTGCTCGAAGTCGGAGTCGAAGGGCGGCATGAGCGAGTATGCCTGTCGAGCTGCGGAGATGGGCAATATTCGAGAAGAGCCCTTACCCATACAGTCACAGCCCTGTGGTATGTGCAATGAGGTATAAGCAATCAATGCCCAAACTAAGGCTAGGGTCGCCCTTTGTGACGCATTCAGCTGCTCGGGACATTTTGACTGGCTCGAAAAGCCTTGCGTGAAAGCTGTGAGCTTGAACTTGTCGATGAAAGGTAGCCACGTATGCGTGTAAGCGAAGTAGATGTCGAAGATTTCATCCATTTTGGATGGGAGGGGAATGAGTAGAGATGGTTGGGCAGGGGCTCCATGGTCTATCTCAGGATCAACTGATGCGCTGGCCGGAGTTCGCGGCGTTTGATCTGTACGAGAATCAGTATTCCCGCCCCGAATAACAAGGCTTGGCTAGGATTTACTAGAGTTCTGGTCCATATGATCCGTTGGATCGGTGTTCATGGCGTCAATGTCAATCACGGTGGAGGCAACCGCCGAACTTGGATGCTTAAACCTGGACAAGCGATCCGTCGGCGGATCCGAGCGCGCTGCAGTCTCCAGCAGCCATCGTGACACCGGCCCTCGCTTCCAACGAGCGAAAATCTCATCCAGTTGCGCCCTTTTAGCGCCCGGCTCAAGAAAGGACAGACTCCTATCTTCTAGCGAGAAGACCGACTGGACTGCCCCCTGGGCGTCGGGCGACCTGGCAAGGAGGTACGCCGCGATCAATTCAGCCAGCAGCGCCCGCCGCTCCAGAAACGAGCACTGCCCCGGCCGCAGGCCTCGCTTCTTGGGCTTTGGGTCGTAGGAGCAGTCCACGCCGTTGATCTGGCAGACGCTGCACACGGGTTGTCTGCCGTCGCATTTGCCCTTCTTTGACCTGCACGGCTCGCACGCTTGCGACACCCGCACACGTTTCGGCGGCTTGCCTCCAGCGAGATCGTCAACACCGCGCGTCGTTGTCTGTTGATTGACCATGATGGTGGTCCGGTATGTGAGTCACGGCGATTCGAATCGGTGTTTTGTAGAGGTCAAAACGACATGGGGGAATTGATGATGTGCAAGAAAGCTGGAATCTAGGGGTGGTGTGGGGTGCATGGGATATGCCCACTCCCCCCCTAGCTTGAAGCTACGAGCACTAGCAGACCCAAGATCAGTCAGCCAGCCATTCGACATTGACAAGACAAGAGCTGCTCTGTCGTCAAGTGAAAAGAACGCTCACTTTAGATGTCCGGCAGAGCAGGGATACAAATTATGATGGAAGACTGTCTCATCTAGATATTATTCATTCTATCACAGTTGAGTTACACAACTTCAATTCTGCGAATGTCATCAGACGGTACATGTTTAGCTTGATGTCGTGTTGACGTCTGATATCAGCTGCTTCCAGGAAGACGCCGCACGAGCAGCAAAACGAGAAGGAATATCAATATCAGGCTGACAAAGATGTCTTGAAAACATCTCGAGGCTGACCCACCCTTTGTATCCCAAGTCGCACACGATCGCCTTCACAGCTAGTCCAATCGGAAGATATCCTCCACGGTCTTGTTCATATGCAAAAAGACGTGCATTTCTGGACCACAACATCCTCCTCGGCTCGCCATCAAGGTGGAAGGGATGCGTTTCGTCAAGAGGAGCTGCAAGCCTCTCCGCATCGCCCACCTGGACGTAGAAGACCTTACTGATGTCCAATGTCTCTACCATCTCCTTCATCGAAGCCTCGATATTCGTGTCGCCTTCGGGAAGTCTGCCACTCGGTGACATCGGATCGCCCCAGACTCGTCCGGCAATGTGGAATGTGTCGAGGCAGAGGCCGAAATTGGTCCGATCGACTTTCCGCACCAGGTCCCAGCTCCCTTGCCATGTATCGCAGAACCTGCCCCAAGCAACAGCTTCGTACGCGAACCTGACGACGGGGTCTTGTTTAAGGCCAAGCTCGGCCATTTCTACCAGATCACGAATCACCGTCGTCGGGACTCCCGTTGTGCCTTCCACGGCCCAGTTTGAAGGAATTTGGATCAGTGTCGTCTTCAGGACCTTGACAATCTTTAGCCAGAGCTTTAGCTTCGCGAAGGCTTCCGCGCGTTTCTCTTGGTCGACCCATCCCTCGAAGAAACGTAGTGGTTGAAAGACAATCACTTCGAGGCCAAGGTCGTCGCACGTGGTCCTGATTGTTTGAGCTGCTGAGAGCCGATTCTCCTCGATGGCAATGCCGCCAGGGAGACGTTCTGCGATTGTGTCAATGTCGTCACTGACAATCTCAACTCCTTCAAATCCAGATTCCGCCGCTGCTTTTAGCCTTGATGTTGGTTCGTGCAATCTAGGAAAGCCCAAGCTGTCTGACGGGATGGCTGGACGAAGATTCGACATGGTATTGTTGTGGACTTGAATGTACGACTTTTGACAATAGGGCTTTAGTGTGTATGGATCCAAGCCTTGCGTATTCCTGAACGAGAAATGACCCTCAGAAGTGACCTGTACAGTATTCCTCTGGATTCGCATAACCACTAATCCGAGTGCTCCCATCTCCTAGTGTGAGGTCATGTTCCAGCAACACTAAGCATCTCGAAGCGACTACCCCACTTCTAGGTTAAGAGCTTATCCGCAACTCCGCGCAGTTCGAGCTATTGGTAATCCTATTTCAGCCATGGGAAGTCGACTTTGTCTTACCCAGCACTGCCATATTCTTTGATGGCGGCTTCGTGTCACTGGGAGAACGCAGTGATGCTTTAGCTAGCCAAGGAACACAACAGGCCCTTCCAGCACTAGTTTCGTACACACGTCGAGGATGGATTCCAACACACCAACCAGGCACCGTTTGTACATTGCGGGCACCACAGGTGGCTCATCCATAGGGCCTCCAGTACATAACTTCATCGCCGAAAAGCTCCACAGACCGACATGGAGGATGCAATTCCTAGAAAGCATGACCATCGAAGATGTCGTAGCCGCCTTCAGAAGCCCTGATTTCGCCGGCGGCGTCGTCACCATGCCCTGGAAGAAGGCAATCATCCCTTATCTCGACGAGGTGGACAACCTGGTCACGCTCACGGGTGCCTGCAACGTGGTATTTTTGACACGGAAAGGGCAACTGCGAGGCAGTAACGTCGACTGGATCGGGATCAAGATACCACTGTTGGCGGCCTGCACGCGACTAATCGCCGGATGTGGCCTGATCTATGGTGCTGGCGGCGCGAGCAGGGCTGCGCTCTACACGCTGGTCGTGGAGATGGGTCTCCGGACCATCTACGTGGTGAATCGCGACGAGGCGGAGGTAGCGGACCTCTTGAAGGACGCAAAACGGTACGACGATTCACTCGACTTCAGCATTGCGCACGTGAAGACGGTGGAGCAGGCAAAGAGCATGGCTGCTCCTTCCTACATCATCAGCACTGTTCCAGATCTCGAGGCGAGATCCGCGAACGAGCTAGAGGCGAGGGCAATTCTGCAGGAGTTCCTGGCAAGAAAGCAAGATGGGGATCGCGTCCTTCTCGACATGTGCTACCACCCTAGGAAGACACGAAACCTGCAGCTTGCTTTAGACTATGGATGGACGGCGGTAGATGGGGTACAAGTCGTCGCAAACCAGCTGAAGGCACAATGGAAGCTTTGGACGGGCGAAGACATTTCGGATGAAACAGAAGCTGCTGCTTTTGCTTTGCTGGAGCAGATGGCTGTGGCAGATGTGTCTGTCACTCCACAAGGATAGCAGGGTAGATTAATAGCTTCAAGAAAGCCCTTTTTGTACGAGAGTACTGTCATGATCCGGACTTCATTCAAGCCCTGTCTTTTCAAGCCCTGTCTTTTCATCTTACTTTAGTTGTAAAATGGTCATGTAGCTACGCTCAGCCAGAGGTCACTGGGCTAAGTACTTCTGGTATCGTTTCAAGGAGGGTGGTTCAATGAGATTATGAAATGATGTTGCTTTACGGTCCTTCCTTCCCTAGGTTTGAGCTAATTTGCCCATCGGGAACTCAAGTCGCCAAATTAGGGTTGAATTATGTGACACAGCCTCAAACAGTAAGCTGTTGCCTCGTAGGAATGTCATACATGGTTGCTGATGTACGAAGTAGCCCATCAAATCTACGCAAAATCCAAGGATCTGCGATGTGCTAAACTAAAAAGGAAGCCAGTTTTTTTTCGCGTCATGCCGGCGTCCAAGTGCCGTGTGGGGGCAAGCTGATCCTTGCAAATATTCTCTCGGCAAGGGTACGATGGCATCACTCTGGAGATTTAGATTCATCTTATGCTGAAGACATGTCAGCTTTAGTGGAGAATTAATCTACTCGACAAAGAAGTCAAAAGCTTCGCCTGGATGAAGATCACTACGATCCAGTAGCTCTCAGTAGAAGACATCTCATGGAAACCCGTATAAAGGGCTGCCAGGACAGCCTCTAACTCAACACCATGATGACCGCTGTGGACGACTAGGAGTGTCATAACACTCCTTCGCCACTACTGCAGCAATGAAGACACCTAGGACAACAGCTCTTTCCGGACTTTATCTGCTACTGTTGGCACTTCCGGCAGCCACCAGATGTGAGCCCCTTTTGAAGTTTGGGTCGTGTCCCAGCGAGCTTGACGCGAGCGATGAAACAGAGTGCGGAACATTGAAAGTCCCGCTCGATCACGGGAACCCCGATGGCGAAGAAATAAACATTTTCGTCCTTCGCTTGAACGCCACCGGCCCAAACAAGCTGGGTAGCCTCTTCTTTAATGAAGGTGGCCCCGGAATTCCCGCCAGCCCCGACTTTGAAGACATCAGCGACACATGGAGCGAGGACATCACGGCCAACTATGATGTGATTGGAGTGGACCCGCGAGGTACCGGTCTCAGCACCCGCCTCAAGTGCAACGGCTCTCTCTTCGACGAGCGGCCTCCCGTTGCTGATTCGTTCACCGAGCAAGGCTTCGAAAAGCTAGTCTCGTTCAATAAGGCCTTTGGGCAGAGTTGCCTAGACATGTCGGGCAACCTAGTGAACCACCTCGATACATATACCATCATGAAGGACTTTGAACTGGTCAGGCAGGCACTCAACATCGACAAGTTCAACTTTGTCGGTTTCTCCTACGGGACATATTTCGGCCAGGTCTACGCGGATTTATATCCACATCATGTCGGCCGCATGGTGCTCGACGGTCTTACAGACGCCACAGATAGTGCCGCTTCGGACATGATGGTCGAGGCCACCTCCCTCACGGCCACGTTCAACCAGTTCTTTAAGTGGTGTGACTCAAACGAGAAATGCGCCCTCAAGGACCAGGACGCTAGGAGCGTGTTTATCAAAGTGACGTCCGGCCCGTCGATCCCGGCACCATGCTCAGAGGATACCCCGTGCAAGTCGCCAGCCACGATGCAGGACATGCTCAACAACGCGATCTCTCAACTCGGCGATACTCAGGTCGGGGGCATTGAGGAAGCATGGGAAACCCTCTCCGTGAACCTGGCCAATGCCAACAAAGGCAACGCCTCCGGGCTGGCGACACCGCTCTCCGATGACGACAATAAAGACTTTGCGTACCTCGCCGTGAATTGCCAAGACTACGGCATTGTACCCAGCACGGGCACACACCTCAAGAATATCTTCACCATCGCCGCGCTCCAGGCACCGCTGAGCCGCGGATATGGAGAACTATTCATCCCTTTGGTATACTGTGCCGGGTGGCCCGCGCCGGTCGTCACCCGTCCGCCTCGTAGCCTGAATCCAGAAAGCATGGTCGCCCTGCCTACGGTGCTCCTAGTCAATGCTTTTTACGACCCGTCCACGAGCGCTGTTGGAGCCCTCTCGATGCGAGAGATGATGAAGAATTCCGTTAATATCTGGCGAAATGGATCGGGGCATCTTAGCTATCCGGCAAGAGGGGATACTGCGAAGGCCATTGATCAATTCCTAGTCACTGGAAGTATTCCTGCTGATGGAACAGTGTATGAGTCTTGAATAGAAGAACTATTAGGAACTAAATTCGAAGGATTTATCAAACGATATCTCATGATTAGCGTTACATGACCAGAATACTTCACTACCTTTGTCCATCTCGGATACATTTCCCATGTTGCACACCTCCAATAAGAGTGCAATGCTCCTTAAAATCAGCTCGCATGGCCGATTCAGGACAAGGCCTTCTCGTTGATCTCTCCAACTACTTTCTCTGGAACGACGTCCTCAACTTGAGATGAGTTGTCCTCCGCAAAAGCAGCCTCCAGAATCTGAGAGCCTTCGAACTTGGCTGCAATCTCTTCGAGCTTCAGGCCTTTGGTCTCGACAAATGTGAAGTAAGCAATAACAAGGAAGACTAGGTTCCACGATGCATTGATCAGATAGAATTTCCACCCCAAGTCTGCCATTGCATACGCCATGGCGAACGATGCAAGAAGGCTGGTCAAGTCAGTAAAGATTCGCAGCTTGGGGAGTTGGTGCTTGCTTACCCAAATCCGGAGTCGAGCATGCGGAAAATGGCAATTGCAGTTGCCCTCAGCTTGAACGGAGCTACCTCTGTCGGATACAAGCTCGTCATGGGCGTAATTGCAAAGGCGTAAAAGCCCTGGAACAGGAATATCACAGCGATTGTTCCGTAGATGCCAGACGTGCTTGCACTCTCACCGTATGCTAGGTGCATTTGTTAAAACAACATCAGCAAGGAGACGGGGCACCATGTACGTACTTTTGATGAGACCACCGACTATGAATAGCGTCACGACCATTCCAGCCACGCTAATAAAAGTCTGGGTCCTTCGGCCGAGAACGTCGAGCATGAAGCTGCCAAAAACGGCGATGGCAAAGGACCAGCAGTTGATGATAACTTGGATCTGTGTCTGAGTCGTCGTATCCTTGATTCCAGCCTGGTCAAGAATCTTCGTCAGGTAGAATCTATGCCGTTCTCGTCAGTAATGAATCGACCCCCGAGAACCATATTACTTACGATATGATGAAATTGCCAAACATGTTGATCATGGGACCGAAACTGACCAGGATTGCCAATCGCTTGCGGTTCGCTGGGGTGGATATGATTTCCCTCCACGGATTGCGAGGGTACTCCTCTGCTTCCTTGGCCATGATGGCTCTGATCTCGTGAAGTTGCTCGCGACCCTTCTGGACGTGCTGAGCATCTCCTGCCCCCTGCATGATGACGAGCACTTCGAGGGCCTCTTCATTGCGATCCTGCGCAATCAGCCACCGAGGCGACTCAGGAACAAAAGGAACCAGGATGACCGCCAGAAGACTAGGCATGATCTGCAAGAGGGAAGGAAGACGCCAGGCCCAGGTACTCTGGATGTTCTGACTGCCATAGTTGACGATGGCGGAGAGCAGGCTGCCAACATAGAAGCAAGAAAAGAAAAGGCCAAGGACCCGTCCGCGGTTGTGTGGGGGAAGCAACTCTCCCAAGAGTGTGGGAGCGGCGCCGTTGCTGATCGAAGCACCAATGCCAACGATAATTCGAGCGACGACGAACATGGCGACGTTCTGAGAAGCCGCCTGGAGCACGATGCCCACAACGGCAACGGCGGATGCAATCAGGATTGCACGTCGGCGACCAAAGTAGTCAGGAATGGGTTGCATCAGGAAGGACCCCAGGATGGAACCCATCCATGAAGCTGCATTGTTGAGGCCCTCGGTTGCCGTTGTCAAGTGGAAGTAGTTCGAGTACGAGGGCAGGATCAAAAGGCCGTTCATGACCGAGGAGTCATATCCAAGAGTCTGCGATAAGCTGTATCAGTATGAGTTAATCGGTCATTCACAGGTAAAGGCGGACTGACAGCAGAGTTCACAATGGCCACGGCCAACAACAACGATGACAGCACCTTGAGGTTCGCAGGAACGAGCTTTGAGACGTGTTTTCGCTCCATTGCGTGGGGTATCCAGTGGTAGTATTGGGACCGAAGCCAAAGAGGAACAGGAGCAGAAAGCCAGTCTCGAAACAAACTCCGGACACAGTCCATTGAGCGAGCTCTCGTCGATCTTATAATGAAAGTCCGGAGGGGAGATGCTACGGTATTTGTGATAAGAGGCCACTGATTGGCCCCCGCAACTAAAACTAGCTCACCTCTTATCAAATTCCATGTGAACGCCTCGACTTGACCAATCATGGATCGCGTGGTGGGCAAGGATCAACTCACCCGAACTCGGCCGACTTTCGAACTAGTCTATCCCCACAGTGCAGAAGGTCGATCACTTCGTGTCTGCCATTAGATAGGATATTTAAGACTCTCTGGGAATCGAAGGGAGCTAACTCTGGTCTTCAGATAAGTCTTCCTTACCGCCAGTTCCGCGTAACCAGTTCCAGGATGCCCGGACGCGTGATGACATGGCCCGCTTGGGCAGAGTACACCTCCGAACCCGCAGCAGAGGCAAAGGATCCAGACTTCCTCGCTACAAAGAAGGCTATCGTTGCCGAATTTGGGCAGGACGCTCTTCGCAAGAGCTGGATTGAGGTCTGTGAAAGACTGAAGATCATCACTGATGAAATCGCATCGAAGGGTCACAGCATTATCCCAATTCTCGATGCTGCACAACTACTCAAGAATGGATTCACCGAGTCTCAAAAGCAAGAAGTCAAGCGAGTCGGCTCTTTTGTGGTGAGAGGTGTAATTCCTGAAGCTGAGGCGTCTGCTCTATACGAGGACATGAGGAAATATGTGTCCGACAATAAAGACCAGATCAAGGGGTGGCCAAAGGAGAGCCCTTCCATGTTGATCCTGTACAGTTCGCCCACCCAAAACGCACTTCGATCACACCCGAACCATCTCAAGCTCCAGCGTATGCTCAACGAACTATGGGACGATCCTACCGGAAAGACATCACCCGACCCGCTCGTGTACTATGACGGGCTCCGCGACCGAGCCCCTCGACAGAAATTCCTCGGTCTCGGCCCGCACATCGACGCGGGCAGTCTCTGTCGATGGGCCGATCCGGTATATCGCGGTGCGTACAGCAAGATCTTCAGCGGAAACCCAGAGCTCCACGACTGCTATGATCTTTCGGTGCGCATGTCGGCGAACCAAGAGCTCTTCCCAGGGGCGGCGCACTCGTCAGTGTTCCGAGCGTTCCAAGGCTGGACTGCCGTGACGGAGACGGCACCCAGCGAAGGAACCATCCTGGTCTACCCCAACGTCGCTATGGCCTTGGCATACGTGCTACTTCGACCATTCTTCAGCCCGCCGACCGATGGCGCGGACATTATGGACGCCACCAAGTGGACTTTCGATGAGACCGCTTGGTTCCCGGGCACGTTCAAGGCAGAGAGCCAGCGGCTGAGCCGCTCTTCACATCCTCACCTACGGCTGGAGGAGTGTCTGGTCCATATGCCCAAGATTCAACCCGGAGACACTGTCTGGTGGCACGCTGATGTAAGTCGATCCACTCATTCCTCAGGTCTGCATACTGACACTGAACTGCAGACATGCCACGCCGTCGATCCCGAGCATCTAGGAACAGCGAACGCGGCAGTCGCATTCATACCCGCTTGCCCGACCACCCCCCGCAACAAAGCATATGTCCGAGAGCAGCTCGCATGCACCCTGGAAGGCCGGCCTCCACCAGACTACCAGGCGGGGGATGGTGATCTTGACGAGAGGAAGTTAAAGGGTTATGTTGGGCTGGAGAGCCTAAGTGATGCAGCCAAGCAGGCGTTTGGGTTTGGACTCTAAGAGAGACTATACACTAATCCATCACGGTTGGAGCGCGGTCGCACTGTCCAGGAGGCTACGTAGCAAAGCTGCTGCTTGTAAGGCAATTGCGTTCTGGGCAGCAACCCCGTCAAGTTGTGACAAGGCAGACTCGATTTCGTTGTGGAACTTCAAAGTTCCACTCTGCAGGTTGCAGGTCTTGGACTCCCTGAGGAGTAACATCGCGGCAACAAAAAGGTGCAACGACAAGGCCCTATAAAATCCTCAGTGCTGGAAATAGTCATAGTCTAGTTGGGATGATAATCACCATTGCTTCCGCATAGTAGCCGGCTGGTCCCACTCGTGACTGATCCATATGAGAGACGTCGCTGATCTAATGCAGACAGATCTAGCCCAGTCATACTTCCCAGGCGAAGAAAGCCAGTCTCTTTGGAGTACTCGATTGATGCGAATTCGGTGGTGAAGAAGCACTAGTGTGATGTCGAAGCGTTGCCATTTGATCCAAGGACACTCTCTTTCAAGTTTTTCAATGGTCTCTGTTTCCGCACTATCGGGCTGGAGATACCCGGGAAGGGTGTTGATGACTTCAGCCAGCTCCTCGTCCGCTCGCCGTACGATATCAGCCACCGCCTGTTCTCCGTACCGGAGGGATGCTCGGAATCTACAATACACTGTAGACGTTCTACACATGAAGATATGATAGTAGACCTGCTGAACATGATCGCTTCCGGGGTGAAGAGACAGTGGGTCTGGGGATGGTAGGGTCATGATAAAGTCGCCTTCTCCGACTTGCGGCGGATGATAAGGTACTGCCATCCTGAGTCTGGGTTTAGTGAGAGGGCAAATTGTGGAAGTTGTGAAGGGGTTCAAGTTGTACCATTCGCATATGACAAGTGTCCACCAGAGCCTTCGTTGTCCTTCAGGGCTTAACGGCTGTAGACACTGAGAGCTTGCCTTGTCAATGCCGAGTTTCTGAGCAATTCTGATCGCACAGCTCCACATATGGGCACCGAGGTCCGGGTCTCCAAGGTTGTTGAAGCACATGCCCAGGATTGCAATTGCTTGCACGCTCCGAATGCTTGGTTGCCTCATGAAGTCGGCCTCGTGGAGACAGAACAATGCTGCATCGTACCAGTGGCGACATAGATTGTTGTATTCGAGCCCTAGTCCAGCTGTGAGCTACATTCGATTACGGAGGACAAGGTAAGCAGCAGTGACGCACCGTCCGGTAGCGACAGCTCTTGTGCTTGATCGTCACGCATCATAAGAAGTGCCGCCTGCAGTGGTCAGCATGTTTCAAATCATCTGTCGAGAACTTCAGTGATTTTGTTTCATACACATAGTAGGCTGAAGTAAACGGCAAGCCATGAAGCATCTGTTTGCTCGAGAGGCACTCCATGTTTTAAGGAAGAGAAGAAGTCTCGATGCTCCTCGTCGAATCGAGGGTACTCAATCGCGTAGTGCACCCACGAATTCCATGTCTTATCATACTCGACGATTTTCCGACTACACATTGAATCGGGTAAGATGATAGATGACCAGTCGAGCTTATCGTGGACTGTTGAAGGTGTCACCAATGCAGCACGTTGGAACAGGACCTCCTCAAAAGGCTCATCCGCCTCTAAAGCCTTCGGTCGCGCACGGCGACTCGGACCAGACTTCGACAAGTCTTTGGCAGCTAGAAGCTCCGCTCGAAGACGTTCGTTCTCTCTCGTCAAGGCATCGTATGAAGGTAAGTCCGGTAAATCTGCAGCTCTGTAGTTCAAGTCAATTTGTGCCACAAAGACAGCATGTGTGCATATTTCAGTACATCTTGACTTCACCTCGTACTAGGACCGCCTCGCGAACACAGCTATCCGCAATGCCGCGGCTGATGCATGTCGAACAAGGGATAGCTTTGTCACACTTGACCTTCCGGGCAGAACAGGACACGCAGCTACGTGGGGCTCGCTGGGAACTCCGTAGGGCCACGGGGCTGCTACCTTGCATTCTCGATTATGCTGATGTCTGTGAAACGCGGTCTTTTCGATGAGTTCATTCCGGACCCTTGTGATCCTCTGGAGGCAAGTCGGTAACCCAAAAGACCGAGCACCCTTTCACCAGCTTGACACCTCTTGTAGAAAAGGCGATCGGATCTTGACCATCGGACGAACAGAGCGGGCTGGCTACTGAAGTCGCGTCGAGATATCTAAGGCGAAGCTGAGCGACCGGAGGCTTTCCAGAGGCGGCCCCCCAAGTGGCGTTCCAGATAAGAAGGGGATACCGAGACGGGGACAGGGAGTAACGAGTACCGTACCTGACTCCTCGCGCGGTACATCTGCGGGGTAAAGTGGGCAGTACTTTGATAGGAAAACTGGCCCGAACTCACCCGAGCCCACTTCTAGACCCTTTGACAAGATGTAGCTACGTAAGACTACCTCATCTCACACCGTTTTGGTTTAGCCTGACCGCCTTCAGCTCACAACGCTGATATCAGCTATCAGAAAAAGCAATCGATCTAAGTTTTGCTCTTCGCAATCGTGTGCTCGCATCTAAGCTTCTTTCCTCGGATACCTGACCTCCCTGGCCACGATGAGCTGTCCGCTTGTTTTCCACGGCACCATCATCCACTCTGTCAGCTTGGAGAAGATCGAGATACTGCAGAATGCGGCACTAGCGGTGGATGCCAAGGGCCGTATCGAGGCCTTGTACAAAGACATCCTCCCCGACGACCCCAGACTGCAGATTCCGGGCGCCGAATTGCACCATCTAGGTCCTCGCGACTTCATCATCCCCGGGTTCATCGACACACACAACCATGCGCCGCAGTGGTCGATGAGAGGGCTTGGACAAGGGCTGCACATCCTCGATTGGCTTGACCGTGTGACGTTTCCTCACGAAGCTCGCTTCTCCGACCCGGGCTATGCCAGACGCGTGTACGAGAGCTGCGTCGACGGCTTCCTCAAGCAGGGCATCACCACGGCATCTTACTACGGCTCGAAGCACTCTGAGGCAACCCAGATCCTCGCTGACATTTGCAAGTCGAAAGGCCAGAGGGCATTTGTGGGCAAGTGCAATATGGACCGCAACGCGCCCGACTACCTCCGAGATGAATCTGCACAGACATCCTTACAAGAGACCCGCGAATGCATTCGCCATATCAAAACTGTAGACCCAGAAGGGACTCTTGTCAGACCTGTCGTTACGCCCAGGTTTGCCATCTGCTGCACCTCGGAGCTGCTCAGTGGTCTTGGAGACATAGTCAAAGAGGACCCGGAGCTCGCCATTCAAACCCACTTCCACGAGGCAGAACAGGAGATCAACGCCACGAAGGAACTCTTTCCGGGATTCAAGAGCGAAGCAGACCTATACGCATCTTTTGGCCTGATGAACAAGAGGTCCATCCTGGCGCATTGCACCTTCATGAATGATTACGACATGGCGAGGGTGCGAGAACTGAACTGCGGCGTTGCGCACTGCCCCATCTCCAACATGACCGTCGGTGGAGGCTTCATGACTGCACCTATACGGTCCTTCCTGCGCCGCGGCATCAAAGTTGGGCTCGGCACGGATAGTGGAGGCGGCTTCTCGTCGAGCATGCTTGACAACATGCGCCAGGCGGTCATCGCATCAAATGCTCGAGAGGTCGAGTCCAAGGGCGAGGACAAGGCTCTCTCGCTCGAAGAAGTATTCTACCTTGCGACTATGGGCGGCGCTGAGGTCTGCTGTCTGGAGAAGGAGATTGGCAACTTTGAAGCCGGGAAGCAATTCGATGCGCTCTGGGTCAGCACAGAGCCCGACGGCGTCATGGCAGTCCATGAGGAGGAGGACTCGTTGCGGACAGTCTTTGAAAAGTTTGTCATGACCGGGGACGACCGAAATATGCTGCGTGTGTATGTAGGAGGTCGGATGGTAAAGGGGGATAAGTAGCCATAGACATGGAATGATATAGAGCAGTTCAAACCAATTAGGCGTACGTGAGATTGACCCGCCATTGAAGGTTATGTTCGATGGCCATCGATCGTTTCCTGGTGACAGGAGTTCTATAACGACTTTTCTCCCAACACCATCGAGGGCCACCCCCTGCTCACCTCAGACTAGCCCGACATCGGTCTTCCTGCACAGAAAGGGGCAGCTAGTCCCATTGAGCGTTCACAGAGACTGAGATGGATTCTGTCAATTTTGAGTACGAAGCTGCAGGCTTATGCCAGATAGGCATTAATAACTGTTACGGAGAATCCTACTATTTTATGGGAAAGGCCTAGTGCGGACCACACTTCCAGCTTCTCTCATAGTCCTAATTAACTTGCGGTTGTCGCCACAGTGTCTGTCGTCGAAGTAACCTTCGGCTATGTCTCCAAGCGTGCCATTCTCCAAGAAAGACCATCTCTCTATCGTATCGTCTGCCCAACATAATATTGACTAATATGAACTAAGATTAGAGCCCGGTCAAGGCGGACACTTCATTTTGTCACTCACAGATCTCATATAATCGAGGCAATGTGGCCAATGCATTTCCTCATCCAAATAATTGAACCCAGGATCAACACCCTCGTGACCCATTTGAATCGCCATGCGAAAGGATTGAAGGCAGTGCAGTTGATGGAACCTGGTACAAGCATTATTCATCATGTTCCTGTCTTGTTCATGCTCAGAGGTACTCACATTGCTATCACCGCGGGTGTGTCTTGACCATGCTCATTACGATCGGGCAAAGGTATGACTCTTTGGTCGTTCTCGATGTCATCCCAAAGAAGATCGTACCGATGGTCAAGGGACTGATACTGTCGATGTCTTCCAAATATTCCATGATAGGGTCGAGCTATGTAGCTCTCGGGTAACGTAATCTCTGAGCACTTGGCGGAACACTGCAATTTTCAGTCTTTGACTCATCCGTGCGTAAACCCATGTCAAAGACTCTGAGTTTGAGATAGATCTCATGACATCGTATCTTCAATGATTGAGGACGTACTAGATCATTGAAAGCTGCGAGATTTGTCCAAAAGACGATCAAGAGAACAAGGATGACGGTGGTGGAAATGACTGAATACCATAGGAGCAATGTCGACACCTTCTGAGCTCCTCCTAGACGTTGAAGACTTATTCTCTGTTGCGTGTGTAAAGACCGAACCTCATCCGAGTCCCTGTCACTAACATTCTCCAATACGTCATATTTTGGAGCGGGAGCCATTCTGGATACTCGTATGTCTAAAGGTCTGCAGTCTGAAGTTATTAGCTGGGGTATGGGCAACACCACATATGAACTTTTCCAGGCAGGTACAAATGGTCGGCTCGTAGATAGGGCGTTCCCCTGCCAGAAGCTCCGAGCGCAGTCAGTTACAAAGCCGAATAGAATATGTTCAGTAGCGCTCCGTGATACGCTGCGTGCGAATTCATGATAAGAATATCAATGCGACGGCACAATGCGCAGGATACCACCACAAAGCTCCTTCCATAATCATCGAGTTTACTACTGCCGTGCAACCTGAGAGGTCAAATCTTCTTCAAAGGTGTAGAGGTGAATAGGCTATGAGCGTCAGCGACATGGCCCCGACGCCATAATCATGCTCGGAACCAAATACAGCTGGCATGCATGCAATAATCTAGGCTACTGCATATCGAAAGAGCTGACATGCATGTAACACAGCAGGACTTTAGTTGTCTGGCCTCGGAAAGGTGGGAAAGTATCGTTATCTACACGAGGTAAGGACTTTAAGACGTGCCACAGTCTTGGCGTAAAGCGAAAGGAAGCTGTGCCGATAAATGCTACGGTGAAGTACTCACGCACGCATATTAGCCCCCACCATGTAGGCGGGAGGTAGTCGTGGACTTTTCGTTCGCTGTTCCTTGAAATGTTCATGTAGGATGAGGTGTCATGGGCTCAGCATTTCACAGCCCATATCAAGTTTGCGAAGGCGAAGGCCCTCCCGTGGTCATGATACGAGAAGCATGATCCTGCATATAGTAGCTCTGCAGGTTTACATGGTTGCTTTGCGAATGACGGGCAATGGGAGGCGGTTACAGTTCAATATTCAATCACGTAACTTGTCAGACATTAGTAACAAGCAATCAAGACAGTCGTCAGAGCATAAGAATGCAGTGTTACCATGCACGTGATGCTAAGTCTTCCTGAAAACGAATGCTGATTCAACAAGGTGGATAAATGACCTCTAAGAAGACCTCTATCTCATCTGGATCAAGAGGAGGACCGAATAATGCCTCCTTAAACGCTTTCATACAATGCTCCGTGTGGGGTTCCGAAACCGCCTCGCCATCGACAGGCCAACCATTCACCAAAGCACGGTTGAGCTTCTTGAACATGTAGAGGCAGTGTGCCACATGCCAGCGTCTCGAGGTCCAGATGCTCTTGGGCCTGATTATCGATCCTAATACGTCCGGCTCGTACGAACTGTACTTCTCAGTCCCATTCAACCTCGTGTAGTAATCCCAGTTGCCTATTTCAAGAAACTCATCAACTAGTTCATGATCGATGCACTTTGGGGGTAGCCACGCCGTGACGAGCAGATCGAAGTGGCATCCTCGAGCCATTGCCTCCTGCGGTGTCTTTCCGCATGGTAATGCTTCCAAGTGCTGCGACCAAGATATATGGCCGGATGGGTAGGTCTTGTTGTCTTTCGTGAGAACTTGATACTCAAGATTTGTACGGGGCGGCATAAAAGTTTCCCAAAGCATAAGGAAGGCGAGTCCGAGTAAGACGTTTTCGGCAACAAGAATCCATAGTATCCAGCGAAGACCTTGTGTTTTGGGTTGTGAAGAGGTCTCGTTGTGGAGAAGCTGCTGATCTGCCTCTTGGTCGTATTCGACATCTTCTGTTGTCTGTATCTTGTTATACTTCATCATGAGTCGGATTGAACTTCAGTCATGAACCTAATAGAAGAATAGTGAGTCAGAAAGAATCCAGACTGACATTGTCTAAATATTGTGAATCAACATAACAACTTGCATTACCAAGGAAGGCCATTCTTGCTCAGCGCGCGACTTTCTTTGATGGACAACGCGTTTTTCTGACCTAGAACACCATCAGTGGTGGCCACCCCACCCTCCCAGACCTGGTCAGCAGGAGGTTAGGCCGCATTTGGAGGGTTGCACCGCATTTGAAGTGGTAGCCACGTCTCATCTGCAGCATCTTATAGCCTTCTTCATTACGGATTTTCCGGGATTGATTACGAAATTCATCGCCAACTTGGCCTGACGGAGGGGTTGTATTAGGTGAGGGCTCGGGTTTGAAGACATCATGCCACGCAGTGTTAAACTCCCGGCCAGAGTTTACGATGCTGGTGAAGTACTTCCTCCTGCCTGATCTATGATAACATAACTCTCATCGTCGTGTCTCTCAGTCAATATTTCGGGGTCCGTATACTTCCCACCAAAATGAAGGAAGAAGAGGGAGATCATCTGCTAGAATCAAACGAAACCTTGCCGTTACCAGCAAGAAAAGACAGATCTCTTTTACGATTCTTCCTCGTTGTATCCGTCTTGCTAAACATCTTTCTCGTGTTCTTCGCTTTCTTTCCTTCCCGTGCTACTGAGAACTCACTTGATACACCCTCATACGAGAATGGATTTCTCTCCGATTTAGGTATGCATCGAAGCAGAAATATGACCCATTTTGTATGCATCAAGCTAACTACTCGAAGAACCCAGTAAAGCCCAAATTGAATTGGCCGTGAAACAATTCGCGGGTGGCGTTAGATTGAAGAGCGATGGAAGTTTCGTCACAGACCAAGGTGGCCATGAATACGTAGGGCCGCCTTCCCCAGCAGTTGATGAAGCATGGGACCTGCTCCTTACCGGTTCGTTTCTCGATCTAGGGGTTGGAGATGTTTCTACTGACAGACCTAGGGCTTAATCTCGACCTCCCAAAGCACGAAGTTGACTTGACGGGCTGGACGTTCCAATGGCCGGAATCTGGCCTCTTCTTCACTGGGCTTGAAGTCTACCACTCACTGCATTGTTTGGTCTGTCCGTGTTCTTGTCTGTTTGCTCATCAACAAACAGTGGCTAACAACTTCGACTAGAATCGCCTCCGCCAGGCCATTTACCCTGATTATTATCCCAATATCTTCAAGTGGGTTACAGACCCATCGCGTGAAGATCACATAGGTGAGATTGCACAAGCGCTTTGAGTCGACATGGACGTGAACAGTATGATGTTGACCGACTAGAGCAGGTCACTGCATTAACCACATTCGACAAGCGCTCCAGTGTCACGCAGATCTCACGCCAATGAGATGGCAGCTCGTTGGATCCAAGATCGTATTATCTACAGAGACGCTTCACACATGTAGAGATTTTGACAAGATCAACAATTGGGCGGTCTCACGTCGTACTCAATTTGAAAATATCGAGAGCTGGGGTAACGGCAGTCTTGTTATTATAGATTAGGAGGTTCACATTGCTCTTTCTATACCTAAGCAATTTGTCACCCGAACTAAACGCCCACGTTGGACAATTCTACCACTCTGACAACCATAAATGTCAGCGGCATGAGGCGTTTCAGTCATACGTGCACTGCGCCATCATAACGGCAATGACCACGCAAGAGCTGCCGCTGACCCAAAACGCTCTTTTGTGTTATCATTTCGAGCATCCCCTATATTCGTATCTGCAGCGTCGAATTCCGCCATAACACGGAGAGCAAAATAAGGTCCGAAGACTTCGTAGGTTATTTGACGAATTCCCGTGTAATGCGGAGCAACAGTTGGCAGTCAAGCGTCATTTTCTGATTCCTAGTTTAAATCTAACAGACCTTCCTATTCAGGCAAAATAACTCGTGAGGGACGTTGCACAGCATGCCAAGGCTCTCGTTGGTTGCACCATGGCAAGGGTGGGTTTCTACTTAGCTGAAAGATTCCGATATACCTACATGTACGCGCTGCTGACATGCATACTGCAGGTTTGCAGAGAATATGGCATGCCTTGTGAAATTGCCGGTATCGTGGAAAGTGGCACGTAAAAGACGCTGCATGCAGTCAACGAGAGGCATCCTTCCCGCGACACCTACGTGGAATCACAATGACAAGAAATGAACCGATATGGCAGCGTGGAGCGAACGCACAAGTGGTGACTATGGCGGCCAGCATTGGTATATCTGTCGCAGTTCGTGGGAATCGAGTGCAATATGATGAGACTTATGAATTGAGCTAATTACAGCACATGCAATGCAGGTTTACTACAAAGTCCGCCAGAACTCCAATTCCCTTACCCTCCATATCCATTTGCAAAAGCTGACGGCCTTCGATTCAATTTCCCTAGGAATACTGCAGTGGTTCCCAATTTCCATGTGTCTATTCGTCACCTCCAACCATGGGAAGGTCAAAGTAGTAGCTACTCCATATATTGAGCCCAATCTTGGTTCCAGATTCAACCTGGAGCCCGGCATGAGCCGTTCTGATATCGCCAGTTCCGTTGGACAGGAGGTTATTCCAGAAAACAGCATTACCCCTTCGTGGTTTGACTAGTAGCCCATCTTGACCCTCCGGTATGGCGAACTTGTCTCCATCCGCTGATTCGGATACACTCGGTAAGTGGGGGAAATATGTCTCGCCACGGGTGCAATCATCCTGGAGATACACAAACATGGAACCCAGGCGATTGCTCTGCCTGACTGAACCGTCGAAGATCGAAGTCTCTTTCGTCGGTGGGTCGAACCAATCCACATGGACTCTGAATCGATCACCCCCTTGCTCGTACTTGACAATCTGCAGGGCTTCCACTTTTGCGTGCTGAACGTTGCCCAGGAGACCTTTCATACGCCGGGTGAGGCATTGGCATACAACATCTCCCTCGGAAAGGAAAGCGGTCTGAGACCGGCGAACCGTTTGGTTGAAGGAAAGCTCAGAACCACCACCAGTTACTAGAGATGGATTGAAACTGTTCTTTCTGATTGAAAGTATCAGCTGGTGCAGCTGAAAACTCGCAAAATAGTGACTCACACTAAATCCAAAAGATGATCTATCTCCTTGTCACTCAAGAAGTTGTTGATATAAATAGCGAGTGGATCGATGGATAGGAGCTCGATGGTATAAGGATGATTACAATCATACAAGGTCGGTTCGGAAGCCATTACTTCCTTGGTCCTGAAGAACCTCCAGTTCATAACGTTGGTATGAGCTGAGATAAATTGACCACACCTCAGCACATTGAGGAGCATCAGGCTCAGCGGAGCGAGGAGAATCGCATATCGAGTTTGAGATTGCTGATACTCTTGTTAATGAATCAACAAAGTGAATTAAGAAGAGATACGGAGGTCTCACCATGCTTTCTCGCTTTCTAACGCCGTATTTTGGATAGTATGAGAGAACACAAATCTTTCAGCGACATGGACGACGGGAATAGAGACTAGAATTGAGTTTCGAAGGCTAAGGCGAACACAGATTATCGATCAGAACTATGATTTATCCCCCAGTACTATCGTATAAGTGCTCAGTGTGCGAATCTTTGAACGCCACTAATGTTGTCGATCGCGAGCAATATTGCCAAGTTCAACTATCTTAGTACGCCTTGCAGAATGTTTGCCGCCAGATAGGCTATCATCGGGGTCATTACCCATCCCAGATACGTGGCCAAGCCAGTTTGACATGCAAGCTGCTTATACGACATGCAGTGGATGCATTGCACAAACTCTATCAAACGATATGGTGTGAACCTTCTGACGTGAGATGAAGGAAGGCTATGCAAAGTCTCAAGTTTCTGCAGGTGTTAAATTATCAAAGGTCAAGTGTTAATCATGTAGTACTGTGAAGCAGAAGTGGTAAGCGGGCGTTAAACCCGTCCTTCCAAGACAAAAGGCTAGCTTCCCCGATATCTTGTGATGCCCTTTCGAGCGAGCAGAGGCCAAATTTCTTAATCGTTATCTACCTTTGCAACTTCTTGAACACCGTCCCAGCTTCCACACATAAACCAAACATGCAGATCCAGATCTTTCTGAGTGCCCTCTTTGTGGCCATCGCTGCTGCAAATGTGGCCAAAGTTCCAGTTCCCCTCGAAGCCAGAGTATGATTTGACACGCGCAAGATATGGTGTCTATGTTACTAACTACACTTAGGTTGTGAGCGCTCTTCTATGTTTCCTTACTCGATTGAATACTGGATAGAGTCATCTAATACACTAGGTGACGATTTAGCCTGTAAGTAAACCTCGCCTGAACTAGCCTAACCTAATTGTTACGTTATAAAATCTAATATTAATTATGTCATATAGCAAGTACGTAGAACACCCAGTGTTCCTAGTGACAACGTCGACATACTCACTCAACTCGTACGCTGCAGGGCGTGAGTCACTCTTTTCCAGGTCCTACGAGAATTACTAAACACCGGGACTGACGCAATACCTTCGGTCCAGCCGGTGAGTTCCTCATATCCATTGCGGAGGCCTACCGCCTCATCACCTCTTGAAAACATTGGTATAACTAACAATCGTGTAGCATGTGAGTACTAGGCACACAGTTATGAATTGTGCTTACATGTAGTTACTAACGAGGCTGGATGTGGTAGGCCGTAAGTTGATTGCTCATCCAAAAGTCAAGGTATTGCTAAATTTGCATACTGAGTTTGAATTTACCACATAGCCTGTAAGTATTCCTTGGTTTTCCAGATGGCAAAGAAATGAAAACTAAACAAGATCAACACCTCTAGGTTGTAAGCTCACCACTGCTGTCGCATGAGATCACTTAGAACCTTATGCTTACGTAATCCGAAGGGTGGTGTAAGTATTTCGAAATTCAGGATTTGATAACTTCAATGTAGAACTGAAACCTCTCGTTTCTGTTTAGCAAAAGGTACGTGTTCTCAAACGGCTCCAGATGTTCAATTATCTAGCATGCACTAATGGAGGCGGCGAATAGGCCGTAAGTAAATCAGGTCCGTCAATGCGACGGTTGTTTACTTCTAATAACCTTTTAACAGAACGCCGTTGATGATTTCTTCGAGGACGAGGTCACGGAGTAACTGTGGCAGGGGCGAGAAATACCGTGGGAAGCTCTCGTTGCTACCAGGGCGTTTGCGTAGCCTTGATTAGGTTTTGTCCCGGGGTGGTTTCCCTAATCTTAGTGCAAATGCAAAGGCTATTTTATAAGCATCACTGTTGAGCGTACAGTCTTCTTGTGGCCTTCTTTATTGAGCTGATCGTTGATGCCTTCCTCAATATTGTCATAGAGTATACGTGTAATGATGCGATCTGTAAGACCTCCCTCTCTCCGACAAGGAATTCCGAAAGAACGGTAAGGCTGAGATAGAAGTTTGACTACCTGAGTGATACTGAGAGTTCGGCTATCCCCAACAATGAACCAATCTCCTATCTCACAAAGTTCGTTGCTCTTGCACACACAGACGCAAAGCTCGCCATCACTAACTGCTTAGAATATATAGAAATCTCGGGCACACTCCTGCCAACCGAGCCAATTACTGACCGATTGAAGAAGACCAAGTCGGACACATAGGTATCACTGCATATGCAATATTGACTTTGTCCCACTCTGCAAGTTGGTCACACATCGGCTGACTGTTGCCGTCGGAATTGTCAGACATGCTGCTTCCATGGATGGAATATGTGAGGGACGTAATCTCTGAATAGGCTATCTGCCTTGTCATTGCCAAATTGCTTTCCATGTCCGTGAAACGGTATCTGCAAAGCAGCTGACCTATTTCTGAATGCTGACGCGGCCCTTGAACTTGTTCAGACCTAGAAGTATCCCTAATGAGAACTGCCACTAAGACATCTATCAAGTCGATTTTCAGCGTCATGTATAAACTTTGTTTTGCTGTGGCAGCTGCTGGAGTATTCATTGCTCTCGTTGGCCACCTATCATACTCCAGTCCGTTGCTATCCACCATTGCCCAGCTGATCAGCAGCAGCGACGATAGCACCTTTTGGCGTCGATTGGGGCTGTCAATTCAGAGCTACAATGAGCAGCCTTATCAAGCCCAGATTTTCTCCAGAGATCCACTGGTCATATATGTAAAGTCATTCTTGAGTAAAGATGAGATCGCCCACCTGCTGCATCTGAGGTAAGTATTCTACGCATTTCCGCTTATTCACATTGTTTTGGCCAAAGCTGAGCAGCTTGCTAAACCCGCTAGCGAGGGCAGGTACGAGCAGTCAAAAGTCTATCGAGGCCACGACCAGAGCGTCATCGATCTCGATATGCGCGTTTCAGAGTCGACCCACGTAGACCGCGAAGACAAGGTGGTGCGCCGTATCGAGAAGCGCGCCTTGGAACTCCAGGGTTGGCGAGGCAATGACACAGTCGTGGAGCATCCGACGATTCAGCGGTACGGGGTAGATGGGTTCTACAACTATCATTATGACTGGGACCCGTCTTTGACCGAAGGGAACCGAGTCACTACATTCAACATCTACCTTGTGGGTGACTGTACTGGAGGCGGGACTAATTTCCCGTATCTATCGCCACCGAAGGATGCCCGCTGGTGTGAAGTTGTCGAGTGCGATGAAGCAGGACAGGATGGCTATCAAGGTGTGGTCTTCAAGCCGATTGCGGGATCTGCCATATACTGGGAGAATCTTCACCCAAATGGCTCCACGCATCAAGGAGTGTACCATGCTGGACTGCCAGTCAAGTCGGGGATAAAAGTTGGACTGAATGTATGGTCATGGGATTCCTCATGGAAAAAGCCGTAGTCAATTTTGGCGGAATAATGTTTCGAGGTGGTCTTGGACTTGGTCTAGGACGCTCTCAGGGCTTCTCAGGGCGATAATTGTCAATCACTCGATTTTTATCTTCAATCTCATTATGGCCATGCCATTATTGCGCCTTAATGCTCGCCTGGCTCATTGTAGTTGGTAGTGCTTAGTGACTACATGGGGTGGCGTTAAGCACGAGGGGTACGTCTATCTCAGCGGGTGACTAGACTGTTGGCGGCCGGATATTTACCTTAGCCGGGGGACCATCACGGGCAGCTCCCTGACCAATCCGGCGACAACAAGTTTGTAAGTGATGTTCAGTTCGGAAAACCATGACAAATCCGCTCATGAAGATGTCCAGATGGCAACAGCCCTACTTGAAAATCACTCTGTCTCCTATAATTTGTCTAGGGCTGATAGGAAACTCTCACTCATCGGCCGGCATCCAGTCAAGATGGCTCCTCACGTCCTCGACCTATTCTCCATCAAGGACAAAAATGTCATCATTACGGGTGCAAGCGGTGGCATTGGCGTCGAAATGTCTGTCGCCTTGGCTGAAGCCGGCGCAAACATCATCTCGCTGGAGCTTCCCAATGATCCCCTGGCCCCGGGTCTGTGTCAGGCCATCGAGGCGACAGGCCGCCCGCTGACCTCATTTCCTTGCAACATCAGAGACGCCAAGTCGATCAAAGATGCGTTTGCAGCGATATGGAAGTCCGGCATCGTCCCCGACATTCTTGTGAACTGCGCAGGCATCACGCGCCACATGAAGGTGGAGGAGACACCGGTTGAGGACCTCGATGCTGTAGGTCTCGTTTCGTTTCTGCAATACCCAACAACCCATTCAATTCGCTGATACTCAACGCAGGTCATGGCTATTAATTTCCGCGGCACATATTTGGCGACTCAAGAGTTTGGCCGTGAGCTTCTGCGGCTGAACAGAAAGGGCAAGATCATCAACCTGGCCTCCATGGCTGCATTCCTCGCCCAGACCAACATATCGGCGTACTGTAGCAGCAAGGCTGCCGTCCAGAATCTGACCCGGGCCGTAAGCAATGAGTGGGCTGGCAGAGGTATCACTTGTAATGCAATCTGCCCAGGGTAAGTCAAACATTCCCAAGTCCAAAAGCATCCCGCAGGCTCTGATGATGGTCCTCCCCAGTTTCATCCATACGAAGATGTGCGAGGATCTGTACACGGACAAGGAGTTTTCGGCGAGGGTCGTTGCTAGGACCTCAATTGGGCGATGGGGCGAGCCGGAAGATCTGAAAGGTCTTACTGTCTTCCTCGCTAGCCCTGCCAGTGACTTTATCACTGGCGAGAGCATCGTCATAGACGGAGGCATCCTTGGCCGATAGAATGAACGGGAACGGAAAGATCATTTCATTTTGTCCAAAAAAAGAAAAACAATAATCACAGCACCGCTCGAACAGAGGCGCTCCTGAGCAAAAAGTGAAAAAAGGTACAACAGCTGATGACTGCACTTAGCAAGCGCCCAGAGTTGGTTTTCGTAGGCCCAGGCATTGGACTCCAGTCCAGCGTGATTAACCGTTAGGCCAAACACACCTTTTGCTGCTGCGAAAGGTGGTATCTTATCCAGGCTTATAAGCTTTGTTCCCCGACTTGGAGCATAAGTGTGGTAAGACCTTTAGGAGTGACGCCTCAGGGACCAGCAACGACGTGCTACTTCACACGTCTCCTTCAATTTACTCAGGCAGTTGCAACTTGTCAACATCGCTAGCAAAATAGTCCTCCTTCTTGAAACTCATGAGCATGATGAAAATCATAGACATCCACTCAATGATGATCCCCCACAGCCAACTAGAGTCATCGCCTCCAGCGTTCTGCCACCTCCACACCGTCTCTTTGTACACTTTGTCGATGACGCTCTTACGAAGCTGTACGAAATCACCACAGATTTGTGTTACGTTGCGACTTGTATGTCTTTGTAACACTCTGGCGAGTAGCACGCCGTCTTCGATGGCGAGGGCGGTGCTCTCGCCCTGAGGAGGCATCTGTCATTGGTCAGCATCAGATCCGCCTTCGCTGGACAATGACTTACGGCATGCGCAGCATCTCCAATCAGAAGAACCCGTCCTTTCGACCACTTTCCTCCGGGAGGGAGGACGTAAACAGGAAACAGAATCCAGTCTTCGAGTTCCTGGACTACGTTGACCAGCCCTCTTACCCTTCCATTGTCGAATCTCTTCAAGATGTCGGCTCTCACTTGGACTTTGTCGTCACCGCGAGCTTTCCAGCCTTCCCGAGATTCTTCCTGCTCTCTCATGCCCATCACAGCCGCAATGTGGAGGTTCTGCCTCTCTGGCTCACCGAAAGTCATCATGATGGACCCAAACTGCCCCGAGACGACGGTCGTATCCTCAACAGCGGGCTTCCCATCAGAGCGCGTGACATCGACTGTCCCCGGCTCTTGCGCCTTGACGAACCCGTACGCCACTGCTTTCCCAGAGTACTCCGGCTTTCTCTCCGGCTCAACCACCATCCTCCTCGCGATAGAGTGAATGCCGTCCGCGCCGACCAGCAAATCAGCCTTGATCTCCTCCCCGCCTTCCAGCTTCACGACAAGGCCGCCGTCGCCTGATCCATCTGCGACGCCCCACTCCTCAATACCCACGACTCTAAGACCATACCGCAGCTCAACGCCATCGGCCTCTCGTGCTGTCTCCACCAACGACGTGACAAGCTCCTGTCGCAAGACGCGCAGTGCGTCGACCCTGTCCCACATGCGGCCCAGCGCGCGGCCCGTCCGTAGCGACAGGATGTCGATCCCCCGGACCGGAATGCCGCGCGGCCGTAGGCGGACGCCCACGCCCAGGCGGTCGAGGTAGCGCATCGCCAGGGGCGTCAGGTTGATCGTGCCGCCGAGCGCCGGGGCGGGTTGGTCGCGCAGCTCGAGCACGGTGACGCGCTGCGGGCGGGTCGAGGCTGGTGCGCGCGATATTGCCAGCGCGGCAGCTAGCCCTGCGGGGCCGGCGCCGAGGATGACAACGTGGTTGATTGGCATTGTGTGCGGTGGCGATGGATGCGCACAGCTACGGAGAGGCCGAGAAGGATTGGAGCGACAAGGTGCACACTTTTGTATCAGCTGCGACACGAAGTCAATCACACGGAACCAACGTAAGTCGGCTCATCAAATCGTGGACAATCGCAAGCTGATGCCGACGCCGTGACGTGGCTGCAGTTGATGAAATGCGTACTGTGACCGTTAGCGCCAAGCCACGTTCAGCTCTGGCGACGACCATTGGTATCATTGTACGAGCTCATCTACTAGGACAGTACGGCTTTGCGTGTTTGGTTTCATTAGCGTCCAACCGTCGAAATGCCCAAATGTAAGCTCGGAGGGACATTGAGCCATGCTAATTCAACCATGTCTTGATTTTTGCTGCAGGCTCAGTGTTTCGGTCAGGACAGGAGTCTCTAATAGACTCCTCAACAACTTATTTCCGGGTAGCCAAGATCAACTTGTGCGGCCACACCCCCTTGACCTCTCTGTCGCCGACCAGCTCCTCGAGTTCCTTCCACGCCTTGTCCCCCTCCTCGGTCGGGAGCAGCGGCATGGTCTCAATGTGCGTCCGGATCTGCGCCATGTTCATCGCGAAAGCCCAGCCGTCCTCCTTCTCGAACAGCTCGACGTCGCTGGGCCCCGTGTGGTTCGGCTCGTCGACCTCGACACCCGGCGGCACGCTGTTGGGCAGGTAGCCCCGCAGCCAGTTGACGTGCACCCGCTGCGCGCCGGGCGCCCAGTCCGCCTCGGCCAGCGGCGCGACGTTGTACCCTTTTCCCAAACGCGCGAGCAGGTGCAGCAGGCTGCTCGGGTCCTCGAGCGTCTCAAGCATCGGGTACGTGCCGACCTCGCAGATGCGGATGTACAGCTCCTGCACGCGGTCCTCGTCGAACGCGGCGAAGCCGTACGCCGAGCACGCGAACGTGCCGCCCGGGCGCAGCTGCTTGGCGATGGAGGCCATGGCCTTTTGCTGGTCGCAGTAGTGCAGGATGTTGAGCGAGAAGACGAGGTCGACGCCGCCCGCGGGCAGGTCGTCGGCCTCCTCGGCGCCCGCGACGCGGTAGGTGAAGCCGTCGTCGCCGAGGCGCTTGCGCGCGAGCTCGACGTTGTCCGGGGACAGGACGGAGCAGATGACGTGGTCGAACTTGGCGCGGAACTTCTCGCCGTAGGACGCGTTGCCGGCGCTGATGTCATTGATCGTGCCGTACTGGCCGTTGTGCTTGTCGTGGTAGTCAAAGACGCGCTTTAGGAAGCTGTCGGGAGGGGTGGGTCTGCCTTTGTCATAGTTGTTCCAGATGCCCTTGTGCGGCTCGTATATGTCCCCTGCTGTGTCGATGCCGTTTTGAACCATTTTCTCGAGCTGTTTGTTTACTGTCGCTGGGGGATAATTAGTGCTGAGAGCTTGCATAAAGACTTCGGCAACCGATACTCTCAAGGAACCTTGCCTTGTTTAATAGTTTAATTCGGCCTTTTCACTGCCACTCTTGGGTTCCTGCAGTCATCCATGAAAGAGGAATTCCATTCGAAGCTAAGGTCGATCATGGCTAAATCGGTACATAAGCCGCAATAAGCATCTTACTTCAACACTAGTATCCACAACGAACCAGAGGCTGTTGCCATTTTCGGTAACAATATCAAAACCCTTTCCACCGCCATGTTAGCTCTTGATAGACGACGTCAATGACGATGCTGAAGCCCTGCTTTCGTTCGGATCCTTCCGTCATCCCATCGGACAAAGGTGTGCCCGATACGGGCTCGTAATCTGGCCGATAAACCGAGCATCACGTCTCGGTAACACAGGATTATCGCAATCCCCGTGAACGTTCGAGGGCTCAAAGTTTCGATTTATTGCAGTCCACTTGAAGCACATAGTAATTTGCTTTGTTCAGGAGGTAGATGTTCAAATAGCTGCTTTCTGGGGTGTGTACATGTAAGACTGTGTTCTAGGCAATACTAAGGAAAGATCATTGTGAGACGCTCTTCGTCCATGTTGCTGAGGGTGTGTTGTTACTATTTTGCGCTTACAGCCACCGATCGGTGTTTCCCCAGTAGCTCAAGAACTGGCCACTCTGTTCCACAGTCGACTTTTCCAGGACCTTGAGGATTCTCGACGCACTCTCCTCTGGAGTGACAGGGCCTTTCCACTCCGGATACTTTTCCGCCATCCGTGCAAACATGATACCTAACTTTTTCTTGTCCTCTTCGGTTTCTAGATTTATTCTTGTCAGTGTCCATGCAAACCAGATTAGGGTAGTAAGATGATGGAACACCCTTCAGAAGACCATAAAGGATGAACAAAGAACGGTGTGCAACTCACGATAGGAAGTATCCTTCATCCAGTCCGTCATCACTGCTCCCGGCGCGATGCTCAAGAACGTAAACCCCTCATCTTGCAACTCGGCCGCAAACTTGGCAATGACAATGTTACCGGCGGCCTTGCTCGCGCAGTACGGCACCGAGTTCGACGCGCGGACGTCGAGCGTCTCGGTCAGCGACGCCACGCCCGATGAGATGTACGTCACGCGCTTGTCCTTCCCTTCCTTCAAGAGCGGTAGGAAGGCGTTGACGGCGAACAGCGGGCCCGCGACGTTGGCCGCGTTGCTCTTGTTGAGCTCGTCGAGGAAGAGCTCCGGCTTGTCGGCGAGGTCGGTCGGGTTCATGCCTCCCGTCGAAAAGGAAAGGTAGGCGCCGTTGATGAGCAGGTGGTCGATATTGCCGTCGGTTAGGGCGGCAGTGGCCTTGGCGGCGGCGGCGAGGGAGCCTGCGTCTGCGAGGTCGGCGCCTACGACGTGGGTGTTTGCGATGCCGTCCTTCTTGATGCTGGTTTCTAGCTCGGCGACGTTTCGGGCTGTGGCTATGACCTTGTTCTTGGGGTCTGCGGCGAGGAGCTGGATAAACGCATACTGAACGAGATTAGGTTAGTGCTGAGCCTCGAGTATGTGAAAACAAGGGTGCGTACTCCAAGGCCGCGTGATGCGCCGATGATAACGTAGGTGGGCATTTCGGGCAGAGGATTGGACAGATGACAGGTCAATTGATGTGTAAGGTGTTCTCTGAGCTTTAGATCGAGTATTCTTTCCTGTTGCCGCCACCTAACAAGTGGCACATCTCCGGCCTTTATGTATTGCCTCGCCCATCTCTATCATACTACAAGCTTTATTCCACCACCACTCGCATACCTGAAAGTCCGATGCTGCAAATCAACTGTCCCGTACGTAAAAGCAAGATAGATACTGTTTTCGTTCTTTCCGATGAAGCCTACATCCATTTGTAAGCCTCGGTGCTGCAAACGGACGCCAAGCATCTCCAGCATGTCACCACATGGTCATCGTTCAGGGCAAACACGCCCAATTTGGTAAAATCTTGCCATTCTGGCTATTTCCATTACCATTTTGAACAATAGTGTAGTTAAATTGACTTTATTGCAAGGAAAGTTGCCACCCGTGGACTTCCCCGGGGCGTCCCCGGAGTGCCCGGAGTTCCACGGGATAGCTTCCACGGGGGTCTTGGCATCCACGGCAACCGGCCATGTCTCACATTGCGCCTCCAAGGGAGAGCTTCCATGACTCGCCTGTTGCCCATGTACTGTGGCTAGGAATTGAGCTTCAATGGTGTCCCATGTTGATGTGACCTTGATGGTGCTGCAGGGCCGAATCTCCGTGTGTAGCTAGTTCGACGACTTTTCCAGCTGTTCGTACTTGGCAAAAGCTTTGGCAAACAAGCCCCCAATCTCTGCAGTGGCCTTGCTGTCTACAAACTCGAACACCTGCTCCACCTTTTCGCCTGATTCGTCCATTGTGACGGCCCAAACGTACTCGCATCTGATCTTCCATTCCTCCGGATCGGAGCTGTCCTTAAGACGGTCATGGAATGCTGTTTCCGAGTCCGCCCAGATGATGACCTGATTAAGTGTTGGATTGGGCCAAGTCTTAAGAGCTCGTACAGGGAAGCTTGAAAGCACCTTGTGCAAAGTGGTTAAATGAACCTCAAAAGAATGGCGGCCCAGTATCGGCTGTCGATTCAATGAGGCTGGCGCAAGATCATGTTTGTAGTTCTCGCTAATGATGTTGGGAATTCCGGAAATGTCCAGAGTTTTGTACAGATCAAGGTATCTGGTGGCAGTAGACACCAGCAACGCTGTCCTATCTGGTCCTCGAGTGTTGGAGGCCATGGTGGTCAACCTGCGTTGTTTTGAAACACTCTTAACGGTGTTCAATGGATTTGTGCGACGATCAGGGGCCCCTCGATTTCTTCTTGTCCTGATATGGTCAGTTCCGAACGGCAAGACTTTAGACCGTATCACTAATGCCTCTCTGTTATTTAGGTACGTTAGTGGGGTTGTAAGCGTCTTGCTCGCGAGTTTTCTCGTTTTGGTGATAGCTATTGGGGTAATTGGACTTGGCAATGCCTTCTGACGAATGAGACTCCAAGGCCAAGACGCCGCGACGTTTTGTGTCAAGCGGGCGCTTCAGGTGGATTCGCTCAGGATGCAGTCGGCGCAACTAGACTTTGACAGCTCATATATGGAGGCACCGATAAGTTACATTCAGGCGCTGTTTGAGCATCCTCAACGCATATTTGAGTTGCCTTCCGGGCGGCTCGACATTCCATGAAGTAAGTCGAAGTGGCGTCATGTTGACGCACCCAGCCTCGTGCACAAGCATAGAATTCTGATGTATGCGTGCCCGCAACTGTAGTAAGTATGTGCTAGATCAACTGTGACTCTCCTTCCCTCAAAGCTCCTTGATCATCTCTGCAAGTCCATCCAAGTCTTTGAGAACCCTCCCTTCGTTCTCGGCACGTATTCTTTCGGGATCAGTCTCGTCCAAGTCATCCGTCCATCTCTCAACATATATCGTTTTCAATCCCACCTCCTTAGCAGCACGGAGATCATACGCATGCGCCGCGACCATGACCGATTCTGACGTAGTGACCTTCACGAGGTCCATTGCCTTGAGATATATCGCCGGCGTCGGCTTAGCAACACCGAGAAGCTCGCTTGAGAAGAGCATGTCAAAGTCGAGACCGGAAGACCGCACCAGGTTGAGCTGCAGTCGCGTGGTGCCGTTGGCAAGCACAAAGAGCTCGCAGCCTGGGTTCTCCTTACGGATGCGCTCCAAACCTGGGCGGACATCGGGCCAGGCGTCCATGCTGTGCCAGGCCGATACAGCCTTGGCTACAACCGTTTCTTGTTCCGGCTGAATCTTTCGTGCGATAGATGAGTTCTCTTGACGGCTTAGGACTTCTAGCAGTGTCCTTCGATGCGTGATGTCGATATCCTCCGGCATCTCGCCTGGTGGCCGGGCGCGGATGGCGTCAAAGAAGCCTTGCCGCCACTCAAGCGCCAGATCCGATTTCTCCTTGTCGGATAATGCCAGAGGGAGTGCTTTGACGACACTGTTGTGCCAGTCGAGGCAGGTTCCCATAAAGTCGAAGAAGACTGCCTTGATAGGCATCTTGATGTGGAACAACGCAGCGCACGGGCTGGTCAACCCGGATGTATGTTGTCGGGTGGTCACTGCCTATAGGAGTACGCCACTGGAAATTTGGATTGGCAAGAGGTTTCAGAAGTGTTCAAATTCACCAAGGCAATAAATGAATATGTTATGCTGTGGTATGTTGTACTCATCCTATGTTCT
The DNA here is from genome assembly GCA_018873225.1 of [Phialemoniopsis] sp. UDSM-2020. Classification (NCBI taxonomy): domain Eukaryota; kingdom Fungi; phylum Ascomycota; class Sordariomycetes; order Thyridiales; family Thyridiaceae; genus Thyridium; species [Phialemoniopsis] sp. UDSM-2020. The sequence continues at coordinate 4,635,220 of JAEILZ010000003.1, forward strand.
GTCTATCCCAGAATCAAGTGTGCCAGCGCCAGTTTTGTCCGTGCCCCACATGACGTTTTTCGGACAATGACAAAGCAACCCCTTCGGACAAATCGTCAACTCAGTCCATTCCCCGCCCCTTCAACGACCCTATCTTCACGCCTGCACAGTATTCTCTGGGAAGATCTTGACAAACTGCAAGCAACCCTCCTTGCTAGCCCGATACGGCCCATGCTTCATCCCCGGCTCGCGAAAGGCGTACGCTCCGGGGCCCCAGGACTGGCCCAACGTGACGTCCTCGAGCCCACCCTGGATGAAGCACACCTCCTCGTAGTAGACGTGCGTAATGATCTGGCTCATGTCGACAGATGTCGCCCCGGGCTCGTACCACTGAAGGACCGACTTGTAGTGCGTGTCGGCGTCGCCGGCGGGGCTATTGAGCAGCTGCTCCCAGATCCCGGGGCCGATTGTATACCAGCTGTCAGGGGCGCGGGAGGGCGAGTTGAACGGCACCGGCTGTGCGCCGATTGGGGGGTGTTGCGGCCTAGACCTGAACTCTTGCTGTTTGAAGTTCATCTTGAGATTGGAATAAGATAATTGGGTATGAGAATGACGGGCAGCGTGTGTGCAGAGTCAGTGAGCGATTTGCGAGGCAGACCCTGTGCATTTATCAGCCTCGATGCATGGTAATGCCCGATGATGCACAAATGCATTGTCCGAAAGCCGATCAAGTCACTTGTAGCTACATATTCAGGGGTCAAGGCGCATGGGAAATTGTAATTAGACATTAATTGCAGTTCTAATGACTGTTAGGTACTAGTGCTCATACCTTTCTTTCCTTTGTCCTCCAGTCCGTTTGATATCATACAAGGTGATGCGATGGCCGAAACGGCTTCGATTTTGCGAAGTTGAGAATGCCTAACATCTGATGCTCCACAAAGAAGAGGTGCGAGTACACGTAGGACAACGACGTGCTCTGAAGATGAGCACAATTCCAAAAAGAGACAGTGAAGCAGGCATCACCTGCTCATATGCAGACAATGACAAAGGAACAGGAGTGGTGTTCTGCGATAAGAAGTCAATCGCTCCAGCGACGCTGCGAGATGGCTACTGCATCGGGCAGGAACGCCAGAACTCGTGCGCAGCATTGCCAAGCGAGTTGTTGGCCTCGGACTGCGCTTGATCAGCAGACTGCGCGCCGGGCTCTGTGCTCGGCTGGGTGGGCGCCTCATGGGTGGTATTGCCCACTGGGTCGGCAGCTTCGGGCTGCGCGAGGTCAGCCGTCTGGGTGCCGGACGAGACGTAGGCCGGGGCGACTGGGGCTGGCTGTGATAGCGGCTGAGACCTAGGCAGTGACATGGACTGCGAGGTAGATTGACTGGGCAACAGGCTCGCGGGGTTGCCGGTAGCCCTAGCTAAGCAACGTTCACGTATCTGGCGAGTGAGACTCAGTCGTGGACCATTGCGGAGCCGATTTGTCGCTTGGGGCAGGGCGTGCCGGGCGAGCTGCACCGGCTGTGCGGGATAGACGGGACTGAATGCGGGGACGGATGGGCGAAAGGAGGAGGCAACGGGAGGATTGTAAGGCTGTTGACCGAGCTGCGTGTTGGGCTGCGTGGAGACCTGCGAGGAGACTTGCGAGGAGACCTGCGTAGTTCAAGACATTAACCACGGCTCAGTCAGTTCCTGGGAGTTTTTGAACAAGACTTACCTCGTTGGTGGTAGGGCGAGAGTTTACGACTCTAAGAACCTTCTCAAAGTTTTTCGCGTTGTTCTCTCGCTCGGTTGCAGCCCTCGAGCGCTCTTCTTTCGCCGCACCTCGCTCTTTCTTCTGGTTCTCTCGCTCTGACTTCATCGCGGTACGTGCATCCCTCGCATCCGCTCGCTCTTGGTTCACCACACCCTGCTCTTCGACCGCCGCCTCTCTGGCAAGCTTCGCTTCCTTCCGCTCCTCTCTTGCCGCTCCTTGTTCACGGCTCGCGGCTACACGCGCGTCTTGGGCCTCCGTTCGCTCCTGGCTTGCCGCCCCTTGTTCTAGATTCGCGGCGATGCGCGCGTCCCGGGCCGCTGCTCGCTCCTGGATCGCCGCTCCTCGCTCTTGACTTGCGCAAGTGCGTTCCAGCCTCTGCTCTGCAGCCTCCGCTTCCAAGGCATTGAGAGACTCTCCATGGGCGACCAGCTGCAGGTTCGTAGTCTCGCGATGCTCATTGAAAGCATTGAGTAAGACTTGACGGTCAGCAAGCCGGCTCTCGTGGATTTGCTCCACGGCCTGTTCAATCAAGACACGAACGCCACCATGGTCTTGTACGTGCACGGCCTCGCTATTTGGCTGGACCATAGTATCCTCAGACACAGATCGGGATGCTGTACCGCCCTCCGATGTAGTTCCAAGACTGTTGATCTGTGTCGTCCGAGTGACGTTACCATCGTGAGTGCCTTCACCCCTCGTCTCACCCGCCTCTTCGGTGGTGTCCTATGTCTTGTTAGAATTGTGTCTTTGCGAAATTGGATACGATTTTGATCCGAATATGCAACATTACCTCTGGTGCGGAGGGCGTGGCGCCAGAAATTCCAGAGGCAATCGGCCTGGCCGGGCTGGAAGGGTTGAATGAGAGTGCACTGCCTGGGGTTGCAAGGTTGTGGTTTCCAAGAGGCGTCTGAGGCCCATAGCTGAAAGCGATCGAGTTCGAGGTGGGAGTTTCAGCTTCAGACGATGCTGCAATTGAGATGCCCTGGAGATTCGTGGCAGACGACTCGTCGTGCATTGAGACATCGCCTTCAACCCGCGAAGACTCGTCCCGCATCGATACATCGCCATCGACCGGCGCAGTGTCCTCAATTCGGGAAGACTCATCCCGCATCGATAAGTCATGGTTCGTATGAGCCAAGGCGTCGGTCATGGAGGCATCTGGGACAACAGAATTCCCTGCAGGTGCTGTGTTCGAAAGCCGAGGGCGATTGACGGGTGGTCCAGATGCCGCCTCATCGTCGGTCATTTTGCCGAAAGGCCGCTTGTTATTGCCCTACACCCAGTCAGCAAGATACCTTCCTGGTAAGTCTCATGTCAAGTCTCATAATGTGTCCATCCAGCATCCAGCTTTTCCTCTGTAGGTGCCCGCAAAGTATTCCGGAGTAACTAGGAGAAGAGACCGCACCCAGAGCGGCGAAATGTCTCACATCTCCCCAAGTCGCACCAGGCTGAACCATGGCGAGAATTGGTTCATCGATGCCGCGGTCAAGTAAACGGGCGACCTTGGATGGTCCAAGAGAGCTCTGCCTACCCAAATTCTTTGTTGCATCCTCAGACGACCCCCATCCACACGTCCACACCAGATCGGCGAGCAAACAACTGCCGAAAGTCGGCCTACCGTTTTACAAGTAAAACAATGAGGAAATCCCAACTCTCCCACAAACTCGGGTCCCACATAGGCCATTGGATTTTCCAGTGAAACCCCGCCGCCGAGTGACCGAAGATGCGTGACTACCCTCTCATCGTGTCTGTCTGATCAGGTCTCGACGGGAGGCTCGCCCCTCGAGAATGGAGCTCCTGGACGCGCTGTGCCCCGGAAGCCGTCTTCGGAAACGAGTTTGAGATTGTTTGTAGTAGAAACGGTTTTGTGTGAAGAGAGCCAGCGACAGGCTGAGAATGGACACGGAGAGACAAGACATGCTGGGACGCGCTGGGGCGCGGACGGACTTACCATATCTTGGGGAGTCATCTTGCTCTCTTCAGGACGTTCGAGATGTGAATCTGAGAAAAAAATAGGTTAAAAAAGGAGTCTAATAGTTTTCAAGGTGTGTGTATATATAAGCGAGCTGTTGACGATGATTGTTGTCGTATGTAGAAAATGAGGCGAGGAGAAACCGACCTCGTGATGTAGATTTGGGTCAAGGTTCGGGGCTGGTCGACCGAAATTCCGTCAAAAGAATCTCCTGTAGCAAGAACTGCTGAATGAAAAGGCTTCTCGAAACGGTTTGGTGGTAAAGAAGGGTAGCGACTGATGGTGTGATAGTTGCGTCTTAGTTATTGTCGCCCTACACCCAGTTAGCAAGGATATCTCACTAGTAAGTCTCATGTCAAGTCTCAAATTGTGCCAGTCCAGCATCTAATCTACCACCTCGGTAGGTGCCCACAAAGTAATCCGGTTCATCGTCAGGATAACGCGCAAAAGGTACAAGTGTTGCCCATCTCCCCGAGCCCACCAGGATAAAACTTGGCAGAGTCAGTTCACGGATGCTCCGAGATAAGCCTGAGAAAACCGTTCAATGCTTTGCGCCGCTCTACGGCTCGCCACATGTCTCGACCCAATCAAGCCGCCTGCGAAGCCTCTTGCGAATCACCCGACGCACATCCCCTATCCACACCAGAGCGGCGAGCAAACAACTGCCACAAGTCGGCCTACTGTATCAAACAATGAGGTAACTCTGGCTCTCCACGAACTCGGGTCAAACGGCAGCTATTGGTGTCTCGTGAGACACCAGCCGCCGAGTGACCGAAGGCGTAACTACCATCTCGTCATGCTGTGTGTGTCTCGACAGGAATATCCCGGAAAACCACCAACCGAGATTGTTTGTGGTAGAAACGATTTTTTGAGGAAAGAGCCAGTGATGGGCTGGACGGCGACACGGAGAGAAAAGACATGCTGGGACGCGCAGGGCGCGGACTTACCATGTCGTGAGGGGGGGCGGCATGAGCCTTTGGAAGTACCGCTACCTGGAGAAGGAAAAGTTAGGAGCCTAGACCTTTATGGAAAAGAGGGATGCGTGGAGAGGAAGAGGCAGGTGAGGTTGGGTTGATGAGATCTTCGGCGTCGGGCAGAAGACGGACAGTCAGGAGAGGAACTTACCTAGGTACCTGTCGGGACCAAAGGCCGCTGGGAGGAATAGGCAAATCAGTACCTGTGGTTCGAGATGATTGTCTGATGATGAAGGGTGATGATTGAAGATGGTTGAAGATGGTTGAAGATGGTTGAGGACAGTTGAGTGAGAAAGAGTTCGGGCTGGCAAAAGGCGCTGAGTGGGGTTGGAAAGGTAGCAGGTTGTGAAGAGAAGGAAGGAGAGGGAGAGAGAGGGAGTGCGAGGGGCAGGCGGTCAGGATTTTGAGGAAGGAGCAATACTCACAAAGAATTCTGACGCGCTTTTTTGGGAGCGTCAAAAAGTTGGCAGGTAACAAGACAGTAGGAGAATGGCAGGATCCGCGACTCCCTTCAGTGACAGTAGAAGTAGGTTGGCGAGTTGGCGAGTTGTACCTGCCTTTCCGTAATCTTGGAATAAAAGGAGAAGTAGAAGAGATGAGAAGCTGGAAGAGGAGAAGATTCGAGAGGAGAAAAGAGGGTGGAGGTGAGGTTGTGTGTCGAGCTTGGAAGACCGAAGGGGAAAGAAAAGGTAAGGAAGGGAGGGAAGGAAAATTGAAGAGCGCGTAATGGCGTGGCAACGAATAAACATCACAGACGCGTCAAGTATTCCAATAGTTAATGGCGAAAAGCAAAGGGTTTCTGAGAGTTGGGATGAAATCAAGGTGAGTGGGAACGCAAAAACACGTTCAATGGCTGCCACAAAGCAGACTTCTCGCAGCAACAATATACCATCAGAGTCAGATCTTCCAGTTCCATTTCTCCGTGTCGAACTTGCAACGCAGTCCGAGAACTAGTATCTCCAGGTTTATGGGTGTGTCTTGATAACAGGTGAACTCGGGAGACATATCACATGCACAATCAGAGCCTTTTTCAAGGAAACAAATGTACGGATAGGTCTATGTTCTGAGTACACTACTTTCCTGTGTCACATCGTTTTCCTTTTTGCATTTCATCATCCCACTGCTACCCTCGCGCAGGGCAAGATGCCCTTTTTTAATTTCGTGAGCCGTTGCAAGTTCACCACCCCACGCATGACCAACCCGCGATCAAGAAAATTTGACCCGTCACGCTCGAAAATAGTAAGCAGGCATCACAAGACCCGATGTCTACTGATTGGGACAGTTGCCATTGAAAAAGGCACCACGTGGCGGCCGACCTGAGTTGGCGGGGTCTTCAGCAGGGGGCATGAGAAAAGGGGATTCCTCAGCGAGAGGCTCGAGATAAGCGGACTCCTCAGCAAGTGGCTCGAAGGGCTGTTCCCAGGGGAGCGGCCCGGTGGGCTCAGGGGGGTGGTGGGCAGAATGGCTCGTGGGCTCGGGAATGGATGAGTTGACAGGTTGGTCGGGTCCGTCAGAGTGGACTGGCTGGTCAGAATGAGTTGAGGTTCCCGATGGAAGCGCGAGAAGTGGCTGGCTGTAGTGGTTTCCCACTTGCTCACTCATAATGCGGCGATGGCCCGGCTGCTAGTAAATTTGTAAGCTAAAGAAGGAAAGACGTTTGGAGGACATGATACTTACCGGAACCATGTCATCCTCCTCTCTCTGGGCCGTCCGGCCCCTGAGGCGCCGTAGAAAGTCGTGCAATCTCCGGTTGACACTTCTGTTGTGTGCTGCAGTCAATCTTATTGCTTCGGCCTGTGCGGCCCGGGCCTCACGAGCTTCAGAACGCTCTGTCGCAGTTCTCCCCCTCTCATCCGATGCCTCTTCAGCTGCCTCTCCGAGTACTAGGGTCAAGTCTTCAAGCAGTGCCGTGTGATTATATGACTGCTGCATGAGCTCTTCGTGGGCGTCTTGCTGCATGCCAATACCGGTCGACACTTCGACTCGCACACCCTGGACTGCACTATCAAGAGCCTTGAACTTATCGGGTAAACTGGTGCTGAACATTTTTACAGCACGACCTAACAAAACAAGTCGATTTTCCATCATAGTCCGCAGCTTTTGGATGTTGGTGTTCGTATCGTCGAGCCTAGTGTGCAAGGCCTGCACTGCAGCGTTTAATTCGGATACGACAGAGACTATGTCCCCCGAAGGGGCCGTAGAGACAGTAGTCTCGACTTCCAATGTTTGGCCGATGGAACTATCCGTGTCTGTAGACAAGGCGACTAGGTTCTCAGGGGTGAGGCCATCTGACGCAAGGGCAATGTCGTTCGTAGCGGTGAGGGTTGGTTGTCCTTCAATGTCCGTCCTTTTACCGTTATCATTGTCGCTGCTGTCATCGCTGCCGGCGGCCTCGGTGCTGTTGTCGCGGTTATCGTGACTGGGGCGCTTAGCCGGCGGTTGCTCTTGCTGTAAGCTTTCGCTTAGCGGTCGCTTCTTGCGGTCCTAGAAAATACAAAACCCAGTCAGCAAGGATACCTCACAGGTAAGTCTCGTGTCAAGTCTCTCGTCGTGTCCACCCAGCATCGAAATCCCCCTCGCGCGCTTGCAAGTCAGTACAATCCTGTAGGTGCCCACAAAGTAATACGACGCACTGCGGAAAGAGATCCAACCCCGGCAGAAGGACCTCGCATCTCCCCAGACTAGACCCTTTTACGGGCCCGGTTTGGCTCACAGATGCCGCGGAAATCGCAATAAGCCAGCAGTTGCAGTTGTCCGAATCCGGTGGACAGTACAACCGTAAAGCAATGCTACCATGGTCATTCCCAGTTATGTTTCCATGACGCACGTCCATCCACAACCAGATCGGCGAGCAAACATCTGCCGAAAGTCGGCCTACCATGTACCACGCTCAGGAAAGTCCCGGGTCTCCACAAACTCCAGCCCAATGCTGCGACCACGCTATAAAAGCCTATAAGGAAACCAGCAGAGGGCCGAAGACTCGACGAGCACATCTCGCAAGGCGAGTTGTTTGTAGTGGAAGCGATTTTGTGTGGAAGGCCCGGTGATAGGCTGGGATAGACACGAAGAGAGAAAAGACACGCTGGGGCGCGCCGGAGCGCGGACGGACTTACCTTTTTATCGGGAGCCATCGTGAGCTCGTGAAGATTGTTTTTGCTCCGTAGGAGCAGTGGGCGACGATCGGGTCACTGGCGAATAGAACGTCAGAAGCTGTGGCTGAGAGAATGGCGGGAATGTGAAAAGAGAGAAACAAGCCAGACTGGCCTCTCAGATGACTGAGAGGAGCAGATTGGGGTTGTTGTGTTGAGCAGGAGAACTTTCTGCTGGATCAGGGCGGCTGTGAGAGTATTTGAACGTGGGAAAAGCAGTAGTGGGACTAGAAAACAGCAAAGAAAGACAAGCAGTTCAAGTGAAGGTGGAAATGTGACAAACAAATGAGAATGAGGAGAAAGGACTTGTGGGTTCAAGAAAGGAGATGTGCTTACTGATATTTCCTAACTTGCTTTTCAAAGCATCAGGGTAGGAAGACGGGGAGAGGGGGCAGGTTGGCTTGTTCAGCCCGTCAGTGGTGGTCTTGAAAAGTGAAAGGAGCAAGCGAAATGGAAGCGGGGCGGCAGAGGGACAGGTACAAATACTCGATGGAATTGACACGTGCAACCTGTCAAGCAGCGACTGAAAGTCGCATGCTCAAGTGCTGGATTCAAGTTCACGGGCTCTGGGGCCACAGTGAAGCTCAGCTGTCTGGATATTGAATGGGCAAATGACGAAACAGACAAGTTATATTCCCTGAAAGAGACAAAGGACGGCATCCCTCTTTAGACAGACAAAGAAAACTGCCACCTAATAGCCACTGAAGGAACAAAGAATCTTGCGATTTAAAGAGACAACAGAGAAACACCAACAGAACTTTGTTGTTAGAGTATTGGATTGATCCAGTGGAAGAAGAATAAAAAGGATCAGACATGTTCAGGGATCCACGCTATGTAGATCAAACAACATCTCCGAACACATCCGTTTTGCTCCAAATAGACTAGTCAGCAAATCAACGCTGTGAGCATGCAATAGAGCTTTCTCTCTTGCCAACAACCGCGAAGATGTCCGGACAATTCGACACAGAGGTAAGACCTTGATAGAATACATATGCTTGGGTCTCCGCGATGTCAAGACTCTGCCCATAACAGGCTTGACTTCATTGATGAAGAGCGCCATAAATCTGGTTCTTGGGGAAAATATAAATGAAAACATAGCTATGTGCTCCAACACCCGCTGACCAAGTTTACATTTCCAGTTCCGGCTCTTGATGCATAGAATCCGTGTTTTGCAGAGAGCAATTCGTCTGGACGACGTTGAATTTTCAAGTTCGCAGGTTCGTTCTAAAGTCTCAAGGGTTGACTTGCTTCGAATGGAGAAAGAAATTTGGGAGAGAATAACGAACTGACAAAAGACATGACCACAGGCTGCAGCGTACTGGGAGAGGGCCCATGAGCTTTGGGAGGAGTTGGAGGTCATGATGCACTCGGTCTGAACTTCCTGTATCCTATCTTAAGACCTTTGCACCCCACTAACATAAGATATCAACTACAGATTGTGGACCCTGACTCTATTTCGATCCAAACAATACACGAACTGATTTTGCTCGTTGCCGAGACAGATATTCTCGAACATGTAAGCCCCATGTCCCGCAGCCATGCTTGCAACACCCATTAACCAACCTCACATAGGCGATTAACGTGATGTACCAACGTACCCAAAGAGCTAATAATCCACGCGGTTTTCTGAACGGGATGAGGTCCGAGATGTCCGCCCTTACTTGGGAGAATTTTCTCTTAGCACTGCTCATCACCCTCATCATACGTTATTTCATGAAGATCTACGCTAGCTATTTCTCAGCGGCATGATGCCAGTGTCGAGGACGAGGAATTAAGACAGGCTATTATGAAAACCACGGAAGTAAGATCTGAACGGGAAAAAGTTGAATTCAAGTCGAAGTACTGCAGAACAGTTCCAGGGCGGCCAGATAAATGTCATGGAGGCTTGTCCGAGTGTTTCGTGCGTTATGCTACTTACCTTGTTGGTTGATATTGATGTCACCAGTTCTATTAATAATTGGAGTCGGTCTGCACTCAAAAGAGTGGGCCTTATCCCGAAGTCCGGGCTTGGCATTTTGCTAAATACACGCGACTCCCCATCTCAATTTTGTACGGATGGCATTGACCTTGTTGTTAAGGTATTTCACCTGCTTCCTAGCTGATCACTAACAGACGCAATCGAGGCCCCGACTTGCGCTTCTTTCACCAATACTAGTATAAATAGGATGCTTTACAAGATAAATTTCTTGCCCAACATAACATTTGACTTCCAATATAATTACTGAACTTCACCTTAATCTGGGAAAAGCATCTTTTTGTTTGACTGTTCAAAAGAGTTCCCCTTGCCAAGCGAACCTCTTTGTTTCTCCAACATGAAGGAAGCTCGTGTATACACGGATGAGACCCACGGCCTCAAGGTCCAACTCCATGATGTTGACATTCCAACACCCGCACCCGACCAAGTGCTCATCAGGGTCGCCATGTCCGGCTCCAATCCCAAGGATTGGAAGTTTCTCTCGGTCTTCCCTGACCGAAACGGCTTCAACTCGGGCGACGACATCGCCGGGATCGTAAAGAGCGTTGGCAGCGACTTTGCGTGGCAATTCAAGCCCGGAGACCGCGTCGCCGCCTTCCACACCATGATGACCCCGTCCGGTTCCTTCGCCGAGTACGCTCTCGCTTCCGCCGCCACGACCTTTCACATCGCGCCCGAGACCAGCTTCGAGGAAGCTGCTACTATCCCTCTGTGCGCCATGACCGCTGCCATGGCGCTGTTCGTCAACCTCCGTCTCCCGGGGCCGTGGGTCAGCGACAGTGCAGCGCGCACCAGGCTTCAGCAGGGCGGCATCATCGTCTACGGTGCTGCCAGTGCCACTGGCGCGTTCGCGATCAAGCTGCTCAAGCATGCCGGGTTGCATCCCATCATCTGCGTCGCGGGCAACGGGATACTTTTCGTCGAGTCGCTCATCGATCCATCGAAAGGCGATAAGATCATTGACTACCGCAAGGGCGACGAAGTTGTCGTCAAGGGCCTAGCTGCGAGTATTCCGGCGGGTCAGACTTGCTCTTATGCCTACGATGCGGTCTCCAGTCAACAGAGCACCGCAAACATCGCCCGGGTTCTCGATCCGCACGGCCACATCGTACTCCTATGGCCTCTGAGCGAGTATCCGAGTATTCCCAAGACGGTAGATCAGGTTCTCTCCAGTGTCGGTTTGGTGCACGAGGATGCAAAGTATCGGGACTTTGCCTACATGTGGTCTCGTCTCTTCGGCTATGGTCTTCAGCAGGGTTGGCTTACTGGGCATCCCTACGAAGTGTGTGAAGGAGGTCTGGAAGGTGTCGAGGTCGGCTTGAGGAACTTGATGAATGGCAAGGCTAGTGCTGTTAAGTATTTGTTCAGAGTGAATGACACTCCTGGCTTGGAGTAGCGCGATGTAAATTGAATAGTCCGCACACAAATCTTTTCCCATTACATCTCAAATCATCAACTTCCTTAAAGATAAGCTTGAAGGCGAAAAGTATCAGCATCAAGTGGGAAGAAACAACTATCCAGACACAATCCCGACTCTCAATCCGCCCAGGATACGCAGCCTAAATCAAATAGCGATAGTTCTTCTTGAGGTCCTTGACCATCTCAACATCAACGCCCTCGATCTGGGCTGTCATGCCAACCCGGCCGTCGCCATGAGAGCTCAGTCCGCCAAGCCTCTCGATCTCCTTGTTCTGACGGGTTAGAATGAAACGTAGAGTGATAGCCAAGCCAGCCGCAGCAACCTGCAGTCCGAGGCATGTGCCAAAAGCGGGACGGTAGAAAGGCGCGCTCTCCTTGGTGTAGAGGAAGGTCGTCCAGATGGACGACGAGTTGCCGACAGCGTTGATGAAAGCAATGGCAGCTGCGCGCTTGGCCGGCGGTCGGGGGATGGAGCTGGCGATCCAGCTGTAGAACGTGCCAAACATATTGAAGGCGAAGACAACCAGGAACAAAGAGAAGTACCGAGCCGCGAAGGAGTCTGTGCCCATGAAGAGACCGAAGCCAACGATAGTGATTGGGATAGGGTACATGTAGAACCTGAATTTGTCAGTGCCTCTCAAGTTTTCCAAAATTTTAGCCTAGAACTTACCAGAACCGCGTATTCATCCTGTCAGCAAAGTAGCTGTGGATCCAACTTGCAACAGTGATGAAGAGATACGGCGGAGCGGCCAGCAGCAAGGTGTGGATGTGGTTGTTGGTAAGCGTAGAGGTCAGCGTCGGGAAGAAGTTCTGGAAGGATATGGTGCCGATCATGCACACATGCATGGCCATCATGACATATGTCTTGGGGTCCAACAGCGCAAGTTTGAGGCCCTGGAACTGCGTCATAGCACCTTCTTCATCCACGTCCGTCTCCGCGGCGTCGAGCAGCAGACGGTGCGTGGCAATCCGTCTCTCGTCTTCCGATAGCCTCTTCCAAGAGTGCGGGAAGTCCGGCAAGATCAACATGATGGCGATGCCCGCAAGTATAGTGACGGTGCCCTCAACGATGTAGAGCCACTGCCAGGCGGCCATGCCACGCTTGCCGTTGAGGCCCTGGAGGATGCCCGCAGCGATGAGGTTGCCGAATGCGCCGGAGATGAGCGAACCGGAGTAGTACGTGCTCATGCGCAAGTTGAGTTCACGTCGAGTGTACCATTTGGATAGGTAGAACAATACTCCCGGGACAAAGGGTGCTTCAGTGATACCCAGGATCAGACGACAGGCGACAAGGGCACCGTACGACTTGACCTGTGAGGTGCAAGTCGTGACCAGACCCCAAGCAATGACACAGAGTCCCAGGTAGAGAGAGGGTCGAGACGAGTAGTTGAGAGCGATGTTGGACGGGACCTGGGCGGTGATGTACCCCACAAAGAAGATGGAGAGGCCCACTTGGTATTGGGTGTCGTCGAGGCTCAGGTCTTGCTCAAGGCCCTGAAGGCGCGCTGCGGCATAATTGGTCCTACATATTGTCAGTCAAAGTGTTCCGGGACACTTCAATGGAAGACTTGCCTATCAATGTAGTTGAGGAGAAAGAGGAGGATCACCAGCGGCATGATCGTAAAGTCAATCCGGCGCAGAAGCTTCTTCTCAAGCTTTTTCTCGCCTTCATCCATGATAGTCAGTTCAGTAGGCAACTGCGTCAGGCTGTTGCTTTCAGCAACAGCTGGAGCAGCCGGAGTTGTAGCGGTCATTGTTGATGAAAAATAGCTGAGCCGTGTAGAATTGAAGAACAGTTGCAAGAGGATGATGTTGCCAACTCGTGAATCTCCCGGAACCTTGGGCCAAAGGCTTTGGGATCTCTTATAGACCTGTTCCTGGCCCTCTGCTCCCCCTTTCCTCTATCTGGGGTACACATGATGCGGGGGGCTGATTAGCTTCGAAGTCTTATCAAGCCAAGTGACTCTAACCCGGCTAGAGAGATTGTCGAATGACGCTACCCCGCAAAAGATAGGATATACCTGGGGGAGCTAGCATTGGAATGGTTGCAAGACGTCTAATTGCCGGGCACAATTCTCCGAAAATGTCTTACATGGCATTGTCCGAAATGGCACGATGATGCTCGAGCTGAGGCCAATCCGGGTGGAGGTTGTGCAATTTGGTGACTTAAGCCGCACGGAAAACATGCAAGCATCAATTGTGCAATCACCGAGATAGGATCAGAGTGGGGTGTGAGGGGTGCTGAGTTAATCAAGATGTCCATCCATTGAGCCTATCTCGAGCTAACTGCAAAGTTGAAGTTCTCGTAATAGGCATGCACATGATAAGTCGATCGACAGGCGAGCCTTATCTCTAGAATTTGTCAATGTCACGGACTCCAAGACCTGGAAGCTAATCCATGGCAAAGCAAGAGTTCAACTTGATCCCACACGCGAACAATGTCTCTAGCAGCGCTTTCAGAAGCATCATCGTACGTCTGTACCCCGATGTTACTCTTCACTCAATTCTTACTCAGTCAACAACAGCAACCAACCCTCGGTTATTACTGCAGAGCTCCTCCGTGATGTAGCTCGCCGTAATGACTTCGTCATCCCGTCTCAACACGAAGACGCGTATCTTCTCGGACTCCGGTCTGCACACGCTATTGCGACCGAGATCGATTCACTGCCAGACTACATCGATCCCCGCTTACTCCCAGTACCGACAAAAGATAACCCTCGTGAACATGTAAAGCCAGATACTACGGAGAACGACTTGAACGCATGGTGTCATTTGACATTCGACATGGAAGCCGAGCATCCTACAGGCCAACTCTTGAAAGGTCGCTCCGTTGCTGTCAAAGACACTATTGCAGTCGGCCACATACCACAGACACTGGGAACCTTTCTACAATTTGTCTCAGACACGCGCGATGGCTATCCTCGCTCGCAGATCGATGCCACGGTGGTTCAAAGACTTCTCCTGGCGGGGGCCAAGATTAAAGGGACCTCGACCTGTGAGAACTACTCTCTGTCTCCCATGTCCTACACTTCAACTTCCGGGCCAGTCCACAACCCATGGCAGCGGGGTTACAATAGCGGTGGGAGCAGTAGCGGTTCCGCAGCCCTTGTGGCCCTCGGTGCTGCTCGTGAAGCCGGTGTGGAAGGCCTAGCAAATGCCGGCCCTAGTGTCGAGATCGGTATCGGAGGAGACCAAGCCGGTTCCATACGCGTGCCTGCTGCCTATTGCGGGATCTATGGCCTGAAGCCTACCTTTGGCCTTGTGCCGTACACGGGCATCGCTAGTCTGCTTCCCATGACTGACTACGTCGGCCCTCTAGCAAGGACGATAGAGGATATCGCTCTTGCGCTGACGGCTATGGCCGGATATGATGGGCTGGATCCCCGCATGGGACCAGAGAGTCCCCTGAGAGAAAATGTGACACAGTATTACGAAGAGCTTGCCAAGTTCGTCGATGGCATACATCAAAATCAGCCAACCACTTCTCTCCGTGTGCAAGATTGGAAGACACCTACGTTGCGGGTAGGACTGATCAAAGAGTCGTTCGAGATGGCCGGCATGTCGCCTGAAATAGCCGACGTAGTCAAAACGGTTGCAACCAAACACTTCGCGGCCATGGGCGCAAGTGTATCGGAAGTGTCGATTCCCATGCACAGCATCGGCTCAGCCATCTGGACTGCAGCAGTGCGAAACCAGATGGCGTCGCTGGCGTTTGGGGGACGCGCTACCGACATGTTGTCACACGACTTGCCACACCTATCCCTCCGATGGCCTCCTGACCAGGAGATGTACGATCTGCTCTCCCATCACAACCCGGCGGTCATCGTCACGATACTGGGCGAGACTCTGCTATCAGATCAGAACATTTTACCAGCTGCGGCACAGAAGAAGGCACACCGGCATGTCTTACAACTTCAAGCTGCTTACGATGCAGTCTTGCAGGACTTTGACGTGCTGATCACGCCCACCACACTTGGTGTAGCCCCGCCGTTGCCCGATATGGAAGAGGAGAGCAGGGACGTCACCGATCAGCTAGACAATAAGATGAGTTCCGTAGAGAAGAAATTGCGACTGGCGGCCGGCTCGATCAATAATTCAGCTCCCTTTAATGCAACAGGACATCCAGCACTTAACGTGCCGTGTGGATGGGGTACGGCGGCCGACGGGATGGTGAAGTTGCCAGTGGGAATGCAGATTATTGGAAAGAGGTTCCATGACTTGGATGTCATGAAAGCGGCAAAGCTCTTTGAACTTGGTGGCGGAGGATTAGAGCCAAGACCTGTGTAGAGCCATAGGGGTACCCCAGTGCAATACCATTAAACTCAATGGTCATTTCGTTCACCATGCAAACTCTTTCCCGTAAGTTCACATTATAGAGTATCTTCGTTGACGACTTGATATGGGACTAGCTTTTAGACTACCATCAGAATATTAAATACAACCATCTGTTGTAACATGAAACAAAACCAGGAGTTGTTGAGTAAGCAAAGCATTTGACTTAGGTCAGTTTGTTCAAGTCTTCTTTCATTCACTACTTCTTTCACTGTCTAGAAATATCTTCGCCAGCCAGAGCCGCAAAGAAGGCATCACTCAGATACCCTCCACACCAGCTCATCTTCTCGTATCCATCCACCTTCCATGGCTTCCTTGACACGGCCGGCTTTTGAATCTTGTCATAGTAACCCCCAATCCCCTCCTTCGTCCACATCTCGGCCGACCTCTCAATCTCCATATTTACACCCTGGATGACGTACATAGGCTGGACTTGCCAGACGACTCCAAAGTCTTTTGCCATCCACGCGGAGGCATCTCGGATCCGCTCCGGGGTCCACCCCGCCGATTCCGGGAACGACCACTCCCCGCCCCACGCAAAAGCAAAGAGACGGTCGGGGTAGTGAGATAGCATCGCCTCATGGTACGCCTTGATGTCGTGGTAGTTGGGCGAGTCCATGCGCGTCCAGGAGACGTCGCATATATCAGCTACGACCAGTGCGCGCTCGACGATGGCGTTGACGTTGGGTCGGAACATGTACTGGCCGTTGTGCGAGCGAGGAAGATCCCAATCGAAAACGATGTCGAGCCCGGTAGCTGATTTCGCTGCGACTCGACGCTGTCTCATAGAAGTACCGTAGCTGACTTGGGCCTTGTAGCTGGCGAGTGCGCTCTCGTACAGCGCCGGCTGGGCTTTGTGGTGGGCCTTGACCTGATTCTCGACAGCCTCATCAAAGGTCTCGAGACCAGCGTCTGCGATCCACTGTTCCCGCGCTTGTGACGCGGATTTGCCGGTACGCACCGCTGCGTCAACGACGACCTGTAGGGGCTCGACAGGACGCGTCGCGCCCAGGACATAGCCATGATCCCGCGGGTCGACCACCGAAGTGATGAAGTCTGCGTGATCGGTATCACAGCGGGCGAAAATCAGAGTCTCAGCAGCCATGATATCCAGCTGCAGACGAATAGCGCCGACGCGATCAGCGTACTCGGAAGTGGGCACGACCGTCCTGCCCTGACCGATGGTGAATTTCTTCAGCCCCAGGGCGAGATCATCGATGTGTATGCCTGCTGCTCCAGACTCGGCTAGGGCCTTTGTCGACTTCATGGTGGCTGTCAACGACCCGAAACCCATGTCGCCGTCAGCGATGATGGGCATGAGGTAGTCCCAATTCTCAAGCGACTTGCGCTCCTCGAGCGAGTGCTTCATGCGGTACTGGTGCTGTCTCTGGTCGTGCCAGACTTGGGAGCGGAAGATCTTGTCCACCACTTTCGGCACAGTGTCCCAGGGCTTTCAGGACGTTAGCTTCCATTCTCTACTCTTGAATCGAGATCGGCCACTCACATAATCAGCATGGTCCATTCCTGGATAGTTGTTCTCGCTGAAACCCGAAAGGCCCCCTGAGAGATAGACGGTACGCATGTACTTGGCCATCTGGCTCACGGCAACGGGGTCTGTCGCTCCGAAACTGAGTTCGGCAGTCCCATTGCGTCGATGTTCATGTAGTAGATCCCAAAGCTTCAGCGCCGCAGGCGAGGAAACACATGGCACCGTCTGTGTACCACGCAGTGCGGCCACTGTCCTGGCAGAGTAGGGCCTCTTGACTATGACATGTCGAGGTGTTTTCCACCACTCTTCAATCCTCTCTACCTCCTTGTCAAATAGCGCCTGCTCCTCAGCTAGAGTTGCCCTCTGTTCTGGCATCTTAGCGGATAAAGATCGAAAATAAGATTCTAGATAGATCTGTCAAGGGATGACCAGGGGCCATTAGACTGACAGACACAATCTATAATAGCCAATATAAGTAGCCCTGAACTGCAAGACTATCATGGGCAAAGGGCAGATATTGATCGTCTCAATGACAATCGATACGCGATGCTCTCATTGGTCCAGAAGGAGGAGACAGTACCCGCCACTAGCTCATTGCGCCATTCCCCGGTGGCACAATCTAGGGGATTTTGTTCACGGACAAAGCTAACAGAATATGACACTAGCTGATATCGGCCAAAACAACATCCGGTCGGACAAAGGAACTTCATCCTGTAAAGTCCGAACCGAAGGTCGTTCCAGTATATCGTTGTCCAACATCCCCTTGTCAACGCGATTGTCCGCCAAGGTATCTTATGTGCTACATGCTCTCCGGACAACATGCAGGATCTATCCTCTGCTGGCTCGACACCTAGAGAAGAGGCAGGTCAGCCCTCCGGCCCCATCCGAACCCACCGCAAGCGAGGTCGAATTGCCAAGGCTTGCTCGCAATGTTACTCACGGAAGCAAAAGGTCTGTTGCGGTAATGCCTATCTTCTATGCACTCCCCGAAGCTGACGACTTTTTACTGCGATAGTGCGATGGTCACCACCCCTGCCGCAATTGCGTTGTCCGGGGCGTTTCGGACTTATGCCGCCTCCCACCACCTCAGGAGCCGCACAGCCTAAGACAGCGCAACAGGAGAAGAGCATCCCGATCCGACAGACCAGTAATCGAAGGCCTACAGCAACGCCAGAAGAAGCAGCAAGAGTCTTTGGCTGGCCCTGACGAAAGTCAACAACTAGCCGACGAGCTCGATCAGAACGAGGATGACTTGGCTGCCCACACTGGCAACACTCCACGTGTTGGCCAGCTTTGGAAGTCTCGTGGAGCTCCGTCATACTTTGGAAGCTCCTATTTCGGCCCACAAGTTGCTGCAGCTTTGTTGGACTCCTCGGCTCCATACATTCAGCCTGGCGCCAGCACATCGCGGCGTAGCTCCGCTGCCCGGCCGTTCCGTGACGAGGCCGGCCCATTCTCCCAGCTGTGGGATTTGTTGGGTCTCCTCCCACGCCAACGCACGACGGTAGACCGTTTGGTGAACCGCTTCCTAGACGATGTCAATTGGCATATTGACGCTGTCCACCCGCCGTCCTTCAGACAGGAACTGGACCGTTTCTACGCACGCAAGGCCGGCTTGGATGATGTGACTACCGTAGACATCCGGTGGCTTGCCTTGCTCTTCATCATTCTCGCCATTGGTGCATACCTAGATTGCCCCCGGAATGCCCGCCCAGAAGTCCAGCGCGAATACGAAGAATCTTCTCTTAGCTTCTTCTGGGCCTGCCGAAAAGCGATCGTGATCGCTCCCTCGTTCTACGGAGAAAGTACCGATCTTGTTCGTTCCGGTATACTGGTCACCCGCTACTGCCTGTTCTCTCAAAGAATCACAGAGAGCTGGCTAACCGTCGGGTTCGCCGCTCGGCTAGCCATGGCGCAGGGGTTCCACGTCGATGGGACCAACTGGCAGTTGCCGCGCGCAACAACTGAAACGCGTCGTCGGCTCTGGTGCCATATCTACCTTTTGGATCGCATGATATCTCTCGCTCTTGGAAGGCCGTACTGTATATTGGACAACTTGTCTCAAGTCCAGGAGCCAGAGAACGTCTTCTTAGATGACCTCAGCGACCATGAAGCAAAATCAGTCGAACCTGAGCCTCTTGCAACACATCCCACCCCAAGCGTCCTGGCCATCTTCTCATACCGACTAGCCAAGGTCATCGGGAGGATACAAGAGCAGACCTTCAGCCTGCGGACAGCCTCGTACCGCGAGGTCATGCGTCTGGACGCCCAGCTCCTTGAGTGGAAACAGAGCCTTCCGTCCTACCTCGCTATGGAAAGGCCAGACCTCAGCTACGATACCACTGCGCCATACCTCAACTGGCACCGCGTCTACCTCCACACGGCCTTCCACTTCGCGCGCATCACCCTGCACCGGCCATACACATGGCGCTCCTCGATCACAGACCAGCACCGCTACTCCCGCGAGGTGTGCTTTGCGTCTGCGTGCGCCGACCTCAAGACCCGACTCGAGCATGACGAGAGTGCCAGGCCGGCGGGTGAGCATTACGCGTGGTGTCTCAGCGCACCGCAGCTGTTCAACAGCGCCATCGTGCTGGGGGTTCTGGCAATCCAGGAGCAGTCACGCGCGCGGGGCTCCCGGGATCTCGACGCCGTGGTAAATGATCTGCAGTCATTTTGCGACAAGGAGAACCACGAGATTTGGATCAACGACTTTCGGCTCGCGGAGGTGAAAGTGGTGGAAATGTGCATCGACAAGCTGAAGAGGCACTCAAAACCGCGAGAGACGGAACGTGGGCGGGCACAGCAGACACAGGTACAAGTGCAGGAGGCGTCGGTCCAGGAGCAACAGCCAATACAGCAGCCCAATACTGGTCCGGCTCTAACTCCGCAGCTACAGCATCCTGCATCAGTTCCCATGACGGCAACGGCCGCCGCCCATCCACATACATCACAGCCCTTGCTTCAACAGCAGGACCCGATTCTATCGGGTTGGGAACTTGATGGGATGTGGCCCTCATCGTCTTGGCCCGACAGCACGCCTTTCATGCGACCCACGCAGCAGTTTGGTGACGCTTTCTCATTTCCGGGGCCGACTGATCTCACGACCTGGCAAGATATTATTGATGCCATTGGTGAACAGTCCGAAGTTGAAGTTTTAGGAGCTACCTAGGAGACGTTCATATAGAACTAGCTTAAGTTTAATACAATACTAGCAATTATCCATTCAAGCAGAGGCTCTCTGTTCCGGTACCACTGTCAGCAGCTTTCCTTGCGTCAAGGCGTTTCTAACGTTGTCAATCACGACCAGCTCCATCCGTTTCTGTCATGTGTAAGTCAGCAAGGCTCATGTCAAAGTCAGAGATTGTTTCAACACACCCGAGTGTCAACTGTCGCCGTGCCAATGTGTGGTAACAAGATGACCTTGTCATTGCTCAGCAGTCCGGGGTGGACTTCAGGCTCCTTCTCAAAAACATCGAGCCCAGCACCCCAGATCTTGCCCGAGTCCAGCCCCTTGACAAGGGCCTCTTCGTCAATAATAGGCCCTCGCGCCGTGTTAATTATGACCACATCCTGCTTCATCATCTCGATCTCCTTTGTTCTAATGGTGCCCTTGGTCGCGGGCGACAGGGGCAGGTGCACCGACAGCACGTCGCTAGTCCGCAGCAGCTCCTCGAAGCCAACATACTTGGGAACAGAGCCATTTGCGAAATGATCGGCCAGATCTTTTCTCGGCGACCTGTTATGGTACTGCAGCTTCATGCCAAAGGCAGCGGCTCGTTTGGCCGTGGCTACTCCGATGCCGCCCATGCCGAGTACGCCCAAGATCAGACCAGCAGGATCCCGGCCTAGAGGCCTGCCATTATCCCATAGACCCTTTCTGATGGTGGACTGCGGAATCCATGCTTGGCGGAGTGCCGCGAGCAGGAGAAGCAGGGCAGTGTCTGCCGTAGCATCGTTGACGACGTCTGGGGTGTTGGAGACCTGGATGCCTTGGGTCGAAGGAGAATGTCAGTGCCATCTTCGCCTCACCGCGTCAAATTCTGTTCTATTCTAAGTACTCACCTCTCTTTGTGCATGCAGGCACATCAATCTGGTCATATCCGGCTCCATTATGGCAAACAAACTTGACTGAGCTCGGTAGACGAGCAACGAGTTCAGCATCGAATAAACCGGTAAACTGAGTGCAATGGGTCAGCCCAGGTTGCAATGAGAAAGAGTGAACGTCAGGCCATCACAAACCTTTGCTGAGTCTGCAGTTCGTGATATGGCAACGACGTCGTCATACTTGCCGTCGGCGCAGTCCTGCAGGAATTCGTCCCGAGTTCCGCTAGTGATGTGCTGTGTCACCAAACGGTAAGCTCTAACTTTTAATACCCAAGTTCCGTTATTGTACCTACCGTGCTTTGGAAAGTTCTTGATAGCTCTGCGAACTCATCCGTGGCGTGGTGAATCTCACCCAGCTGGATGTGTTTGGGCTTTGTGGTGGGGTTCGACATGATCAAATTGTGTTGCAAACGGTCGTGTGGGGTCTTGTCGCTGAAAGACTGCACAGATAGCTGATCAATCTAGTGTACCCTACTGTGACACAAGCTTTCACTTAGTCAAGGACGCACGATTGATCCTACGGGCAGTGTGAGGAGGTACTTTGTTTTCATCAAGAATGACCAACCTGTCACGGGGAATGGGAAAGCTCATGCCGAGACGCCGTCATCGGATTCCCACGTTGCTCCACCCACACGCGGGGCTCGGCAGCCCGGAGCTGTTAGACTCCGATCCACGCCGGCCAGTGAGGTTTAGGCCATGCCCAAAGCTTATCGGACTTTCACTAACTCGTCGTCGGACAAGTATTGTACTTGGCATATGCCCGACTTTGATGGTAAATGACAATGTAGGAGGCCAGGATGAACAAATTGAATTACAAGATGAAGGAGAATACGATTCAGTCATATATGTCCGGCGGGCACTCCCTCTGTTTTCCTGGTGTATGTCCTCTAGCTACCTAGACAAAAACGCTTATCTAGACTCGGAAAACTACAGACATCATGGCAAGCAAGGGTGACGATGTCGACTACGCTACTTATCCAGACTTGGAGGGCAAAGTCGTATTCCGTGAGCACCCAAATCTAACAAGACATCGCACGCGCGGGTGCTGACCATGCAATCCAGTAACGGGCATTGGTCAGTCTGGAGATCAGTCAATGTGGGGGAATGGCGCAGCTACAGCTAGAGTCTTGTCAAGAAACAAAGCCAAGATATTTGGCTGCGACTTGTCACTCGAAGCAGCCGAGCACACTCAAAAGAGACTGGTGGCGGAAGGGGGTGATGTGACTGTCACTTCAGCAGATGTCACCAATAGTGAGAGCGTCAAGAAAGCTGTAGACGCTTGCATCCAAAAGTATGGGCGTATTGATATTCTTATCAAGTGAGTTACGTTCCTTCCAGATGCTTGACACAACCTGCTTCAGTAGCATTACATACTAATACCGTTCAGCAACGTTGGCCGGTCTGAGCCAGGAGGTCCTGCAGAGATGGCAGAGAAAGTCTGGGATGCGCAGACCAACGTCAACCTTAAATCCGTCTACCTCTGCTGCCACTTCATTCTGCCCCTAATGGAAGCGCAGGGCTACGGCGTGGTCGTTAACGTCGCGTCCATCGCAGGCTTGCGCTACATCGGCAAGCCACAGGTCGCCTACTCCGCCACCAAGGCCGCCGTCATCCAATTCACCAAAGCGACCGCCGTCATCTACGCGCCAAAGAACATTAGGATGAACGTCGTAGTCCCCGGGCTGATGCATACGCCGCTTGTGGGTATGCTGGCGGACAAGTATGCCGGAGGCGACCTTGCGGGCTTCGTGGAGAAACGCAACCGGGCAGTTCCCATGGGGAAGATGGGTGACTCTTTTGACGTTGCTATGGCCGCGGGCTTTTTGGCTTCGAGTCAGAGCAGGTACATTACTGGACAGAAGATTGTCGTTGATGGTGGCATTACATCGTCGACGGGCTGATAGTTTAAGGTGTTTACACGTTCAATACTATCCACCCTCGCGTGTGCAGCACACAGATTTGACCAAAAGATTTGCTCTTCAGACCAGCTGCCTCTTCATACATGCAAAGCGAAGCCAATGTGTCTTCTTCCGGTGTTATCAACGCATCTATCGGCAGGTTTGCCTTTTCTTGGCAAATGATCTAGGGTGGTGTCGGTTGGTCACAAACCTGGTTCAAGGACAATCTACGCATGCCACGCACGACGTTGGCAGGTAACTGCTGTACAGAATACCACCTTCACTAGAGAGTACCAATCACATTGGTCAAAGATACTAAAGGAAGCAATGTGCACATTCTATGTGGTTGACTTGCGGGTTTCTCCGACAAGAAGACACTAGGGCTTTGTTTCGGACATTGGGCTTTTGCCCAAGAGCCCGAACCCAACATGTTCAATCCACCAACAATCATTCCAGTAGACTTGTGGGTTCTCCTATCAACCTGCTATGCTAGTTCTACCAAGCTAGACGAGTGATCGTCAAACTTGCATCGTTCAGCTCGTATGGGTTATTGATAAGGTATTGGGTTCGTGACTCAGGGGCACTGTAACAAGCTTCTGTTTTATCAAAAAAAAACACCGTCAAGAATCATGGCCTCTACGTATCCAGAGAATAACAAAAGCTGGCAGATCATGCACGCAGCCAAGAAGGGCGGGTATGCCGTAGGAGGATTCTGCGTGTAAGTCAGTTTATCATTGTATCATTGTACCAAGTTACCCGATGTTAGTCGGCGTTGAAGCTAAGATTCATGGCAATCATTGTTCAGGTATAACACAGAAGGCGTTCTAGCAGTGATCAAAGCAGCTGAGAGATGTCGGTCTCCAGCTCTCATCCAGTTCTTCCCGTGGACGCTGCACTTCCAGGGCCCGGCCTTCGTCGAATACGCAAGCCAGCTCGCGCGCGCGGCATCAGTGCCCATATCCGTGCACCTGGACCACTGCCTTAAGCCGACGGACGCGGACCTTGCTCTCGAGTGTGCCTTCGACTCCATTATGGTGGACGGCTCCATGTTTGACGAGGCGGAGAACATCCGCTACGTCAAGTCGGTCGTGGAGAGGGCCAGGGAGCGAAACATTACCATCGAGGCCGAGCTCGGCAGGGTGGAGGGCGGCGAAGAGGGCCTGCCGACTATCGAGATGGAAGCCGTCTGGACGGACGCGGAAGGCGCGGCCAAGTTTGTCCAGGAAACCGGTGTGCACTTCCTCGCGCCCAGCTTTGGCAACCTCCACGGGCCGTATCCTCCTGGCGGACCGGAGAAGGCATGGCAGATTGGCAGGTCAGCAGCCTTGACTCGGCCGTCCATGATGAAGGTGGAAATACAGAGTTGTTGCTAACATCTCAAATCGCAGATTGGAGAAGATCCATGCCACTCTCGGGGAGTCGGCGCCGCTGGTCCTCCACGGTACACACTTCATTTCGGACAATGACCTTCGCGTTGCCATGAAGAGCGGCATGGTGAAAGTGAATCAGAATCGCAACGTAAGGGATGGGTACCACAAGTATCTTGCGGCAAACGGCCACAAGGATGAACTCACGACGCTGCAGGCTGAGGGTGTTGAAGTTTATTCTCAGGGGATCGAGCGGATGATGGTCGAAGTCTTCAAATCCGCGGGCCGAGCTTGAGCTCAAGATCGAATGAAGATTAAGGCCTTGCTCCATGTCAGAAATCAGCAATAAAATCAATCAGTAGCTTTCACTCCAATTTTCTCTTGCAGCTACTTGTGTGATCGTTTCACATCATGCCGACACCCCACAACTTCAAACCATGACATCGACCATTTCTGAGCTCCTCATTTCTCGCGGGCTAGGGGCGGCCTGATTAACTTTCTTTAGCAGCCAAGCCGGCCGCTAAGTAACGGTTTTCTACTGCTAGCTCTGCCCCCCACGGCAGTTCGTGAGACCGTCTCGGTAGCAGGGCAGCTAAAAATGGATGTCGTGATCCAACCCCTGCAAGACGAGATGCACCCACATCTGGAAGCCCAATCATATCAGCCACAAAAACGACTTTGTACCAGTTTATGGAATAGTCGATCAATGTCGCCATTGCACCGAGGACTTGGATGATGCATTCCCAAAGGAGTTTATGGCTATCAGGGATCCGTTATCAAATTTAAAAGCGTGACGTCGTGACCTGGACGGTCGTTTGTCCCCAGCTTCTCCGCAGCATGCATGTAATCTATCACTTGGAACGTCTCGTGCTACCTCATCCTTTCGCCTGACGGCAATCAAGTGTATTCAGCTTTGAGCGCTCCCAAGTTCTATCACGATTTGATCAGCATGGCAGATGTGATCGGTGATTCCGCCGCCGGGCAGGAGAAGCCAGCCCAGCCTCCCCTTGATTCCTCGACGCCCGAATCAGAGCTCGAGGGTGGAATCACTAGCGATTCTGGTATCAATGAGAAGTCCCTCCTCCGGAAGATTGATATCAAACTGCTACCAGCCGTCGGAATCCTCTACCTTCTATCTTTTCTGGACCGCAGCAATGGTAATTACACGTCGCCTCCCAGCTTGCGGAAATCGCGACTGACTGTCTGGTCTCTAGTTGGAAATGCTAAAATTGAAGGCCTTGCTAAGGACCTGAACATGAGTATGATTCATCATGTACCCCCCAAGATGCGTATTTCTGATGAGGCCCTGTGCAGCCGGGAACCAATATCTCACTGGCCTTACTCTCTACTTTATCGGCTATGTCCTGTTCGAGGTAAGGGGCCATTCAGTGCCTTTCAACAATGATTTCAGTGTTAACATACCGTAGATACCTTGCAATATCATCCTCAAGCGGACGAGCCCTAGGCTCTGGCTCCCCACGCTGACGATCGCCTGGGGTATCGTGGCGACATTGATGGGTGTTGTTCACAACCTCGCGGGGTTCTTCGTTGCTCGACTCTTTCTGGGAAGTGAGTACATAACAACAAACAATTCGTGCCCATGGCATTACGCTGACGCACCTTTACAGTCACCGAAAGCGGCTTGTTCCCAGGCGTGGTCTTCTACTTCTCGATGTGGTATAAACGACGGGAACGACAGTTTCGCATCTCACTCTTCTTCAGCGCAGCAGCGCTTGCTGGGTCGTTCGGTGGTATTTTGGCATATGTATGGATTCTAATGATCAAAACCTTTCTCATCAGCTGACAGGCATTAGGGCATCGGTTTTATGGGTGGCGTGGTGTGGGAGAACGGATGGCATTGGATTTTCATTCTTGTAAGTCTCATTCTCTCACTCCAACGAATAGGTTAACTCATATATGCGTGACAGGAAGGTCTTGCTACTATCATAGTCGCAGTTGCCGCCTATTGGTTCATCTACAACTACCCAGATACCGCAACGTTCCTGACAGAAAAGGAGCGGACCTTTGTTCGAGCTCGCCTCGCTGCAGACAGCGATGCGACTCACGATGAGGCCTTTACATGGGCGAACGTGGTCACAGCGCTCAAGGATCCGAAGTGCTGGTTGTACGGACTTAGTTTTCACACCATGAGCCTTCCGCTGTATACGTACTCCCTGTTCCTGGTAAGACGATTCCTGAGCAATCCTGTCGCATGAGACAGTTAGACTGACGTCTCACATAGCCAACCATCATCAGCGCCCTAGGCTACACAGCCGCCAACGCGCAGCTCCTCACCATCCCGCCCTACGCCTTCGCCTTCATCACGACCCTGACCATCGCCAGCCTCTCCGAGCGCCTGAACCAGCGCGCCCTCTTCCTCGGCGGCTCCGCCGTCTTCGCGGCCATCGGCTACGCCATCCTGCTCAGCAACACCGACCCCGTGCACCGGCCGGGGGTGTCGTACGTGGGCACGTTCTTCGCGGCAGGCGGGATCTACCCGGCGACCGCGCTCGCGCTGTCGTGGCCCGCCATCAACGTCTCGGGCCAGACGAAGCGCGCCGTCGCCAACGCCATGCAGATCAGCATCGGGAACCTGGGCGCGGTGCTGGGCACGCAGTTGTACCGCGCGTTCGACGGGCCGAGGTACATCGTCGGACATAGCTTTGCGCTGGGGTACCTCCTTGCCAATGTTGTTGTTTCGAGTCTGTTGTATTGGATTCTGAGGAGGGAGAACAGGAGGCGAGACGGTATTGCTGCTGAGGTCAAGGAAATCGGTGAGCTGACGGACTGGCGAGGCGATGAGGACCCGAGGTGGCGGTTCCAGTACTGAAGCCACATGGGATCCTCCAAATGTAGTTCAGGCTCCGGAATAGGAAGCTGATGCGAAACATCAAGGTTGTGGGCAATCTCTATTAGTACTAAGTCTCTATTTCGTTATTATCATTACATAGCAGTTCCCTTCCAAGGCTGGACCAATTCATTACAGGCCGCAGTTGCTGACGTCTACCTGCACTGCATCCGCCTCGACGCGGCCCAGAGCAGTGCCCTGCCCGTTGGTGAGCGCATTCATGGCATCGAGCGCAATGTTGAAGCCAGCATCCGCATGGTCGATGGCCAGAACGAATACGGACTGGCCGTTGTAGCTGAGCTGCCAGCATGATCCGCACTAGGGAAACACATGTTAGTACAAGTTGTTTCCCTTCACTAAGGCCTGTCGGGGGAAAGCAACGGGCCTCAAAATGGGAAATGGAACTTACGTTAGGCGAGTTCCACGAAGGGTTCGAGATAGCCTCGGCTCCACCGATGTTGGCAAAGCGCGGGATCTCGCCCTGCGTCTGCCAGCCGTAGCGGGTCATAAGGCCGTTCTCGCCGTCGGAGCAGCTCACGGCCGTCAGGGACCGGCTGCCGTCATCGTAGCCGGTGTCGTAGGAGACTATCAAGCGGTATGAGTACTCGAAAGCGTAAAAAGGCATCATTTGGGCAACATACCAGTGATCGCGAGCGCCGAGGTGGCGGCGGCGAGGATGCTGAGGCCCTTGAAGATATACATGGTGATGGATTGTAGGAGTGTGGTGGTTGCGGTATTGTGTTTTGTTTGTGGCTTTGTTTGTTTGATGATATTCACAAGAAGTTTTCCTACTCGAGGATATTCCAGCCCTTTTATTATGTTTCGACGAAAAGCAATATCACCACCATCAACATCAAACCGGGTAATTCCTCATGTTCTTGTTGAGGGTCCCACAGCATCCCGTTTCCCGACGTGGGCGCAGCAATGATACGAAATGCTGCTAACTGATCCTTGGCGTCGTAAGAATAGAGGCACATGGCCAGCGCTTGTCCAAGCAATTTGGCAGGATTTGCTGACAGGCGGCTTAAAATCAGGATTACCCATGGCACTGGTCCTGTGCACCCTTCGTATTCAACGTTGGGCATGCCAAAATGCGGAGCCGGCTTATGCATGCAGATCCCGATCGGCACTTGAAGCCAGGGTGCGACCCTTCGTATTCGCCGCTTGTAGACCCTGTCCACAGCGCCTGCAGCCGCTGTGGTGACATAACCCTGCCTGAATCTTACTGAATGAATACCACTTCCTCACTGGGTCTCCTGACTCTAGGTCGGCAAACTCGGAACAGCACAGTGATAGCTTGATGAACTGTTGCACATTCAGTGACCATGTAAAGCTTCTATCAGCCTCTGTCCACCTTGCTAGCATCCCCACAGGCGGACGGACCAACAAAGTAACGTAACCTGTGGCTGTGGGCGAGATGACGCTTCTCGAGGTTCACCACCTCCTACGACACCATGCTCAAACCTCGCCTCGAATCAACTTGCCGTTGCAGATTCAGACTCTAGCCACCGTTCCGTCTTGCCCTTTCCCTCTGCAGCTGCTTGAAGAACGCATTTTGTGGCTCTCTCTTCCTCTTTCCAGAAGGATTTCGGCGCCGTTCATGCTCAACCTCCTCTTTTCCCTCCCACTGTTTTCTCTCGGCTAGGATTGTCTGCAGGAGCTCTCGCCGCTCTTCTGCCGTTGAATATGCCAACGCTGGGCACTGGTCCAGGCCGGGCAGCTCCGTTATGACCTTGAAACCGTAGCCCTGGTCCGTGAGGAAGGCCTGCCGCTTGCTCGAGTAGTACATCTCCTCTGTGTCCTTGGAGACAAGTGAGTAGAAGAAGGCGTTGAACCCCTCTTCGTTCTTTCTCTTGGCGCGCAGGATCCGCCCAAGCCGCTGGGCCTCTTGACGCCGTGACCCGTAGTGCGATGAGATCTGGATGAGACATGTAGCCTCGGGTAGGTCCAGCGATGTATCGCCAATTTTGGACAGGAAGAGAGTATTGACTTTGGGATTGTGCTGAAAGTTTAGCAGTATGTCCTCACGCTCAAGTTGACTTGTACCGCCAAAGATAAGGGCCTTCTCGAGCTTGAGCGCATAAGCCTTGAGGGCATATATGTCATCCGAGAAGACGATGATCTTATCGCCTCTACTCTCATGATACTGAATAAGGTACTGACAGGCCTGAAACTTATGAGGGTTCATGGCACAGGTTACAGCCTTGTCATGGGAGCTGGACTTTAGGTACTGCTCGAAAAATTCCGTCGACATTGGACACCAAACCTCGGCGCATTGTACCTTTGCGATATGGCCTTGGTCGGATAGCTCCTTCCAATTGGCCTCATATAGCTTTGGTCCGACAAGGAAGTTCAGATCTGAAACCTTATCATCCTCACGAAGGAGCGTTGCTGTAAGGCCAAGCTTGGAGTGCGCCTTGATCCTCGTAACTTGTCGAAACATATCGGCGGGCACGACATGTACCTCATCTAGGACCATCAGACCCCATTCGCCATTCGTCAGAAAGTCCATCATCTCTTTGGCTTTTCGAGACCGCTCCCTGGTCTGTGTAACCATAGCATATGTGGTAATGATAATCCCCGTGCTCCCCGTGAAGATGTTGTCTTTTGAATCGGCTGTGAATGCCGTAATATCGGTCGGGCTGATATTGGACCACTTGAGAAACTCATTTCTCCACTGTGTGACTGACGTCGAGCTGGTACAAAGAACAACGGCGCCCTTTTTGACAGTACAGGCTGCCGTGATGCCGACTAACGTCTTTCCCGCGCCACAAGGAAGCACAATAATGCCGCTTTTCG
The DNA here is from genome assembly GCA_018873225.1 of [Phialemoniopsis] sp. UDSM-2020. NCBI lineage: Eukaryota > Fungi > Ascomycota > Sordariomycetes > Thyridiales > Thyridiaceae > Thyridium > [Phialemoniopsis] sp. UDSM-2020. The sequence goes on from JAEILZ010000003.1 coordinate 4,665,278, forward strand.
CTCTCCCGTTTCCAAACATCTTGCTCAGTGCTTTCTCCTGGTAACGCCTGATCGCGGTGCCCGGTCGGAGGTCAATTTCCAGGTCTGGATTTGTGTGGTCTGTCCTGAAGTCGTACTCTTCTAATACTGGATACTGAAGCTCAAGACATCGCTTTCGTAGTGCTTCGACTGCAATATCAGGAACCTCAAACGATGGCACCACATCCGCGTGCTCATCAACATCCTCGCCCTCTTCATTCAAGATAGCTTGAATGAGACTGTTGTCTGATACTTTCAACTCCAGATTCCGCATCTCGTCCTGCTGAAGATTGTTTGAAGTCTGGTTCAACTCAGCGGCGTTCTGAAGCCTACAGTCTGTGACTACGTCTGATCCACGGGGCCAGAATGACCTAATGACTTCATCCCTCAACAGTTTCTGCAAGACTCCACGGTCGGGACTTTCGATGAAGTACTTCCTATGCTTCAACACGAGTTTCACCTTACCGTGATTCTGGGTACAGATATGGATGAAGTTTCTGACGGACTCAGGAAGCGGCAATTTGAGAAACCTATCCAGAGTGCTGATGATGTCCTCGGGCGACAATCCCAACGAGACGGCGGCATAGAGACTATGTGTCGTAAGGACAAATTCATGGATGTGACTTGGTCGAGAAAGTGGCTCTGCAACCATGGTGAGCAAGTCTTGCGCCTGCTGAGCCAGCGGGTGGAAGCTTTCCATGATGATGCGCCCCTTGTTCGGGTCAATCCAGAGCGGGCGATCTTTGTGGTCTGGCTTCATTTTGAGGTAGGAGAAGTCGTGAGATCCGAACATTCGCGCAAGTCCCCCGTGATCCGGCTCCCTAGCTCGTGCCAGGTCTCGCTCCGCGCGCCTCCCAGGCATATCGGTGGACAAGTTGATTATGCCTTTGTCCATCGTATCATCAGTCTTCACATTGATGTGGTTCGCATCCGAATGCTCGTCGCTCCCAGTGATGGTCTTCCGGGTCGAGAAATCCGGCCTGGGACCTCGAGACGTTCTGCCAGCTTTCGCAGTGCTTGGTGCGCCAGACGACACTTTCAGTTTCGTGCCCATGAGGAGAGTGTAATGCTCCTCAATGCGGACTGCGTTCTTAATTGGCCAACATCAGAAGTGAGCTTCGCTATTAAGGTGTCGTGGAAACAGGGTGGATAGACAAAGAGATAAAGGAGAAAGCTAGCTGCTGGCTTGAGAGATTCAAAAGTTGTCAAAGAACAAAGAAGGGGTTGCATTAAGTAATCAGTTTCATTATCATTACATCTGGGAGAGATCTCGGGGACTTGGGTTGGTGTGAGGGGAAATTTGCTGTTGCCTTGTCAGAAACGTGCACATTTGCTGCGGGGTTGAGATGGTTGGGCGAAATTCCCCTTGACAACACTATCTGGGGATATCTACCCTATACGATGCATAATCCTATACATAGTGCTCTGTAAGCCTCGCTAATCCCAGCTCAGCCGCATCGAACAAGGTAGCGGTCGCCTCCCATCATCAAATCCAGTGCATCTCTCATTCTTTCCCCTCACCTCACTCAGACATCATTCTCATAACCGTATCGCTAGCCCCTTTCATCAGTCCTCAAGAAGCCTTGACTTAATATCAACCATTGGAACATCTCACGAATATACTCCATGTTCTGCTACGCGGCGGACACGTGAAGCATATGCTCCATGCTCTTTTAAAACACCTATCGATACGACAATACAGCTCCACCAGCATCGCGTATAAGACTACTGGACATCTTCTGCCCGTCGCTGCTCGCTCTTTGAATCCTTGGTTACTTGGTCTTATCCGGCGCCAAAAGTCGCGATGGGTAAAAGACAGCGGCAAAGACCAAAAAAGCCACCACCGCGCCGACGAGCTCGGTACATCTATAATGCCCTGCCTCAAGGCCGATATACCCGGATCTTCACCCTCGATAGCGGCACTGGCGATGATCCCCTGTCGGGCCAGCTTCGCACCATCCCGCTAGATGAGATGGAGAACGTCGAGGCTATATCCTATGTCTGGGGCAGTACGGTGAACAAAAAGACCGTATTGATTGGCGACATGCGTCTCGCCATCACCCAAAACCTTGACTACGCCTTGCGCAGCCTCCGTCTCGCCGATGCTCCGCGGATTTTATGGGCGGACGCTATCTGCATGAACCAGAAGAATAAGAAGGAACGCGGTCATCAAGTCAGACTCATGGGAGATATATATCGTAAGGCCACACAGGTCTTGATATGTGTCGGCCCTGACGAACACAACGAGGCCGGCGTTGTGAAATCGCTTGTAACAGATGTTGACATTATGATCAAGCGAGTCTTGGAGAACCACACAAGTACGGCAATGGGCAGTTTTCCATGGTCAGAGCATGATGATGATTCATTGCTGAAAGACGAGCGGTGGGAGTCGTTGAATCGCCTATCTCGTCTCGAGTGGTTCCGACGAGGCTGGGTGGTGCAGGAGGCTGGTCTTGCGCAGCAGGCTGACATTGTCTGGGGCGAGGACAACATCGACTGGCTCTTGTTTGTGCAAGCAGATCTTTGGCTAAGAACCAGGGCCCCTTACAGTCAGGGTTCGTTGCCAAGCTTGCACCGGCTGAAATTCTACAAACAGCGCAATTCCCTGACAAGATTGTGGGGCTGGTTGCTAGTTGATGATGGGCTTGAAATACTAGATTCGGCGAGGTATTTATCTCTGGGTGACAGAAGAGATCATCTTTTCGCCTTCATTGGTCTCGTCAAAGAATACGCCAGAAATGGTCTCGGGAATATTGAGCCGGACTACACGCGATCAGAACACGAGATATTCGTCGACTTTGCGAAACAGCATCTGCAGTTCACTGGGGATCTCAGGTTGATTCATTTTGCCTGTACAAATCGAGAAAGGAGTCCTGAGAATAAAGGATGGCATTTCAATCCTTCTTGGGTACCTCGCTGGGATACCTATCTTCCTCATCGTTCCTTTCTGAAGATACACAAGCCGTTCAGGCTGAGTGCAGAAGATGGAACATGGACCCAGCCTCAGTTCCGTTCAAGTTCAGAGGGCAAGTTGGACCTGCTCGTTGTTCGGGGCGTTATGCTTGGCACCTTCAGATACCTTCGTCGGCACGAGCCGTCATCTAAACAACATTCCATATCACACACTCTTGTGCAGATTTGGAATGACATCTCGCACATGAAACTTGCATCTCTATACGACAGAGAAGCACTACCTTTGGCCTTCATAACGTGCTGCAGTACTTCGTTGTTGATATGGGGTACCAACTACGAGTTACAAGGCTGGCAAGCCTACTTGCAGCATCTTGTACACCTGGGTGCCGACATGGTCTTGGACGCCACATATCCACCAGGAAAAGGGCGTGATGATCTGATTCGGTTGGGTGAGGCAAGGTTTGAAAGCATATTCCAAGGCAGGCAATTCGCCGTCACCAAGCGGGGCTACCTCGCCTTGGTCCCAGACCATGCGTGCCTCGATGACGTTCACTGCATTCTCTTTGGTGCTTATTTGCCGTCTGTCTTGCGCAGAGAGAGTGATGGCACCGTGAGACTAGTCGGCGATGCGTTCACCCCCGGAAATGGATTTTGGGACCATTCTGACGTCCCTGGATTAAGATACTCATACCGCCTTGGAACAGAAAACAGTAAAGATTGGTTGAAATGGGGTGATGTGGAGGAGCAGGAGATAGTCATATGCTGAACCAGCTTTCTTGAACGGTCTTACAGACCTCATTCACTCAAGGGGATCACAGTTGGAAGTGCTTTCAATGCAAAGGACAAGCGACTATACCAGATAAATAATATTACAGATAGAACATGCCAAGTCTCATTTTATTCCCGAATTCTCTCAGCATGTGTTACACTCTAAATCAGCCATACTCCTAAAAGTAATGAACGCAGTCTCTCTTTTGATAGAAATCGATTACGAGAAAAGGGGCTCCCTAGAAAACCTGGATTTAGATGATGACGGCACCAATCCAGAGAGCAGAGAACGAAGAGGAGGAATGGCGAGAGTAAGAGAAAATCTTATAGACTACGATGCGACTTATCCATGTTTGCTTGCCCGATCGCATGTTATCTCAAGAACACGCAAAACCACCTACAGATAGCCTCGCAGAAGGCGATGTTACACCCGCGAGCTCGCCGTAATGAACAATGCTGTACTGCGTAGGCCACTGGGTGCTCGTGCTTTTACACAACCCTCTAACGTTAGTGCCATGCGCGCGCAGAACCACACTCCCGACCACACCATTGACGAATGAACCACAAGATTCAGGGCGATAAACGCCCAGCAGAATGCCCTAATGCAGGCAATGCCCGCGGCGGGCGAACAGGCGATGCAGTCAAGCCATTGGGTGCTGACCAATAGGCGGGCGCAGCAGGGGTGGCGACAGGGATCACGGCGGGGACTTGCAGTGGCGGAGCCTCTGCCATCTGCCCTTTGGTGGCATTCGACGACAAGGCAAGGCAATCATATGCTTCTTGTGGCCGGTCGGCTCGAGGACTAGTTCGTGGAATCATTCTTCTCCTTCTTCCCCTTTGCTTTTTACCATATTGTACGTGTTGAGGAAAGGAAAACGGCAAACGCGAGCACGTTTCAGGGCACCGAAAGCACTTACCTCACGAACCTAGGACCTTCGACGTCGGCACTCACCCCATCTCCCTCTCTGAGCGAACCACCATATCCCCAAATCGCCACTGCCAATCGACATTGTGAGTGATGCTTCGCAATCGAGGCATCTTCTCTCAACATGGGATTCTTCAGCCGCTCCAAGAAACCCGATCAGCCTCGCCCAGGGCCGCCGCCCGGCCCCGGATTCGGCCCTCATAACCTCGGACTTGACCTCAGCTCTCCTCCACCTCTACCACCACCTCAAAGCTACCCCCCGCAAGCATGGCCGACCCAGTATCAAAACGCACCACCACCGCCCATCATCGTGAACCAGCACTACCACTTCACACCGTCGCCAGGACCAGGACCTGGACCGGCTCCCCCATCGCGTCTACCCTACGTCAGCACCGCCGCCGCCGTGAGCAAGCTCAAGCTCGGCTCCGTCGTCGACCTCGCCAATGAAGCCTTTGACGAAGGGCTCTCGCGCTGCCAGGGCTACAGCTCGCAGGTAGTCGGCCGCAGCAGCACCATGGTCGACGACATCTCAGCCAGTCTCAGCGATGTTCTGACCATGATCGACTGCGACCGGTACCGCGGCAACGAGCGGGCTCTGTTCGTCTACCAGCAGCCGCCGCAGCAGCAGCATATGTTGCTGCCTCCGCCAATGCCGATGGTCTCCAACCACGAGACGACGGGCGAGCGCTCACTAGGCTTCGGTAGCAGCAGCAATAGCAAGAAGAAAGACAAAAAGGACCGGCGGCAGAGGGAGCACCCCAAGACCAAGGGAGACCAGGTCGCCACCATTGCCGGGTCGGGGCACTACTTCTCAAAGGTCGACTTGTACGCCAATTCAAGACTTCCCATGAACCTGCCTCCTCTCAAACTGTAAGCACCCTTTCAAGCCCCTAACCCACAGTCAGCCACTGCATCAGTCATCTCACATACCCGCACAGATACATGCCCACCTACCCCCTCCTCTGCCTAGCAGCCCAGTACTCAGAGCGCGTGTACGACCGGCCCACAGGCCCCGAGCGCGCCGCCCACGTCGACTCGTCCTGGCGCACGGGGACCAAAGCCATGGTCATAAAATCCGTGCCCATGGACGACGTCGACACCATCGTCTTCGCCATCCGCGGCACCGCCACCTTCGCCGACTGGGCCGTCAACCTCAACATGGCGCCCGTGAGCCCCGGCGGGTTCCTCGACGACCCAGGCAACCTCTGCCACGCGGGCTTCCTCTCCGTCGCCCGCAAGACCGTCGCCCCCGTCGCCGCGCGCCTGCGACAGCTCCTGCAGGAGGACCCCGGTCGGGCGTCGAGCTCCCTGCTCATCACGGGCCACTCAGCCGGCGGCGCCGTAGCGGCCCTGCTGTACTGCCACATGCTCGCGACGACCGTGGACTCGGAGCTCAGCACGCTGGCGGGCTGCTTCCGGCGCGTGCACTGCGTCACCTTCGGCGCGCCGCCCGTATCGCTGCTGCCGCTGCAGAAGCCCCCTGGCAGGCCCGAGCTCAAGAAGAGCCTGTTCCTCTCGTTCGTCAACGAGGGCGACCCCGTCTGCAGGGCCGACAGGGCGTACGTGCGCTCCCTGCTCGACCTCTTCGCCGCGCCGGCGCCCGCGACGACCACCGCTCTCCCTCAGGCCGGGGCCCTGGCATCAGCGGGCCTAGCGCTCGCCCAGCCACACAAGTCCAAGTCCAAATCTTCGCTCGCGTCCACCTCGAGCAGCAATAGAAAGAAGCGCAACCCGACCGCCCCGAAGCCCGTGTGGCCCGTGCCGGACAGCGTGCTCAGCAACGCGGGCCGCATCGTCGTCCTGCGTTCCGGGCAGCACCACAGCAGCGCCGGAGGCAAGAAGACGGTAGAGCAAAGACTAGACGAGGGCGTCGTGGCGCAGGTCGCGACGGACGAGCAGCTGCGGAGCGTCATCTGGGGCGACCCCGTGTGCCACGTCATGCGCCTGTACGCCGGGCGGATCGAGACGCTCGCCGTCGGGGCGGTCACGGCGCAGGGTGATTGGTAGCGGAGGGGAGAGAAGGGAATGATGATGATCAAGTTGTGGCGCTTTGGTTTCTTTTGTTCGGAAGGCCGCAATTTCTATGATACCAGGTACCTTGTTTGCAGGCGTTTTGAATGCTTTATTGATATGGGCGACCATCCATGGATGGACGATGGGAGCTCCGGCGGACGAGATAGATGGACTCAACTGAATGGTACTGCCAGCATATCACTGTAACTTGATTAGTAGAGGGGTTCCTCTGGGCCTGGATGCCCAGGGCAAAAGCCCTTCACAATGTACAGCATCTCAAATCATATCACAATTGACACATTACATCACCAGACACTGTCAAGTTAAGATCAAAAGAACTTTTGCATTGTGCACATGCCACTAATCCGAAGTCTACCGAGCTCCACTACCACACGATGCTCGTCTCCTGGCACCACCTATCAGGCACAAACGCTTGACGGCAGGCCTAGGAGATGAAACACCACGGGGTCCGAGCCAAGAAGGGCCAGAGGGAAAAGCCACACCCATCACAACACACAGCAAAGATAACAAAAAGCAAAGCGCAGTCCATGAAAGCAAGAGGCCGTCTTCCACATCCGTCCGCTACACGGGACTCATCGGGTCCTTGTTGCTCCCTCCGCTCCCGCTGGCGCTGTGGACACTACTACCACCAGAGCCCAAGCCGGAGCCAGAGCCGGAGCCCAGACCCGATCCAGAAGCCTCGCCCGAGCCGGAACCCAATGCAGAGCCGTACCCCGACCCAGAACCGGAGCCGGAGCCCTCTCTGGGACGAGAGAACGCAAACGACGGCTGCACGCGCGGGGCGTTGTGCTGCGCGAGGTGGGCAGACGGGATGAACGGGCTGGCCGTGGCGCTGACGACGCCGCCGTTGTGTTTCCTCGAGTTGGCGTTTCTGGTGAAGTGGCTCGGGAGGAAGTCGTCGTCTTCGTCGCTCGACTGGGTGAAGCCCGTGACGTCGCTCAGCATCGAGGAAGATCGGCCACGAGTCTTAGGTCGGATAGGCGGTTGGCTAGTGAACTGGAACTGAGGGAGAAGCATCGGCGGAGGAGCGCCCGAGACCAGTGAAGTACTCTGAGCTGCTGTGGACGTGGGCCACATGGCGCTACTCTGGTAGGTGGGCGCGGTGCCGGTCCATGTCTGCACGGGAAAGCTGCTCTCTTGAAGCTGGCGATCGTCGTAGGAAGCATCGCTCCGGAAGCTGTTCACATATGCAGACATGGTGGCTGCCATGGCGGACACCTCCTGAGCCTTGGCGTTGTTGCTGGCCTGCAGGGCAGCAAGTCGCTCGTGGTACTCCTTCTCGCTCTTCTCAAAGTCGGACTTGAGCGCATCGCTCTCCTGCTGGCGGCGCTGTGCCTCATTGAGACCCCGGGTATTGGCGTCGGTGATACATGCGTGATCGTTATCAGCCTTGGCAATACGGGTGGCGATCTTGTTGCGCTTGGCCTGCAGAGTCGCCTGCTCCTCCTCCAGAGCCTTGAGTTCCCGGTCGATGGCATTCTTGAAGCTCTTGAACGAGGCACGGGCACCGTCGTACTGTGCCTTCTCTGTGCTCCACTCGCTCTGCTTCTCCTTGTGTTTGCCGATGACCTCTTCGGGGATCGTTGCCAGCTCCTTGAGTTCGTTCTCAAGTTCTTGAATGGACTGTTCTGCTTGTTTTTGCTGTATGTTGTTTTGTGTGATTTTCTGCCTCAGCTTCTCGTCGTTGCCGCCTGCCGATTGAACAGCAGCCGTCAGTTTGTCAATCTCCTTCTTGATGGCGTTGGCCCTGCGATTGTTGTCCTTCCGCAAGGTTTTCAGCTTGGCCTTCTCATCATTGAGCTTCGCTTCTTGAGCTGCGATGGACGCCTTGATGGTGGTAGCTGGAGACTCGTGACGACGGCGCTGATTGTTGGCTGGCTTCGTGGGATCCGCATCTCGGGTCTTGGCCTGAATGGTCCTGACGCTCGTCGAGAAGAGTACAGCCCCGGTGCGGGTACTGACAAACTCGCATTCGTAGCTGGACATCGGGGTCAGCCCATAGATGTCACCGGTCCACCTTGAGCCAGCGGAGCTGTCTTCGGCCCCGTCGTCAATGGAAAGGATCCGCGTGGGCTGCCAGATGGCATGATTGACCCTGACGTAGAACGGCTTGCTGGTGTCGATTCCGGCGCTCCCCGATGTGTTGGACTCTTCCGATGCCGGAGGATCGGGGAAATGACTGGTGTTGAAACAGACCTCGTCCGAGCCAACATAGCAGATCCAGATTTGCTCGGGCTGCGTGTTGAAGGGGGCGTTGCCGAGGTTGTCGACGTCGGTGGCATTGGAGCCAGCAGACTCGGATGCAGCGTGCGACAATTCATATTCTTTGACCATAACAATTTTGGTACTCGCCAGAGCTGCCCAGAGGGGTTGTCGTATCCTCACCTGGGCACTCTGCTTCCTCCGCTTCTTGCTCGACAAGGCGGAGGTGCCTGAAGGCGCGGCATCGGCCTCTAAGCCACCGTCCCCCGGGTTCTCCGGGAACAGTACCTTGCCGGCCTCTGGGTCGAGATGATTTTGTGAGAGTCCCTCGCGCCGGAGGTACCACTCTCTTATGTACCGCACCACTCCCTGCGTCAAAATATGTATTGCAAATGAATTCCTGACCCACGAATATGCCTCTCTCTTGCCGAAAGCCCGGGCTACAGGCTCGAGCGGGTCATCCCTGTCCGGAGATCCAAACGGATCGGATCCGAGAAGCGAACTCAGTTGAGACAGCTTGTGAATCCCGGCATGCTTGCCAAAATGGGAGAGGATAACGATGCCCATACACAGAAAGACATTGTTGCCAGACCCGTTCCTTGAAGTCGCACCGCCGCCCAGAGTCAATGCAATGACGATTTGAGCAAAGTCGAGAATCAGATTCTGGAGAGGACCCCACAGGAACAACCAGACCAGCAGCACAACGATATCCATGCACGCCAGGGTCGTCAGCGACGGGGTACCCAGTGTGCCTTCAAAGATATCGGTGAGGCTCAGGCCAGAGCTGGTCGTAACGGGTGGGACAAAGGTGAGGAGGGTGAAAAGCATGTAGATGGCCGATAGGGCGACGGGAGAGAGCTGCATGAGTATGATGAGGATGGCGATGGTGTCGTAGAGAGGGCAAGAGCGCAAGACGGTCAGGGCGAAGTCGAGCGGGCCCGGGTCCCGATGGACGTTGGCGTTCTTGGCTGCGTTGACGTCGATGCGTCGGTGCTCCTCCATGTTGACAGTGTGGGGAGGAAGGGACTCTGAAGAGCCCGTCTCAGAGTAGGCGTCTAGAGAGGCGCGGCGAAGGGCCTCGGTGGCCTTGTTCTCAGCGGGCATGGCGTCGGAAGTGTTGCGTGGGAGCCCGTTTGCGGGAGCAGCTGACAGCGAGGAGGGACGAGCAGAAGACGAGGCATTCTCGGCAGGAGGACGGGAGCCTCCATCAGGATGCTGGTTCTGATTCCTAGAGACAGGTCGCCCGGGTCCTACAAGACCATTTTCGTGCCTGGTGTCGCGCTGATTCGCCCCTCCTTGCTGTCGCTTTGTCGAGGAAGAGGCTCGAGGCATACGCCTGGGGCCGGCTCAGGAAGCGAGGTTCCGGGCCAGCAGGAAACGGAAGTCTGAGGGGATCCGAAGTAACCGTTGCCGACCGAATTTGCTCGGTGAGCAGGTATTTCTCTCGCTCGGGTCCAAGAGTCTGGGTCAACGGGTTGAGACCGTTGGCAATGCCCTCCCCGATTCCCAGACAGTGCCGGAACGATGACTCGCGGCCGGCTCGGTATCGAAGGGAGGCGAGGTCGCAAGACGAGGTAGACGCGACATGCGTCGTCGTCGTCAGTCGTCAACAAATTAATCAGGCAGCCGTATAGGAGAAGAACTTGGCGGGCAGGCTGCGAGATATTGTTTTGGTGTTGGTCGGTTCTGTGAAGTGGGAGAAGAGGGAAAAAAGAGGGAAGACGCTAGAAATTTGGTAGGTAACGGTTTCTTTGGCGGCGGCTTGTGTTTTGGAGGTGGGAGGCTTGCTTTGCAGGGCACGAGCAGGGTGGGAGGAGGGCAGAGCGCAGCACCTGCAATTGATCGTAACAATGCAGGACAGAGGAGCGGAAAAGGCCTGCCATCAGCCAATGGTGCACGACACAGGCGCGGAAACTACGGGGCGGCCATGTTTAGCGCATGCCAGCGCCTGAACCGCAGTTGATTTCCGGCCACTGATACAGCCCCAAAAGCACTACAGATGCAACGATTAATGGGAACAATGGGGCTGCCGGTGGGGCCACCAGAGGCACTTGGGGGCAGATCGAGAGCACTAACAGGCGCTGGAGGAGCCCAGAGACACACGCAAGTGACTCACTGGAGCCCACTGGAGGGCTCGTTCAACGCTGGCACTGGCGGAGGTCCCGACTCATGGCCCCAGGTACCCCCAAGTACACCTGCATGTACACACGTCGCACATGAGTACACATCCATCCTGCACAAAATCCCCCCAGCCCCGGCATCTGATCATGTAGTATCTCGGCAGCCAGCATTAGGGAGGAAAAGGTAAAAAGCTTGGTACCCATTGTGTGCGAGTGAGGTAGGGGTTCGCTTGTGGCAGACAGTCAAGACACGACAAGACATTGGGCAATCCGAGTTGTCCATGACCGCTCTTGACGAAACCAATGCTACCATACTTCATTACTTTGGTCTCATGTACTTTACCCCAAAAGTAATCTATCTTTCGATCTCCTCGCCGGGGAGTGGTGTCGAGAGAACCGCATCATTCAGGGACATGGTAGCGTGATCATGATGTTTTGCAATTTGTCTGTCCGTGCCTCGTGCTTATGATAACCACGCAGAAAAATATGATACCGTCACAAAGGAACCGTTGGTATGGACGACTTGGCGACACATGCTCCAAAAATACCCATGAGGAATTTACACCGCGGGCATTTCCTCTAAAAGCGTGCCTGACTTGGCTTCTAGCGGCCGACAAACCAAGGAAATTTTCATATGCACACACACCGAGCAGAGAAGCATCAAGGGTCGTTCTTCTTGAGGTGTGTGTGGGCGCTTGCTGACTCGCAAGCTAAAAGTCAAGTCAGCAAGCCAATACTGGTGGAACGACGTCAGTTCTCATTCCTCATTCGTTTTCTTCTTCAATACAGCACAATTGATTTATGTCAATGCTTCTTATCTGTTGTGTCGCGATATCATCACAAAGTCGGGGAATTCGGAGTAGGAGAGGCTGGCAGGCCAAGTCCGGAGAATGACAGGCCCTCATCCCTGTGCCCTGCGCTCTAGACCACCAGAAGGGGCAATTTTCCATGGTACCTGAGCAGGCTTGCAAGGGAACGTAACGAGGCGGCGACGCTACTGTGTCTCGAGCGTTTGCGACACTGCCGAAGCCCTAAAATCTTTAGCTCAGACCACCCAAACCCTGGCACGAAGGTTGGCCAAGCTGGGATTGCAGGCTCTCTCCATCACATCTCATCGCTCCTCGCATCGCCACCCGCGCGTGTCAAAGGCCGAAAGCAGGCATAACATTACCTACCCATGAAGGATTGGATCCCACAAACCTTGCTTATCTACTTGTACGTATTCCGTAGTACTCACTGATTGACCACAGCATGGCCTGCATGGTCACAGGACTCGAGCACTTGCAGATGAAGCTCAAAATGCGCCCACAATTGGTGGCATGCCTCGCAGTAGTTCGACAGGCGGGACTGGCTTTGCATTGGTTTTCTCACCTTAAAAGCCAGCCAAAAGCCAAAACACCAGCCATTTTTGAGGGACAAAAGAAAGGGCATGTCCAAGCATCTCCCAGTTGTGTGGAGTTGCCAGGATGCACATGCAAGTCTGACCGTCCAGTCGCAGGCCGACATTTAAATTCCCTTGTCGATCACTGCTCCCCTCGGCCGTCGAGTACCCCACGATTGAGCTGCTTATGGGCGATTTCGGCGACACTTTTGCTGGAGCTCCCCAGCAGCTCATTACCCAATGTGCCAGTCTCGAGAGGCTAGACCCTTCTCGAGTACCGAACCAGCTGCCTGCCGACGAGCCAGCTTATCGTATCGCATTCTTTCTCCAGCACAAGAGATGGGCGGTGTGCGTTTCATAATTCATTAGCCAACTCTCCTGCTGTCAACAAATTTGGCCCGATGCGGGAGGGCGGAAGTCGCCGTTCTTCCGCCGTGCGAGTTCCTTTGTCTAGGCACGGTCGGAGGCGTGAATTAACCTTCAGGCCGGCGAGACCTTTTTGTCTTTGAGAGGATGCAGAAAGCCAATTCCCTCGAACCCATCGACGATGACACAGCAGAGACCCAGCAGCGCCGCACCGCATTTGCCTCGGAAATGCCAGCGACCCCGCCGTCCTCTCCGGATTGTCAGTCGATCATCCATGCCCCCCAGTGCGCGTAGAGGCCACCCCACCTCCCAAGCCCAAGTGCCTAAGCAAGAGAGCCAGTCCCAAGCCAATCATGGCTCCGATTAACCTCCGACCATGGAGATCCATTTTCTGACGTCCTCCCCAAGCTTTCAAGAAACGAATGGGGAAGCTGTTGGTTCCAATTGCTCCATCTGGGCTGAAGGGGCAGACGCTACAAGCGCCGCTCTAGCACGATAACGTGCTTCTGGTGATCGACGAGTCCTTTCCCAAGGCATCGCAAGCTTGATCCTGCAAGCGTCGTGCGAGGTTGCAACAGGCAGGACGAGAATGCAACACCACCAGACCACTCAAACTCCGACCTCGTCCCCGCATGAACGCACCGCGACGAGAAATGGACCACCCACTACACATGCACACTGGACGTGAATTGCAACCCATCCCCCTGCCCTACCATCTGAGGATGGCAAGTGCAATATGAAAAGGCGTTAGGCAGGCGGCAAACGGCAAAGCACAGTCGATCTCGGCATTTGGCACCCACCACACACCACTTAATGTCCGGTATTAGTCCTGCAAGGTAGGTGAAACAGAACTGAACAATCTATCTCTAGTCTCCTGCATTGCCTATGTTGACAGCACATGCATGAGGGATAGGAAACCTCGGATGATGGCTCGATATCTTCATGATGATAGAGAGTTGCAACTAGCTAGTGATTCAGGTTGACATCTGAGTGCCGGTCGTCTCGGGAATAAACAGGACGAAGACTGGCAAGGTGTCCAAGAGATGACCTTCTAATAATCCGTTAGGTAATGCTCAGTTCGGTTCACATATGGACAAGCACGGTGCTTACCATTACCTGAACGGGCGCCGGCTAAAGCTTGGTCTTCCCTGGAGGGAAGTTATTTCCTGATGCAGGCTGTTTCGACACAGCAACAAGTGCAAAGTCCCCGAATTGCCAGATATGTTTTGGTCACTCTCCCCCGGCTCTGCCGGGTTTGTCTCGTCTGCATTTGGAGAAACGCTCCCCCAATAGCCTTCGACATATGGACACGGCAGAGTCTCTCTCTGGTGTGACACTCCCTCCGAATAGGCAACCCGAGCCGGCCGGAAGGCGGGGGTGCACGCGACATCTGAAAATGTCACTCGCCGTCAGATAAAGTACAACTCCGTGTCATTAAAGTCTACACGTCGTCGGACGTGTCGGGAAAGCCGGAAGCCCGGTCCATGTCTTGTTTGAATACCGGCCTCCAAGATGAGAGAACTCAACAGCGCCCGTCAATGATATCTAATAACACTCGAAGAACGAATCGCCCGTTGAAGATCGGACTGAGGAGCTTTACCTCAAGTATGTGTGAAAGCTCTAAATCAGTCCATGAGACCCTCGGCATATTTGATGATACAAATGTCATCGGACCCGTACCGTTCTGTTGTCTGTAGTATGCTTCTTTCGATGCTGTATTTGTTCTAAGGCTCTTCTATGCTCGCTGGTGACATGCATCTCTTCCATCTCTCGTCGCGCGGTATCTACACACAACCGTCCGTCTATCGCCCATGCTATTACAAACAAGCCATCTCAAATATCTACACCTCCACCTCCACCCTACCTTCCCAGCATCTGACGGAACCCTCTCAAAACCGTTTCTCACCTCTTCGCAGCGCTGCCCAAGTCCTCCACAGCCCCCTCGCGGTTCCATGTCTCCTTCTCCAGGGTTTCCACCTCGGCCGCGAGCTGCCACACCCGCCGCCGCGCCCGCTCCGTCTCGCGCACCTGCTCGTCCCACGTAGCGTCCAGCCTCCCGCGCATGAACTCGGGCATCGCCGTCTTGCTCGTCTTCCTATAATCGTATATCGCAATGTCCTCCGACACGCGCGCCGCGATGCGCCGGTGGTTGTGCGAGAGGACGAGCGCCTCGAGGATCAGCGACGTCGGCGGGGAGGGCGCGTCGGAGGGGCGGGACGTCAGGCGGTGGTAGACTGAGATCTTGTCGGGGTAGACTATGGGCTGGATGGGAGGGGAGGTGTTAGTGGCTAGACTGAGGAAAATGGGTAAGATGGAGGGTTGAAAACGTACAAACTTGTATTCGCACTTGATACTCTTCATAATCAGCCCCACGCCCGTGGGCTTCATGAGCTCCTGCCACTCGCGCTTGTGCGCCGAGTCGTCGTGCACGGCGAAGTTGGTCACCCAGTTGACGCGCGCCGACTCGGCCCAGCGGATGTACGAGACGTTGTTGACGTGTTGCTGTTGTATTGACACCACACATCGTCAGCCCTCTGCCATACCCCATATCCTCTCGTGGACTTACAAACGCATCCATCTCCCCCCACGCCACCCGATGCGCCTCGAGCCCCTTCCTCCCGCCCGTCAGGAACCCCTCGGCGCCGGCCGTGAGCTCGCGCCACTCGCCCGCCAGCGCCGCGAGGACCACGCCCGCGCGCTCCGTCTGCGCCGCCGAGCAGCCGAACATGACGACGCGGCCGATGCGCGCGCGCAGGTCCGACAGCCACCGCGCCGGTGGCTTGTCTAGCTGCTTGTCCGAGGATTTGTCCCTGGCATGTATCCGGCTGCTGCGGCTCGGGGCCGAGGTCGAGAAGGCGGAGGTGGAAGAGACGCCGGGAGCGGCGTGCTGCCGGAGCGTGGCAGCGGTGATGGTCGGCTTTAACCGTGGACGGGGTGGCATTGTGAAGGAAAGCTCCTCGGATTGATGCACTACAAGTCCGGGTTGCTGGAAGGGAGCAATTGGTCTGAGGATGGAGAGATCAAGGACAAGAGGTTCGAGGAGAAGTGCGAGCAGTTCCGAGGTGATGTCGCTTCTCCGCGGTTGGCGCCGGGACAGGGGCCCCGTTTGCGGGGAACCGGCTATGGGCGATAAGATAGTGAGTGAATGGGGATGGCGTCAGAGCTCTTTGGCTTAATCCTCCGTTTCATCAACGACAAACGTCCAATTGAACACCCACGAGACGCCAGAGGCCGGTAGAAGATGCCGTCTCTCAATACAGAGCTGAGGAGACAAGTCATAGCTATATATAAAGGTAATTAAAGCTTCCTGGCCACCACCCGTCTGCGCATCTTTTATCGTCGGAGATATTTTATTTTTTACAATCAACTTTTATTTAAAAACATCAACAACCTATCTAAGAGCAGATGCAACCAGGCGACACTGAACACATAATATTTGACTAACACTCTTAACAGAGCTCCTCTACCTGGGCAGAGAATACCCTCTGGGGTACGACTACTTCCGTCCGCGGCTGCACAAGGCCTTTATGGCCAACGCGCATTTGCGAGATGAGGAGCAGATTCGAGAAGGTCTAAAGCGAGCCGATTTCGTCAGGAAGGGTGAGCACTTCTTTACTCATTGGGTTTGACCAATGTTTCTTGACGGAATTGACGAGAACCATACACTGATTGTTGCATTCTTGGATTGCAGAGATTGAAGCATTGTAAGACTTTCTACAATTTGTTTCATCCGAGGTGCCATCAAGTCCCTATTCCAACAATTTACACTCAAGCATTCACATATTTCAAAACCAATCAGCTCCGAAGCAACTCAAAATTCGGTCAATGCATTTCACTCATGTTCCCATTCCCTATGTACATGAAAACAAAATGCCCATGCATCATCTTTTCTTGCTTTCCATTTCCTTTCACATTCATGACACACTCCAGGCAGTGCACACACACACACAAGCAAAGACACCAAAAGAATCATGAAAGAGACCCAGCACACGAACACAAGAGAAACACATCAAAGTCTATATTTCATAAATGTAACAAACAAGAAATGGGTTGGGCTTTGCAGTTGCCATGCCAGCTTGCCATGCTATGAAGAAGAAAAGACAAGAAAAACAACCGAATCTTTAGAGAAGAACATGCTAATTTGGCTTTGTGGGGTATAAAAATAGGTACTATCTCAAGCGATACCGAACGCTGAGGAAGAGATATGACGGAGCTTGAAAGGACTTTTGGGGAGGCGGAGTGAGGGTGTCGAGTGTTTCATGGAGCGTGGAGGAAAACATGAGCGTACCGGGTCAAGAGCTGTATCTAGGACCCGTGTTGGAATTGATGGCCCAGAATGCCGTGGGCAGAACGTATGATGGTCGGGTAAGGAGGATCGGAGCAAAACAGCCAGCCTCGAACAACAGACCGAGGCCATAAGGTAGTGCAGGCAGAACAATATGACCTAGTCGTGGTCCGGGCAAGCTCTTCACTTCCTCTTCTTGGCCCACCACGCCCCGAGCTCCAGACACTCGCCCCACGACGTGCCGTTCTCCTTGACCAGGTCGTTCATCATCTTGCCTGACCACGCGTCCCACTCGTCCTGGCTCTTGCCGCTGACCTCGCGCAGCAGCGGCTCCAAACTCTGCATGGCCTGCACCACCGTCAGCAGCGCCGTCCTGCGCAGAGCCACCTGCGCCGGCGACAGCGACTTGCGGTTGTCCCTCCCCTTGCCCTTGGTCGTCTCAATGTAGCTCTTGCCGTCCTTGGTGACCACGCCTCCGACGCCCTCGCGCTCCCACTTGACCTCGGACAGCGGTATCGCCATGCGCCGCTGGCCTATATTCATGAGATCCGCTGACTCCTGAATCAGCAAAGGATACATGAGGGTACAGGGCATGGCAGGGAGGTCCCGCAGCTCGAGCGCCTTTTGTACCCAGCCGTTGTACTCGACGATGTAGTTGTTGAGGGGTGCCGACAGCGGCGTGTTGGCGGACAAAACGTAGGCGCCCATCCGAGCTGCCGTCTGGTGCTCGTCCTCCTCGTCGTCGGTGTCTGTATTTGAGCTCGACTCGGGAACATGTGGCCTCAGCATGCGGAGGGTGTGGTCGCTGTCCCAGCACTCAAAAGTGCCGCCCGGTTTGAGGCACCGTAGCCACTCGTCCGTGACATCCTGCTGCTTGGCGTTGGTGATGGCCAGCGAGGCATCCTTGCACATGATCAGGTCGAACTCGCCGTCTTGGAAGGGCCACGGGGTTTTCAGTATGTCGTGCTGGACGAAACGCCACTTCATGTCCTTGTCCGGCCGCATGTCGGGACCTGAAGGCTGCTGCTGTTGCTGCTGCTGCTCCTTGGAGTTGGGCTCTGCCCGTTTTCTATCGAATCCGGATCCGATAGGGGCTATGTCCATGCCCGTGAACGAAATGTTGGTGTGCCCCTGCTGCTTGTAGTACCGGTGGCACATCATGCTCCAGAACCCCGAGCCGCAGCCGATTTCCAGAACCCGCGTGGGAGGCTTGTTAGCAAAGGCAGGCGAGCATACGGGGCCGTTGAAAAGCTGGAACAGCATCAATGTCCTCAGTGACTGCCGGTGAAGCTCTGCCAGATCGACTGGCAGGGGGTAAGGGACAGTGGGATCCGACAGGTATGTCCGGCCATTGCGTGTGATGATGGGCTTGAGCAGGTGGTGAGAGGCGGCCGAGGAGCCGCCCTCGGCACTGGAAGGCGGCTCGCTGGAGACCATGGTGCGGCTGCTCAGAGTTGTAGCTCCAGAGTTGCTCGAGATGCTTTCGGCGCGGCCAAAGGCGATGCCGCTGATTTTATTGCGCGCCGAGGAGTCGGGTGGCATTGCAGCATGGTGGTGGGGGTGGTGGTGGTGGCCCTTGCCGTGGCTGCTGCTCTTGTCGTGGGAGGCAGAGTGCGAGGAGTGCGGCCCGCCGCCGGAGGAGTGTCTGTTGGCTGTGCTGGTGCTGGTGCTGGTCTTGCTCGAGGCGGCCGATTTCTTCTGGAAGTTTTCAATGTCAACGCTGTCGAGGTGGGACGCTGCAAGGAGACGTTTGTCGGGTTTGGTGGACGCAGGCACCCGCTTTCGATGGGACGCTGGTGGAGCGGCAGCGGCGGGGTACATGTGGGAAGAGGGAAGAAGATCATGGATGGTCCTGCAGCGGTGCAGGGGGATGAGGGTGAAAACGGAAACGGGGAGAAAGAAAGAGTGGTGTGAAATTACCTCGTGGTGGTGCGAGTCACGGCTCCTGGCCGAGCTGCTGTCGTCGCTGGCCGAGGTGGTTCTCCTGTGGCCGGGGATGCGCGAGCGCTTGATTGTGGTGCTGCTCGATGGAGGAGGTTGCGGTTGTTTGGCGGAATTGGTGCGATTCGGTACGGCGCGGGTGGGTAAGGTTGGGGGGGTCATGGCGTGGGCCCAGAGGTACTCCATTTTGGGCGGCTTTTCCCCTAATTATCCCCCCTCTTCGCGTTAATGTTTTGCCTCTTTTGTCGTATCTGCCTCTTCTTTTCCAGTATCTCCCGCAGACTTCTTCGCCTTGCCAGTCTCGAATCCAATTACCGGTTGGTGCTCCAGGGCTTTCACGATATTCCCTGTCAAAAACCCTCACAAAACCGGAGCAGGGCTTGCGACGGTCAGGGCATTCAGTGGGCGGTGCCGGCCTAACTGTGGATTTCGTCCAAGGGGTTTTCTTTCTGGCAGGCCAGAGCAAGGCCAGGCCCCCCAAGGCGGGCCTAGGGCAAAAGATTCCCGTCCTTTGGGATTGGTCTCGGGGAGGGCGGTACGGGGCCTTTGGGGCGTTTCACAGCGCCGGGTAAGCTTCCGCAGTGCAGCTAAATGGGTCAGTCCAACCCCTGAAAAAACCACCTGCGGAGCGGACAGCGTGAATTCCAAGGCACCTGCGCAGAGGCAAACCTGCAGTGGGTGGTTTAAGGTGACCCAAAAAGCAGGATCACCCCGGTCCACGCAGGCTTGTTTCGTCTCGCGGCCCGCTTCGTTTCTCCTGCTGTTGCTTTCTCCGGGCAAGGAAGCAAAATGACCAGGGGCCGATCGGTCGGCCTTCACTCCTCGTCGGTTCTCGCCTCTGCAAGTCTGTGGTTGGCCCTTTTTGGTCTTCGGTACAGAGCTGCAGAGGGCTCACAGACCTTCCTCAATTGAAGCAAAGCCCCGACACACGTGGAGGGATTTGTTTGCCAAAGCAGATGCAACAAGATGCACCTCTCCTTCGCAAGCAAACGCAAACGACCAAAGCGCGCACAGAGGATTTCTCGGCCTATCCGAATCAACTTTTCGCATGCAATCACTGCTGAAGCGTTGCAATTGTTTGTCTGGGTCGTAAAACACCCAACGCCTGCCCAGTGCTGCGTGATAACGTGCAGCGGCAGGTGAGGTGCAGCAAGCACCGTAAATCCGCAGTGATCTCGGTCCCTGTCCTTGTCTTTCTCAAGCCAATTGACCGAAGACAAATGCGAGGCGAAAAGAGTTGATCAATGCACTGCACCGACTCTTTCACCTTCTCAAACGGCAGGCCCTAAAAGTGAAGGATCCAGACCCTGGTTGTGAAGCCGACTAAGGTTTGGTGTGCGGCCGGGCAAATGTCTCGCAGCTTGCTCGTCTCTTTGGCGAGTACCGTGGTTGTCGCCAACACAAAAGGATCAAGACACACGGCTCGCAAGAGAAAGGATCGGCCTCCCGATGATGTGGTCGAGTAAATTGCTGTTGCTCTTTTTGTGAATTGTATGTATGCGCACGTCCAGATTGTTTGTTGCGGGAGTCTGTGAGCCTGCCTTTCGGCTATCGTGCTTATGTCTGCGAGGCACGAGCCGCTGTTCCCAGCCCACAGTATGCGGGGATGATCACGGATGTGGCCGTTGCTGAACCAAGATTTGCTGGCAAATCCTTCACCGTTCCTCGCGCTTCAACCAATATGGCTTCCAGGTTCATCCATCTCTCGCAGGTAACTATTCTGCTGGTGAATTGGCGCAAAAATGTCCGTTCGTGTGGGTGTGGTCCAGTGGTTTGGGCGTGCGTGGGGCGTTTGCTGAAGAATCCCGTCTCCGCCAGGTCCCTTGACGTTTTCGCTTGCGTTGATGATCGTGATATGAGGGTATAAGCCACTGCTAGCGGGCATCGACCTCGGCCAGAGCTCTGGAATTGCTCAACTCAGCCGCATCGAAGTCCAGTTTCCGGGAGCAGAGAAACGATTGAAAGGGAAGGAGATGCTCGAGGAAGGAGGACAGACGGCGACAGCACAGGACTGCTCTGGTATATCTACTGCTTTGGACCGGGCCCCAGGTCCAACCTCAGACAGGTTTAATGCCAAAATGGGCGAGCAGGCCAGGAGAGGATTCGGGGCCACAATGCTGCAACTAACAGCGAACCCATGGCGAGATGGAGGGCCTTCCCTCTTTTCTCTGCTGGTCTCTTTCTACTTAGGGCTATGGCTTCTCTTCTAATGGTGTCCTGGTCGGTGGAGAATGATATGTAGACCAGGCCAAAACGAGGTGCTTATTCTGGCGTCCCAAACTTCCCCGCACTCGGACCAGTGAGGCACGAGGCAGAAAAGGGCAACAAGAGGCACGGATTGGCCTGCTTCTTTAACGGGGTCCCCATTTCGTTGCCTCACTCGTGCTGCCCCAGAGGGAATCGTCGAGTTTCGGAAAGGGCCTCCCTGAGAGCCGAACTGTGGCGGTCTTGGATGTTCGGCCTTTGCCTGCTGATTGGATCTGGCAGGCCTGGTGGTTTGGCTGCTTCATTTCCGGGGCAGAGAAATTTCGTGGGGTAGCGCAGCGGGCCTTAAGTCGAGCTGTTATTGTTCATGTTGCAAGCTTTCCTTGTCCTCACACCATGCCCAGAAAGGCCTCACGCCTCCACGAGGCTATGCTCTTCTTAGACACCTAGCAAGATGCAAAAGGATGGATGCAGGCTGTCGAACTAGGATGACCGTAAAACGCCCGGCGCGTCTCCATTCCTGCATCATCAGATGTTACCCTATCGCATGGCTGTCTAAAACGCCACTCTGATCATGCGGAATGGTTTAGAGACGTCGGAACCTGGGAAAGTAGCTAGGCCCATTCGTGGTAGCGAGGACCAGAATACAGCGTCTAGACTTTTGCACACAAGGGCTATTTCCGCTGCTCTCGACAAGGGAGCATGTTTTCTCGAGGAGAGAATTCTGAACTGATCGCTAGCAGGAGGAGTGAGAGCGAGGACCCGCCAAGGCGGACAAAGGGCCTGATCTCGGCCGATATTAGTTCGCATCTGTCATAATGGCAGAGCTTGATCGCGAAGTGTGTCCTGCTGACCAGAAGGCGGCCTTGGAAGGCTTTGATATTCGGGCTTCAGGGGCCAATGACCGTGAGCAAAGTACAGATCAATATCGGCGACGGCAGAGCGCCTTATGAAAGATCGATGACTGGACGTAGCCGGCCTGGTGTGCAGAGCCGGTAGTGGCCAGCACATGCGTTTTACCCGTGGAATCCACAACAGAGGCCCGGGCGATCAGGGTGTTGTTCATGGTGGTGAGGATGTGCAGCCCTTCGCATATCCGGGTTCATGCGCTTGACACACCGATGCAGAGCTTTGGGCGGGCTTGTGAGTATGGTCTCATGGTCGTACTCTGGGTCTTGATCTTTGCGTTGTCTGTGAGGTCGGTGCGTGCCGCGGAGGTGAAAAGCACGGTACGTCGCCATTTACCACGTCACTGACCATGATGGCGAAACGATGGTGAACCGGCGCGATGTTCCGAAAGCATTACCTCAGATCAATGGAGACGGGTCTCGGCGGTGTGTGGGTTTGGTGGTCCAACGTCGAGTGCATGAGATTTTGGTCCTTGGATAGGTAAGTCCAGAATGAATCAGGTCTCTTGATTAGCAGGCCGATGAATACCATAGAGCGACTTGAATGGTGAGTACGATGGAGCTTCATGACACGAGAGTCTTGCTCCTTCTTTTATCGAATGTGTCAATCCCTTATGACATTGATAACAGGCAGCATATCGTCGCCCTAGCTATTATCAGATACAGTGTGAACCAAAGCTGTAGAGATGAGTCTCATTATCAATTGACAAGGCATTCACAGCTTTAGTATTGAGTTGTAAGGCTATGAGTCTCGGTAGAGTGGGTGAGTCGATCCTTGGCACCTGACATTCCAGTATCTTGAGGTTCCTGCCTCCAGTGACGCCAATGGCGTGGATAGGCGGGGAGCTTCAGGGCATTTGAGGTCTTTTCTGGGGACTGGTCCAAGCTTCTCGAGGTGAGGGAGCTGGTCAGAGCTCTGGTCACATGACCATCACCAACAAGGCTGGCCAGAAACCCACCTGACACTGGCAAATCAGATGGCAGCCACGAGGTACCTTTTCTGCCGCTTGACCACCCAGCTGGTACTTTCTGACTCTCTGACCTCTCCCGCCTTACCTAAGCGAAAGGCGACGAGTTCTCCGTCTCTTGCTGCTGCATGGATCCGGCCACCACAACACTGGGCATCATCACGAGCTCGACAGCCACATCGCAGCCTTTATCATTCACTTCTTAGTATTCATTGCGGCACATCCAATTATTGCCTCCCACAGCGCACATTCATTACCCAAAGGTCCGTTCATCCTCTCGTCCTCTGCCCGCCGCCAGCCCCCCCAATTGCAGTCATCCTGTCAACCAGCTTGTCTGACTCGAACACTCTAGGAGCTTGAAACCCAGCTGACTTGGATAGTCACCAGAGCCCTGTCTCGTCTTTTTTATCGAAGCGAATAGGTTCAACCATTGCTCCTCTGCCACCAACTTGCAGACAGCTGTCGCCCCGTGCAACCCTCCGATAGCACCCTCCCTTCCCTTGCTTCGCACAAGAGCAAACTCCATCATCGACCGACTGCAAACCTTTCCGAGTCTCGTTTCATGGACTCTTAACGGCCCTGCCATCTTGGAACCGTCCGACTCGAGTTCGCCCGCCACCACAGAGTCTCGATGCAGGAGCTACAGTCTACTGAGATCCATGAACCGCCTCCGAATCCCAAACGCGTCGCTCGTCTCGTGCCCTGCATGAGCCCTCCATCCCTCTCTTGAACACCGCCGCGCCCTGCATCAAACCCACCACAACTGCTGTCCATGACACCTAGATGGCAGATGGTTACCGATTTCTGCAGCACACCAACAACTTATCCCACTTGCAACACACGCCCAAGAGCTCCACTACACACGACAACTATCTCGTCTCTCTCCTCAACCACTTCCTCCCCGAGCTTCCCTCCCCGTCAAAGTCACCAGATCCAGGCTTGAGGGGCCAAGGCTCGCAAGGCATGTACAACCAGAACCAGCACCAGGGACACAACTCCCGGCTGAATGGCAACCATGCTGGTCGGGGCATGCCGATGCTGTACAACTTTCAGCAGTCGGCTGCCCACCAGCAGCATGGTCACGCCCAGCACCACCAGGGACTCCAACAAGACCATGCATCCCACAACACCAACTCCTCTGTCCTTGGACACCACTCTACCTTCTCTAGCGGCGTTCTGTCCAACACCAGCCCCTTCGCCAGCTCCATCCAGAATGGCCACACGGCTACCACGCGTGGCGGCCAGGCGCAGCAGATCAACGAGCACTGGGCCGAGCAACTGCGGCTGCACAAAGAATCCGAAGCTGCACACGCCGCCATGGTGGAGCAGAATCAAGTTAATTACTACGCTAGATTAAAGGCTGGAGAGAACAAGGGCATCGGCGGACCTGCTCTCACCAACAGCTCCAACAATGCCGCCGTTGATGGAGAGATCGAAGGAGTTAGGAGGCCCGTAGGTATCGACAAGTCGACGCAACGGCAGGATTGGCATAACCTCGACCTGTCGGGCCAAGGCTTGCGCGCATTAGCGCCCGCCCTCTTCAACTACACCTTCCTCCACGAATTGTACATAGCCTCCAACAAGTTGACCGTTCTCCCACCTGCCATTGGAGAGCTCCGCGCCCTACGACTACTCGAAGCGTCGAACAATCAACTGCAAGAGCTGCCTGCCGAGCTTGGAATGTGTACCATGCTCAAGCAACTGCTCCTCTTCAACAACCGGATCCAAGATTTGCCCACCGAGCTTGGGTTCCTGCATCGTCTGGAAATGCTGGGGATCGAGGGAAATCCGCTGAACCAGGAGATGAAGAAGAAGATTGTGGAGGAAGGAACCAAGTCCCTGGTCAGCTGGCTACGGGAGCGATCTCCAGGTAATTATCGAAAACTCCTGTTCCCTGTGGGTTGAAGATAATTGAAATGCTAACTGCTGGCCGTTTAGTACCTTTACCTCCCTTGGAACGCAAAGTCATCACAATCCAGGAAGATGTGTCGCCTAGCCTCGAGCGAGTAAAGGTCCTGTCTTGGAACATTTTGTGTGAGAGATACGCGACTCAGGCCGTGTATGGTTACACGCCCACCAGTGCTCTCACCTGGGACTACCGGCGAGACCTGATCTTTGACGAGATACGGAGACGAGACGCGGACTTCCTTTGCCTTCAGGAGGTCAACACGGATGCAATGAGGGAAGACTTTGGCCCAGAACTGGCTAAGCTGGACTACAGGGGCATTCACTGGCCGCGGTCGAAGGCTAAGACAATGGCAGAAAAGGACGCCATTATCGTCGACGGCTGTGCCATCTTCTACAAGCAGAGCAAGTATATCTGCCTGGATAAGCAACTCATCGACTTCGGTAACATTGCTATCAACCGACCGGACATGAAGAATCAGCACGACATCTTCAACCGCGTCATGCCCAAGGACAACATCGCCATTCTTGGCTTCTTCGAGAGCAGGCAGACCGGCGCCCGGATGATCGTTGTCAACGCGCATCTGGCGTGGGAGGGCACTCTCAACGACGTGAAGATTATCCAGACCGCGATCACCATGGAATTCGTCACAAAGCAGGCCGAGAAGTACGCGAGGTGGCCAGCAGTCAAGGACAAGAAGATGATCAGCATCCCCACTGGTGACGACGAGGCAGATGCTCGTAAGGAACCAGTGCCCGAACCTGGCCCGTCTCAGGAGTACCGCAACAATACCGACATCCCTCTCTTCGTTTGCGGTGACTACAATTCGCCTGCTGAGAGCGGTGTCAACCAGCTGCTCTCCACTGGACACTTGGCACCTGACTACCCCGATCTCGTCGGTCACAACTACGGTACTTTCACGAGGGACGGCATCGAGCATCCCTTCAGCCTGCGGTCCTCATACCAGCACCTCGACGGCACGGTGGACGCTCTACCGTTCACCAACTACACCCCGAGCTTCGCCGACAACATTGATTACATCTGGTACTCGACGAACACCCTCGAGGTTGTGGAGCTCGTTGGCCCGCCGGATCCGCAGTACTTGAAGAGGGTGCCCGGTTTCCCCAACTACCACTTCCCGTCAGATCACATCCAGCTCGTGAGCGAGTTTGTCATCAAGCCGCGGAAGGACAAGAAGGGCAATAACGTCTCAGCATGATGATTCAGTACCTGCATTCAAGGTGTTTTTGTCTTGGTCTAACGGTTATTGCGGTCAGGCGGGTGGCAACCATGAGCGGGGGGAGATGGCGATGGTGGAACAGAGCTATCACGGGATCATATTGGTCTCTTCTCCTCACGCGGGAAGGAGAGCCCGGTTGGTTTTTTATAACTTTGCGTCTCGATCGGTTGGTTGGTTGGACTGGCTGGTGTTCTGGATCTGGTTAAAGCTAGGGACTTGATTGATTGCGGGTGCGTCGCGTCTTTGCCTTTTGCGCTTTTGGTTTTTTTGGAGGTGGAAAGGAGAGGAGAGAGGGAGGAGGGAGTGGGATAGCAGTACATGTGAGAAGCCATCAACAGAGAAAGGAATTCTTTCTCGACTGCTCAGCGAGTCCTCGTCAGACAAGGTCCAGCTCGCGCCCTACTGGTCTTCAGGTCTCATCCCTAGTGGAACTACATACACCGCATGGCATGAGACAGCGGACCGGGAGGCGCAAGCTAGCTCTGCTGGGCAGGTGAAATGTAGGAATATATTCGTGTTTCTTGTCTGGAAAGGCCAAAGTCCTTTGAGTTCTACCGATGATGTTGCGTGCAGGACGGGTTCTGAGTGATGATCTTTCGGCCAAGACTTCCTGGTCTGCTCTTCGCACGTCACTGCGCGTTCCATTACTTCTTCTACGGGCAATGTGCGTGCACATGGCATATGCGGTGTACTTGCGAATTGGCCAGGATTCACAATCCTACTGAAAGGCCGACGGGGCTCACTAACGCAATTCCCTTTCGGGAGGGAGCATGCAGACCACGATGTACAAACTTTTCAAGGCAATCTCCCTGGTTCCGATCCCCTTGGTGCATTCAATAAACCACCCAGAACAGTCAAGATTTGCGGCTCGGGTGTCAGTTCAACGGTGAACAGCGTGTCGGGTCGTGGACCACACGAGCAAGGGGTAAGCACTCATTGCGGCTGAAATCACTCGTGCTAGGAGAACAAGCGAGCTAACGTTCCCCGGTCTCTAAGGCGTTGTCCTTTTGTCTTTTGCTACCAAGAAGGCGCTAAAATCTTTGCGGTAATCAAAGAAGAATCCTCTTTGGGCTCTTCGCCTGCTGTATTGTTCCTTTGCCATCCACGCCAGCACAGACTCGCGTTGTCGATCACCTCTTTTCGACCACGATAATTTCTCTCCTCCGCTGGCAAGATGCCCCTCAGCTGTCAATTTCGCAGCCAGCCTTACCGAGAACGGGCTGGACACGTTGATCTAGGCTGCTTACGGTCGCGGGCCACCCTGGTAAGGCATGGGTGAGGGCTCATCCCGAAAAGGTCAACGGCGAGGACCCGCAAATGAACCTCCGCCCGTGTAAGTTGCTCGAAGGTCTTGGAAATTCATGACATCTTGTTGGGCTTTAGCTCTTGCCTAGATAGATCTCGATGGGTATAAGATGACGGTGGAGAGCAGGTCGAGTCTGCTCTGGTGTTCAGATTCTTCTCTAGCTTCTAGGCACATCTTGTAGAATCCTGACAACTTTGTCCATCAAGAGTCTCCTGCTCGTGATCCAAGCCATGGCTGTCCAACGTATCCTCTCCGGCGCCGCCCTCCTGGCCTCGCTCGCCATCGGCGGTGCCCAGGCCCATGCCATTGCCGTCAACAACAACGGCAACGGCCTCGCGGCCCGCCACGACAACACCTGCAAGCCCACGGCGACCGTGACCTGCACCGTCGTCGAGAAGGAGATCGTCACCGTGCGCGAGTACTTCACCGTCACGGCCACGGGCGGCGCTTGCAACGTGACCGAGTCGCACAGCGCCACCACGCTACCCACCTCGACGCTCGAGACGTCGACCCGCAGCACCTCCGTGGAGCCCACGACCTCGACGTCGACGACCTCGACCTCGTCGACAGAGCCGAGCTCGACCTCGTCCGTCCCCTCGTCCACGCCCACGGCCACCGTCTGCCCGCCGCCCCCGTCCTGCGGCAACCTCGGCTTCGACTGGGCCTACTACAACAACTCGGCCCGCAACACCGACACGACCTACTCGACCTTCCACCCCGACTCCTTCAAGCGCGCGCGCCCGCTCCTGATCTCCACGACGGACCGCGTCGGCGGGACCTACCCGGGCATCGAAGACGGCCGCTTCGGCCCCATCTACGGCTCGGCGGAGCAGGACCTGCGCCTCGACTTCTTCGCGCTCAACCACCACGCCTACATCTACGCGTGCGAGGCGGGCACCTACCGCATCGACATCCCCTACGCCAACGACGCCGTGTACGTGTGGCTCGGCGCCAAGGCCTACGCCGGCTGG
Source organism: [Phialemoniopsis] sp. UDSM-2020 (assembly GCA_018873225.1). Lineage (NCBI taxonomy): Eukaryota > Fungi > Ascomycota > Sordariomycetes > Thyridiales > Thyridiaceae > Thyridium > [Phialemoniopsis] sp. UDSM-2020. Next base: position 4,693,735 of record JAEILZ010000003.1, read on the forward strand.
ACGGACGAGAACGCCGACGCCAAGGCCCGGTACAACCAGCCCGACCACATCGCCGGGCATGCTACCTACAACTTCACCATCCCCGCCGACACGTACGTGCCCATCCGGTTCGTATACGGGCAGGCGCAGTACGGCGGCGGGTTCTACTTCAACGTGACGGCGCCCTCGGGCCAGGTCATTGTGAGCGACAAGGCCAGCGACAGCCCCTACGTCGTGAGGCAGTCGTGTGACGGTGTTACTGCACCACCTTATGCTCCTTTCGGAGCGGAGATTTAGACGAGGGATTCGAGGGACTCATTGAGCTAAGACTTGCCTCCACAAAGAATTAGATTAGCAGGTCCGACCACGAGATCTTGTGTGAGACTTGATGGTACCTAATTCTAGATACTAATATGATGCCATTATGATACGTTGAATCTTACCGCTACTCATGCCTGTCGAGACCACTTTAGCCTACTTTTACTGCTGTTTATTTAGCCCTTTCCCTTTGCCCTTCTCTTCGTCTTTCTCTCTTCTAATCGTCTCGCGACGATTCTCCGCTTCTTCCTTTCTTTTCCGGGCTTCCCTTTTCTTCCGCTCCATCTCCTGCCTTTCCTCTATATACGCATTTCGTATCAGTACAGGTCTCGTGTATGTATTGATGAAGCGTGTGAACGTTACGAATAATACCTTCTGACAAGTCTCTCCTTGGTTTGATTATTCCTATTCCTGATCCTGTGCTTTTTCCATCCTGGTTGCTTTGGCGTTCTTCCCTTGTCGCGTACAAGTCCATCGTCTATATATATACCTATTCATCACATCAGAACTCTTCTTAAGAGTGTGTGTATTGGCGTCTTGGTAGAGTATTCACAGAAACGTCTAGATACTTTCAATTACGACTTCGGTGACTATTAGATCCTTGTCGCATGCGGTTTGCGTAGACTAGTGGGTGCTGACAACAGTATGAGCAACAAATCTCTGTCGTGCGACTGTTGTGTTTCGCGATCAATTATTAGCCTGGAATTGAATGGGCAAAAAGAACAGATGAAGGAAATATTCCTGGGATCAGGCTTGTCCACGGGAATTTATCTGCCAGATATCTACTTGGGAGCCTTGCGAGAAATGTAGATATGCTATGATTACGACGTGAATCTGCACAAATGGGTACTATTGTCATGTCATTGGTCTGTTTCAGCACATATATCTGCACGAATCTGAGTGAGCGCAGGTGATTGGGCGCATACAAAAAAGTGAGGCGGGCTTGCATACTGTGGTGTAATGTCTGCCTTGCTGGCAAGCACTTGGCATCCCCACGTAGCCTCGTCATAATCGCATGCTTAAATGAATCAGAATTCCGCCTGGAGCTCTGCGTGACCGCGGGCGCTGCTCGATTCCTTACGATCTTTCTAGGAGCGAACAACAATGGCCCAACAACCGAGCCCCCCGGCTGAAGGTTATGATAAGTTGGGCCGGGTCATGGGTCTGCTGCCAGAGACGGCAACCTTCCGTAGTTTCAGTGCACTGTCAGCAGAGGATCTGTTATACAGACAAGCCGAACTTGCGGAGCTTGAGGAAAGGCTCAGATCTTTCCAGGAACTAGACAAAGCATCAGGCAATAAGGTCCGAGAACGTTATGCTTTCAGCTGGGAGAATCTCGAAGCCTCAGCTGAGGACGAACCCTGCAACGGGGCATAATAGGTCTCAGCTCGATACTATCATACTGATAAGGTCGAGATTGAAAGACTATCGTAAGAAAAACTCATGATATTTGGCGGCAAGGGCTGATTGTTCTTCCAGAGGAGGCCCTTCTTCGGCACCGCCGCATCCTTGAACTCCCGAACCCACTGCGTGCCCATGTTAAGGCTCTGGACACTTGGATGCAAAGGCCAACAATGGGGAACATCTATCTTGAAGGTGCCGACGCAGACATCTGGGAAAAGGCCCAGATAAATGAGATGGTTGCCCTGAAGCCACCGTTTCCCGAAGACCACTTTGTCTCGGAGCTCACGCTGAGAATGATTGGGCTTTACAATACACTAACACAAAGATGGATTCCTGCAAGTCCCAAAGTGTCTGTAGAGACGGGTCCAAGCTGATACTTATCAAATCGCAGAAGACAAAATCCAAGTCCGAATCCCAGAGTGACCGCGAACCAAGAGGCAACCATGAGCCTGGCGACAAGGATGATGTCCTGAAGAACACCATCCATTACCGTGACGAAGTCACTTACAAAGTTCTCAGGGCATTATCTACCCTACTCGCCTGTCTTCTACCTGTCGCTGGAATCGCAGTGTTGTATGCCATCCAGAGCATGGGCAGTCGCATTGGGGTAATCGCCGTCTTTGTGGCTGTGTTCTCGTTCTCATTAAACATCATGAGCAACGCTAGTACCAAGGAAATATTTGGAGCCACTGCCGCGTAAGTGCCATGAAGCAATTTTCCGCCTGACCGCAGATGTGCCGTGTTGATCATGCTGATTATTACGTTCTTAATAGGTTTGCGGCTGTTCTAGTTGTGTTTGTGGGCATAAACGACAACTCCTGCCCCTCTTGAATGGCCCTGAAAACAGATTGAACGGGAGGTGCGGGTTGGGTACTGCAGGACGATGGGTGCCTGGAGAGATACAGAGAAAAAACAAGCACATATAAGTCAATCTCTTTGCAACCAATACAGACTGCAAAGACGGTCCTCCTCTCCATTTAGCTGAAAGAATCCGGTGAAGGACTTGATATAGACCACTCTTTTCCCCCGCTCCTTTCATGCATAATTCATCACAAATTTCATCTTCTTCTAGATTGTCTAAATAGTTCTCTTCGCTCCTCAAAGACTAGAGCGGCCAATTCAAGCCATACGTAATTCTACCATATTGGAGCACGAACCTTTGGGAGCTGGGCAACATCTGACAGGGACAGTGTCAGACCTATCGCTGGTTCACAAATGGCCTCGTAGGTGGATGTGCTTCTAGGTCTAGACCTTGTACCGATGAAGTCAATCCCTTTCTAGATTGATAAGGTCCTCAATGATGGTCACTTCGTCAGGGACAACGTATCGCATACGTCTTTGTATCTATGTGTAAATTTACTCTTTGAAACCCACAAAGAGAGGAGGTACTCCGGCTTGATGGCTTTCTATCTAGACGCGTGGAAGAAAGCACATATGTTCGAAAAGCTAGTGAGTGAGGTTAGAGGATCTTCAATGGTGTTCCCCCACCTTCGCCACCCTCCTGGCGGTAGCTGCCAGCGGTTTTGCTAAATATTCAAGGGGCAACCTACCTCTGAGATGTTAGCTCTGGTCTAAGGGACTGACCTACCTGCCCGGACATGAACCCCAGGGGCTATCAAATCTTTTGCACCCCAACTGGTGCGTGATCCGGACGGCGCAATGCTCCATGGTTTCAAGGGTGCAGTAGGAATTGTCCACCGGCCGTATGCATCCGACCATGTCGTGGGAGGCGACGGGTTTCGCGCTTCACAATTATTTATTCACCTGCTTGACTGCACGAACCTGTAGTTCCTCCAGCATTATTGAATTTTGTTGGGTACTCGGCCGAGACTCACTTTCTCTGATAACATCGAGGTTGTGTATTGGACGAGGTTGTGTTCGTCTTCTTCACCAGTGAAAATGAATTTCATTTTCTCAGCTGAAGCCTGACTAACCCGAGAACTAACCTGAGATGGGTTGCATCCCCGACCAGATCGTCGAGGTTTGAGAAGATTTTGCCAAGATTAGCGCCGTGGTCCCGCGTCCCGCGTCCCAAGTGTCCCACGACACCGGGAGCTCGAACGCCTGACGCGGCTAGCTTAACGGGAGGCGGCGCGCTGTCTCACTGTTTCATAGGTGGAAGAACCCACCCGGGTCCGCCAACACGTGTTATCGAACCTGCCAGACGGGGCTAAGTCGAGACTATTGATATAAGACTCGGAGGCCGCGCAGGCCTCGATAACTGCTGAACTCGCACCACTCTCACCGGCAGGTTGCCTCTTGAATACCCTTTTCTTCGGCAGACGGATGCAGTCACTGCGCTCAACAAAGAGGCAAGATAAAAGTCTCCCATGATGCCGAGCAGCTTTCGACTATTCAATGAGACCATCCAATGAGACTATGTGAGGATAGACAGGACGAGGACCAGCTGCAATCACCCCGCCTCTTTTGATCTACCAGACATCGTGTTTCAATGTGTTCATGCCCCCCCGAACTTGGGAATTGTGATATTTTGCACCCAAAGAGGGTTCAGTGATGCCGCGTATGAACTACGCATAGGCTCTGCAAAATAGGACGACGGCACTCGCCCACTCCCATTGTGCACTAGCTTTCATAGACTCCAATAACCAGCTGATGACGTTTCCCGGATGTGGCCAAAAGTAGACATGGCCTAATGCATCCTCAAGGTCTAGTCCCATCTAGCCGTGTTAGATGATAGGCCAGGCGACTCTCAGGATAGTATGGATAGCATGGATATCGGGAACTGCCTCGGTCTGTCACCATCTTTCAGCACAGATTTCTGACTCCACACAGATGCACATCCTCCCCACCCCGACAGCCTGGTAAACGATCAAAAAGTCTTGTCAAGGTCCATTGCATTCCAGACCCCAGACTTGGGTCCGTTCGGTCGGCTCCTGAACCAGACTGCCGGATCTGACCGATGGCCAACCTTCAGTGGCGGCTGGCGGGCCCGGGCTTGGACATGTTTAATAACGCTGCGATCTCTTGCCTACGTATGGCAGACGCAGGTAATGTTTCCTCGACCCTTTAGACATAGACTTTCTTCGAGATCGGCACAGCGGTAGCCAAGTCGCGATGGCAAAGATGCTGTCATTTTTCCTCCTGCTGCTCCTTGCGGCACAGGGCATTGCAATTCAAGGTGCGACCGCCTCTGTCGTCTCTTCACCTGCTGTCAAACCCTGCCGCGCGCGTGCTGTTTCCTCCTCTTCTTCTGCATCTATTTCATCTCAAAACACTGATGTTGGCGTCAATGCTGCTGCAGTCGTAGACACGAGCTCCACCTCAAGCTCCAGCTCCGAATCCCTCGTTGGATCAAGCACTACAACGTCGAGTACCTCTTCATCCACTAGCATCTCGACGACGACATCTAGCTCATCCAGCTCGGTCGCTACGACTTCTACGTCTTCTGGTTCGTCACCATACTCTGTGTTGCAAACTCGGACTGCTAATCATATCCTGAAAAGCCTCCTCCTCAATCATTACTGTAGCCCCTGACGGAACTGGGCAGTACACTGCCATTGGCGCCGCCATCTTGTACGCGCAAAGCCATGGCGTGCCCACTGTGACCGTCAAGGCTGGAACCTACACCGACGCCGTGACGATCCAAGCAACCCAGGCCGTGTCCGTCATTGGAGAGTCGACCAACGCCGATGACTACTCCTCGAACCAGGTCACCATCTCCACGGCTGGAACTCCTGTGACTTACAACGTGGCCACCAATGGGCTGTCGTGGAAGAACATCAACTTCTTCAACACGGACTCGACCTCTTCTGCCGGTATGATGTACCTGCGTGGCTCTCAAAATGCATTCTACTCGTGCCAGTTTGTCGCCGCTGGACCTGTTGGTTTCAGCACCAACTACGCCTCGGCCCTGATCGCGAACTCGTACATCGAAGCTGCCGACAAGGTCTTCTACAAGTACCCTTCTTTCTACATCTACGGCTCGACGATCACTGCCACGAACAAGAACGCGCTGTTGACATACAACATGGGTGCCATCTCCGGAGGTATCCAGTACAACTCGACCATCGTTCTCGACTCGTGTAACGTCATCCAAAAGACCGGCACGACAAACACTTACGTCTACCTGGCTTCCGCCAACGGAGTTGGGTCCGTTGTTGTCTACAGGAACACGGCTATGGCCAGCCTCATCGCTCCAAGCGGTGTCCACGGCGACACGAACACGCAGAACACTGCCAATGCGTACTACGAGTTTTTGACGACGGGAGCAGGTAGCTACCAGAACAATGTGGCTGCCCGTACCCCGTACGCAAAGAACTACTTCTACGTCACCGACCCGAGTGTACTGGCTCCTTTCAGCGTTGCAAACCTCTTCGCCGGAGCCTATCCTTCCGTCGCCACTACAAGCCTTTCGTGGATCGATTCCAAGGTCCTCAGCGCTATCCAAGTCAACGATGCGGCCCAGGCTAGCAATGCTGCTGCATCATCGAGCACTTCGACGTCGAGCTCCAGCTCGACAAGCCAGAGCTCGAGTTCTACCAGTCAGAGCTCGAGCTCAACCTCTCAAGTCGTCACTTCATCTTCGAGCTCATCTTCCAGCTCATCTTCGAGCTCATCTTCGAGCTCATTTTCGAGCTCATCTTCGAGCTCAAGTTCGAGCTCTACAACGCAGCCCACGACTCTGGTCACATTGACATCGACGAGTTCCTCATCTATTGCTACCGTCGGCCAAAACTCGTCCACCACGGCGTCCACGTCTACATCGTCCCCTGTGACCACATCGTCCTCGGTGATCACAACTTCGTCTTCCACGTCGACATCTTCATCGTCAAGTGTCTCTACGAGTGCGAGCGGATGTGTTCTGCCTTCCTCAGTGCCTACCAATGCGCTTACTGTGGGACCGAGTGGCTCTTGCGCCAACTACACGAGCATCTCTGCAGCAGTTGCCGACCTGCCATTGGATTCTACTGCCAAGACTATCTACATTCTGGCCGGTGTCTACAATGAGCAAGTCGTGTTTCCCAATGCAAGAACGGGCGCGACGACCTTCCGTGGAGAGTCTGCGAGCCCCCTTGCCAGAGATGGCAACACTGTCACCATCCGGACCTCCGGTGCCGTGCTTTCGAGCGCTGGAGGAGCGGCTGGCACTGGTGCATTCCAGTCGACACAGTACTACACGAACCAGCTCACCTTCTACAACATCAACTTTGAGAACACCTACACGCCTACCACGAACTACCAAGCGGTTGCGGTTTCGATCAAGGCGAAGAAGGCAGCTTTCTACTCTTGCAACATCAAGTCTTCCCAGGGCAGCTTACTCCTTAATTACGGCGCATTCTACTTTTCCAACTGCCTCGTTCAAGGCACGACGGACTTCATCTGGGGCCAGGGCGCTGCCTATATCTACAACTCCGAGATTGTGGAGACAAGCACTTCCACTGGCCAGACGATTGCTGCCCAGCAGTATCAGACATCTGTTGGTGGGTCGACCATCGTGTTTGATCACTGCGCTGTGGTCCCGGCCAGTGCCTCTGTGCCCACGGGTGCGACATACCTAGGACGGGACTACTCAACTGCCGCACACGTTGCCTACATCAACTCGTACCTTGACAACCATATTATCCCGGTTGGCTGGAAGGTGTCGTCGTCGAGCTCATCGCCTGTATTCGCTGAGTCAAACAACACCGGCCCTGGTGCAGTTACCACGTCGCGAAGCTCCAGTGCGCAGATCCTGACGGACGATTCGGCCTATTCTGCTGCGAATGTCCTAGGAGATATTAGCTGGCTTGATTCAAGCGCCATTGCGCCATTCTCTGGATTCCCAGACTCTGTCTACCAGTCCACAGCCACTACAAGCTCAAGCTCGACTGCCACTCCAACTTCAACTTCGACTTCGACTTCATCGAGTGCCTCCTCGACAACGAGCTCTGCGTCCGTGTCAGGATATACAGTCGCCCCAACTCCTACTGCCGGCCAGTATGGCTCTGTCATGTCTGCTGTGGCTGCCCTGCCCAGTGATGGCAAGGCGTACACGGTCTACATTCTCGCTGGAACGTACACCGAGCAAGTCTGGGTCAATCGCACTGGCAAGGTCACTCTGCGGGGCGAGACGAACTACCCCAACGATTACTCCCAGAACTTGGTCAAGATCCAGTTTAGCTACGGCGTTTCGACGAGCGCCAACCAGAACGAGTTGACCCCCGTTATCAACTCCAAGAAGACGGACGGCTCTGGTCTTGCTCTGTATAACATCGATTTCGCCAACAGCTACCCGCAGACCTCAAACACCGCGGCTCTGGCGGCGGACTTTTACGGCAAGAACATGGCCGCGTACGGCTGCTCTTTCAAAGGCTTCCAGGACACACTCCTCGCGAATCAAGGTGTGCAAGTGTTCAGCAATTGCTACATTGAAGGAAGCGTCGACTTCATCTGGGGTTACAGCAAGGCATACTTCCACCAGTGCTACATTGCGTCCAACACTGCCGGTGCCTACATCACGGCCCAGAACCGACCGAGCGCCAGCTGGGCGGGCGGCTACATCTTTGACTCCTGCTACGTCACCTACACCAGTTCCTACGGTACCTCTACCGGCACGACATACCTGGGTCGTCCGTGGTCACAGTATGCTATTGTGGTGTACATGAACTCGTTCCTGGACAAGCACATTGCTCCTGCCGGGTGGCACATCTGGTCTACAAGCGCACCCCAGACTGACAATGTCCTTTTCGGCGAGTTCAACAACACTGGAGCTGGTAGCTGGAGCAGTTCCCGTGCCTCATTCGCCACGAACCTGACCGAGGCACAAGCAGCCCCGTATACGCTCACTTCGTTCCTCGATAGCACGGATTGGATCGACATGCCGGCTTACAACTACAAGCCTAGCTTCACCATCGGAGGTACGCCCACTACCACGGCCAGCCCAGCCTCGTCCGCGTCAGCTTCGTCTGTTGCGGCGACCTGGGCACACCCCACTAGCGGCACCGTCCCTCCTGCAGGCGCAGTATTGGTCTCGTCCAGCGGCTCCGTCAACGGATCCTTCAGCAACCTGACCTCGGCTCTGGCCAGTCTCCCGAGTGATTCTACCACCCAGATCATCTTCATCTACCCCGGCACCTACGAAGAGCAAGTCCCATCTGTTTCTCGATCCGGCCCAGTCATGATTATTGGATACACCGAGGCCAACCCTGGTCAGACGTACTCGGGCAACACCGTCACCATCACGAACGCACGGGGCCTATCCGTCAGCCCTTTGCCCACTGGCCACAGCAATTCCGAGACTGCCACGTTCGCCACTGGCAGCACCAAGATCAGCATGTACAATGTCAACGTCGTCAACTCGGCCAACCTCGATGGCGCGCAGTCTAGCTATGTTACTCTCGCCGGTAGCATCTACGGCAACCACATTGGTTTTTACGGCTGCTCGTTCGTCGGCTGGCAAGACACTCTGCTCACAGGAGCGACTTCGGGCTACCAGTACTACGAGAGCTCGTATATCGAGGGCGCCATCGACTTCATCTGGGGATACAGCAAGGCGTACTTCAAGGGCTGCACGATCGGAGCCAAGCGCGCCAAGTCAGCCATTACGGCCCAGAGCCGTGCGTCGTCCTCGGCCATTGGTGGCTACATCTTTGATCAGTGCCTCTTTAAGGCCGCGGATAGTGCGACGGTCGATCTGACGGGACTTGTCTACCTCGGACGGCCTTACTCGAGCTATGCGACGGTCGTCGTCAAGAACAGCCACCTCACCGACGTCATCAACCCCTCTGGGTGGAAGGTCTGGGGCACGACCAGCCCGAATACGGACCACATCACTTTTGCCGAGTTCAACAATTCTGGACCGGGCAACTGGGAGAACAACGCGGCGGCGCGAGTAGCTTGGCAGAACTGCACGCTCTTGACGAGCGACTCGTACCCGCTTGCGTCTGTCATGGATAGCACTGACTGGATCGATATGACCTACTGGAATACCATTTCCACTCCTGGCGGCTCGTCGACTGGCAGCTCTGGCAATAGCACCTCCACTAATAGCACCACTGTCTATGACGGTACCACACCGCCCGCGAGTGCTTACATCGTGTCTAAGACGGCTATCGAGGGCAAGACAACCTACGACACGATCCAGTCAGCACTCAACGCACTTCCAACCTCTAGCAAGGTCACTGCGACCGTGTTCATCTACCCTGGTACCTACCACGAGCAGCTCGTACTCAACAAGTCCGGTACAACAATTTTCATGGGTTACTCCACTGCAACCGACGACTACACCCAGAACCAAGTCACCATCAGCTACGCCCACGGCGTCGACACCCAGGCCGACGCCTCCAACTCGGACTCGGCGACCGTCTACGCGACTGGCAACTACTTCCAGGCCATCAACATCAACTTTGCCAACACGTACGGCACGGCCAAGAACTACGCCACGCTCGGCTTCGCCGTCAAGAGCAGCAAGTACGCCTCGCTCTACGGCTGCCAGGTCTACGGCAACCAGGACGCCCTGCTCGTCAACGGCTACCTCTTCACGTCTAATTCGTACGTCGAGGGCAACATCGACATGATCTGGGGCAGCGGCGCCGGGTATTTCTTGAACTCGACCATCTCGCCTAATGCTGATGATGTCTCGCTCACGGCGAGCAAGCGCGCGACTAACACGACGGCCGCCGGGTTCGTGTTTGACCAGTGCACGGTGACTCCTGCCGCCGGTGCTTCGTTTTCGCAGATCTCGCTCGGCCGCCCTTGGAACGCGTACGCTCGCGTCGCGTTCATCGAGAGTTATCTCGCCTCTTGCGTCGAGGCTGCTGGGTGGGAGCAGTGGACCAAGTCGGACCCACGGACGAGCGGCGTCATCTTTGGTGAGATGGCTAACTCCGGCCCTGGGGCAGCGACATCTGGCCGCGCCTCGTTCGCGACTCAGCTTAGTGCTGTTTCTGCGGCGCAGTTCGAGCTGGGTACATTCTTTGCTTCGACATCTTGGATCAATATGACCCTGGTCAAGGCTACTCCTTTCACCGCTGGCAATGTCGTTCTGCCCACGCAATCAACTACCTTGGTTTCATCAACAGCCAGCTCGTCTACATGGTTGTCCACGGCGACTGTGTACACCACCAAAGTCACGACTATCAAGGAAACTTTGTCTACGACGATAACGGCAGCAGACACGACGACGACTCAGCGCTACACTACCACCCTGGACGTGGGCACCACAATCACTCCAGACCCGACAACTCGCACTGTCGTGGAGAAGACCAGTACCACTCAGATCTCTACGATCACCGAATCAGACGAGACCATCACGAAGACGTCTACGTCCTTCGTAAACGTCGCTTCAACGGTGACACCCGCCGCAGCAACCAAGACATCAACCACCACGCAGCAAGTGGTGGTCGCAAGTGTCAAGACAACCACGGGCAAGGCTTCGACCTCCACCATCACGTCGACGACCACGACTGTGTCGACGGTGACTCCGGACGCCAAGACCACCACAGTGTCTCAAGGCAACACCTACACGAGCTGGTATACCAAGACATCCAAGGCGATCAAGGCGACGAGCTCGACTACGCGAACTGTTGGTAGTGAGGCAGAGACTACAATCGAGGAGAAGCCCACGACGATTGTCTCGACGTCGGTCTCGACTGTGACTACGACCAAGAAGAGCACAACTACGCTTACCTGCATCCCGACTGCAAACAAGCTTCGCGTCCGCGGATCGCCGATGGCCACACCAGAGCCGGAGTTTGCTGAGGTCCTGATCGGTCGCGCTGTCGGTGCGCCGACAGTCACTGTGACGGTTGTTTCCCAGTTCACCACGGATGTCAAGACCTCCACCTACACGCTGCCCGGGTCGACATACACAACAGACGTCTACTCCACCAAGACCACCGGCAAAACCGTGTCCCTGAAGCCCGTCACCGTCTCCTCGACCTCGTACTCGACGAGCACAAAGTACACGACAACCACCCTACCAGGCCAGACCTTCACCGTGTCCAGCGTCCTCACAAGCCAGACCGGCAAGACCACAACCCTGAAGCAGACGACCTCGACCGTCCTGCAGACCGTGACCTCGACATCGACCTCCGTGTCCACGTCCACGGCCGCGGGCCCCACGACGACGAGCGTCAGGCTCGTGTCCGTCAAGAGCACGACGACGCTGCCGACGCAGACCGTGACCAAGACGTACAGCAAGGACACGACGGTCAAGAGCACGACGACGCTGCCCGCGAGCACGTCGACGGCGTGGAAGACGGTCACGCGGTCGCTGGAGCCGTCGGCCACGGTGACGAGCCAGGAGACGGTGTACAGGACGACGACGGCCAAGACGACGGTGACGGTGACGAGCTGGGCTACTACGACGAAGAAGAATGCTCCGGCTTGTTCGGCTTGAGCTAGGCAAATGTTTGGAAAGGGAGCGTTTTAGGAGTTGTGGCTTCGGGAGTTTTTCTAGTGTATCATGCTTTGAGGGGAATTAATCCTGTAGATATTTGGGTTGAAAAGAACGTACATAATAAGCTCTATCAAGTAATTATTTGTCAAATAGCTGAGCACAGGTCTCGTAAAAGCACGCAATACAAGTCGTCGCGTTTCTTCGAGGAGCACTCTCAAGTACGTCAAGTCAAGCCATGTAAAGTGGAAGTCCGGCGACTTTAAATTTAGCAGGCAAAGCGGCATCCGTACCCTTGTTACAGTGACGATCATTAATGTTTTGCATATTGCCAAGTTCATATCCGAATACAAAGTTGGGTGATGTATCATCTAGTAGAGTTGCACCGTGGAGGCTACAAAAGTATCACCGCTCAGGACAATTTGATGATTACGCCGAGGACACCACTTCGTTGATTGGTGGCGCTGTCAAAGTCACAATAGGCTATTGAATCGACTGCAACCGAAAAGGGCGATCACCAGCTCAGCGTTGCAATTGAGTGGCTTGTAGGTGTCAATGTCGTCAACATTAGCGTGCCCATGTGCGTACGTGCAATATGTGTAGCGATTCAGCCCAATTTATCTTTACATACTGCTGATCCACCTGGTTCTACCGAAAATGTGTGGGTGTTCATTTATCTGAGATGCTCTACCCAGATGTCAGTATGCAAGAGCCTAATCCCTGCTCGCTTCCCGGACCTACATATTCGGATCGAGCCTCAGATCGCTTAACAAAAGTCCTGGATCCCCAAAAGTCTAAGCCGGGGATCCAATCCTACGAGCGCTTGAACGGCGGAAAAGCTCACCGCATTTCCTAGCTACATAGCGATATTCTGTGCACTTCTGCTTCCTTCTCCAGGCCCCCAAAGATCGTGGAGTAGCCTCCGGGGCCGACGGGATCACAATTGCATGACGCTGTGGTGTAGGAGTTGCACCCTGCTTACTTCGTACATGCGCGGCGCAGTCCATGGATGGTCTATTGGCGGAACAACCCAGTTTCCCCAAGGCTAGGCGTCCCCGCAGTGGCATCAGACGGGCCGAGGATTGCAGAAGGTAATCGATGCTAGCGTACAGAAACGCGCGAGAGACCCTGTTGTAGGCAAATGGGGGTCAGCGAGGATCACAGCGAACCCGCGAACCGAAAAAACGATGGCGTGCCCAGAGCTGCTAGGCCGCTTCGAGCGATATGCGCCCACGACCCGTCCAATATTGCATCGTCTGTGCCTTGATGCTGACGCAGGCTTACCTGGTAAGGATGCTACCCCGACCAGGGCCACGGAATCCCAACCCGGCGGTTAAACATGTCTTCGAAGGAGCTACCCCAAATGGAGGAGAGGTCGGATGGGAGGCAGCGTGGGGTCGGATTGGCCAATAAATAGCAGGTCGTTTGACGTATTCGCTCTTGATGGCAGGCAGAGAGAAGCTTCCTCATCTCAGTCGAGTTCTTGTCGTCGTTCACTCAAGTCATTCGGTCTTGTTAGCATCATCAAGTAGGTTGAGTCAGACACCATGCTTTCCAACGCCATCGTCTCCCTGCTCCTGGCGGCGCCGTCGTCGGCCACGCTCCTGTGGGCAACCTCTTACAACGACCACACGGTGACGAGTCTCGACCTGGGCAAGGACGGCCTCACTGTCCTCTCCAAGAACCTTGACTGCGGATCCGAGCCCACCTGGTTGACTCTGGACAAGTCCAAGTCGGTCCTGTACTGCCTGAACGAGGGCTGGGGCGGCGCTGCTTCCATCACCTCGTACAAGACCAACGCGGACGGCAGCTTGACGACTCTGGACATCCTTCCCGTGCTGAAGAGTCCCGTTTCCTCGACTCTATACGGCCCCAACAAAGCTAACCTGGCGGTTGCTCACTAGTAAGTTACTCTGTCACTTGGATGGAGAAACGACAATCCTACTGACACAACTCCGCAGCGACACCTCCACCTTCAGCTCCTTCTCCGTCAAGGACCCCAAGGACATCACCCTGACCGGCAACGTCACCTACACCCTCGACGCCCCCGGCCCGGACCCGGAGCGCCAGGAGGTGCCCCACCTGCACGACGCCATCCTCGACCCGACGGGCAAGTTCATCGCCGTGCCCGACCTGGGCGCCGACCTGATCCGCCTCTTCGCCGTCGAGGGCAACGGCTGGAAGGCCATCGCGCCCGCCCAGGCCGTCTCCGGCTCCGGCCCGCGCCACGGCGGCTTCGCCAAGGCCGGCAGCAACACCTTCTTCTACAGCGTCAACGAGCTGTCCAACACCATCACGGGGTACAAGGTCACCTACAACAAGGACTCGACCCTGAGCTTCAAGCTGCTCTTCGACTACAGCGACAACGGCGAGGGCGCTACCGTGCCTGCCGGCACCAAGGCTGCTGAGCTGGAGATCTCGGTAAGTCAACCCTTCCGCCTTCATCACTTTCCTCATCGAGTGTAAATAATGCTAACTCCTTGGAACAACAGCCCGACAACCGCTTCGTCATCCTCTCCTCGCGCGGCCAGAACAACCTCGAGATCCCCAACTTTGACGCGGCCAACAGCACCAAGCTGCCCTCGGACCCCATCGTCTCCTTCAAGATCAACCAGTCTACCGGCGCCCTGACCCTGACCCAGATCGCGCCCGCGGGGGGCCGCAACCCGCGCGGCTTCTCGCTCAACAAGGCCGGCACGCTCGTCGCCTCGGCCCTGCAGGACGACAACCGCGTCGTCGTGTACAAGCGCGACGTCAGCTCCGGCAAGCTCGGCGACCTCGTCGCCTGGGCCACCGTCGGCGAGGGCGAGAACAACGGGCCCAACTATGTCATCTTCAACGAGTAAAAAAAAGGACATGTTTTCTTTCTATGATCGATAGTGGCATTGCATGCATAGCGGAACGAGCTTTTGCAGGAAAGAAAAACGAATAGTTAGAATGGAGATGGAGATCTATCTCTTGCTAAAGACTTCTTGATCAACTCTCTCCCACCAAATCGCTCAAATGTCTCAGCATCCCAACAGACGTATCCGTAACGTTGTAATTCCTCAGGGGTCCAGGTGTCTTCTAAGTCCATCCAATCATCGCCCAGAATCATAGCCCAAGCTGGAGGGGCTGCGCCCTCAAGGCTCTCGGGTGAGAAGGATATTTTCTTGGGTCTTTCGAAATCATCCCTGTCTGAATCGCCATGCCACCAGCCCGGTGGGTATTGATTCCTCATGTTCTCCTTCACTACGGCGACAAGCTCATCGTGGGTTTTGCCCTCGAAACAAATCTTGTGTAAGAACGAAATGCCCAAAAATGTGAGCTGTTCAACAAACACATTGACCTCTACTTTTGTGAAGTTAGCCCATCAATATTCCCAGATAGACGAGAGGGAATCACCAACATTGGTCGTCAAGGTTAGGTGCCACATACGAGTCGCCTTGACCGTTATGACCTGGGTGCAGGTCCGGACCGACCTTGGTAACAACATCTCGGATCATTCCCTGGATCATATTGTGGAAGAAGATCGTTTCATCGCCCTCCCATTCCTCGTAAAGACCCGTAAACTTCTGGACCCTCGAGATTGAAAGCTTCTCCTTGATGTGCATCTGACAGAGTAGCTCGAAGCGATATATACCCCGCGCCAGACGCGTCATCTCCATGGGCGACAGTTCGACATCCTTCGAGGCCCAGTCATGATCGCCACTCGCGGCTTTGGCGAAGTTGTCTCGCATCCAGGTAACAT
Organism: [Phialemoniopsis] sp. UDSM-2020; assembly: GCA_018873225.1. Taxonomy (NCBI): domain Eukaryota; kingdom Fungi; phylum Ascomycota; class Sordariomycetes; order Thyridiales; family Thyridiaceae; genus Thyridium; species [Phialemoniopsis] sp. UDSM-2020. The sequence continues at coordinate 4,709,502 of JAEILZ010000003.1, forward strand.
AATGAGATGTGATGGGCTGTACAATATGAAGATGATATCGTTTCATGCTCAGCACTTCTTCTTCGGTGACCTTGTCCATCAGCGTCAAGTGTCGTCGTGCCGTATGCTCCGAGTAGACTTGAAGAAAGCCGTCCACGGACTGATTAGGATCTTTGTGCCCGGTGTGGTACAGGTGGACGGCATACGCATCGACCACGGCGCTGCCTAGTGTAGTTTGGAGCGAGACGCAGAGTAAATATCTGCGGTCGAAGACATACTGGTCGTAGAAGATGGGCGAGGCGCGGATGAGGGCCTGTAGCCGCGCCAGGTCCAAGAGCGAAAGAAGAAGACGTCGGACTTCGGAGGGCAGCTCTTCAAGCCTGCTGCGTCCTCTGTTCTTGCCAACTTGGAAAGTTGGTGCAAGCTCCATTGGTGCACTTCGAGACCGGGAACATGACTCGGTAGTTGTCAAGAACGCGTTCTATCTTGGAGTTTTCGGACTGGTCGTGTTATTGGCCTGCTGTTGGGGGCCAACAAGAGGCGCAGCATTTGACGAGGGGTCAGGCAACCCCACTCAAGCGGCTTGAGCTGCCCAATGAAACACTCGTCTCGTCCTGCGATATTGTTGGCTGTGGTTCCCAGAGAGGACATCAGCGACTCTAGACCTCAATGACCAGACGGCCTTCTCCTCGCTGAGCCCGCCACCGATTCGTAGACTCGACTAGGTCCTGACAGCCCTCGAGCAAGAAGCCCCATTTCTTGGCGAACCCCTTGGTGATCTCCCAGCCGTCGGCTGACCAGGGCTCGCTCCAGACGATCATGCCTCGTTTCTCCACGTCGTTGAAACCCTCGTACAGACCGCCGGACAGATCACAGCACAGGTCGTCGGGGTCGAACTCGCCGGTGCGTCTGATCAGGTTGTCACGCATGGCGGCGACGGGAAAGCAGTCTATCCACGGCTCGTGGGGCGTCGAAAGTTGCAGCGGTGTTGGTTCGAGAGAGGGCGGGATCGTGTCTGGGGCCGGCCAGTGCTCGAAGATCGTGAGGGCCACACCGCATTCCACTGGAAGAGTATGTGTGAGGGATAGGATGGACATGTTGATGAGTGTTGCTCGGAGGACGTTGTATTGGATGAGCGTGATGAGCCGGTGGTCTAACGAGAGTGGGAAGATGACCATGTGTTTGAAGTTGGGCTTGGTTTCTTTGGTGAAGTATGGTATCAGGGGAGGTATGAGTGTTGTCCGAGTCTTTCTTTCTGGCTCTTCTACTTCCTGTCGGAAGAAGAACCCGTCGGACTCGCTCCGCTTGAGATCGCTTACTGTCGGATTCGTATTTCTGAGTGCAGAACCATTCGAGAAAACGTGGTCAGACCCTGGGAGAAGAACACCGAATCCACTCCACGGCGGGTCCGGTCCTGGACATCCGAACGCAGGTGCTTGAGCTGCCTTGCGCCGACCTTTGGAAAGGATGTTAGTGTAGGTATTCGATACGGTGAGCCCGCCAATGGTCTAGTCACTCACGCCAGGCACGTTGGCTCAGTCTATTCTGTCTCTTTCTCCGCTCGACAGGGTCCGTCAGGCCAGTCCAGTCGTCATCAGTCTGATGAGCCTACGTGACCAGTCGAGTTAGCTTACTACATGTCAATCCGTGAGCGGTCCGTATGTACCTCAGATAGCTGGCTCATAGGCTCAATGGCATGCCGCGGCACCGGAGCCGCCGCGGCCATTTTCTTCCACTGGGGAGCTGGCTCCTTTAGGTGTCCAGGGTGGCAGTGATGAAGTCAAAGCCCACTCCGCTTGGAGAATTAGTGATGCCTTCAGTACACAAAGGTCACCGGATAGAAAGGAAAGGAAAGAAGAATGCAGTCTGCTTATGGACTAACCCAAAAAGAAATCCGGGATGGCTTGTTTAGCAACTCGGAACGGATGGACTGCGGAGACATTTTGCATTCCCGATCTCTAGATTAGGTAGCGCCACATATGCATCCTGCTTATGCGCTAATGTCACATCCGGACTAGCACGACTTGCAAGTCGAGATTTGGCGGCAGTAACGGGCCTAAAGTAGCATGCAAGCCACAAGTACCCATGGCCTCGCCTTTACCTGCTGAAAGCCTTCTCCGGCCGTCGTCGAATACCTAGCTCCTGCGCCGAAATTTCTCTCAACATTTCAAGTACGCTCTGCAACTCCACTGTCAAGGTCCCGGAACTAAGATGACACAACCGGTTGGCTCTCCTTACCAGGCAGGGGTGGCAGCTGATGTAGCCCCGGGATAGGCATTTTACAGCTTGATCTCGGCACTGGCTCGACTCGATATAAGAAGGATGGCGCCGGTATAGTTCAGTGGTCATGGTCTAGCCCGATCTTCGTCTACTGTCAAGTGAGGACTTCTCGATACATAATATCCCACCGCGCAACGCTTGATCTATTGGCCTCGGCTACCTATTTCTTCCTTCTTGGAGCTGCTTTCAGGATGCCTTCTCTCGCAGGGCTTGTCAACTTCAATCCGGACAAAGATGTTCCCTCTCTAAAGGACAAGGTGATCTTTGTCACTGGAGGTTGGTTTGACTGAGTCCTAGTCAGAAAGTTGCAGATTGACAAACTCAACAGGTACCAACGGCCTGGGACGAGAGTCCATCCTAGCTTTGGCGAAGCATGAGCCAGCACACATCTACTTTACAGGCCGCAATGCTACAGCCGCCGATTCTCTGCAAGCCGAAGTAGCGAAAGCTTCGTCGTCAACGTCACTCACGTTCCTGGAGATGGATATGCTCTCCCTGGCATCCGTCAAAGCGGCCCTGGCCAAGTTTTCCCACGACCGGCTCGACATTCTTATCTGCAATGCCGGAATCATGGCGTCGCCCCCAGGCCTGAGCAAGGACGGCTTCGAGATACAGTTTGCCACCAACCACTTGGCACATGGGATGATCATCCAGAAGCTTCTTCCGACTCTCAAACGCACGGCAGACATGCCCGAATCGGATGTGAGGGTCATTAACCTTACGTCTACAGGATGGAGAGGGCACCCTAAGGAAGGTATCATCTTCTCAGAGCTCCGAACACCGATGGAGATGACATTCGGGTCATGGTACAGATATGGGTATGCCTACATGACAACGTTGAGAACTTTGAGGTCTGCATTGCTAATACTAAATTCTTCAGGCAAAGCAAGCTAGCCAACGTCATCTACGCGAGAGAACTTGCCCGCCGCTACCCAAATATCCTCGCAGTCTCCATTCATCCGGGCGTGGTCAATACAGGACTGGTCAAAGACTTGAACGGCGTCAAGAAGGGCTTTGTACACGTCGCCAACTGGCTACAGGGAAAGGTCCTGATAGACCCTTGGCAAGGCTGCTTGAACCAAGTGTGGGCAGCCGCGGGAGCGAGAAGGGCCGAGCTCGTCAACGGGGCCTTTTACCTCCCGATCGGTGTCTTGGCTAATGACACACTGGACAAGATGGCGACGAGTGAGAAGCTTGCGGAGGAGCTGTGGACGTGGACTGATGAGGTCTTGGCACAGTATTGACCATGTTCAGGAGACTTTTCCCCTAGAACATGTTTTGGAGCGGTTGCCATTGGTGGTCGATATACCAAATTCCTTTTTCCAGGGGTTGGCAGGTAGTTGTAAAATAGAATCTTGGTAACAATCAGGATGTTCCTTTGTCAACTCGCTTTAGAAAGGCTTCATTGTAATATTTCGTGTGATTAGGCTTTTGGGTTGCGCTCCCCTGTAATTCCAACTCATGGCTTTGACACAATCATCTCCCAGCCTAAGAAACACCACAACAGACCGCCTTCGTTGTGGCCTCCGCCAAGCGCAGAGCTTCTTGCAAGGACACCATCCACTACGAGGCACTGTATGCCTTCCCATATTTTCCCCTGGGCTAATTCGTCTCTACTTCGCGCCTTCTAGTGCGTTCACCTTCCATCTGCTACCGAGGGCATCAATCTCGGTCGCAACTCCAACATGAGCATCCTCAATCTACCTACAGAGCTATTGCTCACGATCTGCGATTACACAGAGATTCGCGATCGACCCACCCTCTTGAGCTTGAGCCGGACTTGCCGGCGACTGTACGAGGTAGCAACCCCGTTTCTGTACCGACGCATCCAGGTCGACCCTCTCAAGAACGTTTCATCTACTCTTCGTCTACTATACAATCGTCGCGACATCGCGAGGCTTGTACAGATGATAGTCATCGATGATCACCTCGGTAACAACTTCGTGTTGCGTCAGGACAAGAGTCTCGTGGACATACCTCTAATTGAGGACATTGCCGAGTCTCTGGATATACCACTGGAGGCGTGCACGTTACCTCTCAGAGGAACAAACATCCGGATACAGGACCGTTGGTACGTACAACTGGTACTGGCTCTGTTACCCAATGTCGAGACTGTGTTCTTCAGCGCGCAGAGCTCTACGGAACTCCTCGATATTTCGGCTTCAGAAATCTCGACTCCTCGCCTCCCAAAGCTGAGAAAGCTACTTGTCAACCACAGAGAGCAGGATTACTACCTTGAGAGAGGCTATTTCCTTCACGATGCCCCCAACCTCACAAGCCTTCAGCTTCAGTCCTGTATCTTTCTAGGAGAGTTGCTGCCGCCCGAGCTACCTCATCTCGAGGCCTTGAGCTTGAATGAGAGCCCTATCGCCAGACACAGCCTGTGCCGCCTTGTCGAACGCTGCCCAGCACTCAAGAAGTTTGCCTACCGATGCACCTCAAGAATCAAGAGTCGTTATACAACTGGATTGGCGTACGTCATGGAAGCGCTACTACCGTTGAGGGGTCAACTGATCCGTCTTGATCTGGACTTCCTGTACTGGGATAAGAGTTGGGCGCTTGAGCCCCCCGGCTACGACGCCATTCACACCTTCACTGCCTTTACCACTCTGGAAGACCTGTCGCTCGACATGATGGCCCTCAAAGGTCTCGAACTGCTCGGCGTGCGTGCTAGGGCAGACCTGGACTTCATGAGCAAGATGCTGCCGCGCCAGATCAAGTCTTTCGACCTCCACGGAGTCGAGCCTCCACAAGACGTCCTAGCAGAATGGTCTGTATACGCGTGGCGCCACATGCCTGACCTCATCGCAGGTCTGCTGCAGAAGATGGGCACGACGTTTCCAAACTTGGAGGTTGTTCGGCTGGACGGCGAAGAGATATGCCGATCGGTCGACTCTCCGGCTCCGGAGCTGCCTCTTGCGTACCGCCCACGGGAGTTCATCGAGGAGGACGAGGACTACAAGAGGATGGGCAGTGGAACTTACGGACTTTGAGAGTGGCTTGAGGATATCGAAGAGACGGATGAGAGGCTGTATCCACGCCGCTGCTGAATTGCAGGAGGCCATCGACACCATACCAAAGATTGCCATTGGCATGTCTTACGGGTTGCCAGTCCATGAGGTGGAGAGAGAGGTCGCCAGACGGTTAGCTGGATGAAGGACGCAGGAGATCAGGCATACAAAAACAACGGTGGAAATTTTACTGGGAATGGTCCAGACGTGTGTTCATCACATTTTACGTGCACAGAAGCACGCAAGGACCTGGGTGAACGATTGAGTGTTAGAAGTGTAATTATACTACCAATGGAACGTGGATGTCCAAGGCAAGCAGACGTCTTGTTGACTTGTGAGAGTTATCAACAGAGGAGCGATACTATTGGAATGGCTTAGTGGTCTGATGCACTGAACACAACGTAGAGCTTGCTTCAATGCCACCCTGGTAGCATGAAGGTCCAGTCTGCTGAGGGATACGACGATTGACAATCTACAGACGCGTATGCTACTAGTGAGGGAAGGAGCATAGAAGAGCATCGAGGCAATGTCACAAGCATTCTTGTGCACGACAAGCCACGCCCAAGGTAATAAACAGTACAGTATGAAGCAAATCAGAGCGACGACGTACGGTCCAATTCTAATGATCATCTCCCCTACCACAACACTGTGGTCCTTGCCAAGGCATCATGACCCTCCCCACACCACGGGCTCCGTGCAAACGATCGGGGGAGAGTTCAATGCCTTCCACAGCTTTCTCCCCCAAGACGGTTGTTAGAACTGTTATTCATTGGATAAGCGATGATGCTAGAGTTGGGGCAGAGGCATGATTCGATAGACAACTTCTAAAAGCCGGGCTGTCTGTGTCAGAAAATATGGCAATGATAGATGATCCATTGCGTGTATGTTAGTCGTTTGCTTCTCTCAAGTAGTGTAGGAGCAAATTTAACGTACTATTGCTCGCATCCCACGCCTCTTTCGGCGTTGATGTTGGCCTTGCAGAGTTTCGGCTCGATATAGAGCTCGCAGGTGAGCCCTCTGTAGGAGTGCTGGTAACCATGCGCCTTGATGCTCCTGAGGTTATTTGCTAGGAGTACGCACCGGTGGCCGTGACCTCAAACCCGTCCTGAGTGTTAAGGCTCAGCTGGCCACCGACGGTGAAGCCAGACATTTGAGCCGCAATGATGTTACTAGCTCACGAAATTCACGCCGTGGCCTCTGTCCGAAGCTGTCATCTTGTCTCCGATATTAGCGATGAAAGGTGGGTTGATTGTGTGCATGGCAGGTTCTGTTTGAGATCCTGCTGGTAATCCACTTCAAAACCTTGATGCCAAACGTGGACATTCAACCTTGAACCTGCAGCCTTTGTCCCTATTTCTTTGGGGACCCATCTCTGGGTCCGAGCTTCAGGGTAGTCACTGCGAGTATTATTTATTCCCTACTCGACGTGTCAAGGTGATGATGTTGGTGAACTCTATCTCAGTTTCCTAATGAATTTGACCCAAGTTCCTCGAACTCATTCAAAAGACATCATCCTCGCTGCCCGCTCTCGAATTCCTCTTCTACATGTCAACTACGAAACAGGAGGACTAATCGGCGCATCGTTCCTTCGCTCAGATTCTCACCGGGCCTCATTCTTTCATCAGAATACTATCCGCGCATTCGGATCATCCTGGTCGTGGGACCGACCATTCCGTCTCGATGAGCATTCTCAAGCTTCCCCACGAGCTTCTGCTTGAGGTGTACCGCTGCCTTCTGCCAGATGAACCAGAAGCTGACATGACTCCAATCGCAGCCTTGGCAAACCTTTGCGGAACGTGCAAGACGCTCCACGACATTTACACCCCATTCCTATACAATCGACTCCGTGTTGGACCAAATAACAACACGCTCCCCTGCCTACGAACGCTGCATGCTCGTCCCGACCTTGCCAACCACGTACGAGTCGTGGAAGTTCACCATGACCCTCAGAGACGCCAGCCCAGGGAGCATGGGCTAATGCCGGATGGTACTGAGCTGAAAGTGGTTGTTGACATCATTGCGGATCTCAAGATTAAGCTTGAAAGCTATAAGTCTATTGCGAATCTTACGAACGGACCGTTCCCAGCCCAACTCCTCTTCAAGCTTCTGCCAAATGTGGAGAGGATTCATTGCCTCGCCAGTGGCTGGGACACACTCTCGAGTTCATCACTGGGCCCGCTCATGCCAAAAGCCAAGCACATTGAACTTGATTTCTGGAACACCGACTTGCGTGAAATTCCCGATCAAACCGAACGAGTACAGGCGCCCGACTTCACGCCGCGTTCACTCAGACTCAGGCCCACAGACACTAACATCACCATGCTGAATCTCACTAGTTCCTCGATAAACCGGGCCCATCTCCAATCTCTTCTGCGTCGATGCCCCTCGTTGAAGCAGTTCGGTTTCTGCTCTTCGAGATCGAAGTACCAAAAAGCACCCCAGCCTTGGGAAGTCGTGGACACTCTTAGCTTTATAGCTCGTCAATTGACCCGACTCGATCTTGATTTCTTTGATGGGGAACGCAAGAGGTTGCGGCCAAACTTGGATTACGACTTCAAATTCTACACCGGCCTTGAGGAATTAGCACTGGACTACGAAGCCCTCACCGGCAAGAAACGCCGGGGGCTTCGCTCTCGGGGCGAGAACGACTACTTGATCAACATGCTACCTCCCCAAATCCAGTCCTTGGATATTCATGGCTTTGAGCCTAGAGAGAAAGAAGGGGCAAAGGTGTTCAAAGGCGGCCGATCTCCCATCTCGAGGTGCTTAATCAAAACCCTCCTGAAGAAGAAGGAACGGTTTCCGCAGCTGGAGCTTGTGCGGCTGAACGGCGAAGAGCTGTATCGTACAGATGGAGCCAAGAAATACCGGGCTCTGCCTCTTGATCTTGATAAGTACGGGACATTTCTGTCGAAGGAATATCGATCTAATGAGGCAGAAGACACATCGTCCGCCTCAGAGCGGGACTCAGAGGAGGACTCAGAGGAGGACTCGGAGGAGGACTCGGAGGAGGACTCAGAGGAAGAGTAGGTGCTCGCGGCTGAGGGGAGGATGGTGTTTTGCAGCATGGCACGGCAGCCAGAAGCATATTCCGAGGCCGTTGCGGATTCTCAGTGTCATTGATGCTGATGATTAACTTGAAAACTTTGTTTCATGAGCGCGATGGGAGAGAGGGCGAGAGAGTAGGAGAGAGAGAGAGAGAGAGAGAGAGTTGCGGATTGTGTGAGGATGTAACTTTATCACACTTCAAACACCGACTCAAGAACGGAGGTTTCTGTTGTGCTTCGCAGCACGTATGTTCACTTTTGTTCTTCTTTTCTTAGACAGAAAGATGATACAGAAGTATTTGTATAGGTGCAGATTATCGACTAATTACCCCTTTCATGTACAACTACCAAACCGCTCATTATATGAGGCATGACCCTGTTTCCACCATCTTGAATACTAGGCCATTCTTTCGCTTACCAGCTCGCTAAAGCATCTCCTGATCATTCCGCCAAAAGGCCATCGGATTCGTCCAGGGCAATTGGAAGAGACCTGTACACAATGTGAAGCATGTCAGTGAACAAGGTCCAGCCGTGTATTCTCACAAGCTCCAGCCGCAGAAACACTGAGCGGTTGTCGATAAGATGCTGGGCACAGTGTCTGACCCAACCAGGCATGGTGATGCTTCTTGAGACCAACGGCGGGCGGTATGTCTAATTATGCGTGATCCCAACTGGATTGGAATTATTCGGAGGCAAACATCCGTGTTACGGCGCTACTCCGCGCCTCAGAGAAGCAATGTTGAACGTGCCAGCTCCTCCAGAACAAGGAACGTGCAGGGGTGGTAGACAGTGTCAGGTGTCAGGTGATTGTAGGCCGAAGTATCTAGGTCTAGACGGACCAGCTGGTTACGTATCGGCGCTAGACTGGCTACCGCAGCAGCGACGATAGGACCACGGAAATGTCGCGAGGCTAGCTTCTTCAGTGATGGAAATATTTTCCGAAGTTGTGATATATCCTCTCGCTTCAGGGGAATGTTGATCAGGTCGAGTGATACCAGACTTAGCAGCGAGAAAGTCAACCCCAAGTTGCATGGGACCATGTCGTAAAGGCTGTCCCATTCGCGAATGCGAGTAGAATGGAGCCGCTGCAGGTGAGGTGCAAGTTTGACGAGGCTGGTGTGCTCTTCGAGTCCGGCGCGGTCGAGTCGAAGCCTGGTCAGTCTGGATGTCCGAAGGCAAGGAAGCTGGTTCTCCTTGACGTAGATAACGCAATCTGGAACCACATTGAAGTCGTAAACAACAGTCCCTACATCGGAGAGCAAGGCGAGAATGAGAAAGATGTAGTGCTCCTTTTGCTGCACAGGAATGGCCCAGGCAGGCACGGTGATACCCAGCGTCTGCGCTACTGCAGCCGCGAACCGTGCATCCAAGACGTCTCGAAGGTCCTGGGGTTCCCATGTTCGGACATTGACGATACCGACAAGGCGTCTCAGATCGAGTCGGCGGTGGAGCGTGCGTAGAAGCGCAATCATTCTCCAGAATTCCCAGTCTCTTGTGAAGTCGATGTCGAGTTCCCGATAGATCAAGGGTGTTGCAATCTGCTGTAAACGCTGGGACGTTCGGCAGACGTTCTTCAGGTCTGGGGGAAACAGATGACCACATATGGTGACAAGCAGCTCGTTGGGTAGCTGCATGAGCGCCATGTCAGGCATCTTGAGTTCTGCGTCTGGCCGATAGGCTCTCCTGTCTTATAACAGCAAGATAGGGAAATACAGTAGATATGGTTGGGTAATTTGGGTAGGCTGTACGCTGGAACTCTTAAAGTGAATGCGCGAGGGTGTTGTTTTTGTAGCCCGTGCGTCTTCGTTATTCGTCAAGAGTGGCCGTACTCTCATATCCCCCCATAAACTGACGCTACTACAGCGCAAAAGGAAAAGCGATTACCCACTGGACAGTGCGTACGTGTATGCTCTGGTCACTACATGTATTCTATGGGGCAGCGATCGGTAGCTGGCAAGAAGGTGGCTTGTTTAAAGAAAACAGCAAGAACTGAATAGTGTACAAGAACTGCATCGGAAGACGGAAATGGGCATCAACATGCCTCAAAAAAGAGTCTGGACGAGCATGAATGGCATACGCTGCGAATCTACGAGGCAGATAATGCGGAAATTAGAGCATGGATATCATCTGTTTCCAATTGTAAGAGGGAATCTGCAAATCTATTGTCTCTCTTCGGCTCTCCTGATGAACAGAGCAGTGTTCCAGCTAGACATGGAGGGACGGTCGAGACTAACTACACACACAAGGATCGACCACCAGATCCCGCGTACAGGGTTCAAATACTGATCTGTCTTTTCCTTCCTTCACCTTCCTAGTGCACAACATGTCCGGCGGGCAGTCTGGTGATATGGCGTGGGTTTGTATCGGGTGCCATGATACGAGGAAGAGGCCGGTCCACCGATGCTGTCGAGCCAGCATACTTTACCTTCCCCTCCAGTCTCACCAACTCCAGGTGCGGAAACATAAAGCGACGGTCAACGAGGTATTCGATCATATTTTTCACTTGATCATACAACAATCTCTCCTTCGCGGTTCTCATGTCGCGTTGTCCCCTACTTTTGTGACGAATGCGCCGTCCTTCGTACAAATCCAGTGACTTGAGTTGTCGCGGTAGTGTCTGGACCAGAAAATTGTCCCAGGTTAAGCCATCCCCAAGATCGCTGTCATCATCACTGTCGTCGTCGCTGTCGTGATTGCTGTGATGGTTGTTGTGATAGTTGGGAGAATCCTGAGCCTCGAAAAAGTCAAAGTCCAGTGCCATTTCCTCTAGAGCAGTGAACTTAGAAAAGTCTCTGTAAAATCCGAGGCGTCCAAGAACAGGATGCGAACTATCCAAGCCAAGGTGGGTTAAGCGATCCATCAGTGGATCTAAGCTCAATAGAGCTTTGTCAGGGTCAGGCCAGCGGGCGTCAACGATATAGTTAAGCTTGCGCAAAGATGGGCAGAGTGACCAGAGGTTATTCAAGTCCTTATCCGCTAGAGGTACAAGTATCAATTCGAGCGACACGAGGTTTGGTAGTGGGTCTAGAAGTATCAAAGTGGACGCAAAAGGTCCCCGATATGGTTTTGTATGGTGGATTTGGAGTTGTTGTAGGTTTGGTGCAAGGTTGATGAGCCTGACCTGCTGCTTGAGATTATTGCAGTGGCCGAGCAGAAAGGTGCTGAGCTTCGATCTCTGTATGTTGCGCCTCTGCGACGACCGAACGTAAGAGGGGAAACCAGAGAATACACTGCTGCTATGATTGATCTGTTCAACATTTGGGAGTGAGACCAGAATGAGAAAGATGTAGTCTTCTGCTCGACACAAGTCGGTGACCTGGGGACTAGAGGCTAGCATCTGGATTCCCAATCTGTGAACTACTGCGCGGACGAGGACCGGGTCATGGAACCTGCCTCGACCGTCTCTTGGGTGCCATCCGACATCACGAACGTTTGCAACGCGTACCAACCGCGTTAGGTCGGGCCGATGGTAAAGAGTGCGCAAAAGCAAGACAACCTTCTTCTCGTTTCTATCGATGCAGAGCTCGCGATAGAGGAAAGTCGTGGCGATCTGGTGTAATCGCCTGGACGTCCGGCAAAGATTGGCCAAGCTCCCGAGCTTTTTGCGGTTGGTCAAGTCGGCATGTAAGTGACGGCATACATTGAGTAGCAGCTCGTCTGGTAACCTCTCAAGTGACATCGTGTTGAGCTCGAGATTTCTTAACAAGGCATTACTGTCTTGCCTTGCAATGTTGATATTAGGGGAAGATGCAAGACGAATCCGATACTCAGGTAGAGAGTGATAGCAACTCGGGAATTTTATCAATCATTGGGGTTGACTACTGAGAAGAATTCGAACTCATCATCTGGCAAGGACAATTTAGATAAACTACAGGTTTTGATTAAATACCAACTTCACTAAATACCAACTTCTTTAAAGGCGGAGATCTAGTATAAAGCCTTTTTGTTGTCATTCATCAAGAATGTCCTGTCAGGCTGTCTCAATGTCAAAGATGACTTGGCTACAGACCTAGCTTAGACTCACCGGATCGCATGAGTTATCTAGCATTGTCTGATCTTAAAAAAAGATGAATAGTGGGCCTGCTTTCAGGTGGCCACAATAAACATACAGAGCCACATAATAGTCAAAGGCCTGAGTCGGTATGACTGTGTGTTTCTGATTGTTGAAGAGAACAAATCTCGGAATGGAGGTTTCAGTGGGGAAGGATGCCCGATCCAGTGGGCAGAAGTGATCTGCGGCCCCCGTGCGACCCACTACGAAATCCCCTATCGCTGATAAGATTAATCAGGCCAACCAGGAGCTCCAGATGCGGCTAAACAGATTTCGCGACGTTCCTAGCCTGGCATCTGCGACAACCACATTTCATGCGACCCGGGCCATGCATGGCTCTTCCTCTCGGACCGCTCTCGTCATGACGCACGCTGTCGCTGGTCTGCTCTCTTGTTGATAAAAACCATCGACATGCCTTGGACGACGACATCATGGACTTTGTGAGTAGGAATAGCAACAGGAGCAGCTCCCCCGTCGTGACCCGAAAGCTAATGCAAGCTATCCGTTCTCCCCCCAGTGGTCGAGATTGTTAACGCGCAACCCCCTGTCCTCGGGCAGCTCCCGCAAGGACGCCGCCAAGGACCCCGTCAGACGACTTCATCGCTTCGAGAAGGAGTACAGCCAGCTGCTGGTACGCATGCACACGCGCACTATTCCCGAGATCTTACCTACCAAGAAGGGCAGACGCGCTGACCTTGTTGTTTCTTCCCGCTTGTCTAGCAAATATGGCGAAATTCCTCCAACCTGAGCCGCGACGAAGACGCTGCCGAAGCCATCGAGGACCGAATCAAGGAGCTCACCAACATCCTCAGTGACGAGTCGCGACGTCCTCTTCCACATCCCTGCATCTCATTTGCCTCGATCAAACAAATCTACATCCCCATCGCCAAGGTCGCAACGACATCCTACAACGAGTGGATCATCAAGGAGTCGGTATGGTTCTTTGGAACGCTCATCGAGAGCGAAGAGGAAGCTTTCGTCGAGCAGCAAGCCTTCGCCTCCAGCTTGACCAACCTGCTAGTCCGGATAACAGGCGCCAACAGCATACGGCTGGCATCCGATACCGAGGCCCGCGTGGTGGAGCTCGCCTTCAATATCACGACCAAGATTCGACTCGACCCGAGCATACTCCCCGCCTGGTTCAAGTCGCCGCAGGGCGCAGCGCCGGTCGACAAGCCACAGGATAGCCACGAGAAGTTTGCAGGCAGGACACAGAAGCAAGATTTCCCCCTATTCTACCTACTGGTCGACTACATCCACCATGAGGGCAAAGTAGGTGACTTTGCCCGCACTGGGCTATTATATGTCATCGAAGCTGCCTCGAACTCCGTCGCCCTGGAACAATGGATTGTCGAGAGCGACCTCAGCACTCTCATGGCCACTGGCCTCGGGGCGTTGTACAGCCAGCTGAGCCGGAAGCTGGTCATCGATCACCCACCGCAAGACCTGCCACCTGCGTTGGCTTTCTCCGACTACGAGCACCCCAAGTCTACCTACGAGATCGTCAGCTCGTGTACAGCTGAATATCAGGTCCAGCTGGACACCTTTCTTTCACATCTGCTCTTCTGGCAGGACGTCTTGAACCACTGCAGGTCGGTGGAAGTCAAGCAAACACTTCTCGAGCATTTTCAGGTCATTTTCCTTCAGCAACTATTGTAGGACACAACAGAGCTAGGCAATGCACTCTGTCTCGTATGCTGACATCAACAATAGATACCCCTCACTGCTAGAATCCTCCGATATCGACGGCGGCTCCTCAGTGGCCGTTCTGACTTATTTACGCCGTATCCTCGAGTCTCTCGACCATCCCGATATGATTAATCTCATTCTACACTATCTCCTAGCACTCCCAGACATGCTGTCCTCATCTGAGCCCGGGCCCCGAGACATGGTCAGCCAGGCCAGGAAGAGGAAGTCGATGGACCTTGCCACCATGATGGCTGCCAAGAACGACACCACCGCCACGCCCCTTCTCTTCAACCTCGTTGATCTGATCCTAGCTTGTCTTCGATCTCATTCCGAACAGACCATCCACGTCACACTGCAGCTCGTATCGACAATTCTTAAGAGACATCATCGATATGCAGTCATCACCCTGCTCCACACCGAATCCACGCACGGAGAGAGTGTACGCAGGACGGTCGGCGCTCACCAGCAAGAGGTCGAATTCTTCATGTCTTTGGCGGGTGTTGTTGGAGGCCAAGACAACTTTGACGAGATCTATGATGATATCCTGAAAGACACCGCCATACGGCTTGAGAGCCATCCGTGCTCCCTGAAGCTCGTTGCGCCAAAGGTGTCGACCAACAACCACAAATTGCCCGCCATTCCCGACAGTCTACCTGGCGCTCCTCGGGACGTGCGGCCACATACATTACGTCCCGACGACCCTCTACTCAATATCATTCTCGATCGTCTCGAGACGTTTTTCATGAACCCGGTCGAGACGAATTTGTCTGTGACCGAGACCATCTTCGACCTGGCTGTCTGCGGATACATGAATGTCGAGGGCTGGTTACTCCGCCACCCGGACAAGTACCGCTTCGACGATGACGACGAGGAGGATGCTAGCGCACCAGCAGAACCGCTCGACCCGGACTCGCCGTCATATGCAGAGTTCAAGGCCGTAGAGGCGATGAAGAAGTGCAAGCGACGTCCCAAATGGAACACGCCGAGCCTACCCAGGCTACTTACTGTCCTCCAGCTGCTATCGGACCAGGTCGCAGCCTACAGAGACACCATTCCTCGCTTTGACGACCTCCTACAGCAGCGTCGCGAGGCGTTCCAAACGGCTGACGCTGCGGTGGCGCTCCAAGCTGCCATGCGCACCAAGAACCCATCCACCCCGCAGCCCAGTACCCCGGGCATGGAGCGCACTAGCCTCGAGGAGTCGCGAAACGCGTCACCAGCCCGCCCGTCGGCTTTTGAGGGCTTCGCACAGCGTATTCTCAATGAGTTGGGCACGCCAAGTCGCTCGTCGAGCCCCCGGGGCCGGAAGGAACCGTCCAGGAGCTCAGGCACTCCAGGCGGTCCTACGCTCTCGGGCGGGTACGGGTTGGCTACGCCCACGGCCGCAAGGAGCATACCCCCGAGGGAGTTTCCGATGAACTACGAGACCCCGTCAAAGTCGGGAGGCGTGGCCAGGAGTTACTCGCCCAGCAGCCAGGCTGGCTCTGTCGAGGGCAGGGATCCGGCCATGGCGAGCCAGGCGGCTGCGTTCCAGGCTGTGGACCAGAAGATCCTGGCGAGGAGAGTGGGACTGCCGCCCCGGAAGCCAGCACCGATACCGTTGGACTTTGGGAAGAAGTTACCTGCTGTGCCTGCTGATGGCGAGCAGAAGGACGACGGCCCGGAGGATGGTGCGGTAGCAGACCAGGATGCAGAAGCTGAGGCGCAGCAGGACGTGGGAGAAGACTCCACTTTGGAGACGCAGAGCGAGGTGCCGGCTTCTGATATTGGCGACGCGGCAGCGGGCACGCCACCTGAGGAGAAGCAGGTCAGCGTCTCGCACGTGCTCACCAACGCCATCATACTGCAGTCCTTCCTGTTCGAGTTGGCCAGCCTCGTACAGAGCCGTGGGGTGCTCTTTGACGAAGTACGATTTGTGTAGACCTGGGAGGATTAGATCTGGTTCATTATACCTTTTTGTTGTTCATACGGAGAGCCCTACTACACCGAGCATTGTTGATGATATATAGCTTGCGTTTTAATACGATGCCTTGTTGATGGCAATGATGGAATTATCGTGGTACGAATGTGTGCTGAGTTTGATATTAAGGCTGAGAGGTGGGTATATCATCCAACACCTCTCGATTAAGTCTTTCTTTCTCTACTGTACTACTTGACATTCTGACTAGATAGCTTCAAAGACCTCCCGATTGTTGTGCTGGCAAAGCCATGGACCGAAGAAGACCATCAGAATTACAGCGACCAGCCTCACGTCCGCACCGGCACTGCCCAATCCCTCTCTTGAACCACCTCTACTCGATAATCCACTTCACCAACCGATGCCTCGCCGTAAACCCACGCGCTCTCTTGCCATATATATACATCGGGATCGTAGTCAACACGACCGCCACCGTAATTCCGCCAATCACAAAGAAACAGTTCCGCACACCCTGGACGGCGATCCAATCATTGGCGTAAAAGGTCATGCCAAACGCAAACAGGTTCTTGACAAAGTTCATCAGCGCGAAGGCCTCGGCGGCCTGTGGGCGGTGGCAATCGGCGACGTAGGCGACGACGCCTGTGGTTCCCAATTGCACGCCAAAGTTGATGATACCCATGCAGACGACGACGGGGACGGCCCAGGGGTCCTGCTTGTAAAGGGACTCGCCCCAGGCGAAGAAGCCCGTCGCGGTGAAGAGGAGGTAGGTTATCATGACGGGGAGGCGGAACTCGGGTTCTGCGCATCGCGTGATTAGCAGAGAGTTATTAGACAAGAGAAAGAAGATGAGAACGTACCGAAAGTACCACCGTTTCTCCGCGCCATGATCTTGACCAGCCCATCGATAGACGGGCCGGCTACCGCGGTAGCCAGCAGCGTCGCCACAAAGGACGAGACGTTGGACGCGCCGACGGCGCTGACGGAGAAGTTGTACGGCGGCGCCGAGAAGATCTGCGACAGGGTGATGCTGATGAGGACGAGCCACGAGATGCACGTCGTGAAGAGCAGCGTCGCCCACAGGACGATGGGCGAGGCGGCCATGAAGAAGGGCTGCAGGAGCGTGCGCCAGAAGGACACCTTGTCCCAGTACCCGCTGTAGGGCATCATCTCCCTCGCCCAGGGGATGGGCTGCTCGTCGGCGCCGTTGTCATCTCGATGGCTGGTGGTATCAGGCCGGTGGTCGGCGTGCTCGGCGCCGGCGCCGGCGCCCTTCTCGGCGAACCCTTCGACCTCGACGTTGTGGCTGCCGCTGTCGATGTTGAGGGCGCCGACGCGGTGGTACGCCGACTCGGGCATGAAGAGGAAGGTCAGGATGGTCTGGAGGACGAAGGCGCCGCCCATGGCGTGGAGGCAGATGCGGTGGGAGCTATATTGGATGATCGCACCAGCTATATGATGTCAGTGACCCTGTTAACCAACTATACCACGGGAGTAGTACATACCAATGGGAGAGGCAAGATTGATCCCGCCCAAGACACCCAAGTTGAAAATAGCCGTCCTGTACCCCCTCTCGTGCACGAACCAGATGTCCGCGATCGACGCCGGGACCAGCGCCTCCATGGGCGCCATGCACAGGCCCGCTAGGGCGCGCGCCGCCGACAGGGAGCCGAAGGAGCCGGCCTCGGCGGCCCAGAAGCAGCTGACGAAGAGGCCGACCGAGGTGACGAGGTAGACGGGCCGCTTGCCGACCTTGACGGCGAGCGTGTTGAAGATGATGCTGCCGACGGCGATGGCGGCGATGCACGAGCCGTTGACGCCGAGGGTGAAGCGCTGCAGGGGCACGTTGAACTGCTCGGCGAGGGGGACGAAGGCCGAGGTCAGGAGGGGACCGATGGCTGTGTATTGGTAATGTTAGCAATGCTGTACGGGGTTTTCTGGGTTGTTGAAAAAGCTGGGACTTACCGCCGACGCAGCCGCAGCCATACGCAATGGCGACGGTGAACATCTCCTTCTTCCATCGCGGCCAGTTGTACGGGTCATTGGGCGAGTCGGAGGGCTGGGGCACGAGGACGACTGTGCCGGTCGGGTCGTGCTTGAGCAAGTTGGGATCGATCCCTTGAGAGATCTCGGCGTCTGTCCGGCCGACCTCGCTCAGGGGCGACGTGCCCGGCACATGCTCGAGCTTGCGATACTCTAGGATACCTAGCGGCATGATGACAGCAGTGTCATGAACGATTTGACAGATGTTTAATGTTGCTTTTGTTGAAGAAAAGGGTTGTTTTCAGGGGATCCCGAAAGTTTATGTAGATCCTATGCCATCATCCTGCATGATCACACGGAAAGGCTGGAAGGGACCCTTGCGTGAAGTCGTCCATATTACCGACGTGATGGGCGTCGCATGCATCCAAGCGAAAACAGCCTCATACCCCTGGTGGATCCATGGCTTGCTCGCCAAAGGGCGCTTCGGTATTGGACATGCGCCGCCTCTAGTCGTTGAGCTAGTCGAATTACTCAACTCTTACACATCTTGTGCGGTTTGCGGGGGAAGAAGAAAGCGTGGAGTTTGGGGCGTGCGGGGAAGGAGAGCCAAGTCTCCGCAGAGTCAGTGTTGACGCGCCTCGTGGTCGCATTTTCCGGCTCGGCAGATGCTCGGGTCCCATGCCGCTGTGCGTGGCGAGGGTCATCACTACCGGGCTCTTGGGAGGTTTCGCGGGGATAGAAGTAACACCCGAGATCAGTCCACCTTTCTACACCTGACTGTTTGGCGATATGCTTTATCAATTGCAAAGGAAGGCAAGGCGTAGACAATTAACACACTACGTCTATCCAACCTGACGCATCACTCCCTGCCAACTTGTGCGGGCATATTCCCAAGCACTGTTCACCCCGTGCTCGCACTTGTTCCAGGCTTGTCGAGATT
This sequence comes from [Phialemoniopsis] sp. UDSM-2020, assembly GCA_018873225.1. NCBI lineage: Eukaryota > Fungi > Ascomycota > Sordariomycetes > Thyridiales > Thyridiaceae > Thyridium > [Phialemoniopsis] sp. UDSM-2020. The sequence continues at coordinate 4,728,397 of JAEILZ010000003.1, forward strand.
TGGATGGCTTTAGCTCCTCGTGAACAACTCGGTTGGGACTCTGCGCGGGCCCCCCATTGGAGAGCTCGCCCAAAATATTCTTAGTGATATTCTCCACCGCTCGCAGAGCCTCTTCGAGGCTCGCATGTAGTGTCATACTCAGGTCCACGAAGAACCACTTGCGGTCATCCCACTGTGAGGTCTGCACAGTAATGCCCACGAGATGACGGCCCACGGCTACTGGTAGTGTTGCCGGTAATGGGCTAAACTTGTCTTTAAAGTCCTCATGACTCGGCGGGTGGTCTCCTTGCCATTCCATGACGCTGAAACCAACATTGAAGCCGTCCAGAGACCCCAGCATTATGAGCACAGGTATGCTTTCGCTCTCTACTAACAACACAGCGGACAATTGCTGGCCGGCCTTATTGACTCTGAAGGAACTGCGGCTCTCTTTTGGTAGCCAGGTTTGTGCCTGTTTCCTGCTCTCCCGATGATTTCTAGGCGCCTTGTCCTGCGGGAAGAAGACTTTCGTGACCCGGTATGAACCAGACGGTCCAGCGCGCAGCTGCATTGTCTGCTTCAAGAAACCCTGATCCTGGTGCTCTCTTGGGTTCTGTCGTACGTAGATCGGCCTTAGCGGAAAGGGGTTGTGCTGAGCCTCTCGGAACCGCCGGACGCCAATGCGGGCGAACTCGTTCTCGCTGCCCACCACCTTGCGCAATAGGATGGCGACGACCTTGGAGTCGCTGTGGTCTGGCGGAGCGGAGCAGTTGAGTAAGGCAATTCGCTCCCCAGCGCTATTGTACCCGATGGGCAGGGTGATGCTCAGTCCGCGGTTAGTCATACTGTATGGTGTGCGGCGAGCAGACTTGCTGTGCAGCTGGACGACCTGACTGCAAAGCTGCGGGGCGATTCGGCGAGAAACCCATGCCAATGCTCATCCTCTGCTGAAGGGTCTACCCATGCAAAGATGGACTCGTCATTGGAGCCCTTCATGATCTCTTCCTGGAGGCGCAGGAAGGCTCTCGTCCCGCCCTCGCCGTACAGCATGGGCATGTGGACGTTGAAAATGCCCATCAGCGAGTACGCCATGTCTTCAGGTCGCGAAGTTTTGCGACTTGCCGCCCAAGACATCCGTTTTGCGATACTAGCTCTGTGCAGGTCGTGGGCGCCACTGAGGATGGATCTGTCGATGTTTGTGATTGCGGCCAGTTGATCGCAGAACTCGAGCTTCTCGCCGATATAAAACCACTCGCTCGCATAGAACCGTAGTTTCTTAGGGGCCAGAAGCTCTTGCAAGGTCCATCCCCTGGTGAACCACGTCGAATCTTTCAAGAAAGTGCCGACATTGGAGGGCTTGCAGTCAGAGGGCACGTCTTCGAGGTATGCGTAGCAGACGTCTGCATTTCTGTACCACTCGTACATGGAGTTGATGGCTTCCTGGAGCTCCGCGCTGCTCTCCTTGTCGATGCAGCACGTGTCGATCCATACGTACTTCAGCCTGTCCGCGAGTGCTTGCTGACAGGTAAACTGGATCTTGTTGAAAGAAGCCTTTTCCCGGGCGGTTCGATTTAGTAGATCTCGGTACAGTACCTCATCTTGCGGTTTTCCCCATCGATGCGACAGGATGGCATATGTCGCCGTGCCCGGCAAGTCGATGAACTCTGGTCCGCCTGTCTGATTCCATGTCTCGGCCACAAGGACTTTCATGTCTGGATATGCCTAATATGCCTAGTAGGACATCGCAACTTCCGGGAATGCGTAGCTTGATGAGAAGGAAGTGACTCCCAAGACGAGGATGTGGCTTCGAGCCCAAGCAGCTTTGGCAGCGGCCAGACCGTTTCGAAAAAGGGATTGCCACCGCCGTGGAAGGCTGCACCCCTTTGCGCGTCACAGCTGAACGGCAGTAGAGTTTGTGGCTGCTGACTTGAAGGGAGCGTGGCCCAATCATGGCTCGTGGGTTTGGGGGCCAGGCGTTGGATGCATTCATTGCAGGGATTGCTGTGGAACGGGAGCGGAACGAGGGGCGGATGAGACTTGGACTCTCTTCGGGTAAGCAACATGCAGTTTGGGAAGACGATATTGGAGGAAGTGCGTTGAAATCCATTCCGCAGCTCAGAATAAAGACAGTTCAAGTAGGAACGTTGAAGTAAACCTTTCGATAGTGGCAAGTCTCTTCAGGCTTATACCTGTTGTCCTACGCAAACCCCAACGCCCAGAAGTTGTCCAAATTCTTCTGGCTGTCCTCGTCAACCACTGTGTGAGGTTCCCTCAGCGTGACACTGTCTCCATGAATCTCCGCCACCTGTCCAGACAATGACGGGTCCTCGACAAACTTCCGGACACCGTTGACCAGCGTCGACATGGGCGTGATGATCATGTTGGCGAACAGTGATTTTGAAGGCGCAATGTTTGTCTCTGCAGTTCAGGCAGTTAGCGGACATAGACCCTTGATCGAAGCTGGGAGATTAAGATGTACCTAGAACAGCAGGCGCAAGTGCATTGACTCTAATCTTGACCCTCTCAAGTGGCAGTGCCAGAGACCGCACAAGACCGATAGACCCGGATTTGGAGGCTGCATACATTGGTGCGACAGGCAATGGGTAGAGCCCGGCGTTGGAAGATGTGACGACGATCAGGCCCCTCGAGTTAGTGACAGAGTCCACTTCGTTCTTTTGCATGTAGTGTACTGCCAGCTTGACGCCTATAAAATAGTCCGGTTAGTATCTTTGGCAGTGTGGTAAGTTGCAATTGGTAACGTACTGAAGATTGCCCCCGTGAGGTTGACGTCCAGCACCTTGAGGTTCGGCTTCGAAGGCGTCTCTTCTCCTAACGTGACGAGGCTGCTCGAGCCTTGTTCTGATATCCCGGCGTTGGCCATGACCACGTCGATCCTGCCATACTCTTTGTACACTTCGTCGAACGTGGCTGCTAGCGTCTCCCACGACGAGACATCTGTCTTCTTGAAAGATACCGTGGCCTTTGGCGACTCGGCAGCAACGGTCTCGGCAACTTCTGTGCCAGAGGTGCTGTTCACGTCGAATATGACGACTGCGTAGCCTTCCGAAGCAAAGTATTTGGTCATCGACAGCCCGATGCCGCTGGCTCCACCCGTCACGATAGCGACCCTGCGCCCACCAGCGGCGCCACCATTGACTTGAGACGTCGCCATTGCCAGGCCTCAATGAGACGATCAGGGAGTGTCTCTCTGGTAACAGTAATCAGGTAAAAACGGGTTGCTATTGCAGTGCCTTGAGCTTAGGAAAGGTCACACTGAAAAGGTAGCTGGCTGCGAGCCCCGGATATATGCCGCCGACAGCCGCAACTCCAGCTTCACTTAAAAGGCCGCCCCGCACGCTACGCTTCCCGAAGAAACCCCGCTCGCCTTTGGCGCGTCTTGAGGCGCCTCGACCGGCAGTCATTAGTACATTTGTAATTTATTATGTTATTATGAGCTGAATCCGTTTGGGCCGGAGTCTGTGTGGCTAAGCTTTTGCACCTGGCTACTGAAGTGCTCGGTGGATTCCCTCAAACTTCCAAGCGACTCTTTGAGCAACCTGCTGAGGTTCATCCTTCAAATCGAGGCCCGGTCAGAGAAGAGACAAGATGGCGGCAATTCCATTTTCACAAAAGATACTGGGGAAGTTGAAGGGCAAGGTCCTAGTGCTGACTGGTATGCATGAGCCTCACTTTATTCAGACCTCCTGGCAATGCATATGGGACTGACACACTCCACTCACAGGGGGTGCCCAGGGCGTCGGTGCAGCCACGGTCGGCATGGCACATCGCGCCGGTGCGCATGTCTTCTTTGGCGACTGGGCGGACGGCAAGGGCAAACAGGTCGAGGCGACTGTCAGAGCCGAGCCCGGCGGCGGGTCCGTCAACTTCCAAAAGGTGGACGTCAGGCAATACGCCTCGCAGCTCGCCCTCTTCGACGCGGCCTACAAAGCGCACGGCCAGGTCGACGTTGCGATCTCATGTGCTGCCGTAACCGAGGCGCCGGGGTTCTTTGAGCCCGAGAACCTCAACTTGGAGACTGTTCGCGAGGTACGGGCAGCAGTGTAGGATACCCGAAGGGCAAAGAAAGGACTAATTTAGAACACCAGGAACCACAAGACCTCAAGTCTCGAATGGATATCAACCTGACGAGCGTATTAATGTTTAGCCGCATGGCTCTAGCCTACATGCAAGCCAGCCCGCCGGCCGAAGACTTCTCTCGCTCCATGGTCCTCGTCTCCTCCATCGCCGGCATCACGGAGGCACCAGGGTTATTTGCCTACTCCACAGCCAAGCACGGCGTCATCGGACTGATGCGTGCCTTGAGACCATGGGCTCCTTTGCGATATGGAGTGCGGGCGAACGCAATCTGCCCCTGGGCAACCGACACGCAGCTCCTTGACGGAGTGAAAGACCGCTGGGTCGCCGAGAAGCTGCCCTTGAACCAGCCGGAGGATGTAGCGAAGATGATACTTCAATGTGCCGCGGACGAGACACTGAATGGCAAGGCGGTGTTTGTTGCTGGAGGAAAGGGAGTTGATACGGAGGAGGGCTACGAGAGGACGCAGGGCCAGTGGATGGGCGAGCAGCTCGCGGAGGAGTGGAATAGGGGGCAGAAGGTGCTTGGCTTGGTAAGCTCCAATTGTGCTTCCGCTGACGAGAGAGTAGACCGCTGACAATCTTCTAGGGCGATGGGTGGACGACAGGGCCAGATCAGTAGTGGAGCAACACTTAAGCGCTCCAAGGGAAATTTGCAGTGCTTGTTGAAAGTTGTTAGGGGGATCAGCATCATCAATGAGGTATCTTTGCCCAGACTAAGTGTAGTCAGGATAGAAGGCAACGCAACGCTTTCTCACTTCACATGGCTTGTTCAGAGGTAGGCTGGATAATGGAGACGATATGAAGAATTCTTTTTCTTTGAACTGTCTGACAAAGATGGTTGAAGAATTCTCATGAATAACACCTTTGTCATGCAAACTCCTTGATTAGAGGGTAATCAAAACGAATTGAACAACTGAAGAGCAATGACGGTATACAAAGAGACAAGAAAAAAGAACTTATTAAAAACCTACACTGGCTTGTCTCCTGCTGACTAAGACCTTGAGTGGTTGACGATGACGGAAAGGTTGACTCAGTACATCGAAACCTCGACCACAGAGATCAAATAGATTTACCCAACTCAGCTTCATCATCACCCCTCGCCAAGCGGTATTCTGCCACGAGAAACATGCGGGCAAATTCCTGAATTAACAAACCAGCACTCTACGTGATGCATATCTCACCATCGCTTATCCAACGCTTGCGCGGCGGCAGCACCGATCTCTTGCACGCAATAACGTCTCGACCGGGTAACCGCATCATCCAGACCGCATATCTCGCGATCCCCATCTCCTCTTCTTGGCAACAAGGTTGCATGCGCTTCCTAGGCATTCAGCCACCCGAGGAGGGAATCTACGTCTTTTCCTCACCATAGGATATCAGGCTGAACTCCTCCCACCAGATGTGTCGTTCGCCCGTTCACCCGTAGCTGGTAAGGAGTACGTGCCCCGCATCAGGAGACCTCGAGCCGGTGGTCAGGGTGGGACCCCTGGAGGAGACGATTCCCCGGATTTACGCGCTCACATTGGGGCGAACGATCGGCATGAACATTAAACCCTGCTCCTTAATAAGGTGATGAAACAGGGGCAGCGTGGGCGTCACGAGGTTTCGAGAGTGGTGGCATCATCACTGCAAGACCCCCTATTCGGCAAACCCCTCCTTGGTGTGAGACACTCAACGGAGGAGTATTGCCCGAATTTGGAGTTGAGCGAAGGAGAATTTCTCCATGGATCATTAACATGTTGATGATCGACAGCGGCCCCACGAATCGATCTAGAAAAGCTTTCACATTTACCCGCGTTTATCCCAGCCGCCCCCAATGATCGACTGTATAACGTTTGCATATTGACTGATATTACCGGGCAGTTTATGTGAGCCCAATATCAAATTGACATGGGAGAATGCTGCCGCAGTCGTCATTGACAGCGGGCTTGATGCTGCGGTAGAGAAGCCGCTGATGTCAAGCGTTCAACCACAGTCACTTCTCCGTAGCTTTTCATGCTCCGCTGGCGTAGACAAGTCCGAGACCTGAGATCTCATCAAGGCTTAGTTGTAAGAACCTGATTAGAAGTCACATCAAGTGTATTCAATTTGGAAGGTATTGGCAAAGCACCCCTGCTCGACGGTACAACCCAAGGTCCCAGATACCACCCATCGGACGGATAAATCGCTGGATAAACAGACGACTCCCGTTTGTGGGGTACATGGCGCCCTCAACTGCCACTGCGGAGCCGTTGCCCGTCGGGAATAGAGACCAAGAACGATGGAGTGGCAATCTAATCGGACAATGAGCAATACGACCCCTGGTTTTCTCTTGTACAACCGGCCACTGGTGCATTGGAAAATTTGGGGAAGATATGAGGCGATGCAATAGCAAAGCTGGATTATTATCCAGAAGGCGGAAGTGGGGTGCTCACCCCCGAGTCGAGTGATTCGAGATATAAAACCTTGGAAGCATCTCACTCTCCCAAGAGCTTGCCCAGAAGATCTACACCAGGCTCATCCTCAACCATCCCACTCCCCCACAGCCACCCAGACTCAAACACAGCCATGCAGCTCACCAACCTCGTCGCGGCTCTGTCCGCCCTGGCCGCCACCGCCCTCGCGGCGCCGTACCCGGAGCCCGACCCCAACGCCGCCCTCAGCGCCAAGATGCAGTCCCTGGCGCCGCGCGGCATCCCGCAGGGCACGGGAACCAACAACGGCTTCTTCTACTCCTTCTGGACCGACGGCGCCGGCTCCGTAAACTACAACAACGGCGCGGGCGGCTCGTACGACGTCCAGTGGTCCAACGTCGGCAACTTTGTCGCCGGCAAGGGGTGGAACCCGGGCGCCGAGCGCGTCGTCAACTACACGGGCACGTGGAACGCGGCCAACGTAAACAGCTACGTCTCGCTGTACGGCTGGACCAAGAACCCGCTCGTCGAGTACTACATCGTCGAGGCGTTCGGCTCGTACAACCCGTCGTCGGGCACGCAGAAGCTCGGTACCGTGTCGTCGGACGGCGGCACCTACGACGTGTACAAGACGCAGCGCGTCAACCAGCCCTCCATCGTCGGCACGGCGACTTTCGCTCAGTTCTGGAGCGTGAGGCAGGGCAAGCGCGTCGGCGGCCAGATCACCATCAAGAACCACTTTGACGCGTGGAAGAAGGCTGGCCTGAACCTCGGTGCGCACGACTACCAGATCCTTGCCACCGAGGGCTACCAGAGCAGCGGATCTGCCTCGATCACCGTTTCCGGACCTTAGACGTCGCAGTACGGAAGTGGTTCAGCCACGGTGGGGCATGTTAGTCAAGCTTTTCACGAGTGGAAAGCTTGTACTTGTAGGGTTGGACTCTGTGATGGCACAAGCGAGGTTGCAACGGTGTCTTGGCTGTCAAGAACAGCCGGGGAGGGGTGTGTTGCGGGCGTGCGGAGGTGAAGCCCGGCATATTGAGCCTGATATAGGAAGTTTGAAGCTTGGCATTGTATATATTCAACAACCAATAAAATATGATCTTGAGGCCAATCAACTTTGTCTTTACACGTTGAGGGTTTACCCTTGTGTTTGTTACCTCTCAATTGTACGTCACTGTCGCCATCATTATGCGCTTTGCCTTGCTACGCCCTGGGCATGCATATAGCTCAAGCTGCACAAACTTGACAGGACAAGACAGGCTTCAAGACCATCTTGACGAGAAGACAAGCCGCGAAATGTGCTATGATCCAGTTCTCCAACTCTCCAATGCTATCGGCTCGCCATACTTTACAGCGCCAAGAACAGTCGGTGTCCGCCCTGAACAGCCTCAACAGCTGCACACAGCAGTGGAGACCAGCCCACATCTCACAACCACCAACGTCACTGCGGGACCGCCCGCCTCATCCAAGCTCCGATTCGGGATCCGATATTGGCCTCTCTATCAACCCACTTACCGTTTTGTAAAGGAGCGACTTAGGTGGAAGGACGCATTTCCAGGGGGAAAAGTTCAAGATCGTGCTTGATCGTCCTTGTACCATCGACAACCCCCCAAGACTTACCATATCATTGACCTGAGGTGAGATCGTAGATCGTGAAATAGCTGATGGCGTGCTCGGGGCCGGCGTCTACCCCACTTGCTCGATGCCAAGATCGTTTTAGATCGCCGCCTCCCCGTTTCTTAAACGGGCGGGGGACAGGGGGTACCGTCCGGTCCACAGGGCGCCTGCCAAGATAGCTTAGCTGTCATGTAATGGAGTAGGTATCAGCTTGCTGAAACAAGTCTCCTCCAGGGATCGAAGGGGTAGGAAAAGAGCTTATGTTAGTTCTTAGGCCATTTCCCCGGTCAGTAGACGGGGACCGGCAGTGGCCATGGATCAAAGACGCAATACCGGCGTCAATGGCATCAAGTCAATAAATCCGCTAGCAGTCCGCTCCTACCAAGTGATTGGCCCGAATTTCGAGCTGAAAGCTGATATGATGTCAGGCGAACTGTTAAAATGAGAGTCTTGTGCTGTTTTCGATCGAGATGCTGCATTGGTTTGCATCATTCCATGGCAGATCTTTTGGAGATCTAATGCCTGAGGAACGTCTTGAGATGGAAGTGGTACTGAAGGTTAGTATTCCGGCGGTAAGGAGTGGACAGTACGAGTATGGTTTCTAAGCTGTTAGCATCAAAATCTGGTCATGAGTCGTCGAGAAGGCGTATGATCTTGGCAGTCAGTAGAGAGAAGTCATAGAAAGTACGCCACGGCTTGTAGCCGTGGACAAATGCTTTCGTGTTGTTCAAGTCATACATTAGCCGCAGCACATCGAACTCGATGGCGAAGCCTTTGTACGCTTGTGTGTGTGTGTAGTAATAACGGCGCACAATCCCATGTGTTCTCGCTTGGTGTTTCCTGAAAACCCCCTCCTTCTGCTGACTTTTCCAGAGATGTTACAGTAGTTGTCCCTTTGAGAACGAACCATCAAGTACCAGTCTCGGTCGCTGAGAAAATGAACTCCATTATTCTCCAACAAAAAAATCCAAAAGAAAGAAAGTATAAATGCAAAACAACAAAGTCAAAAGGCCGAGCAAGTTGTGTTGCCTCCCAGCTAGTTCCGTACATGTCCGTGGGTATCTTTCATCATGTCTTGACAGTCCTCACAACCGAAAAGATCATCCATCCAAAGAAAGGTCCGCGATTAATTATCGCGCAGGTCCGTTTGCAAAGGCTGTGATCGTCAATGGGAATGTCCTTATAGACCGTTGCTGGCGCACGTGAAGACACCGCCAACGTTGCCAGAGGTGAACTCGTCGACAATGGACTGGACACTGGCGTAGGTGCCGACAGTAAGGAAGAAGACACCGATGAGGATGATGGCGATGTTGAGTGCGGCCATCCAGTACCCGACCAGGCTGTGCTGCTTGAGGAGCTGGACACCGCCGTCGGCCTTGCGCATGCGGAAGTAGGCGACGCCCCAGAAGATGAAGCCGAAGAAGCTGTCGAAGAGGGACGACATCAGGGAGAGCACTTGTGTACTGTTAGTGATGAATAGCACGCACAGATGTCGGCGATTGAACTTACGATCAGAGAAGAAGGGAATGACCTCCGCAATGATGAAGGCGAGAATCCAAGTTGCCACTACCAAGGGTTAGATTGGATACATGCACTGGTGGCAGGCAAACACTCACGGAGAATAGCGGCCCACGAAGCCCAGCCTATGACTGTGTGGTCGCTCTTGTGGCGAGAGCCCTCAAAGATGCGGAAGAAGACAAATCGGGCCGAGACGGATGCGTAGAGGACACCGAGGAAGATGAGGGTGGGAATCATGAAGGAGAACGAAATCTTCTTGTACAGATCATCCAAGGAGCCAAAGGCGGGGGCGGTCATGTACTGGTTGCCGGTGTAAGCGTAGACGATGGCACCGACAAGGCTGAAGACGATGATCTCGGCGATGGTGCAGGCCCACAGAGCCTTGGGAAAATCCCTATGATTCAGTCAGTCACGGCACGGTATGGGTCGCAAAATAGTCTCATGGTGTGCCATACCTGGGTTCCTTCATCTCAGCAATGAAGCTGGGGATGGTGATCTGACCGATGAAGGTATAGCTGATGTTGAGGAACGCGCTGAGGCCGGCGACGAAGGTGGTGGTTGGGAGCGGGATGGCGGTGACAATTGGCTCACCGCCTACAGCGGGCTTGCCATTGGCGTCGATGTAGTTGTCACGGGGATCGTAACCAGCGGGGTGTGGTTCGATGCCGGCAAAGATGGCAGCGAGGATGACAGAGATGAAAGTGAAGACAGCAGTGGCAGTACCAAGCTTGGACAGCATGCTGAAAGTCCGGGGCAGCGAGCAAATCCAGCAAATGATGAACATGATGGCACCATAGGCAACGGTGCGGCAAGCAATGCCGTTTGGCATGTCGGTCATGGTGTTCATGTACTTGGCGCCGACAAGAACGTGCAGACCCTGTGATTTGGTTAGTCAAGTTCACCGGGGAATGAGCACCGGGCAAGGAAGCAGCGGACCTGGATGAACTATTGTCGAAGTTAGTAAGTGGCTTGATTAGATATAGAGGACGTGGTAATGACGTACAGTGTTGTTCAAAATGAACATGACAGCGGTAGCCCACCATGCCCACTTCTTGTTCCAGAACAGAACCTGTCCAATATCACAGACATCGCGAACCTCGGGGTGCCTGAGACAGAACTCCCACAGAACGAGCGACGTGTAGAGCACGATGCCAGCGACAACAATGGTCAAGATGATACTGCATCAACGGTCAGTTGGCGACCGAGGGAAGTAGAGAGTGATTCCAATCCTACCCAGGGACCAGTCCAAGAATGCTGTAAGACCAAGGGAAACTCATAATGGCCTGCAAGACAGTCAGCTAGGAGCTCTCAGCCAATAAGGAGGAGGTCGATCATTTGCGCCTGGGCACGCGATCACGCAAGATGCCCGTAGAAAGGCGTGATACAAGGGTCGATGCAAAGCGGAAATAAAAAAGAGAGGCAGAAAAAAACATCAAATGGGAAGAGTGCCATACCAAACAAATGTATTCGGAGAAGAGCAGACCGGCAGTCTAGACATTTGAACCATGTTAGCAACCGTTCTTTTGGATCGGGCATATGGGCAGCACGGGCGCATCTTCATTTGAAGACGGCAGCGCGATGTCTAAATACCTTTTGCCAACTGCAGGTTCGGTATTGGATGGCCTTGCCCTCCTCGTCGGCGAGCTGCTTGTCCAGAATGGCGCTGCTGCTGTCATCGGTATCGGAGTCAGAGTTCGCCATGCTGGGCATGACGGGAGCGATACGGGGACCGATCTGGGTGTTCGGACCACCAAACCAGGCGGACCAGCCGCGTGGAACGGCAGAGCCCGCGGCAGTATCATTGTCCGCGAAATCCCTACTCTTCTCCGGAGGAGGGGGCGATACGTCTTGAAGGACCATCTTGAATTCGGGACAAGATGTTGAAAGGTGGACAAGAGGGAAGAATGCTGCGAGATAAGAATGCTCCGAATAGAGAAGAAATGTTCCAATGATGAGCCGCGGCCTCTGGTCTTTCGCGACACGGTGTTGCGGAAGAGATGAGGGTTCAAGATTGAAGAAGAGAAAGGTGGGTGGTACGGAAGAGAAAACCCACAATCCCAAGAAGAATGATCGGGGTCACAGTTAGATCCAAGAGGGACGAAAGAAAGAGGTCGAGTAAGCAGATATGTAGAGGATGATGAGGTAGGCAGGTACTTCTGCTATGTATGGGGGGCATCGATGTCACGGCTGAAGACAAGGATCTGAGGAACCAGGGCATGGGTCCACGGCGACAGTCTGCAGTGTTTGGTACACACCTACACCTACTTCGCACTCCGTACTCTTCCAGTGCAGAGTCTGCACCCCATGGACAAGACGCGATGAGCGAATCCTGGGCGACTAGCTTACCTAGTCCCATTACTTCCCAGAACTCGGGAGAGCGCCGGAGTAGGATGTACCAGAGTACCTACCGAGGTCATCCTCGACGCTAGTCAAAGGCTGTTGTATGTTGCAAGCAAGCCACTGAATGATCCTATTTGATGGATGCGACGAGTCGTCGACGACATGGGCAAGCAGGGCCGCGCAGGTTGGAAATAGCGAAAAATAGCCAACGGTGGATCGCCGGCGCGTCAGGGATCTCCCCACGGTGGGTACAATGGGAAGCATAGCGCAGCGAGCAGCCAGTCACGTCATGTCAGACTGGAGCCCGTGGAGGCGATTAAGCTGCCGGAACAGTGGGATTTTGTGGAAAGTTTGCGCTGAAAGGAGGGTCGGTGACTTCAAACAGAGGGAACCACAGCAGGCCTGGCAGCCCCAGGCTTGACTAATGGTGTGTGCCAGGCGCATTCACGGTGCCGTGTTTGGCGGTGGTCGCGTCCTTCCATGCTAGCAGACATTTGGAATTGGTCTTTCCGAATGAAAAGCGCATCGTGGACGGTACCTAAGGTTGATGTTTGTGGTTGTCGTTTGCCGTAGCGAGAGCCTCAGGGCAGCTTGGCAGCCAAGCCGGGAAGCCAAGAACGACAGCAAGCCACGGACAGCGGGATAAGCTTTTCTCGAGCGATCTGTCGGCGCTGAAAGGAAGAGATCGAAGGGCTTGGCTTCTTGGCCTGCTCGCATCCTTGGCCCTCCTCTAGCCCCAAGCCACCAACCAGACGAGCCGCCCCTGGCGCCCTGCTTATCCGTCACTAAAACGCAAAAAAGCGCCGTGTCTGTTCCGAAGCAGCCAAAGACGAGGCCAACTCAAGCTTAAAGCCGCCTGCAGATGACGTCAATACTCACCACAGCACGCTAGCAGGGCCTTCAGCGAATTACTGGAGCACTTGTCCCCCAAGTCTGCAGCGGCTTCGGACTGTCCGAGACCTCACAACCCCAGAGGCACGTACGTAACATTGAACCGTGGGGGGGGGGGGGTTTGCGACCGCAGAGATCGATGCGTCCTCCAGCAAATAGGACAGACCGTGCGGCCAGACCGCCGGTGATCCTGGGGTGAGGCCTTTTGCGACCGTGGGTAATGCGAAAATGGTGGATTGCGATTCGTGGGGTTGGTGAAGGCCACACTGGCCAGAAGCAGAGCTTGGGAGAGCGGAAACTCAAAAAGCTCAACAACCAGAGGTTCGCGTGGTTTCAAAGCTTATGCAGAGGCATTTGTAAGAGCTGTGTTTGAGACAATTCAGAGTTGATAGGTGCGAAAGAAGTAAAAGAAGCTTTCCGCCATGTGAAGCTGAGCTGGATTCTTGTTTGGTACAAAAGCTTACAATGAGCGGGAAGCTAAGAGTCAAGAGAAACAGGCCACCACCGCACCATCTTGCAGGTGCGGCAGGTACCTACACCGTACCTAAAAGGCAGGTATGCCTGGATGCAAGAACCTGAGCATGTTTCATGCATTTTGAAGCTGTAAGGCAGGAGCGAGTGACCCTTCCAAATGTGTCGCGTGCCTGACCCGACAAGCTTTCTTACGGGGCAGCTGCCGGCCAGCTGCCACGTCTCCCAGAATAGCACCACCAAACAGAGGCAGCCAGACCTGTGGCTGTGCGGACCTCACCAGCCTCACTCCAGCCCCGCTACGGAACGCTCGCCAGCTCGCCGGCCAAGGCATCAACCGCCCAACCCCCTCGCTTTTCGCAGCTTCGAGGCCGCTGAGCCAATGATTTGGTGGTGAATCACCTTGTCAGGGGCCACTTTACGCGGTGAATGGCGACAATGGACTTCACTTCGTGGTTTTGCCCGAGTCTCCCTTCTTAGCCATTATTCTTCCTGTCGGCTTCCCTTCTCCAACTCCTACAACCCTACAAAAGTCGAGATCTCGGTCCCAGAACCTCTTCACGACCCAGCATGCAGCGATGCCCTTCATAGCGAATACCCCCGAGTCCCTGATCGGCCGCTCCGACTCCAAGAATCCCTCGACGACATGCCGCGGCATCACCTCCGCAGGCCGGCCCTGCCGTCGTCCCCTCGCTACTTCGCCCGACAGCACACCGCCCCGGAACAGGTTCGGTAGGAGCAGCGGCAGCAGACTCCGCGCCGACGACCCCAGCGATGAGTCCCTTTACTGCTGGCAGCACAAGGAGCAGGCGAGCATGTCCGCACGCTCGAGCCCCGGCCCGCGGAGCTCTGTGACACCCATTCTCGAGGAGCCGCGCACCAGCATCGACACCCTCGCCGACCGACTCGGCTTGCTCGACGTGTCCCCCGAGAAGAAGAAGCAGGGCAGGAAGAACTCTGGGTACGGCGCCACGACGACCTCCAGGCCGCCGGCCAAGATGACGAGGCCCAAAGTCAAGCAGCACGTCACGTTCTGCTTCTGCTTCAAGATGCCCGTCGAGGAGGTCTCGCCGCCGCCCCGGCCCCGGCCCACGCCCGTGCAGCAGCCCCAGATGGCTATGCGGCCCGGTGCGTCCAAGATGCCGGCCCACCTCACCACGCACTCGGCCACGTCCCAGTATATGTCCCTCATCCCGCCAGGCGCCGCCCCACAGACCGCCTCGTTGCTGCTCGCCGAGCTCGCGAAACCCATCTCCCAGCTTGACGAACCCGGGTACATATACATGTTCTGGCTGACGCCCGACGACCAACCTTCCACTCCACCCGCCGACGCAGCTCGATCATTACTTACTCCTCCCTCTTCCCGGCCCAGCGGGCAACGGCGTACCAGCGATGTTCTCGCCTCCTTTGCTACCAGCACCGGTCCCACCCCTCGAGGCGGACACGGGCAGCAGACGAAGAAAGTCCTCCTCAAGATCGGCCGCGCCACCAACGTCCAGCGCCGTCTTAATGAGTGGAAGCGCCAGTGCGGGTACAACCTCTCGCTGATCCGGTACTACCCCTACATCCCCTCCTCGCCCTCGCCCTCGCCGACTCCGAGCCCGAACCGCAAGCGGCACAACTCCTCAGAGGCCTCACCCGGTGTCCCGCGCAAGGTCCCGCACAGCCACAAAGTCGAGCGGCTAATCCACATCGAACTCGCTGGGCTCGGCTTGCGGGTCGCGGACCGGGAGGCGTGCGAGGCGTGCGGCCGGGAGCACAGGGAGTGGTTCGAGGTCGAGGCCAACCGCCAGGGTGTCGTGGTCGTTGACGAGGTCGTGAGGCGATGGGTTACGTGGGATGAAGGGCAGAGGCGGTGAAGAAGGAGGGGGAAACACATGAGGGTTATTTCCCCGCTCGCTTGCGACGAACGAACAAGAAGAGAACGATGACGACGTACGACACGAGAACACACACAAGCATGATCGGTTTTGCTGCTTCTTTTAATGGCGTTAATGGCATTTGGTATGGCATGGGAAGCATAGCATTCACATCTTAGAACGGAAATAAATAATGACCACAGCTTTTGTTGCTCGATGCTCTTTGTGCACATGTAGGCTCCAACCACCCTTCTGTGTGCCCACGTTTTCCCAGCCCAATGAAATCGTTTGTGATATCGGCTTCCAGTCGCCCTGTCTCGCACATGTACAACCGGATACACCCTGCCGCGCCCGAGAGCTTGGTGGCATTGTATTCCACTGTGCAAGACTGGTCGATGGCAGCCAACGCGAGTCCGTCACGAATGTTTCTTCCCGGTGCATCGTCCTTCTCAGGCTGGACGTCCTCTGCTACCATCGCGCGCCTACCAATCCTCGCAATTCTTCATCTTGACGGCCTCCGGACTGGGGAGTCTTTGAGCGCATCGCATTTTTCCCATAATAGCAAAATCTGTCCGCGGCGCTACCATGGTTCATAGATCATCATGGCATTCTCTATCAAAGACTTCCCGGAAGCATATGGTCCGGCTCGTTGATCATCACTAGGAGCTTGGCGTAGAAACACCAACCAGTGTGGCGGTACCCGAGGAATGAACGCTGTCATATCAATCTTTTATTTACTTCGTATGCACTGAAGTCAGCGCGCGTGTGGGCATGGGTAGTGAGATCGTGATTGGCTGGCAGCATATGCATGTTCTCTGCACTCGTCGGGCTGAGCTGAATCAGGCTGGCGGCAACAGGCCACCAACATCATCATTAGCAAAGCCTGTTTCTCCTCTCTACACTCTATTCAACTTCATGCAGCATGACCCAAAAGCATAACCGCATGACATGATGGTATGTTGGAGCCCTTGGAAGGTTATTCCCCTACAGCTAACGCGAATCTCAGGCTGAAACCTCGAGGACCGACCTTCGCCTGCTGGCACTGGACGGCGGCGGGGTGCGAGGCCTGTCTTCGCTGATGATCCTCCGCAAGCTCATGAACACGATCGATCCCGATAACCACCGAAGCCCTGCGAGTACTTCGACATGATCGGTGGCACTAGCACCGGCGGGCTCATCGCCATCATGCTAGGACGCCTGCGTATGACCGTCGACGAGTGCATCGATGCCTACACTACATTGTCCGAAAAGGTCTTCGAAAAGAAGCACCATCGAGTCAGCTTCAAGGGGGGCCTTCGGGGGCGATTTGATGCTACCGCGCTAGAAGGAGCTATCAAGCAGACCATCAAGTCTCAGGACCTCGAGGAAAATGCGTTACTGAAGGACGTAAATGCGCCCTGCAAAGTGTGAGTGGTTTGGTTATCACATCACTTTACAGTGCACATCATGCTAAATAATTAGCTTCGTCTGTGCAACAAGAAAAGAGAACGGCAGGACCGTTTGCCTTGCAAACTATCGATCCCCTCGTGCTGACGACGCCGACCTTCTCAACTCGACTACAATATGGGAGGCTTGCCGTGCTACATCGGCTGCAACGACATTCTTTAACCCTATCGCCATTGGACCACATAAGGAAGTGTTTGTCGACGGTGCATTTGAGGCGAACAACCCGGTCTATACTATTTGGAGCCAGGCGCAAGATATCTGGGGAGATCAGCTCGAGTCACGTTTACGATGTCTAGTATCCATCGGTACGGGCATGCCGGGCGTCAAGCCTATATACAACGACATACTTCGCGTCTGGAAGACCTTAAAAGCGCTTGCGATCGAGACGGAAAAGACAGCCGAACAATTCCACCGCGACAAGTCTGTGCTTGATGACGGGCGTTATTACCGTTTCAATGTTATGCATGGCTTGGAGAACATCGGACTTCAGGAGTCGGAGAATATGAACGAGATCGCTGCAGCAACGCGCAGGTACGTTGAGGCGCAGGGTGTCATCAAACAAATGAGAGCCTGTGCAGACAGTCTGGCAGGTCGAGAATGTAGGTATTTTTCGACCCATCAATTTGGACGAATTCATCTCGAACCTCTTCTGGAACCATGATTACTCATACGACATGATTAGACTTTGGCTCTTACAAGATTCCGTTCACTCTACGGGGAGTCCCCATGTCCGACAACTTTGTCGATCGACCGGCTGAAATGAATAGGCTTGAAGAGAGCCTCCTCCCGCGTCTGCATCCAACACGCAAGCGGCGTACGTTTGTCCTGTACGGGCTCGGTGGTATCGGGAAGACACAACTTGCCGCCAGCTTCGCCCGACGCCATCAATCCACGTTCAGTTCGGTCTTTTGGTTAGACGGCAGATCAGAAACCCAGTTGAAACAAAGTATTGCCAACTGCGGTAGCAGAATTCCTCAAGGTCAGATCCCGGAGAACAGCAGAAAGACGACTTGGGAGACTGAAGAAGAGATCAACAATGCGGTGCCAGACGTATTGAATTGGCTAAGTTTGCCAAATAACACACGCTGGTTACTTATCGTCGATAACATGGACCTGGACCCTGAACTGGATCGCGACACAGGAGCCTACGACGTTCGCAAATACCTACCTGGTGACCATGGATCGGTGCTGATCACTTCACGATTAATACGACTGGCTCAGCTTGGAGATTCGATGCAGCTTATGAAAGCTAACGAACACATGAGCAAGATCATCTTCCAGGCGTGGTGGCGACGACGGTTAGATACTAGCACTGAGGCCGCAGAACTTCTCAAACTTCTTGATGGTTTACCACTAGCACTGGCCCAGGCTGCCTCATACATGCGTGAGGTTGGAATAGATGTATCGTCATACCTTCGACTTTACAAACAGCAGTGGCAGAAGCTGATGAGAATGGATTCTGCAACTCACTCGCCATTGATGGACTACGAGTATCGGAGTGTGGCAACCACCTGGGAAATTTCGTTCAAGTGTATTGAATCAGAGGATCTTCGCGCAGCGAACTTGCTTCGTCTCTGGGCGTTTGTCAATAACAGAGACTTGTGGCATGGCCTGTTCCAAGCAGTTGTAGGCCATGCTGAACAAGAGTGGCCTCGGTGGCTTAGCGATATCTCCAGCAATGAATTCGACTTCTTGGATGCCATTAAACTGCTCCGCCGCTATTCGATGGTTGAGGCACAAGAATCAGCGGCAGAAGTCTACACTATACACCCGGTCGTCCATGCATGGATGGCACATATGCAGAACGGCATGGAAAGATGGGTTTTCACACAGCTAGCTGTGCGAACGATGGGCTCAATCGTTGCTCCAGGGACAAGAAGGAAATTCTGATTCCACACGCAGACAGATGCACAAGGTGGGTGAAAGAGGCATTGGAAGCAGGGCAGAGTGCCGACGATCAATCAGTAATAAGCTCCATGCATGATCTGGCGATCTTGTTCCATGAGCATGGAAAAACACAGGAGACGGAGGCATTGTACCTGCTGGTGCTAAAGAGCTACAAGAGGGCACTTGGGTCTAACAACGAATTGACCCTCCTTGCACTCGAACAACTCGCGAATCTCTATAGTGATCAAGGGCGGTTTAGCGATGCAGAGGTCATGTTTGAGCGGGTGCTGCGCTGCTTCGAAGAGAACGATGGATTGCCAAAGCATCATGCGCAACTTACACTACTTAATCTAGGAATCTTTTATCACAAGCAAGGGCGGCTTAGCAATGCCGAGGCTATGATGGAGCAGGTATATCGCGGTTTCCAGCAGGGTTTCGAACCACAGTACCCAACACTTAACTGTTTGGGAGTTCTCTGTTTGAATCTGGGGAGGCTTAGCGATGCAGAGTCTATGTACGAGCAGGCACATCGAGGCTTCAAGAAGGTCTTTGGGCCACAGCACGCAAGAGCGCTCAGTGTACTCAACAACTTAGGAGCTCTCTTTCATAAGCAGGGAAAGCTTAGTGATGCAGAAGGTATGCTTGAGCGGGCACTACGGGGTTGTGAGAAGCTACGGGGACCAGCGCATATTTCAACACTCGAGACAGTTGTGAATCTCGGGCGTCTCTACCATGCGCAAGGTCGATTCAACGACGCAGAGGTCATGCATCAGCGGGCAATCCGAGGCTACGAGAATGCTATAGGAAGCTCCGTCGACACATACCCTCATGCACTTTTAGCACTGGAACATCTCGGAGACACTCTTTGTCATCTTGACAGGCCTGAGGAAGCATACCGTTATTACATTCGGGCAGAAGCTGGCTTGCGAATTGTACACGGGCCGGGCAACAAGCGACATACTCGTGTATTGTCCAAGGTTCAATCGCTCTCTCGAGCAGTATTTCCTAACATCAAAGCATCAGGGGAATAGCCTAGTGTTCTGATCAACATTGAATTGAAGCACGCAGTTCCATTGGCATCACTGGTCGAATGATATAGGGTCTGTGGCAGAGGATCGGGTTTACATGTTTAACACCCGTCTTCGTTTTCTACCAGATTACCGTTATCGCCTACGAAACGGGCAGAAATACCCACAAACTTGCTCAGGGAAGTGCTGACTTTGTATGTTTGAGTATTTGTGTATTGAAGGGATCACATGTCTGCTGTTCGTGCCTATGGATGGGCTGGCGAGGCGTATGCAACCCGGAACTGACCAACACCTATCAAGCGCTATTGTGAATTCTCTTGAGGCTGTGGCAAACTCTATCGTATGCCGTATGATGCAGCGTGACACCATAGCACCAGTATTCTCAATTCGAATACCAGTATTGTATCTAGTAGATTCTCACATCCTCAAGATGCCCTCGGTCTCTGTGAATTGCATTAGGCTCAGAAACTGGTATTGGTGGTAGGATAGCTTGGCGAGCTTCAACTATTATGGCTTGGCGCTTTGATCGCCAAGTCTGGTGCTGTTCTCGTTGTATGTCCGTCTGTGAATGATAAGAGAGGTATTCTAGTTCATCTATCCCGTTCTGGCAACAAGCAGCTGATCCAATCTTCGGCATCAATCAATGGCGAGGGAGGAGAGGACATCTGAGTTGCACTTGAGCCTTGCCGACCAGACCCCATAATTGTAAGCGTAGCATGCCGCCCTGGAAGATGCCGAGTCTTCAGTTAGTCAGCGGAACCGAGTGAAAGGGAGATAGAAATTACACGAGGGAAATATGCCTCAACCGGGTCCAGGACCCTGATGGAGATCAGATAAGATCCTTTACACGAGTTATCTAGTAAGGATGCGGGCAAGTGTGGAACCGGCCCACGCCTATCACGACTCAGCTGAGCCCTTCTTTGTGGGGACGACAAGACGGAGGATGACCTTAGATCGATTTAGCTGGCCGTTGGGCCAGCAAGCGAGCTGCATGGTCTTACAGCCAAGACCGACCGTTGGCAAAATTCAGAGACGGGTTATCCTCGACGCGGCAATGATCCCCAACGCACGTCTCGCGCAGGGCGGATTAGGTCGGAGACCACGGCCGCTTCGGGGCATGGGTCGCGGCAAGCGGTCTCTATAAGAAAAGGGCGCGATTCGGCATTTGAAGTTTTCAGATTTCTTCCTTCAGGACTTTTTACACTTTTCATTTGTTCCATACGAAGGCGCCCGAGTCGACAATGGCACGCTCTTTGCAAGCTGAGGCTGCTCCGCCACGGGCGGTCACAGAGACGGAGGAGGAGGAGTCGAGACCCAAGACCATGACTGAAGCACTGCGAAAGCTCTGGACGCCCAAGGCCCTCGGCATCGCTATTGCAGGGTACGAGCAGCCCGCCCCTGAGCCTGTCGCGATGAGCATGACTGACAAGTCTCTAGTCTTCTCGTCATGAACTTCTTCATGAACTTCACCGTGTACACGCAGAACGTCTACGAGCCCTACGCGACCAGCAACTTTAGCAAACACTCGCTCCTGGCCACCGGCTCCATCATCAACGGCATCGTGCGCATTGTCTCATATCCACTCCTAGCCCGACTCGCCGATGTAAGTCCACCCACGCGCACGCCGGATCGTCGACGATGCTAACCATGTGTAGCATTTTGGTCGCCCTCAAGGCTTTGCTGGAGCTGCTCTGTCGATGGCTATAGGTAACGTCATGTATGCCGCGTGCAACAATGTCGACGTCTTCTTGGTATGTCTGACTGCCTTGTATCTCCCCAAGAAGCACGGACTAACATTTCCAGGCTGGCGGGATCTTTGACTCCTTCGGCGACACATGGTGGAACATCACCCAGCAGATCTTCATCGCAGACGTCACCAGCCTGGTCAATCGAGGCCTCATCTTCACTCTGCCGGAGTCCATCACTGCGATCCCGACCCTCTACGCTGGTACTTACCTCGGAGAGCACATGCTGCTCAACTCGGGCTGGAGATGGGGCTACGGCATGTGGGCAATCGTCCTGCCTGCGACTGCCATCCCGACCGTGACCATTATGCTCTGGATGAACCGCCGCGCCAAGCGCATCGGCCTCTTCGCCGAGCACATTTCTCTTCTCCACGGTGCTCCCTCGGGAGCCTTCGGCAAGGTCACGCACATCTTCAAGCAGCTCGACATCATTGGTGCACTCCTGCTCATCGGTGGCCTGGCCATGACGCTATTGCCCATGACGATTGCCGGCCGCAACAACACCGACCGCTGGAAGCAGCCTTCATCAATCGTTCTGATCATAATCGGCGTCTTGACCTTCATCGGCTTCCTCGTCTGGGACGGCAAGTTCGCCTCCAACCCCATTATCCCTTACAGGACTATCCGACAGCGCAACGTCATCGTGGCTTGCGCCGGTGCATGCGTCATTGCCATGTCGGACAGCATTTACAGACCCTTCCTCACTAGCTTCCTTCAAGTCTCTGGTCACTACACCCCGGGCGCTGCGACTCGTGTCGACAATGCCCAGCGCGTGGCTGTCAACATCGGCTCGCTGGTTGCTGGCATTTGTCTGAAGTATGTCAAGCACACCAAGCCTTTCATCATGCTTGGTGTGGGCTTGATCATGCTGGCCTCTGGACTGCCAATCTACTTTACCAACATCAACGGCACGCACATCGCCAACGAGCCCTCGTTCATCACCTCCAAGACACTTCTTGGAGTCGGCCGTGGCTTCGCCCAGGTGCCCCTGCAAGTCTCTCTGCAGGCCGTCCTTGAGAACGAACAAGTAGCCGTCGCCACTGCTGTCTACCTCTCTTCTCTCGGATTCGGCTCCAACCTTGGAACGACCATCTCCGGCGGCATTTGGAACTCGCTTCTCCCTCGCAAGCTCATCGCCTACTTTGGTGAGAAGGAGGGCCAGCGCATCTTCGGCTCTATTGTGGTTGCCAAGAAGTTTGAGGGCACTGAGCGAGTCTGGGTCGACGAGTGCTACAGACAGACTCAGCAGACTCTGGCTATCGGCTCTGTCTGTGTGTCAGGACTCCTGTTACTGATCGTGTACTTCATCCAGAATGTGAGGCTCGGGGAGGAAGACACCAAGAGAGCCATTCAGGCCGACGAGGAGCTGGCATGGGCTATCAAGCAGAAGGAATCCGTTGCGGAGCCGGAGCCAGAGATGACTACTGTCGAACTCGAGAGCCAGAGAAGCCAGAGGAATAACTAGATCCCATAGAACCCTGGAACTCGCATGTAGCAACGAGGTCTCACACCTCTAGATAAAGACTAATTAACACTACGAAACGCGTCTTCCAGTAGCTGCTTATCCTCTCCACCCTAATCAAGATGTGCCTCCTTGGACTTCGGGGATGGCGCTAGGTATTTTGTGAAGTTTTGCCGACCCCGCAACCACCGCGCGACGATCTGAGACCACCATCGGCTTACTCCGACCACGCAGAGTGCATCGGGACAGCTCCGAAAACCTCATTTACACATCTCAGGGAGACATTCTCATTCAATGACTGCTCTACATTGTTTTCTTTTTGTACCTATCAGAATTGAATCCTGAACAGCGACAATCCGATCTCCTCCTGGACAGGACCGAAAACAACAAAACACTATGCAGCTGGAAAACTTCCACGTCGCCGCTACAGGCCACAGCCTGAACTACCTGCCAGAGTACATAGCTGCCCGGCACGGCTTCTTCCGCGAGCGCGGCCTTGAGGTCACCGTATCCGTCCCGAACCCCTGGGACCTCGTCCTCAAGGAGCTGGCCGATGGCACCGCGGCGGCCGCACTGGGCGGCGTCTGGGTGCCCTCCATGTACCGCGGGCGCGTCCGCGAGTACACGGCCTTCGCACAAGTCGCGAACCGCGCGCCCCTCGCCCTCGTCGGCCGCGGGCCCGACGCTTCCGCAAATTTCAAGCTCACGCCCGAGACCATGGTCGGCCGAAACGTGCTCATGAAGGGCAGCAACGGCGCCAGCATCGGCCTGTTCTTCAAGATGCTCCTGCGCGAGGCGGGCGTCGACCCGAAGAGCGTGGACTACGTCCAGGACCTCGACGGCAAGATGCTGGGCGAGCTATTTGCCGGAGGCATGGGCGACTTCCTCTTCCTCGATAGTCTGTCCGCGCGCTCCCTTGTAGCGCGGCACCCGGGCAAGATATCGATCGCGTTCGAGTGCGCCGTGGACGGCGGCGACATCCCCTGGAGCGTGTACTACCGCGAGGCAGCGACGGCGGGCGAAACGGCGGTGCTGGACGCGCAGGAGCGGTTCTGCGCGGGGCTCGAGGAGGGCATGCATTGGGTCATGGAGCACGACGCCGAGGAGTTCCGGGACGAGCTGGCGGAGATCTTCCCCGCTGTGCCGGTCGATGTTGCTGTGGAGCTGACGAATATCTTCCGGCAGAACAATATGTGGACGACGGCGTCGGTGGACAGGAAGGGGTACGAGCGGTGGCAGCGAGGGATTTGCGATGGAGGATTGGTGGAGAAGCCGCTTGCATACGAGGAGATCGTTAATGATGGGCCGGCCTCGGCGGCGCGTAAAGGCTCCAAATAGGAGATCACGCCATTGTTAAAATCATAAGTAGTAAATTGCACCAATGTTTAAGTGTGCCTAACAGACGTCGGAAGGTCCTCCGCAGCGGCATTGTTGACGGAGAACTCTAGATTGCCAAAGTCCAAGTCCTGGAACTCGGACCACTCGGCCGCCGAGCTCAGCGACTCGCCGAACCGAAAACTCTCGGCTGACAGCAATGACAGCGGGTCAAGCATGCCTGTCCTGCCGCCAACGGGTTCGGTCCCTGGAAAGAGCGGTGGGAGTTGCTCCTGCATATCCTGCAGCTGTCTTTCAAAGTCCATACGACTGCGCCGCATGTCCTCGGCGTTACTGGTAACAAGCCAGTCAATCGTCAGGTCTGAGAGAGTTTCGAAGACATCCCGGCATCCGCTTGCCGCCGGCCACCTCTCAGCTAGTGCGGACAGTGTTGAGGCACAACTCTGTAAGGTTGAGATACTGTCTTTGGCACTTGTCATACCCATAAACTCCCCCGGAAGGGCCGTTATTTTACCCTGAACATCTCCGTCTGAGTGTGACTCCTGCTGCCACAGACCGTAGAGAACTGTCAGACCTGCCATGAACAAGTGGTGCACCCATTTCCACATGATGTCGATCTTCCGAGCACGGTGCAGTACCTTGATGCTGACGATGAGTTTGCAAGCAGCATCTAGCGAAGTACGCATTGCCTCTGGAGACGGCTGAGAAACGACAGGATTAGGTCGATAGAGAAGCAGCAAGGCGTTGCTATAAATAGCGTCCCAGTACGCCTGAACGGCGAATATCGACGACGGGTGAGCCTCGCTTGGTGGCGGCACGTTGGCGTACCAGTCCTGAAGACGTGGCTCGATATCTTGGATCCAGATGGCGTAATCTGGCTTTGGATATGCTACGGAAGAGGTCCGGAAATGACTGTATAATATGTGCTTGATTTCCGACTCCAGTTGCGATAAGCGGATTACGTGGTTGTGAGCTCGTCGCACATGGATGCAAGAATCAAGTCGCGGCTGCAGAGACTCTACGTAGTGCATGCTTGGCAGTTCGACATTGGTGCTCTGGTCAGTGATGCCGAATGGACGGCCAAGGGTGATACAAAGGAGCCGATCAAAGAGATAGGTCGAGTACCATAGCCGCCGGCGTTCATCAAGGATAGACGGGTCCAGCAGTTTGTGCTCGTCAGTCTCCCAGTGCAAGCCAAGGTCAAGCGCCAGTCGTAAAGAGAGCCCCGTAAGCAACCACAGACTACCCTTTGAAGGACACAATGCGATGTACTGGCATAGCAGGAGCACAGATCTGAGTGTGTCGCAGTGACTCTTGGAGTACCCTAGCACTTTGTCAAGATCGCTGATGGCTGAGTGGAAACAATCTTCGCTCTGTGGTGGCCGGCCGCCAGACGGGTGATGAACGTTATTGAGAGCGATAGCAAACACCATATAGGTAGTGAAGATGTCTCTCGAGGTCGTAGGCTTGTAGGGCGGTTGATCGTTGCTCACAGCAGAGTAAGCGCCTTCGATCGCTTGCTCAATCTGCTTGCGGTTGAGAATGGGGAAGTGGGCAGTCTGGTACTGAAAATAGACATCTACAAGATGCTCGGCCGCGTTTCGGGGCGGAAGTGATGCTTGAACCCCTGCGTACGACGGCGTGTGCGCATCCGCATACGCTGGCTGCTGCGCGAAGGCTGAGGTTGTTTGGACATTCGGACCTCGAAGTGCTGCCATGACCAGCCTAGCAAGGGTGATTCCGCTACTGACGCCAATGAAGCGTGGCTGGTTTGAAGGCTCGCAGACTACACGTCCCAGAGTTGTTGACATCCAATCCTCTGACCCCACGGGGCTGTCGAGACCTGCATCTGGCTCATTCTGTACAACCCGGACAGTGTCACTGGTGGGCGTGCGAGCTCGAAGCTCTTCGTTTTCTCTGGTGAGTTGGGCGATCTGAGCCTCGAGGGTTGAGACATAGTTACGAGGAATCTTGGATAGCATCAGTAATAATGATCCGCAAAACACAGGGTCTTGTTGTGCTTATGTGCTTACGTCGTTCTGCCTGCCAGGATGGTAGATGAGACATGGTACCTGAGCCTCTTCGCAGTTGGAGCAACGTGGCGACCTCAAGTCACACTTCGAGCTTAATTAGCTCTTTGGCTTCGACATCCAGACTTTGGAGAGGTATCTCAGTGCCAGAGGGCCTTGCCTTTTGCTTTCTCCGACGACATCTAGACCCCAGGTTAGTGTCCCACAGAGGCAGTCAGTTGGCACTGCAGAGCGCTTGATCAGGCTCACCTCTGACACGCAGTCCCACCCCTTGCGAGCCGTGACGCTCGAGGTGATCCAATCTCGGCCATCCTCCTGGCTACTGGTCTCTGGTCGGCAAGGTGCGATGCTGACCTCGAAATGGTGATGTCCGAACGAGAGTCCCTCTCGAGAGACGCTAAATCGGAGTAACCCGGCTCACTAGTCATGGCATCCACCTTTATCTACGGTGAACTGATTCCCATATCTGTGCGACACTTCTACCGCCAATTGGGGGATTTGCGGGGTTGCCTATCTTTACTCCCTTAGGAATGGCCTGATTCTCGTCCGGCTGCCGGACTGGCCTTCTTTCCAGTCACAACCCCAGATAAGAACCACCTTCGATCCCATCGGAGTTAGCCTAGACCATGGAGATATGACGATCTCACTGGAATTGCCCATGTTCGAGCTAGGTATTTATATCCAAAACGCCGACTGTGGTGGCGGAAAAGCATAACCCTCGCGATGGGATTAAAGTCGACAACCCATCTTGCAGCTTTGTCGATCTGCTCGAGCTGTCTTGCTTGGACTTCATCGGCTCACTTTTCTACACATTGCGCGTCGCCATGAGTTCGCCTCCAATGGAAGACATCAGAGCCCCGTCGGTTGAGGACGTCAAGCCAGCGCCCGACGAGCTTCACGATGATTCGACTGGCATCTACATCGATCCTGAAAAGGAAAAGGCTGCACTGAGGAAGTTCGACAAGTACTTGCTCCCTGTCGCGCTGATATTCCTCGTCTTGTCCGCACTGGACCGTACCAACGTGAGCGAAGTCTTTGAGTCTTCCTTTAAATCAGGAGTAACTAACGAGCATGCTTGCTTCTCAGATCGGAAATGCGCGCGTCTTCGGCTTCGACGAGGACCTCGGCCTCGTCGGCGGGCAGTTCGGCAACATCAACACGCTCTTCTTCGTCACCTTCATCGTCTTCGAGACCCCCTGGGTCATGGCCATCAACCGCTTCGGCCCCAACAAGGCCCTCGGCACCGCCCTCGTCCTCTGGAGCAGCGTCACCATCGGCAGCGGCTTCGTGCGCACCTACGGCCAGGCCATCGCCGGCCGCCTGCTGCTCGGCGCCTGCGAGGCCGGCGTGTCCCCCGGCTTCGCCTACCTCTTCGCGACCATCTACCCGCGCAGCTCGACGGCCAAGCGCATCGCCATGGGAAACATCGCCAACACCATCTCCGGGGCGTTCGGTGGCCTGTTCGCCTACGCTATCCAGACGATGGGCACACGACGCGGGATCGAGGCGTGGAGATGGCTGTTCATCATCGAGGGGTGCATCACCTTCGTCGTGGGTGGGCTGTGCTGGCTGTTCCTGCCTCGCTCTCCGGAGAACGCGTGGTTCCTTTCTGAAGAGGACAAGCACATCATGGAGCTCAGGAAGCAAAGAAACATTGAGTACCGCGGAGAGACCAAGTTCAACCCAAAGTGGATCAAGGTTGCTTTCAAAGACCCTTACATCTACATTGCGGGTGGAGCTTTCTTCTTCTCTTCCGTGGCTATTACTGGATTCAGCATCTTTCTCCCTACTATCATCAGAGGCCTTGGGTGAGTGCTTCCCATTCCCGACCGCAACTCTCGAATCTTGCTAATTTGTATCTTAAGGTACGCCTCTCTGAGCGTCAACTACCTGACCATCCCCGTGTACATTTGCGGATTCCTCTCCCTTCTTGTCCAGTGCTACTTCTCCGACAAGATGCAGCAACGAGCTTTGTTCTTGGTCGGGTCGGCCGTGCCCGTTGTTGCAGGTTATATCATCTGCGTCGGCACACCCAATCCCACGGCTGGGTACATCGCGATGTTCATTCTCTCCTTTGGTACGTCCCTCTTCCATTCGCTCTTGATGCGATAGCACAGACTGACCAATTACTCAACCAGGCGTCTACTCCATCTCCACCATTGTGGTCACTTGGGTCGCGACCAACTTAATGCCAGACCAGAAGCGCTCCGTCGCGTTGCCCGTCTTCTACTCGATCGGCAACTTGTCCGGGCTGGTGTCGTCGCAGCTGTACCCGAGCCAGCACGCACCACGCTACGTTATCGGCAATTCCGTCTCCGCCGGTCTCGAGTGCGTCGCCGTCAGTTTCTTTGTTGCGGGGTGGTTTCTCCTCCGGATGAGGAACAAGAAGAAGGACAAGCTTGTGGCCGAGGGGGCCACTACGAATGGTCTGGAGGGCGATATGGCTTTGGGATTCAAGTACTGCTTGTAAATGCTTGCCTGTCACAACTATGTAATACCTGTTTGCCTCTTGACTCTGTTTCTCGGATTCAATACGACCAATACGTTAATACCAGGTTACTCAAGCGTTCACATATTGAACATGTCCGTGAGCCACGCATCTTCTGCCATGAAGGAAGGCGACATGAGAAAGCTGTTGTCAACGCTGCCGTCCAACGACCCTCCTAACCCTTGCAAGTCGTGTGCAGGTTCTTTCCAGGCTTCTTTCATCCGGCGGCAAACCGACAAAATCCACGAGGAAGGTTCTTCATCTCCATTCCCAGGTGACCACAACGCTGCTGCAGCATCAAGATGCTCAAGCGTCGCGATGAGCCTCTCAAGTCTAGGTATTAAGGCCAGTCGCTCACGCATGGCCGGTTGGTACCATGCGGGATCTTCCAGGACTGTGAGCTTGTGCAGGCAGACCATGACGTGCACCAGCTCGGAGTAGCTGAAGAAAGCCATATCGCGACATAGCTGGAGCTCCGTCGCATGGAATGTATCGAGCCAGGACTCGATAGCGTTGAGATGACTTTGGTATATCTCGAAACGCCTCAGATCTGAGATCTGGGAAGTTTGCGTGGGGTGGCTTATCGACGACTCGAGGATCATGAGCTCCGCAAAATGGTAGTGCTCAAGGATCACGGCTGCTAATCTTCAGTTTACTGACTCATTCGGGGACATTCTGTGGCATGTACGACTTACGATGATTTGTGCTTGGTGACTTCCCATTTGAGCTTGCCAAGATAGGTTGCAGCTGCGACTGCAAAGCGGATAGATATATAGCGGCAGTATCTGAGTTGGCGTTCAACCATGGTGCTCGAGGTATCTGGTTCATAACTTTCTGCGTTTGCACCAACGCAATGAGGATCCGGTCCTGCTCAAGATCACTGTGATGGGATAGATGGGTGGCGTAGTCCTCCAGATGCGGCGACCAGCGCAGTCCGTCAGGCCCCTTCAGGATGTGAGATGCACTACCTCTTGTCAGTTCTAGAAAGTTCAAGAAGAGCATATTATGACGGACATAGACGTAATGAAGAAAGCTGCGAGTACTGCTCTACGTTCATCATCAGTGCGGACAGCACATGATGCCTGTGTTGCGGCTAATACCCGGCGGTCATCTGGACTACAGAACGTTTTCGAAGGGGCATCGATTTTATGTTCGTGCAGGTTCAAGTCATAGATCATGAGGATCACCAACTGAGAGAACAGCGAGGTGTAGAACTTTTCGACTCGTTGTAGATGTATCCTGCTAGATCGTGAGTACATGAACCGTTCTAAGAAAGATGCAATGTGTCTGTGTCCTGAGAAGCACTTACCAGCCGAGGGCAGCAAGAAGTCCAAGCAACAGATCCATGCTCTTCTCCCTCTCAACGACAACTTTGCGGAATATGATGTTCCTGGCTTGATCGCCAAGAGCCAGTCTCTGTTTGTTTGATCTTGATACAATGCTCATGATGTTCATCCAGAGGAATGGGTTTGTTTTGCGTAATTGTTGTGCGGTTACGCCAGGACGTATGTGGTAGAATGGGAAGAAGAGCTAGATGAGCCGTTAGGTTGATAGGCTTATGTACGACGAAGGAATTACTCACTATACTTTCCTCTCTGAACTTCTTCAAGTATACTTCAGCTTCTGCTATAGTTGGCTCATCCGCAAGAGACAACTCTTGATGCCCTGGAGATGGCGCGACAGACTGCCATGGCTTCGTAGTTTCGGGGGTCTCAATTGTCAATGCTGGAGTTGGGAAGGACGCAGGAGATGGAATCGCGATCGCATCCGCTTCGTTGCTGACTTGTACCACGCTCTTCTCTGCTCTGTCGGTGTCGTTTCGCAGAAGTGTGACGAGGCCGTCCAACTTCTCTTCTAAACGAGCCGCTCGGGATGCTGCGTGGCCGTTGGGCTTGTATCGGCGGACGATAGTGGAGGGGACACATTCCTTCTTCAGCCGGATGCACCTGGAAAGTTTTAGAATCGAGTAAGGAAAATCTTTGCAAAAGAAGAGGTACCTCTCGCAGATCGTTCTGTCATCACGAAAGACACATTTGCACTTCACCTTGGCGCAGTGCAAGCATGCTTTAGTTTTGCGGTCTGTGGCTGATGTCGAGAGCGACGTCGAGTCCGTGCCGTTCCTCCTGATATCCGACATTGAAACGTATTTTCTGGCTTTGGGCAGTGGGATAACCCTCCACCTAGCAGTCGATACCTGACAGGGGCTCGAAAGGTCGGCCTGCAACCTTCGTAATACACTATTTTGGATTGTCAGCATCGAGATCCACGACGTTGTAGGACACGGCAGTCGTGCCTGTGCCGGTGCCGGTGGTGCCGGCCGGGTCGCCTGCCGAAGCTCCTAGCTTCCGTCTCTAGGTCACGGCCACCGCCCGCTGACAGGAATGATGTTGACGATGCACGCCTTTTACGTACCAATGCTGGTACGCTTCTACAAAAGATCTTAGCAGGGTTTCATTCCGATGCCTTCTACAAGTCTTGAGGACTCGGAGTCAGTTGCGAGATTTGGAGTGAAGGAAGTGAAGAATTTGAATTCAAACCGGAGCCGGCATGCATGCCGTATCCGGAAAAGAGGGTCTTTTGTGGAGTCTCACGGCCAACCAGAAGTTGAGCACCTCGTTTGGCCCATCTGCCAGTGTGTATATATGTCCATTGCCGCGACTTCATTACATATCTCGCATATTTGTACTCGAATGCGTCCCACTGAATAGACTGATTGCACGACCATGGCCCCTGCATTTACAGAATTATCGACTGAAGACTCTTCAGTCAAGACGGACAGAGCGCAACCATCTCAAGATGAGTCTGGATCTTTCGCATACATCAGCGGCGTGAGGCTCGCTCTTGTTGTGCTCTCTGTCTCTCTTGGTTGTTTCTTGACTGTCCTGGATATCTCCGTGATAAGCACGGTGAGTCTTATCCCCAGCCTCCCAGGCAAGTCCGTCCTGGTAGATCCAACCATCACCTAATGATTCACGCTAGGCTATTCCTCGCATTACCGACGAGTTTAGATCGCTTGTCGATGTAGGTTGGTACGGAAGCGCTTACAACTTGGGGAGGTGAGTATCTGAAGCAGAGTTCAGCTCTTTGTCAAGGTAGTACTGATACAGAAAACAGTGCGGCCCTTGTTCCCCTAGCTGGCAAACTCTACAATCAGTTCAGTCTAAAAGTATGCACCGCATCTCATCAAACCGGGCTGTTCAGGATATCGAGCTGACAAAATGGAAGTGGTCTTTCCTCGCATTCTTCCTCGTTTTCGAAATCGGCTCGGTGATATGCGGCGCAGCTCAGTCTTCCCCCATGCTCATCGCCGGCCGAGCCGTGGCTGGCTTGGGCGCTTCAGGAATTATCAACGGCTCGCTCACCATAATATCCGCTTGTGTACCTCTAGAAAAGCGTCCGCCGCTCATTGGAACATGCATGGCCATATCTCAGCTTGGCCAGGTTGTCGGGCCCCTGATCGGGGGTGGATTTACGGCTGGGTATACATGGCGATGGAGCTTCTACATCAACCTCCCACTTGGCGTTATCGTCGGATTGCCGTTGATCCTATGCCGCGTGCCAGAGCAGAAGCCCAAAAAGAACGCGTCGGAGGTGGTTAGCCAGCTCCACAGATCACTCGACCTCGTCGGATTTGCGCTCTTTGCTCCGGCTGTTCTGATGCTGCTCCTTGCTCTTCAGTACGGCGGCAATCAATACCCGTGGAAGTCATCTCAAGTCATCGGTCTATTTTGCGGCGCCGGCACTACATCATATGTTTGGCTGCTTTGGAACTGGCACAAAGGGGACGAGGCTTTGATCCCTGTCTCAATGGCCAAACGACGTATCGTCGTTGTTAGTGCCATCAACTACGGGCTGTTCATGTCCCTTGTCTTTGGCGGCGTATTCTACCTGCCAATTTACTTTCAGGCCGTGAAAGACAAGAACGCGATCCTCAGTGGTGTCTACCTTCTTCCGAATATCATCCCCCAGTTGTTCGCAACAATCCTTGCAGGAGTTTTGAGTAAGTTGCATATTCATATTGATCACTCTCGGTATCTCTTCAAGTCTGACAATCCTTGAACTTGCAGTCACCAGGGTCCGGCGCGTAGTCCCGTTTGCTCTTTTCGCCGCAGCTGCAACTTCGATTGGAAGCGGTCTATACGGTACCTTCCAGCCCGACACGAGCACTGCAAAGTGGATTGGCTACCAGATCCTCGCTGGCGTCGGTCAAGGCTTTGGCTATCAGATGGTATGTCGGAATCATCTCCTCACTATTTGACGGCCCAATCATCTCACAACTTCATTCAGCCTCTAGTTGCCGTTCAGAACGACATCCAACCAGAACATTTAGCTGAGGCCACCTCGCTACTTGTCTGGGCTCAGTACCTGGGCCCGACCATCTTCCTCGTCATCTACAACACGCTATTCACCACGAGTCTACGCTCCGAAATCCCCAGATATGCGCCAGGAGCAGATGTCGACGCCATTGTATCGGCTGGTGTGACAGACTTCCGCAAGGTCGTCACGGCAGAGGACATTCCTGCGGTCTTGGTAGCATACTCCAACAGCATCGACCACGTTTTCTATCTGGTCGCTGGCGTGGGTGGCCTGGCATGGCTTGCGGCCTGGGGCATGGGCTGGAGAAAGATTCAGGAGAAGCCTGTGGTGGAGGAGCGCGAGACGACTCCCACTTTGTTGGCCTAGAGAATCCGGCGTCCTCGAGACGGGCTATTGATGGATCCCGCCTGGGATTGGAGGGGTTTTTGCCCCTCACCAAACATGCGAGTTGGTATGCCAAATCCATGTATCATTGATGGGGTGTACTAGATCATCGATCGACTGCCAGGATGGTCTGGCGAAATTCTGTTTGGAGGATTGACATGAAGGCGCTTCGTTGTCGAGGGTCGTGTCTGGGTATGCAGAACTGGCGCAAAGCTAGAGATGCACGTGCGGATTGGGAAACGTCTAAATCAGCCACGGCAGATTCGGGGAGACAGAATGGGGCATAGCAGGGGTTCCTTCAATCAACCTCCGGCATCTATGGAAGGGAGAAGAGGAGACAGACCAGTATTGCAAGATCGGTCAGCACTCCCAAAGTGGCAAGCATGGAATCAATCTCCGGGGGCCACCAAATGCTCCGCCAGCACTTTTCCCCACCAATAACATGCCAAGACTCTCCGTATGTCGTCTTGTGTGCTGAAACACACTACTTGTGAGGTGTGAGGTGATGTAAATGTACATCGTTGGCATATAAGATGTCTACCGATCGCATCACACGAATGGATGAAAAGCCGTCTTGGCAGCACTTGGCAACAAGACAAGCTTTCTGAGGCTCTTTCACACAAGACTTGGCCCTGTCCTCCTTTGTACATACACTCAAGATGCATTACTTGCCTCAAACCCTGGGACTTGTGGCCTTGGCTGCAGCTGCAGTGGCATCTCCCGTTGCCGAGCCCGCCATCACTCAAGCTCCAAGCCTAGCCAAACGGGCAACCTGCACCTTCTCCGGCTCAGACGGGGCCTCCAAGGCTAGTGTCTCGCAAAAGGCATGTGCCACCATCGTCTTGTCCAACGTTGCCGTGCCCGCGGGTCAGACCCTGTCTCTCACCTCCCTGGCAGACGGTACTACTGTGAGACTGACCAACCTTGTCCTGTAACATGACCTTCATGACAATACTGATCACTCCAACAGGTCAGGTTCGAGGGCACCACAACCTGGGGCTACAAAGAGTGGACCGGCCCCCTGCTCAGCATCGCGGGCACCAAAATCACTATCGAGGGAGCCTCGGGCGCCACGCTAAACCCGGACGGCGCGCGTTGGTGGGACGGCCAGGGCGGCAACGGCGGCAAGACCAAGCCCAAGTTCTTCGCCGCGCACAACCTCAAGTCGTCCTCAATCAACAACCTCTACATCAAGAACACGCCCGTCCAAGCCGTCAGCATCAACACCTGCACAAGCCTCACCGTCACGGGTCTGACCCTTGACAACAAGGACGGTGACAGCCAGGGCGGGCACAACACGGATGCCTTTGACATTGGCAAGAGCACCGATGTGACCATCGACGGGGCGAAGGTGTATAACCAGGACGACTGCGTGGCGGTCAACTCTGGCACGGTATGACTGCCCTGAGAGACACTGACGCGGGAGTCAGAAAATACTAACATGGACCAGGGCATTACCTTCAAGAACGGTCTCTGCTCTGGTGGCCACGGTCTGTCGATTGGCAGTGTTGGCAATGGAGACACTGTCGATACAGTCCACTTCCAGGACTCTCAGGTGATTAACTCTGATAACGGTAGGGATCATTGCTCCAACATGATGAAAGAACCAGCGATTAATTATTACGCTTAGGCATTCGAGTCAAGGCTCGCGCCGGCGAGACCGGTACCATCAAGGGTGTGACGTACTCCGGCATCACCCTGTCAGGTATTGCGAAGTAAGATTCATCTCCATCCAATTTTCAGGTGTCTACGTACTAAACTTCCACAGGTACGGCATCCTCATCGAGCAGAACTACGACGGCGGCGACCTGCACGGCGACCCGACCAGCGGCATCCCCATCACTGGCCTCACCATTCAGCACATCAGCGGTAAGGGTGGCGTCAAGTCCAGCGGGTACAACATTGCCATTGTCTGCGCCAACTGCTCTGGCTGGACCTGGTCCGATGTCAACGTGACCGGTGGCAAGGACTACGGGTCTTGCAAGGGAGTGCCGAGCCCGGCCACGTGCAAGACGAGCTAGATCTCTCCTCCATGGGTTGGATGCATGACCGATTGCTGCACTGACTTCACGCTTGGTAATTTCTCCATGTGGCTAATCAGAGCGTCACTGATTTGGTCTCCTGCAACTTCCAACCTGTAAGCTAGATTGAGGACTCGAGGGCATCGCATCAGACACTCATGGTTCTCTGTCCCACCACGTGCCAGAAACCACGAAGAGATCTCTTTGAAAATTATCTGTGTATTGCGTGAATAAAAATGAAACAACCAAGATATAATCGACGAAACCATGTCAAACTCTGAGACCCAACCCAAGACCCGAGAAGATGACCAAGAAGACTATGGGAAACCGAAAGACCTAGAATACCCGCGAAGTAGTCGAGGCCTCTCAGTGGACATGATCCGCATATGCACTTAGGCGAGCAAAGCGCGGCGTTCCTGCCTGAACTTGGCACTGGTGCTTCGCTTGGTGGCCGGGGTAGAGGTGTCATTGGCGATAGCAACGATGTTGAAGTTGGCGTTGACAACAGTTCCTTGGCCAATAGTGCACGACAGCTGTCCTTAATGTTAGTCAAGCTCTAGCATATTATGACCGCTGCATCCTTCGGAGACTTACCTGGTACTCAGTGCCATCGGAGCCCTTGATCTTGTCGGTGCCGTAATCTCTGTCAGCCAACTTGTTGACCATGTTGACGGCGTCAGGCCAGTGGGCGGCCAGGTAGGTGGGGTCGCGGTAGACACCCCTGTAGGGTCCAAAGGGGCCCCAGGTATCATATCTCCAAGACGCAGCCTGCTCGCGTGCGTTGGGGTAGAAGAAGTCGTCCGGCAAGAGAGACATCTTGCACGAGTTCTCGCCCACGTAGGGCATGTCGATCAGGAGGACGATGTTGCCGGTTCCGGGCCAATCGTAGATGGAGACTCCCGAGGTGCCGGTCCAGGTACCCGCGGCGGCCTCGAAGATACCGCCAGTCCCGTCGGTCTGTCCGGCGGTGACTACCTGCGGAGTCACGGTGACGGAGCCCCAGGACACGGCGGTCGAGAAAAGAGCTGGGGTCAGCTCGAAGGGGGTCAGGTTGCTGACGAAGGCGCTGACTGAGTACTGTTCCGAGGGATTAGTATTGAGTAAGGAAAATCTCAAGTCCGGAGTGTGATACTCACGACCATGTTGACAATCGCGTTCGTTGGTTTTAGGGGTAAAGATGAAGTTTTGAAGGCTTTAGATTCTGTGAAGAGTTGATACTGCGAAGAGCTGATACTAAGAAGAGTTACTGATGCTGATTATTCAATATTCCATTCTGTCCGGATTTCAAGGCCCCTTTTATACACTTGAGATCGGCCTCGTCTTGCTCAGAATCCATGACCTCCATGATGTTGAACGCGTTGCTTGTGATGTGATCTTCTTGCTAGGCTTCACCGAAGGTATCAAGGACACGTTACATCCAGTGCATCAGTCAAGCATCCGGTGATGCTCAATCTTTGATCCTAGCATGCTTGTATGTGATGATGGCATACAGCTCCAAACCTTCAAAACCTTGTTGAGTGCCAAGACACGTGCAGCAGCCCTAGTCGTCCTTGACTCGAGGCCTTCATGTAATGCCATTGGCCCTGACGACGCTAAGGCGCGACAGCCTTGAACTCTATCGCCATGAGGCTCATGCGGCATTTTCGCGGTTCTCGAGTCAGGGATCAGGTCTGATTGGTTCCAGCATGCCGGGAGCGATGACTTGTCAACATTGAAGCCCTTCTAGAAGAATTCTTCAACACCTAGTTACCCCACAATGCAGGCATCGACACGGCACAGCCCCATGGCGCCGGGACGGCCGCCCTTGAGATTTACCTACGGGGTGAGCTTCGACTGGCCAATCATCCCCCGTCTACCACCACAGGAACGTCGGGCCGACGTAGCATTGTGGCTAGTCAAGCCAATGATCATGTGCTATGCCTTACCCCACGCTGGGGCGTTCTTGAACCGTTCTATCTACCAATGGTCGGACGCCCCGATTGCCTCGATTGTGGAGCTTCTTGTGACCCCCAAGATCGATTCGCTGACCGAGTGATGGGCGTTCTGCCAAGACTCGACGATATTGAATGATACTGCCTTGTAGTGACGCACGTGAAGGCGCATATGTCGGCCCTTTTCGAACCTTGAAGTTCCAGCTGTCACCGACCTCTGGGAGCCACGCTTGGCAGTGTTCAACGGCAAACTCCGTGACCCCAAGAGACCATCGTCATGTCTGTTTCAGATAAGTATGTTCGCTCTATCTGCGGAAGTGGACTCTCGTGGGCTGTGTAGCTTCAGCTAGAGCTGAGCTGAACACAGCCAGCCGCACACCAAGCCGCCCATTCACGTGCTAGTCTTTGATGTCCTCGACCCTCCTCAAGCCGGACGAACGGAAGAAGCTGAAGCTATTGATGAGAGTGGCTTGAAACCTTGATCGAATCAGGGCCGAATATTCAGAGACCTAGACACTCAATAGAAAGATCATCAGTGTGAAGGAAGTTTGAACCCTTGATCGTCTGGTGATGATTGGGCAAGTGTCGTAAAGACAAAGCGGGCCTCGATAGCCTTGCTGACAGCCCTGCCCCCATGATACAAACAAGGAAGCTACTTGCAAAGTTATTGACCGGAACCATCCCGATTCGTACACCGAAGGCGTCCCTTCAGCTCGTTCTTTCCCTTGCAGCCTTCACTTATGTTTCATGCCTCCACTTCATCTATCCCCCTTGGCGGATCTTGCCATCTTTTGTATCATCTGCTCCGGTTTAGACATAGCAACGAGCGGGAAGTTACCGAGACAGATAAGAAGGAAGTCACTCGTAACAACGATGAAGATCCGCATGAAGGGATGAGACATCGCGAAATAGTTGGCGTTAGGCGGTATTGAACTCTGCTTATGAAACCTTCAAGGCATCGATCACCACATCGCCCGCTGCGATGTCAGCCATCACTACTCCGGATAGCGTCAAGCTAGTCTTTCATCATAGCAGATGGTATCACTCCTATTACTTGATAATCAAAATGTTGTACAACAGGGCAATGCACCCGAATTATTCCCACCCAATGTACTAGGGGCTTCTGACCATCAAGCCAAAATGCCATGACAAAAGGAAACGCTGCAAAGGCTTTTGTCAGATCAGATCTTGCTCTATTCCCTCATTTCCTCCAGCCCTCTCTCACCTCTCTCCTCCCACAGTAACCTACACCACCTTCTCCGCTTCAACATCCTTCTTCCCCTGCTTCACCTTGGCCCTGTGGACCCATGCAATCTTGCCAGCCTTGTACCCAGGCTCCGGCAAGAAGTCCAGCAGCAACCCCTTACGCACCGTCGGCGATGTGAACAACTTGAAGCTCATCACATCGCCGCCCAGCTTGGGCACGAGCCAGTCTATAACTCTGTACAGCGGGCTGTGCCAGCTCGTCGCCCGGATGTACAGCGCCGACGCCCGCGCACTGCCCTTGGCCATGTCCAGTGTCTCCCGCCGATACTGCCGGAACACAGCTTCGAGGGCTGTAGCGTCGGGCTCCTTCCCCTCTGGGGTGGCGAGGAGCAGGCGCCGCAGGCCATTTGTCAGAGACGCTGCACCCTGCCACCCCTGGTTCGAACTCAGGCCGGCGTTGGGCGTCATCTTGTGCGCCGAGTCGCCAACCAGCACCACTCTTCCGCCACTGTACCATTTCTCCACCATGCCCTCCTCGGTCGTCACGAGACGTACCCACTGCCTCGCCTCCCACAGATCGCGGAACGTCCTGCCCTCGCCGATAGGCCGGTCCATGATCTCGGCCGCGAAGGCGTCGGCGTCGGCGTCGGTGTACCGCACGTACGTGTCCTTTGGGACTGGATCTAGGCGTTTGTAGGCGAGAAACCACCCCTCATGCTCGAGCATGAAGATTTGGAAGCTGTAGCCGGAGGGGCCGTGGACCTCCAGCAGGCGGTTCGTCACCATGTCCGGGATGCGGTGGAGGTGGCCGACTAGAACCTGGTAGGGGGCCGTCATGATTGGCTTCTTCTTCCCGGAAGATTTGGGCTTTTTGCCCGTGGTGGACAAGGACAGGTCGTTCATCATGCCGCGGATAGGGCTGTACGCCCCGTCACAGCCGACGACGATGCTGCCGTCAATGGCAGACCCGTCCTCACACCGGACCACCACCCCAGCATCATTCGTCTCGATCGCAGTGACCTTCTTGTTGGTCATGACCTTGGATTCCCTGTCAGGCAAGCGCTCATAAAGCATCCGCAGCGCGTCCTGCCTCTTGACCAGTAACCAAGGATGTCCATGACTAGCACATACAACGTCAGTCTCATCTACCCACTCACATGCAATATTTCGGGCGACTCACAACTCCTCGATAGCGTCATACAGCTTGTTATACGCGACCTCGCTCCCGTCGGGCCGGAACGTCTTCTTGTCGCTCAGGACGTAGCGCAGGCGGTGCGCCTCCTCGAGCATACCGAGCTGGTCGAGCAGGCGCACGCCGTGCGGCCAGAACGCGAGCCCGAAGCCAGACTCTTCCACCACATTGGCGCGCCTCTCGAGCACGACGTGGTCGATCCCGGCGGCGCTGAGCATATTCGCTAGGCCCAGGCCGACGGGGCCGCCGCCGACGATGACGACGCGGAAGCCGCGCCACTGGGGCTTGGGCTCCGGGGCTTCTTCGGGGGCGGACATCTTTGCTTTCCCTGGTGCTTGGCTGATTTGGAGATCGCGAATGTGTACAGTCAAACATCAAACGAGAGGATGGATGGGCTGATGTAGTTGTCGAAATCACCCCCTAGATAAAATAGGAAAATAGGATTGAACGGCAAATTGTCTTGTGCATCCAAACCCCGACCCATGAAAACGGCCTTTGAAGCGTAGCCTACTCGCTTCCTCCTTGGAAGGACGACACTAGTTGCTTACACCAAGAGGCGAGGGATCGCTCCACACATATTACCTAAAGTAGGGGTAAGCCGCGCTTGGTCATCAGATTATGCTTTCCCTATGGACTGGAGCAGGGGTAGGCTAAACGGGTGGGCAGAGCGTCCTTCGACAGGAGGTGAGACGACTGCTGATGTGGATGTTGGCACGTGGCTCGATTTCTGACGGAGTATAAAGTGACCTGTCACGGTAGCTTGTCAATTAACAGCATGTGAGAGACTTCAGCTGGTATTGCCAAAGTTTGATATCAGAGTGGCATGGCTTCCTCCTGCCGCCCGTCACACATCCCAGTACGCGAGTCGCGTCATCGCGTCCCTCCTTTGTGCGACAGTCGTCACATGCCGGGAGCAATTACCTCACGCCACAGGTGACCTATTCCAACGAACATGGACGACCGCATCGCTACGGGCCTTGTCGAACCTGGATGGTCCCGGACAACCAGGAGACGACCCAGGACATCCTAGATCCGAGATCGTCGCGGGATCTGCCCTTATCCACATGCTTCCGAATCCCAGCAAAGCACAGACGAGAGTTCAGGGCCCTGACCTCTCCGTTTCGACAGTAATAGCGTAGCCTTGACAGGTGCCGGTGGGCACAATGCAGTCAAAGTCAAGGAGGACCACTAGAAAAAGCAGTGGCTAGCTTACAAGGCGATTGTTATAGGCGCTTCAGTCGGTCAAACTCGCAAGAAGAAGGTGAGACCTAATCCGAGGGGTAAGATGTAATCCAAACCTGATCATAGTTTCCAAGAGCAATAGCATGCCGTAGGCTATGTTGTTTGCACTGAAGTCAAGAAGCAGGGCTAACTGGGCTATGAAGTCTAAGTAAGTATGGTTACATAATCAATGTAATTGAATCTTCGCTCGGCATGCTCTGTTTGTATCAAGTCTTGTGAGACTCGAAACGTATCTGTCCGAGTTGATACTGCTCACCTTCACTCCTTGTTTACTTTGACAAGACTCAAGCAACCCCCTTACAAGCGTTGTACATAGCTACGTTGTGGGCCCCTACGACCTGCATATCTTCGGATCATCGGGTAGCAGGAGAGCCGTTTCTGCATCTTCTTTCGAAGGTGATCTTGGCATCAGACTGCCGACAGACCGAATAAAAGATCAGGACAACTGATGTACGGGTGAACAAACCAGTCCCAGATTTCGAAATTTTGAGCCTGCAAAAGAGATGGCGAGAAGAGTTCCTTAACAAGGCCATTGATTGTAGTTTGCTAGGCGCTTATTCACAACTTCCTAGACTGCACAAGGGCTTACAGATTACGTGCCATGTCTCTCAGACCTTAGTGCCAAGAATGTGCATAGCCTAACGAGTGGAGCCAGATCCTTTGCTGGGAATCTTACCTGATGAGGGGATTATAAATCTATTCCTGCTTCTTCGGGTCGAGAATCATTGAACAGTGTCTTCCCGCCTCAAGTCCACCTTCGCCGCATCCCAGATACCCCTCGCCTTCTATTAGCCATGGCACCAAAGCAAGAGATCTTCCACCTTCACCCATCGGGCTGGGAGAACGACCCCGAGCAGGAGAAGTTCCCGTTGTCTATCCTAGACTACCTCCCTCCCAGCATCTGGAACAATTACATGCTATTCTTCAGATTGGACGACAAAGACAAAGATGGCATGGTCTCACTGCTCAAAGCAGGCCTCGAGCGCACTCTAAGCCAGACCAGACACCTCTGCGGCACCATCGAAAAGGACGACTCAACAGGCGAGTACGTCTTTCTCAAACGTCGCGAGAGCACCGTTCAACTCCACGTTCAGTGGCTTGATGCGGACCCCGCCTATCCTTCCTTCGACGAGCTCGAGTCCTCGCACTTCGGCACCGCAGGGCTCAAGGACATCAGCCTCTGGAGCATCCCCTCCATGATGCACGGCCTCAAGCCCGAGGCCGAGATCGACAACCACCCGGTCATCGTGGGCTTCAAAGCAAGTCTCGTCCGCGGCGGGCTGGTCTTCACCTCGCACATCCACCACTGCTCCAACGACGTCATGGGCTGGGCCTCCTTCGCCCACCAGCTCGCCGACAACTGCCACGCTCTCCACCACAGCACGCCCTTCCCGCCCTGGGACCCAGCGTGTCTAGACCGCTCGTTCCTCAACAGGACCGTCCCGGAGGAGGCCATGATAGACGCGCCTCCCCGGCCCGGCGCCCATCCGGACATCAGGCCCGTCGAGCTCCTGCTCTTCCACCTGCCCGCCAGCAAAGCCGCCGCCCTCAAGACCCTCGCCACACCCACCGCCGACACCAGCACCGACGCGGGCGTCCCCTGGATATCCACCTTCGACGCCTTCTCCGCCTTCATATGGCGCACGACTCTGCGCCTCCGCCACCGCGTCTTCAACGCCGACCCTGCCTCGACAAAAGTCGAATGGGGCGCACCAGTCAACATGCGCAGACGCCTGTCCTCCTGCCCCCAGCGCGCGCAGGGCAACATCCTCTTCGTCGGCGCGCGCGCCACGGCGCCGCTATCCTTCGTGCTCGAGTCACCGCTGTCGGACGTAGCATCCTTCATCCGCCGCCTGACGTCCAGCGCGACGGAGGCCGCCCTGCATAAGCAAGTCGACGGCGTCGCGCACATCCGGAACAAGTCGGCCCTGTCGCTGAGGCCAGAAAGTCTACCTCCGCTGTCATTCGCCGTGACGGACTGGCGCGAGACGGACGTGGCCAGCGCGGATTTCGGGATCGCGGCGCCGGTGGCGCTGCGGCAGGTGTCGGAGGACGTGATCCGGTGCTTTATGACTGTCTACCCGCCTCGTGCTTCTGCGCCGGGGTCCGACGAGGGCTGCGAGTTTGCCATCGCCTACGAGAAGGACCTCGCGAGGGAGTTGATCGAGGATCCTGAGTGGAACAAGTACTTCGAGTACCGGGGCGTCTTGTAGGTCTGGCACGTGTGGACATGGCCTTGATGTCTCTAGAGGGACAGCGCGCGCGGAAGCAGGAGGTTTTCCTTTGAAATATCACGATGATGAGCAACTGCAGACTTTGAAATCTATATCCTTGTTCCATTTTCCCAACATGAAAAAGCTAATTACAATCATTCTACCGTATAAAAGGTGCATGTCATCTACCGTGGAGGTGGTCCTTTTCTCGAACTCCCAACTCTTCACAGCAGGTAGTAACTAAAACAAACGAAACACAACATAGCCATGAGAAAGCCGTGCCAGAGAAAAGGAACGCAGACAGGATGCACAAGAGACATGAGATGCAAATGCCCAAATTCTTTCATTCTATCCACAGTCTCCCCTAACTCTTCACACACAACAAAGTACACGAACTCCTCGAAAAGATATCCATTTCCTCCGCATTAACTTCAACTCTATTTTATCGACACTTTGCCCGGAAGACATCTTTTTTTACAGCATCATCATACCGGCGCCAGTGGCCATGGCGACCAGGACGTAGGCGCCGACGGCGAGGTTGCCGATCGTGAAGGCGTTCTGGATGGGGATCGGGGCGGCGACGTTCTTGGTGCCCGTGGCGCTCGAGCCGCTGCCCGTCTTGGCGGCCGTGGCCGTGGCGGCGAAGCTGTTGGACGCGCTGGCCGACGACAGCAGGGCCGAGCAGCTCGAGGCGGCGGCCTTGGGCGTGGCGAGCGAGGCCTGGCCCTTGAAGTCGCAGGCGTCCTTGGCCGAGTTCTGCGACTTGTAGTAGGCGTCGAGGGCGAAGCCGAGCTGCTGCTTGGGCGTGCACATGGAGAAGGCCCCAAAGACACCGGTCGTGGTGTTGCCCTGGATGCCGGTGCAAGGGTTGCCCTTGAGGCCGCAGACGGTGCCGAAGAGGTCACCGTAGTTCTCCTCGTCGACGTTGGACGAGACGGTGCAGGACAGGCTGTTGTACATGCACTCGCAGGTGGCCTTGTTGGGGGTCGGGGGCAGGTTCGAGTTGGCCTGCCAGTTGGAGTTGAGAGGGGGGCAGGCGGCCGGGCTGTTGGTGGGGTTGTACGAGGCCATGGCAGTCGAGCTGGGGGAGACCTTGGCGATAACGGTCTTGAGGGCGCCGTAGTTCTTCATGGTCGAAGCCTTGCCACCGCTGAGCGTAACTAGACCTGTACATGGGCAAAGCGGTTA
Source organism: [Phialemoniopsis] sp. UDSM-2020 (assembly GCA_018873225.1). NCBI lineage: Eukaryota > Fungi > Ascomycota > Sordariomycetes > Thyridiales > Thyridiaceae > Thyridium > [Phialemoniopsis] sp. UDSM-2020. The sequence goes on from JAEILZ010000003.1 coordinate 4,772,681, forward strand.
GTTTCATAGGCTCCATCGAGACGGTGCAGGGGAGAAAGAGATGGCACATACCGTAGTCGTGAGTCTCCTGGAAGTACTCGTAGACAATACCGCCGGAGATAACGCCAGTCATGTCGTCAGAGTAGAGAGCAACAGTCTCATCCCAGATACGGCCCTCGGCACCACCCTGGGTGTTGCAGCCGTACTCGGCGAAGAAGACGGGGACCGAGTAGTTCTTGAAGAAGTTGACCTGGTCCTCGTAGCCGGACTGCTTGAACGAAGACTTGCCGCACCACGAGTAGATGTTGTATCCCCAGTAGTCGATGGCATCGGACTGGTTACCGCAGTTGAAGTAGTGAGCGATCTCGGCACGGATATCAGCGTCGTCGTTGGCAGCGTAGCCGACACCCATCCAGCGGCCACCCTTGGAGGTGAGGTAGGCCTTGGTGTCGCGGACGGCAGCCTTGACGTAGGCCGAGGCGCCCGTGTTGGTCTTGTTGTTGGAGACCTCGTTACCGGCGAAGAAGCCGATGACGTTGGAGTACTTGCTCATCTCGTCGACGACGGCCTTGTAGCGGTCGAAGAGCTCGGTGTTCCAGGCCGGGGAGTCGCGGTTGATGGACAGCGAGGGCTCGCTCAGGTCGGACACGACGTAGATGCCAGCATCGTCGAGCAGCTTCATGCAGGCGCTGTGGTCCTTGGTGGGGTCGATGGCATAGGTTCGGATCGTGTTTGTCTTCAGGCCGGCCAGGAGGGGCACGTCCTGCTTGCAGCGGTCGACGTCGGCGAGGGGATCGTCGTAGGGGGCGGAGGCGTTGGTCGAACCAGCGGCACCGGTGCCTTGCTGGTAGGCGACACCACGCATGAAGAATTGTGTGCCGTTCTCGAAGAAGAACTTGGTACCCTGTCGTGGAAAAGCAAGGTCAGCCCCAAATTCGATGCTGGACCGGATGCCCGCGGCGTCCGCAACAGACCGTGGCTCTCCAAGCCAAGGAATCACGCAGCACAAAAGCACAACAACGCGCTTACCTTCATGATGATGGGGTCGAGAGCGGCGTTAGCCTGGCTCACGAGGAGCATGGAAGCGACAGCTGCGGACAGCGTTCGGAAGCCCATCTTGACGGATCAAATGGAACTTCTAGGGGGTGGGTAGTAGAATGCGAAGATTGAGGACGGAGGATGTCTTCTGGTAGCGACGGGAGTTTTGTACGGTTTGATGGGTCGTATAGACTGGCACACACGTTGGCACTAAGGCAGGTCGAGGAATTGATCCAAGGTCTGACTGGAATGACGCGTGGAACGTGGGGAGTGGTGGTGATACCGACGCGGATTAGGCCGGACACAGGCTTTGGTTAATAAAAAAATCCAGATATTCAACGAGAGTCTGAAAGAGAACAAGGCGCAGTAAGAAGAAAGCCTTCCCACGCGCAACAAGAAGCAATTGGTGATGGAAAAAAGGGACAAATGACTGGAAGAATGTTTTGAAGTTTCAAGAGAGAGGAGAGAGGAGTCCCAAGAGGAGGTTTCGAGACGGAGGAAGGGGGTGATCAAGTATGGAGTGTGGTAGGGGGCGATGATTGAGGCTAGCTGGGACTGGCGGGCCTCCCGATCTGGCAATGGGACCCAGTAAAAGTTGGTAGTTGGCGATCTGCCTTTGTCCCCTTCCAGGGGGTGACGAAGCCCGAAAGGCCCGTTGCTGGCCAGATTCTGCTGTTCGTTAGCGGGCACTGGGCGGGTTGGACCACTGTGAGGAGCGGCATCTTCCCCTGTGGTTCCAAGGGGAGATTTGATGCAGTGGCGCAGCACCTCCCCCTCGGACCCCTGAATGGTACGAATGGTACGTGCACTGCTACATGCGAAATGAGTGGCCAATAGCCGGGCCCATCAGGTACCAGTGCGGTTCCCACCAGGTGCCCACCGACAATCTCGCCTCAAGGTCGGCCAGACCATCCACACCACCAACCCACCATGCCTGATATTGTCGTCTCTTTCCCAGCTCACTCAATGAGGAAAACCTCGTATAACATTGTATAATACTACATACACTGCAAGCACGTGAGAAAATAGCCGTTTTATTCCATTTCCGTGTATCGACCTCGCATTCAGCGTGAGCAGGCAGCTCCGTAAACTCAGCTTGCTGACAGGCTGCATTTGGGGGTCTCTCTACTTGGCATCAACCAATGATTGCGCCCAGCCAATTCTCATTTCACACACCGTCTTGGACGGTCTTGGGACCTCAGGGTGCGGCCTTGGCCATTCGGATTGCCAGGAGACGACACCGACACCACATCAAGAAAGTCGCCAGTCTCCACCCAGAAACAGATCGCTCACGACTCTGCATGCACATCCAAATGCCACAGAACCAGGATCTCTTGGCAACATGTGCTCCAGATACAGCAACGAAGGGCCCGCCAACCTGCATTCCACTCCTCAGGGCATAGCGTCAGGTACGTGCCAGTGCGCTCTCAAAAGAGGAGCGCCGGAGACCTTTTGCGGCGACGATGGTGGATCTAAAATTGGAGATGCGCTAGCCAGTGAACAATGAAGCATTGTTCTCCCAGTGACGAAGGACACTTACGACAGCACCTAATCATCATCTCTCCGTTGCTCTCGTACTGTCGCAGGTAAACAGCTGCTCTTGAATTTTATGCAAAGCACAGATGGCAGCCTGTCAAGACTGGAATTGCATGATGTCAAGATTGAGCCTGCCCAGTTCGATGAACTTGAGATTTTACTTGTTTTGGTGCTTGATCAAATAGCTCAGGCGCCACCGTCCAAATTCAGATGAAGAAGGCACATCCAATCCAACCCCGTCCTAGTCTCATCAACCAAACTCCATGACAGCAGCATCCTGCTGTCAAATTATTCCCGCAAGAACCTTGAGATGATCCAAGAATAGCATGGGCTCGAGAAACAAGCTTTTTCGATGCCGACGACTGATGACGCCCCCCTCACTTCACTGCGATTTGGGGTCTTTTGCAGCACCTTTAGCTGGTGAGGATGCGCCTCCGAACGCGCGTCCACCCATCCTCTCGTCGACATGCTCTCGTATCCCACCGGATTCGACAGCTCAATCGCAACACTGGAGATTTTTAGTGGCGCCTGTTTGAGCTTAGTCCATCTCTTTCCCACATGGGCAAAGGCTCGTCGATTCCAATCCACAGTCCGCACCGCAGAAGCACCGCCGTTCGTGGAGAGCGAAGAAGCACTGAACACTGGGGGAGGTCCCACCCAGGCGAGACGCCTCGGAACCCCTGGCTTCCGACCGAGCGAATCCAGGGACGCTGTTTCGTGATGTTTGAGGTCGCTATGGCAAGACAGCGACAGACAGCTTGGACAGTCAGCATGTCATGTGGTGCGCCTCTCCCGCACTCCATCGCGTGCCGACGAGCCCCTTCAAATATCTTCTGGAATGGAATGGGCGGTCGGTCCGCCGCCGCAGAAGCATTGAGGCTTATACATGCCATGCGCTTCGCTCGTTTGTCCACCCGTCGTCCCGTCATTGGTAAACGATTCCATCCCTTTGCCCCCTCTTTCTGTCTTTCTTTGTCGCGAGTCAACTTTTACGCAGCGCGAACAGATGATGGACCGTCACCCTTGGCCCTGTAGTAAACTCGCCCGACGCCGTACAGCAGCGCATCCCACAGCTCGACCGTCTCCAGGACAAGCGTTCTTACTACTCCGCACATGATGTATTTGCAGTCGCTGGTCGTGTCTTCGTGTGTCAATTGTCTCGTGCAAATGTTGGTGATGTGTTTGACGACTTGGTTTCTTTGCTTGTCCCCTCTCCCCCCAAAAAAGATCTAGACCTCGTCAGCGCGCGGGGGAGAGGCCATCCTCTTTAATCAAGACTCCCCTTCCGTCAGAATGCCAGGGTTGAGACTGTTGTGCTTCCTTATCAGCCTAGGCGCCCGTCACCACAGGGTCCAGCCACTCTTGGCATGACCGCATCTCCCGACGAGCCGCTGCGCGTGGGGTGAAGCGATCGCCGCCGGGCGGTGCCGAGAAGACACTGACTGCATCCTGCCAAGCTCCCTCTCAATCCCCCGCGCCGCAGGCTTGCTTTCAGGTGCCCCAATCTGGCAATTTGAGGTTTCTTGTCGCTGACGGTCGCCTGCCGTCATCATGATTTGATTTATCTCCCTCTCACACGCACACCACAGTGGGGATCGACACAGCGGCAGGCCGCAAAAAAGGGACCCTCCCGCTTGCAGGCGGGTGCGGGTACTGGCCCGAACATCAGCGGGTCTTGGCTGATCGCATTCAAAGGCAGCAGAGACAGCGGGCGGCGATCTTCAGGGGAGGCACGACATATGTGTGGTGTTTCGGTGAGCGTCGGCGGTTTTCTAGTATTGGTGTTTATTTGGCTTTTGGCGTTGCGATCAACATTACTGCGCAGTGATTTTCGGGTTGATCGAAACACAACACCGCCTCGCACTCTGCGACGTTTTTCGGTCGTGTTGTTTCTTTCACGTCACTGAACTTGGCTGTCACGCTTTGATGCAAATTGAAGCTAGTCAAATATTGAAAACGTTACAGAGCAGCCTCTCTTGCCACACAATGAGGATGAGTTCTTCCGGAATACGTATATGACCTTCCTTGTCTCTTCAACTTCTCTTTGTACTCCTTCAGCATCTCTTCTCCCCTTTTAGACTCATGAACCACATCGCCGAGTCCAAACCTCTCGGGATCACGACACAATGGGCATTGCGCCGTGATCGAATTCTTTGGCTCCCTCTTCGGCTGGTATTCCAGAGCATCAAAGTATCGATCGCCGTCGTCGTCCTCGTACCAGATATCGCCCTCGAGATCCATCTCGCAACGGTAGCCCGCCAGCTGCAGGGCGTTGCACAAGGCCTGGACAAGGGGAAACCGAGACATGCGGCGGCGGCCCTCGTAGGTTGAGATGTTGTCGAAGAATAGTGTTGTTCCTCGGCGAGGCCGAGAGTCGACTTGCGGGTCTTCGCGCGAGACGAATACATCCGGATCTTTCATGAAGTGATAACACCTGCACTCTCCTTCGTGTCTGGAGCAACACCTACACCTCAGATAGCCTCTCACATCGTAATACCCAAATGACCTATAGGAACCCTCCCGGGTCGAGCTTGAATCTTCACACATCAGACCAGAAACCTCATCAGAATCAGATTCTTCGTCCATCGAATCAGATTCCTCTTCAATCATGCCACAATCCTCCTCCGTAATACTTGACTCTTCAGACGCCATATCGGAATCTTCATCCGAGTTGTCTGATGTCTCATCCACGAAAGACGTGTATGACCCAGCCGAATCTACATGTCTGCCCCTCAGAGGCTCATGATTCCGACAGTTGTAGATGTGGTGTGCCTGGGGAGGGGATTTGTAAATTGTACCATCGATCGACCACGATAAACGATAGGCTGGTCGCCGGACTGCCTCTGCAATTTCGAGCTTGACCTTTTTCAGATCCCCCCACGAGGAACTTACGTTGGTGTAGCTCCATTGCCTTGCCGCCTCTTGAGTGCTGATGTGCACTTGTTTATTTCGAAGATACACTCGACGGATGATCTGGCTCGAATCCGCATCATGGCAAAGGAAATGTAGGAGTAAGCGCTCGTCGTCAATGAAGTTGCGTTTATTCGCGCTGTTTTCCCGGTGTGTATCAAGCACTTCACCCCAAGCATAGTGGCGGGACGCACCAATGTCAAGATCTAAGCCATCATGGAACAAAAACCAATGCGCCATTGGAAAAGCCCCAGATATTATGCTTGCCGTCAAAGGGTTCATCGAACTTCTCGACGGGTCGAATTCGGCACCGGAAAGGCATAATATTGTTGCTATAGCGACTCGGTTTGATGCCGCTGCGTAGTGTAGGACTCCTTCTCCGAGCAGGTCACAGCGGGTAACGTCGAGACCGACTACGAGCAAGGCAAAAAGCACACCCTGTGCATCGTCTGCTTTAGTCGCCGCATGGAGGAGGCTGGATATGCGTGGGATGCCGTATGCGTCCATACTATCCCTGATGAGTGGAGTCGCAAACAAAATCGTGTCAATGGATTTCATATCCAAGACTTCAGGGATCCAGTCGGAATGCCCAATGGACCGCAGAAATCCCAATTTCCACTTGTAATTTTCTTTGACTTCTTGATCCAGATTTTTAGGGTTTTCATGCAATGTAAGCAGTGCTGAAGGATCAATCGCGGGCCAGTCGAAAGTAGCACCGCGAGACAACATGGAATAGACAGCAGAGGGCAAGACGAATCGGAACGCTGAGTAAAGGGCCGGCCTGGTCAAGATACCGTTCAGATTAGGAAGGGGATATGCAACTCCGGAAGAAGAATATGATATCGGAATCGAATAAGTGAAACTTACATTCCCTGCGTACCATTGAAACCATTTGGATTGCAGCCTCGATCAAGAAGGTGCAACAAACAAGGCAGTAGTCGAGATTCCATCGCCTTTGTGTCTGGAAAAAGTCTTAAAGCACGAGGGTCCCCGCTCTCAATCATCCAGAAGATGTGCTCCTTTGCGTCAGCGACATGTGTGATTAGGAACGAATACAAGAAGTACTAACTTCCAGTAGGCCCCGGCCAGTCCTGGCATCGACGTCATATATACTGGCCTGGCCACTCTCAAATAAGTATTTGATTGCTGTTATATCCCATTTTTGACAGGCCTGAAATATCGGGGAGTCGAGCGGTCTCACGTTTCTCACGCTCAGACCAATAGTCAGCGAGGGAAAGGCGACTCCCGACTGCAGTCTTTGGTGTGTCTGGAAATCGAATGCCAAGACTCGCAGACCAAAAAGCCGGATGTTCCTCCTTAGTCGGATCCTCAAGTGTCGGTGGTAACGGCTAGACTCGAAGCTGACGGAAACACCTGGCTGTGCCTTTTGCGATGCACGATTGCTCTCAGGTAAAGCCCAGGACCAACGGTACAAAGTCGTTCTTGAGTCATGCTCTAACAACCGAGTATCGAAGTCGGGGATTTCTTCAATTGAAAGTTGTGTTTCCGGGACATTTTGTGATTTGTCCTGCTTATTCGGAATATCTTTGATGTCTTTTAGTGAAAAATGGTCGAATTGTGTTCTAGGCGCTACAAGTGCATTGTCACAAAGCACGGACAAGTCCTTAATGCGGTATAAGTAATGAGGCCTCTCAGTGTGAGCTAGGTCCATACCTTTGCAATCTTTTGAGAAATACATCTCAACTCCACGATTTCTGCAACAACTGACGGAGAGCTGCGAGAGGCAGATTGAGCCTCTGTCATCACGCCCACATACTTGTCGAAGAGCTAAATTCTCAAATTAGCTTTTGATAGCAGACAAGGGTTTGGGCGTGGGTTTTACATACCTTCTCCGTGGCTATAATATTTTCAGCCTGAAGTACCTTCCCCAAATGCTCGCCTGATGTCTCGCATTCGCTCGCGACATGCTCAAGCCTGGTTTCCATTGCCCGAACAGAAGTCTGGGTCTTGATAGTCAGGCGCCTGGAGATGGGATGTCAAGGTTAGTATATGCTGGTAGGTGATGCGATAGAGACAATTTACTGACATTGTGAGCATGCTGAGAATCAGGTCTAGATCGCTTTCTGCTTTTGTCACTTCCTTGAGAATGGCTTCTGATTTTCTCTTGTCAAGAGCCGCCCAACGCAATTTCTTCACAGTGTCACTGGAAGCCAAATTGGTTTGGAGTGACTTCAATCGCCCCAGACTCTCGATGTTCTCCTGCAAAGACTTCGCCAAGACATCGCGATACTGCGCAGGAAAGATGTCATCCATGTCAAGTCCGAGGGTTTGCTGGTCAAGACCATGCGTCTGCTGAAGAAGATTTCGTACGAGGTCAAGCTTGGCGCCTAGCTGCTGCATTTCTTTGGGGGCATTCTGGAAGGCCAATGTCAAAGTATGCAAGCTTTTGGCAGCTTTCGTACACATGGCAAGGACCTGACCGATCGATGCCACCGCACCTATTCCAGTAAGAGGATCCATATTGTATGAAGTCTTTGAAGCTAATGGGATGCGTTGTCGTCTCTACCACGCCAGAGTTTTGTGCAAACATGAGGAAGCCGAAGGATGTTTAGAAGAAGAGCGCCTCGCAGCCTGACATACACCTGATGCTCAGAAAAAATTTGGTCAGGGCAGAATAGTCAAGGCGGAATTTGGAAGGATGAAAGTGCACTTTTCACGCAAAGCTACATAGGCAGTGCATTTGGCCCAAAGTCTGCATACGGCTTCTGCACCTGCAGCCCCCACTGCCAATCGCTACCCATCCCATCCCACCCAAAATCACCCAGCCAGTCAAACGACATATCCATAGAATCAGACACCCCCTCCGTGAACGCAGGCGACCCATCATACTCATTGATCTTGACGCCGTCCCGCTCCGCCACCTCCTTGAGCAGCTCCCAGCACCGCAGAGTGCTCTTCTCCCCGGACTCAAAAACAGCCCGCTCGATCTGCTCCTGCGACAGGCCCTGATCGATGCCCTCGGCCAGCACCAGCGCCGCCGATACCGTGCAGTAGATCTTGACCGTCGTCTCGCCGGCCCGGACGCGCCGCGCCGCCAGCTCCACGGCGGCGTCCATGATGGGCCGCAGGTCCTCGCTGGCCCGCCGGTGCAGCGTGGCGAGCGAGTCGCGTTCTTCTTCCTTCTTGTGGATGAACTCCATGCCGACCGAGAAGAGGGCCTGCATGGGCACGACGCGGAAGACGCCCGAGCCGTTGCCGATGAGGCGGTCGAAGGCGACGCCCGGGTCGTCTGTTCCTGGTGTTGGAGACTGCGCTGGCGGCTGGGTCAGGTTGCAGACCTCGGCGATCTTGAGGGACGAGTCGAGAGAAACCTTGCGATAGTAGTACACTAGGGGATCCTCGGCTGCGTGCCGAAGCATGGGCTGGTGCAGGGAGATGAAGCTGCGGTAGACCATGAGCTGCACGAAGCGGCAGTGGAACTCGGTGATTATGGTCCGCGGCGTGTTTTTCTGGGCGTCGGTGAGTGTGTTTAAAGCAGTGGTCAAAGAGCGGCAAGCCTTGGTGAGCTCGGAGCTCAGGTTCAGGGTATCGGAGTATGAGTCCTTGGACGTGAAATTGATGACGTGCTCAATGATCTGAAGCCTAAGCGCGTGCGACCTGAGCATCAGTAACTGGGCCGACATGTCTGTAAGCTGATCCGGATGATTGACTGGAGTCTTTTTCATATCCGACTGGTCTGTAAGCTGATCATCGTTGAGATTCGCTGGCAGTCGACTGTCGTAGTGTCTAGGTGAGACGAAGGGCGGGTTGCCGGCATCAAAAGAGGCTTGTAGGTTGAGCTCTAGAACAGTAGCCCATAGCCGGCGGCGCATCTCGGCGCGGTAGACTGTCATCTCTCCCAGATGCTTCGGGTCCCGGTGCAGACCCATGCTCATGGCCCGCCGGACAAGACAGCCAGCAGTCACCCAGCTCAAGTCATGGCCGACGGCACACGCAGACTTGGCGATAGAGAGCATGCACATGATCTGGATGCCAGCAATGGTCATGCCTTTCTTTTCGGGAGGCAGCATCAACCACAATTGGGCCTCGTAGATCCAGTGCATGGCGGAGGCGCGCAAAGAGAAGACGTCGTCGTGGACGGAGGCCCCGAGAGCCATGCACAGTTGCATTTGGATGACGAAGACCGTCGGGGCGGCGATGGGGTTTAGCCAATACCTCTCATACTCAGCGCGAAAGGTGGGCACGTGAAGGATGCGCATGGCTCCCTCGAAAGTGCGAAAGTAGGCGTCGACGAGTTGATCTGCCAGGGCTTTCTCGGGCACGGTCTGCGCTAGGGTATCTGAGGCGAGTGGCACACGCCGGTGTGCCTTGATGGTTCGGGCCAGAGTCTTGCACTTGATGATGGTCCGGTAGGGACCTACTTTTCTGCCCTCGGCTTCTGTGAGGATGGACAGGATCTTGGGGAACTGCGTGCTAGTTAGATCGTTGGCCAGATGATATTTTATGGAGGGTTGAAAATGAAGGTATTACCATATCCTGACCGTTCATCCAGTGACCTTGACTAAAGAAGCGAATCTTGGCAGTCGTCCCCTTCATAGGCGCTGTCGCTTCATCTTGATCTTCCGTATGCTCGTCTACAAGCTTGTCTTGTGGTTTGGCGTCCGTGGCATGAGTATTGGCAAGCTTCTGCTCTAGCTCCTTGACTCTAGCCGCAAGAGCATCCACCGTTGAATTGGCCGCGGCTGGGCCTGACGACGGGCTAGGCACAAGGCGCCTGAGCGATCTAGTGTCTGCCGGAGAAGCATCACCTAAGCGGTCCTTTGCATGCTCGTCGACAACTGCCGAACGAGCCGGCACCAGAGTGGGCCCTGAAAGCCCGGCATCATTGCCATGGGCGGCATTCCTGGTAGTCCTGGAGGCCGGGATATGTGTTGGTGCATATGTGCAAGATGAGATCTCGAGTTTGACGCAGTTGGCGCAAGGGAGTTTGCGGTCACAGCGGATCTTGCGTCGCCGACACTGCTCGCAGGATAGAGCAGGACGGCGGCGCTTTTTCTCGGCCCTGGAGAGCGAGGGTTGTTGGGCCGCCGAGTCCGACGCCACTGGTGGGGTCGGGGTCATTGTCAACTCCTTGATGGAGTTACCTACCCTCATGAAATCAGTCCGGCGAGGGCACAACAGCTCGGATGTACGGAGTTAGAGGGCCCTTGTGGGTTTTATTTGTCAGAAGTTATGATACCACAGAACAGAGAACGTGAAAATGACGTTGGTCGTGGAAGTATCGGATGTCCGTTGAACAGGCATTTTGATTTCAAGGGCGCCTCTCTCTGTTCTAATTGGCTGGACTTTTGAATTCACCGAGCGGGCTAGTCAGTCGGAGATTTGAATGTAGAGGGCTTAAGTTGATGCCCATAAGCGGTAGTGAGTTGTCGAAGGTTGGCTAGTGTGGTGATCGACATGGGGCTGAAACTTAAGCCCGCAACCAACCAAGTCTCGAGACACCGGCGAGAACCACGTCTGACAGAAGGCCCAGACATAGGACGTCCTCGGCCGAGCTCTCTCGGAATAGAATTCAGTTCAGTTGTAATAATCACAATAGCTCGTTCGAAGACGTAGCTACGCTTTAGTCCTTTAATTAGCATGACGTGTTGACGGAAACTTTCGCCTCTGGCAGGGGCTGTTCTCGAGTACAAAAGCATCGTCAAGTCCCTGAACCACCGTCCTACGAGTTGTTGGATAGAATTGTTACCTGATTCAACTTTGCTATCTTAACCTCACTATCAAGATGACTACCGACAAGGGAAGCGATTTTGAGAAAGCCACGGGTGAGGCGAAGCCAGTCTTCCTGGAGGGCGGGTTCAAGGCATGGATGGCTGTTTTGGCGTGCTGGTGTGTCATGTTCAACACCTTTGGATATATCAACGCATTTGGGTAAGATCCTCCCGTTGTCTTGCAACTTCTGGTCGAGAGCTAATCAGATGTCCAGCATCTACCAAGCATATTACAAGAGCACGTTTCTGCAGAACGAGAGCGATTCCAACATCGCGTGGATCGGCTCGCTACAGGCCTTTTTCATGTTCTCTGCTGGCCTGATCTCTGGACCCTTGATGGACCGTTACGGTCCGAAGGTACGCTGCTAAACATACTTGAAATGCTTGCAGAATATCAGGCGCTAATAACGTTGCAGGTGATCCTCATTCCGTGCTCGACACTCTTCGTCCTCTCAGTCATGCTCACCAGCCTGTGCAAGGAGTACTACCAGTTCATGCTTGCACAGGGCGTTCTGGGTGGACTCACGAATGGTCTCTGCTACACTCCCAGCTTGACAGCCGTCAACCACTACTTCTTCAAACGCCGACCGCTCGCCATGGGGCTCGCATCGAGTGGCTCATCCCTCGCTGGAGTGATCTTCCCCATTGCTCTGAGCCGCATGCTCAACAACACGTCGCTGGGCTTCGGCTGGTCGGTACGGATCTTGGGTTTCATCATGCTGGTCTTCAGCGTCGTCTCCTGCGTCACGATTAATACCAATGCGCCGAAGAGAAAGACCGGAGCTCCTTTTGTCCTCGACGCCTGGCGTCACCCAGCATACTCCATCCAGGTCGCTGGCCTTTTCCTCGTTATCATGTGCTTCTTCGTACCGTCCTTCTACATCCCTTCATACGCTCAGTCAGTAGGAATCAGCGTCGAGCTTTCCAACTACCTCATCGCCATCCTCAACGCGGCGTCGTTCTTTGGGCGGATCCTCGGTGGTGCACTTGCCAATCGACTGGGCCGCTTCAATACACTAATAGCGTCTTCGGCGGTATGCGGGATCCTAAGTCTGGCATGGCTGGCCATCGATGCGCACGGGAGCATGATCGTGTTCTCCGCGCTCTTTGGCTTCTTCTCCGGCGTCTTCATTGGACTATTCACAGCTACGATTGCCCTGACTGCTCCCCGCCCCAACGTCATCGGCTCATACATCGGCATGGCGCTGGGCGTCCTGAGCCTGGCCAGCCTTATCGGCACTCCCATCACGGGAGCCATGATCAATCACTACCGGTCCTTCCATCAGGCCATGATTTTCGCAGGGGTGTGTGGCTTGGTGGGCGCGGCCCTTCTCGTAGGGGCTCGCTTGCACTACTCCAAGGCATGGGTGGCATAGCGGTCTGGAAGCTTGCCCCAGGATAGGCGAATGGAGAACCGGTCCACGCAGAGTGGAACGTGCAATCTTGCCAAAATTGCAAGAGCTTTGCTGCTATTGCAAAGCATGTTATAACACTCCATCAACATGGACACTGATCAATGAACTAAAAATTGGGCAGTGCAAGTATCAAGAATGTACATTAGATAAGAGGAGCAAGGAAGATAGACACATAGATTGTAGTGTGACGACTTGAAGCCAATGATTACTGCGCCTTAAGAAATGTCAAGGACATGGGTATAAGACACAATGAACCTGTGGGGTTGCTCCCGAAGGAAGTGATAGCAGCCGTTTCAGCACGACGGAATTTGCACGCCTTTTCAGCACTGATCAGCACGAAAGCTCGCCCAGCAGCGGAGGTGTTCCCCGGTGTCACAAGCTGACAAGAATCTTCCTTGCATTATAAGGGAGGCTCCCCATGCTGTGATAACTAACTACCGGTCCCACGCTAACGTTAGAGCAGGCTTCCCCTGACAGCTAGGCTCGTGATAGTGAGAGTGGGGGTTTTGGAGCCTTGGCTTCTAGGATTCAGTGGGTTTTCTCACCAGCAAGCGATGAAACGATTTCGTTTCAACCCCTGCTTGGGCTCGTTTCTCTAACGGCACCAAGGAACCGGGGTGCCACGCTTGTGATCGACAGATCAATCCCTCCCCTGGGTCCATCAGCTGTCAATTGGGTCGTCATTTAATGACCATTCTTGCATTTTCTGGCTCGTCGCGCACGATCGCGCCTCTTCGCATTGACACCCGTACCAAGAAGTTACCTCCGAGTCGCCGTGCGGGAGGCTCTCTGGGACGAATGCGGCAATGAGTCTAAATTCCCGGAACCACGTAAAGGGAGAAGTCCACGGCTTCGTGAACCCATACACCGAGCTCAATGTCGGCCTGTGGTCGCTCTTTGCCGGTGCCACTGTCCTCCTGGCTCTGAGGCTCTGGGTCAAGGTCACCCGCCGCCATGGGCTCTGGTACGACGACCACATACTGATCGCGTCGTGGGTTAGTGACGAACGTACTTCCAAGATAGGTTGAGACAAGCTAACCTATCCTGACCCTGTAGGTGGTACTGCTGGTGAACAACAGCATAATCGTCCACGAATTCGCGACCGGCTACGTCCTCAAGGACTCGACGGAGAAGTGGGACGACCGCATGCACATCCTGATCAACATATCGTCCTGCGGCACCCTGATCGGACAGTCCATCACCAAGACGGCATTTGGCGTGACGCTGCTGCGCATGACGAAGGACTGGCTGCGCTGGGTGATATGGTTCTGCATCGGCACCATGAACCTGTGGATGCTGCTGCGCATCCTCTTCCAGTGGGCCAAGGTCTGCAACGAGAAGAGCTACCAGAACTATTACCGGCTGGACTTTTGCATCGGCAAGCAGTTCCGGGATGACTTTAAGCAGGGTGGTAATAGTGAGTAGCTGATGGCCGGTGTGATAACCGGTTGGCAAGACTGAAGGTTGCTAACTTGTGGACAGTCTACAACATAATCATGGATTTTGTGTTTGCGTTCATTCCATGGCTGGTATTGAAACCTCTGGAGATGAAGAAGATGGAGAAGATCGGCCTCGGTCTGACAATGAGCCTGGGCATGATGTGAGTCCCATGCGTCGTGTTGCCCGTCTTTATGGACAATCGACTGACTAAAAGACAATCAGAGTTGCTATTGTAGCAGCAGTGCGTGTAGCCTGGAAAGATGAAGGAAATGGGCGTGATGAGTGGTACATGTGTAAGTGATCCCGACGTGCTCCCTGATCAACGCAAGGTCTGACCATTAAAAAAGGGCGTAATGGAGTCTCACAAGTCTGGTAAGTCTAGCTTTTGTTTACTGATGCTTTGGCATTGCAGTGAGCGAGTGTTGACAATCGTGCTAGGTACAACTCCGAGATCACCGGAACCATCATGGTCCAGTGCATCCCCGTCCTGCGCTCGCTGGCCAAGGACATCCACACATCACTAGTGTCCAAGAAGCTGTCCTCGACAATAGACGACAGCCACAAGTCCTTCCGCCTGAGCAGGGCCCGCAAGCGGGCATCGAGCGGTGCCGACGTTGCTGCGGAGAGGAAGAGCATCGACAAGGTGGAGCTGGTGCCCATCACGCGCGAGTTGTCCGTCGACACGAGCCAGGACGCGCGCCTGCCTTTGTCACTGCTGTCGCCGAGCTTCTCGGTCAACTACACGACGCAGGCGTCTCCGCGGTCAGACTCGTGGGGGCTGTCGCCGAGCGAGAGCAGGTTCAGGAAGAGCCAGGACCGGGATACGTGGTCGACGATGGCGTATGATATCGAGAGGGACGGACCCCTGTACGGGCTGTCACCGCCTCCGCCACCGCCGCCGCCTCCCAAGCCATGATTTGGAGTTGAAAGGGAACGCATGTGCGCAACCATTTTTTCGTAATGTATATATGTATTTACCACACCCGCTAGCGGGCATGTCCAAGTAGAGAACTTACAAGGAAATAAAAATCACGACATCCTTCATGTGTTGAGTCTGTTTGAATGAAATGGCTGTTGTGTCGAGGAGCAGCACCAGTGAAGCAACAGTTGAACAGGACGGAGTAGTAGTCGTGTAGTCACTTCATCACACAATTTACTACACAAAATGTTCAAGGAAAGATATTTGTATTTTTGTGTGTACCTATTTTCTTCTACAGCCAGTTTATCACATCCAAATTATCTAGAGCAACATCCCATGTAGTAGTAGTATCTCGATCCGAGCCACTAAGTTAAGGCGGCCGGAGGGAAAAAAGTAAAAACCAGAAAAAGTATGTCTGAAGGAAGGAATACAGAAGTGAAGGGTTTTTGCTTGCTTTGCTTTGCTTGCTCATCATGTGTACATACAAGAAAGGAGTGTCAAGAAGGTTAAATAACGGGAGGAGGGGGGTGACATGTGATGTAGTAGCCCCCCTGTTAGGTAAAACAATCTATTCCATCATCATAAACAACAAGTGATCTCACACTTGGGGAGTCATACGAGCCTCAAGCTCAAAGCTTAGGCCCGGACGGGGGCAGCCCGGCGATACTGGCCGCCGTAGCCGTAGCCGCCTCCGTAGCCGTAGCCCCAGCGGCGCGACGAGGTCGTGCTGCTGCTGGTGCTAGGGGTGCTGACGGGGTAGCCCGGGCTGGTGGTTGTGGCCGGCGGGGTGGTGGCCGGGTAGCTCTCGCTGCTGCTGCTGGGGACCGTCACGGGCAGCTTGGACGACGTCTCGAAGGTGGTGGCGGGCGTCTTGGTGCTCTTGCTGCGCTGGCTGTAGGAGTAGCCGCCGCCGTAGCCGCCCGGGGTGGAGGTGGTCTCCGGGGGAGTGGGCGTGGTAGTCGGGTAGACGTCAGTCGTCTCGGTAGAGGGGGTAGTCTCCGGCGGGGTGGGCGTGGTGGTCGGGTAGACGTCGGTGGTCTCCGTGGAGGTCTCGGGGACGGGGTAGGTGCTTGTCTCAGGCACGACGACGGTGGTCTCGGTGCCAGGGAGAGTGTAGGTGGTCTCCGGATAGGTAGTGGGGGATGGCGTGGTTGTGTCCGGCAGAGTGTAGGTGGTCTCAGGGTAAGTAGTGGGAGACGGGGTAGTCGTATCGGGGAGAGTGTAAGTGCTCTCCGGGTAGGTGCTCGTCTCAGGCACGATCACGGTGGTCTCGGTGCCGGGAAGAGTATAAGTCGTCTCCGGGTAGGTGGTTGGGGACGGGATGGTTGTCGTGTCCGGCAGAGTATAAGTCGTCTCGGGGTAGGTAGTGGGCGATGGGACGTCCGTGGTCGACTCGGTCTCAGTCTCGGGCACGCTGTAGCTGGTGGTTGGCGTCAGGCTGGGGCCGGTGATGGGACCGTTGCTGGTGATTGTGGTGCCAGGGGGCGACGACACGGGATACGTCTCAATGGTCGAGGTGATGGTGGTCCGGGTAGTCGAGGGCGAGGTCCTCACGCTGCGGGTGCAGGTGTAGCCGCGGCACTCGCTGCTGCTCGGGGTGCTTTGAGGGATGGTCGAGTAGATGCTCGTGTCAGGAGTGGTCTCAGTGCTGGGCGTGGTCTCCGGGACGCTGGTTGAGTATTCAGTACCAGGAGTGGTCTCGGGAACGCTGGTGGGAGCAGTGGAGTAGATCGTCGTGCCGGGAGTGGTCTCGGGGACACTTGTTGAGTACTCAGTTCCCGGGGTCGTCTCCGGGACGCTAGTAGAATACTCCGTGCCGGGAGTGGTCTCCGGAACGCTGGAAGATGGGACGGTGGCAGGAAGCGTCGAGGTCACGTAGGTGCCAGGAGTGGTCTCCGGAACACTTGTCGAGTACTCAGTTCCAGGAGTAGTCTCGGGGATAGACGTCGAGTACTCAGTTCCCGGGGTCGTCTCTGGGACGCTAGTAGAATACTCCGTGCCAGGAGTGGTCTCCAGAACGCTGGAAGATGGGACAGTGGCAGGAAGCGTCGAGGTCACGTAGGTGCCAGGAGTGGTCTCCGGAACACTTGTCGAGTACTCAGTTCCAGGAGTAGTCTCGGGGATAGACGTCGAGTACTCAGTTCCCGGGGTCGTCTCCGGGACGCTAGTAGAATACTCCGTGCCGGGAGTGGTCTCCGGAACGCTGGAAGATGGGACGGTGGCAGGAAGCGTCGAGGTCACGTAGGTGCCAGGAGTGGAAGACTCCGGCTGGGTTGGGTAGCCGCTGCTGGGCTGCGAGACGGGGCCAGTCGACTCAATGGTGGTTCCGGGGTAGGTAGTGGTCTCTGCAGTCTCTTTGTAAGCCTGTGAACATAACAAGAGGGAAAAGAACCAGCTCGAGTCACATGTTGACCAGAGTACCTGGATTACAAAAGATACATACCAGTTGAAGATGAGGTGATGGTCAGGGTTGACTTGCTGGTCGACTTGCTGTGGCTGTGGGTGCGAGTCGTCTTGAGAGAGTGGCTGCGAGAAGACTTGCTGCTGCTGCTGGAGGAAGAAGAGGGGACAGTGGCAGGAAGGGTGGAAGTCTCGTAAGAGCTGGAAGGTACTGAGACAGGCGAAGTGGAGTAGATGGTGGTGCCCGGAGGAGACGAGGTGTCGGATGTCGAGAACGGCGGGTACGTCGTGACGGCGGTGGTGGGCGGCGACAGAGTAGTGTACGGGGTGCAGTCCGCAGTGACGGTCGTAGTGAAGGGCGTGTACGAGGCATAGCAGTGGTCACCGCAAGCCGACTCGGTCACAGTGACGGTGACGGTCTTGTAGGTCCGCTTGTCAAGCTGCGGAGCAGCGTTGGCAAGTGCCGAGCTGGATGAGAATGTTAGCCAGCGTACCACCAAGTGAAAAAAAGGGTTGGGCAGGGCTACTTACCCCAAGCTCAGCAGAGCAAAGCGAGAGATGCTGCCGTGCATGATGGCGGCTGTGGTCCCGTATGTGGTCTTGAATCTCTGGATACGGATGTAAACGAATGTTAGTATCTCGAGGGTGCTCAAGAAGAAGCTTGTGCGAGTGAAGAGGAGGTTCTTCTTTCTTGTCTTCGAAGAGAACGAAGAGCCATCTTTATATCCATCCAGAAACTGTCGAACGGCTTGTATTGCCAAGGCATCCTCGCAGCAGACACGACATCCACAGCTGCTGTCCTCCCTATTTTCGGCCATGCAGGTCGACTGTCTGTCTACCTGTTGTCGTCAGGAGCAGACCCGCCCGTCTGCAGTGTGCCTGGTTGTGCAAGGCAAGCAAAAAGATTATCCACCGTCGATCTGGGCCGGCAGTGGTGCGCCCTCCCGCGCTGGCTCGTCCCCCCCGGCACCCGGTGTCGGGAGGAAACGCCACAGGAGCTTCAGGTTGAGTGTTTTGCCATGGTGCGAGAGTATCGCGAATTCCTTCCCGCTCCGCATCTGCCCAGCCTCACCCACCAAACCCCTGCACGAAAACCTGGGACTACGATCGTCCCTTGTTGGGCGTTGCAAACGGCGCCGATGGTAATCTCTCGGCCAGCCAGCCAGCCACCGGGGCTGATCTGCACGTTTACCCACATGAGTACCAGCCTAAGGGCTGCATTAGACCCTCGTATGCAAAAAAGAATGAATTCACTCTGTGTATGGCGTCATTCACACCTATGTGCAGTGCTCCAGTCTCACAATGCAGCAATGGCCAGATGCGAAAGGCGAGCATACTGCAAACATGGCGAGCGACCGGATCCCGTCGTCTAATCCCTGGCCGTGGAACACAAACACGGCATCGAGTAGGACGGCGGACGCGCAATGCCAGAGCTCTTCCAGCTCTTGGATCGGAAGGATTGCGATTGTGCAAGGGCCAGGGGCGGTGGCCTGCTGAACCTGCAACGTGCTGCAAAGAATGCATTAGGGCTGGAGATTTACGAGGATTGGCAGCGCAGATCTGGGTATTTCTTATGATGCTTGGTTTTTGACAACACATCCCAGGTGCGGCTCGTGTGGAGGTCCCTGACCGCCATTGCCGAAACGTTGCTTTTTCGTGCGGGAGAGCGGGCTTGGGGCCAATTGACAGGTCTTTCTGTTGAGTTCTCGCGCGCCGGTAAACGAGGAAAACACGCCTTTGGCTGGCCCGTACGACGACGGGTCAAGGCGTAATTCGAGGGGGGGGATGGGGACAATCAAGTTCAAGGGTGGCTATGTTAGGATCGTCGGAGAATCGGGAGAGGGATTGCATGCTGAAAGGCTACTTGTTCCTGCAGCAGAAAACATGCGGCGTTCCGTAGCTGGGGATACACAACGGGACGCCATCGAGAGCAAATACGGGAGGACGGCCTGAGCTTTTGCTTAGCTCTGTATTACGCCGGTGGTACTGATTCAGCTCCCAACGTATGACAAGCTGGCCTGGAAGAAGCAAGCCTGCTCGCTGCAAGCTTTGACTGCATTGCCCATCTCGCAGGGACGTTGACAGTCCAGCCTGAGGGGGCTGGCCTATTTCGGATGAGTGGCAAGGCGCGTTTATTAATTGTCCCGGATGCATGTTTGAAACTGGACGTGGTCCGTGTCTATGATTGCTTTTGTGCCACGGCAGCATATGAGGGGGAAACAAGGAACAAAGCATCATTGACGAAGCACGGCTCGGTCGAAGACATGAAGCTCAAAATCCCGTCATGGAAAAATCATGGAAGAACATCCCGCTTGTCTATGGGCCTAGACTCCTCCTTGAGGTTGAGCCGGAACACGGCTCAAGGTGTGTCGGCCATGTGCTTGAGAGGCAGGCCCGAACCTTGTTGCTCTCCAACGAAATTATAGCACGTTGAAGATGTCTCGTATCTAAGACCCAGCTGGAGAGACCCTAATTTGAGCGTGTGACGAGGAGCACCGGTAATTGCCAGTTCGAGGACAGATCAAACCCATCTTTGTCAACCTGTGCTACATGGGT
Source organism: [Phialemoniopsis] sp. UDSM-2020 (assembly GCA_018873225.1). Taxonomy (NCBI): domain Eukaryota; kingdom Fungi; phylum Ascomycota; class Sordariomycetes; order Thyridiales; family Thyridiaceae; genus Thyridium; species [Phialemoniopsis] sp. UDSM-2020. Next base: position 4,792,606 of record JAEILZ010000003.1, read on the forward strand.
CGGACGGAAACGGACTCGTTCAACCTGAGGCCAAAGCTTGCTCGATGTGGTATGATATGTAATCTGCGGCCAAGAAGTGACGGTATCACAGACATCGCTGCTTGGAAAGATTGCAAAGTACAGTCGGGGTAGTCAGATGCGGAGCGGAGTACTTTCAGATTTTGGAGAAGCTCCAAGAGCGAGTAGCTGGACACTTGTCTTGAATCCAACGGTTCTCCATTTCAGCCTTTACGACGAGGCAAAGGTGAAGTTCGCACCGGACTTGTCTCCTATAGTTCTTACAAATTCTATCAGTAATTGCAAGACGCCCAGCAAACGTTTCAGCTTCCCCCAGCCTTGCTTCTTCTCGTCAAATCCATCCATAGCTGTGTCGGCTATGGTTGTGAGATCTACAGTCACCTACCCGAAGCAGATTTCGGAAGCTTTCTTGCTTGATCGACACGTCCTGTGCATCTGCATCGGCTATCCTGATGTGAAAATCCCTCATATACATGCTCATTCTGCGAGGAGGTACGTACTTTGCACAAATCTCATCACTTCCTTGCGTGTTGCGTCTGAAGCACTTGGGTAGTATGTGCCAGAGAACAACGCAGCTAACCAGTCCAGTCTTACAGGACAGAACAGCCATTGTAGCTAAGTGGCTACTACTTCTCGGTCCTCCCGCGCCCAAAGAAACCCTTCACACGGCTCTGAAGCGTCTCCTTTCTCTTCAGGTTTAGTCGTGCGATCAGTTCATTGCATGCTTCTATATCGAGCGCATTGGGATATATGACCGACATCTGCGCGCGCTTGCACAACTCGAGCAATGCCTGCCGCCCTCCGTCGACGTACGTGCTCGCGCCCAGATCGAGCAGCCTCAAAGCCGCCTCGAATCTGGCACCCTCAATAAAAGTAGCTAGCAGAGACTTTCTGAACTGGCTGCCCACCACCATATTGACATCTGCGCCTAGATTGCGTAGTCCATCCATGCACTCGAGATCAGACTTGCATTCGGCGGCGTAGAGCATGGGCGGGAACCCATCCGCATCAGGCTGATCGACGTGTACGTGTCCGCCCTCGACGATGTCCTTCACAATTAGGTACTCCCCGTGCACCGCAGCGAGGTGCAGCGCCGTGACGCCGCAGGGCTCGTCGCGCCGGAGCAGCATGATGTCGGGTTTGGCGCCCCGGTCCAGCAGCAGCTTCGCCGCCTTCTCCTTCGCGCCAATGATGGCCACATGCAAGGGGCCCAAGGCGACGCAGCCCTCGCTCTGGGCATTGGCGCGGTCCCGCGCGTCGTGGAAGCAGCTCAGGCCGAACCCAATGCCCATGGACGGCGCGTCGATGTCGCATCCGTGGTCCAGCAGGAAGTTGATCGTCTCTAGGTGCCCGGAGTGCGCGGCGCGGTGCAGCGGTGTGCAGAAGCGCGGGTGGAGCTGTCGGTCCCTGGCGCTGAAGGGCTCTGGGAAGTACTTCGCACTCTTACGATCGAACTTACGCTCGCGATTGACAGAGTAGACGTTGAGCGGACCCTTCGGGTTGCCCTCGGCATCGCGGATGGAGAGCCATCGCTTGAGTGTCCCTGGGCGACAATTCGAGGCCGCCCAAAAGACGACATCGTAGTTTTGTTGAGATATCTCATTCCCATACAAGAGACCCCCAACGACCTCATTCATGTATCGATTTGTCCGCGATAGCGCCGAGACATCGCGCAGGTGCGGACAGCACCGTACAATATGCGAAAGTAATTCAAACGGTAGTCGGCAGATGGGTGGGTCTAACGACTCATCGGTATGCATAGTTGTGGTATGCCATGAACAAGGCTGAGTGAAAGTTGTAACCAGATGAACTGCTGACTTGATTTTAGGCAGCTGTTTCAAGTTCTGTAGTGGGATGACGAGATCACGTGCAACCATGCAGCTCCCAGGTGAAGACTCTGAGGGAGAGCTATTACCGAGGAAAGGTCCAAAGCATTATGTGTAGCATTTGCCAATCTTGCTAAGCAATCTGAAGGAACACCATAACATGTATTGAGAATTACTGGATAGAGGTAGAGATAGCATGCCCCATCGAAGCTCGGACAGAACTATCCGCATACACCCTCTGTGTCTCCCTCCATGAGATTGACATCTCAATTGGTCATGTTTCAAATTTGGCGGTAGACCTTGACTCCGCCGACAATGTGCTCTCTGTGCGGCACACCGTTGATCTCTACGAACTTGGATGTTGGTTCTTGAGCATTCTTGTTGCGTAGTGTCTTCCACTCTCCAAATTTGGGGATCTGGGACAAGGCATAACGTCAGCTCACTTGATTCCTGCCTCCAACATTTTGGATACGTACCTTTTCACCGCATTCCATCGCTTTACAGAACGCACCGTAAACCTCGGAATCTCGTTGTACACCGAGTTGCTCGACAAGTGGAGCCTCTACAGCATAGTTTAGCAAATAGAAAAACTTGGAAAGTGTTATGACAAGACGTTGGCAGCATACCTTGAAGGGGTTCGAGAATAAGTTCCTGGTCGGCGTGATTGAATGAGCAGACCGAAACACGCTCATACTCTTGCTGATCAGCCGGAGGCTTGCATACTAGAGTGAGAGAGTATTCGGATCAGCCAATGTCAGACAGCACACAAGCCCGAATATTGTTATGAACTTACCTCGGTGCCTCGTGGCTTTCAGGATTCCACCCGAGAGGATCTCCATGACGTCCCCCAAGTTGCATACAAGTGCGCCCTTCCGGTACGGTACCCAACGCCACTTCTGATCCTTGCCCAATATCTGAAGACAGCTGACCGGCTGACTAGGAAGGAATGTCGTGGCGCCGTGGTCCGTGTGGTTCGGCAAGATGTTATCAGTTGTGGCCCTGTCGGCTTCCTGCAGCGGATGGTACACCTGGAAGCGGCAGTAGGATGAGTGAGGGAGGACCGAGTTTTTGCCCGGAACTTTCTCCCATAAGGCTTGGTCGGGCAGGCCAAGGATACGTGAGAGGAGGAGGAATAGTCGGCGGCCTACGTGGTTGTGCATATGCTAACAACCGTGTGTCAGTAGAATTTTCATATTGACTCTTCCGGCGTCTCCTACTTACATCGGCGTATGCCAGGATCTCATCGGCATATGGCCTGATCCTCGGTGGAAGGCGGTTCCTCTCCCAGCAGGCGCCATAAAAGTTGTATGCCTCAATGTGATCATAGTCTTCACGGCCTTTCTGCATGGATGTAAGCGTACGGCCTTCGTCTGGAGGTTCCAGACCTGGGCTCGAGACTCTTCTCCTTACCTCTCCCCAGCCTCTCGGCGGCTTGTAACCCATCCAGTCTCCGTTCTCACGGTCCCACTCGTACTCCTTCTTATCCTCGTCGCTCATGGCATCTCCGTTGCAGATCCAGTTGGCCAGGTCAAATACGCGCTGCATCGTATCGTCGTCGACGCCGTGATTGATGATCAGTAGGAACCCTTCGTTGGTGAGTGCATCCTTGCACGTCTGTTCAACCTGTTTCTGTTGCTCAGGTGTGCCGTCTAAAAGCGCGAGGTCGAGCACACGCAAGTCCTGCCATTCGAGGTCCTCCTTGGTTACTGGCGGGGCCTCCCATTTCGGGATGGGACCCTTGCCCGCGGTGTTAAGCCTGAGCTTGGGCAGAGGGGGGACGGTGTTGGTAATGATGACAGCCATATTGCTTGATCTACTGCGGACACTGTACGCAGAGTCTCATGCTATGTTGCGGAAGCTAGGTCGCGGCCGGGCTCGATGGTCAGCTCCGGACTAAGATATACACCATGATATGAATGATCATCCCCGATCATCGGCCCCTCGTCGTGCGAACCTCCTCATCGACACCCACGGTCGTGGTCGCGAGGAGGACTCTGGCTGGCCAATCGTGAGCGTGACATTCTGCCGATCAGCGCATTCTGACAAGCGATTCGCTCGCATTCCGCAGGATGGTTAACTTGGCTACCCTGCTGACCGTGCAATGACCTGCCATAGGCTACGGCCCAGTTTCTCGAGCGCCTTGTTCTCTTAGCGTAGCCGAGGACGCGCGGGGCCCCGTACTCCTCTGACATCAAAACGTTCCTAGCGTAGCCGACCACAACCTGGGGGTGGACAAGACAAACCGGGGTGCCGGGGTAGAAGCCAGGGGTACATATGCACAAAATCTCGAGATTGACATGTCGGCTCCGCTAACTTGGACGTCGGGTACGCGAATGGTCAGCCGTGGCAATGAGTCCACGTGCATCCCCGGATGGAGGAAACACCACCAGGGATATAACTTCACGCGGCGCCCAGATCTGAAGGTGTTCTCCTCTCGTGCCTCTTGTCATTGCTACTCTCTGGCTACACAGCGGCTTTCAACATGTCTCAGCAAATCGCGTCCGAGGCGTCGCGTAAGGATGGCGACCAGATCTCTCCTGTCGTCCAACTGTAAGGAAGGGTCCAAGACCATGACAACACATACCTTGCAGAGACCAATTGCTGACTCTTGGCCTTTTTTTTTTTTTGGTAGTGAGGACGACACGACCAAAGGCGAAGTTGTCGACAAGCCGATATACACCAAACCAAAGCCCGAGAGCATCGCCGGCTTGAGCGATGAGGAACTCGCCGCGATGGAGAAAAAGATGGTTCGCAAGGTCGATCTCGTGGTAATGTGAGTCTGAACACGATCAACAGCAGAGATACAAACAATGCTGATAGGTACAGGCCAATTATTGGCATTCTCTACATCCTGAATTGTGAGTAATCTCGATCTCTCTGTCATATCGGAGAAGGCATGTATGCATGTGAGACTGATCGACTGACCGACTGACTACAGATGTCGACCGTTCCGGCTTGGCCGCTACCCACGTCTATGGCATCACCGAGGACCTTAACATGACTGAGACCGACTTCGCCACCGCTATCTCTATCTTGTTCGGTAGGTCCTTGCATGACAACTATTGAAGCCGGAGGCTTGCTAACACCTTAACCATAGTCAGTTACATTCCGATGCAATTTCCGAGTAACATCCTGGTCTCCCGTATCCCTCGTCCCGGTCTATGTGAGTCTCGGCCTTTTCCTCAGAATGCAAAGAGGATACCTCGGCTGATAATGATTCCAGATATTTGCTGCATGGCTGTCCTCTGGGGTGCTGTCTCAGCCTGTACCGCTGCTGTGAGAACCAAAGAAGCACTCTACGCCGTTCGAGTTGTTCTCGGTATCGCCGAGGCGGCTTACTTCCCTGGCGCTGTGAGTATCACAGGAACCGACTTGAATAAAAAATCAACTGACAACCTCTCTCTTCGCAGCTCTACTTCCTATCAGCATGGTACAAAAAGGAAGAACTCGCCAAGCGCATCGGCGGAGTCTTCATGTTCCAAGCCCTCGGCCAAGCCCTCGGCGGCTTCATCGCAGCCGCTTGCTTGACACTTGAGGGCAAGCACGGCATCGCCGGCTGGCGCTGGCTCTTCATCGTCGAGGGCGTCGTGACCGTCGGCCTCGGCAGCGTCTTCGCCATGATCATGCCCGAGTTCCCGCACAACGCGCGCCTGCTCGACCCGCAGCAGCGCGACCTCGCCGTGTGACGCCTCGAGAACGAGCGCGGCTCCGCCGAGGTGCACGAGGAGGCGACGGCCTGGGAGGGCCTCCGGGCCGCCGTCTCGGACAAGAAGCTCTGGCTGCTCGTCTGGTGCGGCGGCATGGGCCAGGCCATGGGCTCCGTGTTCAACTTCTTCCCTTCCATCATCGCGTCGCTCAAGTTTGGCAAGTACGAGAGCTTGTTGCTCACTGTGCCTCCGTATGTTGTTGCCATGATTGGATACTACATCTGCTCGTTCCTATCGGATGTAAGCCTCACCCTTTTGTTCCTGCTTAGTATCTCTTTGTCTTTTACTAACCCCTCGTCCAGCGATATAACAAAATTTACATCATTATCATTGTGAACCTCATTGCATCAACTCCAGTCTACATCCTCGGCATGCTTGCTCCCAACACAGGATCTCGCTACTTCGCCATGTGCCTGATGCCAGTTGTCTCTGGTGAGTCTTCAACAACAACAGCCCACTTAGCAGTCGTACTGACACTCCTGGATACACAGTCGCCCCGCAGGTCATGCTTTACAAGACCAACGGCATCCACATGGCACGGCCAGCCACAAAGCGGGCGCTGGGCATGGCCCTGATCAATGGTCTTGGTGGGCTTTCCAACGTGTGGACCTCCTACCTGTGGAAGGATGGCGGCCCGCAGTACTACAAGGCCTTTGGTACTCTTCTAGCCTGCGGTATCGTCTTCCTGATCTCCATCACAGGCTACAAGTTCTGGGTTCGCCGGCTTAACAAGAAGCTCAGTGGGACTACGACCCAGCAGGCCGACGTTATGCGCAAGCACCACGTATCTCAGGAACAGGTGGATATGGGCTGGCGGTATGAAGGCTACTAATTAGTCTGAGGAAAACCTGGGTGGCATGAACAGAGGCTGAGCTCGAATCAAACAGGTCGGGATATGATGATGGGATCAATCAATGCCACGCACGCTACAATTTAGCACCAGCCTGTCTTGTCCATAGTTAATTACAACGAAGATCATTGGGAGTTCGGTACGATGACTTCGAGCTACTCATCCGATGCCAGTCGTGTCAGCTCCGTTTCTACATTATTCCATTGCGCAGGGGTGAAGCAGCCCTGGATCCGCTGACCTCCCTCATGGTCTTTGGCATGAATGACAAATATTCGCGATGCTGTTGCCTCGTTCAATTCAGTAACGTCAACCAGTACCGGCTTGCCCACAGACGCGGCCCCAGTCTTTGCCTTGACCACAGCGGGAGCAAAGTCCACTGCTTCCATGACCCGCGCTTTGGTCCAGTTCGTAAAGACAAGCAGCATGGCGCGAGGGCTCGTCGCAGCGATCGGTTCCAAGGCCCTCGTCCTTCGGTTGTGCGCCGCAGATCTCAGAGCAGCTATGGTCTGGGCCTCGGTGGTCTGTGTCTCGATGGACTGGCGGAACTGCAGGGCCGCTTCTCCCAGGGGTTTGCTCACGGCAGCTCCTGCTGTGGTGAGGGTGTAAAAGAGGTGGGATAAATTCTGGACATAAGCCCCTGTGACTTTGACGATGGAGTCGGGGAGACGAGTCCGAACTTCAAAAGCGCCCATGATGGAGACTGGACGAGACGCCGAACTGCCCATGCAGGTCAGACGAGAGCCCCACGCCATGATGATGTCTCCGTCGCTAATGAAGCGCGAACCCTTCTCACCCACTGGCAGCGTAGCTTCGGCTTCGGCTCGGAGCTTGGCAAATGCCTTTGCTGGTAGGTAGATCGCACGCCGTTGAGGCTTTGGATTGCGGATCATGTCGATGATGAAGCATATGACAAATATGATCATGCCGATTGTGCTGAGCAGGTAGTCTCTCATGACATATGGTTCGCAATCCTCCTCCTTCATCTCGACCAGCTTCTGTATTGGATCGTCTCTGTAGTCGAGGAACTCTTCAACCTCCTTTTCACGTCCTGCAAGAACAAGAGACCAGTTCTTGAGCAGGCACTTGATTCCCGCCACATCACTGATCGAGTGTCGCCAGAAAATGCTGACGGCCGTAGCATCATCAAAGGACCAGATATCAAGTCCGAATGGCGGTAGCTCGTCCAAATACACTTGATCTTTGATCTGCTCGTCCTCCACATTGTGGAAAAGATCTCCCATGACGGGTTGAATTGATGGATGGGAGCTACTACCCGGCAACTGTGACGCCAAAGGATGCTCACGCCTTGGCATTGGGGCCACAGTATGTCTGTACCGAAAGGCTGGCCGTTGAGCAGTGAATTCGCTGGGCACATGGATCTCCATCCTGCCTTTATCCTGCGCGTGTCTCAGTCTAGCCCATCCAGTCCGTGATGATGAAGACTTTACCTACATTCTTCCGTAATCTACCACCAAGTTTCTTCCAGCCGCCGATTTCAAGCAGGCGTGTCAAAGAATCCTTCAACAGCTCAGCGTCCAGCACGTCATCGAACAGGAGGGTCATCTTGAGCACATAGCCAAGCGAAGGATCCGAATCGTCGACCGCAAACGACTGGATCACATCGTCGGTCGGGATCCGCCGGAGTTGGACGCCATTTCCAAAAGGCCAGACCATCGTTATTGGTTGTTCTGAAGCGATATCTTCTTTGCTAGGAGCATCTCTTTCGTTTAATTAAGGGCAGAATCGTAAAGGGGTCGTTGAAAAGCTTTGGCTGATGCCGCATCGCTTGTTATCTTAGTGCTGACGCTTCCCTCGACGCGCAACGCGAACCCACTTTGTCAGACCAAAATGCGCTTTAGGAAGTACAACGATCCACTTGGTACTTCCAACCATCTTCCAGAAGCTGCGCAGCATCGTTCTAGACGATTTCGGTCCGTACGAGAGGCCCAGAAATATCACCTTTTCCGGTCTGAAAGCCTGCCGATACTTGCACGCCTGTATAAACGAGACGCTCCGCCGCAACTCTCTCGTCCCCGTGAATGGCCGTGCCGCCGTCAAGGACACGACGCTGCCCCGTGGCGGACGGCCTGAGCCCAGTCTACGTCAGGAAAGGCCAGGCGGTATTGTACTCGACGCACGTCACCCAGCGCTCGAAGGAGTACTGGGGTGTGGATGCGGATGACTTCAGACCGGAGCGGTGGGAAGGCCTGAGGCACGGGTGGGAGTACCTGCCGTTCAGCGGGGGCCCGCGGATCTGCATCGGGCAGCAACTTGCGCTGACCGAGGCAGCCTACATCGTTGTCAGACTGCTACAGCGTTTTGACACCATGGAAGGCGTCGACGTTCGAGAGAGAGAGCGGTTTGCCCTAGGCCTGACGAGCGCACCCGCGGATCCGATCAAGATCAAATTCCACAGGCAAAAGCGTGTATGAGGCGTGAGCTCGAAGGCGATAGAGCGAGAGTGTATCAGCCCTCGAGCCTTCTGATTCTTCTCCTCTAGGCTAAGCGAAGTTTGGGACCCAAGGCGCTGTCTGGATAACACTTTGTAGCTTGAGGTTGTAGGGCAGACTCAGATGAGGACCAAGATCGTCATAGTTCCAAACCGCCTCGAGAAGCCCTTGAACAGAGTCTAAGTGTCCCGATTCAGTTCCTTGACTTGACCTTGAGATTGTCTGCAAAATGCTCATCCGCTGTAGATCGGTCGACGCTTCGCAACCAATGATAAACAAAGGCCAAGGTGTTTCGCAAATTGACATGTAGTTGAGGACTTTCAATCCGTGGCTGACCAGAGCTTGGTGTGATGGCTCAGTTCCGTCATAGCCTAGTGTCGAGCGATTGATGTAAAGCAACCCTGCGATACAGTATAGAAGTGTAGTATGCGGTAGAGAGTGAGGCTCGGGCATGATTGCCGATTTTGAGAGTGCGGACAGCTCTCGACGTAGCCGTGACTCCACTGCGAGAACCTTCTGTCGTTGAGGTTCTGAAGCCTGCGGTAGTAATGCAACATCAAGCACTTCCGATATGCCTTCCAGAATGCCGAACGAGCAGCCAATAGCCTGGGGGTTCTGGGAAGTACCTTGTTAGGATTCTTCAGAAAGCTTGGAAGGGGAAAACTCGGAGATAACAGAGACGAGGAGCACACAATACCTTTGCAGCTGAGACCTCTGGGTACTGGTGCAAATACTTGGCCGACTTCTCGCGACAGACGCCCAAGCGCGGATCATCCTTCCAGTACATCTGCCCAAATTGCGCCAGGGTTTCGTGATAGTGAATCCAACTGAAAATAGTCTCTCGACCTTCGGCATTGACCTTCTGGGTTGCAATCTTGGACTGTAGAATCTGTTTGACGCCGCACAGGTATACCGCCCAAGCCGTTGAAGTCGATGCGTGTATAGTCTATGTTCTTGGTAAGCTGGATTCACGTACTTGGTATTGAACGACACGCCTACCTCATACAGGTAGAGAAGCATGCTAGCAACGAGGTTGCTGATGGCTACCTGGATCGAGCTGTCTGGATCCAGAGAGGCACGAAGCAAGGAGGTCGCCCTCAGCTTGTACACTGAGGCCTGTTGATCGCCCCATAGATGCAGACATGTAAGGGCTAATATGCTATTCAACACTGCTTTCGAGGATGGCAAGGAGTCGGACAGTGCAATCCTGAAGAGGAAGTGGCTCAGAGGCCCTAAAGGGGTGGTCAAGAGGAAACGATGGCCATTTTGCGTATCTGAAAACGCGAGTCAACATCGGCCTCAAGGGTTCAAGTTATGCATGCGTACAATAATAAAGTAAACGCGACTCATCTTGATTTACCAGCGACAGAGAGGTGGTTTTCGGGGCTGGAAGTTCGAAGAGTCTAGGGTTCGATGGCGAGGGCTCTATTTCTCCTTAACAGACCGCATAATGCAGGGGGCATTACGAGTAGCTCACCTTTGACGATTCCACCAAAGACATCATACCAGGAGGATATATGCCAGGTATGCATGTTTACAAAGAACCGGCCGCCGTGTCTTCCGCGGTGGTGGACCAGGGTACGGGTGTTCGCAAGCGGAGTGTCAGCTACTATGGCTCTCTTCCTGTCCCCGACTCTGGGCCAGGACAGGCGAAGTCCGTACCCCTGGCATTTCCGATTCGCTTTGGCGCAGTTTGCACAGCTCGGCGACCCCAAGTCACATCGGATCCGCCGGTCTGCATGTAGCGGTTGCATCAGCCTCTGCCGTTTCTTGGTATGAAATCAGTGTGTACTTACCTCGGCAGGTCCCGCAGGACCTTCTGAGATTGTGAGTATGAGCCATAGGAGAGAAGTCGTCCCTCCGAACCGTCAATGAATGAAAGTCGATGCGACAGGTTCCTGAGAAGCGGTGCAGGTCGCAAGTATTCGCGATTGAACGAAGTCAGTGAAGTCAATATGTGGATTAATAATCGACTGATTTCGGCTTAGCTTCTCCAAACCTCGGTAGCGTCACGCCAATCTCGCGGATTTTCGCCTCGACAAAACGGGGATCCAATCATATCGCAGGAAACAGCCTGACTCGGACGACATCCAAGCTAAGCCCTTGCACTCACGCTCCAACACTACTCTCGCGCAGTCTTTCTTATGTCGAACAGCTATCCAATCCCGTCGTGTCTGTCGTCCGAATTGGTGCGAGTTGTCCATGACAAAAGACAGTTGATTTACACCGTTTCTAGCATCACTTACAAAGCATCGTCACAAGCCCATGTAAATGAGACCGATGATGATTCCAGCGGGCGTATCAGTATTTTTGCTCGTTTGTCAGCTTCTCGTATTCGAATCTCATGGTAGGTCTGCGACGATGCAGAAGTCAGAAGCCAATGGTATAAATGGTCTCAAGCTGGCCAGCCGATAGACAGGCGATAATGTTCGCTTTCCGACAAACGCACCTTTGAGAGCTGCTTGCATGCACATACTTTGTGATAAATCATCGAGAAAGAACACATAACACAACATGGGGGCAAAGTGGAATCCTCACAGCGACATTCTTAACCTGACGGGAAAGATAGCTGTTGTTACAGGCGCCAAGTATGTTCTATGAAAGATTCGAACTAAACTGACCCAACTAACTCGAGGGGCAAGTTCAGGCATAGGTCTGTACACAGCCCTGCATCTGGCTCTGAAGGGTACAAAAGTCTACATGGGCGCAAGAAGCAAGGCAAAAGCCGAGCGAGCTCGGGAACAGATACTATCTCTCCACCCCACTATTGCGAGAGATCAACTCCCATGGCTTGATGTCGACCTCAGTAGACTTGAAAGTGTCGTGGATGCGGTCGAGAATCTGAAGTCGAAAGAGGACAAAGTTGACATCCTCAGTATGCCTTGCTAAGCCTCTCGCTCACTGATTAGCGCTAACTCATGATACAAGTCAACAATGCAGGCGTGGCGACCAAGGATGTCGAGTTGACAGATGCAGGTTGGGAGATGGCAATGGCAGTAGGGTATGTTCACTTGCCAATCATGCCGCAGTATAGCATGCTGACGCGAGCGATGTGTAGGCATGTAGGTCATTTCGTTCTCATAAACGGCCTTCTACCGCTCCTCAAGAAGGCCGCCGCCGAGAGAGATGCAGATGTGCGAGTTGTGACGGTTTCGTCAAGCGCGCATTTCGTGTTCCTGCCATCGGACTACGAGTTCAATTTCTCGGACCCAGGCTTTCTGGCCGGCAAGCTTCCATATGAGCCCTGGAAGTATCGTTTCCTACAGAAGCCGATGTTCAACATCAGTCTGCTGCACTACAGCATGGCGAAGCTAGCAAATGTCTTGTTCGCCCAGGAACTGCAACGACGTCTCGACAGCCTCGGCGTTCCAATCACGTCGCTGTCGGTCAATCCGGGCGCAGTGAGAAGCGACGGCGGCGTCAATGTTTTCGCCAAGCCTCTTCAGCTTGTCATGAAACACGTCATGGTCAGCCTTGACGAAGGATCATTCACCACGCTCTTCGCTGCAACTGCACCGGAAGTGTGGCAGAAGCCGGAAGTATACAAAGGCAAGTATTTGGACCTGGGAGGGAGAGTGCAAGAGCCGCACCCGGTAGCAAAGGACGAACGCCAGGTGCGAGAACTTTGGGATACTACGACGAAGGAGGTGAACAAGTACTTGTCTGATCATGGGCTGGACCCGCTACATGAACTGTAATGAGTATTTGACACTGCTAGCATTGTGATACGTCTTCACTTATGGAGGCAGGTCATTGACTACCCAGGTACTAAGACAGTCATGATTTCATTGCGAAGCTTAGTGCTCGCTAGGTACTTTGCTCAAGCGCACTGCTCTGTTTCAATACGTATGGTCTCCGCATACCATCGATTTCTGATCGACCCTTTCGGACGATCTCTCATCTCCGTTAGAATCAGCTCGGGTATGGCATTGAAACGACTCCAGCCAGGATCGTCGAGAGAGCGACAACTTCCAAGTCGATGATAGGTCGTCAAACGTAGCTTCCACTTTCCCTCACTGGGCCGGTCCATGAATGGTTGCTCGAATGCTACTCCCAAGTGCACCTCGTAGTCCATGAAGCAATGACGGCAAGAGCCAGTAGCCAGGCCCCCTCCCATTACCATCTCAAGCCTCAGAGCGTCTAGAATGGTCCTTTCGTGACCAAAACCTTTGGCCAGGTATTTGTGAGTACACATCGGTAGGCATATCCCTTCCAGCACCATCTGGAGCCGGTAAGAGTTCCCGGCGGCCCCGCCCTCAACGGTGTAACTACACTGGATATACAGGTCGTCATCAATGATTCTGGCCGTGCGCTCGTAGCCAAAGTCCCACAAAGAATGATCCTTATCACTCATCACAAAATCACGCGAACTCGGTCCTGTTTCCTTCTTTACGCGTTTCCACGATCTTCGGACTTCTTCTGGGAAAGAGCCAAGGGCGAGATGCTGCTCTGATAACGCAACTATCGTAGAGTCCACATTGTCGTCATCCCTCGAGAAGGGGAGGTGCTGCGGCCAGGGATGATATCTTACGTGGCTGAAGTATCTCTGGAACTTGTAAGACTTGTTCAGATGTGATAGTGGAATGCCGTAGTTTTCCCCGAGGAAATGTCGTTGCATGACCAGGCGACATTCGAAATAGCTCCCCGCAGGACCGTGGTGGCACGTGTCATGGGCATAAGGCCCGAATTTAATGCCACCCTCTTTCCAAAGCCTCTTCCGTTCGTGGACCATTGGACGGTTGTGTTCCTTGAACATGTTAAAGTATACGGTTTCCTGGCAGTTGTGCGTGATATGTCGCTCCCAGGTGGACTTGTCGTTGGCATCCAGTCGGCAAAGTCGCGAGCAGCCCACGCAAAGAAAACGTTTGGGCCAGTTGTTCTCAAGCATTCGCAGCAATTCCGTCCACTGCCAAGGCATCATGTCAAGTTCATGGATCCCATTGGGGAATTTGAATTGATAGCGGCCCTTGCAGGTCAAGGCGAAGCAGATTCGCGATTCCAGTGGCAGGAGATCAACGATCATTTTTATGGTTTCCTCGGGCAAATGCCGGAAGGGGGAGGACCTGGGCGTTGCCATTTTCTTTGGTGACGACTTCTCTGGCTCAGAAATGTCGGATGTTCTGGTGTGCAAGTTCTTCGTGAGCGATCGGCATCGACTGTGAGAAGGTGAGACTCAGTGCTGGTCATATGAAAAATTTGGGGACTTCATAGTCCACCTATTCTCTCTAGGTGCAAAAGAATTTGACCTGCTTCTAAGCCCATGCAATCAAGCTGAGACCCAAAGGAGAAATAAGGTAAAACGGGTGATGCATATAAGCTTCTCAAACACTAGAGGACACAACCGTGGAAACAGGAAATCAATTCATTATACACATCAAGTGTCGACATACAATAGCAAAGCAACCACGGACGACATAAAGTGTGATCCAATAAGAAAAGATTCCTAAGCAGCAGCACCACTGGTAGCCGCACTGGTCATGACGTAGACATAGTACAACTGGAGCGCAGACGTGAGCGCCGCGAGCTCCCACTCCTCGCCCATGGTACCAGTCAGCCCGCTGCCCATGAACGCGAACCGTATGGCCTTGGTCCAGCTCCACGTGGCATTCAGCGCAATGAGCGCAACCACCTCGCGCCCGTCGCTCGTGAACCCGGGGGTCTTGACCGCCGTGCTGCTCCCGCCGGCCTTGGTGTTGGGACCCTGCAGGCGCACCAGCTTGTAGCCCCACGACGAGCCCTTGGCCAGCTCCTTGATGTCGTCGCCGCGGCTCGACCGCCACTCAAACTCCTCCATCTCGCCCTTGGGCCCCACGGGCATAGTCAGCGGCACGCTCGACCGCGTGATGGTCGCCGCCTTCATGATGATCGTCATGTCCTTGCCATCCGGGCCGAGGCGGCCGGGCAGCGTGACGACGTACTTTGTCTGGAACAGATTGGCGCCTCCGGCGGTGGCGATAATCTTGTCGTTGTCGTTGGGCCCGTCGCGGAGGATGATGGTCGGCTTCCTGCCCGTCAAGCCGCCGGAGTGCGTCTCGACGGCGAAGAGGGGATTGTCCTTGGTAGGGCCGAGGTAGAATGTCCGCGAGAGCTTCCATCTGTAGTAGCCGTTCATGGACACGGGGAACAGCTTGACTGCCGGGGCGACCACCTGGCCCTGAGCATCTGTGTAGGGTGGAGGAGCGATAAGATCCACGTCCTGGTCGTCATAGGGCGGGGCCTCATCGCCAGCTTTGTCTTCGGAGCGACCCATCTTGACAACCTTGCGAGATAAATTTGGGCGATGTTTTTGGCGCGTCGGACGGTTTACGAGTTCCGATTACAGTGTCATGCAAAAGGACATCTTTAGAACCTCAACGAGTCTTATATCCTCGTCCGCATCGAGACAAGAGAGGCAGTGAAGCTGAGCCACGTCGATCTTAGTACCGGCTTCCCAAGATCATCTCACCCGGCCCCGCTTACACAGCGGGGTCATCCAACACCTAATCACCCCATGGAAATCATCTTTGCCTACGGCTTTTGAGTGTTTCTCTGCTGACATACATGAAAGCCGGCGTGCTGCCTGCATGCATAGCGCAAATGTGAGCCCAAGTAAGCATAGCTTCATATCTTCTGTTGGGTTGAGCCTCTCCGCAGAGATGGTACAATCGACATGATTTATACGAATCAAGCATAGCGTGAAAACTTTATCTCCATGCGCGCGTTTCGTACCCGCCGATCATCAGGTCTCCAAGACGCTTGAAGGTTATTTGTCCGGGATATCGGCTGGGCTATTTTTAAACCTCGCAATCGGGATTAAAGGGCCAATCTAGATGTTTATCACCACTGAAACCATCCAAGACAATAACTCTGAGCTTTTCATACTCCGCGATCTTCATTTCTTCCAGTCACTCGACGAGCTTACTAGTTTCACAACAACTTCAGTCCTAAGCACGAGCAGACAGGCAAGTTTGGAAACTACATCTTCAATCACTCTTCTCACACGTCACAAGTCTTGCATGTAGAGGTGTCTCGAAACATCTTGGAGAGGGGTATCTTATAAAAGCATATGCCAGCTACTATTGAAATCAGACTTATACCGTGACCTCACTGATCTTGCACTCGACAACAATCGGCTTGTCCTTTTCCAGAATGAATCTTCCCGCGCCGACGAACAACTTATCTTCAAGCACCTTCAGGTTGTCATCTCCAGATTGTAACAGGGTGGATGTGACTACCAGACAGATCATCAGTATCGAATCAAGATATTCACAGAATGATCGACTTACAAGCATCACCAAAGCCAGTGGTCTGAGCATCAGAGGCGCCATTGAGGATTTTACCGGTCGGGCCGGTCAGGTCAACAATTCCGTAGTACTTCATCCGTATGAATGAGCCCGAGTTCTTGTCTTTCACGACACTGTCCACCTCGAGCCGAGCGCGCTTCCCATCTGGGTCAACCGTGATGCAATCCGCACCGTGCTCAAAGGTTCCATCAACTTGTACTGAGTACGGTGGCTCGGACTTGAAGGTGCTGACACCTGGAATGAAGGGGATGTGTACTAAAGCCGCGGCCTTGGTGGAACCGACCGGGAAGGGAGGGTTGATGCTGATCTATGAATGTGTGAGCCTGACTTCAATGACTTTGCAGTAGAAAAGTAGAATGAAACTGGCTTACTCTCGTTGTGAACGCTGGGATTAACTTTGGAAAGCCCATTGTGATGATGGTATTCTTGACAGGAAGGCAATGAAAGAGTTCCACGCGGACTATTCGAAGTTCCGAGTAATGCTCTAATTGATTGAGACTTATTTGATTCATTACACAGTAATTGCTGATGCTCAATGGCTCTTTTTAAATCGAGTCCCGGAACGATTGTGTCCAACGGAGCCGGACCGGCGAGACAGCGCCGGTGCGGGATCATCCGGAAAGCATGTGGGTCCGAGGTGCTCACCTGGACATCAACCCGGAGGGCACCGGGTGAGACGACGCTTTATGTCTCATAACAACTCGTGCTATGACTCTTCAATAAATGCCAATATGGAGCTGAGTAGCATGTCTATACCTCAAGTAGCCGACGTCTGTGTGATCGACGGATGGGCCCGAGCTTGTACTGAGCCCGACTCATCCCGAAAAGCTTCACGCACGCCCAAGTAGTATGGTCGGATCACTAATCCACAACGGTGAATGCATAATCGTAGTTGCCCAAGTGAGAGAGATCCATTTAGCACAGAATCTCAGATAGCGACACATGTATTGTCTTCCACTATATTCTACTGTACACATATCCAAGCTCTATTGTGCGCCTGTATCAGTATCGTTGATCATGGTGACCGTGAGTAGTCCTGTCATAGTCCCGAGATGGCAATGTCTGACCCCGTTCTGAGCTCAATGGAGGCTGGTGTTGCGAGGTGAAGGAAGCCTCACGGGACGGGGATGCTGCTCTGCCGCCATAGCCGCCCCTGGCAGGGTAGTCATAGTCTTGGGATCGCTCAGGTGTCAGTCGACTCGTACTCGGGCCAGGCGAGTACGCTGGGCCACGTGAAGGATATGACCTCGAGTCTTGCCAGTGCTGTTGGCGCCCGTGATGTGGAGATGGCATGTCGTTGAGCGGCCGACCCGCGCGTTCCTCCCTGAGCGCGGCCAGCTCGCTGTCCGTCTTCCGGAATATAGTCTCTCTGTAGGTTTTGAGGTCTTCAATGGCCTTTTCGATCTGCTCAAAGTGCTTCCGGCCCAAATACCGAGCGCCGCCATCCGAGTCGCTTCCCTTGGTCTCATAAGCGAGCGAAGTGGCGACTTGGAACGCGTTGCGGATCTGTCGGCCGTTCCACCAGGTAACCTGTTCTCTTGACCTCTGGAATGGCTCGATGGCGAATTGTCTAAGCTCGTCTCCTCTGATGACCAGCTTAGGCTCTCCGGTGATCATGGCTCGCTGCTCCGCTATCTTCTCTGAGCGATCTATGTTCATATCGAATAAGGCTAGTGTTTGGCCCAGATCCAGGTCGGGGAAGTCGACACTGAAGTGTACCCGGGAGCTGACTGCCTCGTCTATGACTCCGACGCGGTTGGTAGTGAGGAACAGAATGCCCTGATAGTACTCCATTGTCCTCAGGAAAACTGCGAGTGTATCGAGTCAGCGTGATCTGATGATTGTGACTTCTTTGTAGTATTACTTACTAGAGACTAGGGCGTTTCTTTGGATGTTATCATCCTTCTTCTCTCGTTGCGAGAGCAAGATGTCCGCCTCGTCAAGAAGCAGTACACAGCCCCATTTGTTAGCCAACCGAAAGACCTCAGTCAGTGTTGTTTCTACGCGATCGAGATCGATGCCGAGGTCACCGCAAGTAATTGGGAAGAGTGGTCTACTGTGGGACGATGCGACTGCCTCAGCCGTGGCCGTCTTTCCCACGCCAGGTGGTCCGTGGAGTAGGATGGCGAGCCCTCTGCCCTTACCCTGGATGAAATCTTGTTCCAGGATCTCCATATCAAGAGCTTCCAGCTTCTTTTGTAGGTCTTTCTTCTTGAAGTGCTCCCGGACAACGGACTTCAGCATCCCCTTGACGTTCTCTGGGATCTTGAGATTGCCGAAGGGGTCATCGACTACTGTCTTACGAGGCTTCAAAAAGCGGATGTCCGCGTTGAAGAATGCTCGGTCACGCAGAGAATACGCACAGAGACGCGAAGGCAGGAGCGCGAGGTCCTCGTCAGTGAAAGTCTGTTTGCTGGCGTTTCTCTCAACCTCTCTGACATCGAGGTCGATCACGAAGTTGTCCTTGTCGGCCAGGCGGTTCCACTCCAGGGAGGAAATATCGTCCATCTCGATGACGACTTCCCTGACTTTATTGACGACCTGAGACCTGCTCTTGTTGGACCACTGCACAATCATAAAGGGGTCGTACTTGGTTGTAGGCGTGAATGAGCTCTTCAGATAGGCGCCAAAGCCGGGCTTCCAGGCCGCGTGCAGCTGGAACGCCTCCTTGAAGTCGATGATGACGTCGCTCGAGATGAACTGCGGCGTCCGCATCTCGTTGCCCTGCTCGTCCTTGATGATGTCCCCCGCCGGGTCACGGATCTGCGTCCACCCGTTGTACGTCATGTAGGCCATGGCGTCCTGCGTCTTGCTGATGATGTCGCGGAAGCGCCGGCCGCGGTCGCAGTACTCCTTGAAGAGCGCGTCGAAGCCCTTTTCAAACTTGGCCGGGTAGCAGATGAGCCGCGTGACCGCGCGCTCGCCCTCGAAGCACTTGATGGTGAACTTGCGCGTGACGGCGGCGTACGACTCGCCGTCAAAGTCGATGTAGTAGGCCAGTATGCTCGTGTCCGACGGCTTGGTCGCCCCGTCGCGGCGGAGCTCGGCGCCCGTCTTCTCCAGGTCGTCGACCTTCCAGTCGAGGTTGTCCTCCCAGATATGGAATATCCGCCACAGCCGGGGTCCTCCTGGGCCCTCCAGGGTCTTGTGTGTGTCGGACTGGGAATAGACGATTGCCAGATTGACATCGTCTCGCTCAAATATCAGCTGCCCAGGTCTGAAGAGGTACCATAGGTCCTCGAAGCGCACTTTAGTTCTGCCGTCATACGTCACGCTATCAAATTTGTGGAAGTTTGGAAGAAGCTCTGCTCTCATGAATTTCAAGTAGCATTGGAGCTCTTTGTACTGCTCGGCGGTGATCGTGTCAAGATCGACTTTCAATTCGTCGGACTCTGAGGTTGCCTTGTCAGACTTGTCGTTGACCTTGGTCTCGGTGCTCTTGACGGGGCTTTTGGGGGCCTCTGTGTCATTGGCCTTTGTTGTCACTTCAGTAGGTACAGCATCGGTGCTGTTTGGAGACGTTTCTTCGGTCTTTTTGTCCTCGGCGGTGGCAGCGTTGGGTTCGTCTGCCGCTCCTTCTTTATCGGTTTCATCGGTCTTCTTGGTGTCGCCGTCCTCATCTGGCAAGCCAAGTCTCTTCCTGATCACTCCCACCTCCTCTTCGACCTTGGAGTGAAAGAAGATCAAGAGCTTGAATGGCTTCAAGAATGTGTGAGGCTTGGAAGACCATGACACCTCGCCGGTGACCTTGGCGAGCAGCGCAAGAATGACAGGTGAATTTACTCTCACGCGCTCAATGATCCTGCGCTCGTCCTTGTTGTCGCTCTGCTGGGCTGCTCTACGGTTGAGCCTCTTGCGTGGCGCCTGGTCAAACGGCTTGCGCTTGTCGACGGCGAGCCGCTTGAGTTGCTCCTCCTCCATCTCGACGTCGAGCTCGTCCGAGGCCAGCAGCGTCTCGACGGCGTAGTTGCTCTCGTCCTCGCTGTAGCGGTTCTTGAAATGGTCCCACGTGCAGTGGCGCACCTCGGGCTTGGTGTGGACCATGTGCCGCTCCTTGGACTCGCTCGCGTCGGCCGGGTCGTCCTCCTTGGCCTTTTGTTGGACTTCGATGGTCGCCATGCGCGTGTGCAGGTCCTTCATCCAGTTGAAGGCGATGTCGCTGGTCAGGGCGCTCTGCGTGAGCTTCGCGTAGTCTTCCTTGATTGTTGCCGTGTCTGCGTAGAGACATTGGTTAGACCCTTTGAACCGATATCATTCTCGACGGTTGCTCAACTGACCTTTCTTCGTCTCGTCTGCCGTTGAAGCTTTGGGAGCCGGCTGCTCCTCAGGCTTGGGCCCCGAGCTTGCCTTCCCATTTGTGACGGCATCAGGCTTTTCTGGTGCATCTTGGTCTACCGGATCTTCTTGCTTGACTGCCGGCTCTGCTGATATCTCAGGCAGCTCAATTTTCACCTCTGGTTTCTCTGCCGGCTTCTCCTCCTCGTCTTTTGATTGTTGGTCGACGTTGGTCAGAACATCGCTCGAGGGAGCGTCTGTAGGCACTATTGCAGCCGAAGCAACCTGTGTGACGGTCTCCGACATGGTGGAATTTGGGGCCTGGGAAAAGGCCTAGAAACGCGACTGATCAGGTCTTGGAGCACGTTAAAGACTCCGGAAATCCGCGATATTTCGAGGTGGAGAAGAATTGCCAGATGCCAGTCCCAGCCAGCATCTGCCTGGGGTTTTTGAGAAAGGGAAAATGAGACACCTCCCAACCTCTGCTCAAGATACTTCCGGGTCCATGGAACAAGTCAAAAAAGCCATTGCTGCTGTTACATGGGGGCCAAAACTTGGCGCCGACGATCGCTGAGGGGTGTGCTACCAGGGTCCTTCAGCAAGAGCTTCTCGATCGCAATTTGAATTGCATTTCCCAGGCATCTGGACGGAGTTGGTGTCCCCAAAGAACGGTCTTCCCTGCTTAGCATCCAAGCTAGGCTGTAGCTCCGGGACGGCACGCATCTCAGCGACCCAATGGAGCCCCAGTTCGTGGTGGAAGACCCCCGGTCGAGACCGTGTTTGTGATTGATGTTTCAACGATATGCAGCAGTGCTTACTCCGTTACTGTGCCGCAACACCAGCTCCACAGAGGAGGCGCACACAGCCGCCGCGAACGGCTGAGGGCTGCAGGAGTAGCGGCGACGAGTACCCAAATAGTGGCCTTGAAACGGCCATCAGGTCAGTGCCGACCACTGTCATTTCGAGGAGCGTTTTCTCAGAACCGAGGACGTTGTGAATGGTGGGCTAGCTGGACACAGCCGCCTTTCAAGGGGAACGATACACCGCCGCCCATGCTCTGGGGTTCTTCCGTAGGGCAGCATCGCAGAGGACAGCCCATTGCGATATGCAGTCCCACAGACTCTGCCACACTGAGCAGCAGCATATCCTTGTACAGGTTTATGCCTTGGCATCGGTTGCACCCCTCCACCACATGCTGCTCTCGCCCCCAAATCGCTATCGTAAATGCGGGCAGCTGCGTATCGACCATCCAGGGCAGATAAGCCAAACGTTGTCGCAAAGGGAAAACTTTCTAGCCTGGTCCACCTCGTTGTCGAGAAAAGATCCGGTCTGTCTACGATGACGGAGTTCGCGAGCGAGCTGCCCTCGTCGCTGCGGCAGCGCATGAACGACGACCACGAGATTTTCATGTTCACGTCATGGTCGCGCACCAACTCGGCCGACAGTGTCGGCCAGTCGCTGGATTTTGATATGACGTATTCGAAGCAGAGTTCGCAATTCTTGGTAACGCTTGAGGACAGGTGAGTTTCGTCTGATACCTCCTTCGACGGGTCTGAGAGACACAGGGTACTAAGGAGTCGCACCATCGGTCAGTGCGCTGAGTGCTGCCATCGAGGAGTATGCAGCTGCGCAGCCGGGTGACAAGTTTTGGAAGACCTTCGATGCCAGAGACTGCTCCTGGGAAGATGTCTATCAGGAGTTGGAGACTGCAAAGGCGACGTATGATGAAAAGGGCCAGAACATGATCCGCGGGGTCTTCCGGCATGGCGCAGGTTTCACCAGGAATCTCACCCCTATGCTTGACGGTCTTCCCCAGGATAATGGCATCGGTCTGATCAAGGGTGCTCTCAAAGTTGTCTTCAATGTATGCCAACCCGTCCTGACCGTTAAGTACCACCAACTGACTTTGAGGACCAGGCGGTACAAAGGAGGTCAAATGCGTGTAAACGCATTCTTGACAGCTTCGAGCGTATCCCAGATACCATGACAAAGGCAGAGAGGCTGCGCCAGGTCTACCTTGAGGACGAGAACCTGTTTCAACTCATCAAGAAGCTCATAGACGAACTCGTGAAATGCATACCAAAGCTCATCGGCATACTCCTTCGGAAGACCAATGACTCCGGTGAGTGGAGCCCCGAGTTTCCCCCCCGGGTGTCCTCCCAGTTTGCTAATCACAGGTTTTGACAGCCTTCAGAAAGATGCGCAAGACCATCTTCGAAGACGCGGTAGCCGAAGTCGACGACCTGCTCAAGCCGCTGAACCACGCCGAGGCGCGCCTCGACGAGTGCCGTCGCGAGCTCGACACCCGGGGCATCGCCGAGACGAAGCATCGGGCCGCGCGCACGCAGTCGGGCGTCGAGTCGCTGCGCCGCGACGTGCGCGCCCTGCGCAAGAGCCACCAGGACCTGCACGAGCTGTTCGAGCTGAAATTCAACGCCCTTTTCGCCATGACGCAGGACGGGTACCGTGAGCAGCAGCGCTCGCCTTTCCTGGGATTGTACGCGCAGCAGCAGCTGCAGCTGGTTGCAGGGGATGGCGAGCAGCATGATCGGGGTTTCGAGGAGGTTACTCGGGTGCCGCCGAGCCCGAGAGTGACGAGACATCAGCTTTTGCGAGTGCTTTGTAGTGGTATGGAGGAGGTTGCGCATGAGCATGATTTGGAGATGGTGTTTCGCAAGGTTCATGATTTTGGCGGCAAGGCGCTCGCTCAGGCGAATTACTTTATCACGACAGCGCAGTTTCGGGATTGGTTGACGCAAACTCATTCTGACGTTCTGTTACTAGATGGGCATTGCGACGAGCACAGTATCGGCAAGATCTCGCCACTTTCCGTGTCCTGTGCCGGCTTGATACGGACGTTGGTTTCCTTGTCTAGGGACGAGAGCGTCTGGGTTCCAGGCCGGCCAGACATAGTCTTGTCCTTCTTTTGCGGGCAGCATACCTCCGCCCGAGACGGCCTCTTCGGACCGCTAGGCATGCTTCGCGGACTGATAGCACAGCTGCTGACGACCTGGCCGGAGAGGTTTCCTCTCGACTTGCGATTCATAGAAGAGCCGGGGGTGTGGGACGGCATCAGCGACTGGAACATCGGCTTCCTGTGCGATCTGTTCGAAAGCCTAGTCGCGCAGCTACGCTCACGCTACTCGGTATATTGCATAATTGACGGCATATCATCCTTCGAGACGAGCATTGGTGGCTGGAACAGCGAGCTG
The DNA here is from genome assembly GCA_018873225.1 of [Phialemoniopsis] sp. UDSM-2020. Taxonomy (NCBI): domain Eukaryota; kingdom Fungi; phylum Ascomycota; class Sordariomycetes; order Thyridiales; family Thyridiaceae; genus Thyridium; species [Phialemoniopsis] sp. UDSM-2020. The sequence goes on from JAEILZ010000003.1 coordinate 4,816,227, forward strand.
CTGCAGATTGTCGGCTGCTTCCTGCGGTGCACGTCAATGCCCGGAGACCAGGGGGCACCGGTCAAGTTCCTTCTGGCCAGCGCTGAGAAGAGCACCATTGTTGCTCAGTACTTTAGCAGGGACATCCCTCACCACATCGACTTGCGGGCTGGGAACTTCCACTCACAGTCATTCAATACGGCCTTCTCTGATGTGAGAGACAGCGTGCATAACACGCCTACGCGGATGTCGGATAGGCCTGGCTTCGACCGGAGTGCCGTCTCGGATCTACATCTTACCCCTGAAACGATCAAGTCACGCCGCTTCTCGGGCTTGATACGGCAGACCTCTGCGCAGAGCCTGCCGTGTGAGCGAACCCAAAGGGAGAGCACGGTTGGAGAAGATGATCAGAGTCTAGACAGTCCAGGGAGGCAACGAGGTTCTTCGGATGTCCATCGGTATGCCACATTAGCTTAATTTTGGTTAGTAATATGGGGAAAGGGTGCAGTTGTTTGGTCCACTTGCAGGTACATTAGCGAAGGATTGTACAGTTCAAAAGTCTAGCACGTAGCCTAACGACATCTTTATCCTGTTCGAAGCTCTGTTCAATGACTGGGCAAAAGGCGGAAAACTAGATAGACGCCTTGAGCAGCTTGAACGTGTCCTCACGGCTGCCGCCAAATCGCTCCTCGGCCGTCTTCCAGTTGATCACCTTCCAGATGTTCTCAACGTAGGCCGGCTTGCCGTTGAGGTACTGCAGGTAGTAAGCGTGCTCCCACATATCCACCCCAAACACGGGGACCTCGCCGCCCACCACAGGATCCTGGTCTTTGGTCGTCACGATCCTTAGCCCGGTACCTTCCTCTCGGACGAGCCACCCCCACCCGCTGCCCTGGATGCCTAGCAGCGCCGCGGTGAAGGCCTTTTTGAACTGCTCGAGGCCGCCCCAGGTCCGCTCGATCTCGGCGACCAGGTTCGGCGCGCTCGAGGGCTGGGCCTCGGGGCTCGAGGCCGGGGCCAGGTTGCGCCAGAAGAGCGAGTGGTTGATGTGCCCGCCGCCGTTGAAGCGGATGGCCGGCTGCAGGGCGATCTGGGCGGGGACGTCACCCGAGGCCGAGGCTGCGGCGTAGTCGCCGAGGGCCTTGTTCAGGTTGGTCACGTAGGCCTGGTGGTGCTTGGAGTGGTGCAGCTCCATGATCTGGGCCGAGATGCTGGGCTCCAGGGCCTTTTTGTATTCGAGTCATGTCAGTGGAGGATGTTCTACCGTGGTACGGGGGTTGGTCAGACACGGCGAATATGCCGCGCTAGGTAGGACTGGTAGTGTGGTGTGGTGTGGTGTCTGTGTCAGTCAACTCACATCGTAAGAGTACGGCAGGGCCGGCAGGGTGTAGGTCTGAGCTCCGGGCATTGTGTTGTTACTGTTCATGGACCAGCTTAAGGGGAAGAAGCTCGATGCGTGTGCGAGAGACGCAAGAGTGGTAATGTAGAGGAGGGCGAGCAGCGAGATGTTGGACGACGAGGGGATCAGTCCTGCTGCCCCTCGCCGGGGATGCGATGTCATCATCGTGGAGGGGTTCAACGCGTGAACCTTTATGGTCAGCTTTGTCAGACACTCCTTTGACGTGATGCTTGCTCCAAGAGAGCTTGTCTGGACCCGGTGGGGCTTGGGCGAGAGCGTGCGGAGGAGGGACGTGGTGGAGGTTAAACAGGAGCATTCCCGCGCAAACGTGCTCATAAAGGTGTCCAGTTTCCCCACTAAAGTTCCGTAGTTCCCGCTTATAAATCTCGGCTACGATTCGCTAGCTGGGAGACACTGGCCCCTGAAATAGCCACCTGGGCAGCTTTAGCCTCAAATACCTTCAGCTTAGTACGGCTACTTCCATGTTCGTCATTTTGATCCTTGACAAGGTTTTGTTCACTCGTATTCAATGTACCACATTCAGAAGATTGGTTCCGCGCGAGTATTGAGACCGTCTGGCACCTGAAAACCATGCCTGGAATGAAACAAGCGCTGGGCCAAGCACTCAGGATTGCCATGCAACCGCACCGTCAAAACGGTCGGGTGTTTTTGAAGTTGGTCTTAATTGCCAACAACAGCCAAGCTACCCGATTGGCCTGTGTTCAAAAGTATTTCACCAGACTCTGCCTTCCTCTGGCCCTTCCATGAATGCGAATGCCTGTAGCTCGTACCGGTCAGTGATCTGTGATAGAAAGACTAGGTGGTGGGAACAGCAAGTGCGAAGTCGAGCGAGTCGTGTTAGCTGGGTGAGCACGTTTCGCAGATCGAGCCGTTCCATCACCGCGTTGCGAAACCTCCAGCTGGATTTGAGCAAGTTTTTCTTGGCGACGAATCAGGCATCTTACTCAAGACATTCTTTACCTTTCATGAAAAGGGCTTGAAGAGCGTGCTTTTCCTCTTGGATTATTCCCATCTGATCTCTCATCATCTTGAAATTTGGTACTGCAGGTAGACGATCGCCGACCAAACCGCAGTTTTCCAACGGCCTTGCATATCGACCCAAACAAAAGAGTCTTTCAATACCGCGGTTCCGGGAAATTCATCATGTGCGGCGGCAACGACCCGACTACGCTGGCCAACAGGTTCGGCGCCCTCGCTGCCCTGAGCCCAACGCCGTGCAGCGCGGAGGTTCCGAGCTCGGCCTCCGGACCCAGCGCCGATCTGTCCGGCAACATCATTTTTTACAACCGCGACAGCCCAAACAGTCTCGTTGCGACACACATGAAATTCATCGGATCACACAATGCGCAGTCAAGGAGGCATAGAAGCTTGCGAGTTGGCCTGCAGTGAGCTCAAACCGGCAGATGTATTACGAGGGAACATTGGTGCTAATTCGTGATTTAGTTCACTGGGTGACTTGACCGTGCCCGCAACATCTACATCACCAGGCGTATCGCGACTCTTGAGCCTCGGCGAGCTAGAAGGCAGCACAGAGAAATCACTAGACGTCAGGCTCAAACAGCCGGTCTATCTCCACGTCGGCGACGATGCGCAAGGGAATACGGGCATTATCGGCAGGCGGATATCAATGTACGCGACAGGTGCAGCGAGCAGCAGACTCCTGGCGGAAGGAATAGTGGGCTACAACCACCTTCCGCCCCAAGCAGTACTCTAAAACACCATTATTATCCCGAAATGGAACAATGACTTTTCAGAGCACTCGAGGACTCGTCGTCCGGATGAGGTAACGCTCATCCGCATCCGGGATTTTAGTGCCAGGGTTACTCTTTCCTTCCACTGAACGTGCCTGCCATCCTGCAGGTCGCTGCCCCGCTGAAAGCGAAAGAGTACTTCAGTACTTACTTCACAAGCAAGCACGACGGCACCTCTTGCAGCCAGAATGTCTCGAACCACATCCGTCTTCGTGAACAAAGAACAATGAAAGAGCATGCATCAAACGTATTTATTAAGTGTAACCATGCCTCATAGCCCAAATCTTGCGATACACTGCCATGTAGACAGCAATTCAAGTCTGAATCTCTGCAATTTCTGATCTGACTTGAGCTTGACTCCCACGATGCCTCCCAAACGCCCCGCTAACAATGCCGCCGAGTCCAGTAGGCCCAAGAAGCGGGCCAACACCGCCGCCGAATTGGCCAAAGAAGCCGCAGACAACATCACCAATGAGGTCCACCGGACCGACCGCTGGAAAAAGAACTCAGTCACGCGCAACCAGGTCGTCACCTACCGCTTTGTGACGAGGGACAAGACCACGGCGTACAGGTACGTATGCGCCTGCGCCGCGCGCTTCGACAAGCAGATCGCGTCCGGCGGCGACGACGACCACGACGACGACGACGACGACAACGGCGGCGGCGACGACAACGGCGACAACGACAACGACAACGGCGGCGGCGGTGGCGGCGGCTGCGGCGCTGACCATCCGGACACGTGCGTGTGCGGGGAGGACCCCGAGGACCACCCGGACCACAAGTGGCTCGTGACCGACGCCGGCGCGCAAATGTTCTACGGGCAGGTCGTGCAGGCGGCGGTGCGGGACCCCGACAATTTCCATATGCACACATTTGAAGACCACGCGTCGTACGCCGTGGTCGAGGTCCTGCAGAACCTGATTCTCGACTTTGTGGACGCGGGCAAGGCCAATGACATCTGGGAACAGTGGGCTGTCTGCGAGGCGGTCGCCATGTTTCTCGTGCTGGACTATCTCCAACATCTTTGCAAGTAAGTGCCGAACGGAGATCCGACCACCCTTTGTCCTGATGTCTATGTTCGCTTTGCCTCTTACAACCAATTCTGTATTCTAGGATCACCAAAGACGACGACGAAGAACACGCCGATAAATGCATCGTCCATCACACCCTCTGTCTCATCGGAAACATGTTCCTGACCATGCTCCACATCCTCGAGTGCAATGCCATGATGACTGACCACTCGGAGGTGCGCAACCTCGGCCTCGTCATGGCCGCGTACATCGGCATGGCGGACAACATGCGTCTGTTCGATTTGGTCCGCGAAGGGAGGCCGTCGGGTCGCTTCGGACTGGCGTGGTTCGACGGCTATATCGTCAAATACGCGGAACTGCACGAGGTGACGATCGGGGGCTGGCTGCGCAACTTCGACGTGATGGTGGACGAGTGCGTGGAGAAGGTGCCTGACTACCTGCCACCAGCAGATGTGCAGGACCCGTGGGATTTCAATAGGAATTTCGAGCGGTACTACAACCGCACTTACATGCCGTCGCCGCTGCCAGGACGCCGCCCCAGCGCCGAGTACATTGGCGGGACCAATCTCGACATCACGTCGTGGACGATCAGGCAGAGGCAGGAGGCGGCGTTTGACGGCAAGGACCCGCTTGGTGCTCGAGAGAGGAAAGCGATCAAGAACGGGGCGGTGTTGTACATGGAATGAAAGTGAGGTGAGGTGCTGGTGTTGACATTGCCTGCAATTTCATTATGACATCTTCCGTCTAGGGCTGAGTGGATGTAGTGTATGGGCTGTTACAATATCAATGGCGTTTTGTTTTGCTGAGGTCTCGACACCTGCCACGGAGCTCCGTAAGTGGTGCATCGCGTGGAAGCACTGCCCTAATTCCCACAATCACCGTAACTGTGCTACACGAGCAAGCGTCTCGCGACCGCATCCGGACTTCCTCAAACACATGGACAGAAAGCAGAATGAGACATCGTTCAGAACAAAGCCTGGCCGTAAAGTTTGCCTGTCGTGGTTGGTGGCCGGACTTAGAGAAGGGAGCACCGTCATTGTCGCGTGAACTAA